>CM066173.1:1342500-2835000 GCA_033629205.1 Lithocarpus polystachyus
TTTGGAATTCTTGGATTCGAGCCCTTGCACCTCGTTGGGCCTAGAACTCAAATCCCGAGTCTCCACACAAACTTTACCCAAAGAAGTGATTTCAAATTAAAAAATTTTATCAACTTAGAAATTATAGGGGGAAAAAAAAAAGATAACGTAGAAATCAAAAATTGGGGTAAAAAAGAAGAATAATTTTTTTTAATGGATGAGAAGAAATTAAGTTGATATTAAATTATTAAGTTTTTGTGTCTATCAAACATTATCCAAAGAAGTGATTTCAAGTTAAAATTTTTATCAACTTAGAAATTATAGGAAAAAAAAAAAAGATAAGAACAAAAAAATATTTATTTATTTTAAAAAAATCTATAATTTAGTGAAGCCACTTGGCGCAACCACGGCTTCTAAGTTCAACTTTCAAAGATGGAGTGGCTCAAGTAGAATAAAGAATTCAATCCTATCTAATTGTGTTATGAGTAATGATTATCACATATTCATTAGTATACAACTAAATTCTGGATACGATACATACATACAAAGTGTACACATTGATAAGTGTATAACAATATTTTTTTTCCGCACTATATAGTATACTTTTTCTCATTCTGTAGAAAATTTTTAGCATATTTAAATCACATTATGGATGTATAACAATACTTTTTCTCATATAACAATACTTTATGAATGTATAACGTTTTGTAGAAAATGTTAAGTGTATAACAATACTTTTTCTCGTATCTCGTTTTGTATGTTTGTTTATAAGCCCAACTTTTTTACGTGAAGTAGTATTTTTTTTTTTTGGCAGTATTTTTTTAGAAATTAAAATGAATTAGAGACATGATTTTTTGAATTAGAGATAAGAATAAATTAGAGTCCTGATTAATTTAATATTAATCTATAGTTTTTTTTTAGACATGAATTAGAGTCCTGGTAGTATACTATTCCTTTCTAGTTTTTTTTTTAAATCTAAAAATTTAATAAAATTTATGCAATTTGGTAAAGTCATGTGGCGAACTACGGCTTCTAAGCCTAACTTTTATTATATATAATAATATGATATATACATATATATATATATATATATATTGTTAGTGTTTAAAACTTATTGAATTCTATCAATGGAATATCTACTAAATATTATATTGTTTTGTTTGATGTGAAAATATTATAATGACAAAGTTTAGCTCCAAAGTTTGGAGTCCCCAAACTTTGGAGTTTTGGACTTCAACCATTAATAGGAAGATGAGTTTTTGTTATGTGCAATATGCATGACATAATTTACTCGACTCAATTATCAATAAAACAAACTAAGTGAGTCATTACACATGACATGACACATCATTGATAATTCATTAATTACAAATTACAATAATGCAAGGAAGGATTTGAACAATTGATATTTGGGGGAAATACTATTTTTGTCCCCTACATGTTTACCATATTTTCACTTTGATCCTTACTTTTTATTTTTACTGTTTTTAGTCCATATTTTAAAAATAGGATAAAAATGTAAGGACAAAAATAATATTTTCACCTTGATATTTCTGTTAGAAGAACTAATATATATCAATTGAATTACATAGCCCTTAACTAGTAGTAATTGTTAATGTCAAGAGATTGGTTTAGTCGTTTTTAAAGCGTTATGAGGTTTTAAATTTGAAAACTCAGACCAATAACAGAGCTCATCATTCTCAAAAAAAATAACAGAACTCATCAATGAATTATCAAAGGAGCGTGGAATCTAGGAATTGCAAACATCCCCAAAAAACAATAATGTCAAAAAAACAAAAAAACAAAAAAAAGGAAGAAGAAAAAAGTGATAATTGACTAAAATGTTCAACAAATATCAGCACAGAGTATCTAAAGAGGATCTTCTGCAAAAAAAATTCTGTATCCGAATTTGGCAATAGTATACTCTCTAATTTTGGGTGGGTAATCCAGAAAGAAATTGGGCCTGTGTCTTGAACTCTTAACCCAAACCAAACCGAAGTTTTGATGGCACAACTGTTTTACAGTTCAACTTCAAACCCCTAAAAAACGAACCCGATCCTACTAGCCGCTTAAAAGAAGGAACGGTTCAGATCAAAAAGAAAGGAAATAATCAACGGTTAAGATGATTTATGTATCGGTGATGTTATTATATAGTAGACTAGACCCCAAAAAAACGTCAGTGAGTTCGAATATATTGATATTACTTGGGAGAAACGAAAAGAAGAGTGAAGGAATAGAAAAGAATAGTAAACTAGTTCAAAATAGGAGACAGCACAGCATGATATAACATAACATACAAACAAAGACAAATACAAATACAAAAACAACCTCAGAGTATTCAAAGAGAGAGTGTTCCAGAGAGAGAGAAAAAATGGTGCTTTGGGAGATCACGTTGGGGACTGCGTATTTCTTGGGACTCAAGCGAACCTACAGACTCGCTCTCAAGATTCAGCGCAAGGTTGTCAGCCCTAAACACCCTAAGATCCGCCAATTTCTTCAAAGGTACTATTCTATATCCCATCACTTTTTCTTAACAATTTTTTTTTTTTTTGAATTGTTGATTGACTCGTTAGATTTGATTTGTACGATTATGTTGTTGTTTGTGTGAAGTCTGTGTTGATGGGATCATTACTTTGTCATCAACCCAAGTAATGGGTATGTGATATAATGCTCAAAAGATATATTGGGTTAGCTTTTGGGGCTGATTTTGTGTATATATTTTGTGGGATGGAAATATCTATGCTACTTTTGTTTTTTGTGTGGATATTAGCAATTAATTTGGGAGTTTTAATGTCTATTATTCCTTTTTCAATATAAATAAAGGGCTATGGTCAAAACACTTAAAATTAACGGTCCTAATCATAGTGGTTACTATACCCAAGTGGTACCATAGAAATTAAACATTCTTGGGGTAATGATTTTGGGGCATCGGTGTGATGAAAATGACAGAAAGGATTAACTATGGTTTAAATATCAAGAAGATTTAATAAACCATTGGTATGTTATTGGCTGGATTAGTCAACATTGTTTTCAATTTTTTTTTAATGGTAATGATTTTGGAGGTCTTTTAACTCTTAAGACATCTAAAAGGGAATTTTAAATTTTTGTATATATTTCTATATATTGATATAAGGAAGTGGTGTCCTAGTCTTTTGGTCAAATTATTCCACTACCCGATCATGAGACATCCTGAAAACCCTATGGACTGATAGTGTGGTGGATGGAACTTGGGATCTCCGGGTTTTCGGCGCATCCTTGAAGTCCATTGAGGCCACCACTTGGATGTTCCCAAAGGGACAAATTTTTGTAATTTTACTAATGTGAAATTGGGTATGATATATTTCCAAAAAGAAAGAAAAACCATCATAAATTAATATGTTCCAAAAGAATTTGTTGAAGAATTAATGAATATGACTTGCATGTAATTGTTTCCCAAGCACAGATTTTATTCATGTCAGTTTGTAAGATTCTTATTTTCCTCCCCGCAGTTTGAATGGTGGGTTGTTGTCAATATATTAAGTGGGGGTGATTTTGTTATGCTCCTCATTGGGTAAACATTCAATTTTGATTTTAATAGAGAGAATAGGTTGATGGGATAGAGATTTGAACTAGCATTATGCAACACACTATTATATATCTCTCCACTTTTTATCTCTCCCTGCAACTGATTTTTCCTGTTAGTGGATTGGATTGCAAGGTCGGAGATTAGTATCCACTGTAGCAACAGTCAATAAAATCCTTGTCCAATCTGCCTATGCTGCTGCAGTATCAATACAAACTTTATGCTTCCACACCCTCATCATTTTTTCCCATATTCTACCTCCTAATCCTATCATGACTTCAAAGAAATTAGTATGCAGTTAATTTTGAGGAGTTTAACCGACAGAAGCTAGATGGAAGGGTAGGCTGAACATGAGAGCACATTCTTAGGTTAAGAAACCTTGCAAGATTTTTGTACTTTGATCTTCAAAGCAGGGGTGTACGGTACTAGGGAACAAGTGCCAGTTTTGAGTGTGATTTTTTACTTGTCTTGTCTGAAAATGGGATTAGCACACAAATGCCAGATGCTCTTACATTCACTTTAGTTTTCTAAACTATGCAGTTTGGAACACTTCTCTCCAATGAAGGACACATAGAGCTGCTCAATTTAAGTCCTTTAGAATGGAATTTACTATAAATAAATATAATAATGGGGTTAGTGTGATTTGGTTGCAATGTGGGAAAGTGAACTTAGAGCTAGTACAGCACTATGAAATTGTCCAGTTGGATTCTATCTCAATACTAGCATGTGGGAAAATTTTAAGTTCAGCTCATTAACAACTTTGTCATTTATACACATTATTTGAAGTTGTGAAGGCGAACCTTTCCAAGTGGTTCTTTGATTGCTTGTTCTGAATAATCTTTGTTTGACTTTGATGTACTTGAAAATTTTGGCTCCATCAAGTATTTTGTTTATTGTTGTTGTTGTTATTTCTAAATGAACCAACTGATATTATCAGTACCACATAAACTTGATGTGTTTTGGTTTATTAGAGATAAAGACGAGATTCTATCTGTAGAAAGCCACAGATCTTGCTCACTGACTTTGTCTTACCTATGTCCATGGTAAATAAAATAATTTACACTTTAAGGCTGGGAAAAAAAAGTTGGAACAGGATAGGTTGCTCAAGTCATGAATATATCACCCAACAGCAATGACCACTTATTGAAGTTAAAGCTTCACACAATGTGTCACCCAATGTATGACAGCTAGGACTCAAGTATAGTTAATTTATCCACTTGGACATCTGCAATTGAAAACAGACCTAGGTATAGAACCAGATCAGATAGCTTACAACTATTTGTTTTGCATAGATTTAGAGATCCTTAATTAGGTTTATATATATGTCCCATGATGGCCCATGATGGGCTGTGAGCTAAGATATATTTGTAATTCAATAACACTAAACTATCTAATGGAAACATTGAGGACATGTTATACTGCTTTGCAACATATCTCACAAGCCCAATTGGTATGCCAGCTGCTTATCTGCCTTTTCATCTGAGTTCAGAAACCAATTTGCAAATCTATTTTAGAAAAAAACATTAGCACTGGCCACTAGTCCAGCATATCAAGGTACTGGACATCTGTCATAAAAAGCTCTTTTCATTGCAGCAGCTAGTGTTCCCCTTCGGAGCTGGCAATGTAAGATAATTACAATTGCTTTTCCTTTATCCTTGAAAGCTTCGATATCGCATAAATAACTTGGAAGCTCTTGATCTTTGGAATTCAGTATGCTAATTTTTTTTTTCATTGATCTTGCCCTGGAATTAGGCTTCTTTGTTCTTGAATGCTTAGTTTAGGCAGTAAGTAGAAACTTTACTTTCTGGGTTGCTAAGATCAACACTACTCGGCTCAAATGTTCCTTAATTTCATCAGTTACTTCCATGCTATATATGTTAACTCCATATCATTGCCTTTGTTCAGGAAGGAGATATTTGCATTTTGTTGTCATTTTGGGAAAGTATTAAATACATGAAATGCATTGCACAAAAATGCTCTAGGTGCGAATTTTTGGACATCCAGAGAGTCACTAGCTAACAGTTTTCTATTATAATTGTGATTCTATATTGGCATAAAGTGTTCAAATATATTACCAGAGTGGTGGTATTTGTTACTAGTTTTGAACTATTTGCTATAATTTTTGTTCTTGAAAAACAAGTATCTGATTCCCCCCCCCCCACCTGTTTTGCAGACGAACACGTGCCGTATTTGATGTAGCACTCAAGGTTCATCATAGCATACAAGAGAGGGACATAGAAGTTGGTCGGAATCTTGGTAACTGGATTCTGCGATGGCTTGACCGAATGAAACCATCAGCTCAGATTCGCGGTCCCTCTCCTGGAAATCCTCCCAATGGTGCTAGCTCAAGCTTGAGCATGACAAAGCAGGTAAATGCCTCCAATCTGAAACCCCCTGGGGGTTCTCAAATATCCAGAAATCAGGATTCTGCTAGGCATCTTTTTACCTCAGCGAGAAATATTTGGCCTAAGCCTTTCCCATCCATTTCAATGATGATGCGATCACCAAAGACTGCTGGTAGTATGACCCAGTATAGACAGTTCTCTAGGCCAGAAATGTTGAGATCAAGTTACACGAGAAGTTGGACGGAAGGTCTCCGGGCGGACATAAGGCAATGGATGATACACAACTAAAGTTGCAGCTCTATTAGTGTTTTTCCAGGAGATGAGACTTTTGGAACTGAACTATGGAAGAGGTTGTTTTTCAGGATTGATTGAATGGAAACAGTGCAGTAGCTGCAACTGATGGCTTGAACGTGCTTTGGTTCATTGCCTCATGGAGGTTTCTTTTTTTGGTACCCTTGTTCTCTGCCAGCATTTTGTATAGTAGTTTTTTTTAAGAACTCGCAGTTGCCTGAGATCAGAAATGGCTTCTTGCTATCTAATAAAACGAAAGACATGGCGATACTCTTTATGAATTTTGTTTCTTAATTAGCAACCATTTACTGGAATGAAAACAGCAGCAAGACCATGGAACAAAACCATATAACCCCATTTTTCCTTCCAAGGACGTATGGTAAAGTTCACTTGATGATTTGAATTGTACTTAGCTAGCCTGGATTGATTCCCATCTTCCTACATCTCTTGATTTATGTCTTGTTGTAACGATTCTTCATCTGTACAAACTGCTTCAGCATATGATATGTCTTTTTCTTTGAATTTTCCATAATTGCGGGCGTTCCCCAATGAGTCAGTTCGTAGGGTGGCTCCATCTCTCTATTAGTCTTTCTAATTTTGATATAAACGTGATGTCATGATGCCATGCATGTTAAGAAGTGAAAAACTCAAATTGGAGACTTGAAGCTTATCCAATATATTAAAGCTATTACTCTCAGATGTGCTTCTACTAATAAAGACACTATCATTTGGGCCTCTTCTCCTTGTGGAGATTTTTTACTCTAAAAATGCTTATTTATAGCGTTGCTAATGGGTGGTATGTATAAAAGCTCCTCCAGTCGTTTTGATGGTGGCTGGATATCAGATTTGAATATAATTCCCAAAATTAAATTCTTCCTTTGGAAGTGTCGGCTTAACTACCTTCCAGTCAGCTGCACCTTAGATCACATTGATACAAACTGCCTTGCTTATTCCACCTCTGAAGAAACCATTTTGCATGTCCTTAGGGACTGCAATGTGGCAAACAAATTTTGGTTAAGAAGCAATTTACCCTGCTCCCTCTCTGCTTCTTTTAATCTAGATTTTAAGAGTTGGCTCTATAAATTTAGCCACTCTTAACTCTCTTGACCCCAATAGTTCTTTCGCTTGGAAAATTTACCTTCTCCATGGTCTTTGGTACCTCTGGCAGCAGAGAAATTAATCGATGTTCAAACAAATCCAATTTAACCCAAATCCCCTCACTGAAGTTCATAATAGGGCACTGGAATTTTATATAATCATCTCTCCAAAAATTTCTCGTGGCAATGGCAGTACTAGGTGGATCAGTTGGGAAAAAGCCTATCTTAAATTGGTATGAGTTAAATACTGATGGATCTTTCATAGGTAATCTCGGGAAGGCTAGGGGAGGTGGTATTATCAAAAACCATCATGGCATTTGGGTGGGAGGTTTTGCTCTGGTTAATAGGAACAACTTTTGGTGTTGTTGCTAAACTCTGGGCTCTTAAAGATGGCCTCACTCTCTGCAATCAGCTTCATATTCAATTTCTTATTGTTGAATTGGATGCCTCTGTGCTTGTTACCCTTTTGAACAATGGCAACAACTTTCCTAGATCCTTATCCCCTTTTATTGATGGCAGCAGGGTCCTTCTCAACAAGATTCCAGAGAGGTCAATAGATGTGATGATCCTCTATGGCAAAAGGCAGAGCTGATCTGCTTGGTGATTTTGTTTCTTTTTATTTGCCCATTGATTGTATTTTGAATCAGATTAGGATTCATGTCTTGGGTACTACTTATTGTAGGCACTACCGTAGCAGTGCCATAACTCTTTAGTTTTCTTTAATATATTCCAGATAACCAAAAAAAGAAGAAAAGAAATGGATTATATCATCTTTTAGCACTGATAGTTAGCTTTTTTTTTAGTTTTCTCTTCTTTCATTCCACTTTTGCTTTAAAACTACAATCCTTAAGGACAAAAATGCAAAAGTCTCATCCTTGAGGCATTGCCAACCCTTTAATTCTTAAACATGATTCTAAAAAAATTAATTCTTAAACATGAGGCCATACAACATCCTCAAGATATCCTCACGTCAAGAACATGAAGTAGCCTTGAGCCAACCTCAAGATAAGATTTTACTAGCTACTAATAATATGGTTGAGATATGGTCAGTTTGACAGGGACTTTCATTAGCATGGGATACGGGGTTTAAATTTATTTTTCTAGAAACTGATACTACTACTATACTAAATTGGCTAACCAATGATAGTGTAGAAACTGATACTACTACTATACTAAATTGGCTAACCAATGATAGTGTATTACCACCAGATGTTGTCCTTTTAATTTCTAATTGCTGGAATCTTATGGCACGAGCATGGGCCATCCATCTACTTTAAATACACCGTGAGGCTAACAGAAGTGTGGTGATGCTCATTTTCAGAAGCCCAATGGCAAGAAGAAGAAGCCCAACAATATGGGCAGAGAAGAATTAGTGGATGGTTAGGAAAAAACCATTAAACCTGGATGGCAGGAACAATGGTTCATAGGCTCGTGAAGCACATAAATGGGCCTTGAGAAAAGCAAACAGGCCTAAAAGAGCTCAGAGAGAGAGATAGTAAACTCATGGGCATTGTGTGATGTAGGAAAGTGAGAATGGGCTGCGACAGGCCCGAAGTAATGAAGTAGGAAAGCAAGGGGTTGATGGAAAGCCCGTGAGCTCCAAGGATGAAGGATAAGGTAATTGGGCCAAGGAAGCCAAAAAGAGTTAGTAAAAGCCCATGGGTATGCAGACTTAGAAAATGGGTCGAGGATGCCCAAGAAAAGCAAATGGGCCAAAGATGCTTAAGAGGAAAGGGACAAAAGAGCCCACAAGGAATGTAATGGGCCAGTGAAGCCTAAAAATAGCATGAGTATAAGCTCAATGACTAAACTGGGACATTGTAACCAATTGAGAAAAGAATACACAGTAGGCCCAAAAGAAGCCAAGTAGACACGAGTCAAATAACACCACAACAGAGTGGTATGGTAGAAATGGCAGCAAGACTATGGAAGGAGTAAAGAATAGGCTAAAAGGGGGAAGACCCACAAGACCCAGTCCTTGAAAGTAGTAAGCTCATAAAGAATGAAGAATTAAAAAACAGTTCACACCAATGGCAGAATGCATAGACGAGCTTCCAGACCATGGCAAACGCACTAGTAGTGGACAGGCTTTTGGCGTACATGGGAAGTGGAGCACACGCAAAGCCTAGGCACTACCAACCTGTACACAACCAATACAGGAGTGGTGGGTTATGGGCTAGAGGTAAAAGGGGTATGGTCTGGTAGTGGAGATAAGGGAAAACCTATTCTGGGGTTCTCGCTCAAACTCTTTTGGGAGAAATGTCCTGCTGGGATGACATACCACTCAAAAGAGGGAGGATGAGTTGGAACCACTAGGTGCATGCCAGGAGGAATAGCAAGAGAGAACACCCACACTAAGGTAGATAAGAAAGCCATGGCAAGCAAACAAACAAAATAATCTTTTTTGTCTGGTGATGAGAAGTGGATCAGCCAGCGCAAGTAAGTGGTGGTGGTTGGATAGCTGACAAACCAGTGGTGGTCGGCAAGGACACCCAGATAAAAAAAAAGTTGTTAAAGGCTAAAACGGTAAAAAAACCAGTCACGGTAGGCAGCATATAAAGGGTCCTTGTCGTGCACAGTAACATCATCATCAACACAATGGTAGCAACTTCTAAGAGAGAATCACAGTACCACCATCACCATAGTACCACACGAGTAAGCATTGAGAGAGAAAGAATCCAAGTAACAAAACAGAGAGAAAAGAGAAAGAAAGGAAATAGTGAGAGTAGAACGGTAAGCATGCATCAGTAGGCTAATCCCTTCTCTCCCCCTAAAAGCCTACCCTCTTTGGGGATAAAAGAACTCATCCGGGCACAAGCCATTCAGACCCGTTTCCTCAAAGTGGGTAATTTCTACGACAGGATCATCCTGTGAGGTTGCCCACGTTGAAGAAGTGGCCCTCTCCTTGGCCTTAACCCCGTAATATAACTAAACATGGCAAATTGACCTTTCCTTTCTTTGATTATGCAATTTATCGCTGATGGGAACAGCGAAATGTGACCATCTCCTTATCGTCCATATGGGTCGTCCATAAACCATTTGAGAAAATTCAAGTCCACCTTCCGTGAAGGAAGGAGTCGTCCATAGACGAAGCACTTACATAGACGAAATGTACGGACGACCATATGACCCTTAGAAACTTTCGGGGTACGACTTCTATCTACATGCCCAATCGCAGAGTTCTGGAGAAAAAATCAGACCCGTAGATGTCGCCGCAATTACCTTAAATGCTCAACTCCCTTCAACGGTTAATAACTTCCATAGCCGTTGGAGAAGTTATGTCGATGTCCACAAACCTTGGAGCAGTTACAAAGCGAATAACCGCTCTAAGGTCCACTATATAAAGACCGGCCTACTCCAGATGAAGGTAAGTTTTTAAGAACGTCGCTTCCCTCCAAGTCCGAACATTATTTTCTAAGGAACTGACTTCACCATCGGAGGAGTTTTGGCCGGTCAACCCCGGTCACCCTTTGATTGTCTTCTTCCTTACAGGTCATTGCAAACACTGATCGCCACCGAAGCCGGAGCATTCAGCCTACTGATTCTCTACATCATCAGTTGGCGCCGTCTGTGGGAAAGGTTTGACTACGAAACTTGTGTTTTCCTTCCTTTGACAAAAAGGCTGGATGGTCCGGACAAGGTCAAGGGCCACAAGCCCAGGCCACCAGGGAAGTAGAATTGCGTCGAGCGTACCCAACCATGAGCGCCATACAGTGCCTATCGTGCAGCCGCCTTCCATCCAACACATGCATTCTATGGCAGCCGCCATGGCGGAATTAACCCGCCAGAACCAAGAGTTAACCAGAGAGATTGATAGAAGGAGGCAGCCCTTTAAAAGACCAGTGGAAGGACAAGCCCAGAATCAAGAAGTTAGAGCGAATACTGAACCTGAGAACCAGTCTCGAGGTACCGCGTCGCGAAGGATGCCGCACTTGGAGAAAGAGATGGATCAAATGAAGAAGGCTATGGACGAAATGAGAGAGAACATGAGAAGGGCGAACCCCGTAGATGACTTGGTTCATCGTACGGACTCTCCTTTCGTGACTTCCATTAACAGTCACCCTCTGCCCGCCAAGTTCAAAATGCCTTCCCTGGATTCATATGACGGGACACGCGATCCATGCGACCACATCGCGACCTTCAAGACTACGATGCACCTGCAGGGAGTCCCGGATGAAATCATGTGCAGGGCCTTCCCTACAACCCTAAAAGGACCGGCACGAGTTTGGTTCAGTAAGATACCCCCGAATACAGTATCTTCTTTTGAGGAATTGAGTAAGTTGTTTCTCAATAATTTCATTGGGGGACAAAGACACAAACGTTCCTCGTCCAGCCTATTAACTATAGAACAAGGAGAGAATGAAAGCTTGCGGTCCTTCATCACTCGCTTTAACAAAGAAGCCTTGACTGTAGACGAGATGGATGATAAGCTACTATTGGCAGCCTTTCACAACGGGGTTCATTCGGATTTATTCATCCACAAGCTGTATGAGCAAGAGCCACAGACAATGGCTGAACTCGTCCATTTAGCACAAAACTTTATGAATGCAGAAGACGCTATTATAGCCAAGAAAAGGAAAAGAGCTGAGAAAACAGATGCAAACCCCATGCGTCACCCCGAACAGGGTCCTCGTCCAAAGAAGGGTCGAATGGAAGAGAGGAAGGAGCGAGATAGCAAGAAGACAGTTTCGTCTTCAGGACGGCATCAACAGTACACACCCCTAAATACCCCACTTGATCAGGTACTTATGCAGATCAAGGATGATCATTCCTTGAAATGGCCGGACAAGATGAAGGGAGACCCCAACAAACGCAACAAGAGCAAATATTGTCGCTTCCATAGGGACCATGGGCACGACACGGACGAGTGTTATGACTTGAAACAGCAGATAGAGAATCTAATCAGGCAAGGAAAGTTGAGACATTTCGTTGGAAGAGACCACAAAGATGAGAAGATGAAGGGAAAGATGGACGAGTTACCACGACCCCCACTTGGAGAAATAAGAGTTATCGTAGGGGGAACTTCAGCGGGAAACTCTTCCAAGTCAAAAAAGGCGTACCTGAAGGCGGTGCAGAACGTCCAGCTTTCTGGACGACCCGGAAGGACGAGTCCAGTAGACGAGCCAACCATTTCGTTCACGGACGAAGAAGCTGGAAGAATCCATCACCCGCATGACGATGCAATCGTCATAACTCTGCTCATCGCAGGGTACACCACCAGAAGGGTGTTGGTGGATAATGGAAGTTCGGCTGATATATTGTATTACCCCGCCTTCCAACAAATGAAGCTGGGACGGGAACGGCTTCGTCCAGTATGCTCACCATTGGTAGGATTTGGAGGAATGAAGGTACAACCTTTGGGCACCATTACTCTGCCAGTGGTAGTGGGAGCATACCCACAACAACTGTCCAAAGAAGTGAATTTCCTCGTGGTGGATTGCTCGTCTTCCTATAACGCCATCGTTGGAAGGCCAACTTTAAACAGCTGGAAGGCAGTAACATCTACCTACCATCTCTCAGTCAAATTCCCTACAGAACATGGAATAGGACAAGTGCAGGGAGATCAATTAGCAGCGAGAGAGTGTTATTTAGCTTTATTGGCTATGGACGAGCACATGCAGACGATGAGTGTTGAGGAAAGCAGGGTTGCCGCAGAACCAACCGAAGAGCTTCAGGACGTTCCTTTAGATGAAGGCAATCCTGAAAAGTTTACTAAAATCGGAACAAGTATGAAAGAGAAGACAAGAGAGGACCTCGTTCAGTTCCTCAGGAAGAGTATTGATGTTTTTGCATGGAGCCACCACGATATGCCGGGAATTGATCCAAGCGTGATTACTCACCATTTGAATGTAGACCCCTCCTTTAAGCCTGTTCGTCAGAAGAAAAGAATATTCGCCCCCGAGCGAGATAATGCTATCAAGGAAGAGGTCCAGAAGTTGACCACAGCGAAGTTTATCCGGGAAGTCTACTATCCGGATTGGTTGGCAAATGTCGTGATGGTGAAGAAGGCGAATGGCAAGTGGAGGATGTGCGTAGACTTCACTGACTTAAACAAGGCATGTCCTAAAGATAGCTATCCGTTGCCACGCATTGATCAGTTGGTTGATTCCACAGCTGGCCATCGGTTGCTAAGTTTCATGGACGCCTTCTCAGGATATAATCAGATAAAAATGGACGAGGCAGATCAAGAGAAGACCTCTTTTGTTACTAGTCAGGGTCTGTTCTGCTATAAGGTGATGCCCTTTGGTTTAAAGAATGCAGGAGCAACTTATCAAAGGTTGGTGAATCATATGTTCCGCCCACAGATAGGACGGAATGTGGAAGCGTACGTCGATGACATGCTGGTGAAGAGCTTGGATGAGGAAAGACACATGGACGACCTTCAAGAAACATTTGAAACACTCAGACGATATAACATGAAGTTAAATCCAACCAAGTGTGCATTCGGAGTGTCTTCAGGGAAGTTTCTAGGGTTCATGGTTTCACAGAGGGGAATTGAAGCGAATCCAGATAAGATCCAAGCTATATTAGCCATGGAACCACCAAAAAATATCAAGGAAGTCCAGTCCCTTACAGGACGAGTTGCAGCATTAAATAGGTTTGTATCAAAAGCTACCGACAAGTGTTTGCCCTTCTTCAAGGTCCTCAGGAAGGCGTTCGAATGGACGGACGAGTGCCACCAAGCCTTCCAAGATCTTAAGAACTATCTGGCGACGGCTCCATTGCTGAGTCCATCCGTGTTGGGAGAAGAGTTGTATTTGTACTTGGCGGTGACTCCACATGCCGTGAGTTCCGCTTTGATCAAGGAAGAAGGGAAGGTACAGAAGCCAGTGTATTACACAAGCCGAGCACTCAGAGGAGCGGAAGGACGTTATCCGCTAATGGAGAAATTGGCTTTCGCTTTAATAACAGCTTCTAGAAAGATGAGGCATTATTTCCAAGCTCATGTCATCAACGTCATGACAGACCATCCACTCAAGAAGGCAATGAACAGGCTGGAAGCCGCAGGACGACTGATCCAATGGGCAGTTGAGCTCAGTGAATTCGACATTCGGTACAAACCAAGAACTGCCATAAAGGCTCAAGCCTTGGCAGACTTTATCGCAGAATTTACACCAAGCTACGAGGATGAAGGTGGACAGGAAAAGGATAAGAAGTGGATCATTCGTGTAGACGGATCATCTACACTGTATGCAGGGGGGATAGGAGTTATCCTCGAATCGCCAGAAGGGGACAAACTGAGGCACAAGGTTCGCTTGCAGTATAGAACAACTAACAATGAAGTAGAGTATGAGGCCCTTCTTAAAGGACTAGAATTGGCTAAGTCCTTAGGCGCAGAGTCGATACTCGTCATGGGTGACTCTCAGTTAGTCATGGGCCAAGTGAATGAGATATATGAAGCCAAGGAAGATCGAATGAAGAAATATCTGAGTACAGTGATGCGCCTAGTGAAAAAGTTCAAGGAAGCTGATTTCGTTCAAATCCCAAGGGAAGAGAACGTGGAAGCAGATACTTTGGCAAAGGAAGCCTCTGCGAATGAAGTGGTGAACGAAGTTGATGAAGTACAATATATGCCACGGATAGACCTTCCAGAGTTATTACAGATAGAAGGAGAAGGAAATTGGATGACCCCAATAGTATCATACCTGAGGGACGGAAGGCTTCCAGAAGGGAAGGACGAGGCCAGGAAACTGAGGATCAGATCGGCCAGATACATCCTGATGGACGAGATGCTCTACAAAAGGGGTTTCTCTCAGCCTTATTTAAGATGTTTAGCTCCAGACGAAGCAAACTACGTATTGAGGGAGATTCATGAAGGCGCATGTGGCAACCACTCAGGAGCAAGATCACTCGTCCATAAAGTAGTACGTGCAGGCTATTATTGGCCGACTATCCAAGCTGATGCCAAGGCATATGTTAAAGTCTGTGATCAATGTCAACGTTACAGCAACATCCCAAGACAGCCGTCAGAGTATCTTACCCCAATGATGGCCCCATGGCCTTTTGCACAATGGGATTTGGACATATTAGGCCCCTTCCCAACAGGGGTTAGACAGATGAAGTTTTTGGTGGTGGGAATAGATTACTTCACCAAGTGGGTGGAAGCTGAACCCTTAGCGAAAATTACTCAGCAGAACGTGAAACATTTCGTCTGGAAGAGCATTGTATGCAGATTTGGAGTGCCAAGAGTTCTGGTGTCAGACAACGGAAGGCAGTTCGACAACACACCCTTCAGGGAGTTTTGTGAACAACTGGGGATCAAGAACCATTATTCCTCACCCGCCCACCCACAGGCCAACGGACAGGCAGAAGTGGCAAACCGCTCCTTGCTGAAGATCATCAAGACCCGGCTTGAGGGGGCAAAGGGAATATGGCCAGATGAGTTACCAGGTGTTTTATGGGCTTACAGAACAACAGTGAGGACCCCCACAGGAGAAACTCCTTTCAAACTAACTTATGGGAGTGAAGCAGTCATACCTGCAGAGGTGCACATGGCCAACCATAGGGTAGCGACGTACCAAGACGGGGAAAACGAGGAACAACTTCGTCTTAACCTCGATCTTGTGGACGAGGTAAGGATGGACGCGGAGCAGAGGACAGCAAGGTACAAAAACCTCATGGCGAAGCAGTACGATGCCATGGTCAAACCCCGACGTTTCAACATTGGAGATCTCGTCCTGAAAAGGGTTTCGTTGGCCACCAGAAACCCCGCCCACGGGAAGCTGGGTCCGAACTGGGAAGGACCTTATAGGGTTGTCAACTTCAAGAGGCAAGGATCCTACTATCTGGAGGCCTTAGACGGACGGAAGCTGGAACATCCTTGGAATGTAGAGCACCTAAGAAGGTACTACCAGTGAAGGAAGATTATGGATGAAGTGCCGTAAGACGAAAGTCATGAACGCTCGATGTGATTCGTTTACAGTAACTTTCTTATATTTGCTTACTATTACTATGTTTGGTTTTGAGTGTATAAGCATGTTGTGTTATTCCTGGACGACTTTGTGTTGTATTCTTAATTCCCTAAAGGCACTAACTCTCAAGTACGTGCCATGCCTATGGACGAGTGGTTGCATTATGAATTTCCAGAATATATATGATGTATTTTCAAGTACATGTATGATTGTATGGAAAGCTTTCATTTTTGTGAATCCATTCAAAATAATCCACATAAGGCAACCGAGCAAAGACGAATAAAATTCCTTGGACGCAGGGATGTACCGTCTATAAAGTTTTCCTTAAAAACAAAAACAAAACAAAACGAAGACTCGTCTAAGTGGACGTGGACGTGTAATATGCGTGCAACAATACCACAAACCCATGGACGAGTCTAACCAGCATAACAATCCAATATTTGGACGAGAACATGTTGGGATGATTTAGAAATGGTTGAATTAATAATCCAAGGTATATCCGTCAAAGGTCAAGACGAGATAAAACCTAGGAAGACTCGTCGAAGTCATGGACGTGTAATGTGTGTGCAACAACACCACGAGCCCATGGACGAGTCTAACCAGCATAACAATCCAATATTTGGACGAGAACATGTTGGGATGATTTAGAAATGGTTGAATTAATAATCCAAAGTTATATCCGTCAAAGATCAAGACGAGATAAAACCAAAGGAAGACTCGTCTAAGACATGGACGTGTAATGTGTGCAACAACACCACGAGCCCATGGATGAGTCTTACCAGCATAACAATCCGCTACATGGACGAGAAAATGTTGGGACGATTTTGAGATGGTTAAAATAATAATCATGCAAAACTTGAATAACAAATAGAACTCGCAAAAACACGTCATTCGTGGACGAGTTATACTTAAGAATAATATTAAGTTCGTTCATAAAGTCAAGACGAGATAAATGGACGAACCACAGTGCCATAAACATAATATGGACGATATTAACAAATTTAAAAACACATGACAAACGAATTGAAGACATTCATTCATTTAAAGGGTGGACGACCAACGCCCAAAAACCCTTAAAGTTTGATGTAAATGATTACATAAAGCTTGTTCATAAGCTTGGACGAGATGATTGTACTTGAATAAATTTAAAGAAAAGAGAGAAAAAGGAAGCAAAGCCCAAAACAACGGGCACTTCAAATAAACTGGAATGAAAAATTCCTAAAGTTAGATTCAATTGGATAAACCACTGGGGGCATTGCCCCCAGACTTGGGATCGTCCTGGGTCACCTCAGTGTTGGCATCGTCCATCACATTGACGTCCTCGGAACTTGTTTGCAAGAGCGAGCTTTCTGTGGCAAGAGGAAGCTTGAAGGAATTAAAGTCTAAGTCTGGGAAGACGTCCTTGGCGTCAGCACGGAAGTCCTCGTAACCAGCTGCATAGTGGCTGTCTAGACGATTCTTGTACTCGTCAGACTTCTTGAAGGCTGCAACGGCTTCCTCACGTGCTTTTTCCAAGGACGAGGCAAATTCAGCAACTTGTCCTTCTAGGTGAGCAATGCGAGTATCTTTCTCAAGAACATCTGCTCTAAGCTCCTCTACCTCGTCCTTCAGCTTCGTCTCACTCACTTGCAAACGGTTGAGATCCTCAGTCAACCTGATCACCTCCCCCTTCTTCAATAACACCTCAGTGTTCAACTCTTGGGCCTTCCCCTTAGCCGTCTTGGCTTCCTCAGCAAGTTCTTTAGCCTGGTTGTTTGCTGTGTAAAACTTAGACATAGCCTGTGCATGGACGAAGAAGAGTTGAATAAAATTTACTCAGAACTTGAAAACATATAAAGACGAGTAAAACTGGCTTACCTTGAAGAGGTCATGGATGGCAGAACGCTCAAAGTCTCTGACAGACATATTGTAACACGAGTTCACCTCGTTGTCAGAAATAATGCCTTTGAACGTCCTCCAGGCATAATCCTCGTCCAACGCCAGGTTGGAAGGACGTTGAGATGACTCAGAAGGATGGGGCCTACGAGGAGTCTTGGACGGAAGAGGAGAAGGATCAGTCTGGATGGGTGGAATGACTTGGACGGGCTCAACGTCGTCCAAAGGTTCGTCCAAGTTGACCGTTGGAGGTGTGAACTTGGGAACCTTAGGAAGAGGAGTCGTACTTGGCTTTTGTCTCTTGGAACCTCGACGACTTGGGAGGTCACCAAGGTCCACCGAACTTGAAATCGGTTTGGACTTCCTCTTCCCTCCAGGGACGGCGGTCCTCTGGACGACTGGAGGGACGTTAACCTCCTCGTCCCCACTGGTCACGTTTTTCTCCCTATTCTCTCTCATTGTAGACATTCCTACAACAAAAGGGTTAAACAATGATATACTAAGAAACCATACATAATATGAGAAAAGAAAAAGGACGACACTTACTTCGACGAGTTTTCTCTTCGTGTGCAAGATTCTCAACAGAAGGCACTGGTCCAAGACCCCACGAGGCTAGACTACTGAGAGTAACTAGGTCGTGGAAGGTTCTACCAGGGAAGGCACGAGCTTTGTCAATACGATCCAAATGAAACTTGTCTAACCTAGGACGAACAACGGCTGCACATATAGACGAAAAGGGTTAGACGACAAAAAGATAAGAATATATGAACAAAAAGAAAAGAAGACGAAATGAAGAAACATACCCTCAGGACGAAGACGACCTAGAGGGGTGGTAAAAGGTGGGAAGGGGGCATTAGCCACGTCAATTGGGTCCCCAGCCCAATTTCCAGAAATAATAAAAAACTCTGTTTTCCAAAGCCTGTCAGACGAGCTACGACCCTCAATCAGACTATAGGGGGAGCCTCTGGACGAGAACTAGTAAAAACCAGCAGACTTCTTGATTTCTGAGGGTTTATAACAGTAAAGGAACTCGTCCACTGTGATAGGACGGTCCCCTTTCAACGCCTCACGCCATAACACTTGCATGGCAACTATTGTCCTCCATCCATTGGGGTTGAGCTGGTTAGGTCCAATACCCAACCTATGAAGAAGACCTCTACAAAAGGAATTCAAAGGAAACCTAAGGCCAGCTAAAAGGTAAGATGTGTATACCCCTAAACCAGAAGAAGGAGAACAACACCATTCACCTTCCTTGGGGAGACGAGGATGGAACTCCTTAGGTATCTGGTATCTATCTACAAGGGTTTTTAACTTAAAGGCGTCTAAAGTGGACGCTACTTCAGGAGCACAGCTATAAATCACATTCTCCTCCTCCTCCTCCTCGTCTAGAGAAGGGCTCATTGGTTCTCTGGACGAGCTAGTCCCAGCCCCAGAGGCCTTCCTACGTTGCTGCTCCTGGAATTCCTCTAAAGGAATACCAGGAACCCCAGACAAGTAAGGCTCGTCTGAGGAAGTGCTGCTATAGCTGGTACTTCCCTCACCACTCTCATAACTCCCCACCGAAACGTCCTGATACTCGTCTATCTCTTTCTCTAAACTACTGTTAGATGACGACATGACAAATGAAGGATTAAAAAACCTAAAGGAAAAAGGAATACCTGACAGATCTAGGACGAGTGCAAGACGAGACTCTTGGACGAGATAGCGGAAGAGATTATGAAAAAGGTGAAGGGCAAGAATGAGAATGTACCTATTTATAGGCCCCAGAGGGGGGGTCAGCGAAGCGACGCCCACCGTTCAAAAGACGACACGTGGAAATTCCTTTGGGAAAAGCATTCAACGAAGCAGGTCAACCAATAACATATCTGCACGTGACTAAAAAAAAAGAAAATAAAAAAAAAAAAAGAAAAAAGCTGTCCAACCATTGGCGACCTAGGACGACCCATGGACAAGGGGGCAACTGATGGGAACAGCGAAATGTGACCATCTCCTTATCGTCCATATGGGTCGTCCATAAACCATTTGAGAAAATTCAAGTCCACCTTCCGTGAAGGAAGGAGTCGTCCATAGACGAAGCACTTACATAGACGAAATGTACGGACGACCATATGACCCTTAGAAACTTTCGGGGTACGACTTCTATCTACATGCCCAATCGCAGAGTTCTGGAGAAAAAATCAGACCCGTAGATGTCGCCGCAATTACCTTAAATGCTCAACTCCCTTCAACGGTTAATAACTTCCATAGCCGTTGGAGAAGTTATGTCGATGTCCACAAACCTTGGAGCAGTTACAAAGCGAATAACCGCTCTAAGGTCCACTATATAAAGACCGGCCTACTCCAGATGAAGGTAAGTTTTTAAGAACGTCGCTTCCCTCCAAGTCCGAACATTATTTTCTAAGGAACTGACTTCACCATCGGAGGAGTTTTGGCCGGTCAACCCCGGTCACCCTTTGATTGTCTTCTTCCTTACAGGTCATTGCAAACACTGATCGCCACCGAAGCCGGAGCATTCAGCCTACTGATTCTCTACATCATCAATCGCTATTGTTTCTTCTCTTGTCTTTGCAATCTCATCTAATATGCGTTCTTTTTTCCTGTTTTAATTAAGGATTTCTTGCTTATTTTGCCTAATAGTGACGTATTTCTTTTATTATTGTTTTATCGTGTTTTTTTGCCATAACTTTTCTGTAGCAACTTTGCCTGCCATGTGCGTGTCACTAAAGGTTTCAGCAAATGGGGTATAGTTTGTGCGCAAGCTGAACTAGGGTGAGTTGCAACTAGACCGATCCCAACTCTTTTATCTAGAACACTTGGGTCCAATACAGAAGGAGACAGCCAGGCCCAAAATCACCAAGAGGCCCACCACAGTGCAAATGCACTAGCAAAAAGGAGTCGACAACAACAGAGCATTTTGGAAGTTTATGACTTATGCCCAAATTTTCTTTATCCAGCTTTTGTGTGGGATATTAAGCAGCTTAGGACTTGTAGAATGTGTCCTTTGGAGGCCTATAAGCTTGTTGTTGTATAAACCCTTTATTATCTAAATAATACTCCCATTTTTACCACACACCAAAAAAAAAAAAAAAAAAAAATTTAAGATTTTAACCGCTAATTAGTAAACATGTGTAATGTATGCATAAAGTTTTCATATGTTCATAGTTTTTTTTTTTTTTTTTTAATTGCATCTCACGGTTTGTTTTCCAATTTTATGGAAATAAAAGCTTTATTTTAGGATTAAAAGTATAATTCATTTGAAACACGAGAAATTATTAGATCCATCGGAAGACTGCTGAAGTAGTCCTCTCTAATCCTTCCAATTAATAAAACGTTGTCACTTATGCAAATATGATATTACCTGGTGATTTTTTTTTTTTTATTTCTTGTGCTTATTAGGAAGTTGACTCACACTTTTGTATAGGTGGCATAATTTTATTGGTTGGGAGGATCACTTCAAGAGTTTTCTCAGTGGACCTAATAATCTCTCTTGAAACACGAGACGAACTGCATGTTAAATTTACATGCATATATACTATAAAAGGTAAAAGATAAAATTTTCCAAATCCGTCAAATTGTCAAACAAATATATATCTAAATGAAACATATTGCCATCATCAATCAAGTTATATATATATATATATATATATATATTTTCTTGAATAAAAAAAAGGGTCTTCAGTGTGATCTCATTGACCTCACACTATGTGGCGACAATAAGTTATTCCATATGTACTAATCATTGGCATAATACATTTGTTGAAGTGCTATTACTCAAATCACTCACCTCCTGCCAATCATCATGTGAAGTGATATAGGGACTCCTACCCCCAAACCACATCCCACAATAATAGTTATTTTATTAAATTGTGAAACTCAGGTTTTAAAAAAACATGTTGTCATCCTCCATCCTTTTAAGAGTCAATTTTTATGGATGACTCCAGAGTGTCAACGAAGAGACCAAAACTTAAAATCTCATTCATTTGTGGCAAAAAAATTAATAGAATAGAAACCATTAGGATTTATGTTATTTTATTTAATTAATTTACAGCATTTGCATCATACAATGCAAAATAGAAAAATGGCTCAATATTACACATCTAACCCCCAAAATTACTCCATCAATCAAGTTAAAGATATGTAAATCCGCAAATTTGCTACAGTAACTTTGTAAATTTATACTAGCACTATTCATTTTGTATTTAATATTTTATTCTTTCTTTTCATATTCTAAAGATGAATGAGGAAAGTAGATGGTGGTGGTTATGTGTGATGAAATAGAAACAATTAAAGAATAAAAAAAATTGATATTGTAATGAAATAGAGTTTAATATATGATTTGATGTGAGGTTTTTTTTTTTTAATAGTTATATGAATTAAAAAAAGTAAGTTTTTATACTAAAAATAAATAAAAAATTTTGCACACCTAAATACTCTTACATTAGAAAGTTTATTACTCAGATATTTTAAGGACTGAGCCCCTTGATTATAGGCCAAATTTCAAAACTCACCATCTAAGTTTCACTAGTTTTTATTTCAGTCCTCTAAGTCTATCTTATTTCATTTTAGTCAAGTTTCCAAACACCCCAATTCAGACCTGTTATCTTGCCATTTAAAATCACTAAAACTACATTATTTTGCTTTTTAAAAAAATAAATTAAAAACGTTAATTAAAAAAAAAAGTCCAAAAAAAGGTGAAAATCACATTTTCGTCCCTACATTTTCAGTCGATTCCCACTTTGGTCCCTAGATTTTATTTTTACCGATTTTAGTCTCTATCCTTAAAAACACTTCCTGTTTTGGTCCCTGCCGTTACATCAGTGACGAAAAATACATACATGGCAAATGGCAGAATTAAAAAATATTAAAATATTAAAATATAAAAAAAAGCTTTTTTTTTCCCATACACAACCTCTTGACTGATCACATCTCTCTGGTACCCAAAAGTACGCGCTGCTGCATCAGCCTTACGCGTCACTAGAGACTTGAGGAAACCACCATTCACTCCGTGGGACCCAAACAATGACCTCCTAGACTGGCTTGGACTCATGTTCGGTTTCCAAAAAAACAATATGAAGAACCAAAGGGAAAACCTGGTCCTCCACTTAGCCAACTCTCAAATGCAAGTCCAACCACCTCCGACCCTACCGGACTCCCTGGAAGCCGGAGTCCTCCGTCGATTCTGCCGCAAGTTGCTCCAAAACTACACCTCTTGGTGCTCTTACCTCGGCTGGAAATCTCAAATCTCATTCTCCCATCGCCGCAACGGTATCGGAAACTTCGAGACAAACAGTCTCTGCCACGAGCTTCTCTATGTATCGCTTTATCTCCTAATTTGGGGTGAGTTTGCTAACCTTTGTTTGTTTGGACCTCCGAGGAGGTGAAGGTGGCGGAGGAGGTGACGGTGGAGAAGGGAAGGATGGAAAAAAACAAAAAAGACTTTTTTTTTTTTTTTGATATTTTAATATTTTTTTAATATTTTTTAATTTTGCCATTTGTCACATGTGCATTTTCCGTCTCTGATGTAACGGTAGGGATCAAAACGGAAAGCGTTTTTCAGAATAGGGACTAAAAGTGATAAAAATAAAATTTAAGGACCAAAGTGAAAATCGGTTGAAAATATAGGGACGAAAATGTTATTTCCGCCCAAAAAAAAAAAAAAACCAAGCTCATGCCCAAACCCGATGTTCTCGGGTTGATTTTGTTAACCCGAATAACATATTTATTATCAACTATCGTTATTCTGGAAAGTGGGAATAGTGAAACAGGAAAAAGGAAAGCCAAATCCATGTCAAAGTCTTTAAACCAATTCCTCCAGTAAACGAAATACAAACATTTTTCCATCAACTTTCGCTGAACCGGCCTAACCGGTAATCTTCATCTCCCTTTTCTGGTAATTTGATTTCCATAAAATTCGGATTTTGTTTGTCAAGAATTTCATTATTTTTATAGCCGTAAAGCCTAGGTCTTGAGAATTTTAAATAGTGTGTTATTCATTCATGTAATTAGATTTGACTTTCTCTTCACAGGAATCAAATTCCCGTGCCTTTCGTTGTGATTTGCTGTTGTGAAACTTTATTTTTCACTTTCAATTAAGCTGTGATTTGCAAGTTGAATTTCTTCTTCCATAAATAAAAACTTTGTAGAATTTAAGATAGTAGGTTATTTTGTTTTGCGGTGGTCTTTTACTCTTATAATGTACCTAATATTTTCTATCTCATATTTCGATTTTATGGGCCTTTTGTCTTTGGAAACTAGACTCTGCTGAAAGTAATTTATTTCTTAACAGTTAATCTCAATTTTTTTTATAAAAAATTTATAATGTTTATGCTTAGGATTTTAATGGGCTCTTGTTCAAATGGGTTGAGGGTAAGGTCGCGAGTTTAAAACCCATTGGGTGAGTACATTTTACCATAGAAAGAAAGAAAGAAAAGAACTTAGAATTTAGAGAGGCTCAATAGAGGTACATGCCGCTAATAGAGATATTTTGACGAATACCAAAAGAGGGACAGAAGTACCGACAAGGACACTCATGAAATTGAATGACAAAGCATGCTCATGCTTTTATTGAATGAGTGATTTTGGCAACACATAGATGAGACTGAATGGAATAATAGAAAATAAGAATTCCTTTTTTTTTCCCCTTCTTTTGAAAGGTATCCATAATCAGAACGAGAAATGTTTTATTTTCTTTTGGGGAGGTGAGAGGGGGCTTGGGGCATCTATCATCAAAAATGGTTACGGATGTTCAAATACTTTCTAAAGCTAAAAGTCCTGGAATTTGTTGTAGGCATTGATAATTAATATGTGATCAGTGAGCAAGTTGCTCTAAACCTGGAAGCTTTAGTATAAATCCGAATGTGGGTGTTTTGGTTCTTATACGTTGTTCTCCTATTTATACTTATAAAAAATAAATGTTCTTCTCCTATTTATGGGCCTAATTAGCTTTTACCTAGTTTATGTCTGTTTTTTTTTTATTCCTCACAATGAATATTATGTCACCCAGATTTGTGTTACTTGTGTATTTGCTAGGCCTTGACTTAATAGTTGAAGCCTTATTTGGTTGCTCAGAGTTGAAACTATAAGCAGTGTCTGTATTTTAAAACTCAAATTTTACTTGTAATTTTCTTGCATTGTTTTTATTGCTGTGTCCTTTGAACACTGCCTGTGTTTTGGTTCCTTTTATTATCTTTCTTTTTATTCAATGAAGTATCATTTACTTATCAAAAAAAGAGAAAAAAAAAAAAAAAAAACCCCAAATTTTACTTCTGCTGTAATACCCTATATCCCCAATATCTTCTTCTATGAATTTTATAATAATGGATTCATATGGTTTGAGAAACATGAAACCTATGGTGAATTGTGCATCTGCTCTCAATAACATTGTAAGCAAATTGGTCCTTGCGTTAGGACTTAAATAGGAATGATTAAATCCTAAAGGTGGTTAAGAAAAAAGAAATAAGTAAAAATTGTAATGTGAACTCCAAAAGAAATATATTGTTATTTGAGGCCTAGAAACAAATTGGATCTTTTAGGGTGGTTTTGTTAATTTTTTAAATAAAGTAATTAAATAAACCATAATTGGGCCACAAATGTAATCAAATATAATTGAGAAAAGATGAATCCTTTCTTTATTTTTCCTAGCAGCCATAAGTCCTTGCTCCAATATATTATACACCTCTTACACAAAATAAAAGACAGAGAGAGAGAGAGAGAGAGGTAGTCAACGTGAAAGAGGACGGGAGACCAATATTTGATTGTGGGCATAAAGTCTTGCTGCTGGAAATCGAATTAAAAGGTGAAAGGTCTATCTTAATCAATATTTTTGGATTGATGTAAGAATTTTGAAGTTATATATATGGTTTGTTGGCAGCATAGTGAGATTAGATTATTTCTGCATTATTTTTTACTTGATTACAGTGATAGAGGTTTTATGTACTGGGTTGAATTCAAATAAGGACCTGATGGTTGTGCTCTTAATTTTAAGTAGTCTTGTATATTACATTGATTATTCATTGAAGATCTTAGGTCTGGAAATTTTTAAGGTTTGAAATACTAGAATCGGTGCATGATTACAATGTTTGATTAAAGTGACCTAATACACATTCTCGTCATCTACTGAAGGTCCCAAAATAAATAAAATTATGAGCTAGTTACTTATCAACAATGGTCATGGCCTTCTGTTAGCAAACCAAGAGTATAATGTGTACATAACATTGGTGCCTGTGGGAGCGGTTCATAACATTGAGTTATTGGTAAATGTTCTGGGCTGTAATCAAGGTTCTCTTCCTATGAAATATTTGGGTCTTCCTTTGGGTGCAAAATTCAAGGAGAAGACAATATGGAATCCAATTCTGGAGAAGATGGAAAGGAGATTGGTGGGATGGAAACAATTGTACTTATCCAAGACTTTAATTAAAAGAACTCAATCAAATCTACCTACTTATTTTCACTCTTTATTTCCTATCCCTGCTTATGTGGCTAACCGGATTGCAAAACTTTATGTGGCTAACCGGATTGCAAAACTTCAAAGGAACTTTTTATGGGGTTGCCTAGGGGATAAACCCAAATTTCATCTAGTTAAATGGGCTATTTTTTGTGCTCCACTTTCTTCAAGTGGTTTGGGGATTAGGAATTTGATACTTTTTCATGAAGCCTTACTAGGGAAGTGGTTGTGGAGATTCGGGCTTGAGAGGGATGCTCTTTGGTGACAAGTGATAGAGATGAAGTATGGGTGTGAATGGGGTGACTGGTGTACCAGTTCGGTTTCTGGTCCCTATGGTGCGAGTTTGTGGAAAAATATTAGATGAGGTTGCCCTTCTTTGTCTCTTCATATTTTGTACGACGTTGGTGATGGGTCGAGAGTGAAGTTTTGGCAAGACTGGTGGTGTGGAGAGACTTCTCTTGCAGTTTGCTATCTCGAATTATGTAGTGGTGTGGAGAGACTTCTCTTGTTGTTTGCTATCCTGAATTTAGGATTTTCCGAGACAGTGAGGCAAGTGTGGTTGAGCTTATGAAGTTCACCAATGGGGTCCTTCATCTGGATGTACATTTTTTAAGGGTTGTTCATGATTGGGAATTGGAGGCATTGTCGAGCTTCATTGATACTATTTACGGCACATTTGTAAGGGGGATTGGGGAGGATAAGATGTGCTAGAAACCAAATAGGAGTAAGGGATTTTTGGTTAGTTCTTATTACCATCTTTTAGTTGGCCCTAGTGATAATATTTTTCCTTGGAAAGGTATATGGAAGCAGAAGGTCCCTTCGCGAGTGGCACTTTTTTTGTATGGACTGCTGCCTTGGGGGAAAGTCTGGCAATTGTCAATGTAAGGAAAAAAAGGTATGGATTATGGATTGGTGTTTTATGTGCAAGTGTAATGGTAATCAGTCGACCATCTCTTACTTCATTGCCCGGTTGCTACAGATTTGTGGTCTATGGTTTTGGGTTTATTTGGAGTAAGTTGGGTTATGCCAAAGTCTGTTGTTGAGCTTCTAGCTTGCTGGCTAGGTTGGTTTGGTCGTCATCAAAATGGTCATATATGAATAGTTGTTTCCCATTGTTTGATATGGTGTCTTTGGAAAAAAAGAAATAGCAGATGTTTTGAAGATAACGAGAGAACTATGCTAGATCTCAAGTTATTCTTTTTTAGAATCTTAATGGATTAGTTGTCAGTATTGAGAATCCATTCTTTCTTTTCTATTCTTGATTTACTTGATTTATGTAATTTTTGTATTGGATTGTATACCCTTGTATACTCTTTGTGTAATCGGGTGTCTCTTTCTTTGATATCAATAAATCTTTAGTCCTTATAAAATAAAATAAAAATGTCCTATGACATTATTGTTTCATTATCTCACAATATCACTTAAACTTGTTTGGTTCTTGTATGAGCATTTGTAATGTCCTTGTGACGTTGAGCTAACTTAGAATTTGATAATGTCTAGAAGTTGGGGATCCTAGGAATTTCTAAACTGTGAGCTAAGGGTCATCTAGTTAACCCCACATAGTAGTAAGGAAGGTTAGTTGATTTTGAGTGCTAGTCTATGGTAGTTTCATGGGGTTATTCTCTTAAATTAGTTTGTGATAGCTCGATAGAATTTATATCTCTTGTGGTGGATCATTAAGCAATTGTTTTTCGACTTCTTGGTAGGCATCACAGTTGGACTTTTGAAGGAACTTAAGTACTGTAAGTGGTTATGCACATTATGCTCTTTGTTCTCCACCATAAAGATGGTCTTTTTGGAAAATTATTTTGACATAATGAACTTATCAAAAAATTTTATTTTTTGACATTATGATTTTTCTGTCCGCTTTTTCTAGAGAAAAAGTTGTTTGAATGTTGTTTTACATACCCAATTATTCAAAGTGCCACTGGATATTTTCCTAAATCACACATGGGTCAGGCAACTTTAGTGCTTTGTGACAAGGTGATCAAACTAATTTCCAAAAGGCTTATAAAAGTCTTGGACAGCAGCAAAACAAGATATTCATAGTATACTGATATGTTTCAGAGTAAATTTATTTATTGGTTTGCTTGAGTGCTAGTGTTCCCGTAAATTATGAATATGATTCTTCTGATGATCATGCAACTGTAAAATCATTTCTTAAGATATTATATGTTGTGGACGTTATTTTGGATTTGAAACTCTGGATCAGGTATATAGTGTGAAGTGGTGAACCCTGGCCAATGGGGGTTAAGTTATTTTGGCCTTTGTGATCTCATTGAAGAGAGTCAATGCAGTGTGGCCATGGCTAACAGGGGTTAAGTTGTTAGCCTTTAGTATCGATGCAGTGTTTAAGACCCTTCGAATAAGGGCAATAGACAGTAACTAGCTAGCATTGGTTAAATTGCTGGCCTTTGGTTTCCAATAAATGGAGCCGATGCAATGTAACCAAAATTCTGTGTATGAAATTTGTGCTTCTGTCCCGAGTTATTGATTTTGTTAACATATGAATTGTCTTTATTTGTTCGATTCACGTCTGGTTCAATACCATACCGGTAGCTACATGTATCAGTTTTACCTTAAAAATAATAATAAATTGTCTATATGTCACTGATTGAAAATTATGTTCTTACTATTTAGAGCTAATTAAATTATGATATCTCTATTTGTCATTATCACTGTTTAAGTGAGCATCTCAAGGCATATCTGTTTTTAAGTGAGTTTTATATTCTTATACTGAAATCACTTACGAGTGTGTATATATATATATATATATATATATAATCTCTGTCCGCACTAGACCCAGTTTTGTATTTCTACTTATATATATAATCTCTGTCCGCACTAGACCCAGTTTTGTATTTCTACTTACTAGGCACACACACACACACACTGTCCGCACTAGACCCAGTTTTGTATTTCTACTTACTAGGCGCACACACACACACACACACACACACACACACACGTATTTCTTCTTTTTTTTTTTTTTTTTTCTTTTTTTTATAGATCAAGTTTGATACAATAGAGGTTTTGCACATTGTGGCCTTGTGGGTACGGAGGCAGTTTTCTTGTCCAAGGATTTCAGTTGGCATTAGAAATATTCCTGAATAATTTTTTTTTTTATTCTTTATGTTTCATATTTTTGAGGGCTACATGATTTTAATTTTTTTTTTTTATAAATAAGAAACAATATTAATGATTAATTAACTATAATTCAAAATTTGAAATCTTCCCCAAAAAAAAAAAAAGTAGAACACGTTAAACGTCCTTGTACCCAATATTAGCAATAAGCAACAACTACAGAACTCAGATACTCAAAAGTACAGCGTGGATTACTAGTTCATTAGAGTAATAACCATGAAGCTTTATGCCATAGGGAGGACCTCAATATATGTTGCCACTGCAGGCGACCGGAAATGATCCTCCTCCTTTGGAGTGTGGATTGTGACCAGATCAGGTAAGGGAGTTTTGGGGCCCATCTTGCCGTGGGGATCCCAATTAAGCATTATCTTGACCTTGAACATGTCTAACAGCAGAGTCAATATGTTCATTGACTGGCTGACCAGAAGAAATCACATATCCATCCTTGAATTTAATGGCCTTCACGATGTGCCCCAAGTTTTTCACTAACAATCACCTCACATCCCTTTGCTCCACTTTCCATGACAAATCTCAGTACACCATAGCAAGCCCTCCTAACAGCGAGACCTCCGAGAAGCTTGTATCTGAGAGACTCGGCCCAAGCAATAGCGCAAAGCCCTCTGTTGTTGACTTTCTCAGCGTAAAGCTCTATGCTGTTCTCTGGAAACTTGAACCTCTTCTGTGCCACCTAGGTTGGCTCTCTGAGCCTTCTTCCCTTCTCACTGAGAACGTTTTGTGTTTGTGTGGCTCTGATGATGATCTTGGTTTGCATCGGCGTAACCCTAACCTTGACGCTTGAGTAACTGTCCTCAGCGAGCTCATGGGTCAGTACCTTGTTCAGCTCAGCGTAGAAAACTCTGTCGGCTACGAACATTCGCCATTTTCGTAGGAAGAGGTGGAGGGATCTGAGCTCTAAGCTTGAGGTGGCTTGTGCTCTGGCGATTCGAAAACTTTGAAGGATTATGTTTGATTTTCACTCGTGAACATCATTCTTTGGGTTTACTTTATATGATTATATTGTGGAGATTTTAGTGCTTTATTTGCATATTGAAGTTGACAGAAATAGTATTGAACACCGAATTCATGTAATTGGGTTTGGGGCTGTGACATTTGCAGTGAAATTTCTTTGTACTACTGTACAAATTTGATTCAATTTGAAGCCCATTTACCTACCGAGGGACTAGATATCCAATTCCAAGGCTTTGATTCCATGCAACCCTGAGAATTCTCTTGTTGTTATTATACTTTTTGTGTGAGAAGAAGAGGAAAGAGGAGAGGGGGGTTGGGGGGGTTGTTTATGGTAGCTTGTTTGTATGTGATGCACATTATGATATTTGTTAATGTTTGATCAAAGTGTCAACTACTATGTTTGCAGTTACTGATTTGTCTTCTTTATACTTGCATTACAGGCAGTGAAAGCCATCAACATCAGGATGGAATTAGCAGACAGAGCAGTTGGGTTTCTGTTATCTTTTATCAGCTTATCCATATTCACGTATTATACCTTCTGGGTCATCATTCTGGTCAGTTTACTTCCAATTTAATTTAATCTCTTCCTTTTACAACCCCCGGCCCCCCTCCCCAAATTCCAAAAAAAAAAAAAAAAAAAAAAAAAAAAAGGAAACGAATACTGTATGCATAACCTATTGATGTTTTATTCATATCTTGTGATCTTTCAGCCATTTGTAGACAGCGATCACTTCATCCACGAGTATTTCCTACCACAAGAATATGCCATACTAGTACCTGTATTTGCCGGTGTGGCGCTTCTCTGTTTCTTGTGTGTATTTATTGGATTTGTGATGCTCAAATCCAAAAAGAAGAAGGCTTGATACAATTAGTTCTGCCTTTTTTTTTCTTAAAAAAAAAAAAAAAAATTTTCTTTGAGAGTGACTTAGAGTTCTACTTATTTTCTTGTTTGTTTTTCCTTTTTTTTTTTTTTACCTCCCTACACATTTTCTGATCTGAAGGAGTGTTTTAATTTTGGATTTGTTGAAACTTGAAGATTTTGTATATCTGAATCATTTCCAATACCATTGGAAGCTCATATATTAGTCTATTACCTTAGGGCCTAAACTTATTTTGGAAAATTGCGAATGAATTACCAAATTTACTGCATGTTGCCTAGAATTTGTCCATGGTTGTTATGGCACTACTGCATTCCTTGGCAGTTGGCATACTTTGCTCATTGTTGGAACTGTTACCACATGTTATGTAAGTGACTTAACATAACACCACTACAGACCACTTTAGTTTAATTTCTTTCCCCCCCCCCCCCCCCCCAATCCCCCTCTTTTTATGGTATGGACTCCCGTTGTTAGTTAATGACATCCTACTTGCCTAGGATAGAGTGCTGAAAGTATATGTTTGTTGATAAGTTTTGTAACTCAACTAGCACCTCATGATATTTCCAACGGAGATATCTAGGGGTTCAAATTCCCCTCTCCATTGCTGTAACTATTGAATTAAAAATCCCCCCTTATAGGTCATGTTGAAACTGTATTAGTTTCCATGATTTTTTTGGGTACTTCTTAACAAGATAGAGGATGCAAAACTAGTGGTGACAAATGAGGATGATAAAGTTAGTAAGGATTTTTTCTTTATTTATTTTTATTTGGTTAAGGATTTAAGATACCTGTATAGAAGGATATTGTCAAAAAGTTTTAGCTTAAATGGCATCTCGTTCTACTGTAAGAAAGGATGGAAGGTAGGCTCCATTGGGTTCATTTATAAGTTTTCCAATAACAAAAAAGGTTTGGATTTCGCAGAGGTCCAAGCCCATTGTATTTGTGGTAGGTGCTTTTTTTTTTTCTAAAAAGAAAGACTTACACACACACACACGGGAGTGGGGACCAAGGTGGTAGGTGCTGTAACTGTAAATATAATTATCTTAATAAATTTTTAATTTTTCTTTATATATATATATATATATATATATGAATTGGGTTAAAGCTTCACCTGCTAACTTTAGTTACACCACTCAATTTTTTTTAATTGAATACAAATTTTGAGTAATCTATTTGTTAGATTACGTTATTTTCATATATTCTTCGTGCTTGCAAAATTTTGAGGTGATCAAAGATTAATAGTTATGTGATCAGTCAACTGTTTAAATTTAAATTTTTGTAGTTTAAAATAATGCATAAATAATGAGTTTATAGATCAAATGGTAAATAACATCCAATTGACATGAAAATTGGCATAATTGTTAAGAACATATGGGACATATAATTCAACGGTGGAATTTTCAAAATATGAATTCTATAACAAGTTATTGGGTGGTGTAACACCACCCAATAACTTGTTACACTCTAAGCAATGTTACACCACCCAATAACTTGTTATAGAATTCATATTTTGAAAATTCCACCGTTGAATTATATGTCCCATATGTTCTTAACAATTATGCCAATTTTCATGTTAATTGGATGTTATTTACCATTTGATCTATAAACTCATTATTTATGCATTATTTTAAACTACAAAAATTTAAATTTAAACAGTTGACTGATCACATAACTATTAATCTTTGATCACCTTGAAATTTTGCAAGCATGGAGAATATACAAAGATAATGTAATCTCGAGTTGTCATCCATTTAGATAAGTGTAATAAACAATGAAACTGGAAAAGGAAAATCAAATCCATATTCAAATCTTTAAAACAATTCTTCTGGTAGATAAAATAGAAATGTTTCAATCATCTTTCTCCCAATCGGCCTAATAGGTGATCTTCAGCTTCCTTTTATGGTAAATTGATTTGCAAAAAATTAAGATTTTTGAATCATATACTTGTTTTATAGATAGTAACCCTAGCAATTGAGAATTGTTAATAGTGTGTTTTTTATTCGTGTAAGTAGATTTGGCTCTCTCTTCATAGAAATCAAATTCATTAGCCTTTCAAAATCAAAAATCTTAAACTCTTTTTTGGGTTTTGTCATGGTAAGTTTGTTTGCATAATTACACAATTTTACATAATGATACATGAGGTTAAGGATGTAAATCAAATCTTTAATGGGATTAAAATTTTATACTCACGTTGTGATTTGTAATGGTAAAATTATTCTTTTCAATTTCAATTAAGTTATGATCTGTAGGTTGAATTAAGAAGAATTTAAGATTGTAGGTTATTTTGGTTTGAGGTGGTTTTCTACAATGTACCTAAGACTTTCCATCTTATATTGCAATTTTTTTGGCTTTTATCATCAGAAAGTCAAAGTAATTTTTTTCTTGGCAATTATTCTCATATTTAAAAAATGAATTTAAAATTTTTATTCTTAGGTTTTTAGGATTCGTTTGGATACAACTGAAAACTAAAAACTAGAAACTGAAAACACTGTAATAAAATAATTTTTAAATGTGTGAATAGTACCGTGTGACTCATTTTTAATGAAAAAGTTACTGAAAAGTGATATTTGTGGGTTCGTGAACAGTGCACGGATGCACTATTCACAATTGAAAAGTCAACCTTTGCGGGCTTTTTAAAAAAAAAAAAAAAAAAGGAAGACAGAAAATGCGACGTGGGTTTTGCAGAAAACGCGGAACCCAAACGCATACTTAATGAGCTCTAGTTTAAGTGACATTTTCCCCTCTCATAAGAATGAGTAGTATAAGGTTATGACTTAACAATAATAAAAAAAAAATCTTAGAATTTAAAGAATGTAAGACTAAATTGTTGTAATTACTTGGGGCATATTAAAATTATGGTATATGAATAAAGTTATTTAGAGTAGGCTCAATGGTGGTGCATCCCACTAATGGAGATGTTTTTGACATATACCAATGAGGGACAAAAATCCTAACAAGGACGGAGTCAGACACTCATGGAACTGAAATGAAAGAGCATGCTCATGCTTTAGTTGAAGGATAAAACCTATTACTTGCATGGATCCACACAAGTGTGTAATAAACACTCTCTTTAGTTGAATGAGTGATTTGGACAAGATAGAGGTGTAATTTAATGACAAAAATAGAAAATGAGAATTCTCTCTCACCCCCCCCCCCCCCTTCCTCTATAATTTGAACATGAAAGTTCCACCACTCATGCCACATGGATGAGTTGTGACAAAAGTTGTGTCATTTCTTATTGCATTAGACTTTTTGGATTGGAGAAAGATCATAATCAAAATTTGAACCTTCAACGCTAAGGTGAATGCTATGTTGCCTTTCATTATATGAGAAATGTGGTTAGATGTTTTTATTAAAGCAATGTGTGTGTGTGTGTGTGTGTGTTTTTTTTTTTTTTTTTTTTGAAAGGGATTGTTAACAAATTGTTCGGATGGACAAAGGAGTCAGAAAGAGGAGTAAAGGGAGGGGTGGGTTTCATGAACCCTATTTGCAGGGACAAACCTAGACGGGGCTAGTTTTGGGGTTTTAGCATACTTTTTTTTTTTTGTATATTTAAATATTAATTAAATAATACAAATTTAACTATTGATAATAAATTTGTGGAATATTGCCCCCTTTATTTAAGTGGCTATCGAGTAATGCAGGTTGGATTTCAGTAATAAATTTTTTTGGAAAACTATTAATTTTGATGCGATAGAAATGAAGAGCCTGATCACTTTCTATGTGTTTGGAAAACTGAAAATTTTTACTGTTAAACTGTTGTAGATAAAGTAAAACGCATTAATAGAGTGCACAACATTTAAAAAGAGGATAAATTTTTTTTTTTGGCTTAGTTAAATTTTTTTTACACTTTGAGACAAATAGACAATGCATTCTATTTGTCAAAAAAGAGGGCCTTAATTTTTTTTTTTTTTGGTTTAAAATTTTTGATCATGATTAATTTTTTACACTTTGAGACAAATAGACAATATATTCTTTTTGTCAACATAGGAAGCCTCATTTGTTTATTTATTTATTGTTGGTTGAGAGGTCGTGAAATTTCTTTTTAGCTACAATACATATAGATATAAATATTCTATTGTTCAATATGGTCCTTTCTTCCATTTGGGGGATCATTGCCTAAGCGACCAAAGGTTTGAGTCGGTACTTAACCTAAGAGCAATGCTACATGCAAAAAAAATTTCATAACGTCTAAATTGTTATTAATTTCATAGAGGAGTTTTGAGTGATATGATCCAAAATTCATAATTGAGTTATCAAAAAACATGGGACTCACAAAATTTTTTTTGTTTGGCTTGCTTTTTAACCCTTGTTTTCATCATTCAATTCTCTAATTTTTGAGTTATGAGTTATGGAAACTAAAAACACATTTTAAGTGTTTTCAAGTTATAGAAACAGAGTTATGATGGCATTTTTGTAATTAAACTTATATCCCGAGCCGCAATGTTTGACAAATGGACTCTTTTTGTTTTGGGTGAAACCCAACTCCAAGTGATGAGTGATGGGTCTGTTTTTGAAGTTGAAAATTGAGTATGAGTTAAGGTGCCAAACAGGGAGTTTGAGAAATTATGGTATTTTAAGTGATGAGTGATGAAAATTGAGTGATGACAAATTACAAACCAAACGGGCCCTTATTGTCTACCATTTACATCTTGTCACTTCAGTGACTATTAAACATTTTATGATTTTTTTTTTTACTATAGCCTTAAGAGACTTTGGGGCCATCTATCCCATTTTTTTTTTCCCTTCAAATAACCAGCATATATATAATTGTAATTATAATAAAAAGTTTAAAAACACAATAAATTTCATAACTATTAAACTGATAAGTTATGATTGATGTACAATAAAAGTTATATTAGTAGTGATTGAAAGAGATGTTATACTAATCACAATTCACTTCAAATAAATTGTGAAATTAATTATGTATATATGTAGCAAGTAGCATTTTTTGTTTTGTTTTGTTTTGTTTTGTTTTGTTTTGGTTTTGAGAAGAATGTATGAAGCATTGTTGATATATATATATATATATATATATATATATATATATATAGGAGGCCTCCTTCCCTTAAAAAATTACTGTGCAAATTAACCTACTACATATATTTGCGCCCCAAACCCCCGGGCAATGCCCGCGAAACAAATTACAAATTCGGTCTAAAACCAAAAAACAAAGCAAAGCAGAAATCCAAATCCCTACCAAAACCAATCAGAAAACCCCAAATATCACTCTCTCGCTGCTCACTCCACCGTGTCACCGCCGTTGGCGTCTCCACCTCTCCAGTCGAATCGGCTGAGGTATGCTCTTGAATCTCTCGTCTCTCTTTTTTGGTCTCTCTCTGATTATCTCTGAACTGTCGTAACTGATAAGTGTGATCTGTATCGTGTTAAAAATTGACTTCTCTCTCTCTCTCTCTCTCTCTCTGCCTTTAATAAATACTAATGAAATAATGGGAATTGTGAAGTGCCCAACTGGGTACTCTTTAAATTGAGTTGAGTGCTTCTCCCACTCAACTGCGAAACTATCATGATTCGGGTGGAAGGAAAAACATGGAACTTGGAAATACAACAAATTCATTCCCTTCTGTTTTTTAATTTAAAATTGAATAAATAAATCATGGAATGAAAAAAAAAATCCCTATAATATGATTAATTAATATGACTTTTATTTGACTTGTAGATCATGGGAAAGTCAACTACAATGTTTGATTATTTCAAAAGAAAAAATACAGATAATTTAGAAGCCAAAACTGATGAGCCCGCGTCGTCGAGTGCCAGTGCTGATGATGTCCCAATTTCTGAAAATTCCAACTCATTGCATAGAGTTTTGGAGAGTTCATGTGAGGATAATCAAGTGCTTGACAATTTGACTTCTGAACAAATTGCAAATGACCGGCTGCTATTAAAGGTCACGATTGATGTTGTCAAATTGCTTGCGTTCCAAGGCCTTCTGTTTGATGATTTCACTGGTTTAGTCAGTCATGAAAATTTTCATGCATATTTGGATTTGGTGGCATCATTTAATGAAAAGGTTGCTGAAGTGATGAATAAAGCTCCCAAGGATGCGTCTTACAAATCACCTGAGACCCAAAAAGAGATTTTACATGTTTTTTCAAACAAGGTGAGAAAGGCAATTCGTGAAGAAATTGGTGATGCAAAGTTTTGCATAATTGTTGATAAAGCTTATGATGTGTCATTGAATGAGATAATTGCTATAGTTTTAAGGTTTGTAGACAAAGATGGCTTTGTGCAGGAACGTTTTTTTGGGTTAGTACATGTCTCCAACACTTCGGCATTAACCCTAAAAGATGGGATATATTCTGTTTTGTCTCATCATTGTCTAAATATCCAAAATATTCGAGGACAGGGGTATAACAGAGCAAGTAACATGAGAGGGGAGTGGAGTGGATTACAAGCTTTAGTTTCAAATGATTGTCCATATGCTTACCATATCCATTGTTTTGTACATTGCATGCAATTAGCGTTAGCGGCAGCATCAAAAAACGTTATCCCTGTTCAAAGTTTTTTCAAGAAATTAACTTCTGTTGTCAATGTTGTTGGTGAGTGTAATGAGAAACTAAAAAGTTCTTATGCTGCTGAAATTGCACATATGATTGACATGGTTGAGCTTGAATCTGGAAGGGGATTTGATGAGATTAGCACTTTGCAATGGGCTGGAGATACTCGTCGGAGTTCTCACTTGAAATCATTTTCTAGCTTGATAAAAATATTTAGTCCAATATGTGAAATTTTACTTAAGGTCATTGATGACGAAACTAGTTACCAACGAGGAGAAGCAGACTTAGCTTATGAGGAATTGATATCATTTGAATTTGTGTTCATTTTGCATCTAATGAAAGAAGTTATGGAGATCACTAATTCGTTTTGTCAAGCTTTGCAATGCCAGTCTCCAAACATTTTAAATGTCTTGCATTATGTTTCATTCACTAAAGTACTTATCCAAAAATTCAGAGATGATGGATGGGATGGCTTACTTACCACTGTGAAATCATTTTGTAAGGCATGCAACATAGATGTCCCAGATATGAATGCTCGTTATGTTCGGTTTCGAGGTCTATCTCGTCATCAAAAAGATTACTTTACAATTGAGCATCATTACCGAGTAGATATTTTTAATGCTACAATAGATTCTATAATCCAAGAATTAAATCGTCGGTTTAGTGAGCATGTAGTGGAACTACTTCGTCTTAGCTCAGCTCTTGATCCTAGAGAAGCATGTGAATCTTTTAGAATCAAAGATATTTTATTGTTGGTAAACAAGTTTTATCCACAAGACTTCACTGACCATGAAAAGCAACAACTGAAAGTGGAACTTGATCATTATGGGCATGATGTAATTCGGCATGTGGACTTCAAAAAGCTGTCAACTATTTCTGAATTGTGCCAATGGTTGGTAAAAACTAGAAAATCAATAGACTACCATCTCATTTATAGAGTGGTTATACTTGTGCTTACTCTTCCAGTTTCTATTGCAACTATGGAGCGAGCATTTTCAGCCATGAATATTGTCAAAACTTGGCTTGTAGACAAAGTGCAAGATGATTTTTTGGCGGACTCTTTGATTTTGTATATAGAGAGGGAGACTGCTGCAAAATTTAGTTTAGAATCAATCATCGATGATTTTCAAGATTTCAAAGAACGTCGAGTTCCATTTTGATAGACAAGTGAGTTAAAATTTTAAAATGTTAATAGCAATGCTTATTTTGTTTTTTCGCTTTCATTGATATTTTCTTAATAATGAATAGAGATGTTAGGAATCTTACTCCTATCCCCGCGTTTCAATTTATATCTATTTCTTAAAAAAAAAAAAAGAGAGCAAAAGATAGTCATAATTGTCAATTTATATGACCATTGCCCTACCCTTTCATCGCCTTAATTTTTTTAAACATCCTATTATAGAGAAGGTATATTAATTCCTCTTCCCCCTACTTAATTTTTAAATTATCAAAACAAGGGGAAAGGATAACCATTCCCCTCCCCTCTCTTCTCACCACTCTCCAAACTTCCAAACACATTGTAAAAGTACTTTGTGGGGACCTGAACTTTATGCTTAATCTTAGAAATTTGAAGATGAGATTTTAGTGTTTGACTATGCTTTTGGAAATGTCATTGTGAGTGCAGATTGCTTTTCACAGTAAAAAGAACTGTAGTATTGATAATTACTGAATTTTGTAGAATTAACAAAGTTTTTTCACTGTAGATATCATTTTAGTCAACCTGTTGGTATACACATGTAGTTATAGGTGCTAAATATGTGAACTTCATGAAGAGGGATTTTTAGGTCTTTTTGAAGGATCTATTCTTTAGAGAGGTGGGGGAGAAGTTGTTGGGGAAGGAGAGTTGGGCATGGGGGTTCTGTCATGATTGATAGAAGCTCTAAAAAAAGTAGTGGTGACATTCGTTATTTGTGGGGGGGGGGGGGTTGTGTGGGGTGGTGGTGGGGGGTTTTTTGTCAAACCCTGTTAATGGTTATGGATGCTTGAATACTTTCTAAAGCTAAAAGAACTGAAAATTGTTGTTGGCATTGATAATTGAATATATGATCGTGAGAAAGTTTCCCTACTCTAGTATAAATTTACATATGCATGTGCTTTAGTTCTTGGATGCTTTTCCCTCTTTTGTCTCCATTCTTTCCCTTTCACAATGAATATTATGTCACCCAGATATGTGTTACCTGTGTATGCACTAGGTATTAATTTATGGCTGGGACTGGGAGGTTCCCTCCTCTTTCTGCCATGGCTTATTAATTGAAGCCTCATTCAGTCATTTGGGTGCTCAGAATTGAAGCTATAAGCAGTGTTTGTACTTTAAAGTTCAAAGTTTACTTTTGCAATGAAATGTTTTTGTACCACATACAAATTTGATTCAGTTTGAAGCTCATTTATGTACAAAGGGACTAGATATCCAATTTCAAGGCTTTGATCCCATGGAACCTTGAGGGTTCTCTTGTTTACATTTGCCCATTTGTCTTTGATATTATGATATATATTAATGTTTGATCAAAGTGTCTGCTACTACATGTGCAGTTGCTGATTTGTCTTCTTTGTACTTGCATTACATGCAGTGAAAGCCACTAACATTTATGTACAAAGGGACTAGATATCCAATTTCAAGGCTTTGATCCCATGGAACCTTGAGGGTTCTCTTGTTTACATTTGCCCATTTGTCTTTGATATTATGATATATATTAATGTTTGATCAAAGTGTCTGCTACTACATGTGCAGTTGCTGATTTGTCTTCTTTGTACTTGCATTACATGCAGTGAAAGCCACTAACATTGGGACGTAATTAGCAGATAGGCAAGTTGGGTTTCTATTATCTGCTCAGTTTATCCATATTCATGTATTATACTTTCTGGATCATCATTCTTGGTCAGTTTACTTTAACCCCCAACCAAAAAGATAAAAGGGGAAAAAATGCTGTGTAAGCTACCCATTGACGTTGGATTCATATCTTGTGATTTTTCAGCCATTTGTAGATAGCGATCACTTCATCCACAAGGACTTCATACCACAAGAATATGCTATACTAGTACCTGTTTTTGCCAGTGTGGTGCGTCTCTGTTTCTTATGTGTGTTTATTGGATTTTGATGCTCAAATCCGAAAAGAAGAAGGCTTGATGCAAAATTTCTTCCATTTTTCACTTCTTCGGAGAGTAACTTAGAAATTTACTAATTTTCCTTGTCTGTTTTTCCTCCCCCAACACATTTTCTAGTCTGGATGATTGTTTAGTTTTGGATTTGCTGCAGCTTGCAGATTTTGTATATCGGTATCATTTCTACTACTATTGGAAGCTCACATGTCAGTCTATTATCTTAGGGCTAAAATGACTACCGCATTTGCTGCATTTTGGTTATAATTTGTCTATGGTTGTTATCTCTCTACGTACTGCATTCCTTTGTTGGGCACACTGCGCCCAGTGTTTTTGGTACCACTGTTGCATCAGTGTCTTAACTTTAAGCCACTTTAGTTTGTAAAAAGTTGTTTTGTAGTGGGAGTTTTATTTTTTAATTTTGGTCTCAAACGTGAGACTACATCATAATTATCCATTTAAGCAAGTTATTGTATACAAAAATCAAAAAGTTTAGAATGAGTAAACATAAATTTTTTTTTTAAAAATAGACAATTTACATTTTTAACCTAATAATATTTTGATAAAATTTTTTAAAGAGTTAAAAATATATAAAAATGACTAAACTTTTTAAAGAGTTAAAAAAAAAAAGAATAGCTATTAATAATATTTCAATTATATATGTAAGAATTATATTAGGTATTTTAATGTATATCTTTTAAGTATATTTATGTATATGCATAGAATTTTTTTTTTCTTGGGCACGAGTCACTACAGTAATTTTCTCTGCTGAATGGGGCCATTCAGCTAGCTTACTTTTTGTGTCCAATATATGCACCTAATAAAAAGTTTCAACGATGAAGTCCGATTAGTGCAGGAATAGTGTTATGAAATAATAAATTAGAAAGAAAATTTCCATCCAATTTTAGGAAAATATGATGCGATCGGCGATCTACGAGTAAAAGAACAAAATCCAAAAGAGGGTAGTAGTTGGTGCATGCTAATATTGCTTTGTGATAAAATAAGATCCGTTGTTTGAGAGAGAGGGAGAGCAAAATGACATTGCTATATATGTATCTTGATTCTTTTTTGGTGTGGACTTCTCTCCCATTTTATAGTGGAGATTAGCTTTGATTTGGTTGAAAACTGCTAATATCCCATTATGAAGTCAATATCTTGTTTTTGCATTGGTCGACTGTGTAATGTCGTCAATGGCTGATTGCTCATCTTTCACGGTTGAAACAAAGTTTGGCTAGATGATTTCATTTTAGTTATAAGGGAAAATGGGTTAGGTTGTCTCCTAACAAGTTTGTAAATTAAGATAATTTGTCTTAGAAAGGAGAAAGCGTCTCATGAGACCTCACGAGTCCTCTCTCTCATATGTGGATGCGAGTGCTATATGTATGGGTTTCACTTATTGTGAGAGGGAAGTCTCATGAGATAATCTTTCCTTGGCAAAACACCAAATGATTGGGTATTAGATTCTTATTGCCCAACTAGTTGACCCATGTTGGGTTGTATCAAATTGATTATTCCTTAATTTATTCATCCATTTGCTTCAAAGTGGGTCTCATCTCATCCATATTAGGCCTGGGCTTTGATGCTAAATTGCCGTTGAAAAAACAATAAAAAAGAAAGAAAGAAAGAAGGAGAGACTCTCAACAATTTGTTAATTCACCAATACCCAGTAAATTGAAGGAAAAGTTTGACTCCAAAGTCCAAACATGTATGGAGTCAAACTTTGTTCTAAATCAAACAACCCAAAATCCTTTAGTATAGTAGAATTATTTTGAAACTTTGATGAGAACTATTGGTAAATCATGTAGTTTCTAATTAACTCAATTAATAAAGTTTATATAAATATATATATATATATATATATATATTTATATATCATTGAATAAGAGATCAAGGGCTTGAATCTCACTAACGCCAAACCAATTAGTGTCTTAATCTCATGATAAAAAACAATTATCATGGAATGAACGTAATAGGTTAAAATAAAACTCACCATGTAAATCTTTTTTTACTTTCCCCTAGAAAGACAACGAAATCTTCCCCCTTAAAAAAGGCTAATGGCATCAGAGGGATATATTAACTAGAGTTTACCGTTACATCTCCGTATATGCTCTGAACATTGTTCTTCATAGACACTTCTATAGAAAATTACATAGGCCATGTGGATTAATAAGATCCATGGCATCATTTTCATTACAAATTACAGAGAATTTGACCGGAAAGAGGAATTATTTGATCAGAAAATCATTATTAATTGACATGAGTTATTTCATAAACATAATCAATAATAATGTTGCAAGAAAATAAACATCAAATTTTACTTTAAAAGGACTTCATTATGTCTTGAAGCAACAAAAGATTCATTGGAACTCATGAAATGTGATGTGAAGGAAATGCTTACAATTTTCATTGCATAAACATAATGGTCTGTGCATGCACATACAAAAATATTGCTGCGCGTTGTTATCTTAGAATTGAATAACAGTTTAGTTGGAATTATATTGTATAAGGTCGAATTATATTAATACATAGTTTGTTAATTTTGTTCTGGAGCTCAAGCTTTGCCTCTCACACCATCAAGTGGAAAGCATTGTGAGAAAACATTACTCATTCTTTTTATAATGTTCAAGCTATGGGTAGTACAAGTTGTCCTTTCTCTAGTCAATCAGTTCGGGCCAATCGTTTTTTCACTCTTTATATACATGGTAAGATTATTAAGTTAGGAAAACTATTGCAATGATTCTCAACAAAAGCCATACATAAGGCCATTGATCACCCTAGCCCTAGTTACACAAAGTGTCCAGAACGATTCTATTCAACAAAAGGAAGAAATTTAAGTTACTCATCAGTAGTAATATTTGAGTGTCGATGCAAACGCTTATGATCAATACATTGCAACATGAACAATATTTCAAACCTAAGGGCATGAAATTATTCAAAACAAAAAGCTAATAGATCTTACTGATTTAATGTCATTTACCAAGAAATGGGGACATTGAAGCAAATACAAACTTCTTGACTCACCCAACATGCTAACTTAGAACATCAAAAGGGAATATCTGTGTCACGTTCACTTTGCAGAACGTTCAAGGATGAAACGTATCAGCCCCTGCATAATCCAATAATCGTAGAGCTGTGGGCATGTGGGATTAGATCAATCTGCTGGAGTGGAGATTTGACTCACCTGCAAGAAACAAAAACAGCAATAAATTTTTGGAATTTGTGTAACCATGAACTGTGCTTTGAAAGCAGAATTTCAATTATTGAAAAACTTTAAAACAACCTAAGCTTTATAGCTTATGAAGAGGACTAAAATTGAAACCTACAGACTTCAAAATGTAGCAAACTGATATTTTACAAACAATGATTGAAACAGGAGCTCCTCTGAAGCCTGCTTTAAGTTAAGCCTAATAAGCATGCCATACATATGTTCTTGACCTAATAAAAATCCTATTGGAGAATTGTTGACTGTAAGTCTGAAACACTACTAATATTATTAATGCTGACATTTATAGTTAGTGTCAAATTTTTTTTTTTTTTTTGATGATTGCAGAAGCATCAACAGTAAGGAGAAAGAAAATTTGAATGAACAGAATCTCGCTGTAGTTGTGCCAATTCAGATGTACCCATATCCAAAAATAACAATAATAATGTAGAAATAAAAATTAGCTTCAAAGTTACTTTCAAGTAAACACGAACTAACTGAGTCTATTGCATTGTCAACCGATCAAATAAAATCATTCAGGTGTTTGGATACATGATAAAACAATGGAAGCTTGGCAATTATAAAAGTACTTCAGAAATTCACCTTGAACTGTACAGAATTTTGATGTGCAAGACTTCTAAGTAGGTTATTTGATGCAAACAAATCCAGTCTTCTACAGCCTAGATAGTGGCCAACTGTACCTATCATATATGTAAATCAGTATCCTTATTATTCAGATTGTCAAATATTGTATACGGATGTTAAGTTCTCAATATGTAACCTCTAGTAGAACATAAATATATATATATATATATATATAGATTATGCTTGTTCAGATCCTGATCATTAAGCTCTGTTGAGTTAAAAAGAAACGAGTTGTTCATTATTCAATATTAGCTTTCTTAATACAAACAATTCTGGTAATCTTTGTTCTCTCTTCTAATGCCATGTACAACAGATTGAAGTTCACAAACCTTGAGTGCTACTACTACAACCTAGATCTTAAGCAACAAGTCTCCGAAATGAAACCACCATTATTTTGAGCAATTTCAACAACCACAATATCAAATGCTAAGAAAAAAGAACAGAGCAAATTAAGAAAACAAAACAAAAGCACAAAGAAAGAGAGAGAGTAAAACATACCAAAATGAAATCCCCATGTTTGGTTTCAAGACCATGAATTATCAAATGCTGCGGAATTTATTGCTAGGGAGAACTCCTCAAAATTAATTGTCCCATCTCCATCCAAATCGGCCTCCTTGATCATCCCGGTCAACTCCTCTGCAGTAAGCGCATGCCCCATCTTGGCCATAGAATGGGCCAACTCGGCCGCAGTGATAAACCCATTTCCATCTCTATCAAAAATCCTAAACAACTGCCTCAGCTGGTCTTCTGTATATGGAGACTTAGCTGGAAGGAGGTCAGGTGCCACAAGTGTTATAAACTCAGAAAACTCAATCAGACCGTTGCTGTTCTTATCAGTCTTTTGAATCAAGGTTTCAAGCTGTTCCGGGCTTGGTTTTAGACCAAGTGATCTTAAGAGAGATCCTAGCTCAAGTTGTGTCAAACTCCCATCATTGTTCCGATCAAATGAACGAAATATTTCACGCAGCTCAGCGATTTCCTCATCGTCAAGCTCGATTGGTTGCTTGTTGCTCATTTCAACAATTAATCCAAATATGTTTCTCTAACCAAGGTTTCTGTTTTTGGTTTTTACCCCCACTAATAATTCAAACTCATCACCTAAAACAATCGAATAAGGATATTCTAAACCAATATATGAAGAGAAATGAAGATTTAAGTTGTGGGTTTAGATCATACCATGCCGCTTTTGCGTTGATGTTTCTTATTATCCGCATAGAATTATAGAAATCACCAAACAAACACCCACTCTAATTTTGTGTACCTGAGGCTGAAAGGTTTGATGAATTCAGCTTTGGACAGATGAGAGATTTCCTTGGATTTCGTTTTATTCTTTTGATGGGTTTTCCTAATCACCAGCAGAAACTCAACCAAATTATCGGATCCGGTAGAACAGAGAACAGGAATAAGGATTTGAACAAAAGGCCAAAGAGAAGAACTTGGTAATATGTTTTTTTTTATATATTAAAAAAAATTATCTTTTTGAATAAAAAAATAATCAGTTTGGTTAAAGGTCAACACCCAATACAGGGACGAGTATGATGAAAATTAAAAGTTTTGGATAATTAACTTGGAACCTTCTTGAAAATTTAATTTATTTTTTCATTTTCTTCCATTACTCTGTTTTTTTTTTTTTTTAATTAAGAAAAAGATAAAGTTGAAAAAGGAAATTGCGTGAAAATAGGCGGGAATTCCGTGAATAGCAATAATAGGACTTGGTCAACTGTTTTTTTTTTTTTTTTTTTTAAGTGGTTGAGTTTGTGAAATTCATGAGAATGTCGCATTTGGCTGTGAAGCCAATAATGTTGTGCCATTTAGTCAAAAAGAAAATATATCAGGTGTTGCGCACCTCTCATTGTTTGAATAATAATTTTCTAAATATTGAGACGTGTCTACGATTATGTAATTGGTAAAATCTTAAGTAGGTGGGTTGGAGATAAAAGATAATATATATATATATATATATATTTTTTTTTATAAAAAATTTTAACATATGACGTTCGCTCTTGATAATAACTCTTTATCATCAAATTAAGACACCAATTGAAACTAAAAATTTTATATTTCAATTAATGTCTCTTAATATTTTTGATGAAAATATTTAGTTTGAATTTTAATCTAACGAATTAATAAAAAAAAGGAAAAATGAAAGGTTGGAAGTTGGTATATTCACCAATCGAGTGAGGACAGGTGTTGCTGCATGGCTTAAATCATCTGGCTGGACTAAAATTAAATTATACTATATAGGGAATGATTGGGGAGTATAGAAATGAAGTTTCAGACAAACTCATCCAAAAATCCAGCATCACAAATGTATAGGCCTATTATTCTTGATAAACTATACACATACTGGAGGTAAGGTAATATCTATTTAGGGTTTGTCTAAGATTAGTTCTAAACTTGTAGTATATATATAGAAAAGAAGCCAACTTGCTTCTTGAATTAATTCAAAATTTTCATTATTGACAACTCAAGCTCAGGAGTCAGTATCCACCAAAAGCTCACTAATTCAGGATTGCTTATAAGATGGGAAAACAAGTTTATAGCCCTAAAGTTTTGTTGTACTTGATAAAAAAGTGGTTGTCACCACCATAGATAGGTTGGGAGTATGCATCACTAGCTGCAATCTTTAGGTAAAGATAAAGAGTTGGTACTTCATACTTGGTGTATTAGACATATTTGCCGTAACTATCCATTTCTCTCAACTGCAATGTGGTGAGGAGCATCTTCCACATTAACTAGCAGAAGCTGCAGAGCACCAACCAATTAGAAAGAAAACTTAATTTGATTTATTAAAAAGATACAATAGCACAGAGGGAAAAAAGAAAAACAAAAAGAAAAATATATGCATGGATGATGATTATGAAATTTATTCCAAAACTAAAAGAATTATTAATATTTTTAATTAATAATTCTTTCCTCTCTTTGAAATATTGAAAAGTGAAAATAACAACATTGTTATTTTCACTTTAATCTCAATCTATTTATCTTTATATGTTCACAAATAAATATGGAGCTTGCGCAGCAACTCCATATATAAAAATCTTATTCTGGATAATTGATTTTTAAAATCAGCGAAAGACACCAATGAATTAACAAAAAACTTTATTAGCTGAACTAACTTATTTTAAATAAATCAATCAATGAAATCAAAGTTTTATGTATAGCAACCTGCTCCACTCTAATAAGTTGAAGTTAGCTCTCGATGCCATGCCTAATAATCTCTAAGCCTAGCAAAATTGGATCTAAACCCGATAGCCTGCCCAAACCCAAAGAAAAAAAAAATATGGTTATGGGTATATTTTTTTGGGCTAGTGAAAAAATGGGTCAGCCCAAACTCATGAAAGTTTGGGTAATGTTGGGTTGACCCGCAAGTCAAATGAGTCCAACCACTTTTTAACGCATTGAATTTTCATGTTGCATTTTTTTCTCTTTCTTTTCTTCTCACTTTCTCATAGTAGTTAGGTAGTTTACTTCACTTATTTCCTTTGATAATTTTTTTTTCCTTCTCAATTTTTAAGTGTAGTGAGCTCAATTCTCATCTCATTTTTCACACGCATATATTATATTTCGCAAATCTACGCTCTTACACTCAAAGAAACTTTGTGAGACTTATTAGCTAGAACTTCAATCACCACTAAAGCATTTGTCTTAAGAGTCATATTTGTTGGTCATAGTTATAAAATTTTAATTATTTTATTAACCCATTTTCATTGGGTACTAAAGTTATATTAAAATTTTGTATTGTAAATAAAATTACCAATAAAATTACTTGCCAACTTGATGTGCATTTTTCAAGTATGAATAGCTTCACAGCTAGATCTACATTGATTCGATTGAGATGCAATTCACATTAATTATTTAATTATTTTTCTTTACCTAACATTTTATGTTTTATTCTTAGAATTTTATTTATATGTCATTGTAGACAATCTAACTTCATTTATATTTTACATGCAACATGAGCACTTGAAGAGGTTGACAATGTGATGTGAATTTCCTTTAATTCTTTTATGACGATGATAAAATTAGTGTACAACTTTATAATGTATTATCTTAAGTATTTATTATGCATTTTTAATTTGAATTGTGCGAATTTAAGATTTTATGTATTATATAACATTTATTTTTTGGTGTTTTGATCTAAACCCAACCAAGTTGAACTAAAAACTCAAACAACCCAACCCATCTAATTATTAGACATCTAGTTGATTTGTTAGTGTGTAAGACATATTGAATTAGACCAATATGAAATTAATAGTAGGGACCAAATTGACTACACTATCATTATTATAATAGTCTTATAAGCATCAAGTGTGCCAATTAATAGTAAAGACAAAATTGACTGCAAATTAAAAAACAAAAAACAAAAAACATATTGTCTACTTCCAAATTGTATGGACCAAATTGATTGGAATTCTAAAATAGAAACGACCAAAATAGTATTTTTGCCTATAAATTTAGATACTTAGACGACAGAATGACAGATCAACACCAAAATTAGACGTTTCTCAAAAAAAAAAAAAAAAAAAAAAACAACAACAACAACAACAACAAAAAAATTAGACAGACATTTTTATAGTGGTATTCACCAAACGCACTCCTAGATGACAGAAATGTCAAATGTTGGGATCTAGAAACCGTGTAAGATTGCAATGGTTCCTATTTCTTCTGCTTCATCCTCTTAGCAACCGAAAAGGAACACAATAACTAGGGGGTAAGCAATCTTTACCATTTTTTTTTTTTTAAAAAAGACCCCACCTTAGATATAAAGAATGGCAACAATATAACTGTTTTTCCCCCTTCTATTCAAGCAAAGGTGAACAAAGGGGGGAAAAGGTGTAGGTAGGTATATTCTTTTCATAAATAACTCATCGCAACATGTATCTTGCTACTAATCAAGAAGGGGACTCCCTTCTTTGGCGAGCACAAAAAGACCACCATCTCCCCTTGAGATTCGAAGATCATCATCAAGGTATGTAACAAGAAGCCAAGAACTAGTCCGGTCACCTGGAATGGGAACCTTAAGAGGCGGCTGACCAGAAATGACCCGTGATATACTTGCAACTGCATCCTGCAGTGGACTGAGAGTTTGCTGCACAGGCAACAGATTGATTTGCTGCCCAAAAACATCCACATTTTCAGGGAGATCAATACTAGACTTTATCTCTGGAGGCTGAAAGGTACCTTCCTTAAATGTAACCTGAACATATTGACGTGTAGGCTAGTAAGATTTTGTAATCATCTGTCCTTCGCATTGAAAGGGTACAAGACATGGTTCTGGTAAGAATTGTTTTGGCACGCCAAGTAAAAACTATAAATTTGTTACAATGCAATCATCCAGTAGCTCTATTGTATAAAAATGGAGAAAATGATTATTTTTTTTATTAATATTTTTTATATCATTACTGTTGTTTATACTTTTTTTTTTTTATAAGAAAAAAATTCCATTTCATTAGGAAAATATTATATTCAGTCATATACTTATGGCTCATAAAAGTACCTTTATTCTTGTAGGACTTTGAACCTCAAAAGTTGCAGTTGCACTGAAAGAGAAAGTAGCAATTGGGCCAGACAACGTAGTAGAGTTCACAATGGTAAGATTGCCAATGTCAATTACTTGGCGAATCTCCTTCACTTTTAACAAAGGTGTTGCGCCTACTGCGAGAAGTGGCAAAAGCTCAGAAAATGCAGTGTACCTGATTAGTTGGAAAATAAAGTAGTGAGCAAATAAGGAACAGTGCACCAAGTAAGAAGCACTGGTAAAAACAAAACAATAATAATAATAGTCAGTTTCATCAACTTTCATCGGGCTGTGCTCTCCCCATTGTTTCATTTATCCAAACTAGACGGTAACCCGTGCAAGTGCATAAAAGGTTTAACATTATATGATTTTTTCTCCTCCTTTTTCTTTTTTGGTCTAGATATGGAATTTGATAATTTGATTGTCTTTGTAGAGGGAACTATATAATTTAGCACTTAAAGAAAATTTATGTGCCAAGATTCCAATGGAGTGTTTAAATATAGAATAGAATTTAATTTTAATTAAAAAATATCTTAAAATAATGGCGTGTAAAATTGTGAGACCTCAAAAGTTATGTGGCACAACATTATGAGGTCAACCAAAAGTCAAATAGCTTCAGTTTTATATATATTATAGATGACACTAGAAACAAAATAAAGAAAGATGAAAAGCGATATTAAGGTTAAGGGTAGTGGAGAGATGAAAAGGTAAAGGCATGAGAAAAGTTGGAGAAAGTGCAATTATTAAAAAAAAGTAAATGTTAAAAAACAATTATAGGAAAATTGAAAAGAAAAAAGATAATGACGTGGATGCTGACATGGCTCAATGTGAGCACAGTAACATTAAATGCTACGCTTCAGCTTTTAGTAATAATATAGATTATAGATGACACTAGAAACAAATATAATCATACAGCATTGTCTGTGACATCTACATCATGCTTCTACTGAATTCACATTCTTATACACAAACGACGTGGTAGAGTCAATGACTGAAATGAACATGAATGCAGGCCTAAAAATGATTGATTCCACTTATGGTGATATAATTTCAAGTTCTATAACAAGGATCTAGTCAAGTTCAGTCAACTTTTCCTCTGATGCTGCTTATGTAGTTCCTATTTAGCCTCTAAACAAATAACTTACCAGCAGAGCCATGACTCACCTTGGTCAAGACATGGCATATATCAAAGACACTTATGAGTATTAGTGGCAATAAAATTAGCCCAAAACCAGCAGCCATGAACAACTAAAAGCTTTGTTGAGACAAAGATGGGGTAACACAAATTCATGTGGCAAACGCAAATTAGTCAGAAGTATTAAAACCATCCATTTGTTGGCTGACATGTATTGAATTAAAACACTCAAATGGAAATGATCCTCAAAAAAAAAAATAAGAGCTTAAAGTAGGACTAGATTTACCAAAAATGACATAAAAAGTATGCTATACTCATACAATGTAGTACTATTCTCTTAACAAAACAATGACTGGTTGATATGAACAGGTGATTTCTCCAATATAACATAAGCAAACATGGTAGCTCAGAAATCTCCCATTTGAATGGACAAGGTTCCAGAGCTTGTTTTCTTGGAAGTGATGCACTTCTATTAAAAATAAAATTTTGAAGGTCTTCTTCTTCTTTTATCTTTCTTTTAATCAGAAAGATCTTATCCTCTGTTCTGACATATTCAATATGTTGGAATCCAATGCTATTAAGACTACTCCATATAAAACAGATGAGGTTGACCTTTTAGAGTTAAAAATAATAATTGGCACAAGAACAGGCAAACACACCCTCTCACATGTTCTTATTATTATTTTGGGTAAACACCTATTTCTCATGCTATAAAGTACAGTCCACACTAAGTGATGGTTTCTGCAAAGGCACCTAAATACTTGAAATGATTTTATTGACGAACTCAAGTCAATAGCAAAAAGAAGTATAGACGAAAGGCATTCCTTCCTGATCCTTTTCCAAGCACTAGAGCAACTACATGTGGACACTACTGAGACATGATATAATTCCCATAATTTTTTATTAAAACCCCATGAATGCACACAGATTTAATCAAAGATGATCTTCTTTATTTAAATTAAATTTGAAAACCACACCAAGATACTAGACCATTGCCTTCAAGTTTGTAAAACCATGTATAATCAAACTTACATGATATATGAGCCTCATAAATTTATCCCTCTTTTTTTATACCAAATTTTCAAGTCAATAGCAAAAAGAAGTATAGAGGAAAGGCATTCCTTCCTGATCCTTTTCCAAGTACTAGAGCAACTACATGTGGACACTACTGAGGCATGATATAATTCCCATAATTTTTTTATTAAAACCCCACGAATGCACACAGATTTAATCAAAGATGATTTTCTTTATTTAAATTAAATTTGAAAACTAAACCAAGATTCTAGACCATTGCCTTCAAGTTCGTAAAACCATGTATAATCAAACTTACATGATATATGAGCCTCATAAATTTATTCCTCTTTTTTAATAGTATATTTTATCCCATTTACTAATAGAAATTTCAAATGGCTTGACAACCAAGTTAAATGAAATCACTATCCAAAAATATTTCAATTTAAGTTGGATTTAACAACTGCCATCAAATCTTTTATCCAAAAAGCACTAATAGTGAGCCTTTACTGCTTGAATTGCCAATATAGTCTTTCTGGACTTGAAAAAAACTAAGCATCCCCCTCCCCTATAGGGGCACCAATGGGGTGGTCGGTGAAGACCAAGCAGGATCAGCATCCAAACCCAACTATACATAATAGATCTGAAATTGAAAGCGGGACTGGCAAACTTACAAAATCCAGAAATCAAGATTTGATTCAACTTTGGTTTTACTTATACTCTTATATTAAGAACACCAACTAGTTTTGAAAAAAGCAGCCACATAAGGGAAAGCCACGGAAGACTACACAAGAGCCTTGTAGCTCAATGGAAACGTCCGGGGTTCAAATAGAAGCGAAGTAGCTATTGTATTATCAAATATAGAATCTGTTTTATTGTTAACTTATACATACATACGCCTAGTGGATCTCATTACTTTTGAGCTAGACCTCATTGGAAAATCAAAAAAACAACAACCAAATGGATTCAAAACCTCTTACACGATCAGCTAGATGGACACTTAACAACATAAACATAGAATTGGTAAAAGAGAGAACTTCTCGTGTATATAAATCTAGCTCAAAAATGCAAAGGGAAATGAACTTACAGCAAAACCCAGTTGCCTTGAAGAAGGCCAGTGGACTGGGTCGGGGCCCCAGTCGGGTTAGCGGCCTCCAACTGATTGACAAGCTCAGAGACTTCGGCCCGAACCTCCGGGCCGGCCCGGAACCCGAATTCGGTCCCGTAAACAGTATCCACCAAGCAGCGCTTCAGCTCCGCAAGCTTATTTTCCTCGGGAGACACGTCAGGCTTGGCCGTAGAGGCAGCGTTGTTACCGTTACCGTTACCGTCACCGTTACCGATGGTAGCATACTTGTCTTCCTCTGTAACAGAAGAAGAAGCAGCAGCATTTGGTTTTGGAGTAGCGTCGTCTTGGCCCCACTCATCTTCGTTCTTAGGTGGGTCCGGAGGGGACTCGGGTTCGGGTTCGGGTTCGGATGGCTCGCCCCATTCGTCGGAGACCCGGAAGTTGGGAGTGGGGTCGGACTCGGAGAGAGAGGAGTGGGTGACTTGGAGGAAATGGGTTTTACTTTTGGGTTTTGTGAAAGAGGGAACAGGCAGAGGCAGAGGTGATGATAGTTTATAATTATGAATATTGGGGTTAGGGATTTTGGTGAAGAGTGAAGAGGTGGTGGTGAAGAGAAGAGCCATTTTGATTTTCTTCCACAAGAGAGAGAGGTCTGAGCGAGTTTGTGTGTGTTGTACTTGTATGGAGAGGCAACAAAATGAAAATGATATAATCATATGTTTTTTTTTTTTTTTTTTTTGTTTACCTATTTTTTATGGTTTTCTTTGTGACATGCTATATTTTAACTTTCTATGCAGGAAAAAAAAAAGGAATTTATTTACTTACCTTTTTTTTTTTTCTAATAAATGAGGTATAAAAAAGAAATAGTCCAATTGCAATACGAACTAAAAATGACTGTCATAATTCAATGACTGTCATTTTCTTCTTTTTGCCTATGATTTTCACCTTTCTTATGTTTTTTTCTTACTCATCCATTTGTTCAATTTGTTTGTGGAATCAAACTGGTGGTTTTTTTTTCCTTCTCAAAAATTTAAAAAAAAAAAACTCTAGTTTTTTGTTTTTGTTTTTATCAACGTGACTTCTTTTTTTTAATCAATGTTGAAGTTTTTTTTTTTTTTTTTAATTGAACGGTGGCTTTCACACATATATATACATATATAATCAAAAATAATTTTTTTTATTATTTATTAATTAAAAAAAATTATTTATTATATTATGTAATAGGGGCATAGGAGTAAACTTATACAAACTACATTTTCTAACTTCTTGTTTGGTTTCATTAAAAAAAAAAAAAAAAATTCTTGTTTGGTTGGGAGAGAAAAAGTGGAGGGATGGAAAAATAGGTTTGAATAAATTTACTTATATATCTTTGTTAAAAAATTATGCCCAATTAAAAAAAAAGTGATAAATAACCACAAAGAAAGAACAATCACCCAAATTTATTAAAAAAAAATAAAAATCATGTAAAAAAAAAAAATCACATCTCATTAAAAAAAAGGTGAAAAACTCATTTTTGTTCTTATATTTTTACGTGATTTTCACTTTGGTCCCTAACTTTTTTTTTCCCCACCGCCTTTACTCCTTATCCTGAAAAATACATCTCATTTTTGTCTTTGCCGTTACATCAGAGATGAAAAATGCACACGTGACAAACAGAGTGCACTGTTGACATACTAAAAGCTGACGCGGCCATTAAAATAATAATAAAAAATGTCACGTCAGCATCTAAATTAAAATTTTTTTATATTAATTTTAAGTAAATAAAAAAATTAAAAACTAAAAATCACATGAATTGAGATCTAAGTGTGTCTTGAATAAGAACAACAAGAACACAAACTCAAATCCAAGAACACAATCCCAAAAATTTATTTAAAAAAAAAACCAGTAAATCAAAACCCAGCCAAATCAACGACAAAACATCTAAATCATCCAATATCAACAACAAAACAACATAGCACCAATCAGACCACAAATCATCAACAAACCTTAAAGAAAACCCAATCATCAACCCAAAATCCATAAATTACATCATCAAACCATAGATCCTCAACAAACCCCAAAGAAAACCCGGATCTTCTATGCTTCTCTCTTTCAAATCTGGACCGATAGACCACCCAATCACTACCAATTGGCCATTGGGTTAAAGAGAGAGACAAAGATGAGGAGTTAGAGAGAGAACGAACTAGACATCAAGAGATTGAACTAAGAAGATGAAAGATCTGGGTTTTAATCATAGAGCGAGATCTTGGTGTAAAGCTCTTCGGGACTGAGATTGTAAGAGCAATCCACGTTAGCAAACTCTTTGAGAAGCTTCAGCCCAGCCTTGCCAAGCTTTTCCGCCACCAAAACCGTTGGCTTCGCGTCCAAAGAGCCAGAAGCTTTAATGATCACCACCAAGGGCTTTGAGAATCGCGGACTAAGATGGAGAACTACGGAGAAAGCCGAGCTGAGTGATTGTTTGGAAGACAATGACAACGACTGTATTTTGAGAAATGGAGTTGTTCGAAGAGTTTGCGATGCTAACATGGCCATTTTCCAGTGGCGGCGAAGTATAAAGAAATGTATGAATTTGGTGATTATAGAATTATTATTATATGAAGTGAAGTGGTGGGAGAGATGTATATGGTGTCATTGGGGTTTGGTTGGTAGAGATCTGAATCTTAGGGTTTGGTTTTTATTTATTTATTTTATTTCTGGGTTTGTGTTTTGTTGTTCTTGTTCAAGACATACTTAAATCTCAATTTATGTGATTTTTAGTTTTTAATTTTTTTTTAATTTTTTTATTTATTTAAAATTAATAAATTAATTTTTTTTTTTAATTTGGATGCTGACATGGCTTTTTTAATGCCAAACAACATTTATTATTATTATTTTAATGGCCACGTCAGGTTTTAGTGTGCCAACAGTGCACTCCGTTTGCCATGTGTGCATTTTCCATCTTTGATGTAACGGCAGGGACAAAAACGAGACAAGTTTTTCAGGATAGGAAGTAAAAGCGATGGAAAAAAAAAAGTTAAGAATTAAAGTGGAAATCGCGTGAAAATATAGGGACGAAAATGAGTTTTTTGCCTAAAAAAAAAAAACTCAAGCCCAAGCCCTAGAAAATCAAAAGAAAAAAAAAAAGAGAATAGGAAAAAAAAAAAAAAGGAAAGAAAAGGCAACTTTACTGCCAGAAGAAGAAAAAAATAAAAAAAAAAGGCAATGTTGCTGTCCATAAGAAGAAAAAAAAAAAAAAGAGGCCTAGAAAATCAAAAGAAAAAAAAAAGGAGGCAACATTCCCCCCCCCCCTCCAAAAAAAAAACATAAGCCAAAAAAACGTTACTGAAAAAAAAAAAAAAAAAACAATAACAACAACAACAAACACAACAGATTGAGATCTTCTACAGTTTTTAGGATACTCTACCATGTAGAATTCTTTTAATCTTAACCTTTCATTTATAATAAAAGGTCTAAATTTTGTCATATCGTTAATTCACTAACAAATCTACAAAAATAATAATTTTAAAAAATAATTACTCATAAATGATATTTATTATCTTAAAAGCCAATAGTGGCTATGACATTGCAGCATTAAATGCAAAAAGGAATTTGCTTATTTAGAAAATTGATTATTATGCACATAGACCAAGAAGCATATATATATATATATATATATATATATATGATATATGAATGGCAGAGACACCTGAGTTTTCATTCCAATTTTTTTAGTCTTCTATTAATTTTATTAAAATTAAGCATATACATGTTTTCTTTTTTCTTTTCAAGTACATGATTAGTACTTGATTTTTTTCTGTCCCATCTCAGTCGAACCTATGCTTTGAAATTAACAACCAAAACGATTTGTGGAACAAATTGAAAAATGAAGAGGGGAAGGAGGAGATGACTTCACGTTTTCTTAGAGACCTGATTTAGGTAAAAAAGGTAAGGCAATAACTATCATTTATGAATAGTTAATTTTTAGACCATTATTTTAGGGGATTTGTTAGTGAATTAATAATATGGAAAAATCTAGACCTTTTATTATAAATGAATGGTTAAGATTAATAGAACTCTATACGGTAGAGTAGCCTAGAAACTCTAGAGGATCTCAATCCCAACAACAACAACTTGAAGAAGTCTGTATGCGCACATGTACTAGGCATTTTTGTCAATCAAGAAAAAATTCATCCTCACTCAATTTTCTCTTCATTTTGGAGAGAAAAGATTTTGGTGGGCCAGGGGAGAAAATACCCGAGTCCCACCATTTATTTTCCTTCCTTCTCACCCAACCAAACACACTCAAAAAAGTTTTCTCTCTTATTTTCTCCCCAAAGTTTTCCATCCACCTAGTTCACCTCCAAACAAACACACCCTAAAATATTTTCTATCCTCTCACTTTCCTATGTATTGTTTTAAGTTGGGAGGTTGTTAATGTGGAGATTTTATGTATTCTATTATCTAAAGGTTAGCTTTTTTCTTTTTCTTTTTCTTTCTCTTTTTTACTTTAACTTTTAATTTCGAGAATGCATTCTATTTGAAACTGTCTATTTAATTTTTAGTATTGGTTTTTCATTTTCATATAACTTTATAATATATTTGAAGGTATTTTTATTCCTTTTAGAGAATTTCTATGCAATTGAATTTGATTTCTTTTTGCGGTATGTGATTTTGCCTAATATTTGTTTTACTGATGTTCTATGTTAGTTATATGTTGTGCTATTTTCTCAATGAATAACCATATATATGCCAAATCTGTTAGTACTTTACTATTTTTATATAGAGTATCACATTTGTGTTTGTAATTTTTTTTGTTCATAATTTTGTGATCTCAAACATTTTTGGTAATCCAAGTAAAAAAAATGACAATGAACATTAGAACAGTTAATTTTTTTTGTTTTCCAATAAAAAAAAATCTAATTATAAATCCTCATGCCAATTTTTTTCATATACATTTTTGGCAGTCAAAGTAAAAAAAAAAAAAAAAATTAAAATGAACATGAAAATATAGACTAACATAAAATTAAATATTGTTTCATTTCAAAATTTTAACTAATGTATTTGGTGGTACAAGTTTTTTTTTTAAATGACAATTAGAATCTAATTATTTTTTCCATGGTGAAGGCAATTAATTTCCCCTCACATAAAATTGTTTTGGTAGTCAAATTTATAAAATAAAATAAAAAATGACTATGCAAATGGAAACAATTAATTCCTCCCCATAAAATTTGGTAATCCCAAGGAAAAAAAAACATGCCATGAACAAGGATATATGTTTATTACCTAACAAATTTTGGTATTATTCCTATTACTTCTTAAAATGTCTTTAATCACAATTTCTTTTATAAATTTACAAATATATGAAACTCATGCAAAGCAATGAATATGAACATAAAAATATGTATTGAGTATTGTAAGGACACAGGTTTGGCTTTCCCACTCAAGGGTAGATGTGACAGCCCAAAAGGCCTAAAATAATAAAAATTTGTAAAGAGTGGGTAAAGAAAGCTGGGCTAGCCCAGATGAAACAATTAATAAGATGGGTTTAGTTGGTAAAGAGAATGGAATAAACAAGCTTTACTTCAGGAAACTGTCCTCAGCTAATGTCCGAGGAGGTTAATTATGTTATAAATTGTTCTAAGTTACACTTCTGGTTCTTAGTGAGTACAATGTTTTTCTTCTTGATCTTTTCTTCTCCTTCCACTTAAGAAGGATTCCTTCACATTATATAGTTCTTTCAATATCATCTTCACCCTGCACTTGTCGATTATCTAAGTCTTCACTTGAGTGCCTGTCCCATCATGCACCTTCTTTGGCCTTCTATGAGTTGCGGTGGCCAGGGTTACACTGTTCAGGGGTCTTCTCCACATAAATGCGACATAAGAGTTGGTGCAGCAGATTTAATGCGGTGGCAGCAGCTTTCCCTCAGATATTTATGGGCTTCCTTCCCTCTAATATACTCGTGAGACACATTCCTATGATCGGGGCTTACATAAAGATCATCTTCAATCATTGGAACGCACTCCCGGACTGTACTTATAATATCCGAGGAGGAGTACCCCCTCGGATTATCTGCCACTTATTCTGAGTCCATCACCTTCCAGACTAGGATCTTCTCCAACTATTTATCTCTCCTCAAATTTTTCCTTGTCTTCAGATGAGGCCCAGGCCCACCATATGATTTTGGGCCCTTGTCCCTACAATAGCCCCTCAAAATTCTGATTTTTTCCCTTTTTTCGAGGAGAAAAAGTGGGATTTTGATTCCTAAGTGATGAACCTTTTTATTTCTTTGGTTCACACGTGCCAATCTATCGTCTTGCACGTTCTAATGATTGCAATTGGGCAATTGGTGTTTCGAATTCCGCAAAGCGTCATTAATTACTTCAGACGGCGCTATGTCGCTTCCATCTAACGGTGGGAGACAAATCAAACGGTAAGCATTTTATCTTGAATTTTGAGCGGAATAACTCCCACCCTATTTCATCCCCTATAATTAGCCCCCCGGGGAAATCATTTCTCCCTATTTTTCAAATCTTCAAACTCTCAAGAAAACCCAAACACCCTCTCCTTAGAATTTCCTAAGTATCCAGACTTCTCAAGTTACCTTTTCTTTTCAGCAAAACCTGCCTTACCCTTTTAAGAGTCCGAAGGTTAATGTTCCTATTTCTCGTAAGTTTTTGAAACGTAAGTTTGTTTTCTGTAGTTAATTTTCTCCTCGGCCAAGCCCCTCAGCCGATTGAACTACTTCCCTTTAACTAGTCCGCATGGTAGATTTAAGGATTTAGTAGATTCCTCTTCAAAAATATAAATTTTTAAGGATAAGTACCAAATCCCATCAGAAGTAGGTCTGTGATTTTGCTACCCAGACCGAATAGATTTTGACATGGAGGAGGGGGAAGTTGTTATTCCGATAATAGCATTTATAAAGGGAGGAATGACGCTCCCTATGGGTAGTATAACCCATGACTATCTTTTTCACCATAGGTTGTGCCCTCATCAGTGCGCACCCAATGTCTTTAGAATTTTAGGTTGTGTCAATGCTCTGAATAGGCATCTAGGTTTGGGGTTTTCTTGGTATGATGTGGTGTACTTGTACGAGGGCTACTCACAAACTGATGAGGGATTTTACCTTAAATCCAGGTCGCCTGTCATTGGGCTCATTTCGTGCCTTCCCAGATCTAACAAAAATATGAAAGACGACTACCTAATAGCCTCTGGAGCTTGGCATGACGGCGTTCATTGCCATATCCGAGAGGGGGACCTAGGTGGGCTTCCTTAGATTTCGGTTTCCTAGCAATAGTTTTAGATTCATTAATACTGATCGTGTCGTCATTTCCTTTTCATTTTCATTCTCTTTCGATGATGAACTTTGATTTTCTGATAATGCTTGCTTCTCGGTTGTGTGCAGATAAAAAAATAATAACTCCTTGGCTCAGCCACACTAACGTCCCGGCCCTCAATTATCTACTCCGGTCGGAGATCTTCCTGAACAAAGACGGGCAACTACGAGTTATCCACAAGATTTTGGATTTCGAACCCCTTTCGAGGTCATATCAAGAGATCGGCAACAGTATAAGAGCGGGTGATCCTCAGATTAAAAGAATTGACGTTTTGAGGCCAGATTTCCTTGCCCCACACGATCTTCCCCTGGTTGCGCTACCAACCCACCAGAACGCTCCCCCACTCGATTCCTCTACAACAAATTCCACCAGGAGTAGTGGAGGTAGCTGAAGAGGAAATTGCTTCATCCCGTCTATCTCTAGAGGAGGAGATAGACCGATTTCGGTTCGAGGAGGAAGAGAATCCAGTACCAGTGCCAACTCACACTTCCGACCCCGAGGGTGAAACCGGTGACCATGCAAGTGTACATGCTCCCGCGGCAGTGATAACTTGCCTCGACAACACTTCCGAGGAGGAGATGGCTTCAAATCAGAGGGGTAAGGGCCTGAGAGAGCTCTTGGCCTCAAGGAATAAAGGGAATACTTCTAAGGAAGTTCCCAAGTCCAAGGTTCCTCCCTCTCTTCCTCCGCCTCCTCTACTTCCTGCTAACCTCAGTCTAAAGGCCAATCCGGACGTAAAAAAGAAGAGGCCAATTCTAGACCTCGAAGAGGGAGAGATAGGCTAACAAAAGGGGTCCAAGCAGCAAAAAACGGCTAGAGAGACCCGGGATAAAAGGTCCACTTCTATGGACAGCTGGGAAGACCAAAACAGGGCTGACGTGCGAATACCATCATGTGCTTGGTCTCCTCGGCTGGAGGTAGATGGGGCGGCCATAACTTGGGACGCCTCAGTTCGAGAATTCCAAAGAGGCCAAGCCGCCCATATAGCTGAAGCTTTAGAGCAACCTCTCCTCCTGCCAAAGGACATGGAGGCTGTGAGGAATTTGAAGCAACAGGATCTCTTCCTGTCCCTAAAAAGAGATCTTGCTATGGTGAGCTTTATCCTGTACGTTTTTTATTTGTTTGATCGTTAGTGAATTTCCTCACTATCTTTTACTAATGTGGCCATGTTGATTTTGCACAGATCACCCAGGAGGTCTTTGTGGCCGAGGAGTGGGTGAAGGGTGCTCGGAGTGAAGCAAAGAACGAAGTGCTCCTTCGTCATGACGCAGAGAACGCCCTAGGGGCTGCGAAGGCCGAGAACAAGGAACTTTTCTTAAAGCTGACGATTGAAGAAAGAGAGAAAAAAAGTGCTGAAGCAGGGTTGAAGAACGCTGAAGCTCAGGCTAAGGATCAGCGCAAGTTGCTATATCAGACGGAGTTGGAGCTGGCCACTTCGAGGCAACTTGTGCTAGAGCTGAAGGCACAGCTGCAGAGAGCCAAGGAGGCTGCACAATTAGCCAAGGAAGCATCCAAGGCTGAGAAGCAGGCATCTTACTAGCTCGGCGTTGAGGAAACGCAGGCTAGGCTTGCTGAGGAGCTGGATGCAGCTACAAAAGTGAAAAAAACGGAGGCCAAAGCAAAAGAAGATGAATCTAAAGCCAAAGATGTTTCTACTGCCCAACCGAGCCAGAAAGAAGATACTCCTGCTCCCAAGGCTTAGCACTTAGGATTTTCTTCTTCTCTTTTTTGTTCTTGAATAGTTTGTTGTTTCATTTTCTGTTTTTGAATATGTAGTGGCTGTACGCTTTTGCAAAACAGGAATGTAGCCTTTATTTCCATTAATGAAACTGTCTTCCTTTCTGCCTTTTGCATGTTTATCTGTTATGCTTTGAGTTTTATTGTTTCTAGCTGTTTTAATTGATTGATAATAGGGTTTACCATGCATTCAAAAATAACCACCCAAGGTGTTAGGCACAATTCAATGTATGACATATGATCTAGATAATCAAGTATGACTTAGGTTGTAATGAAATAAAAGATTAATTCAACCAAGAGATGCGAGCTAAGGAATTAAGCATGATCTAGGGGTTGGTTGACTTAGAGAAACTTCATGCAGTATTAATTTTTCCAAAGCAGATGGTCCGAGGAACCAGGCGTAGCTTAGGATTTGTTTAATACTTAGAAAAATTATAAGTAGTATTAATTTTTCCAAAGTAGATGGTCCGAGAAACTAGGCGTAGCTTAGGATCTGTTTAATACTTAGAAAAATTATAGGCAGTATTAATTTTTCTAAAGCAGATGATCCGAGGAACCAGGCGTAGTTTAGGATCTGTTTAATACTTAGAAAAATTATAAGTAGTATTAATTTTTTCAAAGTAGATGGTCCGAGGAACCAGGCGTAGCTTAGGATCTATTTAATACTTAGAAAAATGATGAGAAGATAATAATTTACCCAAGGTATGTGGTCCGAGGGGTCAGGCATGACGAAGGTTCTGTTAACGCTTACAATTTAGAGTAATTAAACATCATTCATAATGTAATGAACACGAATATGATAAAGCGCATTCTTATTAATAATAATACATTTTCATGTTGTTTACATTCCAAGGGTGTAGTACTGCTTTATTCTCTAAATCTTTCAAGTAGTATACACCTATTCCAACCACAGATGTAATTCGGTACGGTCCTTCCCAATTGGGTCCCAGTTTTTCCCAAGTTGGGTTCTTTGCAGAACTAACCACTTTTCTCAATACCAATCTCCAGACGCCAAAGGCCTTAACTTCACGTTGGCATCATACCCTCGTTTAAGTTTATATTGATAATAGGCCAATTGGACCATGGCCCTTTCTCTTCGTTCTTCAATTAAGTCCAGACTTCTCTCTAGTAATTCATCGTTGTTGCTCGGAGTGAAAGAGCTCGTTCTTAGTGTAGGGAATCCAGTTTCTAATGGAATAACAGTCTCGGCCCCATAAGTCAATGAGAAAGGGGTTTCACCAGTAGATCTCCGAGGCGTAGTCTGGTACGTCCACAGCACATGTGGTAGTTCCTCAACCCATTTTCCTTTAGAATCATCTAATCTCTTCTTGAGTTCGCTTGCTATGACCTTGTTTACGGTCTCGGCTTGTCCATTCCCCTGAGGATAAGCTGGGGTGGAGTACCGATTAGTTATCCCTAGCCCGCAGCAATATCTCCAGAAAGATTTGTTGTCAAACTGAAGTCCATTATCGGATATGAGGGTATGGGGGACTCCGAACTGAGTGACGATGTTTTTCCAAATAAACTTCTTTACATCTACATCCCGGATGTTGGCCAGTGGTTCTGCTTCAACCCATTTAGTGAAATAATCCGTGTCGACCACAAGATACTTCTTGTTTCCTACTACTTTGGGGAAAGGACCCATAATGTCCAAGCCCCACTGGGCAAAGGCCCAGGGGCTGGTTAGAGGATTAAGCTCTCCTCTCGATTGGTGGATGTTCGGGGCAAATCTTTGGCATTGATCACACTTCTTTATATACTCATGGGCTTCTCTGTGCATATTGGGCCACTAATGTCCTTGAGTGAGGGCAAGGTGAGATAAAGATCTTCCTCCTGTGTGGCTTCCACAAATTCCCTCGTGTAGCTCTTACAATAGAATTTCTACTGCTTCGGGATGTATGCACAATAGATATGGTCCAGAAAAAGATATTTTATATAGCTTTTGGTCCTCGGACAGCCAGAACTGAGGAGCCTTTCTCCGTATCTTATCTGCTTCTAGCTTGCTCTCGGGTAGAATATCATCTTTGAGGAATTGAATGATAAGATCCATCCAACTAGGACCCACCCTTATCTGATAAATGGATAACACTTCTTTCCTCAACCCAAAAGGTTTCATGAGATCCTCGACAAGAATTACTCTCGGTAGACCCTGTGCCGAGGAGGTTGCTAATGTTGCAAGCGAGTCTGCATGTGTGTTTCTGCTTCTAGGAATTTGTATTAAATTGAAAGACTCAAATCCAGATTGTAAATGTCTAACCTAGCTTAAATATTCCTGCATTCTAGGATTCCAAGCCTCTAACTTTCCTCGGACTTAACCTGCCACCAGTTTGGAGTCTGAAAATATGTCCACAGTTTTTCCATCCATCTTTTGAGCCATGGTCATTCCCACTAGTAGAGCTTCATATTCCGTTTCATTATTTGTGGCCAAGAAACCAAGTCTCAACGATTTTTCAATCGTGATATTCTCGGGAGAGATCAGAACTAGACCCACTCCAGATCCTCTGAGGTTTGAAGCGCCATCAACATAGACCTTCCATGATGATGCTCATCCCACGGAGATTACTCCAACTGAATTTTCATCCATGTGGTCATGTTTCTCCCTATCTTTTTCTGTTGGGGCCTTGGTAAATTTAGCTAGAAGATCGGCCAGGATCTGACCCTTTACAGAGGTACGAGGCATATACTTGATGTCATAGGCCCCTAGCTTCGTTCCCCACTTTGCAATCCTTCCAGTATAGTCAGCACTTCGAAGCAAAGCCCTGAGTCGTAATTGGGTCAGGACAACAACAGTGTGTGACTGGAAATAATGAGGGAGCTTGCGTGTGGCATGTACCATAGTTAGAATAGCCTTCTCCAGTGGCAAATATCTGACCTCAGCCTCATGCAAGGATTTGTTCACGTAATATACATGCTTCTGTACCCTATTATCAACTCTTACTAACACCAAGCTTATCGCATAGGCAACCACTACGATGTAAGCAAATAGGACTTCATCCATTTCGGGTCTGGACATAATCGGCGGCCGAGAAAGGTATTCCTTCAACTGTTGGAATGCTAAGGCACAGTCCTCTGTCCATTCGAAGCCCTTCCATTTATTCAATAACTGGTAGAAAGGTCTATACCTATCTGCAGCCCGGGATATAAATCGATTCAAGGCAACGATCATCCCTGTCAGTCTCTGCACTTCCTTGGGATTCCGAGGTGGCTGCAAATTATTAATGGCCTTGACTTGGTTTGGGTTAACTTCGATTCCACGGTGAGTAACCATGTATCCTAGAAATTTTCCTGACCCCACTCCAAAAGAACATTTGGAAGCATTGAGTCATAACTGGTGCCTTCTCAAAACTTCAAAGATGTTTCCGAGATCACTAATGTGATCGAACTCCTTCTTGCTCTTGACCACCATATCATCAATGTAAATTTTAATGTTCTTACCCAGCTGTGGTTCGAACATCCGTGTCATCGTCCTTTGGTAGGTGAACCCTGCGTTTTTACGCCCAAACGGCATCACCTTGTAATGATAGTTTCCAACGGGAGTGACAAAAGCTGTTTTCTCTTGGTCTTCCAAGGCCAGAGGTATCTGGTGATAGCTCTGGAAAGCATCCAGAAAGTTCATCCGAGGATATCCTACAGTTGCATCTACTAACTGATCAATCCGAGGCATAGGAAAAGGGTCCTTTGGGCAGGCCTTATTCAAGTCTGTGTAGTCCACGCATATCCGCCACTTGCCATTCTTCTTCTTCACCACCACAGTGTTAGCCAGCCAGTCGGTGTAAAACACCTCCTTAATAGCCCCGGCCCGCTTAAGTTTAATCATCTCTTCCTTGACGGCATCAGAATGTTCCTTTGAAGAACGCCGAGGAGGCTGTTTTTTAGGGGAAACAGACGAATTAATGTTCAGGTGATGATAGATGAAACTCGGATTTACTCCTGGGGCTTCGTAAGCATTCCAGGCAAATATGTCAATATTCTGCCTTAAGAATCGCACCAACTCTTCCCTTTCCCGAAGAGGCAATTGAGCGCCGACTTGGAAAAATTTCTCTAGATCATCATCAATAAGAACTTTCTCCAACTCCTCACATTTTATTTTCTCAGCCTCGCCGCCAAAAACTAAGGTCTTGGACTTTAACTACTACAATCCTTTGTCGGCAGGAGCCGAGAATTCTGACTCAGGTTGGTGTGTGATAGCAGCCACCAAACACTGCCTGGCCACAAACTGACTTTCCACTAGTTCCTAAACTCGATCCCCGGACGGGTACTTCACCTTGAGATGGAGGGTGGACGAGACGGCCTCAAGGGCGTGGAGCCAGGGCCGTGCCACGATAGCAATGTATGGGGAGAAGGCATCCACCACTATGAAGTCTACCTCCACCACCTCTGAGCCAGCCTGGACCGGCAATCTGATTTGTCCGCCCAGAACAACAACCTTTCCATCAAAGCCGACCAGAGGTGAATCGTAACTAGTTAGATCTTCTGGCTTAAGGTTAAGCCCCTTGTACAGATCTGGATACATAATCTCGGCTCCACTGCCCTGGTCTACCAGTACCCTCTTCACGTCGTAGCCACCAATCTTGAGGGTTACAACTAGGGCATCATCATGAGGCTGCATGGTTCCGGCTTTGTCCTCGTCCAAAAAGCTTAGTGCCAGATGAGCCCTTATTTGAGCCCTTATTTTAGCCCTCTTCGACTCATGACCAGAGACTCCGGCACATGGCCCAGCTACGGTCATCACCCTGGAGGGGCATGATCCAGTTCTACCTGGCGCGGCGAGAATGACATAAATGGTTCCAAAAGGGAGTCTTGAGGAATTACTACCTTGAATCCCCGAGGCTGTCTGACCTTCCTGCTCGTTAGGTCGATTCAAAAACTGTTTCAATCTCCCATCTCGGATCAATTGTTGCAAATGACTACACAAGGTTCTTCAGTCCTCGGTCGTATGCCCGCGCTCTCTATGATACTGGTAAATGCAGACTTTGATTACGCTTCGCGAGGTCTCCACTCATCTTGCTCGGCCACCTAAAGTATGGTTCATTCTTGATCTCCTTCAAGACTTGATGTACTGGTTCTCAGAACACAATACCAACAACTTGGGCAGCCCTGGGTCCAGACTCCCCCCAAAATTCTCTTCCCTGCCGGTTATTGCCATAAAGATCCAACCTAAAATCCCTCATCCCCTGAGGGATAACCTTCCCTTTTTCCTTCTCCTACTGCTGATCCTCCTCAACTCTTTTATACTTGTCAATCCTATCCATGAGTTGGCGCACGTTGATAACGAGTTTCCCTGTTAGGGATCTTCTCAAGCCGTGCTCGGCAGGCAGGCCGACCTTGAAGGTTCTGACGGCCACATCATCAAAATCACCCTCTATCTCATTGAACATCTCCCAATATCTGTCCGAGTATGTTTTCAAAGTCTCTCCCTTTCTCATAGACAAAGACAGCAAGGAATCTAAAGACCGGGGAACTCTGTTACATGTGATAAAACGGGATTCAAATGCCTGAGTGAGCTCTTTGAAAGAGTCAATGGAACCAGGACTCAAACCATCGAACCACCTCATCGCCACAGGCCCCAAACTAGATGGGAACACTTTGCACATCAAGAGCTCATTCCTAGAGTACACTGCCATTCTCTAATTGAAATGGCTAACATGCTCAACAGGGTCTGTATGACCGTTATAGAGAGTGAAAGTGGGCTGGGTGAACCGTCTAGGAAGTCGTCCCCCCTCAATCTTATGCGTAAAGGGAGACTTAGAGATTCAGTTAAGCGCCTTACTCATGGCATCATTTCCCAGGTTCCTTAAAGATGAACCTCCACTCATGTGTTCTCGACGATAGTCCTCCTCATACGAGAAGGTTTCACTTGGAGGCGTTCTTGATCTACATCTATATTCGCCATCCCTCTCACCATCAGAAGAGAGGTCAGAGACTGAGGGACTTCGCCTCTTCCGCCCTCGGCGCAATTTCTTCTTCAGGTAGTCAATCTCCTTCTGCATGGCCTTGGCATGCTCATCATGAGAGACATAGCTACCAAACCTAGAATGACTTTCACCAGTATGGATGGTATGCATACTTCCCTCCTGGGCCTCTCGAGGATGATCTTCCCGTTGAGACCCCATAGACTCCAATTGATGTGTGCTTGAACCTACCATGATTGAAAATCAAACACTCTAGCCAATCAGCTTTTCCCACAGACGCCGCAATTGTAAGGACACAGGTTTAGCTTTCCCACTCGAGGGTGGATGTGACAGCCCAAAAGGCCCAAAACAATAAAAATTTATAGAGAGTAGGTAAAGAAAGCTGGGCTAGCCCAGATGAAACAATCAATAAGATGGGTTCAGTTGGTAAAAAGGATGGAATAAACAAGCTTTACTTTAGGAAACTGTCCTCAGCTAACGTCCGAGGAGGTTAATTATGTTATAAAGTTACACTTTTGGTTCTTAGTGAGTACAGTGTTTTTCTTCTTGATCTTTTCTTCTCCTCCCACTTAAGAAGGATTCTTTCACATTATGTAGTTCTTTCAAGATCATCTTCACCCTACACTAGTCAATTATCTAAGTCTTTACTTGAGTGCTCGTCCCATCATGCACCTTTTTTGGCCTTCTATGAGTTGCGGTAGCCAAGGTTACACTGTTCAAGAGTCTTCTCCACATAAATGCAGACATAAGAGTTAGTGCAGCACATTTAATGCGGTGGCAGCAACTTTCCTTCAGATATTTATGGGCTTCCTTCCCTCTAATATACTCGTGAGACACATTCCTATGATCGGGGCTTAAATAAAGATCATCTTCAATCATTGGAATGTGCTCCCAGAATGTACTTATAATATCCGAGGAAGAGTACCCCCTCGGATCATCTGCCACTTATTCTGAGTCCATCACCTTCCAGACTCGGATCTTCTCCAACTATTTATTTCTCCTCGGACTTTTCCTCATCTTCAAATGAGGCCCAGGCTCACCATATGATTTTGGGCCCTTGTCCCTACAATAAATCTAATTATAAATTTCACAATGAAGAAAAAAATTTCTTCCCCCATATACATTTTAGGTAGTCCAAGTGAAAAAAAAAAAGAAAAAAAAAAACTATCAATGAACATTGAAATATGTTTTGAGCTTAAATCTTATTATAAATTTTATGATGAAGACAATTTATATCGTTTAATTTAAATTACTAATTGTTTACTAATTCATCGTTATATAGCAATAATCGAAGGGTGTGGCTTACCCCCAATACTTTTTAACTGGACATGTCCTTTTATTTTAAATATATAATGACAAGTGGTTGTGAGTTTTAATCTTCACCTTTTATTTAGTGAGTGAATGATGTGATAATTTCTCATTAAAACAAAAGGAAATTCTAATTAAAAAAGTATTAGAGATAAATCAAACTTATAATCGAATATGTTTGTTCATCTATTTGGGGAATTATTACAAGAATACCATATCTATTTCATTAAGAATTTTGGTATTGCTCTCAATACTTAAAAAAAAAAAAAGGTCTTTGGTTGCAATATTTAATAACTAGTTTCCAACATAAGGGAAAAAAGAAATCTATTTCTCACATATTTTTTTTATAGATAGTTTCAACCTATGGCGTTTACTCATAATAATAGCTCTTTATTAGCATACCAAAATACCAATCAGTTTTTGGTGTAAGCAGTAATTGAACCGTTGATCTCTTATACATATCTTTTTTACTTCCCAGCCCCCTCATTTTCCCTGGTGTCGGACATCAAACATGTTAACGGGCAGGAACATTACATCCATGCATGGTCTGGCATAGTTTTGTCATTTGAAAAGAATATATATGCAGTTAGAGGAGGCCGAATACTTAACTACTTGACACATTATTACCACTTAAATTAATCTCATGACTTAAAATTAGCGAGCTTATTGTTGTGAACTTGTCTCTTGCGCGCAAAATTCCGATTTGGTTAAGACAGTTTTGATTGGCAAATCAAGGGCCTCAAGTAATATTGAGTTCATATAATTTGGTTAGAGGTAGTAACGGTGGTCTCTTTGCCACCCCCTATTTTCTGCCAGTGGTTACAAATCTTACAACATTGTAGTAATTGGGTTTTTTTTTTTTTAAACTAATTTGGTTAAAACATGCTTGATATTAGGGGATTCAATGCTTAAAACTGATAAGAAAACCTTTAGCGGCTCACAATAATCTCCATGGCCAAATGGGAATTGTGTTCTACATAATTATACATCCCAAGAAGGATTAGAGAAGAAGGCAGGCAGGGCTAGCTAGCTATGCTGCACTGCCTGCTTAATTAAGAAAACAAAACCTGACATTATTTACCACAAAGCAAAACTATGATTTCTTCAAACTGGAAGGAGTACATAGCTCGCCACCAAGACTTAATTCTTATCGTCATTTTTATCCTCGTGCTCTTGGTTCCGGGTTTAGTATTCACGTACAAATATGTGTCAGAGAATAGCCCACAAACGAGACAACCTTTGGTGATCCTCCTGAACTCATTATCTGTATCAAACTTCAGCACTAACCCCTCAGATTCGAGAGCTGAATGGGTAGCAGAAATGACATTTATGAATCGAGATAAAGATTTTGAAATTTACATCAATCCCTTTCATACTTTTGTGCACTACAAAGAACGTTACGCGGTGTCATGCGCTTCTATCGAACCAATACACCTTAAACAGAGAAGGCAGAAAAGGGTATTGGTAGAGTTCAATAGGACTGATTGTTGGGGAAAGCAGAAGCAGCCCTATGATTTGGAGTTAGGGAAGAAGGTTCTCAAAGAGCTTTGGGAGGAGAGGACGAAAGGTGCGATGCATGTGAGTTTGGACATGCATCTGGATCATGGAGAATATCATAAAGGAGTAGACAGATGGGATTTGAGTCTAAATCCTTCTTGCTCTAACATAAGACTTGATTTTATGGATACAACAGTTGGGAGGTTTTTTGGTCATGATTTGCATTGCCATATTGATTGGTAGCTCGCTCTCTCTCTCTCTCTCTCTCTCTCTCTCTCTCTTCTATTGTTTTGTAAGCAATACATATTCAAAAGAATAAAGTCCCTTTAACAAAAAAGAAAAAAATGAATTGATTCTTGTAGTCTCTGTCTTTGTACTCTCTCTCTCTCTCTCTCTCTCTTTCTTGTTGTTTCCTAAGCAATATACGTGCATATTCAAAACAGTTGATTCCTGTCATCTTTTTATTTATTTTTTATATTTTATTTCTTTGTATTCTTTTACATTGTAATTGTAATGATTGTCAATGATGTACAATAAAATACTCTCATATTTGCATTTTTAGCCTCACTTTTATACTATTTTGTGACTGAATATAAGTTGTTTTTGTTTTATAGGTAATAAAAGATTTACATGCTAATGAGAATTGGTGGATGAAAAGAAGGAAAAAAAAAATGTGATCAAGTTATCATCCTTCATGTACACATGACGTCCACAAGAAAGTTGAATGCCCCAAGGTGGATCTAGGCCAATTGAGTCCTGCCAGTTCGAGAGATCCCACATGTGAAGCAAAGAGAATGAAAGAAAATTAAAGAAAGAAAAGAGGTCCAGGCGTGAAGTTAGAAAAGCAAAAAGAAAAAGAAGTAAAAAAAATAACAATTGAAGTGCTTTCGTGGGACTAAGGGATATACAGTGGGCTTGTGGTTTTAATTGCTTTTTGTTAACTTGGGCTTCTCTTTTGGGCCACTTTGGTTTCGGTTGGTAAAAGCAAACGGGCACCTTGAGTTAGCGGGTGGCTTACAAACATTACAAGTGCTAGACGGCTTCTCCTGTATAAAAACCTCAGGTCAGTTTGTAAAAGAATATAGAGAAAATAGAGGCTAGGGCTCAACGTGTTGTATGTAGAGGCAGCTGGATGTGATTTTTCTGCAGCTTTTGTAGCTTTTCTCCATGACAGCACTATGACAATATCTTTCTCTATTTTATTTGTCTAGTTCAATGTTTAGTATTTTATTTTTGTGTTTTCTTTCAATTACCATGAGTACGTAGTTTAGTTTTCAATTAGATTTGAGGATAAAATCTTGTTAATAAAGATTATCAATAGTATTTATGTGATTTAATTTTCCTAGAATAGTTGTTCTTTAATGATTTTAAATTGTTCTTGCTTCATATTGGTTGACTAAGATAGAATTCTAGATTTGAGTACAATCATGTTTTTTTCATGATTCAGGATTTATCTTAGTTAATTGAGTTCTTAGTTTATTATCGTTTGATTATAAAATTGGATATCTTTTGTAATTTGTTTGTCAACGAATACAATTGATGATTTGATTTTATACATAGAAAGCGAAGAATAGGAATGGCAACGAGTCTGGTTGGGGGCGGGTTTCTTTATACCCAACCCGACCCGCCACCCACCCCACGAAATCCGAACCTGTCCCGTAAACTAAACGGTTTTTTAACCCCCAAACACGCTTCGTCGGGCCCTGCCATGCCACTTCGGGGCCTAATCTAAAGCCCCTAATTCATGGCCCAATCCATGACCCAATCTTAAAAAAAAAAAAAAAAAAAATCAATTTTATGTTTTCCTGTCTCATACAATGATTTTAGATTTATGATTTTCCCTTTCAAAATCACAAACACAAACACAAAACACAAATCCTATCACAAACACAAACATAAACACAAACTCACATTTAACAATGAAATAAAGTGTAAATAATAAACATTCATATATATATATATATATATATATATTTTTTAAGTAAAACCTTGAGATTCATAACTTTGAGAGAGGAAATGATCAAATGAACCCAGAAAAAAAAAAGAACCCAAAAAAAAAAAGAACTATTGGCCTAAGCTCTCTCTCTCTCTCTCTCTCTTTCTAAGTTCTTTCTCTTTCTCCTACACAACCTCTCTCTATCTCAGAGACTTAGACCACCAAGGCTCTATCTCCAATCACTATTGCCACCATCGGTCGTGGTTTCAGCCATCAATCCCACCTCTAGGCCAAAGCCCAGCTGGCCTAACCTCAACACGACCAAAAGCTCCTCTGATCATCACCAAAGGGCTTCTCTACCTGTCTCAGCCTAAACCTCGCACATCTCTCTCCGATCTAACCTTCATGCTTCTCTGTAACAAACAGTAACCACCACATGATGAGAGTGAGGATGAAGGTGGGTCCGTGAGTGAATAAGAGTGGGGGTGAGGGTGATTGGGTGAGTGCAGCTGAGTAAAGAATTGAGAGAAAGTGAAAGTGAGAGTGAGTGAGGGTGAGGTGAGGGGTGGCTAGGTTAAGAGAGAATTGATTGAGTTAGGGGCGGGTATTACTAATACCCAAACCCGGCCCATTATGGTCGGGTCGAGGTGAATAATTACTCCAAAACTATGTTACCTCTCTTATTACAAACTGACATGAGATTGGCTTCATGCGTTGGCGAATAGGCAATTGAAAACCATAGGAGAAGTGTACAAGAAATTATCATTATTTTTTTATAATTTAGCTTTTTGAATTTTTGGTTTTTAATTATACTTTTGACTTTTTTTTTTATGCCAAAACATATATAGTTAAGTTAAAACTTAAAAGAACGAAAAGAAATGTGTGACCCACTCACACACACCGACGAATTTGGTTTTAAATTTTCAAATCAAGAACTAGTGAAAACACACTAACTTCTAGTCTCAAATGAAGCTTACTTTTGTATTCTCTCTATTCCTCTTTCTCTTGTACAACCCCATAAATCCCTACAAGGTACTCGTTGATTGCAATTCCAATTCTGTAGCTTGTCTTTGATTTTGGTTCTTCATAAGATCCAGGAAAATAATAATTTTTATAGAGTTTGTTCGAAAGTGACCAGTTACAAGTTCAAGTCAGGAAATTAGTTTCACAAAAAATATTGAGGGTAGAATTTCCTAGCAATCGCCTCTTTCAAATCCCTCAAAAATAAGACCTTTGAAAATTGAGGACAACTTTTATTTTGCTTTTTTTTTTTTTTAATAGTGGAGAGTTTATTTTATTTTATTTTATTTTATTTTTTTGAGAAGGTAGTGGAGAGTTTAATTGAAAAATGAAAAACGCATGGATGAATTAGTGTGTTTCTGCTTGAAGTTTTGTGTGCGTGTGCGTGTGTATTATAAGCAAAATTCGGGTATTATGTTGTAAAATTATGGTTTGGTTAGCTAAATGAAATTAAATGCAATAAGGATTTAATTTAAAAACACTTAATCATACCATCCAATAAAAGAGTGACACAGTACAACCAATTATGAGTTCAGTGAGTTGACACGGTTTAATGCTGTGATCAACAAGCTGTAGTACCCTTCAATAAATATGCCCTAGCTTAAGGGTTCAAGATTTGAGAGGGCTGGAGCGGCCCACCATACATCACATGGTTTCATTAGTGCCATTACAGCCATGCTTGTACCCAGTGGTGGAGCTAGGAATTTAGGTCGGGGGGAGGGGGGGGGGGGGCAAGATTAAAAAACAAGATTGGAAGTAAAAAATTAATCTAAAAAAATTAATCAATATTAATAACAAAATAAATAAACAACTATATGATAATGTAATTGTCATACAGAATCTAACATAAAATATAAACTTTAATTTATTTTTTCACACCTAGCTTATTTTACTTAATTGCTCTTGACGATTTTTCATATTTTGAAACCGCTGCGTGATTTCTTCATACTCAATAGTCTTGAATATATCTTTCTCAATATATGTGACTAAGCAATTATTTATCCACTAAATGCTTTTAAAAACTCCACAAAAACTCTGGACCCAAAGAAAGAGACTGGTATGAAAAGAAATTTTTTTTCTTTTTTATGGGAGGCATGCTTTGTTTGCATTATATATACCCCTTTTTTTTCAGAGTTTTATGCTAGTACTGATTTTTTATTTTTTAAAAATCATTACCAAGTGGGACCCATGGTTTTATATATAGAATTATACTAGAAGTAGAAGTCTACTACTGCTAGAAAAACTGGAAAGGTAACGTGAATTGTTTTTGTGTTCAGAGATATTTTTTTTTTTGTCTTTTGTGTAGGGGGGGCAAACAAGGTATTTCACATTCTTGGTAAAAAAAATTGAAAGTTCAGGGGGGGCAGGTGCCCCCCCCTCGCCCCCCCTTCCCTCCGCCCCTGCTTGTACCAAGAACCTCTCTAGCGCATTGCATGAATGATTGTTTCTGCTTCTTGCTTGCATGACTCACATGGGTTATCTGATATAGATAATTTGAACCGATGGCATCTTTATTATCATGTCTAAACAAGAATTGGATTTTGGTATAAGCATGATATATTTGAACTTATGTCTTTTATTTTTGAGAATAATAAATTTTACCGGCTCACTTTGCTTAAGAGAGTGATTTGTATAGTATAACTTATCCCACCATTCCTTAAAAGTTACCATAACTTTTGAGTGAAATTGTGATATGCCTTTGTGTCAAAATCTCTTTCTCTCTTCCTTGTGTGTGTTTTTGTTTCTCAAAATAAAAATAAAAATAAATAAACTTTACTGGCTAGGCCGGAAATAATAGATGCAATCACAATCTCATTAAAAATCTTGCCACTTGTGCTGATCTTTTGCTGGAAATTAATTAATTGTTGAAGCAAACCCTGGTACTTCATATCCTGCACAGATTTAAATATTTTTTTAAAAACAAATTTTAAAAAATTAAAGTATTAATATCAGAATTTAATGACGTAATTACAAAATCAATTGTAAGCTCCGCGAATAAAATTAACTAAGCAATTCAAATCTCCCAACTTGTTTCTCATAGAAATTATTCCTATTAGTTCATCAAAAAAAAAATATTCTTATTATTTATTATTTTGATTTTTTGAATAAGTAAATTCCCACATATATATGTATTTAATGGATTGTGATTGTGCGTATTAATTTCTATTCTTTTACTTTTTTTTGAGAGAGTTAATTTCTATTCTATTATTTCACTTTTTTTTTTTTTTGAGATTATTCTATTATTTTACTTGAATACATATGATATGTCACAATTTTATTTGAGAGTGTAACCAAATAAGGGGTTTAAAACAGAGTATTTATTGAATTTATGGCCTATTTGGATGGAGGGAGGAAGGAGGGGGAGTGAAGGGAGAAATTATAAAGTCCACATGGTGGACAAGTGACATGGTCGACAAGTGACATGGTCTACCATTCCATTAAAAGACTCACATCTATTTAAAATTGCTGAGTTAGAAATTTTTTTAAAACACTGACTCAACAATTTTAAACAAGTGGGAGTTTTTTAATGGAATGGTGGACAGATGACGTGATCCACTAGAGAATTGTATAATTTCTCGAGTGGAGGGAAGTAGAGTAGAGTTAGCTATAAATAAGCTAATTTTGTGTTAAATTTACTCTACTCTCCTTCTCTCTCCTTCAATCCAAATGAACCATAGTTTCTTGCTAAATATCCTATAGCAAGCCCAATCCCCCCTTTTTTTTTTCTTGTTTATAGTGATTTTTTTTTTCTTGTCAATGTGTATTGAAAACATTTTTGTGTATTATAATATAGAGAGAAAAGAAACTCAGAGGGAGTAGACACTGATTTCCCTGTCTATTGAAAATGTAAAAACTAAGAAAGAGAAAGACTTGGATGACATCAGAGAAGTGTCAAAGATGAAGTGGGGAATGCTACGAGCTAAATCATCTTGTACTAGCCAATTTCAATTTACTAGTTGATATTTCATAGTTCGCCTGGTATAGTTCTGTTAGAGTCAAATATTATTGAATATGTTTGGCAAATCCAAGCTGAAATGCATTTTTAATGTATTTGAGTCTTAATCTTGAGTGTCTATAAGTTGTTGAAGAACTACATTTGAAGACACAAGAAAATAGCTCAAGAACATGCTCAAGATAGTGTCATTTTCTCGACAGCTAGCTCAACACTAGCCTATTTATCAAGTTAATTTTGTGAATCCTGATTCTTTTGTTTTGTGTCAGATGACGTGAAAACTTTGGAATTTGTGCACTAAGGTTTTTAGATGACTTAAATAGTACTCCTTTGTGACATCATAGAGAAATATTTTAAGATCTGAAGCACTCTATATTGGATAATAGGTTGCGATGTTGTATGCCTTGAGTTTTGCACAAAGTTGAGTTTCTAGAGCTCGTAAGTGTTCCAGTCAAGATTGCTACCCTTAGTACCTTCAACAATCAAAGTGTGATTGTGTGAAGTGAGTCATAGATTGAATATCCATGCACTGAAGAGATTCACATGACTAGCATTCCAATCAGGCTGGAGCTGCACTAGGATAGTTTAATAAGTTTTACTGTAGATAGGCACTTTAGGGTATATTTCTTGTACTTGTAACTTAAATCTTCCTAGTGTATTCTTCAAGTTTGGTGGCTGCCTTTAAACCACCCATAGGGGATTTTTTACGTCAAGGTTTTCCACATCATGATTATATCGCCTATGTTCAAATTTATATTTTCGCTGCATGAACTCTAGTTTAGTGATGTGGTTGTGTCTTGATAAATTGGACTAGACCATTACATAATTCGACTTAATTGATTAACTTAGGTAATTAGTTAATTGAACTGGGATCAATTTCAATACATATAATACATACATACATACATACATATATATATATATATAGAGAGAGAGAGAGAGAGAGAGAGAGAGAGAGAGAGAGAGAGAGAGAGAGAGAGAGAGAGAGAGAGAGCAAACATAATGGCTTGTACAAATAATTTTTTGACATATAGCATTGTTTGTCCATATAATACCAACAGAATGTAGGAAGTTGTCATATATCATTATAGTATGCTTTGAAAAAAAAAAATACATGTCATTATAGTGTACATCTACTAGTTTTAGGATACCACTTTTATAACATATAATAGATGTGTTAATTTTGTGTGCCATTATGCTTGGGTTTGAAAGGATTTTTTTTAAGTAGTATATATTCTATGCTTGCTAAAGGAATATCTATAAGTTAATTTTGTGTGCCATTCTGCTTGGGTTTGAAAGGATTTTTCTAAAGTAGTATATATTCTATGCTTGCTAAAGGATTCTAAATCAATTTTTCGAAACATATGCATGAAACTGAATTATAATTATTAAAAGTATGTGACTCTTGTGATTTCGGAAGCATCATCCGATTCTTCTCATTATGTTTGAATTTCCATACTTCACTTATTGTAAGAAAAAAAAAAGCACATTACAGTTAATCGATGCTATTAAATTTATCTATATAAAAAAAATAAAAAAATTCTAGTCATTTTGCGCCTTACTGATAGTTATGGAAAAAAAAAAAACCAATTATATATATATATATATATATATATAGGGGTGGAGTTAGAAATTTTAGTTTGAGGGGGCCAAGTTGTAATACTAATATGTATATTAGTTAAGACAAACTTCCACACATACATATACAAATTAATTTACTAAGAAAATTTATCATCTTCTAAATTTTAATAAGTATATAAAAGTAGTGTATTTCTTATATTAGATATGTACAAAAATTTATCATTTTTTATATAGTTTAATTTGTTAAACCTCTTAAATTATATGATTTTTAAATATAATTTCATCTTTTTTAAAGAGCACCATTGAAATAACTCAAAATTGGGGAGGACAACTTCAATTTTTACAAGCTACATTTTTTAAAATATAAATAATATACATATATACTATAAAATAAATTTTTTTTAAATTTGGGGGGCCACCCTTGTATGTGGCTCCGCCAATATATACACTCTATTAAAGTTCTAGTAATTTTGTGCCACATTGATAGTATGAAATTGTGGCAGGGTCACATTAAAGCTGCTGCACTTTTAAATAACTTAAGTAAAAGCATGAAGCCAAAACATTGTACAGTTTGAATTTTACTACAATATTGTAGTACTATGTGGTCACTTTAATGGAGTTAACTCCTCTAGTCTAGAGTAAAACGAAGGGTGTGAATTCCCCTTGGGATACTTCTTAAAAACCAAAACACAAAGGACCACCTTTGTAATTGATTGACATTGTACGGGCCGGATTTGGAGCAAGACTTTATTGTTTGGAAATTTATATGGGAAAGGAAAGTGGAAATTGTTGAGCAAGATTTTAGGATATGTTTGGTTCTTAATATATCAATTTGATTATGTTTGTCAAATTTCTTTAATTATGACCTTAGGATTAGTTGTGAACGCACGCGTGATATGTGATGTTAGATATGGCATGTCACATGTAAGATCCATTCATTATTAGCAAAAATGTAGAATGTTTGTGGGGGAGAGCAGCGTGTGATTATGTAATATAATTTGGGTTGCTTGTGAGATTTGTATGTAATGGCTGAATAATTGTGAGAAAGCATTTTCAAAGTCAAAAAGTATTCGCTACACCCAGTAGATGCGCTGAACTTCACCTAAAAGACTAAAAGCAACTTTTGCTCCACCAAAAAAAAAAAAAAGACTCAAAGAAAAAGATTAATTATATAAGGACTCACCTCAACTTAAATTTAACAATGGTGTAGTGAATATATCATGAGATTTTGTAATGCACTTAGCTCTATCTAATTCTTCCTATAAATAAATTCTATATTCTAGTTTACCTAGACATGATCAGGGATTTCATTAGTACAAATCTTTTTATTTTTATAATTTTATAATTACAAGACTTTTAGCTATCACATATTAGTATCATAATAAGGTATATTTTATGCAGATTTGAAACTTAATAATTTAACAAAGAGTTTTGTAGCTCAATTAGTACATTCAGATGTTTCTAATGAAGTTATCTATGGTTCAAATTAGTAAATAATAATTTTATAACATAGTGATACTCCTTTTCTTTTACGATAATTTGATAGTTGAAGAAAAGAAATTTGAACTTTGGATATTTTCCAATTTATGTCTTTTGGAAATTCTTTTCTAATTTAGGCAGATGGTTTTAGGATTCAACCCATGTAGGCTCAAATTTTGTAACCATACTTATAAATGAAGAGATAAAAAAGGAGGAAAAAAAGAAAAAAAATTCTCTTTCTTTTCTAGTGTGAGTAAATTATTTCACAATATTGTGCTATTACTTTATTGATTCAATATCATTTTCTTCTCCAAACATGTGTTATTTGGATTGAAAGTTAAGTAAAAAAAATTTAAAATGGATCTTCCTCTCTTTATCTCTCTTTTCTTTTTCTTTTTTTTACTTTCTTTTATAGCCAAGCAATGAAAATAAAACAATATTATTTTCTTCAATTTATTATGTTGTAAATTGTGAATTCATAGAAAGTACATTTTTTTTTTCTTTTTAAGATAGGTAGAGATAATGGGGAAATGAGAGGTGAGGTTTGAAACTTCAATATAGGACACTGCAAATGATGTTGGTACCACTAAGCTATATATTACTATGAGAGAGAGAGAGAGAGAGAGAGAGAGAGAGAGATAACCAAAAAAAGAAAAAGAGATAGATCAAATTGTAATATGCAAAGTAACATTTGAAAATTACACTCTAATTGACTAATTCACGACGTTAGTAAAATATTTTTTTAATAAAAAAATCAATAAGAAAATTGTCGTATATATTCTCACCGAATAAGCACTGCTGTTATTTAAATACATCAAGGATCAAACATAGACATGGGCGCTCCAACCTCATTCTTAGATTTTTGGGTCGGACTCGGATTGATTTTATAATAGACCCTTACCTAAGAGAAGGTTCTCTAGACAAGGTGAGAGTGTGAACAATTCCATCTTTCTGCTAATTTTGTTTGATTATAATAAATCATCGTCAATCAAATTATTCATTCTTAGAAGAAAGAAACTAACTCCAAAGAGAGGTCACTGGTTTAAATCCTTTCCTCCGTCTCCCTCTCTCTCCTACGGCTAAGTTCATTGATAAATAAAAATAAATAAATAAATAAATCAAATGAAGAAGTAGAAATTGTTATATTTGTCAAAAGCTTTATAACTCAACTAATACTTTCGAATATTTTCAACAAAGACGTATATGATTCAAATCTCACCTCTCCCAATATTGTAACTATCAAGATTTATAAATAAATAAATAATTGTTGTAATTGATTTTGATGTGTAAATGACTATGTATATAACAAATAAGAAAAAAAGCTAAATCTACTTTACAAGATAGCACATTTAGGCTCTGTTTGGTTTGCGTTTTGGAACCCAATATTTGCGTTTGGCTTTTTTTTTTTTTTTTTTTTTTGACCAGCACCTAGTGCACTGTTCATGGGACATGAACAGTGGAACAAGGCAAATGAACAGTGCATTGTTTATGTGAACAGTAATTAGAATATAATTTTTTTATTATTTTCAGTTTTCAGCAAAATAAGCGGTATCCAAATGCATATTTAGTTGAGATTTGTCTTCATAGTTTGTTAGTTGGTAATTTGAATTTCTCTTCTTCTTTTTTCCTCTTTTGAAAATTAAATTAAACTCATCCATATATAAGAAATAAGGACAATGTCAAAGATGTTATCAATTTTGTAACAAAATAATTACAAAAGCGACGTGACAACTTATGTGATTGATGCCGCGTTAACATAATAAATAAATTTTTAATTTTTTGTGTGTTTAAATTGAGACATCAATTTGTAAAATATAGCTTTCTCAAAAAAAAAAAATTGTAAAATATATGTAGTAATATTTTGTTGCTCATGACATTCGTACGAACCTAAATAAATAAAAATAAGATTTTATTATATTTGGCGTGTCTGTGAGAGTGAGAGTGAGAAATAGATAAGGAATTGATGAAGACATAAATTCCGTTTAGTAGAAGAAGTGATAAACATCAGCTACTTATTAGCTATTACTATGACATCCCAGTTCGTGCAGGAATATAATAATCTCATACTGTCCTGTGCTAATCACTATGGGTTGTTGGTGAAGTTGAGATATGCTTAAGATCATCATAAATTAATTTATGATATGTACTAGTATATATATATGTGAATTGTGACATACAACCATATTAGATACACAAAAATTTCAAGATAGTCCAGAAATAATAAGCTATTACTAATAGGTTAAAAAGAAAAAGAAAAAAAAGAAGAAGATGTTAATGTTGAGTTCAAACCCAGAACTAGTAAAAGATTGCAAAGAACCTCCTAGGTGAGTTGATTGACATTCTTTAATACATTCATAACATCCAAGGCCCAATTTTCTTATTTCCGCTGAAATTATCAAAAATAGAAACTAATAAAATATGGGTTTTATTAACATATACCCTTATGGTATACATTAGTAAACCATTTTAGAAAACTTTTTATGAAAAGATGAAAAAGTGATTAACTTTTTTGGTAGTTTTTTCAATTTCCAATAAAAGATTTTTTAAAATGAATAATTAATTTGTGTCCTAAAAGCATGGACCCATAAAATATTATCAATTAGTGTTTTTTTTGGGGTTTAGGAAGAAAGATAGATGATAGATCTTGTCAACTTAATAAATTTGAAAAAAATATGAGAAAAAAGTAATGCTACAACCACAAATTATTTTATAACATTTTTACAAATTATTAATGTAGCAAATTCTTATTAGTTTTAATACGAGTCCACCACTGACATTACATTTATGTTTATCTATAATTATTTAAAAATTACTAAAGCCACATAAGTAATTTATAAAAATGTTATAAAATAATTTGTATCTAGCATTACTTTGTAAAATAATAATGTAAAATGATGTAATTTGTGTCTAGTAATTTGTAAAAATAATATAAAATAATTTGTATCAAGCATTATTTTGGAAAAATTAGACAAAAGATATAGATTTGACATGGGACCCATAAGCCAAAAAAGTACGGCCAGGATTTCTTTATGAATGGGACCCTTATCCAGTTCTCAATTTCTCTCCTTTCCTCTGCTATGATTATGAATGAAAGAGGGGAGAGTCAAAATTACCGTAAACCTCGCTCCCGATGATCTTACCGTCTATGTTTAAACGCACATACACAGAAAGCAACAGCGAGTGGAACGCACTAACGAGTTAAAGAATAGCGTGCAGCTGACGGATAAATGAAGAGCGTGAACATGGTGAAGAAGGAAATGTTTGACTTTAGGCGTGGGCTAAGAAAGTAACGCTTATTTCCATAGAGAAACGGGCACGTGTTAGAGAAAACAGCCTAAACCTAAAGTGAATAAGAGGCGTTTGGTCGGTTTTTTGTCAATTTGCATTTACCACGCACAGTAAAACAATAAATTTTGTGTGAAATTCTAGAGAGAGAGAGAGAGAGTGTTATGTGTGTACTGCTGGGCTGAATTGGGCTGTCTGAAAGAGAAAGAAGAGAAAGATCCAGAGGTTAAATTCATTATTTTATTACAGGGTTTTTCTTTATTTCTTTCATTCAATCCCTACGAAGTTTCTTGTGTTCCAAAAACCACCGACACTGGAGGGTGTGGTTGTGGTTGTGGTATTCACTCTAGCTTAACCTTTTTCTTCTTCTTCTTCTTCTCCAATTTTCTCAAGTTTCATTTCTTTCTGTTGATATTTTTTAATCTTTCAAGGAGGTTTTGGAACTCAAGCAAAATTTCCCAAAATTTTCTTTTGACCTACGAGTACTGCTTCTATCTTTTTGTTCTTCTATTCACAAATTTTGAAGCTTTATCTTTACATTTTCAGCCTTTTCCTGTATTATTCTTTCAAAATCTAGAGCCTTTTCACTAGGTTTTGGTTTTGTTTTTATAGGGGTTTTCCTGCTCATAAACTGCATGCTAATATTTGCTTAGGGTTAATTTATTTTCAGCACTTTGTGTAATACCTTGTGTCTCGAATTTCTGGTGTAATTTCCACCAAATTTCTGACCTTGAAAGTTTTTCGTTGTTTCTTTTTTTTGGTGACAAAATAGGTCGGCTTTGGAGTAGTAAAAAGACTAGCCAAAAAGATTTGTGACAAATATTTTATAGTACCCTCTAAGTACTAGTATATAAAATATTTGAGAAGTGAGCGACAATGTATGGGGATTGTCAAGTACTGTCCACCATGGGAGGGAACGTAGTTTCCTCAGAAACCCTCTTTTCGTCGCCACCGATCCAAAACTCTAACTACAACTTCATGTCTAGCATGCCTTTCCAGCCTTTCCCTTCCATGATTGCTGTAAGTTTTCTCATCTTCACTATATATATATATATATATATATATATATATATCTTCTTTGCATTTCTCTTATATGAGTTTGGTGCAAATTTTGTTACAGAAAGAAGAAAATGGGTTCCTTAGAGGAAAGGATGAGATGGAGAGCGGGTCTGGGAGTGAACAAGTTGAAGAAAAGTCAGCAAATGAGCAAGAGAGTGAACAACCTCCCAAGAAGAAACGCTATCACAGGCACACCGCTCGCCAGATCCAAGAAATGGAAGCGTACGTACAATATTAACCTCTCTGTATTTGTAACGGAGATGCTTCGACTTCAAATCTCTCTCTTTATTAAGTATTGAATTAAAAAAAAAAAAAAAAAAAAGCCATTAGCACAAAACATTTCCTATAGAAAAGTGGTATAATTTTCATTCATAACCTTCTCACAATATTCATTTTTATTGGACAGTTTGTTTAAGGAATGTCCACACCCAGATGACAAGCAAAGGCTAAAACTGAGCCAAGAACTTGGCCTCAAACCACGCCAGGTCAAGTTTTGGTTCCAAAACCGACGAACCCAGATGAAGGTATTAATTGTAGCAGTCCTCAAAATCTCAAATTTAAGCTTTCATTTTCAATGGTAACCCTAACATGTACGAACCCTTAATGAATTTAATTCAGCCTCAAATTCACGCTTCTCAAAAAAAAAAACGCGTTCCATTATCCGTATCATACTACATTTGAAGCCCTAAACGGCTAGAAGAAGAATCTCATTTACTCTAGCACACTTTTTTTGCTTCTAGTTTTTTTGTACAATCTGTATCCCATTAATGTAGACCATTAATATCTACCTGTATATGTGCTTCCCAAAGTATCCAAAGGAATAAATGCTATGCCATTCAAAGTTTAGACTTTATTGTAGCTCATTCTCTTCCTCAAGGTTTGGTCATTAGTGTTTGCACTTTGCAAGGGATAACAACATTATTGTGCAAAAAGGGTATCTATCAAAACGGCATTTATTTAAATCTTTACTTTTTCTTGATTTATAACTTATTGGTAGGCACAACAAGATCGGACGGATAACGCTATACTTAAGGCAGAGAATGAGAATCTAAGGAATGAGAATTACCGGCTACAAACTGCGTTACGCAATGTTGTCTGCCCTAATTGTGGAGGTCCGTGTGTGATAGGAGGAGAGATGGGCTTGGATGAACAGCAAGTTCACCTTGAAAATGCCAGGCTGAGAGATGAGGTATAGTATACGTGTGCTGTTTTGTTAGGCACCTCAAAATGCACAAGAAAAATTGGCTATTCTTTTTTGTTTTCTTTTATTTTATTTTTATGAACTCAATTTTATTCTGCAATGTGTTCGAAACTAACATCATGTTCACGAAAATTTGGTCACTATAAAAGATTTACAGTCCTTTAATGTTCTTTAATGTTCAGAAATGAATCATGATTTTATTCTGAGCTAACCATTTGTGTTAAAAATGCTATAAGATTTGCCAATAGCCTTTTCTTTTAACTTTTAATTTTTAACTTCCAGATTTTTGCTTAAATCCAGTTTTTTTTTTTTTTTTTTTTGGTTATCTTTTATATAGACTAATCAAAATAAGCTGATTAATTTTTCTAGTATACCAAACTCACTTACAGGATTTAACTTCACTTGTTTGCTGTCTAAACGCAAGTTTGGTGCTATGAATAAGTTGAAAGATTAAAGCAGAATTTAAACGATGATCATAAATAATTAATTGAAATTTTTTACAGCTAGAACATGTTTGTTGTATCGCCTCAAGATATGCTGGCCGGCCAATCGAAGTAATGTCACCAGCTCCTCATCTTATGCCTCCATCATTGGATTTGGATATGAATATGTATTCGAGGCATTTCCCAGACCCCATGGCTTCTTGCACAGAAATGATTCCTGTTCCTATGTTGCCCCCAGAAACTTCCCACTTCCCTGAAGGTGGTCTGTTGTTGGAAGAGGAAAAGTCAATTGCATTGGAGCTTGCTGCTTCGTCCATAAATGAACTTGTGAAGATGTGTCAAGGAAATGAGCCTCTTTGGATCCGAAACAATGAAAATGGAAGAGAGGTGCTTAATCTTGAAGAGCATGCAAGGATGTTTCCATGGCCAATGAACCTCAAGCGAAATTCCAATGAGTTCAGGACAGAAGCCACCCGTGATAGTGCTGTAGTTATAATGAATAGCATCAACTTGGTCGATGCCTTCCTTGATGCTGTAAGTTCCCTTTTTTTAACAAAAGATGGATATATTCACAACTTCTGAAGAAGCAAATTATAATGTCAATAACTTTTTGATCACCTAATACTTTTTAATATTTTCAATTTAAAATTGAAATTACCATGTCCCACTTAAAATATATCAAAAAAGAAGTATATATTAAAATGCATAATTTGGATTCTTGTTTAGAAGTCTTCTAACTTATTAAGCCAGTTAATCTCAATCTCATTTATAATGAATTTGTTTTTCTCGTCAATTTCAGAACAAGTGGGTGGAATTGTTTCCTTCAATTGTTTCCAGAGCAAAAACTGTTCAAGTTATATCACCAGGCGATTCTGGCCAAGCAAGTGGTTCTTTTCAACTGGTATGCATTATAAAATTCTAGAACTTCTTTGATCTTTTACACTTGTTATTGTACCTAATGTTTTGAATTAATGTAGGACTACAAAATTTCATAGGCCTTAATGGTTTCCATATCATGGGGTGATATTTATATGTTGGCTACTTGTTTGGGCAGATGTATGCAGAATTGCAAGTTCTTTCTCCATTGGTACCAACTCGAGAGGTCCATTTCCTTCGTTATTGCCAGCAGAATGCCGAGGAGGGGACATGGGCAATTGTTGATTTTCCGATTGATAGCTTCCATGACAACCTTCAGCCTTCCTTTCCCAGATACAAGAGATGGCCCTCTGGATGTCTTATTCAAGACATGCCAAATGGCTACTCAAGGGTGTGTTTAACTTTGTAATTATGTAAAATCTAATTTCTCATTGCTAAATTTTCTACTAAATTTCTTCTGTTGGTATATCATATATTACACCTTCCTAGTTCTACTTAGAGCAATATGTCATGAAATCTAAGACCGGAAGGCTTTCTATGCAGGTTACATGGGTAGAGCATGCAGAGGTAGAGGAGAAACCAGTCCATCAGATATTTAGTGACTATGTCTGTAATGGTATGGCATTTGGAGCACAGCGCTGGTTAGCTGTCTTGCAGCGACAGTGCGAGAGAGTTGCAAGCCTCATGGCAAGAAATATATCGGACCTTGGAGGTTCTTTATTTATTTATTTTCCCTCTTTCCTTCTTTTTTTACTTTTTAGTTTACACTTACAATCAATCTCTCTCTCTCTCTCTCTCTCTCTCATGAAAGCATATTATAAGAAAGTAAAGTTAGGGACAATATATTTAACAATTGTTGACATAAATAGATGTGATTGAATCAACATCACATTTTTATTCAATACTTTTATTAGCACAATCATAACATGTCATCGCAGTAGTGAATTTTTCTTAAGTAATGTGATTTTGTTAAAGTTTAAAAACGCTACAAAAACAGCATACGGTAAGTTTGCAAGCAAAAAAATAGAGACAAGAAACTGAAAATGGATGGCATATACTGTTTTTTAAAATGAAAAATGCTAAAAAAAATTATTAATTTTACTACAAAAGACTTATAAATTGAAATGAAAATTTTGATTCAATAATAAATAAATATTTGAATAACTTTTTGTAGGCTGATGTACCTATATGAAAAAAAAAGTTTGTAAAACTAATGAAGTAAAATTTGTCATATATTGTTTGTTTGTTTCTAACTTATTTGATTAACTTCTAGTTTTTTTTTTTTTTTTTATGTACAATTTTTTAAAATCTCACATTTTTTACATCTCAAAATATAATTATATTTTAACACACTTTACCAAAAAGCAATTAGCAAAAAGTTAAAATAATTAGCTTATGCTAAACACACACATAGTATCACTCTTCTAATAATGCTTCCTCTTCAATGATTTATGCGTGCAGGTTTGACATTTTATTCGCCTGCATACGTGAATGTTATTATAGTCCACAATTGCGTCCTTTTTTTAATCAACTTATTCAATTAATCAATGCAACTTGAACATACATTCATGCAGGTGAATAGAATGATTTGTCAAAAATAAAATGGATGTTTCATTTCAATCATTAGAACCACACGCATTTTTCATCCTTATATAGCAGGATCTTACAAGGCAGAAAGAATTTTTACACTTGTTTATATCCACGGTTATACATCAGTATTCATTTTTGATACAAAAATATCTACATAAATGTCCACATTAGTATCATTGTCCATAAAATTATACAAAGGTTAATTTTTTTCTATTTGTCTCCGTATGTGTGCAATGTGTTTGATAATAATTCTTTTAACTTTTGATCTTTTATTTTAGAATCTTATTCACTCTCCTAACATTTGATTATCTAATTCAACGTATTTTATGGTTCAATCTACGTACAGTTCTACCCTCTCCAGAAGCACGAAAGAACTTGATGAACGTGGCACAAAGAATGATAAGAACATTCTGCGTTAGCATCAGCAGCTCCAGTGGTCTGATGTGGACGGCTTTATCAGATTCCCCTGATGACACTGTTAGAATTACTACAAGGAAAATCTCAGAGCCTGGCCAACCAAATGGTCTCATACTCTGTGCTGTGTCCACTACTTGGCTGCCATACCCTCATGGCCATGTCTTTGATCTCTTGAGAGACGAACGCCGTAGATCTCAGGTTAGATCTTTACAACAACTACAACAAGCCTTACAAACTGCAACTCTTTCATTGTTTTATACACCAATATAAATTCAAACTAGCTTGTTCTGGAAGATGAATTATTCACTGTATTATGTAGCTTGAGGTACTCTCTAATGGGAATTCCTTACATGAGGTGGCTCACATTGCAAACGGCTCTCATCCAGGAAATTGCATTTCTCTTCTTCGCATCAATGTAAGCATTTTTTCTTCTTAGAACTATAATTATTGTTCTATCGCGCTTACAAGCTACAAATGGAGGTGGCAAGTTTTACCCAAAACTCATTAACCCACCCATGACCGACTTATTTTAAGTGAATCTTTACCAAGATTTGGGCTAAATAGGTAACGAGTTAAATTAACCAATTAAATAAGTTTTAATGAGTAGCATCTATATTTGTTTCACCTATTCTAAAATTTAAAAGTTTAATAAATTAAATAAAAGAAAAACAAACCAAAACCCAAACCCTAACCCTAACTCTAACAAGTCACTAGACACCTCTTTCTCCTTCTTTTTTCTCGATTTTATTGGGTTTTCATTCTCATTTTCCGTACTTCCAAACATATCCTAAACCCAAGCCCTCATACTTTATTTGAGCTGTATTTTTAAATTCAGATAAATGGTCAAAACTTCAAAGCTCGAGATAAGAAACTCTAGTCAAGTTTGAACTCAAGCTTAAGTTCAAGCTCAAAAAAACCTTTTTTTTTTTTATAGTATCCTTCTCTCTAGATTAATTAGAGTATACTTTGATAGATTCATTCCTAAGTAAAATAAAATAGTCAAATTGAATTGCAAAATGTTTTGAGAAAATTAAAATACAAAACCCTAACAAAGCTTTAATGTGGCGTCTTTATACCTATATTATTATGAGAAATGATATGTCCACAATATTTTCACAACATTTTTACAACAAATCTTAAATAGCAGGTTGTTATTGGTTGGGACAAAAAAGTAATCTTAGTGTTAGGTTTAAATTTGAACCAACAACAATTAACCACCTGCAATTTGTTGTGAAAATATTGTGGACGTAACATTTCTCTATTATTGTGCTATTATAGTGAAAATATGCCTTTCTAAATAAACATTTGATTTAGATTCATAATCTAAAATATCAAAATTATTAGTTTGTTTGGATTTTGCTTATTTTTTGTACCTTATTTGCATAATATTTATTAAAATATATAATTTTTTGAAATTTTTATATCATATATGTAACAAAAAGTTAAAAACTAATTTATTCTCAAAAATTAAACTAAAATATAAATTATTTACAAACAAACTAAGATTAAAAAAAAAAAAGCAATATTTTTTTAACCATTATTAATTTGCATGCATGCAGGTAGCCAGCAACTCATCCCAGCATGTAGAGCTAATGCTGCAAGAGAGCTGCACCGATCAGTCCGGCAGCCTTGTCGTGTACACGACGGTCGACGTGGACTCCATCCAGCTCGCAATGAGTAGCGAGGACCCCTCCTGCATTCCGCTCCTACCAATTGGGTTTGTCATTATCCCAGTTGGGTCCACCACTAATACCGCTCCGGATGATAGCAACCCAATGCCATCATCCGAAGAAAAGAATGCATCTACTACTTCTTCTCCTGCAGGCTGTCTACTCACAGTGGTACTCCAAATTGTTGCAAGCACAATCCCATCAGCAAAGCTCAACCTCTCTAGCGTGACCGCCATCAACAACCACTTGTGTAACACGGTGCATCAAATTAATGCTGCTCTTAGTAGTAGTAGTAGTAGTACCACCGCCAGCTGCCCTGACAATGTTAGTGTTGTAGGCTCTTGCACTGAGTCTACAATTGCTGCGCCACCCAAGCAATAGCATCTCAATAGCTCTTAGAGTTCCCAAGGGTTCTCAACTATTCATCTATCTTTTTTGGATAATTCAGTGGGAAAGCAAGGGGTAGAAATGTGAAATAAAAATAGGTGAAGTAGGTTTTGGACTTAATTGTTAGGTGGGGTGGGGGGAGTTGGGAGTTATGATGATGAGAGATATCTGTAGTGCAACATTAATCAATGTGGGAGTGGGAAAAAAAAGTCAAAAACTATATGTGTTGGTGGTAAAGGCCAGAGGGGGAGTCAAGAGCGCACCAGCTATAACCCTAGATGTCTGGTTAAGGCTTAAGAAAAATACAAGATGGTCCTCACCAGTCAGCAAGGGTGGTGGTTCGGGTATTGACTTCTTCTTGTCTGTAGGCCTTTTTTGTTTTTGATGAATTCAATGCTATCTTTTTCAACTGTTTTACTCATTAATTGTTTGCTATTTCGCTCTCCCTCTCTCTCTCTCTCTCTCTCTCTCTCGTGTATTTGAATTGATGTTACTCCCTTTCCTGACAATCGTCTGAAATGCTTTCATTTTTGGCCACTTTGGTACGATTTTATTTGCTTGCTCTTGTGATTGGTAGTTTCTGTGGAGTATTTATTGAAGGCATGTACGAGAGCTTGCATGAGCATGACTCGTTAATTGATATTGCTATTTGCTGTACATTTTCGTAGGAAGAGTTTGGAAAGTGATTATATAAGTTTCAAATACTCTTAACTTTCAGCTTTTTTTTTTTTTTTTAAGTTAACTTTTAGTTTTTAGCTTCTTTTTCAAGACATGATAGAAAGTTGAGTGATGTTAAAGATGTTATAGATTTTACCATCTAACCTCTACTAATTGATGTGTTACCACTTACCAATCACAAAAATAGTAATTTAAATATTTAGTCTTTATGTTTTGAAATTCAACTATCATATTCATTACCACATTAATTTGTAATTTCTATATATAAAAAATCTGTACATTATCTTTAGAATTTTCCTACAAAGTTTGGAGTTCATGTATTCACAAAAATGGGTTTCGGTTGAACCAACGTTATGGGCATTTGTGCACCACTGGAGTTCTTGCGATTCTTAGGCATTTCTTTGTGATTTCTCAAGAATTTTCTCATTTATCTAGGATTTTAGTGTTAGAATTACTAAAGGATTTGTTTCAAAGCCAGAGCTGCAGATTTTTTTTTTTTTTTTTTTTATGTAGTTTGTTATTTTTCAATTTACCTCTCTCGACCTCTAGACTATTTCATCCTTGAAAGCCTAGGTTCATGTGACTGCTTAGGGTAACGTTGAAGGATCAAAAGGATGTGATTTGTGAGTCAAAATGCAGTAGGGGACTATAGAAGTACTGATCAGGAATGACCTACAAGTCAGGTAGGAGCTATTGGACTCGGGCTATTATCTTCTCAGGTCCAGCCCAAAAATGAGCCAAACCTTGACCGGAGTAAACTATTTTAGTGGGAAGGAGCAGGACTTGCAAGCTTGAATTAATAATGAAGATCATGATCAATGGCAGAAATGTGGTGAGTCCTATAGAAATTGCATGTGGTGGGCAGAAATTAGAACCAAGCAAACTCCACACAATGTTATTTTATTATTCAAATGGAAAAACCATAGTTACAAAAGTGCCATGAGGATACGATTCCGATCGAGAAAAGCTCTCTCTCTCTCTCTCTCTCTCTCTCTCTCTCGTTTCACACACCCTTCTTCCCATTTTGAGAGTACGTAGTATTTATAGGAGAATAGAGTGAAATCCCAAGGAAGGGAGAACATGGGGGAGGGGGGCTCACTAGTTATTCCCACCAATCCTAGGGGTAGGAAATAGGCCTAGTCCTATATCCTTTTCCCAGATAAGTCACTTTACACAACTCTCCTGCTTAGTTTAGATTTTCTTTCCCAATCCTTCTAATTCCCTTCTTGCATCCAGACTGAGATTATAGACGTAGGGCTATAAATGAACTAAACTGATTATAAACAACTTGGACTCGGCTCGATAAAAAGCTTGTTTATATTTGCTTGTTTATAAATAAGTCAAGTTTGAGTCTTAGTTTTAGGCTTGTTTAATAAACAAGCCTAGCCCAAACAAAAAAATTTGTTCATGAACAAGCTCATGAACTACTAGGTTTAATACACAACAATTCAAGTATAGACTTATTTATAATTTTATATGTGTTAACTAAATATACTCATTACACATATTTTAATAATGACATGGCTAACATGGGACCACTACCTATATTACCTTAATTTTTCCATTCTCTTTAAACTGATCAAGAACCACTTTAGACTATAATTACACTTAAATATAAATAATTAATTAAATAATTAAGTAGGCAACGTATAATCCTTCTCTATCAATCATCTAAAGTAAAGTTATGAAATATGTTTGTATTTTCTCATTTATAATAGTTACAAATAGATATTTTTCTAGTTCTTCACCATCTAACATGAATGTAAAAATTGTATTTTGAACAATTGATGAAGTTGTAGACAAAGAATGATGAATGAATGAATTTAATTATGTAAATTATTAATTTGAATAATAGCTAATCATAAGTAAGACTAGATGCATAATAAAATGAATATACTATTTTCTTTTTCTTTTTTCTTAATTTTAGAGATATAAGCATTTAATAATGTAATTTTTTTAGATCTCAAGCTCAAAAACTTAACCTAAGCTTGAGTTTGAGCCTGAGCTTGATATTAAGCTTGAGTTTGGCTTGACTAATTAATCAAGCCAAGCCAAGCCAAGCTTAAGCTCAAGCTTTTTGGCTTTCCTACGAGCTCAAATTCAAACACTATTTTTAGGCTTGTCATAAGCTCAAGTCAAGCTCAAGTTTTTTATTTTTCCTAACAAGCCAAACTTGAACATGCACTACTCGACAAAGTTCAGCTCGTTTACAGCCCTATTCTTGAGACATAACTCAATTAGGGCCTATTAGCCTTGGACAAAAAAGGGGGCAAGAGATTGTCAATCACTATAGGCCTTAAAAGGTTCCCTCCTCAGCCCTTAGAGTCCGTTTGGTTGGGAAGACAGAAAAATAGAAGAATAGAAAATGATAAGAGGATGAAAAAGTAGGAAGATAGGAAAGATTTTAATTTTCCTTATTTGTGTTTGGTTGGTAGGTTAGAAAAGTAGAGGGATGTATTGAAAACGTTTTTGTTTGCTTGAGAAGAAAAATGTAAGGATAGAAAATAAAGTTTGTATAAATTTACTTATATATTATGACAATTAGAAAAATAAAAGAGAGAGAGAGAGAAGATAATCACCCAAATTTATTTAGATGAAAAGGTAAATAGAATAGAGATGCTCTTGAACCAATGCAATAGCCTACAAAATATCCATTCAGAGTCTTAGGGTCAATTTCTTTAATTGTGGATAATAAGACCTTACTTCAAAATGGTGCAATCTAGACCTCCTTCCAAACCAAAGCTCAAGAGGGGTCTTAGACATTGACTTGCTTGACACTTGATTAAAGAATGTGTGTTGCAGTTTCAAAGCCTGACCTCATAGAAATTCAAGTAAGCATGATTGATTGAGTATAAACCTCGCCATGTTCATTTTACAGTTAAACAAACGAAGCATCAATTTATTTTATTTCTCTTATTTTAATTTTTTTTTTAATTTGATTGATTTTAGTATTTTAAGAATTACTTTTAATAAATTTCAAATTTGGAATATAATTTAAACATATTATGTAATTGTAATTATTTATAAGAAAAAAGTTTAAATAATTGATGAAAGCCAAAATTTTACAAAGCATAAAACATGCATGCACAACTCACCAACTCAATCCAACTCGACCCTTGTGAGTTAGGTTGAATTGGATTGGGTTGAAAAATCCTTACAACCGGACCCATCCAAACCCCTAATTCCTGGACTATCTTGATGCTTCGACAATACTTAAAAGGTACCTGTGTGTGCTGCATGCTTTTGTGATTTATCATTCACGTTTTCTTTTTCTTAACATAACCACATTTTAGAGTTTAAGTACAAAAGTAAAATTGATAGACACAGCCTATCTAGCACTAGCAGAGTTCATGCTATCTAGGACCAATCTTAATTAGTAGGCGTCATGTTATCGGGTCGTGATTAAAAAATTGCTAAACTATGCATCAAAAATAAATTATCAAATGGCATACATCCATGCGTCAAGTTCTTCTTTGATCTTTCTTTTTCTTTTTCTTTTTTTTCTTTTTTTTTTGGGTTGGTGCGATGAGGAGCTTAATTTAATAGGACCCTAATATGCCAAACTGATTATACTAATTAGTTATGCTTCACTAAAACATAAAAAAATAAATTTGAAATATCCAATAAAAGGAGAGACTATAAAATCAGAACATTTAGTTCTATCCATTGGTTGAATTAGACACCTTACCGAATTGAAATGAATAGTCTAACTACTAGCCACAAAGTCCACACATTGTGATTATAGACAGGGACAGAACCAGGATTCAAACTTAGGGGGGCCAAAGTTCTTTGTTCAAGAATTTTAGAAAGTTGGAATATTAATACTAGAGGTTGACAACGATGCATTATTAACATTAATTTTTTTTCATTTTTTTTGTATTTTTTCTTTTTTTAATTCAATAATAGATATTTATGATCAAGAGTTCTATAAGTTAATTGGCACGTCTTGATATTTTCAAGGTCTGACTGAAGTTAGACCAATTCTATATTCTATCCACATTATAATTTTTTTTTTTAAATCTATTTATTCTTTTCACATAATTCTATACCTAATAACTTCATAATGCTATATATAAAAGATTCTTAAAAAAAAAAAAAAAACTATAGTTAAAAGTTCAAATCCATGTCTAGTTTACATTAATAAAACAACTAAAATAATGGTTAATCAACATCATGCACTAATATTCAGCGAAAAAAAAGGGTGAGACAATTATTGGTGCCCTGGTTAAGGAATTTTTTATTTATAATTACTTGGTTAAGATTGAGGTAGCATAAAGATGTGAGATCTTTTCCTTTTAAAAATTTTCATTTTGAAAAAGTAGTAAAAATAAAAAATAAAAAGAGACCTGTTAAACAATCACATGATAATGAACGGTAACTTTGAGTCTTCAATTATGTAAATAATAAAACTTTTCCCATCACTACATTAATTTAGCTAAGGCACAAAGTTTATTACCAATAGACTAATCACACACATGCTCTTGGGTCAGTTTAGGTAAGGCACAAAATAATAGATTGTTGTTTCACACGTGTATTACATTTATGCATGCATGCCAAGTGTGTTCCAAAGTTAATAAAACATTAAAAATTAATAAAATTTTATCATTCAAAAAAAATAAAAATTTTCCACATGTTGTGTTAAAGAGCAGCAGCCTTTTAAAAAAATAAATTTTCTTCATGGGTTGAGTTAAAGACACCAACTGATCCAAGTTGCTGGTGACACTAATTGGTGTGTGGATGGAGTGATTAGCATCATAGGAGTTGTTTCTATAACTATGGGATGGAGTAATTTGAGAGGGACAAAAAGCTCCCAAATGAGAGGTAAAAATTGAGTAAAAATTATTGGGTTTTTGTGATTTGTTTTGCTAGGATTTATAATTGATTTTGTTAAGTTTTTATACCCCTTAAAACACAACCAAATTAACCTAGTTATTTTAACTAAGTGATTAACTTAGGTAAATTATGTAGATCTAGGTTAACACAGATAAATCATATCATTGCAAAGTGCAGAAAAATAAAGAACACAACAATATGATAACCCAGGAAAACCAAACTGGTAAAAAACCTGGGGAGGATTTAACCTAGCTATCCTCAAGATAAAACGAATCCACTATGACAGGATTGAAGTTTACACAATAGCAACTTAAACCACTAACATCCTATTGCTACCTTGAGTAGGAAACTTACTACCACGACCACGTGACAGCTCCGAGTCCACGGATTACTTCTTTCTTGAATTCTCAGCAAGCACAAACACTCCCCTTGTATATCTTTAAACTCTTGAAACTGCAACTGAATTGATCACCAAGCTCTTAACATCAATCTTGAAATTGGAAACCTTAAGTGTATGTGAAGGCAAACACATCTAGATCTCACATAAGATTCACACACATAGCATAAAGAGCAATCTCAAAACGTGGCTAGGGTTTTTCCTTTTATACTCAGGGCAAAACATAAAACCCTAAACGTCAAACGGGCTTGAGCTGAGTTGGAAAATTCTGCAGAAAAACAATCTGCATGATTTTCGATCGATTAAGTCTAATTCTCGATCGATCAAGTCAGGCAAATTTACATAATAAATTCTGCAGTAACTCAATTCCAACTTTACATAAAAACATATACTTTGAGCAAGTCTAAACATGACTAAAACGTTTTGATCATGGTTTGTCAACAGTACAAATGGAAGTTCTAATACATTAGTTCCTAATTCCTTAGAACCTAACAAACTCTCCCTTTGACAATCCGTGACAAAACACAAACTTAACAAAATGCTTAAAGTTTACACAAAAACAACCTATTATAAAAACATAGCCCAACATAACAAATTCAACCTTACTACTATCTATCAGTTGCAAGTGTAAACAGTAGCACGACTGAATCAACTTGTATATTTCTGAAACACTTAATAAACACATAAACGCATGTGTGGAAAAACAAGTAAAACAAAATAACTTCTTGATTTCACACAACATAAATTATAAGACATATATCATGAACAACCTCATAAATATAAATCAATAATCAATGTAGCACAATGTGAAACAAGAAACATAGATAAATACAACATAGTATCTCCCAAAAAAAAAAAATCAAAAAGCAAAACTACATCATGAGCCAAAAAAGTTAGATACACAATGAAGCACCTAGATACAATCTAAAACTTCACAGTTCTAAAACCAAAAAATCTCCCCCTAACTACAAAATCTCCTCTACACAAGTGTACTCTCCCTTTTTGTGACGAATTGCCAAAGGACACTCACTCATCATCAAAAGGAGGTGGCGGAGGTGATCGTCTAAAACTATTTAAATCTACTCGTAAAGTATGAAGCTCATCAAGCATGTCCACCAAAAGCTGACCATGAGCCACCTAAACGGTCATGACAGTTTTCAACATATGACGAATGTCTGAATCATCCGAAGTAGAAGGTGGAGGAACAGCAACAGCAACAGCAGCAGCTGCAGGATCATCAGACGCCTCAGCTGAAGTAGCACCTATAGTAGAAGGAGGATGAAGAGGAGGAACACCACCAGACGACTCAACTCTAGGGCATTTAGAGCTTACTCTCATTTTAGTAGCCCTCTGCCAAAGAAAGGTGGCACCTATGAGAGCTATAATGTGAACAGACTCAGATGCAGGAAACTACTCTAATCCTAAATGCAAAAGAATCCAAAGAATGAAAACCGGAAAGAAAAAAGCATGAGCAGTAGAACTACTCCGATGAACCTTAATCAAAGAACGAATGAAAAGATGAGGAAAACTCATAGGAGCGTCCATAACCAGGGCATACAAAAATGCACAACGCTCGATAAGGATGGTGTGCAGGTGAGAGATAGGCCACAAAGAATGACAAGCAATCCAAAAGAAAAGATAATAAATCTCAGTCAACTCAGCAGAAGTGATCCGAAAATCAAAACTCCACTGGATAGAAGTACCAATGATGTAAGACATAATATTATTAAGCGGAGGAGACTCATCATACGAATAGACAGGATGTTAGACCAGTGGCACCCCAAGAGCATCAGCCACTACTGAAGGAGTAATGGTGAACTCTTTACCTCGTATCCAACTCCTCACTTGAGTGTTGGAATCATAGATGTGGATAGAGAGGTTCGAGTAGAACTCTCTAATCAGGGTAGCCGAAAGTGGATGATCAATATCCAACAACGATAACCAGCCCCTACGCTCAAAATTACACCTAATCTCATCATCTAGCTCATCTAAAAGAACCTTTCTCTCAGCCCAAGTGTTCCTCTTAAGATTAAGCTTCTTAAAAGTTTCCTGGTTTTTCTCATTCGAAAACATAGAGCTATCAAAAGTAGAAGAAGAAAAGGAAGAGGACATCCTATGAGCTCTAGTCTTCCTAACCATGATGCTAAAGGAAGGACAAGACACACAGAAAAGAACCAAAAAGAAACAGAAGAAAATCCAAGGGCAGACTGCAAGTTAGCAAAAAAAAAAAAATAATAATAATAACAATTCTATATGATGCACGAACAGTAAAATCAAAAGATGCATGCTCCAATGCAGTGAGAATAAATTCAATTTAACTTTAAATTCACAAAATTGGCTTGAACAAAGAGTTTATACCAAAAACCCCAAAATTTTGAAAAACCACTTGCAGAATTTTCAAGAAATTGACCAATTGATTATTAAACAAGAAAGATAACACAATATAATGATCATATGAATCAATCCAACAAGCCAATTTCATCAAATTAAACCTAATTGAACAAAATCCACAATTCGGGTAGTTTTAAGCCCTAGAATTTTCAATTTTTCACAATTCAACAAATTGATCAAATTAATTCACATAGATCAGTTGTATATCATCCCACAACAAAAACCCATTGATCAATTGTGAAAGAAAAAGCTTGAATCATCAACAATCCCAAATTTCCTTAGGTTAGAAATTATCCCAAAATGCATGAAAACTGAAAAAAAAAAAAAAAAAAAAAAAAAAAGAAAAAAAAGAAAAATGAGCGGTATAAAGGTCTTACCGGCCTTAAAAGACAAAAACCCTTAGAGAAATTTTGCGGAAAACAACAAAAATTAGATTAGGTAGCCTGAACCGATCGAGTGGAGAGAGAATAGAGTTTGAAAAGTTTTGAAAAAGTGAGGAACACGTGAAAAATAAAAGAGTTTAAAAATCTCTCCACACGATTTTCGATTGATCGAAATTTAGATTCGATCGATCGAAAATGCTTCGATTGATCCAACATCAATCTAGTACCGATCGAAACAGACAGAGGCTAACCAAAAATTTTTAATCGCAATTTCGATCGGTCGAAAAACAGGTTCAATCGATCAAAATTTTGGGAAAAATCAAGTTTTTGAAAAATAAAGCAATTTTGTGCTGAAACTCCTCAAAGCATTGAATTTTATGAATAAAATGCATGAGTATGAGAAGAAATGCTTTAAAAAAAAAAAAAACTTATTTTGAACCTAGTTTTCCCAAAATTAAGATTTTCTTTCATTTCTTCTTAAGTTCACAAATATCAAACATGTTTTGCATAAAATTAAAGGAATTTTCAAATTTGGTTGGTCAAACCAAAATCACACACAATAATATGTACAAAGTTTAGCAAAGAGTAACTTGTGTAATGTGTGCAACTAGCAAAAGCTTGAGATACATATGAGGTGATATGTAAATAGAAATCAAGCACAATGTTTACAAAATTCATCACATAGAATTTGAAAGAGACTAACACCTAAAGAGTTACATCATATAACTCTCACATCTTCTATAAAACAAGCTTGCAATCATGTAAGTTTCTTGATTTGCCTCATAATGTACACACCGATTTTATTTTATGAGAAACTTATTAATAATAGTCAGGATAATGTACACGCCAATTTTATTTGATTGATTTAATTAAAATCCAATAATATACACACCAATTTTAGCATTTAAACCGAGGCTACACCTTATTTTCTTTCTGTACGTGTGCTACACTTTCTCAAGTACAAAATCTTACAATATGTACTGAGGTGCTCATAATTAGCTAGTAAACAGTGATGAGATGGTTATTTATACATTTTTTCAAAGATTAAAGTTCGACAATCAAAGGCATATGATATCAAGATCAAGACAATGTGATCAAAAATTATAAACATCTTTCCCACACAACATGCACTACAAAGCTTCAATTAGTAAAGTGCAATAAATAAGCTCATCCAAGCTAAACAAGATACAAAGACATGTCATGTAAAAATAAATTGACCAACCTTGTTTTCAAAACCAAGAAAATAATGCAAAACACATTTTGTTTCCTTTAAAAAAAAAAAAAAAAACTAAAATGAAATGCATGAATATTATGCAATGCAAATCCTAGAAGTAAAGAAAACAAAAACGAAAGAACAATGGTCACAAAGAGTAGAGCAATGAAGCACAAGTACCATGTCAGAAAGACTCAATTAGATTGAGACTTTTACATCCAAAACCTTTTAGATGCAACTCTGCAACTCTAGCATTGGAGTTCTTATTCACATAGAATGATTTCCAACTCTAGGATTGGAATAAAGATTTATAGTCTTTACCAATTCACCAATAAATACCATAGGATCTTGTGCTTGAGGCACAAGTACTTTTGGCTTGTTTGCTCGCTTAGCAGTTTACAACTTGAAACAATTTGGATGTATGTGCCCAGACTTTCCACAAAATGACAAACCCATGCTGGCTTATCATACAACTTGCCTTTAGAAGAATTAGAAGTCTTAGGTTTAGACTCTTAAAAATCAACCCTAATCTTCCTAGGAGGTGTAACTTCTACAGGTTTGACAACCTCACTCATAGGGGGCTCAGAAGAAGGAACAAAGTTTGTGGAACAAGGTTCAGGCACAGAGATGCTTTCTACAAAACCTAAACAAGTTTTATCAAAGAGAGACTTTTAAACACTCAGCATGTGATCAAGTTTGGAGCTTGCAGACTTATTAGATTGTTCTCTAGCAACAGATAATTCAAGTTTCAAATTCTTAACTTTGTCAAGTAAAAGCATGTTCTCAGTCTTCACATTATTCAGCAATTCATTAGCATCAAAAAGTTTCATAAGCAGATTTTTCTTATCAAGTTCAAGTGAAGCAATTTTCTTTAAGTCTAAATCAACACTCATAACATCTTTTGCAGCAACTTTGCAAAGTTTATTGTAGGCTTCTTGCAAATCTGCATCCTCAGAGAGTTCCCCATCAAAAGGGTTCTCCTCAACAGCAACACTTTCATCAACTACAGCAATAGCTGTGAAAGCAATGAAGTTTCCATCCTCGACACTGCCAGACTCATTATTAGAAACTTTATTATCACTAAGAGTTACAGCCATAGCCTTACCCTTAGACATCAAGAATGTAGGACATTCTGATTTCACATGACCATACCCTTGACAAACAAAACATTGTTGACCCATAAAATCATTAGAAGGTTGACCTACTTTATCTTTAGGTTTTTCAATGTTATTCACTTTAGCGAGATCATTCCTCCTGAAATTTCTAAGTTTAGCATTGTTCTTACCTCTTGCCTTTCTGTTGTTGTTTCTAAGAAAATTTCTAAAGTTCTTGGCAAGATAGGCAATCTTTGTAGCAAAGAGTTTATCATCAAATCCACTCACATCAACTTCATCAACAGACTTAGGAACCATTGATTTGGATTTGTTAGTCTTAGGTAGGTCCAACTCATAGGATTGAAGAAATCCTACAAATTCATCAACAGGAATGGAGTCCACATCCTTACTTTCAGTGATGGCAGTCACTTGGGTCTAAAATCTTCAATCAAAGATCTAAGAATCTTCCTAACAATTTTAGGTTGATCATAGATTTCACCCAAATTATATGCAAAATTAACAATATCATTAAGCTTAACATTGAATTCATCAAAAGATTCATCATCAGACATCCTAATACTTTCAAATCTAGAAGTAATTGCTGCAACTTGTTGATTTTAACTATCTTTGTGCCTTCATACACAGTTTGGAGGATATTCCAAGCAGTATAAGCAACCACAACATTGGAGATTCTCTTAAATTCCTCCATAGAAATAGCATTAAAGATATCATTCATAGCTTTGCTATTAAAAGCGGCTGCTTCTTTTTGAGAAGTTTGCTACTCACTCACAGGAGTAATGGGCTTCTCCCATCCGTATTCAACGGAGTTCTAAACTCTCTCATCAATAGATTTCAGGAATGTTTTCATCCTTACTTTCCAATAAGCATAATCATTCCCATCAAAGTAAGGTGGAATAACAAGAGAGTGTCCGTGTTCTATTACAACCGGAGTCAAGGATCAGTTTTTAGATCAAAAGATCTACAACACAAGAGCTACCTGCTTTGATACCACTCGTTAAGTTTTTAGACCCCTTAAAACACAACCAGATAAACCTAGTTATTTTAGCCAAGTGATCAACTTAGATAAATTATGCAGATGTAGGTTAACACAGATAAATCATATCATTGCAAAGTGCAAAAAAATAAAGAATACAACAATATGATAACCCAGGAAAACCAAATCAGTAAAAAACTTGGGGAGGATTTAACCTAACTATCCTCAAGGTAAAACGAATCCACTATGAAAGAATTGAAGTTTACACAATATCGACTTAGACCACTAACATCCTATTGCTATCTCGAGTAGGAAATTTACTACCACGACCACGTGACAGCTCCGAATCCACAGATTACTTCTTTCTTGAATTCTCAGCAAGCACAAGCACTCCCGCTTGTATATCTTTAAACTCTTGAAACTGCAACTAAATTGATCACCAAGCCCTTAACATCAATCTTGAGATTGGAAACCCTAAGTGTATGTAAAGGCAAACACCTCTAGATCTCACATAAGATTCACACACACAGCATAAAGAGCAACCTCAAAACGTAGCTAAGATTTTCCCTTTTATACTTAGGACAAAACATAAAACCCTACACGTCAAACGGGCTTGGGCTGAGTTGGAAAATTCTGCAGAAAAACAATCTGCACAACTTTCGATCGATCGAGTCTAATTCTCGATCGATCGAGCCAAGTAGATTTATATAGTAAATCCTGCAGTAACTCGATTCCAACTTTACATAAAAACATATACTTTGAGCAAGTCTAAACATGACTAAAACGTTTTGATCATGGTTTGCCAACAGTACAAATTGAAGTTCTAATACATTAGTTCTTAATTCCTTAAAACCTAACAGATTTGTTATAATTTTCTTTTCTTTTTTTACTTTAGACTGTGTCCAAAAAAATTTTTTACTATCTGAATATGTGAATTGTTTTGTGAATTTTCCTTATTGTCCGGATTTGTAAATTGTCCAAATGTTTAGGTAAATGTTTTTCTTTATATTCTTGGGACAATCAAACAAGGGATGATTTGATAATTTTTTTCATTTTTAGTTTCATGGGTCAGCTTGTAAATTGTTTGGGAGAGAGCAGCCAAGTATATTAATTTTAGAGCCAAAAGTAAATTTTTTATGCTAATATATATACTAGGGAATTTTTTTTCAAAGGCTGAGGGGGGCCATGGCCCCCCTCAACCCCTAAGTACTTCCGTCCGTGAATATAAATTTGAAATAATAGGTCAATCTATTTGTTCTTTGGTTCTAGGAATTTTGGTATAGCTTAACTGTATTTTAGGTCAAATGTTTGCCAAATTAAGAAATAAAAATGCACTCAAAGCGTCATTAGCTTTCTAAATAACGTGTCATACTGTCATAAAACATCATGGCAATAATAATTCTAATAGATGCTTTAAAATTTCAATCTAAGTGTCAATATGATAGTTCCCCAAACGGATATGTTTGTGACTTGAGAGGTGGCCTAGGTTTGGTTTTGGACCCTTGTTTCACAACAATGCTAGATAGGTCAATGAAATTTTGATCTTCCTAATAAGGGAGAGCTTGACTGTTGGTTTTTGACTTTGAAAATGAGTTTGGTACTAAAAAATATTTTCCAAACTGAAACCCTCTTAACATATTACGTACATACCAATCCCTACCTATTTTTTAAAAAACTCCATCCCAAACTCATCCATATATATATATATTTTGAAAGTCATCCTAACCTAAAATTATATATATACGCACACAAATATAAGCCAGGGAGATTAGTATTGTCCACTTCGAGGTGTAAAAAAAGCTTGATTTGGTTGTCCACAACCATAAGTCTCCAACATTGTCGAGATCCTTAACATTGAACTTTTCTTTAAGGTCGAAAAGTCCTTTTCCGCATCTAAAATCCTATTGAATAGCATTGTCGTGCCATCCTCCATCCTTTCTCAACCACCCGCAATAAAAATTTAAATTAAAAATTTTAAAAAAAATCCCAAAAATTAAGACAAGTAACAGCAACAGCTTGTAGACTTAGAATCCATTTGAAAAACCGCTTATTTTGCTGAAACTGAAAACTATTTGCTAAAGTACGTAGAAAGAAAACTAAAAGCTGACTTTTGAAACAATAGGACCCACTTTAAGAGCAAAACTAAGCAAAAAAGTAGAAGAAGCTAACTTTTTCTCAAGTCCTGAACACAACCTTGGTGCAGCACCAGGTGCAATTTATTGAGGCAGGAGCTGGGGGTAGAGATTTGTGTTGTAATTCAAATTTAGTAACAACTAGTCGCTAACTCATGCGATGCACAGGATAGTTAAATAAAAATTAAAAATACTTATTTTACTTAAAAGTATATGACTTAAATTTTAAAAATGTATAATTTAAAAATGAATGAAAATAACTAATTTGTTCAATATAATGATTTAGAAAAATTCTTTTTCTTTTATATCATTAGTTTCACATAACTTTCATATCATTGGTTTCATATCATTGGTTTCATATGTGTGGGTTTTATTAATAAGCAAGAGAGTCATAGTCACTACATTAAAGCGAAATTCCAATTAAAAATTATTTTAAATTAACAGAAATTAGAAATTATTAAGAAAGTTGCTATGGAGGCGCAGTTGTACCAAAATTCATACCGTATGTTATAATTGATGACATCACCTCATAAGATTAATTCATAATCTATGTCCATTGCAGCTTTGGTTATCTCCATTAGTCTTTATGCCCAAAAAGTTATCGAACTTCTATCTATGAAGGCCCACAATATCAAACCTCCCCCACGCTACCAATAAAGCCTTCACTCAGCAAATGAAGATCCATAGTAAAAAAGTCATCGGTGAAATCCAGGGAGGTTTGCAAAACTGAATCTATAACAAAGAGCACAAATCAATGATTAAAAAAATTGAATTATTGCTTTATAACCACAGAAAGTTTCATCATGTAACAATATTAATACAATCAAGTCATGGTAAACAAATATCTAAACTTGATTGAAAGATTTAGAACTGTACGCTATCATTGAAGGTTGAAAAATTAGCAATCAAGCATTATTCAACACTTGCACCACTAATACATATGCATTGCCGGTTGCACAGATTTGTAAAAATCAGCAATCAAGTATTATTCAACACTTGCACCACTTATAAATATGTATTGGAGTTGGATTGGGTTTTGGAGTCTCACCGAGAATTAATGTTTCTTTTGTTTTTGTTCTAATGTGATCATGTTATGGACTGATGATAAATAATGTAGTGAGGACAAAATACGTTTGATTAAAAAAAAAAATAATGATAAATTTGAGTTTAAATTGGACTTGTTAAGGAGATAGAGTTTTACTCCTTGTTAAGTTTGGACTAAACAAAAATAATTTTATTTAAATATTGTATTAACGTGAAAATTTGTGGGAATTTCAGAGGTTTCAGTTATTTATATATATATATATATATATAGAAGTTCCTTTTGTAATAGCTAAAATTAGCTAGGGCTTTTTGTAACAGAATTTGTTAGAACGTCGTAACAGCAACGGAAACTGTTAGCTGGCAGTTTTTAGCAGAGTAAGTTGTTAGTACAGCTGGCATTGGTCCATGCGCTAATTAAGTAGTTACAGGCTGACAGCCCTTACAAGTTAGTGCTAGAGCAAGGCAAGTATAAATAGCCTTAGAATTTTAGATGTACCATTAATTTTACTCAGTTTCGGGAATAATGCTGATACCCTTGAAGAGTTGTTAATTTTTCTTGAGCAACTTTGCCTTCAATTCACTTCCATTACTGCTCGCTTTAGATTTAGATTTGCTTGCACCATTTTTGGTATCATGATCCATAACTAATTCTTATTATCCGCTATTTATAACCTCAGTCTACAACTACAAAAGTTAGATCTTTTTGTAGTTATACTCTGGTTAAATAATATATTTTAAAATACTAATATTACTATTTTCGTGTGTATTCTAATAAGTATTATTGTTTACACACAAAAAAAAATCTCAAAGTGGATATTTATTGCATGCCTATTACAATTATGACGTATTAATCACAGGCAAATATAATAAAGTATATGACTTCTACTTTAAACTACTTCCTAAAATCTATAATGTGCATGTGACAGTAACTAATTTTCCCTCCAAAATTCCAACAACCTAACACGTGAATTTAATTAGCTAGCTTGTACAAAAACAGTATGGCGCATGAAATGAACCCTTAGCCTTTCACCAAGTCACTCTTTCAAGTCATGTCACCATGCCATGTACATCACCATCATTCTTATATTGAATTAGGAGGCGTGTTGTTTGCTGTCATATATCTTTGATATAATACACATTACAATGATGTTACGTTAAGATTTTTAGCTTATTTTATTTTTTCTAACATTATCATAATCTAAAATTACAAAATATATCACATCACATTCATCTCATTACCTTTTTAAACAATGTAATGTTATATTCTTGTATTGAGACTATATTAATGTAAGATTACAATAATGTAATATTACAATGTAATATAACATCACGGCGAACCAAATCCGCTATAAGTCACGGTACATATCGTCATCCCCTAAGCCCAAATCCGCTATAAGTCAACCCATTGAACCTGGGATCTGTAGTTTTTTGTTTTTGTTATTTTTTTAATGTTTAAGTGTATATGTTTTCTAATTAAAGAACCGAGTTAGTAGAAGCCCAAACAACTTAATTTTTTGAAGTATGACTCGTTAATGACTGCCACTTAATGTTCTGCTTCCTATTTTGTTTTAACTTCTAAATGTCAAAAAAAAAATATATATATATATATATATAAATATTGGTTGGGCTCCAATAAAAAGTTAAAGAGTGAGTGGATTTATTCAAATTAAGGCGTAATAGGATGTGAGAAGGAACGGTCTAAAATGCTGACCCTTCTTCCGCTTTGATTAGTATTCAATATGATATGATAGTGTCATAGTGATGTTGTTAGGCAGAAACCAATTGAACCTCATCTTGGGGTTGAATCAGTCCAATATCCAAACAACACTTCTAGAACTTAATTAATTTGCACCGAATCTTTACCTTATTTGTCAAGAAATTTTGTACTTTCAATAATGCTAATAATCTTAATTTGCTTGGTGGTACTTGTGGGTTAATAAATTTAGTGACCCCACGTGCTATATTTCAAGAACCTTTCTTCTTCTTTTAAGTTCAATTTATTCCTCTCAAAAAAAAAAAAAAAAAATTGTTCAATTTAGGCTGTTGACAAGCGTTGACTACTCAAACCCTAAAAGGCTAAAACCATAGAGCTCAGGTGGATTAACATTGGTACCACACGCAAGGCTAGCTTTTTCTATTTTTTACCAAAGCACATTTTAAATTTAAAGGCATATGCGAATGCGATGAACATCCTTCCCCCAAATGAGCTCATTATCCAAGTTCCTCTCCCACACACATCGGACATTGTCGGAAGCTTTGGCAGCGGCACGAACCATTTCCTTTGCACTTGAACTTGGTTTCTCATCCTTTATCCTTGAAGGCGATTCTGAGGTAGTGATTAGGAGTCTCAAGAGCGATGATGCTTCTCTCTTCCCTTTTGGCCACATACTAAACTCGGTCAAAGAAAAAACAGGACCAGCTGCTGCATTTCTTTCTCTCGCGTTCGCAAGCTTGGTAATTTTGCTGCTCACAACCTAGCGAAAAATGTTAGACACGTTAGAGGTTTTTCAGTGTAGATGGAGGATATTCCTCCACACCTTTTCTCTGTCCTTTCAGCTGATTTCGGCTAATTTTTAATGAAATTTTCAGTTATTCCTTCTCAAAAAAAAAAAGAAAAAAAAAGAGCTCATTATTAATTACTTTATTATGCAAGTCTGGTGGTAACATTAATCTATAATATTATTTAAAGGGTTTCTCCTGTTTTGACCGGATTTTTTTTTGTTTCAAAATATCCCTACAACTTACGTTTAAGTAGAGGCAACTCGGTAAAAATACATTTTTAACTCCCACTAAAACATTGCTTACAAAACAGGACCACTCTCCTGATGGTTTTCAAATTACTTTATCCATTTATTTAAAAAAAATTAAAACAAACACACGTTTATTTGTAAAAATACATCTACTAATTAAAAAAAAACATATGCTGTAATTGCAAAGAAAAAAAAAACAAATTCTTTAACTCTCACGTAAAACACTATCTACAAAATAGGACCACCCTCTCAATACACTTACGTTGGTTTTTAAACTGCTCTATTAACTTCCTGAGAACAACTTTTATTAATTTCTTTTACATTTCCAGTTTTTATTTTTTGAGTTTGAAGCTATATCCTTCTTAATCTAGATATGTATAAATTGCCTTGCTGGAAATAGGCTTGATTGCCTGCCCGGATAAGTAAATATGAGCAAATAATTTTCTTTTACTTATCCGATTATTTTCTTCTTTTTATTATTTAAGTTTTCCTATCTCATATATTCAATTACTGTTTTTAAATATTTGTTTTGGTTTCTTATATTAAATGCCTCTCAAATGTGTATTTGTGATAATGAGATGTTACTATCACAGCCATGCTCTTGATATCAATATCATGCTTTTGTCAATATCTGACCAACAACCAATTAACACCTATTTGGTGAAATCTTGACTTCAGAATATGTATTTGGTTGTCTCTTACCACGTGACAATTTCTATTTGTTTGGTATTTATTTCTCTTCTTTAATGTCAAACTGTTCTTTCTTTCTTTCTTTCTTTTTTTTTTTTTTTTGAATTCAATAATTTTGCATCTAATATGACAAATGAGATCTTTCTTTTGGTTCCCTTTATTTATATTTCTTCATTTTGGCTTCTGTTAATGGCTGTCTAGAAAAGTTTTTCATTTTTTTTTAGTTTCCTTTTTGTTTAGAATGATGTTGTTTCAAAGTGTCTCACAAGATTAACACAAAGTTTCTATTTAAATTTTTCATCTACATGCTAAGTGCCCAAGTTATTGAATCGTTAAAAAGTTTTTATAAAATATGCTCACTACATTGAGTATTTTTTATTAGTTTCATGTTGTTCACGTATGTGAGTTTTTTTTTTAGAACACTTTCTTTTAATGTGAACCTATATGCCAATAGAAACTATTAGGAAATCCAAAAGAAAAGGGGGGAAAAAGAAACTAAAAAGCGTATAAAAATGGGAATAGAGTGTGTGAAATAAAGAAGGCTACATACAAATGTTCTTTTGATGGTTTAGAATGCAGCTAACACATTTTGTTCGTTTCTCTTTATTATTTTTGTATGCATATGGATATTTTATTTTTTGTTGATAAATATGTTGGTACAAATACAATAATAATGGAAACAACACAAAGAGAAACTGAATAATACGCTGAATATTATTAATTTAAAGAAATGAACACAACACTATTTGGACTGAGGCGCGACACTCGCTCTCTTTAAGGAGATTCAAGCCCTTAGTTGGCTAATCTTTGTAACCGGTGCAGACCTTCTTTGACTTGTCTTCCCCAGGATACAACAGCCCAACAAATGTTGTATGGCTAGACCAGCTTCTGCACAAAGTGTTCAAACCCAAAACTCCACCAGAAGAACACCTTTCTTTAGCCTGAAATCTCTCAAGTATTTAGGAATATTATTGAATTCACTCTCTCATACAATATTGTTTGCTTTTAACTATTTCTCTTTATTCGCTCTTGATATGAAATTAGTCCATAGCATAGCCATAAATATAGTCTTCCAACCCTTCACATAACCTACATGTTATTTATTAATTTAGAAAACTTCTCTTAATTTATTTAATCTAACTTACATATAAGTAACTCTTTCTTTAACAAATTATAACTCATCCCTTTATTCATCTTCAGTTATTTTGAGTTTCAACATATTTATGCATCATGAAAGTGTGCTCTGCATTGAACCTTCACTTAGTGAAACAACAATCTCTACTCCAGAGTTAGTAGTGGTCTCCGACTTGAACTATGACTGCTTAAAGGAAATAAAGTATTGCTGCTCACACATAATGATCCAGGTGTTGACATAAGCTTTTGTAGCTAGCACTTTACGGCCGTATGGTGATCCCAGTTTCATGAGTGTATTTGAGATTAAGTCCAAATCTCATAAAGAGCGACCCCACCCCCACACTCACATAGGTGAAATTTTGTCAAGGGTGCTCCTATAATTCTGACACCCTACTCATACAAGCTACAAATTTCATTAATAGTTTTTACTTAACCTCTCCACATTACAGGATAAATGCACTTGCATCATAGGGATGAACAATTTAAAAAATTATTTACAAAATAATTAAATAAATAAATAAATAGTGCAATTCTTACGACCATCGTATGATTCGTTTTTCCTATTGAACCCAATTCTTAGGATCTCTAGTCCTTGGGTTGGGTATCCTCATACATGGGTCATGATGCTATGGACTTTAGTCCCATCCCCCTCGATATATTCCAGACACTATCTTTAGCCAAGGCCTTGATAAATGGATATGCAAGATTATCATTAGATTTAATATAATCCACAGTTATGATGCCACTACTCAAATAAGATCGCACGGTACTGTGCTTTCTTCTTATAGGTCTGGATTTACCATTGTAGTAACGGTTTTTAACTCTATCAATTGTGGCAGTGCTATCACAATGAATTAATATAGGTGGAATTGGCTTTTCCCAAAATGGAATTTCATATAACAAATCTTTAAGCCAATTTGCCTCTTCACTAGCTGAAGCTAATGCTATTAATTCAGCTTCCATTGTTGAATTAACAATTATTGTTTGCTTTTTAGATTTCTAACAAATAGCATCATTACCTAAGGTAAAAATATAACTAGTGGTAGAAAGAGAATCACTTGACAAAGTATTCCAATAGGCATTACTAAAAGCTTCAATCACAGTAGGGTATTTGTTATAAAATAAGCCATAACTTTTGGTACCAATTAAATATCTTATGACTCGCTCAATAGCTAGCCAATGATCTTTACTAGGCTTGCTAGTAAATTTGCTAAGCACTCCTACTTCACATGCAATGTCAGGTCTAGTATAATCAGTAGCATAACGCAAACTACCAATAACACTAACATAATCCTTTTGATTAAAAATCTCATCATCATTATTCACGGGAAATAAATGAACACTAGAATCAAAAGGAGTAGCTACACTTTTGTGATCATGAAAATTATATACTCAATATTTTCTCAACATAATGTGATTGATCAAGAAATATTTCATCACATGTTTTTGTAATTTTCATGCTCAAAATAAAACTAGCCTCACCAAGATCTTTCATATCAAAATGGCTTTTAAGCATATTTTTTGTCTCATTTATAACATGCATATTTGAGCCAAAAATCAACATATCATCCACATAGAAGCTAATAATAACATGTAAATTATTCCATGATTTAAAATAAATACATTTATCACATTCATTTGATTAATAGTCATTCTCAATTATGCAAGAATCAAACTTTTCATGCCACTGCTTAGGTGCTTGTTTTAAGCCATACAGGGATTTATTTAGCTTACATACCTTGCTTTCTTGTCCAGGCTCTACAAAGCCTTTGAGTTGATCCATATAAATCTCTTCCTCTATGTCCCTATTTAGAAAAGCAATTTTTACATCTATTTAATGAATTTTCAAATAAAAAATTGCAGCAATAACAATTAACAATCTAATAGATGTAATTCTTGTTACCGGAGAAAAAGTATCAAAGAAATCAAAATCAGCTTTTTGTTTAAAGCCTTTTGCAACAACTCTAGCTTTAAACTTATCTATTGATCCATTTGGTTTCAACTTTTTTCTAAGGACACATTTACAACCTATGGTCTTACAACCGGGTGGAAGATCTACTAATTTCCAAGTTCTATTAGAAATTAGAGATTTCATCTCATCATTTACAGCCTCTTTCCAAAATATAGTATTAGGTGATGTTAAAGCCTCTTTTAAATTTTGGAGATTTTCCTCAATGTTAAAAACATAATAATCAGGACCAAAATCCTTTTCAACTTTAACTCTTTTACTCCTTCTAGGTTCCATTTCAAAATTTTCTTGATTTTGTAAATGAGAAGTAGAAGAACTAGGTTGTGACAAAATACTTTCTTCACCCTCACTATTTTTCAATTTAAAAGGAAATTTTTCTTCATGAAAAATTGCATCACTAAATTCAAAAATTATTTTGTTTTCAAGATCAAAAAATCTATAGGCTGCACTATTAATTGCATAACTAAGAAAAGCACAGGTAGTAGCTTTTATACCTAATTTAGGTATTTTAGGGTCAAAAAGCCTTACATAAGCAAGATAACCCCATACTCTCAAATATCCCAAATTTGGCTTTTGTCCTTTCCACATCTCAAAAGGTGTGGTGTGTGACTTTTTATGTAGCACCCTATTCAAAACATGACATACAGTTAAAATAGCTTCACCCCAAAAATGTAAAGGTACACCAGATTCAATTAACATGGCATTTGTTAACTCAATTAGAATTCTATTTTTTCTTTCAGCCACACCATTAGAAGCAGGTGAATATGGTGCAGTAGTTTCATGGATAATTCCCAAAGACTGAACAAATGAGTTGAATGCACTTGATTCATACTTACGGCCTCTATCACTTCTAATTCTTTTTATTTTTCTACCGAATTGATTTTCAACTTCTTTTAAAAAATCTTGAAATTTTTCAAAAGCATCACTTTTATTTTTCAACAAATAAATAGTTGTATATTTTGAGAAATCATCAATAAAAGTGATAATATATCTATTTTCACCACAAGTTAAAATTCCCTCAAATTCACATAAATTGAAGTGAATTAACTCAAGTAATTCGATATTTCTTACAACACTTTTATGAGGCCTTTTTGTAATCTTAGCTTGACTACAAGTTTCACATTTTTCAAAATCTTTTGACAGTCTTGGAATTAATTCTAAACTACTCATGATTCCCATATATCTACTATTTATATGACACAAACGAGCATGCCAAAAATTAATAGAAAAAAGCATATAAACTGAACTGGTAGATGCTTTATTATTCTCAACATTCAATTTAAACATTCCAACACAAGCATAACCTTTGCCCACAAATAATCCATTTTTAGTGATTACATAATTATCAGATTCCATAGTTTGTTTGAAACCAGCCTTATTAAGCAAAAAACTTGACATCAAATTCTTCCTTATGGACGGAGTGTAAAGTACATCTTTCAATATTAGCATACGTCCAGAAGTGAATTTCAATTCAACCTCACCACTCCCAAGAACCTTGGTTTTGCTAGAGTCACCAAGCATAACAATTTTTTCTTCTTCAAAAGGAGTGTACAACTTGAACAAATTTTTGTCATAGCAGACATGCCTATTAGCACCAGAATCTGCCCACCACCCTTCAATATATTGCACCATATTGATGTCTGTAATCATAGCCACTAAAGGCTCTTTGGTTACGTTAGCTTGCGAGACAGATTCACGTTTCCGAAATTTGTAAATTCAAGAAATATGCCCACTCTTGCCACAGACAAAACAGGATTTATTAAATTGATATTATGAAAGGGGTCCTTGGTTCTTATTGTAATTTTTATTCTAGTTTCCCCTTCCTTGAAGTCTATTATTATTTTTAAAGGCTATCTTTTTAGGCTTCAATTGACCATTTTTAAGAAAATGATTTTTGGGCATATTATTATTAGCTGAAATAAAGTTTACCTTTGTGGTGGAATTACCATTGCTCTCTTATGTCATGAGTGGATCTTGTCCTCTAGCCTCCTCCTCCACACGGATGCGTGTAATCAAAGTCTCCAAAGATGTCTCCTTTTGTTTGTGTCGCAAAGTCTTTTGGAATTCCCTCCAAGATTATGTAGTTTATCAATTATGCCAACTACCACCAAATTGTCTCCAATCTTTATGCCTTCGGATCTCAATTCTGCCACAATCATTTGGAAGTCTTGTGCTTGATCCACCATCGATTTTCCATCCACCATTTGGTAACGGAAAAATCTACTAGTAGCATACTTTTTTGCACCAGCCTCCTCGGTATCATACTTACTTTGTAAAGTTTTCTAAATTTTCTTAGCAGAATTATAAGTTGTTTCATAATAATCATAAAAATGATTGGCAAGACAATTCAAAAGATAAGAGCGGCAATTCTATTCATTTTTTGTATACTTATCTATTTTTTCTTGATGGAGACTAAATTTTTCCTCACTCATCTCATCGGTAGGAATCTTTGATGGATTCTTGTCAGTGAGGATGTAGGCGACTTTGAGAAGACTCAAGTAGAAGAGGACCTTTCCTTTCCACATCTTGAAAATGGGCTCTCTCAAAGCGAAAGGGCTTGTTGAGATCTCCAATAGGCTCATTTGGTTTCTCTTGTGTAGGCTCCATGTGAATGAATCTCCTTAAAATTGTTAGTGTAAACACAATAATAATGGAAACAACACAAAAAGAAACTAAATAATACGCTAAATATTATTAATTTGAAGAGATGAACACAACACTATTTGAATTGAGGCGCGGCACTCGCTCTCTTTAAGGAGACTCAAGCCCTTGGTTGGCTAATCTTTGTAACCGATGCAGACCTTCTCTGACTTGTCTCCCCCAGGATACAATAGCCCAACAAATTTTGTATGGCTAAAACAGCTTTTGCACAAAGTGTTCAAGCCCAAAGCTCCACCAGAAGAACACCTTTCTTTAGCCTGAAATCTCTCAAGTATTTAGGAATATTATTGAATTCACTCTCTCACATAATACTCTTTGCTTTTAACTATTTCTCTTCATTCACTCTTGATATGAAATTAGTCCATAGCATAGCCATATATATAGTCTTCCAACCCTTCACATAACCTACATGTTATTTATTAATTTAGAAAACTTCTCTTAATTTATTTAATCTAACTTACATATAAGTAACTCTTTCTTTAGTAAATTATAACTCATCCCTTTATTCATCTTCATTCATCTTCAGTTATTTTGAGTTTCAGCATATTTAATTTAAAATGTACTAACAAAATATGTATATGAATATTGTACATATGTTGTTTTTCAATGCCATGTAAAAGGTTATATGATTTTGATATTGTATCAAAATAAATTGTTGAGTTTGATTTTGAATGCTTTTGATAATTTTTGAATGCTTTAATTGGCTTTCTTAAATAAAACTAGTCTCTGAGCATGCGCTCACGCGTGTGCTTAGAAGCTCTTTTATTTTTTTGGTAAAAGTTAAGCTTGTGCTTAGAGGTTTTTCTATTTTTTTGGTAAAAGTTAATAATTTGCATCAATTATAAATTAAGATTACTATATTTTTAACTACAAAAATGCCTAAGAGTGTGATGAGTGTTATGCATTTGTACCAAATATTAAAATCATTAACCTTTCTCCATGCATAACACTCATCACACTCGTAGGAATTTTTGTGATTGAAAAATGTAGCAATCCCAATTTATAATAAATGTAAATTATTAATTTTTATCAAAAAAATAGAAGAGCATCTGAACACACGCTTAACTTTTACAAAAAAAAATAGAAAAGCCTCTAAGCATGCGCATGAACGCGTGCTTAGAGGCTAGTTGTTATTAATGCGTTATGTGGAAGGGGAAAATAAATATTTACAAAAATGAAATCATATATTAAAGTAGGAAGATGAATTTTTTTTTTTTTTTAATATGATTCATCGATGGGAGACTTTTAAGTATTTTATAAAGTCATCTTTTCTAATCCAAAATCCAGAATCGTTGATGGCATTTCCATGTCCCAACTTGGGTATACAGCTATGCATTGGTTGGTTTTGATTCCGTAAATAAACAAAAACAAAAACAAAAACAAAAACAAAAACAAAAACAAAAACAAAAACAAAAAAAACAAAAAACAAAAACAAAAAAACAAAACAAAAAACAAAAAAAAAAACCGAAGAGAAAGAATGTGTTTGAGGGAACAAAAGGCCGAGAAGACATAATGAAGTGTCATGGAATTTTATAGTGCATGATCATATTATATATATATATATATATATATATGTAAGTAATGAACGTGGAAATTAGATTAAAAGGTACAACGGAGAAAGTGACAAATGGGGAATCTGCATGTTGATGTTGTATTTTGGCAAACCCAAATGGGCCTCTAATTTTGGGCCACCATCACAAAAAGAGGTCCGTTGAAATTGAAAACTGCGGGTTGTTAAAACTTTCTTGATGTCGCACTGAAACGTATGTGGTTGATAGGGAGATATTATTTTTCATAATATTTTTTTTATAACTGTTTTTAGGACTTAGGAAACACTTTTTCTTTTTTTTTTTAATGAGAGCAAGATCACGTTAAAAAAAAAATAAAATGCAGTTCAATATGTCGATCTATTTGCATGGCCGCAATTGTAACAGAATTGGGAAGAGAGCCTAGCCTTTCATTCAAAGTATAGACAAAAATTAACTCTTTGAAAGTGATGTGTGGCTAATTGCATAGCTTTTAACCCACAAAAAGAAGTTCATCGTACATGTTTAGTTGTTTACTATAAAATCTGTATGCGGTTCACTTAGTGATGATGAATTCCAATTTCCAAGTGCCTAATATAATATAAAATATGTAAATTCAATATAAAATTTCAATAAAAGCACATGAAAAATGGGTATTTATACCTTTTCAAACTAGCTGCGAGACTATTGTTACGTACGAGGAGAAAACATTGACCCATGCGATGAAAACTAAAGAAAAATAAACAAAAGTTTGAGGCTAGATATAGATACGATCAAAAAAAGGTCATCATCAATATTAATTTTAGGACAAAATAAAAGTGGTGGAAAAAGGAATTCAAAGATTTTTTCGGTGGGCTCAATCAAACCAATTGTAGCCGAAAGTTTTTGGAGACTCATTCCAACAAGTCATTGTTTCCAGTGTGAAAGAAATGGTAAAATGGCGTGAGTTTAGGTCAGAGTAGACGACTACGCATGCAATTTTGGGGTTTAGAGCTTTTTTACTTGTCGGCTATTTTTGTTTTGAGTTTGAGTCAAATACTATTAATTATTGTTGGGACTTGGTGTATCCTTAAACCCCACGTAATCAGTCAATACCTGTTACCTGGTCCTCCTTGTCAGAGCATTCACATTAAGGATGCTTGAAGGGGTATATACTATATTTTAGTATCAAAACACTAAAAAAGTAATTTCATTAAAGCTTTCAAATTGTAAAATTTTTGTCATATTTGTACAGTCAGCTTGTATTAATACAAGCTCACTGTAGCCTGAATTGTAAAAAAAAAAAATTTATTCTGGCTGGATGTTTGTGTTAAGTTATTTTATTATTATTTTAATAAGTAGTTTATATTATTTAAATGAAATAGTAAAAATATAGAAGTTTTAATGTTTGATGTATTTTAAAGTGGGATGGTATAATAAATAAAGTAGATTTTTAAAGTGTTAAATGCTAAAAATTTTAGAATTCTTGATAAAGATGCTCTTAGTTTCTAGACCTTTTTCATGTTTGTTTTAATGAATAATAAGATAAACCTCCAAAAAATTGTATTTTACAATTTGAACACTAAAATGCAAGCTTTATCCGGGCTTGGGTTCTTAAATTTTTTTACAATTTTATTACAGTATCTTCTTAAATTTAAAATTTACTGTAATGAGATTATAAACACACAAAAAATATTATTTTATTGACTCTATCTTCTGAATCTCTCTTTTAATGTATTGTATATTATGTTAGAGTGTAGATATATTATTTTATTTTGTAAATATATTATTTTATTGAATTGTATAGAAAAATAAAAGTTAAAAAATTAAGTATATTATAAAGTAGTATGATATAATCCATAAAGTAACTTTTGAGATAATAAAATGAGATATTTTTAAAAAACTGGATATTAATGCTCTAATAACAATATTATTTGATACTGTATATCTTCTTGACTAGTTAGGATTTCCGTGTCATTCACTGTGAAAATAAAATTTGTGGAGATTCTATATATTTATAGTCATCAGAGCATTATGTTTAATTTTCTCTTCTTCTTTTTTTTTTTTTTTTCCATTTCTGGGCACGTGAAATTTTCATAAAATCTGGAATTAATTGACTTTATGTTCGTAAGAAATCAAGTTGGTCAAGCTGCACTCACACCGATATAAGTAGCAGCACAAGTACAAGTGAAATTGAAATTTCGGCGCATTTGATTTGAAAAACCCTCAACCCTATTTATTAATCACCCTCGTCTTACCAAAACCAATTAACACGTAAAGGTAAATTCTTTTTTTTTTTTTTTTTTTTGAAACAGTAAAAGTAAAATTCTTAGACATCTTTAAAATATGAAAAAATTATGTTTATTTCTCTCACATTTATAGTTGATTTTATTATAAATTTAATAAATAGATTCTACTATAAATGTAAGAAGAAAAAGTACCATTTTTCATATTTCGAAAGTATTTAAGAATTATTTATTAACAAAAGTATAAAGAAGGGGTTATGAAATTACCTTTTAAAGTTTTTTATTTATATTCTTATTAAAGAGAGAGTGAGAGAGAATGAATTTACATTAATTAATTTGTTATCATTTCGGAGCTGCTTCCCAATGGAATCATTTAACATTATTGCCAAAAGATCGAATTCTATAACATCTCGCATTATATTATTCTTTGTGGGTTCCACGAAGTTACCAAGTAATCATAATAATCTTGCTAAAGGGAAGAAAAGGCAATTGCAATTACATCTTGCTCAAACTTAAAACTTATCAATCTCGGAATTTGGCACATTCTTTATGCAACAAGACAATTTAGGTGGTTGACCATTACCCAATTGAGAGACCCAGTTAAAGGTTGGTCAAATAATCTTCTATCATTGTTCCAACCATGCTTTACAACTATTTGGGAGAGTTTTTTTTTTAATTTATTTATTTAATTCAAGAGAATTATTGTTGATTGCTTGACTGTTTATACTAAGAATTTGTTTGAGAGTTCAGAAATGACTAAAATGAAATAATATAATAATGAATGAAATAAAATACTCATTCAGACCAAAAACACAGTATATTTCACTAAATACTAACATTTTTTCTTTTTTGGAGAGTTTAGAAATTAATGAAATGGATTGAATAGAAATGAATGGAAGGAATGAAAATGAATAAAATAATAATTTCTCTCTTGTTCTTGTTGGGATATTTGAAATGAAAAACAAAGTGGATGGAAAATAATTTATTTTGGGAGTTGAATGAAAATGAATTGAGTTTAAGTTCAACAAGGATGGACTATCAAATTATATGCTTACACCCACCAATAATATCCCGCCACATCATATATTTTGAAATTGATCGAGCAATAAATATATTCACATCTAATTCTATTCTACAAAAATAAATGAATTAATAAATAAATAAACTGTACAACTCTCCTTAATTTGTGTAATATAAAAGATACTAGTGTTATAAAAAAAAGGGATGAAAATCCTATTTATTTATATTATAGATGATTTCCCACTCAGTTATGTCACATACAAAGAGTGTCCCATAATTGTTGATTCCTTGATTTTTAGAAGAGAGATTAACAATTGATAGACATTCAACTTGGACATATTATGGCTTAAGTAGTGATTCAAATCAATTGTAGGCTCACATACTTGTAAACCAAGCAACTTAATTTTGGGTTAATCTATAGTTAGTTTAGGGTTAGTTAAGTATTTTCTAGTATATAAAACCTACATTGAGCTCATCATAACCAAAAAAAAAAAAAAGTCTTAATAGAATATGTAGCGGTCAAGGGCTTTCACATCGTGGATGTAAGTCGTCAGGCCGAACCAGATAAATCTTCATGTGCGTGCTCTCTCTCACTCATGCTCCCACTCTTCATTCAATCATCACACACAATTACATAACAACTTTAACATGATATTAGAGCCAACGATTTTGGCCTCTCACAAATTTCTTTAATTTGTCTGTTTTGTTCCATCACACCAAGCTAAGCATTCAAGTTTAAGCCATTAAAAAGAAAAAAAGAAAAAGAAAAAAAAAAGAGCTATATGGGGTATCACAAGGTGCTACCATGTCAGCCCTAGCCAAATAGCATGTCATGTCAAGTGATATAATTCAAGGCAAGGTATTAACATAGGATCATTTTTGCCTTAGCAGTTCTACCATGCTAGCTAGATGTTAGCTCTGTTATCAATGTCATGTCAGAGACACAAGATCTTGTTGCATTAATCAAACAACAATAATAGGTTCCACATCAGCTGCCTTGTCAACCTCATGCAACATGTCACACGTGTTTTTAGCAATGCTAGTCACACGATGCTTCCTTGTGTTGCCTCAACTTTCGACTCTTGGTGGTAGCCATCATCATCATCTGTGGTCGTTTGCTACCTCAACATGTCAAATTACACATTCAAGACCTTCCAAACTCAAGTTTCCACCTTAGCTTGAGAAGGGTATTAGACATATTATGATCCAAATTACCCAAACTAATTGGAGGCATATGTACTTGTAGTTGTAGAACAAGCAACTTAACATTGGATTAGTCTGTGGTTAGTCTACGATTAGTCAAGTATTCTCTAGTATATTAACCATACATTAAGTTCATTATAACAAAATGATTTTAATAGAATATATAGCCATCAAGAACATTCACATCATGAATATAGGTTGTCATACCGAACCATGAAAAACTTCATATGTACTCTCTCTTTCATCCTTCTACTCATCATAAAATCATCACACACAATAACACAACATCTTTAACACTACAAAAGGATTTTGTCACTTAAACATCTTCTTTTTCCTTTTTTGTTTTTCTTTTTTCGGCCGGGGGGGGGGGGGGGGGGGTTCAATTGAAAGATCTACCCCACTCATAGGCTTTTCTTTGCGTGCACAGCTATTCTTCTCAGATGTGGGCATGATTTAATCCCAAACCTCTTATACAATATCAAGAAACATTTTCAATTGACTACGTGACATCTAACATAATGTCACCACATAATAATAAATGATTTTGTACTATCACATTTATCCTCAAGTTTGCATTTGATAAGTCTTAGTGTCACCATAATTCCTCATTTTCATTCAAGCGTACTTATCAACATAAACCATCTACATAACACAGCATAAGGACTTGGTGATGGCCCATTTGCATACATGATTAATATAAACCACTACGATTGAATAACTAATTAAGCAAATATGCTGACTTTTGAAGCCTAGCTAGTTCGAACATCAAACTCTTTGGATTCTACTTGCCATCTTCAAAAAGGATTTCTTTATCTTGACCCTTTTTTTCATCAGAACGTACTTTGTAGTATCTTTTGTTGGTCTTAATTAACATCATCGCCTTTGACCAAATGATGAGGAGGCAGCAACTTAGCTTTGCCATTCAGGCCAATGATTAAGTAAGTACCCTGTTATTAAAAGATGGGTTTTTTTTTTTTTTTTTTTTTTGGTTCTAAAAAGCCAAAAAAAAAAAATTAAAACAAGAAAACAAAAAAGAGGTTAGAAAGAACCCGATGAACAATACAACTTAATAGGTAAAGTAATAAGTTTAGCTAGACCGATTTGAAGAAGGTGAGATAATAAATTTGGAGAAAGAAGTATCCCAAAATATCTTCCCCTAATTAGAATCCCCTCTTTCTTAAGGTTTGTTTTTCGATCACACAATTAAGCCATGAGGTGTCATTTGAAAAGTTAGCGTAATTAATTTATTTTCCTTGTGCATTAAGTTTAAGTCTACTTCAGCCGGTGGCCCTAAACTTTCATTTTTAATTTCTACCTTTCTATTGTTCCCATTATAATATCATTGCTATTTTAAGGTTAAAAAAAAAAAAGTAAAAAATTATTCTCCGTCGTTACGATGACAACACGTGCCACCTTATCTAAGAGTAAGAGAAATTATTAAATCCATTGGGGGGACTGCAAAAGTGGTCCTCTTAATTAATGAAATAATGTCATTTATGTAAATGTGTGAGACAGATTCCTAATCAACACAAGAATTAAAAATAAAAAACTATTATGTGATGTTACATTTGTATAAATTGTAGCATTTTATTAGTAAAAAATATTAAGAGGACTACTTCAGTAATCCTCCCGAAAAACTTAATAATTTCTCCAAGAGTAGAGACACAATAGAAAGTGAAAGCGATGATTAAGACTTCACTAATAACCCTGGCCTTTTTTGATGCAACAGGTTTTGGATCGCCAACTTTTCTTAAATTATTCACCTTTCATTTCTTTACATCCTTATTGGTGAGTTGTTGTTGGGCCACCTTGGTACAATAAAGATTATTAGTTATTAAAGCATGTAAAAGGGCGTTGAAATTTATTTATAGGATACCTACTTTCAAGAAGATTCCAAATTGTTTAGTGTCATTGTTGTTGGTGTGGTTGCTTATTGGATAATACTTATATTTTTTTTTTATTTGGACAGAATAGTATTAATTAGTATTTAGTACATGATAAGGCTGCATGATTGAATATGAAAATGACTTTCCCTTATGTTTTGGTTTAATGAAATTGAATTATTTATTTAAATAAGATAAGATGCTTTATTGGAATCATCCAGAGATAATATGACATATACATACACTCACGCAAGAGAGACATCAGATAATTTAATCCTAAGCGTGAGTTTTTTGTTTTCTTTCCAGGCGACTGGTGGAAGATACGAATCTCGGTTCTAACCCTACAAAAATAAGGGGCAGAATGCAATTAGACCATATGTCACACGGCAAATTCTAATTATTGATATGCATGCATGGAGTAGTGGATCTTTATAAAATGGATTTTATTTTTGCATTTTAAGAGAAACTTTTAACCCTACTATGTTTCCACTATATATAATGTTTTCTCATTTTTTAGTATTTAGTACATTTTCAAATATTGATCAACTTCAAAATATTTTTAGGTTGACTAAAAGATACACCCCTCTTGAGGCGTAAAACTAATGTTTGCCCTTACAATACAATAAAACCCTAACCTCACCAATCTACCACCACAACCTAGCCGTTAATCAACCACCACTAACGTTGTCGATCAACCGTCGTTGTCTACCGTCATCAATCAACCTTTGTGTGCTCAGCAATCTCTACCCATCTCTCCCTCTCTCTCTCTCTCTAAATGACAACAGTTCTAGGACACTCACAGCAGCAATGTGGAAGTCTTTCTAGGTGTTGTAGCCTTTCTAGGTAACTCAGCCACCATACACGAAGATCATATCTATATTTTTTTTTGGGAATCAATTTGGTGGTTTCTTGAGTTTGATTTGAGTTAATTTTGTGATTTCTTAGGTTGGGGTTAATCATTGGATTTGAGCTACTATTTTCTATGATTTCATGAGTTTGGTTTGATGTTGGAGTAAAGGTTGTAGGGTTTCTTTTCTTTTCTTTTTTTCATATTAGCCAAATGTCTAAAAATATTTTCCAAAACATTTTCAAGAACAAAATCAAACACTTAAAAATATTTTACAATCGAATATTATTTTACGTCAAAACAAACACAAAGTTAGATTAAAACTAATGTTTTTGGTGAAAAATTATGCAACACTCTTGAGAATATAATTGTAATCCATTTTCACACGAATGATGAACTATGAATTCTATTATAAATGTAATTAATGAGATCTATTATATACAAAAGAGAAGAGAGCACACCATTATTGTACTCCCGCATTTTTTTATTTATAATTATCATGTTTGGTTACCTTTGCAGTTACCAAAGAAAATTTAAAAAAAAAAAAAAAGGAATTTAATTGTTGAAAAAGAAATATGCATTTTTCCACCCCGTAGAAGGTACTAAAGGGCGAAGGAGGACATCCATGGCCACCCAAAGTTTTTGTTTTGTAATATATATTATTAAACAAAGGCTTGCAATGTCTTTTTCTTTTTTCTTTTTTCTTTTTTCTTTTTTCTTTTTTTACACATTTGGAACTCACAGCCTCCCAAAATCTTATTCCAAATTTCCAATACATAACTCTTTATTCAATTAAAATGTTAAATAATAATTTAAAAGGCTAATATAGATTGCTTTTCTAAGTTTTCTCGTTACTCCTCAACCAAAAAATAAATGAAATCCACAATTTTCTTTTACACTTCATTGGGAGATAATTCATTTTTCTTTTACGCTTCACTTTTACACCTTGTGACTTATGGAGGAGCCCGTTGCACATTTTGCATAATACATTACCAATCTCCCATATCAATCTATAATAAAAATAGGGTAAGATTTAGGTACAATATTTAAGTATTGTTTCTTAAATTCCCCTCTTAAGATTTAACTATGTGGTTGTGCTTAACTAAAAATACACTTTCATCCATTGATAAAAAAAAAGCCATATGACTGAATCTTAAGAAGGAAACCAAAGGAACAATACTTAAGTACTGTACCTAAGTTTTGTTTATAAAAATATGCAATTTTCTTCTCCATTTCTCTATTTCTTTTCACTAAAATATTTGAATGTTCCTTTGCTAAATGTTTAATTGATTTTTTTTTATTTAAGGCAAGAAAATATAATTCATATTTCTCACCATATTTAATTTTACTCAAATTAATGTTATTACTCCACTCAAATTTATTTATTATTATTATTATTTTTTTTTTTTTTTGTGAATGAAAAAGTGTAGGAGGGAAATGTGGCAACCCATACACGCCCAGGGCACTGCGGAGGGAAATGAACAACAAATTGCTCTCTGGTGGGAATTAAGGAGACTCAAACCCAAGACCGAAGTCTTGTTGGCCTAAGGTCTGGCCACTATACCACTACTGCGTTGGTGATTTCACACAAATTGTTATTAATTCAATATATTGAGCTAAATTGATGATTTGTTATATTTAAATTTATTATATCTAACTAACATTACCAATAACTAGAATAATTTACTATCAATCCTTATTGCAATTTAAAATTTAAAACTAAGGTATCCCTAAGTTAAGAACTATAGGTGATGATGCCAAAATCGTCAGTTGGATCACTCGTCCAATCCGGAGCTTTAGACGATCTTGTAGGACCTGCAAGATAAAGAAAGTTGATCGAAGAGACCACCATATTGTGCCCGGTGGGGGAGCCTCCGATACTTAAGTTAATATTAGCTCATATCTTTTCTACTATAGATAGCATTTTGTAGTGGTTTTTGACATATCTTAGAAAATGGACAGATTGTCCTTTTTATAGGTGACTTAGGTAGCCGTTGGACATAAATGAGGGTAATTATTACCCTAATTGTAACGTTCTTTGTTTTGATGAGAGAGTTTAAGACCTTTGATGATCATTATTAAATATGTTGGGTGGTTACTCATCTATTTTTGATGGCCTATTTATGATGCAATGATCGTCCATTAAGATAGACGACTTTAATGGTTTTTATGGACTCATCAATAGGCATATTGTTTAAATGAAAAGATGTTTGACAATTTATAAAAATAACACTCTTTTATTCGACTATTGAAACTTCAATTCCTATAGAGCCTGAAAATCTGTAGGAACAGTTTTATTTTTCCAAATAATTTTGTTTTCTATATTAAAAAGGTAATTGTTGAGAATTTCAGTTCAAATTTTATACTTAATATGGTTTTAGATCAGTAAAAGCGTAAAAATTTTGTTAATCTTATTACACATTTATTAAGTTTGATGGGCATTTTGTTCTTATATATCCATTAGTTTATAAAATAATTTATTTGTATCTTCAACTATGTCTATAATTTCTTGTATGCTAATATGAGCTACAAATAGCACAATTGGTGAAGTCATTTTCCTCAAGTAAGGGATTTGAGTTCAAATCCCACATAAAAAGTTAATAATTAATGTCTTGATTTTGGACCACTAGCAAATAAAGGGTGGGGGGAGGGGGCTATGCCCCCCTAGATTTTTTTAAAAAATCGTCCTACTCTTATAATTTTTGTAACATTTATATATATATATATATATATATAATTTACTTTGGCCACCCCTTAAACAAATTTATAACTCCGCAACTCTCGATCTAATGAGTAAAAAAAAAAACAATCATCATAGGCTAGACAATGTAGGTTTAAAGCTACCATATCTATAAAAATAATCTTTTATACTACTATATTATAGCATTATATATGGTATATATGTGGAAAAAAAAATCATATTTTCAATTGAGCCCTTCAAATATAGATTTATGTTTACTGTTTTATATAGGATGAAGTCTAATATGTTGCTACCTTGTTTATCCAATTAAAACAAAAACCCCAAGTTCTTAAATTTATTGCTTGGAAATAATTACAGAGCAAAAGAGAAAATATATGAAGAATCAAAGCCATTCGTGAATTTTACTCAAAAAAAAAAAAAATGCCATTTGTGAATAAAATGCAAATATTAATTTTAAATTACATATTAAAAGCATGAGGTTCCAAAGCACGTTCTCAAAAGTCACAACACGCATTTTATTGGCATATTAATAATATTATTTTTTCGCCATTTCTTTTTTTAAGTCGTGGACCTAATTTTTCCACCCATTTTATAATCATTATAAACATTCGAATCTTCAAAACTCCAATCGGCTCAATTAGCCAATAAAACAAAAACAACAACAACAAAAAAAAAAAAAACAAAAAGCAACGTAAATAGTTAAGCCGATAATGATTGTTGATTTTTTGATGAAGATAATGATTGTTGATAGGTATATTAACCTACCTACATAGCATGGAGCCAGAAATACGATACAAGACTTCGTTCCAATTTTCCAATAATTAAAAAAAAAAAAAGGGAATATAAATGATACAAGACAGGTCAACCATCCATGTGCCAATTGGAGTCTGCCCCTTTCATCCTGCAACTAACTTATTTGGAATGGGTCTTTTTTTCTTTTTTTAGATACTATATATATATATATATATATATATATATATAGAATTTATTTCAACTTATGATCACACATTTTATGACGATTTTTTTTTATTATTAAGTCAAAATAGTGGGTTCCAGTTAACTCAACTGGTAAAATTTCTTATGATTGAATAGGAGATTTAAGATTCAATCCTTACTTACACCAAATATCGATTAGTGTCTTGATCTGATAAAAAAGAGCTATCATCGGGAACAGACGCAATAGGTTGGAACTCTTTCAAAAAAGTCAAGACAATAATTGTATTTTTGTGTAAGAGGGATTCAAATTTCATTATTCAACCATAAAAGATTTTACCAATTAAGTTAGCTGTCCAATCCCCACGTCTAGAATTGAATTTTGGGTGAAACAAGAACAACCACGTCGCTATTGATATTGCCTTGGCCCTTGAAAATCTATAATTAAATATACGCATCTTGTAACTGCCCTTTTGTATCATTCATATTTATATAATTATAAACTGACCTTTATAATTTATACAATGTGGGTGGACTTGCTTAATGTGGAAACCTCGCCTTTTTACTGAATGGCTAGTTAGTTGGACTAAAAATTCTCGTATTTTTTCATTCAAAACTTCCAAGTTCCAACCTTATTGGCGCTTTTGGAAATTCGCACCCCTTTTAGAAGAGTTTGATGTTAAGCCAATTCAAGATTGCTAGCTTTCACACTCATTAATTAAAAATATTAATATGGGGCTCTTGTACTAGTTTGTCCCCCCTAAAAGGATCAATAAATTTCCCTCTAACTTATTTATAAATTGAGTAATGTTCCTCTGATTAATTGATAATATGCAAATTCCCCTTATCATTCATTACTATATTTTGTTAAACTCAATTTTTGTTTTTGTTGAAAATTGTGTCTAGATCTACAAAAAAAAGTCTAGCAAAATACCAATGAAACCCTTCATAAAAAATTACTCACATAAACAAAAACAACAGCAACAATTCTCTCTCTCTCTCTCTCTCTCTCTCTCTCTCTCTCTCTCTCTCTCTCTCTCTCTCTCTCTCTCTCTCTCTCTCTCTCTCTCTCTCTCTCTCTCTCTCTCTCTCTCTCTCTCTCTCTCTCTCAGAGCAATGCAAAAATTGAATCTATCTTTGACACACACAACAATGCAAAAATTGAATCTATTTTTAAAAAAAGTATATGCATCTTTGTTGATCACACAAACTTTACCTAATTTATTCTAAATATATAAAATTTCATCAATGAATAATCTATCTTCGAAAAATGAAAGAGAGAGTGTTTTTTCTTTCTTTCTTTTTGTCTTAAGGATATTTATAAAAATGATAATTTGAATTTCGTTATAATTATTAATTTAATATGTCCTTGTGTTTTTTAAATTGAAAGTTGATCCAATTTTCTTTTAAACTTTTCATAAATGAGCATACAAAAATTTATTTAAAGGTTCAATATATCATATCATCATCTATATATTCTACAAAATTGAAGCATGTTGACTTTTGTTGACTTTTTTATATTGCTTCATATCATGCTACATAAACTTTGGAAGCTCCACAATTTTACACATCATTTTGATTTTAAAAAATAATTTATTTTAACTAAAAACCACGCCAAGTCTTTCAAAACCACCCGATCGTGTTTCATGTATGCTTCTTTGCTTTCTCCAAACCCTAAAACAACCTCCTCTATTCGTCTCTACTAAGAGGGAACCTTCTCGGTTGAGTCTATTGGAGGTGATCTTGCGGCTGTTTTTTCTTCCAGGTCCAATGAGATTTTACATCATTTTTATTGAAGATGGAGTTGAATAAGCTATCTAACACAAGAATCCGACTATTTTTACTATCATTATGATCATAATAATAGAATACTTCCCACACACTTTTTTTTTTATGGAAACACCACAATACACTTGGCACACAATATTACTGTGTTGGATTTATTTTGGCAAAAAAAAAAAAAAAACTATTGTTTGGTTAGTAAACAGAGAAATAGTTTGAATTTTTACTAAACTAAAGTTTCTATTTAATATATTGACACTTGGGGAGGGCAGTTTATAGAGTAGAAGACTGCTTTTATATATATAAATATATATATATATATATATTCTTTTAATTTATTTTCATAAAAAAGGAAAATAATTTGGGTTCATTTTTTTGCCATATCTAAAATTTTTTGCAAGCCAGTGCACATTTAAGCATTGACTTATTTATCAAATTGTAACTCAAAAGACAAGAGCAATTCATGCAATGGTATAATGTCATAAGCAATTTAAGATTTTATAAAATTATTTTAGTCTATTACTAAATAGGTAGGTTCCTATACATTGCACAAGTTAGTGGTTAATATACTATATAATAAAAGCTGGGTTTGGAAACTGCGGTTATGCCAAGTGACTACTCTCACTAATTAGTAAATTAATTTTATATTATTTGTTATGATATATTTCCTCAAATTAAGGGATAATATTTAACAATTTTTTAATTTAGATAAATTTTATCATTTAAATTTCAACAAATTTGAATTCTATTCAAACTAAAAGTATATTATAAAAAATTCTAAACACAAATCCCAAACAACAACTAATGTTTTCTTTCTAAAAAAAAAAAAAAAAAACTCTACGTTTTGACTTCTACTCCAACTAAAAGTCTATAATCAATATTTTGAGAACAACTAATTAGTAAATTAATTTTATACATTTAAACTTCAACAAATTTAAATTCTATTCAAATTAAAAGTCTATTATCAAAAATTTCTAAACTTAAATATTTTAACAAATTTATATTCTATTCAAACTAAAAGTCTATTATAAAAAACTCTAAATTTAAATCCCAGATAACAACCCATGTTTTTTCCTCAAAAAAAAAAAAAAAATCTTTTGACTTCTACTCCAACTAAAAATCTATTATCAACATTTTAAGAACAACTAATTAATAATAATCTTTATATTATTTGTTATGATTAATATTTTCTCAAATTAAGGGATAACATTTAACAACTGTTTAATTTAAATAAAACTAAAAGTCTATCATCAAAATTTTATAAACTTAAATCCCACACAACTATTTTTTTTTAATCAATTTGCATCTTATTAAACTAGTATTTTATTATGATATTAAGCTAAAAGACTCTTGACTAAGGGATAAGATTTAAAAATAATTTAATTTAGATAAAATTTTATCATCTAAATATTAAAAATTTAATTTCTATTCCAAATAATAGTCTATTATCAAAATTTTCATATTTATGTGTGTGTGTGTGTGTGTGCGCGCGCACGTGTATTAAGCAATGACTTTTAGATATAATCTCTCTTAACCAATAAAGTTATCCATATAATTAAATCCCACGCAATACATCTCACATTATTGTATTTTTTTCACTTTTTTTTTTCAAGATGCAACTTACGCTTATGTTTTAATCTAATAAATTCATTTTACTTATTGTTCATTTGTTTTTGAATTTGCATGTAGGATATTATGCCGAAGGAAGCCTACTATAAAGAAGCAAAACAATGGACATCAATTTAAGTTTTTAATTTTTTTTATTCTCAATTTTTTAACTCTTTGGTGTATGTTTTTATTTTGGGTTTTGGTTATTATATTTAATTTATGAGTGTGTTGATTTTTTTAATTAGACTATCACTAGGAAAAAATTTGTATTGAGGAACAATTTTGTTTATTATTATTTGTGCTGGTTAAAACATATATTAAACATAACCCAAATAGGAATGATTAAACTTGTTACATATCTCATATTAAAAAATTAACACAAAGCACAAAGAGAATTTTCAAATATAAAAATAGATAAACACTGATAAAGTCTAAATCCTAGACAATTAGAAGTTAAAACAATTATTTTTGATAAAATTATTTATTTATTTTATTATTTATTATTACTATTTATTTAATAATTTTGTTTTAATTATTTTTAAAAAAATTTAGCTTACATATGAATTTTCATCAAACCGTGCATTGCATGAAAATAATACTAATATTATGTAAAACAAAGTTTGGCTTCAAACATGATTGGAGCTACCTTTCAAAACATAGGAATAGAATTTTTAATTACCACATAATAAACTGGAGAAAGATAACTCCAAACATGTTTAGAGTCAAACTTTCTCCGCAACTTGTGCTAGCCCTAGTGGTTAATGAGTGATTGACATAACATATCAAGTTCATTTTTGTGCTCTATAAATATATAATACATTGATTCTGCATTTAGCTAAAAATTGGTTATGGCCATTAGTCCATGAGCATTTTCACGAGTGCCAAATTGCCAATAATATTTTTCTTGGCCCAAAATTTTACCAAAAGTTTATTTTTTGTTTGTAAATTTTAAAAAGTTATTTTTTCATATCAAGTTCATTTTTGTGCTCTATAAATATATAATACATTGATTCTGCATTTAGCTAAAAATTGGTTATGGCCATTAGTCCATGAGCATTTTCACGAGTGCCAAATTGCCAATAATATTTTTCTTGGCCCAAAATTTTACCAAAAGTTTATTTTTTGTTCGTAAATTTTAAAAAGTTATTTTTTCATTCCTAAACTATTGAAAAGATAGTCTTTCGTTTCTAAACTAATGAAAAATGTTTCACTTTCTGTCCTAAATTTAAAAAGAAAAATATTTTTTTTTTCATTCCTAAACTTTATTGAAAAAATTATATTTTCATCAATATGTTTTCCCTTTAAACTATTAAAAAAACTTTTACAAAGTTTAAAGATTAAAAAAAAAATTAAAGTTTATGAATGAAATTTTTTTTTTTTGGGGAAAAGTTTAGAAACTAAAATAGTATTTTACCCTATAGAATATTAGAGAGAAATCTCGCCAAAAAGGAAGAAAAAAAAAAAGAAGAAAAAAAAAGGAGAGAGAATTAGGAAATAGTTTGTAAAAATTTATGTAAAATAGTTTGTATCTCTAGTATTATTCCAAATAAAAAAATATTAAATATAGAATATTAGTAACCAATTCAAAAAAGAAGGGAATATAACGGAAGAGAAATCTTTCTTTATAAAGGAATCCCACCAAAATTTTATATTAAACAATTTGAAAGTTGCACTTAGTTTAACTGGTAAAATCTCTGATGATTGTATAAGAGATTTGGAATTCAATCCCCGCCTACACCAAAAACTGATTGGTGTCTTGGTCTGATGATAAATAGCTATCATTAGGAGCGGATGTCATAGGTTGAAACTCTCTAAAAAAAAAAAAACAATTTGAGAGTTATTCGGAAACATGCAACCCAAATATGCAAATCTGCAATACTATTAATTATATCATTGAAAAAGTTTGGTAAGAATTGTATTTTAGTATGTTTAATTGTTTTAAAGTTTTTTCATATCCTTAAAAGTCTTGTAACGCTTCTTGATAATATATATATATATATATATATATATAAGATTCACACATGAGGGGAAAATTGATAAATATACAGGTGTAAGTGAAATTAAACAAGTTAGTAATTAAAAAAGTGAATGATTAATTTATCTATCTATACTATTAATAAGAGGATTTCCCTGTTTGGTCTTCAATTTTTGGCGTACCAAAATATCCTCATACAATAACATACCCTTTAGTTTAATTTTTTTTCCTACAAAAAAGCAAAAATTGTTAAAACAATAATACTATCTCACATACAAAATGAAAAAATAAAATAAAAAACCGTTATTCTCATCACCAATTTGTATTCAAATGTCTGATTCCTATCTATATTTGTTATATAAATGAATTCAAATACTTCAATTATCTTTATGAAAAAAATACAAAATTATTGCTTCAAAAAAAAAAAAAAAAAAAAAACCTACCTCACGTAAAAAGTAAAATCTACTTATTCTTATCCTGAAACTTCTATGGTTTTTTTTTTTAATTCTTTAAAACATTTCAAAATTTTTGTTATCCAAATTTTATACAATTATCACAAATTTTCATCCATCCACACTAACGTATATCATATTTCTTTTGTTCAAATTTCAAAATTTTTTACTTATCACAATTCTTATCCCAATCAATAAATTCAGATGTCCGATTGGGTTTCAACTTCTTACAGTTCTTTATTTCATTTTCAAACATTATTCCATGTCACTTTACCTCCATCTTTAAAAAATTAAAATAAACACACACGGTTATATATATATATATATATATATTACTTTTAAGCATTATAACACTAAACCAAAAAAATAAATAAATAAAAAAGAGCATTATTACATGTACAAAACTCGTATCATGAGTCTAGTATAACATAATTTCATAAAAACTCATAGGTTTAACATTTTGGATAAAGTGGTATATCTAGATTTACTACTCAATTAGAATTTATCCTTCTTGTCATCTCCCTAAAATTAAAAAAAAAAAAAAAAACACACATTTAACTCTCTCTCTCTCTCCGACACCTTCAAACAAAAAACTCTCCCTCTCCAACATATAATTTAAATAAACAATAGTCAATATATAACCCACATTATATAATTAGGAAGAAAGTCAACATTGAAAAAAGAAGAAGTCAATGTTCTAGGAGCTATAAAATGATAACCAAACATTAGAGGCAATCAAAGTTATTAAACTGTTCCTATAAAAAAGAAAAAAGAAAAATTGAAATTATTAATTAGTTTCTTTATATATGAGGCCACAAGAAGAGGGAATTTATTCTGTAAAAGTAAATGGCATTGGTGGTTAAAAATGAGCCAGCAGAATCAAAGCATAGGATCTCTTTTCCTAGTTTTTACAACAAACTAAAAAAAGCTGGTTTTCCCTTCCCAAGTGGTCCAAAGAAAAGGACTTCTATTATTATTATTATTATTAATTTTTTTGATGCAATCCGAATTCCAAACATGTAGGTGCATATACACCAAAAGGGAAAGGGTGCTGAAGTGAATACGCACTGTTCATCGGGCATTTTGGTCAATTCGAGAACTTTCCAGAAACAGAACCTTTATTAATCCCCCTCTACTCTCGCCCTAATTGGATTTTTGGACAAACAACACTGAGCTCTTGCTTAATAAATACTGCATACCAATATAGCCTCTACTGTACACCCCTAAGTGCCCCCCATCTAAAGCGAGTATCACATCCTTATAAAAGTACACGCAAAGTAAGGAAATGGTTATTGTCTTCTTGATTCTTTTTCCTTGGAGGGAAGTGTTAAGAATGCCGTGCTTGTTAATGTTAGATTAATGTGGGTCTCATTTAATATAAAAAAAAAAAAAAAATTTACATATGGCAGTTGCAATGGCCATCTCTTTTGCCTTAGAAATTGGCATTCGGCGAGTTGTCTTAGAGGGAGACTCGTTGGCTGTGTTTTAAAGCTCTGGCGAATGATGATTGTTCTTTGGCTCCATTTGACTTGTTAGTCGAGGATGCGAAGGTTTTGTCTCAACGTTTTGATCAGTTGTTTTACTTTCATACAAAGAGAGAAGGTAATTCTGTAGCTCATAGTCTGATTAATATGTCATTGGCATTTTAGATTTTTTAGTGTAGTTGGAAGATATTTCACCATAGCTACCGTTTGTTTTACAGGCTGATTTTGTAGGCTTACATTAATAAAAATTCGATGCTTTCCCCCTAAAAAAAAGAAGACATAAAAGTAACCTAACAATTTATTTTAATATTTTTTTTCTCACTATAAAGTTGACCTCACAGCTTATAAAACTAAAAAAAAAAAAAAAGAAATAAAGTTGCAAAAAAGACAAAAAAAAAAAGTCAAAATAGCTGCTATACCAATTAACACAACCCTTTCTATTTTTAGGAAAGGAAAGGGTCCCTGGCTCATTTTTATTGTCACACGTAACATTTACTTCAAATATTAAAAAATAAAAAAGGGATGTTTTGTCACTTCCTGCCAAAATAATTTAAAAAAAAAACTGAAAAAGTAAACCCTTATTTTCATACCCTATTTCGAAATTTAACCATTAAAGATACTCAATTTTACAATTCAATTTGTTAACGATCATTTTCAAAAGAAACATTTTAAGTTTAAATTCATCGACCACAACTATTAAATTAAAAATCCAATTTAGTCACAACTTGATATATTAATATTATTCACATAAAAAATTTATCTCAAAAATAAAAAATTATTTACATAAAAAAATTTGAAATATTAGTTGAATATGAAATTAAGTATTTCACAATTTGTTAAAGTCAATTGTGAGTGATCCATACCACACCTAATAGTTTTTTTTTATTTTTTTTATTTTTTTTTATCAGTGAATTGAATTTGTTTTCCTGAAAAAAAGAAAGAAGGGGAAGCTGGCTAAAGTAGAGCTGAGTTGTGAAGCGAAGCTTGGAGAGCAGTTTGGAAGGTTGACTTAGCTTTAAAGAGCCAAGCCGCCAAAGAGTCCTATGTAAATGTAATCCTCCTATTTACACGTATACTTTTCTTCAAGATTCAAAGCCCTTCGTTTTCGCTTTCGCTGACTGTGGAAAACTAATCATTAGCACAACTTCCGCGTAGCTAACTGCAAAAGCTAAAAAGTGCAACCAACCAATAGGATTAGGAGTGAGAAACCTAATCTAAACAGGAAACCGGCGACCGCCGGTGGTTTTGTACTTTTTTTCCATACTTGTGTCTATTCTCTCTTTTCATGGACATTTATGACAAAATTGATATACAGCAACCAGATGCTATTTCTTACGTTCTTTTTTTTTTTAATTCAACTATGCTTATTTGGCTAAAAATATACTTTAATTTTATGAAAAAAAAAAATAATGCGACTAAATTTTAAGAAAAAAATCAAAGAAACAATTTATCTAAACCTATTTAAAGTATTGTATCTAAATTTTGTTATTTACCTATCTATTATCTAGAGTTCAAAGTCTCATACATACTAAGTAATTAAATTATTAAATTCATGAACATTTATCTATTTATCTATTATCTAGAGTTTACCGACTCTTCCATAATTACATTATTAGATTCTTAAAGGAATATGATCATGATGTTGTTGTGCATTGGATTAAGACCTATCAAGATTTTTACACTTAAGGTGCGTTTTATAAGCACAAGTCACATTATTTTTTGTCTTAGTTTTATTTCAAATAATATAAAATTAAAAATTAGCTAATTTGTGGCTTTTTATTTTATATTTATGCAAAAAGCTAACGAAAATAAATTTTTTTAAATAATCTAAAAAATAAGTCATACTCAAATAAAGAAAATAAATCCAATTGACCTAAAATTACTAAATCCATTCAGTGTATTTCAGTGTACTGAACCCGATCAAATAATAACACATCTCTAAAAATAAATACACATTATTATTTTAACAAATTCAGTACTACTTGATACTAAACCTAAACCTTACCCGTTAATAAATAGGAATAGTTTAGGAATCAGCGTAGGGGGAAGGGGGTGGTGGTGGTTCTCGTGAATGAAAAGGCTGGTCATGTGGGAGCGTGAAACCTGCTGTAACCGCCAGCTATTTCCGCTCTGGCACACCACGCCGCACCCACAGTAACATAGAAAAAGCTCCTGAAACCCCTCAGCAGCTTTATTCGCCTGACACGTGTACTTTCTTCGCTGATTCTCGCCACGTGTCGAGTTCAAGTTCTCTCTCTACCTCGCACACGCATAAAATGGTGTAGTCTAGTAGTAGTTCACTCACATTACGGAACTGACTTCTTCGGTGCCTTCCTTCCTTGTGTGCAAAGTCTACGATGCCCCTTGGTTTTTAGCGTAAAGTAACAAACTGACTAGGACAAACTTGTCTTTTCGTCTACCCAAGACTAACTAACTGGAAGGTAGGTGAAACTGATCCTGTACAGGTTGGCAGTTTCAACGGGTAAAGTACAAGCACATAAGATTTCGGATCAACTAGGTTAGTCTCCTTTTGACCGTTCAAAGTCACTGATGGAAAAAATCAACGGTCAGATCTTCTTGTTTTGTACAAGGTTACTCTCTGGTTTACCACACGTGATACTTCCGTCTTTCCTGCCACTTTCCTTCTCTCTGACCACAATAGAAACCAAGAAGGTCCAGAACTCATCGGTAATACCGTCAAATTTATTGACTCTTATACCCTCAGTAAATCAATTAAAACCATTTATCTTTTGAGAAAATATTTAGGGCAAAACGAAAAAAAAAAAAAAAAAAAAACTGAAAACAAGATAAGTTGCAAATTTGATCAGTTTATTAATTTCGTATTATTAACCTATGAGGACTTGTCAAAATTGGTCTTCTCCTCTAAAATTCCTTAATTATATAATTGATAGAATATTGCAAGTGATATGTAAAAAAAAAAAATAATTAACAAAATTAAGATGGACGGTTTATTTTAGAAAAAAATTAAACCCCACAAATTACTAAGTACAAAAAAATTAACAGGGCATGAATTAGTTTGCAAGTAACCACTAGACTTAGTAGTCTAGATGGAATCTTTCCATGTACTAAGTGTAATTAAGTTTAAGAAATGATTATAAGTCACTTTTTCAATTATTTTTTGTACTATTTGTGAGCCCATTACTTTTTGCCTTAGTTTGCTTGTTTGTTTATATTTTTTTAAATAATCTAACTGTTAGTTTTTTAAAATAAGATAGCTTCTAGCTTTTTGTTTCATATTATCCAAATAAGTAAAATTATTAAATGGACACTAATCCTTCTATCTCAATTTCATTAATTGACCGAAAATAGTCACCTATTATGTAGCTATTATAATAAAAAAAAAAGATTGTCACGTTTTTGTGTATTTTTTTTTTTACAAAATGGGCACATACACATTACATGACCATTTTATATAAGAAATTTTTTTTTTTTTGAGAAACTTGTATTTAAGAAATAGTTAATAAAATTAAGATGGATTAAAATTCATTAATTTATGTTAAGGGTATTGTAATTCAACTAATTGAAGATTTTTAAAAACAAATTAATAAATATAAAATTTTATGTCAAAAAGATGAATACAATATATGGCAACACATTAATTGGGTTGCAACTTACCAAAACCATGGTTTTTTTTTTGTTTTTTGGGGGCATTTTGGCTAGTAAATATTTAATTATTATGGGGGTAACATGGTAAAGTAAAAAAATGAAGATGGGAAAGCTTCCAAAACCAGCGAAACGTTCGTGAGTAGATATAAAAACGCGTTTTGGACGGCAAAGCGTTTGGTTGAACCACCTAACAACCACCACTTTCCTTCACACTTCTTTACCCTTTTACTTGATTAATATTATTAACAATTTTTTTTATTTAAATACTTTTAAAACATTAAACAAAATTTGTTTTTGCCACATTAAAGCGTTAATATTTTGGAGTATAAAACTTTCAATTATCCCCTCCTATCTCTTTTTCGGTTTTCTCAACTCTCTGTCTCTCTCTCTCTCTGTCTCTCTCTTTTTCCCTCTTTCTCTCTCTCTCACCGGCTCCGGAAAACCTCGTTCCCTCGCCGGAAAACCACTTATTTCACCGGCGAAAAAAGTCTCCGTCTAGCCGGAAAACCGCACGCCTCTCTCTCATTGACCTCTTCGGATTTCCTTTTCGTTTTCCCGCGAATCGAAGCCCGGAACGCTTCGGATCTCCGAGTTTGACTCGGTCCGGCCTCGCTCGTGGCGTTTCGTGAGAATGTGGCGGCCCTGGTTGGGGTGGAAGGCTTCGTGCTGATTTTTCAAAGGCAAGGATCGTGATCTAGGGTTTGTTTTCGGGATTCGGATTCGGTTTTGAGGCTGTTTTCGCATTTCTGTTGTTGTTCGGTGAAGCTAACCGAGACGGAGGACTATAGACAAGGATTTCGGAATGAGATGGTACGTGCTTCGTGTTTTTTATTTATTATTTATTTTTTTATTTCTCCTCTCTCATATATAATTTTCATTTTCTGAATTTCCGGTTCAAACTTTTTGTGAATTCGTTTTCTTCTTTTTCATGGTTTAGATCTTGGACATTGTTTGTTCTGAAACGCTTTCATAATTTTCTTTTTATAATTATCATTTTACAATTTTTATTGGATTTGTCTTTGCTATGAATCAAGCGTATGTGATGCATTTCTGAGTAGTTTTTTTTTTTTTGAAAAATATGAGTTAAAAATTTCTCCCTCTAGATTTTCTTTCTATTTATATAATTTTAGTATTAAAATGTAAATACTAAAATTTATTTCTATTTATGATTTTTTGGGAAGTAAACGGTTTCTAAATTGGTTTTACTATTTTAATTTTATTATTTAAAAAATAAAATTAGCTTTGAGATTTTCTTTTTCTAATTATGTTTTTATTGGGGTGTCATTTTTATAGGATTAAAAATTAAAAAAAAAGAAAGAAATTTATTGGGGCTTCATATTTCATGTAATCACAAAGTTAAAGAGACGTGTTGATGGTTTCAAACGAGACCGTTTGAATATTTGACTATGTATGGATGAGATTGACAGTTGCCGTTGAAAAATATTTGGACTGGAAGGAGTCTTTATAGGGTCAATTTGCTAATTTCTAGAGGGATTGGAGTACCAATTTTTTGATTCTGGCTGCGCCATGATTAGTTCATGTGAATCTTTGACTCTCTAATACCCTAGTTTTTTTTTTTTTTTTTGATTGAATGCAAGTGTGAATATGGTTAATATGCCCAGAATATTTTATCCATTCCATTTTGATCGCTGTCAAAGACCCATATATGAGTGTCTATTTCCTTCTGGTTTGTAGATTTTTAAATGTAAAAGCATATTTTGCAGCGGAAGTTTGATAATTTTCTGATGATGATATGAATTGATGGATTAGAGATTATATTTTAGTTTGGGGTCTTAGTTAGATTCATTACTTGGGGACTAATTTGGTGAAAGCTTAGTCTGTATTCTTGAAGCAGTTTCCACGTTTTGGTTGATAAAGATAAATGTGGATACTCTTGTCACATTTTGTTTTGGGTGCAATCTATGAATGTTTTATTTGAATTCCACAACATACCTATTTTTGCTCGAAGGAAAGATTTTCTACCCAGAATTCAATTTGAGTGCACTGATCTACTGGCTATTAGCGACAGTGTTAGCCCTTGCTATGGTTGTAGTTTTTTGAACAACAATAATGGTATATTTCATCTTCATCATGTAATATAAGTGCAATTAGTGCGTATTTGTAGGCTAATAACATTTATGGGTTATTGGTTAATTAGGACCTGATCTTTGTTAGGTCATTCCTGATTTGAGTGCTTTTACTTTATTTTTACTTTTGACAGGTAGAAGGAAGGGTTCGTTTGTCAAAAGAGGCACAGAATGGGTTAGAATTTCTGAAGCGTAAAAGGCTTCAGCGAATGAAATCAGAATCTGTCGCTGAGACTGTAAGCGTCATGAACACGATGACTAGGAGTGGTGGAGATGCTTTGAGAGCTTCCTCATCATGTGGTGTGAGGCTACATGGTAATGCAGATGTCTTTTCAAAGCGCAAGGTGGACAAATTTGATACAAGTGATCTAGAATGGACTGAGAAAATTCCAGAGTGTCCTGTATATACTCCTACAAAGGAGGAGTTTGAGGATCCTTTGGTATTTTTACAGAAGATAGCTCCAGAAGCTTCAAAACATGGTAACTTTCCCTTTAATTATTTGTTCTGTGTTGAATCAAGCTTGTTGTGGGATTTTGTTTTAATATTTTGAAATTACTATTGCCATAAATTGAGCTTTTTGAGTTTGATACACCACATGTGGTCAGAGACTCATATGCAAACCAACAGATGCTCCATTTACAGTGGTGCTATATGTGTTTGGAAGAGCTCTGTGTAATAAACAATGATATATGTGGCTATGTTAACCCAAAATATATCATATTTAGGCCTTGAGATGTATTATTTTGATTCAGTAGTAATTTAAAGTAAATATTTTTTTCTTTTTCATATATTATTCATTGGTAAAGTAACCTATTCCAGAGTAAGTTTAATGTTTACTAGAATGAGTTTTGGTCTCCCACTTGTAATTTCTAAATTGATTAGGTTGTAGCATGCAGGATGTGGAGGTTAGTTGGTTTAGTTTTGATAGGGTCTTTTGGAGTTAAAACTCAACTTAGTATGTACTTAATTATCTGCCTATATTGAACTTTACTCTGCAGCTTTAAGTATGTACATGGGCATCCACTCTGAAGGCCTTGAGCTTTCAGATTTTTGGTATGATTGGCTTTACTCATTTTTCAATGCTTGCTGATTGCCGGAAACTTATCACCTTGTTCACATTACCATGCAAGAGATTGGTTCTATCTTTGGATGGGAACCTTTTTGAAAATTGTTAGCAAATTCTATGTTGAGAGCATGGGTTTTAGTAATTATAACTCTTAATCAAGTTCTGCTCATGATGAAGAATACATGGGGATGTGTTTTTTTTGATCGGAAGGTATTTTTGCCAAATTTATATATATACACACGCGTGCTAATCCTGCAGCTCGAACCCTTTCCCTTCTAAACCCCCAAACACTTTGTACATGGGGAGGTGCCAAGTTAGCTACAAGGCCTTTGGCAAACATGGGGATGATTTACTGAAACATATGGAAAATCAGATGGATAGAAGCCATACAATTCGGTCAATTTTGAAAAATTGTCCCAATTATAGTTTTATACAGACATAATAGCTTTCATAGTCTCCTTGATGTTATGAATAATACCACGCAGGGGAGCAGTGGCTGCTGAATATTTCAGGTTAAAAATTTTAATTCTCAGTTTCCCCTCCTTTTTAAATTTTGAAGTAAAAAAGCTAACACCTGACTCACTGCACATTTTACCACTTGAGCAATACCCAGTGGCCAGATCTTCCTTTTTCCGAAAGTGCTGTATTACACTATGGACGTGGGTTAACTAGTGATTTTCTTTTTCAATATAAAATTTAGTTGTATTTTAAAATTGGGTATTCAAGCCCACTCTTTATTTTTAATTTGTTTACAAACATTCCTTTTTAATTTTCCTAATTGTGTTTGCATTTTGAAAGTGCCTTGTTTGTTGTGATTACAAAATACTAGAATTCATTAGAATTAGCACTTAGGCAGGGATATCTGGGATAACAAAAATTATTAAATTAACTCTTAGATATAAAGTATAGATTATTATTCAAATATGTTTTGGCATTTGTTTTCCTGCCATCTCTGGTGTTTTCTGATGGAAATTATAGTTTTTTTTTTTAAACCTTTTCTTTTGGTTGCACTGGCTGCTTCTCATTACCTAATACTTCTGACAACTAAGGTTTGAAGCTTTTACTGTTTTATTTTCTCATGAATGGAATTCTGACGCACTTCACCACCTTTTTTATATTGACTGAAATCAGGTATATGCAAGATTATTTCCCCATTGAGTGCTTCTGTTCCAGCTGGGGTTGTACTGATGAAGGAGAAATCTGGATTCAAGTTCACAACTAGAGTACAGCCTCTTCGTCTTGCTGAGTGGGACTCTGATGACAGGGTCACCTTTTTCATGAGTGGAAGGTGAGTTCCTTTGCTATATTTGAGTATAATTTTTTTACTGGCTTATTCTTCTTGTTTTGAGTAAGTGTAAACTTTTCAGAAATTATACATTTCGTGATTACGAGAAAATGGCGAACAAGGTTTTTTCTCGTAGATATTGTAGTGCTGGATGCCTTCCTGCTGCATATATGGAAAAAGAATTTTGGCAAGAAATTGCTTGTGGAAAGACAGAAACTGTTGAATATGCATGTGATGTTGATGGTAGTGCCTTTTCGTCTTCTCCCATTGATCAGCTTGGAAATAGCAAGTGGAATTTGAAGGTTTTGATTCTCTAATTACTTTATTTCTTTCTGTACTTGAAGAGTGTTTTTTTTTTGCTTAATTTTAGCAGGAGGGAAATTGTTGTAGAATAACTAGAACTGGCTAAGTTTGTGAATAGCTTATTATATCTCTCCTCCGTCATGTAAACTGATTTTCTGACTTGAATGATGATTAGGTGCTCATGTTTTTATTTCTAGTCTATGTACTTGTCGAAGCGATATACTTAGGAGCATTGACGTTTGTTTTATAGGAAATGTCAAAACCTCTCCAATTAAAACTATATGGCATAATAATCTGTTTGTCGATGTAGTCCACTCTGAAATTCCCATAGGATGAACAACTTCAAGGAAGAGCAAGAGAACATGTTTATGGCCTTAGTAACTGACTTGAAGAGCATAGCTTTTCAAACTTCTGTACGTTTTTGGCAACTTGATGTCTTTGATTGCTTTTAATCACTGGTTAGAGTTGTTTCATGCCAATTAAGGAGAAATTAATGTCAAGAAATGAACAGAGGAGTTTGTAGAAAACTGAAAAGAGAGAATTAATACTAATCATTGTGGTATTTTTTTTTAGTGGGTACTTTTTCCTCACTAAGATCACCGAAATACTTGCAAGACGACTTTGTAATGTCTTATATATATCTCTTTTTCTTCTGTGATTTTCAGAAATTATCACGGTTGCCCAAGTCTGTTTTGCGTCTTCTGGATAGAGGAATTCCGGTATGCAGATATCAATTTTTTACTTTCTTGAAAATTCTGCCTTATTTACATAATTTGTATTCATCCACGTAATTGCATTTATTGCAGGGAGTAACTGATCCCATGCTTTACATTGGAATGCTGTTTAGTATGTTTGCTTGGCATGTGGAAGATCATTATTTGTACAGGTATAAGTTTCTTTATATGTGTAGTTTCAGTGGATCCAACATCTCTGCCCCGTATGCTAAGAAATATAATTATATTTATTTTTCATTTATTTGCTTTGTCTTTGTGTTTTGGCAGTATAAATTATCATCACTGTGGGGCAGCAAAAACTTGGTATGGCATTCCCGGTCATGCGGCTTTAGACTTTGAAAAGGTGGTCAAGGAGCATGTCTATACTCATGATATTCTATCAACTGATGGGGAGGATGGAGCTTTTGATGTCCTTTTGGGGAAAACTACTCTGTTTCCGCCGAATATTTTGTTGGAACATGGTGTCCCTGTTTACAAGGCTGTGCAGAAGCCTGGGGAGTTCATAATTACCTTCCCAAGAGCATATCATGCCGGATTTAGTCACGGTTAGATTTTTTTGAATGTTTGGTTATTCCACAGATTAAAAGTAGCATAATAATAGATTCCCTCTCTTGATTATTATGTCAGTATTTTGAAATGTACTTATATTGTTATGGAAATATAGGTTTCAATTGCGGTGAGGCTGTGAACTTTGCAATTGGTGATTGGTTTCCCTTGGGGGCTGTAGCTAGCCGACGCTATGCACTTCTTAACAGGGTGCCTCTGCTTCCTCACGAAGAACTTTTGTGCAAAGAAGCAATGATTGTCTCTATGAGTGTAGAAGTTGAAGATTTGGATTATTCATCTGCAGGCTTGGTTTCTCATCATAGTTGGATTAAGATCTGTTTTGTAAATTTGATGCGTTTCCAGCATTGTGCCCGCTGGTCTCTAATGAAATCGAGGGCTTGCAATGGTCTTTCTTCATTTTCTCATGAAACCATTCTATGCAGCATTTGCAAACGTGATTGTTATGTAGCTTATATCAGCTGCAACTGTTACATGCACCCTGTCTGCCTTCGCCATGGTATACTTTTCTTGATTTACTGCTTCATGGACTATCATTTTTAAGTTGATATGTTTGTTTAGAGACTGGTTGTCTCATATTTAATTTTGAATGGATCTTCTAAATTTTTTAAAAGCATTTATGGGACAAATCCATCTTCGTGAATGGGGTCACGATAGAAACTGATGATTGAGCTAGATGAAAATTTGGAATTCATGACATACTTTTGTTTAAGATTTCTATAATTATTATGGTTCCTCTGAATTTCCCATTCATTATCATGGATATGCTTTATTATTTTTTTTCCCTACAAAAGTTGTATGCAAAACACTGAATTAATTCAATTTTTATTAGACATCCAGACAGACTTTAAAGAAAAAAAAAATTGTCTTCCTGATTGCTTTCCTGATTGCCCATCCCAGATATTGAGTCTCTCGACTTCTTGTGTGGGAGCAATCATACTTTATTTCTGCGGGAGGATATTTCAGAAATGGAAGCTGCTGCCAAGAAGTTCGAGCAGGATGGGGGAATATTGGAGGAGATTCATCGGCAAGCTAGAATTAATGATAACTTGTATTCATACCCCCTTTCGTATATGTTTCAGAAAGCTGAAAAAGATGGATATTCTCCATATTGTGAGATAGAGTTTGAGGCGAACCCTGAACTTTCTGTCACAACTCAGGATCACTCGCAAGATCTTGAGTGTGTTGCTGATAGCCAGCCCATGTTGAGTTTTGGAAAAGAAATTATTAGATCTGAAACACCTGAAGTTTCCCTTTCTGGTGCTGTGCCAACTAATTCTTCTTCAGTAGAGCCTTTTGAGAGCTCACCCGTGCCAAAAAATGTAAGATCTTGCTCTCTGATTGCCAAATGTGGCTGACCTATGTGTTTGCTTAACAATTTGTGTGGTTTCTTCTGCATGAGCAGTAAATTAACTTAAAATTGATTTTTGAAGCAATTAAAGTTCATTTTCGGTATTTATATTTTCTTAAGCAGGTAAAGAGAAATGCTAACTTTAATTCTGGGAATCCTGGCTCTACAAATTATTCTGAAGAAGCTACACACTACACATATGAATCTACTCGATCCTCCCAGTCCTGTGATGAAAGCTTGACACTACCGAGAAATGTTCATAAATTTGGGGTAAAGCCTACTGTTGATCAAGACAGTGATGATTCTGATTCAGAGATATTTAGGGTTAAACGCCGTTCTTCACTCAAGGTGGAAAAAAGGGATGTGAATGATGCCCTGCATGCAAAGCAATCTGATCACCAGGTCTGTTTTAGAAATGTCTTAATTTCTGTTGTATGCATTGGGTGTCATATTATTTATTATTAGGTACTGTAACATCACACTTTTACCTGCTATATCGTTGCTGTGTATTTTTTTTATATGTTATTCTGCTTTATTAACAATTAGTTATTTTACTTTTCCAAGAGTATCAAGTAGCTTGACATTGATTTTTCAAACTAATTTATTTTTTAAATTTTTTTAATGGTGGTGCCTTTTGAAATCTGAATATTCTTGCCAAGGCTTATTGACATTGGTATTTGTTCCTGTTGCTCACAATGAGCTCTAGCTCTATTGCAACGGAATAAGCCTTTTTCTAATACATCTTATATAAATACCTTTTCTCTTTTACTAAAGTAACCCAATTGGAATACAATGTGAAAGCAAAATTGCATTAGTTTTGACAACTATGTCCAAGATTCAAAACCTATTTTATACATTTGTTCCTTCTTTTGGATTTCTCATTTATAAACATGCTCCATTTCTTTCTTTAAAGGTAGGACTAGAGTTATTTGGATCTCTTAAACCCTTGTTGTTATGCTGTCTCTCTCCAGTTTTTCCCAACTGCAGATGCTCCAATTCCTCTCATTATGGTGTCATGATAACACAGCATTTTGTTGCTTTCAGTGACTATTTGCTGTGTATACTAAGATGCATAATAAATACATTTAGTTATGAAAATGTCCTGCATTGTGTATTGGGTGTCATTTGTAAAAGGAAGTTATAGCAACAGCCTGTGTTCCTTTTTTTCCCTCCCCAGTTAGGATAGTTTACTTTCTTTTTGGTTTCTACTTTCTGAACTTTGATGCCAATTTCATGCGCATTGTTGCCTATAAGTAATGTTGCTGATCACATGGATTCTTAATTAGCTTTCTGTAAGGCTCTGCCAAGGCCTGATTGCAAATGTTACTAGTTTCTTTTCTCCTAAGATCTATCTAAGGGCAGTGGCAATGTGTGTCAAATCACTTTTGCATACTTGATTTTGATTAATGCACAGAACAGTAGACTCAAGACTATTTCATCTGCTCATTGTGACTGTTACTATTTCTTTTGGATCCTGTCACACCATTACAAGTCCATACTATTGTATATTTTCTGTGATTTTTAATCACAGATGTATATTTATGCTAGCTTTATATTTTGTTTTAATCATGCCAATTTGCTCACTGCTGTGGTATCTTAATTTAAATAGGGGCTTAAACGGCTGAAAAAAGTCCAACCTGATGGGAGGTGTGGGCAATTGATGCTCTCTGATTGCTGCAGAACTGATGAATCAAATTTAAAAATTTCCCCTCATAATTCTAAAGAAGCTCCGGACAGCGCTTTGAGGGACAGGTTTGCAAGAGGAAGTTCCGTGCCCATTTCCATCAAGTATAAGAAGATGGCCACTGAGGAAGCAATAAGTAGACAACAAGAACACAGAAGGGATAGATTCCAACTTGAGTTAGGAAAGAGCATGAGGGAACCACCCCCTATAGAGATTGGGCCAAAGCGTCTTAAAGTCAGAGGCCCATCGTCATATCTAGGGACAGAGCAGGTTGGATTGAAGTTTAGATCACTAGAGTGACAAGAATTCCAGTTGGCCTGCCTTAGGAGCATCATCTTGAGCCTGACTTTGCTAACTTCATTTTCTCTAATGGGGTTCTAACAACACGGATAATCTGAAGATTGATTACGGGGGAGCAGCAGTAAAAAATTAACCAAGATTAGGATTAAAATTTATATTCTTTATGCAAGCCTCAAATTGAGGCTTGCACTGGTGGTGATTCTTGGGGTTCTCGGGCCGGGGTGTTTTTCCGTCTTTGGCAGGGGAACCTTCCTGCATGGTAAAATTTAGAGATCTGACAGTGAATGATGTAAATTTGTTTTTTATCACTCAATTAATTGTTTTCAGGAATGTGGGTATTCCCATTGGTCTCTCATGTAAGATCAGTTCTGCTGCTTCCCATGCTAGGTTCTTTATTCTTTTTGTAGCAATTGGTCCTTGTACCTTGGACTACTTGAATAAAAATCAGTGAAATGTCTTTTTTTCTTTTTCCTTCTCTCTTGATGAATTCATTTCTTCTCTTTGTGGTCCATGGTTCTGAATTTAATATTTCTTTCCTTGTGGAAGTTTACTACATCGTACTGCTAATTATGTTGACCATGTTAGCTTTTGGACAACCAGAATGGCACAAGAACTGCAACATTGGCTATGACAGGGATGTGATCCCAAAGTTGATTGAATTTGGCATCATGGTTGTTTTAATCTTGAATCATATGGAGAGTTGCTTATTTATTTATGTGTGTATTGTGCATTAGACTATTAGGGACCTTAAAATCAATAAAATACTATAATTTTTATTTGGTAAGTAGACATATATAACGAAAGTAAGAGCATTTATGGGAGGGAATTGGTTGTGAAAACTTTGTATCATTATTACTGTTGCTTTTCTTTAACCATGTTCACACATAAAACCTACATGTTCAACTTTCTTCCACCTTAATAGACACCATCAATACTTAGTGATTTGCAGCTGCCTGCATATTGTCGATAATTTAACAAAGTAGTATAAGAGTGTGTGTACCATTTCAAAAAAAGAAAAGAAAAGAAAAGAAAGTGTGTGTGGATTGAAATTTTAATTCATCATCTCGTTATGTTTACTTATTCTTCTTGGCAAATTCTAATGCAAAAGCATAATGGTCCATCATGGAGTCAAATCTCGTAATTGCCTTGCCTTACAGATAGGATAGCTATAGATAAGATAGCAAAGACAACTGCTAAATTCAAGGCTGCTAACAATTTTGCGGGCTATATTTACTCATGATCATTCCAATGAACAATGTATCTTTACTCACAATCATTCCAACGAACAACGTATGCAAGGACACTTTCTCTTCTTTTCTTTTCTCTGCCTCACTTTTTTTTTTTAAATAATTTTTTTTCTTATATGATACAAGGATGAAGGCAAGATGATATGTACAACGATTTTTTTTTTTTTTTTTGATAATTTGATGGTTATGATAACATGAAGGGAATTTGAATCTTGGTTCTTCTCATAAAAATGAGTAGGCAATGCCACTAAATTACAAAATTCTTGACATGTTGACATTTAATACATATCAAATACATAAGTAACTTAGAAATAAGGGGGGAAAATGTTTGCATGTTTATGGTTACATCTTATGCAATATTTATAGCGAAGTGTGTGTGTGCACCCAGCTACTCACTTTCTCCCGAACAAAATTTCTCTCCAAACTAGATTGAAGAGAAATCCTTCAAACTTATTATATATCACTTTTTCGGGTGTGAATTTTGAAAATCTAACCGAATTTCATGTTACTTATGTTCTTAACTTGCATATCAAATTTTGTGTAATTCGGATTTTATTTACTATTTGATCAATGAACTTATTTTTTATACACAATTTTAGTTTACAAAAACTTGAAATTTTAACATTTATTTGATAACATAGCAATTGATTTTTGATCTTCTTGAAATTTTGCAAGCATGAAGGATATAATAAGAATATGCAATCCAACAGTTAGATTTTCAAATTTCACCCACAATATAAAAATATATGATAAGTTTGAAAGGCTAGTTTAGAGAGAAACTTTATTTTCCCACTAACCATTTGCAATTTGAATTGGTAATGAAACTTCCTGTGTCAAAGCTGCCCGTGGGCCTAGGAATTTTAGGCGACTTCCTAAGGTGCCCATCAGAAAAGGTAAATTGTGGGTCTATAATTGGTTCCATTGACGCTAAAAATACATAAGTGCGTTGTGCACTTTTTTCTTCACCCCGAAGAAGGCTCATAAAATTTTGAACTTATAGAAATCAAACCTAATTAAAATCTCAAGTTATTTCACAAAAAAATTTAAAAAAACAAAGTGTTGGATCATTATTGACGATTAAATTCCCCTTACGGCTTGAGACTTCAGTTTTTGTAAGCTAGTCTTCCGTATGGTAGATTGTAAATATTAGTCACCAAACTTCCCACATGGTCACATGGGCAACATCATTATATTCTCGACATTTGTTTCTTGATTTGTATCCTTTTTTTTTTTTTTTTTTTTCTTGATTTATATCCTTGAGTAGTCTTATCTGGATCTATCTCCATATCTAAATAAGAAAGAACCAACACTAAAAGGGCTTAACCAATGAAAGGTTCTTGCCCTATGTCTTTATATGTTCTTTAACAATGCCCCCAGGGGAAACGAGTCACCATTCCTTTTCTTTCTTCAATTGTTCTGATCCAAACAAATGGGTTGGTTTGTTTCATCCCTCTATCTGCACAGTTCTCTACTCAACAATCTCTCTCTCTCTCTCTCTCTCTCTCAACATCAAAATCAACATTAGAAATTATATTTCAACTTTTTCTCAGTATATATTTCCTTACCCAATAAAGTAAAATTAATTTCTTAAGAAAATAATAAAGTTAATTTGTTTTTGTTAAATTTTATACATGAACCATGATATTTGATTCTCTATATAAAATTAATCTTATATTAGTTAGTATTCATTCATTGATTATGTGTTAAATCCATCTTTCTTAGGCAAATTGAGACTATTAAATGAATATATTATTAAGTAAACTTGCAAATTGCAATAGTTCTTTTGATAAATTAATTTCTATTATTCTACACTTTAATATTTAATTAGTCTTGTTATATTATAATTTAATATTGTATGTTGTGTATCTTTTATTTATAAATTATTTTTAATTGCAAATGTCTAATTAAAAAAAAGAAAAAAGAATTGTGATTCATTTACTCTTTTTCTATTTATGAGAGGAATCCTTGAAGGAAAACATTTTGGTTCCAAACTGGTTTGAAACTATCTTGGTCTAATTCATAATGTGGCGATTAAAGAGACTATATATGTGTAATTTTAATCACATGACTTGTTTAAATAATACAAATCAACAATTTATAAATCGCCAAGTAATGGGTTAGAAGAGATAGCATTAAGTTAGTTTAGAGCCAACTTTAGCAATTTTAAAATTGATTCTTCATCATGAAAATAAAATTAAAAGACCCTAATATTGATAGTTTCTAGCCAGTTTTGGGATTCACACATATACAAACTTGGGGAACTAAAAAGAATTATTTATACACCACCATATGTCCACCAATAAGAAAGAAAATAAATATTTTTAATTGGTTACGCATGAGCATCCACAGCAGATGTGGTATAAAAAATGCCATTTTAACACACTAAAAGTCTACTTTATTATTTATCACATCATTTTACAACATCCCATTTATCAGATGTTCTATTCTTCAATTTTATATATTAAAATAATATATACAACATTTTAAAATAATATTTACAAATCATCAAACTCAATCAACAGCCACCACACTGCTGCCAACAACCAACAGCCACCACCACATCCTCCACAACCCAAAACACAATTCAAAACAAACCCATAGCACACCAAATCGGAAGCCCCACCACCACCACCCCCTCAACCACAAACCCCGACAAACCCACCGCCTCCACACCCTTACGCACACCCACTTCCAAACCAAAACTTTCATAATCCAAGTCAACCCAGACTCCAAACCCACCATCTTCCCCCCACACTCTCCGCTACCTCCACGCCACTTGCTCCCCTCAATTCCTCGGCCTCAAAACCACCGGCAACTCCGGCATCCTCAAAGAGTCCGACTTTGGCTCCGACCTCGTCATCGCCGTCATCGACACTGACATTACTCCCAACCACAAAAGCTTCAACGACCAAGACCTCAGACCCATACTCACCTGCCTAGCCCATCCGAACCCAACCACCTCCATCGAAATCGAACCCAGCCAACACAATCTGAACCCACACATCACCATCTAAACCCACCCATTGCCCAACCCACCCATCAAACCACAGCCAAAAAAAAAAAAAAAAAAACCATTGCTAGAGAGAGATCGGCGTGGAAGTGATCGTCAGCATTGGCATTGGCGTCGACGTCGGCGTGGAAGAGCAATGAGGGTGAGAGAACAAAAGATGAGAGGTTGAGAGAGTTCTGGAGAGGATTGGGGTTTGAGATAAAAAAGAGAGGAAGAGACTGACGGAGAGATGAGAGAGAAAGATCAATAAAAAATAATAAAACCGTGTGCCATATTGCTCCGTATCGTGCCAAAGTTATCAAGGTACTGTAGCATGTTGTATAAATTTAACATATTTAGCACATCTGATAAAGCTCCGTTTTTTGCATTTGGTGTACCAAATGCCAAATATTATAGCGTTCAACACAAATACCACATCTGCTGTGAATGCTCTAAGAGATTGTGTAATTCCCTTCCCATGTTATAGTTAGTGGGAATTCTTTTTGTAATGCAAGAGAAAGGATTTCCATCTCTACTATCCTGGCTTATGTTTTGCAGCCTACTGATGGAAAAGGTGCTCCTTTCTCTTCCTTAATTTCTATATTTTTCTATTAAGTTTCTTCTTATTATTACGAAGAAAAAAAAAAAAACCTCATTATGCCACAAATTCGCACAAGAAAATTTTGAGTTATGGTTAACATAACTTTCTTCTTTTTTTCATAATTGCTTTAAGCCTTTAACCAAAATCATGCTCCCCCATATGAAACCTACATATTCATCTTTCTTGCACTCCATTAGAAACCATCACATCTTACTTATTTTAGTATTTACTACTTAGCTGTATATGGTCAAATCTAAGTTACTTAAAAGGTACAAATTGTGTGGGGTATGCTCGTTGGAATTTTAATGCATCATGTGGGTAGATTTTATTTCTTTACTACTCATTTTTCCAAATTCCTAGCGAAAAAGCTAAAAAGTATATTATTCCTATCATCAAGTCAAATCCCATTTTATTATGAGAGATCCGTTTCATGAAACGGGCATAAGAGATATTTTCTTTAATAAATATTACTTTAAAATTGAACACAACTATTGAAAAAGAAAATCAAGAATCCAACAAGAATATGAGCTAATTTTAACTCCAATCAATTTAGTGAATAAAGTTCTCACATTTACAATTTAATACTTTAGACAATATTTGTAGTAAATTGTGTGTGTATGTGTGTGTCCACCTTAACTCTTGTTGTTATCCAATTATTTTTCCAGTTTTCACCACTTGGGCTCCTAATTAACCATTAATAAACTGCTCTTTGTTTTAATTGGTTTGCAATTATATCTAAGCTTTTGGCTTTTTGTTGAGTTCTAAAATATATTATTTTTTTGCCAAAAATACTATTTTGATCCCTATATTTTAGTAGCAGTTAATTTGATCTATTTTATTTTCAACTTGCAGTCAATTTAGCTCTTACTGTCAACTCACTAACAAAAATTGACCGCAAGTTGCCAATGACATCAAGATGTAGGGATTAAAGTGATATTTTCGCCTCAATTTTTCTTAGTGTTTTCTTGTAAAACCACTATCTAATTCAAAATTATAGCCATATGTATTATGTAGGTCCTGAATGAGGTTGCAACTTGGGCTGGATGGGTCAGGTTGGTTTCAATCCTAGGCCCAAGGTTGAATAGGCAAGAAAAGCCAACCTCGCTTGATGGGTTTGAAGTTTGAGGGATACCTTCTCAAAAGAAAAAAAAAAAAAAATCATAATTTTTTCTTAGGATTAATAATTTGAAAATTCTGACATTTAGGTTACATATTTTCATTACTTGTACTACCGCATGTCAAACTGTGTTAACCAAATGTAATTACTATCTAATCCATAAATTTATGTTTTGTGTATGACTGTAAAGTTAAAAAAACTTGAAATTTAAATATTTTATAATGAGATAGTTATTAATTTTCAATCATCTTGATATTTTGTAAGGATCTGGTTAATGTGTATCTTAAGGGCATACATTAACTATCTACTTGAGAAAGTTTTTATGAATAATTGAAAAAGCTATCAAAACAGTTAATTACTTTTTTATTTTTCCATAAAAAATTTCTTAAAATTGTTTACTAATGTTTGCCCTAAGGGCACATGTTAGTAAATCTCATTTTGCAATTATGAAAAGTATAAGAAGATAATGCTATCCAATAATTAATTCGTCAAAATGAAAAGATATAAAGTGCTTTAATATTATATAAAACTATAGTACTGCGCATCCTTGGTGCGGTGGTTACTTCACAAGTATAAATGCATATGGAGTGTGCGGGGGATAAGGGCCGGGTTCAAGTCTCCAAGAGAGAACTTCACACACATATGCACTTAGATTAGGCAAGAGTAGAAATTTTATCTTATATAAAAAATATATATATATATATATATATATTATATGAAATTACACTAGATATTACTTGAAAATTGACCCAATACACATACTAACATGGCGTGGTTTTTTAAAGCATGTTCTGTTAACTACTTCCACTTTAAATGAGTGTATGTTTTGAATTGAACTGTTTTTTAAAAGTGTAAAGTTTTATTTGGCAATTACCCCTTTTGTTTTTGTTTTTGTTTATTTATTGTTTTTTGAAAAAGAGAGTTGGACTAAATGAAAGGGGAAAGAGAGGATTTAAACCACTAACCTTCGATTTATAATGTGTAATTTTCAGCTTATTGTGCTATCCCTGGAGGGTAATAAAACAGAATTATTAGATGTATGATTGAACATGAAGAAAAGAAATCAAGAAAAATAGATTGATTTCAATTTCACCATCCAAAAAAGAAAAAGGGACGGATTTTTTTTTCCAGTTTAATCGTTAGTGTTTAGAATGTCACAACGCATGGGAATTATACTAGAAAAAAGTTCAGGTATAGGTTTAGTTAAGTTGGGATATATTTGGACCAAAAAAACCAAACCAAAAATGATTTGCTTTAATTCAATCGCAGCTGTGAATTGGGGAATCCAAGCTGCCCAAGTTGCTGCTCAGTCATTTGATTAGTAGTAAGAAATCAAATCCTGTGGGGGCAAAGTGCTCCAATTAGGTGGGAACCTACATCCCTCTGTACCTTGACCTGGCTGCTTGACAAAGGCACTAATTTCCAATTTGATTGATTGTTTCTAAAGGATTGTGGGACCAGTTCTTCACAATAATCATTTCCACCTTTACTTGAAGAGAATAAATGTGTGGAATGGTGGAAAGTGAAGCAAGAAAACGTAGAATGAGAAAGGAACAAAGCAAAAATTATGTTAATGGGTTCTTGTCAAAATCTTGCATATATCTTTCAGTCACTAGTTTCTATAGATTTGTAGGGCACTTCTTCAAGCTTCCCTTTGCTATAAGTCGTTGGCAAAGATTCAAAATGTTTCATCTTTTTGTTATTTTGTATTTGAGGCTAAAGAACAGGATCAATTGCTACTTTAAGTCTTGTTATGTAGGTTTGATTACCAAAAAAATAAATCTATTTTTTTTTTTTTTTTAATTGTGGTCAAGTTTCTTCGGTATATTTTGTTTCATATAAGGAAAAGGCCATCTGGCATAATTTCTCCTTTAAGGTGCACACATTAGGGAATATTATTGACGTCTCCCACTAATTATACTTTAGATTTTATCCAATAAGGTGGTCCACAAAAATTGCTAACTAGATTCAACTTACTTGAAACTTCAAGCACATCATTCTTAGAAATAACTACTGTAAATTGCCTAAATGTATATAGTAGGATAAACATACCAGGTTAAATTACACAGAAATTCAGAGTGATTTATTTTTTGAAGAAAAATGTTCAAAAATTTGTTCAGCCTAATATTAGAATAGAAAAATGTGCAAGTTGATGGGATTAAAAAAAATATATATATAGAGAAACTGATTTGGAGGAAAATTCTATCATTTTTAACCCTAGTAAACCATCCATCTAAAGGGGAAAAAAGGGAAAGATTTAGTCACAACAATATTAAATCAATGAAGACCATTTGAGTGCAAGAGAAGTAATCTTACAAAATTAATGAATTACAAAAAATTAAACTTTAGATTCTGTCTTACATCAATAAGAAAAGTAAACCATAGTCTTAATTTGAGTGCAAGAGAAGTAATCTTAATTATGTAATTCTACAATTGCGCACTCTTAGCGTGATGATCACTCCATAAGTACAAAATTCTTGTGGGGTGTGAGGTGTGGGGGGAAGGGTTGAAGTTCAAGTCTGCAGGAGAGAATCTTAGTAGTAAAGATGTAAACGTTAAGAGCTTTCTACTATGGATGTATGCCTTTAATTCTGAAACACATTAATTTCTTGCACTCTCTCTCTCTCCCTCTCTCCATCTTCTTTATTGCATTCTAAGAGCTCAAATAGTGTGAAACACTATAGCTAATTTAGACCCCCAATTTTAAATTACGACTTAATTGCTTTTACTCTAACTTAACTAAGTGCAGAACAAGAGTAAATGATATGCAATAAAATCGGAACACTACTCTACGGCATAAGCAAGTATAATAAACAATAAATGTAAAGTTTAAAGAGTAGGGAAGAGAGATGCAAACACAAGATAATACGGCAATGTGTTATTGAAGAGAAAACTGAAAATGTAAAGTATAAGCAAGTATAATAAAATCGGAACACTACTCTACGGCATAAGCAAGTATAATAAACAATAAATGTAAAGTTTAAAGAGTAGGGAAGAGAGATGCAAACACAAGATAATACGGCGATGTGTTATTGAAGAGGAAACTGAAGTACTCGGCGAAAAACCTCTTCGCGACCCTCCAAAATGAAATTGATCCGCTAGTGAATAAAGTTGGAATACATGAATAACGAAGAGACCCTCCAAGCCTAATCTACCCAATTTACTTGAACCCTCCAAGTTCGCTACCAACGGGTTTCACAAAGCAATATCTTCACTAGTTGTTCGGATCCCACAATTAGCTCTAAATTGCATATGCCACTCAAAGACTTCTTTTAATGCTTCTCATGTGCACCAAAACTTCTCTCAACACTCAAATTGGTTGAGGTAAGTGTTTGGGTTAAGAACCTCTCAAGGATGTGTAGATGGAGAGGTAGGAGTAAAGGAAACTTTAGAGAAAATGGTGTAGATGATTGTGGGTATACAATCTCTAACTCTCAAGTGTTTTGCTAGAGTTTTCTCTCTCAAAAGTTTCTTGGAAAAACTCATTCTTCTTACAATTTTCATGGGTAATGAGGGTTTATATAGTATTGATTAAGGTATGTGAAAATGCACACTCAAAATCATCTAGGCAAAGAGTTTCGCGGGTCACTCGTGACTTGGTCTGAGTCGCAAAGTGACTCGCAAAATCTAGCCTGGCAAAAACTCTTCAAATTTCAGCATATGCTTCTCACATGGCATTCTAGTCGTGAATTTTTCATCTTCACAGAATCTTCACCAATCTCTCATACACAACCCTTATATTAAATCCCACAAAAATACAGGAAAATGATTAAACAGAAATACAATTAAATTTGACACGGAATTAAAACCAACATAAAAATATAGTTGTAAATCACAACTTTACACATTTTTTATAATTTCTCATATATTTTGTCGTTATATTATAACTATGTCTAGTTTTTTCTAACCTATCCTATCATTCTAAAGTTATGTCTTATTTTATTTTATATTTATATAAATATTATATATCTTTCATACCGTTTAATTTATATTGAGGCAATGGTGAAGCCAAGAATTTATATTTAGGGGGCTAAACATAAAATTAGACAATTGATTTTTTCACTGTGTATATATTAATTATATCTATACTAATATATAGTAATGTACATACAATTTAATAATTAGAACCCAGAGGTGTATTTTTTTTTGAAATACTGTCGCCTAAACATGTCCATGAACCTAGATTTTACAAATTAAATTATCATCCATTAAATATAATGACTAAAATTAAAAAAAAAAAACTAACAATTTAAAGATTGCTATATAAAAGATAAACAATCATTCAAATTTCAATATATAAAAAAATCTAATAACTACAACCAAATACATGTTATATTATTTTATATATAAATTAAATGATAAAAATAATATATTTTAATCATATACATTTATAATGTTATGATATATTATTTATTTTAATATTTGAAGAACAAATAAACATATGAAAAAAGTCAAATCAAACTAAATGAAAATAAAATATAATTACATAATAAAGTGCGATTAGTCTACACGACTACACACTTGCTTTTGTAGAAAAAATTTTAACCACACATGTGGTTATCTAGTAGAGGAAAATAATTACTCGAGAAGTGTTACGTCCAAAATATTTTTACAATAATTTTACAACGAATCCTAAGTGATAAGTCGTTATTGGTTCTAATTTTAATCCACAACTTGAATAATTTTTTACCCATGCGTAACAACCAATAACAACCCGTCACTTCAAAATTTTTGTAAAAGTATTGTGAATATAACATTTGTTTTTTAAGTAACTCCACTATATATACATATACTAATTTTTTTTCCAATTTTTTTTGGGGGGGGGGGGGGGGGGTGGGGCAAGGCCCCTTTCGATCCCAACATGGCTCTGCCACTGTATCGAGGAAGAATGGTTGTGTTTTACCATATATGTTGCAAACTTGATTTTGTAATTTAAGGACAAATTACAAATTATTTATTTGTGGTTTGACTGAAATTTAAGTTGTTTACCCGTGGTTTGAAATTTAACACTTTACCCACCTAAAGTTAACTCAGTTAAGGTTCCATAACCTACCTCCGTTAAAAATAAGACTAAATATGTAATTTTGCTAAACTTTTATGTCTCTTCTCCAAAAACACAAAAAACATTAAAAAAAAATCCAAGATAAAATAAGATAAGAAATATGTTAGTAAAGATAAAGGGATAATTACAGTAAACCCACCTGTGGTATGGCCCGTTTTCACTTTGCCTACCCGTGGTTTAAAACTTTACACTTTGCCCACCTAAAGTTAGCTCCGTTAGCCTTCTGTAACCCACCTCTCCGTTTGCCGTTAGAAAAACACATTTTTAGACAAAAACAAATATAACAAAAATAAAAAAGTTAAAAATTTTATAAACTGAGCCTGAGTTTTCATATCTGAACTTCTATAGTACACTTTCTATCAAATCTCTATCCCCCTCTTCAACACAACCTTCTTTGAGAGGTCTCGTGGACAGAAAGCAAGTCGAGCTAAGAGCCATCACACTTATCGAAGAACAACTTGTTCCTAACCCTCTGGACCACAATGTCCCATGAGTAAACCAACCTGGGCGCACACATGAGGGTGGAGAGGATGGTGTCGGTGGCAAAGACGGTGGCTTTGTCCTCGTTGGCGAGGCGGCGGATGACAGGGTCATCAGTGGTGGTAACCTTGAAGAAATTGCGGTTTTTGAAGCGCTCAAGGCGGCGCTCGTTCTTGGGAGTGATGCGATCAAAGGATCGATCCTAGAACTCGAGTGCGCCGCAGAGGAGGAGATCCTCGGGTTCGGGGACTGAGAAGGAGAGCTTGGAGAAGGTGGAGAAGGGGATCTGATCGAGCATGTTCCATTCGGGTTGGATATCGATAGAGGATTTCAAAGGCTCTCGGCGCATCATGTTGTTGGCGTTGGAGCGGTTATTATTGTAGTGACGGTCGCGGCGAGCGCGTTCCTTCTCTGCCTCGAGCTTTTTGGCTTCGACTTCCTCGTCGCAGCGTTGAGGGAGCTGGCGCTGTTGTTGGAACTTCCACTTGGGGCCAAACTTGGGCTTAGGTGGAGGCTTGTCATCGACGAGACGGAAGGAGGAGTCTTCATCGGCGGCGCCGGAGGAGTCTTCATCGGCGGCGCCGGAGGAAGGGAAGGAGTCGTCGTTGGAGAAGTCGAAGACGGAATCGGAAGGGTTCTTGGAGCGGTTCTGGTTGGGGTTGTTGAAGTTGGTGCGGGTCCAGTCGGCGATATGGCCAAGCTTATCGGAGCGGGAGAAAGGGGCGAAGGGGACGTTGACAGGGAGATTTAGGTTGAGATGGGTTTTGGTGATTGGGTTCTTGAAGAAGAAGAAGAAGAAGAAAGAGATGGGTTTTCTATAATAAATTTCTTTATCCTATTAGAAATTCTTAAGTAATAAAAAATCCACACTTTTTTATCTTTGTTACGTGAACTTCTATGTTGTGAAATTGTGAATATTGTTATAGATTAAAAATAATTTTATTGACCATTTGATTGGTGTGTTTTTTCTCCATTTTGTTCTTATTGAAGTTCATGAACAATGAAATATCCTAACTTTTTGATTCTTGTTATATTTGTTTTTACCTAAAAATGTGTTTTTCTAACGGCAAAGGGAGAGGTGGGTTACGGAAGGCTTACGGGAGTAACTTTAGGTGGGCAAAGTGTAAAGTTTTAAACCACGGGTAGGCAAAATGAAAACGGGCCTAACCACAGGTGGGTTTACTGTAATTATCCCAAAGATAAAAGAAGAAGTTTCAAACAATTGAGGTAAAAGCTGTCTTGCTGGAGTTAGAAAGGTGGTCAATCACGGCATGGGCATTTTGGAATGCCAGGTACAAATTTTACTTTGAGCAGACTCAGCTACACTCGAAATCTATCCTAGATGGAGGGAATGGACTCGTAGAAGAATACCAGAAGCTAATGGAGGCCTAGCGACATACCAAATAGTCTTTGCTTTTTTAGTAGTTTTGCTTTGTTTTTTGGTTTCCCCAGTGGCAGTGTACCTGGGTGTTTTTTTTTTTCTTGACTCATGCTTTTTGTGACAAGTATTCTCCTGTATACGACTTTCTTTGTTGATTTATAATGCAAGTTTGAAATGTTAAGACATTGAATAAAACTTTTTACCAACCACCTTTTGATCTTATTTTCTCTTTAATCTTTATGTTTTTTGTATTTTTGAGGAGAGAGATATAAAAGTAGAGTAAAATTTCATATTTAGTTATGTTTTTAACAAAGTTGGGTTACGGAACATTAACTGAGTTAATTTCAGGTGGATAAAGTGTCAAATTTCAAAAAATAGGTAGGCAACTTAAATTTTGGCCAAACTACATGTGAGTAAGTTGTAATTTGCCTAAAATTTAAATTTTAAAGTAGGATTTCTTTCTACACACAATAATTTTTAGCTTTTGTTTCATTCTCTAGTCATCTGTGTATGCCCGATTGTGCACTGTTTTCTTGGTCTGTTTCTCACGGCCAAACTGTGTAATGCCATGTGTTTATGGTTCTTTACTTCAATAAAATTTATCTCTTATCTCAAAAAAAAAAAAAAAAGTGATGCACATAAACTCGCAGGCTGATGTCAGTCCAAAGCAGATTGCACATTATGGCCTTGAATGTAATAGTTGCAACCTCTCAGAAGCTCAGACCAAAAAAAAATGAAGAATAAGTACATAAACCTTTCAACCATTACGTGTGTAAGCTTGCAACCTCACATCCTCAGACCAAAAGAACTAAGAATAAATAAGTACATAATTAAAACCTTATAAACTACACACCGGTATAAGGGTATGTATATGGACAGAAAACAGAGTAACGCTACAAATACAAATTATTTTATAATATTTTTACAAATTGCTGATGTGACTTTAGTAATTTTCAAATAATTATTGGTAAACATAAATGTGATGTTAGTAGTAGACGAGCTAATAAGAATTTTCCACATCAGACCATCGCACACCTTTGGTGCAATGGTCACTTTACAAGTATAAGTGTTTGTGGAGTGGGAGGTAAGGGCCGAGGTTCAAGTCTCCAAGAAGGAGCTTCACACACATATACACTTGAATTAAGTTAAAGTAGAATTCTATCTTGTAATAAAAAAAAAAATTTCTCACATCAGTAGTTTGTAAAAATATTGTAAAATAGTTTGTAGCTGTAGCATTACTCCAGACAATATGTTGAACAAGTGGCAATAACAATAATTTTCATAAATGAGAACGCAGTGTCCATAAAGCATTGTGCTGGACAGTTTGTACTGAAGGGTTGGAGCAGTTGTAATTAAAATTTAATTTGTTGCACTTTCCGTCAAGCTAGCCTAGCCTGTTGGTTCAATATGTAGCCTTTGAAGTCTTATTTCCTAGTTAAATCTCCCACCAGAAAAGTTTGTATAATTAATAATTTAACATTATTCCTCCTCATCTCTTTGCCAAAATTTCAAAATTTACCATTACGCTTTCTATACAAATTTACCATGTATATATAATTGTACCTATATATGATCAATATCATTCAGCTTGTACTTATATATAATCAATATCATTCACCTTGTACGGAAGCCTTGTTAAATTACCGATTATCCCAAAAGCTTATATTGTTAGGAAATGATGAATTTAATCACTTAACCATAAGTTTAACACTCCCCCTCACTTATGGGCCTAAACTTCCTCTTAATAAGTGAGGGCCCAACAAGTGGGAATTTAACATTTTAAATGAGAGGTAGAGTAAAGTCAGGGATCGAACTCAGGATTTTCTTCTCTGATACCATGTTAAATTACTGATTGCCCCAAAAGCTTAAGCTGTTAGAAAATAATAAATTTAATCACTTAATCATAAGTCTAACAGGCCTATGGCAAGAGTCGGCAAGACATTACTTAAAGCTTGCATTTAAAGAAGCACAATCGGAGTCAAGCTTAGCTTGATACCTGACAGCCAAGAATGAAAAACAAGTGCTACTGTTGCTTGCCTTGTTCAAGCACTTGTTTCATTTCATGAGGCCCCCATATATAATGAAATTAAGTTACATGACGTGTACTCTTTGGTCTCTCAAAGAGCCAACTATGCCTTACCCTTGGTTGATTTCCCCAGAAAATACGAAATGATAATTTGAGGTCGGGTTTGTGTTGTTTCATTCCTTGGAAGATATAGTTGAAGCCTATCAAGTGCATAAGCTCAAGTAGGATCTTTACAAAAACAGTTACCGTAATGTAGTCTTTTTTTTTTTTTTTTTTTTTGACAAGTCACCCTACTGCTCATCACCTCAGCTTCTTTCAAGGGAAGCATTTTAATCATACATTTTGGTAGAAAATTCTCTTTAGGATGAGTTTAAGGTTCATTCCTTTTCTTCTTCTTTTTTGGTTCACACAACCAACTTAAGAACTTGAGGAAACATGCCATAGCAATTATTTTGACAACATAGGTCATCAATATTCAATTGCAATTTGGTTAAATTTCTACACATAATTGTGTGGTTCAGAAAGATTGCAGAGTAAATAGAAAACATGCTGACCCATATGCAACTAAAGATGACAAACAATGTCCATAAGATGGTGACATTTTAATGTCGGTATCAGTGATTGATTTTCACTATAATTAAATTAGCCAATTGATCTTAAAGTCACGTACATCGCAATCAATTCACATTCTGTACATACTACATAGTTAAATATATGATACATGAATTTAGCTCATATTCATAAGTCAATATTAGCCATGGATCGTAAGCTAGGTAGATCTTAAGATATATACATATGTAACAAATCGAGATGTGGTGGTATATCAATCATAGCATCATCATCCATAAAAGGTGACTTTTTTTTTTCCTTAGTCTGTTTTTTTTTTTTTTTTTTTTTTTTTTTTGGAGGGAGGGTTGTTTGAGATTGCACTTGAAACATCTGATTAGCCACTCTTAATATACGCAAAAATTTTAGAATAAAAAATCATATATTATAATAAGGAATATTGAGAACACCATAGTGTGATCAGCACTCTTGGAAAAGATGAGATAAATTAGTATCTTATAAAGTCAGGTATTAATGTAAGATTCCACTTGACCTTCCTCATTATAGCCACAGCATTGGGAAACTGAGACCAAGAGTAGTAAAATGGTATGATATTCTTGTACTGACAAATTTAGATGCTTCTACGCAACAAATCTTCTTTTTTTAAAAACCCTCAAACATGTATGCTCTGAACCCTAATTTTTGTTACCAAGGAATGGTTGACACTGATCCGATTTCTTAATTTATAATAATCCTAGCCTTAATGATGTAATGGAGTTAATTGGTACAGAAAACAAAAATGTCAGTCTTCTACTACTGTGTTCCGTGTTGGTAGCCACGACAAAGTTTTGCAATTTTATATATGCCAGAAACATACACCTAAATATAAGCACACATACAAATTACATACTATTATATGTTTAGCAAATTGCTTCCAATGTTGTCGGGAACCCTAGGAAAAAAAAATCACTGCTGCATGTGACCAAACAGATTCGTACCATTTCTTATTACTATTATACTATACATTTATTAAAATGAACTTCTCCTAATTGCTTTGTTTGACTTGAAAGTCAAGGAATGGAAATTATAGTTTCGTGATCTAGTTCTAGTGTATAGAGGAGGTGCTAGATGCATGGGGCTCCATAGTATTATTCCAAGAGCAGCCTGAATTTTAAAATAAAATTGTTTTTTATTGTTTTGCGTGTGAGTGTGAGTGTGTGTTTTGGGTAGGGGTTGGTTTAAATTAATTAGATGTCCTTTCCACGAAGATCCCCATGGTGTTTTCAATGTACTCACTAGGGCCAATATAATGGTCCGTTTGGATTAAGAGAGAGAGAGAGAGAATAGAGTAAAGTAGAGTAGATTTAGCACAAAACTCCCTCCCCCTTCCCCCCTCCATCCAAACAAGCAATAAATGTGAGGCCTCAATGTTGAAATTTTAGTTTTATTCAAGATATAAGGTCAAATTTCTAGGGTACTTGACTCTACTTTTTAGTAGATAGGGGCATAGGGGAACCCATATTAGTGGCATGGCCATTGACCAGCCTAGCTAATTAATTTGCACTTATTAAATGAAGCATTAATATACAGGGTAGATTGCGACCAAATCCATACCTTATACCATTGAAAAAGTTTTTCTTTTGAGATACAAACTACATTTTACAAAATTTTTATTAATAGTAAGCCTAGATGAAAATCAATAAGAGGTTGATTACATCAACATTTTGTAAAAATATTGTAAAATAATTTATGTATGTAACATTACTCTTTTGTAATAGCATAACGTATATATACTTTCACAATTCTACTTCAATTTTTTTTTAATAATCCCTAATGTAATTTACTAAGCGAGCCTGAATCCTGACCCTGAAGCACTTCTAGGAATCTAGTTGGGTTGGCCATTTTGTGAACACTTCACTAACACAAATAAGTTCGATTATCAAGCTCAAGTAAAAATGTGAGCTAGATTATTAACGGGTTGAGCTTAGGTTAGGTCTTGAGTACCAAAACCAATCAATACATACCAAATTTATGTGTGTTCTAAGATTTCAATATTCCAAAACCTTTTGCTTAAGTGCTATATATACCTCAGTCATTGGAGCAGTAGAACCCAAGACCTTCCTGTATAGAGCATAGTGGTGCATGGCCCATAACTTCCTTAGTAACCAGTAACCAGCTTCGTTGGGCTACCTTGACTCATGAAGGTGTTTGTTGAGAGTTTTGACTGTCTGTTAATGAAAGGGAATGTGGACCCAGTTTATCCAGAAAAGAGTCATGGATGGGTGACTCAGAGATGGGGCACCAAAAGCAAAGTTACAAAACAAAGGTAACGCTTACCGATGCTTATAGGCAAGGTTAAAGCCTTAAAGGTATTAAAAGCTTTGCATCATCTTTCTATATGCCCAAGATAATTGATTCTACTTTTTTCATGAAAAGGGGGAAAAATAAATTAAACCTTGTTTCGCACAAAAAAATATGGAACTAATCTTTGGCTACTGTTTCGATCTTTCTGTCCAACAAATTGCTGTTTTAGACTTTTAAGTCCAAGAACAGAACAATTGATTACTTACGGGATTTTATAAAGAAACGGAACGAATGGAATAAAAATGAATTAAATATTTATGTCTTTATTGTTAATTTGAATGTCTAAAGAGAAAGTAATAGCATGGAAAGTAACCTTTCAGGTTTTTATTTATTTATTTTGGAAACAATAACCTTATAAGTTGAATGGAAAGAAATGTAAATGAATCAATTTAATAGCATTTTTATTATGCTTTCCTTTAATAAAAATAAGAGAATAGATATTTAGTATATCATTTCTTTTTACTCATGGGGTACGTCCTAGAGGCGTAATATAAACTTAGAAGTTTTAAGTTCAATCCATCAAACTATTGGTCTATGGGGTTTTGAGAAAGTCTCATAGGAAAGAAGTAAAATAGTCTAATCAAAGGCTATGATACAACTTCATTTTACAAAAGTCAAGATTTTTATATCTTAACTGATCCTTGGTGCGGTGGTCACTCCACAAAGGCCGGGGTTCAAGTCTTCAGGAGGGAGTTTTACACACATATACACTTAGATTAGGTTAGAGTAGAAATTCTATCTTGTATTTAAAAAAATAAAAAAAATGGAGGCACCCAAGGTTTAAATCTCCCCTCACCTAACTTCGAATTATTAAAAAAAAATCCATTTGGTTGCTACTCTTCTTTTTTTTTTTTTTTTTTCCAAATTTTCCATTCATGCACTTAAGCTATTCATGGAAAAGTTGTTGGAAAAAATGGGTTTTTGCAAGTGGTTAGGTGGTTTAGATTAGAGCCAAAATTAAAGTGAGACTCGCACGTTCTTTGTGGCGGGCCTGAGTTGGGACGTGTTCCCTCCATGAGGATATTAACGTCATATGGTCACTTACGAAAACAATTAACGAATGGATCAGAAATTGACTTCTAAAGTTCTCACTTGAATATGGTTTGAAGTTATGAAATCATTGACTCCTACATAGGAAAGGAATTAGATTTTGAATCTCTTTATTATTATTATTATTATTATTATTATTATTATAAAGACTTAGGATGTATTTATATACAAGGTAATTGGCAATTGGGTTGGGCCCTAAGGAGTGAGGAAGTATCTGATAAGACTGTGTCATGAGATATTTTTTTTCTTAAGGGGAACCCCACTTTTAGTAGGTCTTACCCAAGTGGACCTTCTACCACACATGCACACCATTTGCATCAAGTCGAGTTTGGCATGGGCTAGGCCTTGTCCATCCAATATTCAATAATTTTTTATTCCAGTGTTTTTCCATGTGCATTTTTTTTTTAAAAAAAATTTCAAAATAGTATGTTTGTTCACTATTACACATTTTTTGAATTGGTGTGAGTTTGTCTATAAATATGCATCTCTAATTTCATTTCAGTTAATTTTTCCATTTATGAGAGAGAGAGAGAGAGAGAGAGAGAGTTTTGTTCGTTGCATACAGAGATTATTGTGCTTATTCTGTATGTTGTTGATTTTTAAATTTTAAGAGGCAAACATCCAAAAGTCACAAAGAACCATTTGTGAAGGGTGAAATATGTTTTGAAGACATGGTGTCAAACACTAACTTTGAATATTTTGAGTTTCATTTTGCATTCATCTGGTCTGTGAATTTTAATTTATTTGTCTTCTTTGTTTGTCACAAATTAAAATGCTTTATATCAATTAATTTGTGCAATATTCTAGCAAAAGCTAAATCATGCCTGTTGATTTTTTTGCACACATTTTGTTTATTTTTTTGGGTATGGCAATCTGAGGAATATGGAGTGTTCGGTTACAAGGGATAAATGAGATGTGTTGGGGGTTTACAACTTAGTTTATCAAGTGATAGTGATGTGTAATTTTTTAATAAAACATAAGCAATAATCCTAGGAGTACACCCAATTTAACTCATAATTGATGGAATTGGATGTGTCTTTAAACTTATTAAAAAATATCTTGCCACGTTATTAAAAAGGAAAATGTCACCTTGTTGCTCTATTAGATATATAAACAAAAAAACTAATTGAAGTGAACAGATGAACCAATAATACTCATTTTTTAAAAATTTTAGAGACTTAAAACACTCATTTTAAACTTTAGAGACTAAAAGTGTTTAACAAGTAAACTTTAAGGATGAACAATGTATTTCGACCTTTATTATTTTATCTTGCTCATAAGGATTTCATTATTTGAAAATGATTGTTAATATTAAGTTTTTTGGATGAATATTTCCTAATAAAGATAATATATTTTTTACTTTTATTTCTGGTTTGGCCATTTTCGGAAGAGCATATATAGTTTAAAATTGTTCCGCATTAAGTCAATTAGGCCTCAATAATAATGTCTTAAACAAAGTATTTTTACCACACACATATCCTGAAAGCTATGTAGAGAAGACTGATAACTGTTAAAGAACAGAACCCTTATGAATATATAATCTGACATCTTAACCAACAAAATCCTTCATTAATGTTTTCAAAATAGCAATAGAAACCTTTTCTTGTTTTAAGGAGGAACTCAAAATTATGATAGATGATTAAAATAATTATTATAAATTTCAATTTTTTTTGTTAAAGAAAATTAGTTAAAGTGGAATTTTTAATTTCATGGAAGATAATAGAATTTTCAGTAACGTAAATTATCCTAACAATTAATAAGATAAATGAAATTTTGGTTGGGGTAAAATTTATAATATCTTGAAACTTTAGATAATAGAGCTTTAGCTAAATTAAACTATTCTAAGTATTAAAAAGATAAATAACATTAATATGAAAAGAAATTCAAGCTAGAAGGTTTCATATCAAAAAACACCAAAAGCCTTGCGGTGACTATTAATGCAAGCTGTTTATAAACAGTTTGAGCTTGACTCTAAAAAAAAAAAAAAAATTGTTTATGTTCATTTGTTTAGTAAACAAGTTAAGTTCAAGCTCAACTCTAGGCTTGATTATTAAACAAGACAAGTTCAAGCATAATAATGTGTTCGTGATCATTTTCATGAACATGAGAGCTCAAATTATATAATACTATATACTTATATATATATATTTTATATAGAAATTTGGGCATATAAGTTTAAAAAACTGGTTCATATAATATAAAACTATTATTTGTAATTTATTCATAACATAAACAATCCATTTATAGAAAAGATTCATAGAATTGTGAAGGGATAAAACATTTTAGTCATAGTTTTACTATATAAAGGAAAAGAATAAGTTAATCAAGTAGCATGTAAACAAACTCGTGCTTGCTTGATAATTAAATAAACCAAGATTGAACGTGTAACTATATTTGGTGATGAGCTCAAGCTCGACTCATGTTTGAAAGAAATTAAATTAAATGAATAAATCTGAACTTTCAATACTTTGCTAGGTTGGCTTGTTTACAGCCCTAGCAGTGACCGATTCTTCTAATGAGAAGAAGTTGGGTTCAAATTGTCCTCCCTCACCTATTATAAGGAGAGAAAAAAATTTATCAAAAAAAAAAAAAAAAAACTAGAAGATTTTCATCAAACAAACTAGTAGCAGTTCATGATATTTATTTTTCTATTATGCCTAAAAGCAACATTTTAAGTATAATTTATGTTTTTATGAATTAGCCTGTGATAAGAGGAAGTAGCAAAGCTACCTTTTGTTATGCATAACACCTTTTAACATAAATGACAAACGTCACCATATCACTAAAGTGATACATTATTATATATTTTCTATTTTTTTTCTTTTCGTTTGGTAGTAACATGTTGTGTTAGTTTTTAGACCCCTTAACATAATATGTTTAACTTAATATTAAGTCAAGTTGATTAATAAGTTTGTTAATTAGATCTAGGTTAAACCAATATGTATAAAACAGATATAAAGCGGAAACTAAAGAACACACAGATCTGATGACCCAGGAAAACCTAATCGGTAAAAAACTTAAGGAGGATTTAACCTAGTTATCCTCAAGATAAAAACAGATCCACTATAAAAGAATTGAAGTTTGTACAATAAGACTTAGACCACTATCATTCTATTGCTACCTCGAGTAGAAAACTTACTACTACAACTACGTGACAGCTCCGAGTCCATAGACTACTTCTTTCTTTGATATGTAGCAAACACAAGTTCTCTTACTTGTGACTTTGAGACACCTCTCAAAGGTTTCAGATCTTCTTTAAAGTTCTTTATGCAGCAACTCAAGCAATCATTAAGTTCTTGACGTGAATCTAGATCATGATAACTCTATGTGTGTGTATGAAGATAAACACCTCTCAGATCTCACAAAAGATTCAACACACAACTCTCTAAAAAGATTTCTAAAACGTAGTTAGGGTTTTTTCCTTTTATACTTGGAGTGAAACACAAAACCCTACACGTCATACGGACTTAGGCTGAATTGGAAATTCTACAGAAAATTATATCTGCATGACTTTCAATTGATCGAGTCTAATTTTCAATTGATCGAGCCCTGCAAATTTTGACTAATAAATCCTGCAATCACTCGATTCTAATTTTACAATAAATCACACTTTGAGCAAGCCTAAACCTAGATTTTATATTTTGATCATGGTTTGCCAACATAATACAAATTGAAGTTCTAATACGTTAGTTCCTAAAGTCTTAGAACCTAACTTGTTGGATTGGGGAACCATATGTGAAGAAGAGAAGTGAGAGGTTTATAACAATATTAAACTTAAACTTTAAGCAGTTTTTTTTTTTTTTTTTTGAGAAGAAATTAAGCAGAAAAGTAAACCATAAAAATAAGGATCCTAATACGAACGGTTACGTATTTCCTAAGTAGAATCAGAATTACCTATGATTACGTAGTCAACAACCAATAATTGATTCAAAAAAACACCAAAAAAAAAAAAAAAAAAAAAACCCCAAACATTCAGCAAGTAAAAATAATGTGCACATTTTTTTGAACTTTTTTTTTTATCAACCAGTATAATGTTTAAAGTGGGTTTTGGAATTGTCTCAATTAATAGGGTTTCAGAGTACAATATAGTACAAGTAAATAAATTCACAAGTTAAGAAATGAAAACTTACTTGCAACAATTGAGTTAGAGCAATATAATTTTTTAGGGATGGCAATGAGGCAAGGTAGGGTTAGATCAAGAGTTCTTTATCCCCGCCTCGTCCTCTCTTCGAGGCAGGGGAAACCCGCACAAAGCAAGGGCGGGCAGGGCAGGTTTGAGGTGGGCTTGAAACCATTCTTAATGAGGTGACTTTGTCATTAATGAGATATAAAGGAAAGACAAAGATGATAAACAGTTGTAAGAGCGTAGGGAGAAATCGAATTTTTTAGAGGATGATAATAGAATATGTGGAAAAAAATTTATAAATAAAATATGTATTAAATATATCAAATTATATATATAATTTAAATATTAAAAAAATATATATTTACATTTGGAGCAAGGTAGGGCATGACGAGAAAAATCCGTCTCCTCTCAAGATGAGGAAGATCTGCACAGGAAAAAACAAGGCAAGGTGAGTTAAGTGAGGCAAGGAATATTTGCCATCCATATAATCTTTGGCAAGAGTCCTTGCTCATTTGGCCAATTACAATAAGATTTATGTGTATGTGGCGACTTTTTATTTTTTGGTGTAAATAATTTCCCTTTGGATGCATAGGTTCATGGGATTCTAATTTCTACAACAAATTGTGTTTGTCTTTATGTGGTATAAACTCCTATTCCAGGTACCTCTAACATGGATACTTCAAAGTAGCATGTAGATCTCGATTAAAAGTTTAAAACTATACATGGAATGTCTCTTCAATTTGCCACATTATGAGTTGGAAAAAGTTTAGCTCCAAACATATTTGGAGCCTTGGGCTTAAACAACCAATAGAAAGATGACATGTGCCATTTTATGTGCAATGCATATGACTCACCTGGTTAATTAAGTGAATCATGTGCAATGCACATGAGAAGTACAAATGTCATCTTTCTATTGACGCATGGTAAGAGCATAAGGCTCTAAACATGTTTAGAGTCAAACTCTATCCTTATGGGTTGAGGGAAGATAACTCTAAACTAGCTTATAGATGCATTTATTTATTTAGTTTGTTGGGTGATTTAATTGGCTCTGCATTTTGTCTTCAAAAAATATTTAAATTCCACAAACTACCCCTGAGGTTTATGATATACCAACTAAGCCCAAAACATTTTAAAACCTACCAATTTCATCGTAAAAACATAATTTTGTAATTGAAGACATTTTAATCCCTAACCCTGTTAGCACCTGTTAGTTATTTTATTTTATTTTTTCTCCTTTCTCAAATGTAACAGGTCTGCTCTCTCTCTACCTCTTTCGTTTTTCTTTCCTCTAACCTCTTTGTGTTTTTTTGTTTTGTTTTGTTTTTTTGTTTTTGCTAATCCTAACCTCTCTGCACTCTACTCTTCTTTACCCTCAGGCCTCTCTCTCCAACTTGATCCAGTCTCCTCTTTCTAACTCACCCTTTTCATTTATCTCTTTCTTCTCTCTAGCAACGGCAATGGTGCATATGTTTGGTGGTCTGGTTTGGTTGTGGATCGTGGTTATGGTGGTTGTTGGTTGCTGGTAATGGGCTCTAGTTTGTTGTGGGTATTTTGGTGGTGGTGGATTCCAATCTGTGGTGGGTTTGTTGTAGGTTTGAGTTTTTTTATTTAGGTTTTGTGGTCGGTGGTTGTTTAAGGTGGTGGTGGTGGTGGGTCTGATTTGGGATGGATTTGAAACGGAGGTGGTTATGGGTTTTGATCTAGGGTGGATTTGCAGTGAGGTGGTTGTGGGTTACGAAGTGGTGATTGGAATTTTTGGATTTGGGTTTGTTTGGGTTTTGTTGTTGGTGGTGGTCACTGGGTTTTGTGGCCAGAGGTGGTTGCTGGATTTAGTGGCCGGTGATGGTGGTGGTGGGTTCCAATATGGAATGAATTTGCAATGGGGGTGGTCTTGGGTTTTGATGTGGTGGTGAGTTTTCTATGTGTTGGAGGATTTGGATATTATTGGAGCAGATTTGACTAGGTTTTGGTATAGGTAGTAAAATTGTGTTGTGGCTCTTGTTGTAGTTAATCTGAGTGGTCGTGGCTAATCTGAGGAGTGGTTATGGCTGATCTGAGGAGAGAGAGTGATGGAGGAGGGAAGAGGGAAGAGTAACAGAGAGGGACATAGAGAAGAGAGATAAACTAAACCCAAATATTTACATTAATCAGTGTTTTTGATTATTGGAGCACTATTCTTGAAAAGACATCCATACCCTTATAGAGCTATTTATATGAAAGATAATTTTGATTTTATCACTACCCTTACTAAGGAATAAGGAGGACCATCCTAAAACAAAAAAAAAACAAAAAAAAAACAAAAAAAAAAAAAATTTAGGACCACGCCCTTTTACGCAGAATCTAATGTGGTAAACTGTAAGTGGTGAAAAAAAAATGATGGGTTTATTTGAAAGTAAAAAGCAACTAATCATAATCTAACACATAAAATAGTTGTAGAAAAAAAATGTAATATTAAAATTACTCCTACAACATGTCAACAAGCCAAAAATATATCTTAATTCTCACGTGAAAAATAAAGAGAAAATGACAAAGAAAAGGGATGGTGGGACTAAAGGTAAACAAAGACGAATGATGTGATTTGGGAATTAGGGTTCATCATGATCACAATGAGTGGTTATAATTGGGAAATTAACCAACCTTAGAATATGGAAACAAGTGTACAACAATCATCCGTATACATAAATCTAGAGAAATGTTGAATTTAGGGCTTGTGAAAAGTAGCACCATCCATAGTTTTTGAGTTCAAAATGAGTGTGTTTGTGCGTGCGTGAGGTTAGAAAAGCAAGTATAATTTGTAGAGAGACAAATAAACGCGTTAAAGTGAACACTAAAAATTTTCTTTACCTTTCTCCCCTTCAAAGAAAACAGAAGGAAAAGAGAGTAGTAGTAAAAAAGAATCAAGTCCAAACTTATTTACTTTTATTTCTTTCTCTAATCTTTTTCTTTCTTCCTTTTTCACCCTAGCACCCTACCCCCACGTCCACAAAAAGTAACACTCTCTCTCTCACAGCTCTTCAAGTGTCATTTTCTCACATATACTTCACACAAAAGAAACAACCATTCACTTCATACCTTGTCATTTCCTCTCTCTCTCTCTGCAACCACTCTCATAAATTGATCAAACCCCCCCATCTGAAAAAAAGAGAACCCAGAAATCTCACTTGAAAATCCAAAACTCTTATCACCCAGATCATCAAAAAAGAATTCCCCCCTCAAAGGCTCATCTTTTGTGATCCTTGATATCCATTCTGCTATAACGTTCAACAACCAAAAGAAAAGCAGCAAAAAGAAGTAGAAGAGATATTTAAGGACAAAGGAGGCTTTAGTGGGTGGACTTGTCTGATGGAGTTATTCCCAGCTCAACCAGATTTGTCTTTGCAAATCAGCCCTCCAAACAACAAACCCACTTCAAGTTGGAGGAGAAGTACAGAAGAAGAAGTGGATTTGGGGTTTTGGAAGAGAGCTTTCGACTCTAGAAACTCCATGTCCTCAATGGCCAAACCTGACAGCTGTTTTGAGCTCTCCTTGTCCAATCCAAGGCCTTCTGATCATCACTCTTCCCTCACCAACCACAATCATCATCTCCAAAATGGTAATGGCAATCTTTTCCACACCTTTCCACAACAAAACCACTACTCTCACCATCAAAACCAACACCAGCACCAACTCCATCACCAGCCACTGTTTCAGCAACCAACTCAAGGACTAAGTCCAGAGCTTGGCTTTTTGAGACCCATAAGAGGAATTCCAGTTTACCAAAACCCTCCTCCTTTCCCATTTGCTCAACAGCCTTTAGATGTTTCGCATCAACCTTCTTCTATTTCTATACCTAATACTACCTCAAGTTCTAGTCCTTTTCAGTCTCCAGGGTTACTGCGATCAAGATTTCTGTCACGGTTTCCAGCTAAACGAAGCATGAGGGCGCCTCGGATGCGATGGACTACTACACTCCATGCGCGCTTTGTTCATGCGGTTGAACTATTGGGTGGCCATGAAAGTAAGCAACTTCATTTAACTCTTTCTTAAAATCTTTTTCTTTTTTCAGTCTTCCTTTCTTCTTGCTTTTGCTTCTTTTTTCGCTACCCTTTTTCTTCTTACACCATTGTGCTTTCTTTTCTTTAGCATACTTCAAGAATGGGAAAGTTAAAATATATTAAAAAAAAATAGACTTATTAATTACTTGTTCTTTTGTTCCTTTCTTTTTGGGATTTAGGGGCTACACCAAAGTCAGTTCTTGAGCTTATGGATGTGAAAGATCTCACCTTGGCACATGTTAAATCTCATTTACAGGTAGAAAAACCCTCTCATTTTTCAACAATATCTAATCGGTTTTCCTTATTTAACTGTTCAAATTAGAGAAAATTTGAAAAATATACTGAAACTTCTTGTTTTGTATCTCTCTCATGAATTTCTTTCTTGCTTCTGCTTTTAAGTTGGTTTATAGTCTCTGAATGCAGTTCTAATAGTGCTTGTAAGAGTAATTCGCAATTGTACAACCTAGGCTACAGGAAGGTATTAATTGCGTATTTTTCTAATTACAATGGTTTGCTAACTGAGGGTCTCTCATATCCTTAGCACTTCTTTTTCTAGATCTGATGGTTCTGCTTCTGCAAGCTAATAAACAGCTTTTTGCTTGGAAGAATGAACCAGCCCAAGTAAAGGAAAAAATCAATACTAACAGAGGAGAGAGAGAGAGAGAGAGAGAGAGGGAGAGAGAGAGAGTATTATCGATTTCAGAAAACAAGTAAGACAAAGCCCAATGAATTCAAATTGAGTCATACCCAAGCCGAGACAAGCTCACACTCATACCATTATTTAATCTCCCCAAACAAAATAAAAGCATTTTACCTTGGAAGGGGAGTGAAATAAAAAAAGAAGGAAAATAAACAAGTACAGAACACCATCATTTCTCAATGATGTCTTCCTCAGATGGGTTTTCTAACCACACTTTTCTTAACCATGGTTAATCACATACATCCATGTATGCACATCAATGTACATAATATGTTTTTACAGCCCCATAAATGCTTCTGTATCTACAGCATGTACTTGCACTGTATTTGACCATGTCTAGAGGATAGTTAACTGTGCACTTTAATATTTCTTTTTTGTCTTCTTTCTGATTCTATGTTTTTTTACAAATATATGTTATCCAAGTGTAATGTACTACATTATTTTTGACAAAGTAAAGCACTATGTTATTTCTTTATCTAAATTATGTTTTTCTTAGTCATTAACACTACTCTCATAAAAAAAAAAAAAAAAAAACACTACTGTTTATTCTTATATTGGGTTAATTCCTATGATTTTTACTACAGATGTATCGAACCGTGAAGACCACCGATAGAGCTGCAGCTTCTTCAGGTTAAAACTTAAAGTCCAATCTTATTTTGAAAGTTATGAATTAATTGATGATTAAGTCAACCAATGTATGATATAATAACATATTGTCGCCTATATTGTCCCCTCTTCTTCTTTTTGTCCTCTAATTTTTGTTGTTATTGTTTACAAAAGGACAATCGGACGTATTTGAAAATGGGTCATCTGGAGATACTTCTGAAGATTTAATGTTTGAAATTCAGAACCCAAGAAGGCCTGAGCTATCCATTCAGCAAGGAAGACCAACTGCTCAAGACAAAGACTATCAAGGTCTCTGGAGCAATTCTTCTAGGTAATCTATCTAGCTTGCTTATTATGTCTATCGTTAAAAATATTTTATCAATGTTCTTATAGTGCCACTGGTTGGTCGCTTGAAAAATTAAAAGGTTAGCAAATTTGGCACCTCAACCTCATGCAAACCTCCAAAGCAATTCGAGTCCAAGTTCTTGAAACATAACTTCCTCTTGGAAACCCATTAAAGCATGGTGTTTGATGATTGGACTTGTAAGCGTTTAAGTATTAACTATAACAACAACATTTAAAACAAGAAAGGTATAACCACTGTGCACTCTTAGTATAGCAGCCACTTTACAAATATAAGTACTTGTGGAGTGTGAGGATATGAGTCGGAGTTCAAGTCTTCAGAAGCTTCATACACCTATATACTTAGATTAAACTAGAGTAAAATTTCTATTTTGTAAAATAAAAAAAATATATGACTTTTTTATGCAAACAATATTTGTTTTTGAAAATCCTTAGCAGGATTTAATTTCCCTATGTAACTTATAGGTTCTATATAAATTGTAGCATAGTGTTAGTTGTTTTCATTTCTTATCTTCTTTCATTGCTCTAGTAACTGTGGAACTATGTTTTCCTAAGGCGTTTGCTCCTCATATATTGCTGTTGAATATATTAGCACGGTGGCTGTAAAACATCATATAAACTTAATATTCTCTAGTAATCATAATTGTGTCTTTTATGTATGAACCTCTCTCTCTCTCTCTCTCTCTCTCTCTCTCTCTCTCTCTCTCTCTCTCTCTCACATACGCATAAAAAAAGCACAGTTGCATGCAAGGAATCACAAAAAGAAATTATTACACTACGCTTTGCTGTGTCTGTCAACAAACATGGAAACTGAAACCCCATGATGGGCTAATTATAATCCCTTCAGTGGGTTAAAAGGAGTAAAGAAAGAAAGAAACCCACCCACTCTTCTTCTACCATTCCAAGACCTGTAAATCCCATTTGACAATATCCACCTAAAAAATGGAGATATCTCTTTCCCTTGGATTTTGTGGGGTTCAACTATAGGGAATTAAATGGGGCCTACAGTTGGAAAACTTATTATCAAAGCTAAGCCATTAGATGGACCCATTAGTGGAAATCTTGGTGCTAAAGTCTTATGCCCTTTGAAACTTCTTTGTATAGTCTCTTGTTAGGGGTAATGGGCAATCACATGGGGTGGGTTCACCTTTATTTCAATCAGCTCAAAAATGTAAAGTGATAGACTATAAACATGACAGTAAAAGATAGCTTTCTTTTCTCAGTTTGCTTTTTTCTTCTGCATGGCTTCCACTGAAAGGAAATATTCTCTCTTTGTGTTTGATTTTGTAGCAGGGAAGCATGGTTGCATGGCAAACCAAGGGATTCTTGTGGAAACATACCATCTCTTGAGGTACCATTATTTAAACCTTCATTCCCCAAATGACCTTTTGTTTGAAAATTTTACCACTTATGCGCATACCTATGGGAATGATAGAATAAAATAGAAAGGTATGGGGAAAGAATTTTTGTTTTCATCTTTCTTTATCAAATCATGCATATTAGAAAGAGCTAGGAAAGGAGGGGAAAAAACTTTCCAAAGCTGCTTTATTCCTCTACAAACTTAAGGGGCAGGATTGTCATTTTGAGTCTGCAAAAAAAAAAAAAGGGAATTTTTTTTTGTAAAATACTAAAATGTTCCCTCCCTATCCCCACCTCCCTTTGTCCTTGAAAAATAACAAATAAAATTAAGAAAAGAAAAAAAAATGTCATTAATGATGATCTATACAGCCTAGAAACAAAAACCTAACCCATTTGACTCATCAAAACCAATGTTGACCTTCATAGATGGTGTAGATCCTTATATAATCATGCATGGTCAAACAAATTAATGCATATTATAATGTTACAAAAAAAGGAAAAGAAAAGGTTCATTCTATAATGTTCATGGTCGTGATGTTAGGGAATAATATTTTGAGAGTTGTACATTAGTCATGCATATTGTAACAGGCTTTCTAATTTACTCTAGGCATGTCTCTTTTTAATTGATAAATATTCTATTATTCTCTGAGTCAAATGTCCTTTGATTCCCTTCTTCAGTTCACACATTTGTTATGCTGCTTCTCTTTGTATTTATTGCATCTCTTTTTTCCTTGTTATCATTTTCTTACTCTTTCTTTTTCATTTTTTGGCTCGGAAGGACATGGATCCAAAGTGCTTAAGCTATGAAAGAATATCAGATGTAAGCTCATCCCCAAACCATTCAGGGGCAAGCCCCAAGAAGCCTAATTTGGAGTTCACTTTGGGCAGACCACTTTGAAGTCTCTTTTGAGTATTACTCATTTTGAAATCATTGTAACAGTGAAGGGGGGGCTGGAGATGAGAATCAGGTACCCGCTGAGAAAACCAGAGGAAAAGAAATGAAAAAGAAAACAAAAGAAAAAGAAAAGTAAAAGGAGAGCTAAAGAAAGACAAGGAGACAAGAAAGACAGAAAGCAACAAAAGGAGAAGGAGGTGTGGAAAAAAAGCATGTCCTTCCTATCAGACCTGAGATCCAAATCAACATTTTATATTCCTACGTAAATATATGAAATCTAATTGATTTTGTATGTTTTGCACTCATATGAAGAGAGAGAAAAAGAGAGAAGAGAGAGAGAGAGAGAGTGAGTGAGTGAGAGAGATAGAGAGAGAAAAAGACCTTTAACTATCTTAAAGTATGAAAGTGATCCTTGGTAATTGTAATGGAGCACTTTACATCTTATGAAATATTTTAGTATTTTTTACCAAAGGGGTTGGCGCTCTATTCGTTCCTAGGCTTTGTCACATGCTTTACGCTTTATCATCAAAGGAAAAGAAAGACTTGAGGATATGAGCTTTGAAAAGATTTTGAACTAAAGACATAAGAATAAATGTCCCAAAAAAAAAAAAAAAGACATAAGAATAAAGAATGGCAAAAGAAAGAAAAAAAATTTTCAATGCATTTTTCTATTTGCAATTGGCAATTGCAATACCTTCATCAAGGATTTGTTATAATTTTTTTCCCTTTTTTGTTTACAAGAGTCTATATATATATATATATATATATCAAGGATCTGCTGAGGATTCATGATGGGTCTTAAAATTTTAGAATTAAAGTTTTTTTTTTTTTGGTTAGAATTAAAGCATTATGAATCAAACTACAAGTTGATATTCCTATTAAATAATGCCAAAATTTTTAAACATAGGAACATTATTCTCATAATGATTACCTTTGTCATTGCACTTTAAATTTAGTATGGATAGAGACTGGTGGCACAGTTAACTTTTCAAAAAGAGAGTTCAAAATTATAATTTAACTGCCATTTTACCACCAAAGGAAGCTTCTCTGAAAGAGGCAATAAAGTTGCAATCAACATTAATTTGAGCAGACAATGTATTTTGAAATATCTGTATATTTAGCTTGCTACGCTTTCCCATAGTTTCTGGTTATGAAACCGCATATTGGAATGGATTTTAATACATGAGGTTCTAATAAAAGTCTTTACTCCATAGTAAGAAGGGAAGTCACTTTCCTTCACTAAAGAGAATATCTGAAGGCATATAGCTAGGATTTGTTCTTTCTATCTGTTCTTTTCTTTTCTTTTCTTTTGTTTTTTTTTACTTTGTCCATATCGAATTTTCTTTTTTAATCTGGTTGTTGTATTAAAGGAAGCTATGACCCTAAAGGGAAATCGTATTTTTAGCTCAATAGTTTGTCAGATTACAAGAAATTTTTGTTTTCCCACCTAGAAATTTAGCGGTATTTGTTCCAATCTCTCCTATAATAAGAGAAAGCACAGGCCAAAAGTATTATAGTTTAATGATATCGGGTTTGAGTGATATTTTTCATAGAGACATTCAGGTTTTAAATCTCTTTTTCCCAACTAAAAATAAAATATAACCAAAAAGAGAAAAAAAAAAATGAAAGAAAGAAAGAAAGAAAGCATAAATACACATCATCAAACGTGTAGCAGCTCATTTGCTTTTAGATGAAATCAATATGTAGTAAGGACTGGTACTGAATTCATTCTTTAAGGTTTTGATTATATGCCACCCGGTACAATGGTTCTGATTTCTTAAGTATTAAGTGCTGCAATAAGCATCTCTCCTAGAATTTTTAATTAGGTTATTCTTGTGGAAAAAAAGAACCCAACAATGTCAATTACCTCACAAATTAGTCAAAAGTCCAAACAGAATGACTGGAAAGAGATAGCTCGCTAAAGGAAAAGTTGGGAACAAAACGGGGAAGCCAAGAACATTAAGTCTTTGTACAGTGAGATTCCTAGCAACCATAATTTTGTTTTCTAGTCAGATCAGATGTACCTTTCTATGAGTAAAAGATATTGTGCCTATGGCATGTACATATTGATATTAGGCCAAAAGTTCCCTGTTTTGTGAAGGAGTCTTATGTACAAAAAAGAATACGAAGTATTACCATATCCAGTTACTATATATATATATATAGTAATGCGTCCATTTATCCATTGTATGTATACGACTCTAATCATCAATAATACTCTCTCTACGCATTAATTCATGAACAATAATAATATTGTCATGTCACCAAAATAACCCTTGCATTAATTCTGATTAAAAGAATTTTGGCATATTTCATCTACGTTAACTTGTGTGGTAATCAAAAAGGTTTGAGGTTCTCGGCACTCCTTTTCTTCTTCTTCTCTTTTCTTTTTTTAGTTGGGACTTGGGAGATAAGCTACTTGAGTGAAGTCCTCTATTTTCTGCAGAGAGAACCAAGCTTGTACAACCTCTCTAGTCACATTAATGTTCCTATCATTTTTCCTCCAAAAAAGAGAAGGAAAAAAAAAGGACAAAAAATGAAACTATTATCATGATGGGATCTTCTCAATTTTGCTACTATCATGGCAGCTTCACATATACACAATAACTTTAAGACAAAGTGAATCCACTTAAGCCATTGTCGAAAGTTTTTGCAATTTATGTCGACACTTCAATTACAATAAACATGGCTCCAAAGTTTGAGTTGTAAAATGGCTATCATGATGTCTACATTCCAATACCAAAGTGGCTAGTACCAAAATTGAAAATTTTTTACAAAGAAAATCAAGTGGAATTAGGAAATATACAACTGTACTTTGCTAGTTCAAAAACTTCTAATGTTTCAGTCATATGTAATTATCCTCTTAATTACATGGGATTTGTTATATGTGATTGATATTCCATATACCTTCTTTTACCAGTTTAGTTGACTATTCATAAACTATATCACATTTGTCCCATAGTATGAAGGTACACAATTCATTGTAAACTTCAACATGTGGGTGTAGTGACTTTATTTTTAGACAAATTGCATTTTTGATCTCTTAAATATGGTACCTCAATTCATTTTTTCCCCCCTCAAAATGGTAAAATATAATAGTTTAGTGTTTCTTTATATCTATTTTTCCATTTACTTACAAATGGAATGCTGAGGCACCCTAATGTAGGGAGAAAATTGAATCATTTGATCAAATTTAACCAATCTAATATATACAGGACAAAAATCAAATGAACCCAATATTTTAAGGGATAAAAATGAAATTTATCAATATTAACATTACTTGGCAAAGCAGTAGCAAAGTCAGCAAAAAATTAGATAGAAAAGCCAACTCGTTCTATTTTTGAAATTTAGAGGTTGAGATTAGAACTCTTTTAAATTGATGGATTAAAAGCGATCACGCTTTGGAAAAAAAAAGTATCTTATGTATTAGATGTATATATATCACCTCAAAATTGAGGGACTAGAATATAAATTTTTAATTAATTTTATTTGGTTCATCTTCTAATAGTTGGCCAGCCACTTTTAGGAGATTGCAAAATTCTCATTAGGAGACAAAGAAAAAGGATAAAAGATATGTTAACCTAGAAAATGGAGGAATTTTTGTCTTTCTTTAATTACTAGGTTACGTGATTAACTAAGGCGTTGCACATGTGGGTGTGAAAAGTGCTGGAGAATAGGTCACGCTGTAAAATTTACAAGGAATAATAGGAATGACTTTTCCTCCTTTTATTTTTTATTTTTTATTTTTTTAAGCTTTGCTGAGGTCCTCCACTAATTGGTATAAATAACAGTGTTTAATTTATTACATGACCTAGTACTGAGTCATAACATATCTGGTATCCCTGCATTTGAAACCAAAAGGCAGCAAGTGTGAGACGCACTGTGCAAATTAATTAATATCAATCAAGTTAATTATATATTTTTATCTAATAGTAAGTGCTAAAAAGCCATAGACACGAAGTCACTAACGAAAGTTATTACCAAAAGTAGCAATTAAAGCAAACCCTAAAAGGAACTCTATATATCAAGTTATAATCTAAACCATGCAATTCAAAGTTCAACAGTCAATGTAGTAACTTTTAAAAATATATATATATAGACTTCGTTAGTTACTTTAGAGTTACAAATTTTTTTACAAAAGTTAAGGTGTTGAGTTATAAATAATATCAATAGTAATTCCAAATATAAATCAACAACTTCACAACTCAAAAATTTTTAAATTATTTTAAAAAAACTAGGTAAATCATAAACTTAAAAAATGATTGATTTTAGACTCATATTCATAGTTTTAAAAACTGGACAGGTTCAAAATCAAATTTGCCTTTGGTTCCCGATTTTTGATTGAATTTTAGTATTTTTTTTTTAAAATCGAACTAGTGGCTGATTTTTAATTCAATCGATCAGTTCAACCTAGTTTTTAAAACTATACTGATATCTACTCAATTGTGCATAGAAATTCTAATTTTTTTTTTCTTGATTACAAGATTAGAAACATTATGGAAAAGTAAGTTTCCAACTAAACAAACAAAGCCCAAAATGTGCCAAGATAGAAACAAACCCTAGAACGGGATTGTTTGTAAGAAAATGGGGGAGCCTTGAGGTAACTACTGGTTGGTCTAAGTGTCAAGTCTCAACAAGTGTGTTGAGTTGTGAAGTGACCACTTTTTTGACAAATATTATTTTCAAGGAAATGCTTTTAAGAAATTGTCAGTCGGCTTTACAAAGTCATATGGGAGCAATTAATAAGACACTCAGTCTTTAACACTTTCTCCCCCACTCGACTCCTAGACGCGTGTATTGTCAGACTACCAATCACTTGATATTGATATAAATCCAAGATGCGCGTGACTGAAGGACATTTTGAAAAGAAAGAAAGCGTGTGGGGGTAGTAGGGTAGACAGGATGAAACAAACAAACGTAGGCTAATATAGCTTGTAATAAGTTGTAACATAACATGATGATCTTGATTTTTTTTTTTTCCATAAAAATTAAATAATTAAATACGACTCTCGTCTGCATGATACCTTTATAGCAATTATTGCTTTCATCATTACAAACCCCTTCCTACCTTTTTATTGGTTTTTTTTTATATAAATAATAATAATAAAAATTTATTTTTATTTATTTTTAGTTATTCAGAGACTGTAATAGATTACATTATAACTTTTGGATTGTTTTTTCTTTTAACTTATATGTTTAAGTAGAAAATTTTAAACATTTACGTTGTTTCATTACATTTTGTTCCAAGCTTTAAACCACTACATTTTAATTACTCCTATGTTACACATCAATTTAAAGTTTAGTTTGCTCCAATATGTTTCTGTACTTTGTCTTGTTTCACCCTGTTTTGGCTAATGCATTTTTAAATTTTGTTAGGAACCCCCAAATAGCTTAGATGAATGAGATCTCAAGGGTTGAATTAGATTATGAAAGTTACTTAATAGTTAGTTACAATTAGATAAGCAATAGCTAGTTGGTTAATTGTCTAGCACACTAATCACATTTATCACATGTATATTTCTTATAAACAAATTTGATATTAGTAAGAACACACGGGAGATTAGTTAGTCTTGAGCGATGGGGGTAAATTAGATTAGGGAATTTCATATATAAATAGATCAATGTAATCCCTCTCTATATCATCTTGAATAATAATGAAGTTGTTTCCTTTTTGCATTTTTCTCTCTTAGTCTTTTCTCTTGGAGGGGGATTATCTCAAATCAAGTTAATTCACATGCAATTCCTATTCACTACCTTTAGGAATCGATGGGTTCCTAACAATTGATATTAGGTCCTTCGATCTTGGGATGATCGAGTTCGTTGTGCCTCTTCTTTAGGTCTATGAATTATTTGCTCTTGACAACACTCTACCATCTCTCATGGTTTCCATTACCGCTTATTACATATGGAAGGAAATGCGTGAGAATGGTTTTAGGATGCAGAGGCATAAGGACTATGCACAAATTGGGTGGAGTTCATATGTAGTAGTCTACATAATCAATTTCAAATGCCAAACGTTTATTCTCCCACTCAAGAGTTCATGATTCAAGAACCAACAATCCAAGTGCCAGTGATCCATGAATCGATGATGCAAGAGCCAAAAATTTTAATGGTTCAAGAATCAAATAAGGTTATGAGGATTCAAGAACATTCCAAGGTCCAAAGAACTAATGAGACCCTTAAGATCGAAGAACCAATGAAGGCTCAAGAACTTAAACAAAGTTTGACAGCCCACGAAGAAGAATCTTCATGTACACGGGGCCGCTTGTCATAGAGAAGTATATGAATATGGTGATCATGATGCCACTAAAGTATTGGTCCATTGGAAGAAACTCTTTGATGAAAAAGCACATGGATGATTCACTCACACTTGGCAACAACAACAATAATAACAACAAAACCTTGAGGACAATGTTTTCTGAAGGAGAGAGAAATGATAGGAACCCCTAATAGCTTAGATGGATGAGATTGCCAGAGTTGGATTAGATTAGAAAAGTTAATTAATACTAGTTAATTACAATTAGATAAGTAATAGTGAGTTGGTTAGTAGTCTAACACTCTAATCATGAGTATTTCTTATGAACACAATGTGATATTAGTAAGAGTGCACATGAGAGATTTATGAACTAATAGTCGTAAGCCATTTGGGTCAATTAGATTAGGGTTAGCTATTTAAAAATAGACCCATTAAATCCCTCTTTGAATCATCTTAAATAACAATGAAGTTGTTGCCTTTGCACATTTCTCTCTCTGAATCTCTCTCTTAAGGTTTCTCTTGGGGGGTAATTAACTCAAATTAAGTCAATTCCAATAGAATTCCTATTCATTTCATTTAGAAACCGGTAGGTTCCTAACAAATTTATATATTTATATCTTCATTCTTCTTCTCTCTCTCGTTTTGCTCATGGACAATTAATTGGAAATACATACTTTAAATTAAAAGAAAATCACAATAATTGATGTTTGGTAGTATTATCTTTTATGTAATAAACACATTAAAAACACCTTGTTTGATCTATATCCTATATACAATTATATGTGGTGATAAGCTAGATATATCTATTTCATAGAATAAATATATTTCTTAAAAATAACAGTATCCCCAAAATAGTAGGCAAGAACAAAATGATATCTAAATATTTTGTTCCAATACATATATTAAAATAGTATTTATAAAATAGACTTGACATCTTTGATTATATAGATGGAGAAGCTTCATAAAAGAAATTCCACTTGCACATTTTATTAAATAGAAAGGGAATTTTGTCAAGGAGTGATGTAGTCATCCTTATAGTCAAATAAAAATATTTGGTATCAATTTTAGGGTTTCAATTTATGCTCAACCACATGTGTTATGTCATGTGTATGAATTTTTCCATTATAACCTTTAATCACTTAATAAGAAAAAAGAAAAAATGTGTGGCAAGTTGTGAATGATAGAGCAAAAAATTGAATGCTCTCAGTAGGACAATGGTTTTTATTTGCGTTAGTTAGTGGCATTTGCCTCTATATGTAGGGTTTTAATTCTAAGATTAATTCGAATTTCCTAATGAAAACTTAGTATTTTTTTTGTTGTTGAAAAGAGGATACACTGTAGCCTTTAGCTAAAATTATCATGTGTGGGTCTTTTAATGTGATTTTGACATTGCTAATGAATCTCTTCACACAGTGTTGATCGTAACTCCTATAAGTGACAATTAGGTTGTCTTCGTTTAGGTGGACATGGAAGGGAAGATGGTGAATGGTGATACTAGGGAGGGCGTAAAGGGAGGGGTTAAATGGTGGTGGAGGAGGGAGATACGATGGAGGTTGGATTGTCAAGGAGGTAGCTAGTAGGTGTCTTCATATTCGGTGGCTGAGGTATATGCTAGCATAGTATGGTCTAACTCAATTTTGATTTGGTGGGTTGAAAAAGTTATTTATAACAAATGCATATATTTTATTGGGTGGAGAGTCGCTAAACATTACTGACATGATCCTCTTGTTCTATTGAATAATTTCTTCTTTTATCGAGCTTAATTACACCTAAATGAAAAAGATAAGTGCAATGTTCACAACAAATCCTAGGTACAGAGACGGAGCTACATTCGGACTTGGGGGGGCAATGCCCCCTCCCCCCCCCCCCCCCCACACTTTTTAAAATGATATGATATTATCTAATCAAGGATTGAAACAAGAATCAATGGTGGATCTGAATAGACCTTGTTGTTGATACTACCGCTAATGCTAGGTTTAAGTGTGTCTTCATCTTCCGCTTCATAGTTCAAGCCGTAACATTAGAAAGAATAGAGAGTGAGTGAGAGAGGGAGAGAGCGAGAAAAACTCAGATTTTTATAGAGAAGAGATAAGTGTCAATAGAAAATGTTAGTAAAGGATAGAGATAAGATTCATTGAGATTTCAAGAGAGAGAGAGAGAGAGAGAGAGAGAGAGAGAAGATTATGTTATGATAAAAAAATATTTAAATAATATGTTGATCATAGACTCACGGGTACAATGAGAAAAATGGAACAGGTGAAACAAGAAAGATTAAAAAAATAAAATAAAGTTGTAGTTTTGTTTTTATGATTTTTTTAATGTTTTAGAAATCAAATGTGTGGCTATCGTTAGAAAAGTTTATGGGCAGGCGGGCTAATGGGAAAAGAGAAAAATTAAAATTGATGGTCTGCACTTTGTTCGACTTTAGCGGTCCTACTTAGTAGAAAAATGGTAAATTTTTTTGTTGTGCAATGAATTAATATTAATATTGTTGTAATTTTATTTTGTTGTAGCTCAAGTGCTCAACTAGTAAAATTTACTAAACATCATAGGTTGAAAATTGTCTCTAAAAAAAAGTTTGTTGTGGTTTGCAGGATATGTTTATTTGGCTTTTTTTTTTTTAGGACTAACCTAATTTTTGTGAGGTATGTTGTGGATTCAAGTGTGTAGTTGGATGTATCATTGTATCCTTAGCATTATTCATAAGCTAATAGTGATGATTTATTGTTGCTAACCTCTAATGTTGATGTCATGATTTATAAAAAACTTAAAATTAAAATTTGAAAAATCACCAAATTGGTATTACTTTATTGCAAATCTCAAATTGCATTTACAAATATAAGATTACGATGTTAATGAATGTGATGAAATCTTATAAGCTTTACCTTAAGCTTTGCCCCCCCCCCCCCCTTCCCGGTTTGTACCTTGGCTTCGTCACTGTCTAGGTAGGTGGTATATATGTTGTTATTGGTTTTAATTTGAACTCATTATTGAAATTACTTTTTTTCTCACTAATAACAGCGAATAACAACCTGTTAAGATTTATTATGAAATCAGTATTGTGAAAATATTATATACGTAGCAATTCTCATATGAAAAATTTTGCTTCCTTTTTAGATTTTTTTTTTAAACATATTGAGCTAATTTACCTTCAGAAACAAATATTAGTCAATTATATAGAGTTTTAACAAATTTTACCGAGTTAGATACTTGTTATCAATATAATCAATACTTCTCTTCCATCAACGATCTTAATTTAGTGCCTTTTGTATACATTGAGTTGGTTACATCCTAATCGTTTATGTTACTCTTGCCTCTTTAAAAGCACATTCACCTTCAAAAAGACTAATTCTCAGGATGCATGTTCTTAATGATTTGACAAAAGGTGATAAAGGTTTAGCTGTTATATCTTTTTTAATTTTTAAGCTTCAGAATGTCTACATCAAGGATAAGACTTCAGACATAATACAGGTTTAATCCTTCAACTTCTTTCACTGATTAATTATTAGATCTAATTTTCTACCTGCAATGACCCATATGTTTCTAAATTTAAATAACCCTTAAATTGGAACTTTGCCACAGAATGTCTTTTCTGTCAACTTTATATAAAGTAACTTTCTTTTCTTTTTCATTTTTTATAAGAAAAGTTAATAAGAATTTTGGTGTGGTTGAACCTATATCAACTTTTCCAACAAATCAGTACACAACTTTGTAAATGCTGTTGTTTATTTTGGTGGGCACATATATATTGAAATCAAACATTGGTTGGTTTTCTATGAATTCCAATGGAAGCAAAAAATTTCTATTTCAGTCACAATTTGTAGCTAACCCAATTGTCACTTAAGCTAAGGCATAGGGACTATCCTTACTAATTGAAACGACGAGTAGCAAGACCATGCTATTTAAATATCTATTAAATAGCTTACAGCTCAAACAAACTACATCTATAGGCTCCTTCAACCTATAGCATTCGAACATTGTCCACATTAATTACCTCTACAACTTAACAATCCAACGGTTTTAAATCCAAAGCAATAAAACTACTAATGCATTATTCTTATTCTTTTGACTCTCTCCTGTTTTCAGCAACTCTCCACTTCTGAAATTTGCTTCATTAATTCCAGACACCTACAGACTACAATCACACTATGGAGACATTTTGTTTCAATTTTCAAACCCATGACCCCATCACATAATGTTTGCCCTATATCTGCACATGACAACATAATAGTTCAAACCAAAAAGTTCCAAGTCAATAATGTAAGTAGTTCAGCCCCTTGTTTTTTCTTTTTTTAATTTTTTGTTTGTTTTGGTTAGGAAAAGAATTTTTTTCTTTTTCCAAATGGGTGTACTTTTTTTCATCACGTATATAAGAAGAATAAAGATTATATATATATATATATATATAACAAGTGATATCTTAATCTTTAATCATACTATTTCATTTTTTACCCAAGAGTCATTTCCAACATCTCATGGATTGGATTGGAGTGAATGTATTTGAGACCTTTAAATATAAGATAAATCCTTTAAAGCTATTGAATGAACCTAGACTGGACGTCACCAAAGAAACTAGAGTGGTTTTAGTATCACATAAATTGTCATAATTTTTTATACAACCATCTTATATATCAGATTATGATTGAATTTCTATCACTTTAACGTATACCACCACTTTTTCTCTATTTTTCATAGCCTGCTACTTAGACAGTTGTAGCACAAATTGACCACTTTATGTGCTCCTAGAATTTTTCCAAAAACAATAAGGGTAAATATTTGAAATCTAAAAGTTGGGGGGACAAATTAAAAGGATAGAAAGAAATTGAAGGAATCAAGAAGAAAAAAAGCAGTGGTAATATTATTGAGAATGGACAGGGACTGAGCCTAAAAAGCCTTGAGCTACTCGACCCCAATATAGGGAAGAGGGGCCGTACTGTGAGTTGTGCAGCGTCATCAGTACTAGACAGAGTTAATAGCTTACACTGTCACACACACACAAACACAAACACATAGAATGTCAAATTATTTATTCATCATTACACTATCATTCATTCTCGTTCAAACATCTTTACACGTGTGTGAATCTTAGAGCATTGATGTTCACGCCCTTAAAGCCCTGCCAGCCGTCAGATCTGCCTGTCTCAAGGGTTACTGTTGTTGGGAAAGCGACGAGTGAGAGTGACGTTATTTTTGACGCCCTTGTTTTCAACCAAATCGTTTCTCATGAATTTTGCAGGCAGGGCTCTTTTGAGTAGCTCGAGAAGTTTTTGCATGAAAAAGTTGTGGTGAGGGTCCAGATTAAAGTCATTACGTGACAGCAGGATGCATGGAATTTTCATGCAATAAATTTACTTAGATTGCTGCATACTTGCAGAGTTGCTGAGCCACTTGTTTTTCTTTTATTATTATCATTATTATAAAATTGTCACTTTTATCCGGAAGTTAAAGTTAAAGATATACACCGTAGATATAACAGAAAGAATACAATAGAGGTACTCTTCAATGACGTATCCTCATAAATGGAAAGGTTTTAAACTTGAGTTAATTATAGTGCCTTGCTAGTATGGCTAGGTGACAAAAATGCATTTTATTCTTTTTTTTATAATATAAATATGATAGGATTGAAATAGCTAGTAATTCCTGCAATTTAATGTACACAAAAGATCAAAAAAAAAAAAAAATTCTTTATTATTATTATTTTTAAAATATAGAGTTTGATGGTTTTTTTAATAAGCACTTAAAAATATATATATGTGACAACTTTTGAAGAAATCAACAAAAAATTGAAACCTTTGATTTTATAGATATTATAATTTATACATTATTATATGATTGATCTTACCATCTTGCCATGATGATAGATTTCCATTAGGTGTATGCAAAATTCGAGCCCATATTATTTAGATTTTATTGATTGAGTTAAATATAACTCACATTCTGGAGCAAAAGTAGGAGCCAATGTAAGTTAAATTAATGTGCTTGGTAAGTATATGGCATCACAGAGGGTACAATTTTACAGATACTTGTTTATTGTTTATGTTATGTTTTATATATATGGACATACCTTCTACGTACTATTGATATTGGTAATTTGAAGAGAAGTGTTATCTATATTACATTTTCATAACAAATCCTATAGGTGGTTAGTTGTTATTGATTATAATTTGAATTTATCATTGAAATGACTTTTTTGCCCCACTAATAACAATCAGTAACAACCTGCTACTTAGAATTTGTTGTGAAAGTGTTGTAAAAATATTATAGAGATAGCATTTCTCTAATTTAAAATAAATAAAACCACAAAAAGTATTTTGAATCATTGACTTGAGTACTTTATAAAATTATACAAGGTAATTAAAAAGATCAAACCCTTCAATTTTCCTAGGAAGTCAAGTTTCTATCTGCCAAAACTTGTAGCTACATGATAGACAGCACAATCTTGTCCTAAATGACTCCTGCAACGAATGGTCAAGAAAATCTTGCCGAAAACAGTAAGAATAGCCCCTTATGGGCATGTTAGGATGTTTACATGATATGCTTGTCTGGCTTTTCTACATGTTCCCTACTCTTAGTATAAGGGAGGTTAGATGATAGAATATAGAAAACTATTGGCCCAAATAAATTATTTTTTTATTTCTAGTTGTGTTCAAATTATTATTTTTATTAGAATTCAATAGTTGGAGGTGGAGGATATAAATTTGGACTTCATTATTGAAAATACTAAAATTTGTCAATTGAACTACAAGACTTTTGACTTTTAGCCATCTTACCCATTAATTCATCACCATTGTAACCTAATAGGGTGTGTGGTGAGGAGGATCTTTTGTGACCTTCAAATTTTTGTTAAAATGATTGTGACTATTTCAGGCTGAGTTTTATCATATTCATGGATATATTAAGATGTGGCAATATATTATGAAGTAAGAAATTCATGGGTAGAATCCATTTAGTACCAAAAGAAAAGAAAAGAAAAGAAAAGGAAAAAGGGATTAGTCTATTGCATGTACAAATGGGCCCATTCTCATCTCTAGACGAGCCCTTGGGCCGTTGGGGTCGATAAGCATTTGGGTCTGAACCCAATTCAAATTCCTTGTATGGAGTTGTCTGCTAACACTAATGCACTTAGTCCACGGGCCACATGATAAACGACCACCGCCTAAAGATATTATTAAAGTATTACAAATTAAACTTAATACAGAAATTTATTAATATTATATAAAGTAAAGTACTTTATATATTGTAGTTGAATTGACACCTTCCTATGTACAAAGTGCTTGAGGATCTAGGGGAGAAAGGATTTGAGCTGCGGGGTTAGCAGCATGTTGTAATTATTTCTCAAAAAAAGTACTTTAAAATTTTGAGTATGTTTCATCTAAATTATAAACTTTCAAAATGTTTTATTTAAACTTTAAAAGGTTCTTTAAAACTTTTCATTTATACCTTCTACCACATTTTATCTATTATTAATAATATTGTTAAACAACATATGACTAGCTAGTTTCAATGAAATTTATTTTAAACTTTAAATGAAAGTTACCCAAAATTCTATCTGAAATTATAAGATATAAAAGAAACCTTTAAAAAACTTAAGATTAAAATATAACATTTGGAAAATTTAAGGTTGAAATAAAACATAACCCAACTCCAATTTTAAAAAGTATTTATATCAATTCTCACAAGAAAGGGAGAACTTATTAATGAATCAGGACAAGATTGATGAAAATAGTGTAAAAATTATTGTCCCATTTAAGAAAATTTAGTATAAAAAGTTAATAACATATTCTAACAATAGAGTGTGGATGTACGGTTTAAATAAAATTATTTGAAACTCTAGGAAATGGATACCAAAGGGGAGGCTCCCAACCATGAGACAAAGTGGGTTCTAGCTGCCACTGGTGTAATGGATTTGCAATTCCAGTGGAAAGAGCTTCTGCCAGCCCCTATTCAATTCATGTGCCCTTGTGGCACAACTAGTGTTGGTCTGATTGGGTGGATCAAGAAATTGCCTATGAGGGGTTTTGTTAAATCATTAAGAATGCCAACATTTTTGAAGCAGTTTTGGTGTCCCGTGGCTGGAACATGTATAAGGACATGGTTCACCTTTGGAATCCAGATACCTATACTTTTTTCTTTCCATGGGGATGCGACTACAGTCACCCTTAGAGCATTCACAGCAGCACATCTATATTTCTCTCATCTAAAAGTTACTTTATTTATAATTTTAGTTATTGCCTCTTCACACTCCACAGCAGTACATCTATATTTTTAGCTATTTGATTAAAATAATACAAAAAACTCATTACAATAATAATAAAAAATTTTACACAGCCATCACCACCACCACAGCACAACCATCACCACCACCACAACAAACTTCAGTAGTTCATAGCAGAAAAAAAAAAAAAAACCCAACGAAACCCAAAGAAACCCACGATGAAGATCGGCGAGGAGATGGAGGACTAGCGATGAATATCGGCGATGGAGGACGGCGATGAGCTGAGTCGGCGATGGAGGACGGAGGATGGCGCTGAGCTGATCGGCGATGGAGGACGGCGCTGACGATGGAGGATGGCACTGAGCTGATCGGCGATGAGGGAGAGAAAAAAAAAAAAAAAGAGAAGGAAGAAGGAAGAAGAAGAAGAGAAGCCGGAGAGAGGAGAGAAAGAACAAAAGAGAGAGAGAGAGAGAGAGAGAGAGAGAGAGAGAGAGAGAAAATAGTTTTTAAATGAGAGAGGAGAGAGGAAGTTAATAAAATAATTTTTTTTATAGCTTTGATGAATAGTGCACATTTATTTATAGATGTGCATTGTTCATATGAAGCTAAAATTTTAGCTTTTAGCTCCACTGCTGGAGCTGTGTTTTTGGGGCTTGTGGAGTTATATTGCTATATATTATAGCAATATAGTAATATAGCTCTACTGCTGTAAATGCTCTTAAAGATGTAGAAAAGATTTGTTTTTTTACCTAGCATGGGAGTAGTGAGTCCACTGGAACTAGGGTTGTTTGATAAGGAAATTAAGATTACAATGGAGCTGCTAGATACTTTGGGTGGTGTAGAGGCATCGGCTGAATCAATCACATGGAATCTTGTAAGTGCAACAATAGGTCTCACCTTAAAGACCAGTTGTATGCTTCCAAGGGTGTATTTTTGAACTCCAACAAAACTAGAAACTTCGAGAGGGGCTCCAGCGATTCTATTATGTGGAATTTTAGCAACGCACCAGTATTAACTAATATATGCTCTACGTATATGACAATCATTTAGTTGAGCAGCCAAATATAGTGGTCTAATTGGTGGTCTCTAAGAAATCTTGGCTGGTGTGAGCTTCAGCAGTGAGGCAATGTGTACTGAAGTCGGCAGCAATGGGCACTAAAGCTTCTGTTGCTCCTCTTATTGATTCCTTCTTGAGCCTTAATTGGTTAAACAAAGTGTGAAAAGTAGGGTTTCTTTGAAGAGCCAACATAGCTCCTGGTGGAATCCTTGCATCGTCAGCCATTTCATCCTCATCATTCCCAGCATGAATAAGTACAGCCGCTATAGTTGTCCCTTATGGTGTTGTGGTAGTAGGCTCCGCTAGACCTCTTACTCTCGTGTGAGGTCTAGAGTTCCATCTGTAAGTGTTCTACAATCTTTGGTCTGGTGGTGTACATATCGATGGAAACGACAATATAGAGCCTTTTTCTTGTCTACCAAATTTGGTTCTCGACCGGACTTGAAAAGCTTGAGTACTCCTTCAGCTACCAATTTGTCAATAATTTTCATTTCTTCTTCAGTTCATGGGATATGAAGATACTCTTCTTGCTTTTCATTTTCCTTTTTACGTTTCACCCTAACCATTGGTTCACTGCTAAAGACTATGAAAGCTTAATGAATGTTCTTCTTGTCTGATCTAGGCTTTTCAGCAGTGAATGACTTAACTGAAACCACTATCGAGCTTTTTGGAGCAACTGGGCAAATTGAATAATATCAAGATCTTCTGAGTGTGCACGGTACTCATGTGACGTGTTATCAATACAAATTTCTACAAAACTCTTGCTCATTTTACTGCTCATAGCAATTAAGATCAGCGTCTCTGAACTACCTGATGTAATCAATGAATACTTTAGAAGGCTTTTGATTGGTTTCGTGGGGGGTGATGATTTTGACCGTTTCTCTCCACGGAAATATTTTGAGCAAAAGCTTTCAACCATATCGTCCTATATAATGATGGAACTGGGCTAAAGAGTTAAATACCATGTATATGCATGATCGGTGAGGGACTTTGAAGATTCCCTTAGACAAAGTTCTTCATTCCCCGCATGAAGGACCCATAGAATCTAGAATTTGCTGCATGCTTTAGAACATTCTCTTTCCTCCCATCATAAAGAGTGAAGGTGAGAGTTTTGTATTTCTTTGAATATGGCTTACTGAGTAACTCAGCTGGATATGGTGGCCTACAGACAAAGTTCCTTGCAGGCTCCCTCAGTTGCCTAATTCTTTCCATTTCAAGTAATGCAGTCAAGTTGGATAGAGTAACCAATTGTTAGGGGTGGGGCATTTTGCTCACCAAATCAAGAGGGTCAATATCGTACTGTACCTATTGGTACGATCAAAATTTTCCGTACTAGTGGGTGCACTGGTACAAAAACACCCTTATTTCATCTCAGATTAAATACCGGCCATATCGGGGTTGTTTCAGTCGTACCAAGTTAAATACCGAATTCCGGCTGGTACATGGTTGTCGGACTAGTACTGTTCCTCCCTATAGTGACTCAAAAATATGATTGAGTGAAATTCTTTTCTCGTCATGCCGGCCTGACTCTTTTCTTCTCTTTCACCTCTTCACACTGGCCATAAAAAGCTACTAATCAACGGTATTGGAGATTTAGTAAGCTGCAAAACAAAGCTGAATTTGAAATTTTGAAACAAAGAGAGAGAGAGAGAGAGAGAGAGAGAGAGAGAGATGAAAATGTGTGGAAGAGAAAGAAATGAGATGCTGATTATGGAGTAGAGAAAATGTGTTAGTAGTAGAAAATGTTAGGTTGGAAGTCATGAGATGAAAAGACATGTTGGTATTAATTATTTTTACTTTTTTGTTCTTTGGTTTTATCACCTACTACACTAGGCACTAGTTTTGATGAATGTTCAATGCTCCTTTAACTTTTTACCAGCCATTCCAAGGACTACCCAATGTAACTACCTTAGTTACTATTTTTTTTTGTTGGTTTTTTTAAAAAAATTTGGGTGCTTATAAGGTTAGCTAGTATGTTTTTGGGCTAAAATTGGACTAAGGCCTATTAGGTTAAATTTGATTTGTAAATTTCCATAACAATTTTTATGGACTTTTATGAAATATTTAAATTTATGAACATGTATATATTCATTAATATATATATATATTAAAAAATAGCGGTAAACCCGAAACGGTACACTAATATCAACCGATACCGATATATTTCATTTTCCTAGTCAAATTGAAATAGCATTCAGTATGAAATTGACTCCCTTGCACCAAATTAAAGATTTCCCATGGGTGACCCTCTTTCTTATTATGTTCTTAGGTTTAGACCTTCAAGTGGTGGTTAGACATCTAGTTCTTGAGCCTTTGTCAAGACCCATACGGATTCAACAAGTTCATATTGGGCTTGTTGCATTCCTTGTAACATCTCAAGAAGAAAATAGAATCGTTGGTCAGAATTCTCTTGATTAACTTCAAGTTAGTTGGGTCGTTGTTCATCATTTACAACTAGACCATCATGGCTTTATGCTGCTGGATGGCTATTATTTTAAATTACTTCTTGTCTACCATTCTGTAGCCTAGGAGGAATGGTAAATATTCATTTTTAGTTGGCTTCCCAGTGGAGTTGCCAAAAATTTTGTTGCTAATATAATTTTTAGGGAGACTAAAACCGAGACTCAACTTTGGGCTTAGAATGGGCCCAAAGGTTTTTGGTGAAATGTGATCGATCCCATTTTAGCTTAACACTCAAGTTAGGCCCAACAAAGATTATGAGAAGACCTCAAAAGTTTTTCCTACAATAATGGGTCAACATAAAGAGAAAAGGGCTTGCTACAACAAGTACTTGAAAATAATTTAACACTAAAATATGACAGAATAAATGTCTAGCAATTAGTTATGTATAGATTGAAGAATGTGTCTACATTAGAAAATTCTTGTGTCCCATCATCAGAAGGATTTTGTGAAGAACCCTCTACCATCATACTAACATGAGGGAAAAATTTCATGATTACTAATACATTATCGCCCTCAACCAAAAAACAATAAACAAAGATTAAAGGCTCAGTCTTAGTAAGTATAACGAATAAAAGAGAAGAACTTAGTATGGAATAAAGGGAGAAAGATATTCCAACTAGTACAACAATGATTTGCACAATACCACTTTATGCGATGCCATGCTTATAATGATAAGTATAAATATATATATATATATATATATATTTATTGTAAGTGAGGGAGAGTATTTTAAAAGTACAAGTAAGTGAAAACAGAAAGGAGAGAGGGTAGTGTTTAGCTATTTTTGGCTATGGTGTTGGTGGGTATTTATGTTGATGGGATTTTATTGCTGGAGTGGGGAAGAATGTTTATGGGTAAGTGTATGGGAGATATTTATGAGCTAAAAGCTAATAGGCTAAGAAGCTAATTTAAGAACTAAAAGTGAAGAGACTAAGAGGGTAATTTATGAACTAAGACGCTGATTTATGAGCTAAAATTTAGATAGTAGGTGGAGAATTTATGAGGGATTGATGTGTGTTTCAAGGGTTGGTGATGAGTCTTAGTTGATTTTAAAGAAGTGATTAGCAAAACAAATCTTAAAGAAAATCAAGCCTAATCGTAGTAAAATCTCAAAAGATCTATCCTAAGATTTGGCTAAAAATGGATTGATTAGTTTTTGGAGTTTTTTGCTTCTTTTAGTAAAGGAGGCTAGAAGCTAAGATCCAACTAATCTTAGCATTAAATGATGAGATTGTGAGGATTATCCTCAGCCAGTAGGATTAGAGCATGCATTGGGGCTAGTAATCTTATTAGCCGCTACTAGAATCAAAGCTTCAAAGGCTGATTATGTAACCCCAAGCCAGGTGTCAACCAAAGAACCCCTTTTTGGAAACCTTACTAGGAATCTCATTAGGCCCTCTAAACCACATTTCGCTAAGTTTCCCCTTAAGGGCTCATGTGCTTGGTTTATGAACCAAATAAAATACATTTTTACCAAGAAAATAAACTATTTAGTTAAGAGTTTTAGGAGCTTGGAGGTCTGGTTATGGTCTCCCTTGTTCTTTGACCAAATTTTGGGGAAGAAAGAGAATGTTTGTTGCCTCTAGCTTTTAAGTGTTAGTCCCAACTGTTGGGTCTTCTCAAAATCAATGGGACCAACTAGTGGAAGAAGATTTGGCCCCAACTTAACACGTGTCCCTCTTGGAATAGATTTTATGAACTTTTTTTTTTTTTTGAGAAATTGATTTTATGAACTAAGTTGTGGGTCTTAACTGCCATTTGATTGAGCTGATACCAATAAGTAATTTGCCATACTGTCTTAATTACATGTGTGGGCCTCACTTGCCATGGGCTTGTAATATGATATAAAATAAATAAGTGCAATGGATTTAAAATTACCATAGGTTTATGATATGATTATTACTTTCTAAAAAAAAGTGATATAACTACTAGATAATTCTATTTGCCAAATTTTGTTAGCATTGGGGATTGAGTAAAATGTTTATATTTGCCAGTCATAGTATTTTGCCAAGTATTGTTAGTTTTGGGCTTTAGATATAATATGGTTTACCAAGCATTAATAGTCTTGGGATTTTGAGATAATTATGATAATATTTGCAGAATGATATTGGTCTACAAAATAATTGTGTGCCAAGCGGTAATCGTCTTGGGCTTTAAAATGTTTGTTTCCCAAGCAGTTTTCGTCTTGGGCTTTAAAATATTTGTTTTCCAACCACTAATCGTCTTGGGTTTTTTTTTTTTTTTTTTTTTTTTTTTTTTTTTTGCATAAACGAGAAATATATTAGATAAACAGAAGTCTTACAACAGAAATATTACAACAGGACTACGGTGCAAGGAACAACATCAACACACAACTAAACTGAAAACAAGATAAACACAATCCGAACAACACCAAACCGAAGAGAGGATTAGTTGAAACCAAAAAAAAAAAAAAAACACTATTGGATCCTTATTAACTGTGATGACTCCAAGATGAGACAAAATCCATGGAGTCCCAATATAGATATTGCCACAAAAAGGTGGGGCATGTATCATACAACCCTTCCCTATCTGATTGAGAAGCATCCCTCTTTGCCAGTAAGTCCGCACAGCTATTAGCCTCATTGTCTTGGGCTTTTGATATTAATAAGTATTTAGATTGGGCTTTTGATATTAATAAGTATTTAGATTGGGCTTTGATATAAATATTATCAAGTAGTTAGCTTCGACTTTGATAAATATTGCCAAGTAGTTGGCTTAGGCTTTGATGATGCCATATTTCTTTGGGCATGGGCGTGGATAAAATGAGTTGTATGTATTGGGCTCATAGGGCTGGTTTGGGCCTTGCCAAGCAACGATGAAATAGGATAAGATATGTGGTTTTTGGGCTTTATGATAATGGTTTATGATTGTGGCCCAATTTGGTAATGAAATAGGATATATTTGTGGGGGACCAAAATAATTTGTGGAGCTTATTTGGAAATTTTTGGTAATTGTTAAATGAGATCAAATAGGATTGGGACATATGGCATGTGTGAAAAATTGCACCTCAACAACTTGTTTATTTGTTCTAAAAACTTTATGATTTTATCATTACTTTTTTTTTTTTAAGTTTTAAGGGAGACAAATTTAATATTTCATCATCAATTTCACGAATTTTAGTCCCTAAAAATAAGTATCACTCCTCTCTCTATAAAATAAGAGAGGTATAGCAATTCAAACGGGACCAAATTCTAAGAGTTCTCTAATACATAGTTTTCAGCCCTCCATCACCATAGTTAGTGGTGTGCATGGGTCAAGTTATAGGTTTTTCAACCCAACCCAAGCTTGTAAAGTTGAAAAATTCTCAACTCAACTCATGAACTAATTAATCAACTTGAGGAATTAGTTAATTAATTGATGTCAGTTTATAACCCAACACAATTAAATTGTGTTATCTTAGAACTAGAATTTCATTGTATTTTATAGATAAAATAACTACAAGCAGGTTCATGTTCTAGACAAATTTTAATGTCAATTATTGTATTCTGTTTTATTATGATTTTAAGTTGATTTTCTTCTAAAACAATCCCTACACACTGCGCGGATTAAATGCGCAGATTAAAGGCTAGTTAAACTTAAAGCTTGATTGTCCCATCAAAAAAAAAAAAAAAAACTTAAAGCTTGATTGTCCTTCTCTTTTGTTCTTTCCAAATTCTCACGATTTTGAAGTTGTTAACCACAATTGGGATGAAGAGAAGTGCCCAAAAATGCAAAATCTACTAAATATAAGAACTAGTTTGCTTCTGGGAAGCCTTAAAAAAGATAATATTCTAATAAATACTAAAATCTTTTGCACCACATATGAGAGAAAAACAAAAAGAATAGTGCTACGGCTAAAATGATACAAAGCCAAGTGCAAATTTTTTGTAAGTAACAGTATCTTGGTGAGTTTGAGGTCAATCCACAAGAAATAATTGATACTAATGTAAATCCTCAGTTATTGAACAAAAAATAAAAATAGTCGTTTGTTTGTTTTTCCACCTTAAGATGGAGTAAGATAACATTGAAACTGCAGTTGAAAATAGTAAAATGAATTTAAGAGAAGTTAATAGAGAAAAACACTAGGGATTCAAGAATCCACCTAATATTTTATTATATGAACTTGAATTATTTTTAACTCAATTAGGGTAGAGAACCAACTCGCCTAATCGGAAGACAATAAAGTACTCAAACAATGTGTAAAGTAGATTGAACATGAGTGATTGATGAGCATGTAATTCAATTGGCATGCTACAGGGGAGATAAAGTATTCAATATATTCTCAAATCATAACAAATCAAGGAGTTCAAGTATTCGATATATATAAAAATCATGTTAAATCTTAAAAACTTGCCAACATGCAATGATTCCAAAGAGTAAATCAATCTTAACATTCAATTATTAATCCATAGAAAACACATAGATAATCCCAAGAACACATAATAAAAATATTAGATTTCACTTCTAATCTTAGCTAAAGATTTAGTCACACATAGTTATGCAAAAGAAATCCATAAAACAATTCAAAACGTCCAGAAGAAGTAAATTAAAAGATGAAAAGTGTTCAAATGTTTTTTTATAACCTCAGCCTCCTTCAAAAGATAAGGAGAAAATTACTCAAATTTGGGAAGTAAATCCCTTAATTTTTGGAGTTCTTTGTACTTTCAGCTTCCAGCCCACATTTGACGTCCAAAATGTTTTTTTTTTTTTTTTTTTCGAATTTGTGATAAACTACAAAGTTGTTGATATTTGAGTCTTCCTTCCATGGCCGTAAGAATCAGGTCAATCAGACATCTACACAAGAAGTTATTGAAAAATAAATTAAATTCTGTGGTGTAAAACCCATGTTTTACCCCTCCAATTCCAACATGCCACCTCATTTTATCACGTATTTAAGAATAAGTAAAATCATATCTAATCAATTCTAATACTCATATATAATCCAACCAAATTGGGAGTTTGTTGAGATGTTATTAGGTGTGGTATGATGTATTGAATTTTAAGTAAACATATGAGTTTTACTTCCCATCTTTACCAAATTCGAACTCATTGGGAATTCAAACTCATTGGGAATTTGGGAAAATACTGAGACAATGTAGGATGTTTCTATATTAGTTTTTTTTTTTTTTTTTCAATTTTGGCTTTAATGATTTCTTTTCTTCCTTTTTTTATTCTCTCACTTTTTGAACTTATTTAATACTTCAAGAACCATGCCTTAATTGATCTTGACCATTGGATTCTCTTGGTTGCATGTCTACATGATTTGCTAACTAGTTTTAATCACCTACAAGAGAAAAATACACGTAATGAGAATATTTCAAATAAAACTTTCAAACTCAAATATTTATGTGTAATTAAACATTTAATTGATGTCCTATTTCCTACCAAAAATAAGATAATAGTGTAATTTTAAGCAATCATCAAATAGAAGAAACTAAAGTTTAATATATTTTGGTCAAGAATCTTTTAACTTAATTGATAAGTACCTTTTATTACGTCAAATGAAACATACAATATTCAAATTCACCTCCAATAATTAAATTATCAAAAAAAAAAAAAAGGTTTAACATGTTTGGCTAATCTTATTTTATTTATTTATCTTACTAAATATTACTTTTTAGAGCAATTATTATTATTTTAAAAAAAGTAAATCGTTACTTTTACTTTACAATACTTGCTTTTTAAACACGATAAGATAACCTAAGCTAACCCAAACATACAAACAAGAAAACAAAACCTCGTCACCACCACATTCACATATACCATTCTTATTTCTTACAACACAACGTAATTTAAGCCGAAATTCTCGCGGGAGCCCAGCCCAGACCAGACGGTATAATTTCTGTTTTCATATGAAAGAATATTTCTTGGTAGAGAACAAACTGCAAAAAGAGCATGAATGTAAGCCACAAAATTATGATCTCATATATCCCTCGCTCGCACGTGTCAATGGGTGTGAAAATTTGTAAAGATCGAATACAGTCAAAGTCTTAAAGTGACAACATAATATGGTCAGTCAGTGTCAGAGACCAATTAGAAGGAAAATGAAAAAGGAAAAAGACGAAAAAAATGAAAGGTACGCGAGAGCACCGAGGAGGCCAATATCATTTTGCAATCTATTGCTTTATGATTGACGCCACTCTGACCCATTTTGTCGTAATAGCAGCTTGCTGCTTGCTTCTTTGCTCTGTTGTCCTTTCGTTTCACATCGATCTTTACGGGCAGTAGGGACCTCAAGAGTTATAGGGACGGGAGATAGGTGATGGCGACCATACCCCCTGCAGTCATGCCCTTTGGGTTTCGGGGGCAGTCCTGTCTTTGTCTGCCCGGCATTCAAGGCGGGCGGGCTACTGTGATTTTACTTTACGACATCGCACCTTGATTCAAATACGTACCTCTTTTTTTGTGTGTATGGTATTTGACTTAAAAGACAAAAGTCTGAATTTGAACCCTATAAGTCTATAACGTAATGTATGAAAGATTGTCTTTATATAGGCCCATTATGCTTAGTCACTTGTATGATGAACAAGTAAGCAAAATGGGCCTATATGTCGGTTGGATTTATATTCAAACAGTCCAACTCAAACTTAGGTACATTTTCTCCATAAATGTGAATACGGTGGAAGGGATAAAATTATAATTTAATTAAAATAAAATTGGGTATAGAATAATATATTGGTTTATCAAACACAATATTGCAACTTCACTAAATGATATAATCACTTTATACTATAAACCCGCACGAGCAAAATTTATTTATCACATAAGTCAATAAATTAAGAGTAACGCAAAGTAATTTTTCTAAATTCATATTTTCATTATAGTCACTTTTACACACATATATATCTAATTAAAATAACTTTTATTAAAAAAGTACAATAACTTATGAAAATATATATTGAAACAAAACCAAATCAAATCAAATAACCCACCTATAAGCAAAAGAACCATTAATTCTTTTCTTTCCTTTTTAAAGCCGGTACAAATGGGAAATGGGAAAAGTTATTAAAAAAAAAAAAACTTAGAAAAAAATGGTATAACAAAGTAGTAGAGGAAACATGTGGCTTGATGATTTGATATGATAGGTTTTTTTTTTTTTTTTTTTTTTTTTTTTTTTTTTTTTAAATTGACGTGATGTGATAATTAATAGGTACAAACAAGCATATGAAAACTTGTAAACGTGAAGAAAAATTGAAGATAAAAAGAGAAAAAGATATAAGGTGTAGACATGTTCATATGTTAAAATGATGTGTAAATGCATTTTATTGATCAATAAATGGAGTCTTAATTTTTTTTTTAATGAAACAATTTTAAATAAAATATTAAGACATACAAATTGATAGTATATTATTGAATAGAGAGGCCCTTCTTTTATTTGGGGGCTTTAAGTAATCCTCTAAGTTGTCTATATGGTTGAGTCAACCCTGATAATGACGAATAAAGTGATATTTAATCTTATAGCATGTTTGGGAGTTAAAAAAAGGAGGGGGAGTAGAGTAGAGGGAGGGAGAGTAATTCAATTACCTTGTTTGGAAGTTTTTTAAGGAAGGAGGGGGAGGGGTTTAGAGGGGTTTCAACTACCTCTAACCCCTCATTTTTAATTCCTCCAAATTGGAGAGATTTGGGGGAGAGTAAAGTAGATAAATTATTGGCAAAATAAATTTTCTAATTTACCCTTTCTAAATTAACAAAATTACCCTTTCTAAAGGGTTAATTACCCTATTCCCCCTCCCTAATTTTAAAAACATTCAAACAATATAGAAATGAATCATTCCCCTCTACTCTCCTCTCCATTACTCTCCTTCCCTCTACTTCCCTCTACTCTCCTCCCTCTCTAAACTTCCAAACAAGCCATTAATGTGCTTTGTACGCTCATGGATTAGAAGTCATTATAGGCCATTTGAATAGCATTTGTATTGTTACAATGGATTGGGTCGTAGCAAAATAATCAACTCCAAGATCTTGTAGTAGCCAAAGTAGCCACTAAAGTTCGGTTGTTGTGTTTGCAAGTGCACGTTATTCCACCTTGATGCTAGAGCGAGCTACAGCAGTTTGTTTCTGCTTTGCGAAGAGATGGAAGAGTCACCAAGAAGAAAGCAATACCTTGTCCTTAAGAGAATGGTAATATCAAAATCAGAGCAACGGAGGAATAGCGCTAAGTCATAAGAACTGGCCAAGAACCCATGTTGGGAGATGGTAGAGCTGAACTTGAAAAACCATTCTTGAAAGAGAGTTCATTTGCTAAAAGCAAAAACCCAATGAGTGTTCTGACAGAAAAAGGTGAGCAACCGGGGAAAATGTCTTCTCATAGTCAATCCCATAATCCTAAGTGAATCATTGGCAACCAGACATGCCTTGTAGCAATTATTAGTGCCATCTAATTAACTCTTGATCTCAACCTATAGTAGATTTTCCAGCTAATAGATCAACTATATCCCAAGTCTTTATCTTATGCAATGCATCCAGCTATTATTTCATAACCTGATGGAAGTGATGAGGCTCAAAATTAAAACAGGAGTGTCTACAGGATTTATAGTTAAGGCAGAATTAAAGGACGCGTTGAAGGTGGGGGTGGCTGGCTCATAATTGGATGGGATTTCAAGTAATAAATTAGGAATTGGATTAACTGAAGAGGTGGTGGGAGTCTGATCTATGAAATGATAAGGAGTAGTATATCTTGTGTTCCTATAGAACCACATAATGAGAGTTCCTAAGGCATTTAGCAATGAGATCATAACATCAATACCCCATTTTTTCTATGCCATGTCCAAGAAAACAACATGATTGGAATAGGGTTGAAGTTTGGTGCTTTCATGTGGTTGAAGAACAACAAAACAAGCACTACAAAAAACTTTAAGTAGGTTGTAGTTGGGGTTGTTCCAAATAACCTTTCATAAGGTGTTTGTTTTTGTAATACAATGAAGGGCACTTATTGATGATGTATACCATAGTAAGAGAAGCTTCTTCCCAAAAATGAGGAGTGGAAGCTACAATAGTGAGTGCCCCGAATTTTTTGTAGGATATGATGAAGTTTACTTTCAACGCATCCATTTTGTTGTGAAATGCTAGAAAATGAAGTATGTGAAATGGTTCCATAATGTTTGAGAATATCAAGAAAGTCACGTTGACGATATTCTTGTGCATTTTTAGATGGTAAGAATTTCAGAACGATTTTTCATGAAATAAATCCAAGTGTAGTGAGAAAAATCATCCTCAAAACAACAAAATATCTTGAACACCCCCCCCCCCCCCTCCCCTCCCCTGGTCATTGTTGCAATGGGAAAGGGTCCCCATACATTAGAATGAATGAGATAAAAATTTTCTTTAGGATTGAGGACTTTTATTATAGGGCAATGCAAGTTGCTTGCCAATATGACATGACATACAATCAAAATGACTATTGAAAACTGAAGCAAATAAACCCCTAGTCACTAGTAATTGGACACGAGAAAGAGATGAATGACTTAGATGAGAGTGCCAAAGCTCAACAAAGGACAAGTTGGAAGCTGAAACTGAAAGTGCTGAAAGTCTTGATGGAAGAAACAATATGAAACTAACTAAATATTTTGTGACTAATTATCTAGGTAAGTCTTACTCTTTCACTTTGAATATATTAGTAAATTCCCATGTACCCATGTGTCATGCTTATTAGTAGGTTGCACTAGGTTCAGTTTGGATTCATTAGTGCAATAGCAGTAGATGTGCTAAATGCTAAAACTTTGGCATTTAGGTAAGTTTTAGCATTTAATACACCAAACACTAAAAGTTAACCTACATCAGATGTTCTAAATTTTAAAAAATTTAGCACCGTAGCTATGTGCACTATACTAAAGAAGTGCATTGTAGCTATGTGCTAAAATTGTTTAATAATTTATCTCCTTCCTCTTAACCCCCTTTCTTTCTCTCTCATTCATGTCTCTCGCCTCTCTCCTCTCTCTCTTTATTGTGGTTTTTTTTTTTTAATAGATAGTGGGTTTTATTTTAGGTTATTTTAATAAGTGATGTGTTAAAGTAAGAGATGAGATGTATGGTGTAATATTAAATGCTATGCTAAAATAGATAAAGTAACTTTATCGTTTGTTAAATGCTAAATTTTTTAGAAGTGTTAATACTTGTGCTCTTACAACAAATCCATATGGGGCAAGGAAACCAGGCATAGCTTTATCATAGGCTACTGACTACACAGGGTCGACTCCATGTATTTTGAGGCTGTGGGGGTCAAAGGCCCAATTCTTGACGTTGGGCCATGGGCTTGTCCAAGGAGGCACACTTGTTCGAGGACAGTAAATTATGAGGGAAATGCATGGCTACAAACCTCGCAAGGATTTGGCTTATGGGTAAACAAAGAAGAGTTGTCCAAGGAGGATTACCTCTTCGGATAATCAAAGAGAAAGCTAGGGTGAACGCTCCGGCAATAATTATGATATTTTAGGGGATTCTTCTGATATATGAACATCTAGTAAGCACATAGGATAGGTGAAAGCAATAAGATATTAACTACCCTGCAGCTAACCCTCTGGCTGCATTATTAAGGAAAGGATGTCTGAACAGTGACTCTTAATCTTTACAGCTACTGTGTAAAGACTTTAAGGGAAGGTTGATGGGACAAGTATCAAAGAAAAATCATCTGACCGGCACGTGAGAGAAAATGGGGTATAAAGAGAGCTAGAGGCAAGGAAAGAAGGGATCGAACAGTCTGGGAAAGAAAGAGGGAAGCGAGAGAGAGAGAGAGAGAGAGAGAGAGAGAGAGAGAGAGAGAGAGAGAAAGAGAGAGAGAGAGAGAGAGAGAGAGACATAAAGTTGTAAACATCCAAGTAACTATATTACTACTCTTCTTGGATCAAGTCAATGATGATTTTATATAACATCATTGCTCTATTTTTATTTGGTTGGACTTAGAATACATCTGAGTAACACTTTATCTCACTTAAAACCCAGTTTTTCTAGCCCACTCTCTATAAATTCATTGAAAGAACTTTTTGGGCCTGGGTCCATCTCGCTTGTGGGCCAAACCTCCGAAACTGTGTCCTTACAATTGGCACCGTCTGTGGGAAATATTGGTGTGTTAGTGAGCTACATACTTAACTATGGTTAGATCAGGTCCTAACAGGGTGGAATCTGATAGGTCACAACATCTCGATCATTTTCTACACCTTGAAGGAGAAAGGGATCGTGAAGGGAATGTGCATACCATCCATACTGGAAGGAGTCGACTTCGAGATGAGAGAAGCGTGTCCCATGGAGACACTACGAGGAACATGCAACGTTAAATTGATCACCTAAAGGAAAAGTTGCGCCTTGTGCAGAGAAAGCACAGTCCATCCGTCTCTGATCCTTCTTCTGATAATGAAGAAGATGGTGACTATAGGCACTGGTCACGGACACCCCCCAGCGAATCTTTTTCCCTTGAAGAGGAACGTCATCATGACCGCAGAGGTAGAAACTCATCTTCTAAGGGTTTGGGGAACGACGCTATGAATAGGGCACTCAACCAGATTTCCAGGTCACCCTTCGTGCGCAGGATTGAAGGAGGAAAACTTCTTCGGCAGTTTACTCAGCCCACATTCACAGTATACAACGGTCGAATTGATCCTGTAGAACACGTAAGTCACTTCAATCAGAGGATGGCTATTCACTCTAGGAATGAAGCCCTTATGTGCAAGGTCTTCCCATCCAGCAAGTTCTATTGGATCCTTTAAAAAGCTCACTAAGGCTTTTTGCTCTCGGTTTATTACGTGCAATAGAGTTCCTCGGCCATTGGATTCCTTGTTATCTCTGTATCTGAGAGAGGGGGAGACTCTAAAAACATACTCGGACAAATACTGGGAGATGTTTAACGAGATCAAAGGAAATTTTGATGACGTGGCTATGAGAACTTTTAAGGTGGGCTTGCCAGTCGAGCATGATCTGAGGAAATCGCTGACTAAGAAGCCTGTGAGGAGCGTGCGTCGACTGATGGATCGTATTGATGAATATAAACAAGTTGAGGAAGATCAACAACAAGGCAAAGGAAAAGCTAAGGTTATCCCTCAGGAGAGGAGGGATTTCAAGTCGGACCGTTACAGCAACAACAAATCAAGGAGGGACTACAATGTGCAGTCAGGGTCCACTGCGTCTCAGGCAATCAACGCCGTATTCCGAGAACCAATACACCAAATCTTGGAGAAGATTCAGAATGAGCCATATTTTAAGTGGCCAAATAAGATGGGAGGAGATCCCATGAAATGCAATCAGAGTCTTCACTGCCAATACCACCAAGAACGAAGGCACATTGCAGAAGATTGCAGAACTCTAAAGAGTCACTTAAAACAACTTGTCGAAGAAGGAAGATTACAGCAGTTTGTACATCGGCCCAATGGCCAAGGAGACCACATCAGGCCTGGGGCTTTAAGGAGTGCTTCTTCAAGACCCCCGTTGGGTACAATCAATGTCATCTTCTAGAGTGATGTTCGTTGCTCAGCTGACTGCTGAGGACACGAATCATGAGTCGAAAAGGGCCAGGGTAGAGGTCCGACTAGTATTAAGCTTCTCGGACTAAGACAAGAGAGGGACCATACAGCCACATGATGACGCTCTGGTGGTCACCCTTAGAATAGATGGATATGATGTGAAAAGGGTGATGGTGGATCAGGGAAGTGGGGCCGAGATCATGTATCCAGATCTGTATTTGGGCTTAAGGCCTGAGGATCTAACAGCATATGATTCGCCTCTAGTAAGCTTTGATGGGAAAACTATCATCCCCAAGGGTTAAATCAGGTTACCCGTACAAGCAGGGTCAGAGGTGGTCGAGGTAGACTTCATTGTGGTAGATGCATATTCTTCCTACACGGCCATTGTAGCCAGACCCTGGCTTCATGCCTTGGGGCTGTTTCTTCAACTTTGCATTTAAAGGTAAAATTTTTGTCCAGGGATCGAGTCGAGGAACTTGTAGGAAGTCAATTTGTGGCTAGATAATGCCTTATAGCTGCCATTATGCATCAGCCTGCCGCTGAGTCTACAGCTTTCGTAGATGTAGGCCCATAGCAATCAAGAATCCCGATTCCACCTAAGGTTGTAGAATCGAATGAGGTGAAATGTGAGATACTGGAGAAAGTCACTATTGATGAGGACTCGGAAAGGTTTTTCCAGATTAGCGCTGAGTTGCCTTCTCAGGACCGAGAAGAGCTGTTGGCATTCCTTAGAAGAAATATTGATGTGTTTGCTTGGAATGCTTATGAGGCCCCAGGGGTAAATCCAGAGTTCATTTGCCATCATTTGAACGTTAGTCCAACGGCCTTTCCCAGGAAACAGCCACCTCGGCATTCTTCTAAAGAGCATTCTGACGCTGTTAAGGAGGAGGTGAATAAGCTTAAACAGGCAGGAGTTATCAAAGAGGTCTTCTATCCTGAATGATTGGCTAACGCAGTGGTAGTAAAGAAGAAAAATGGGAAGTGGCGTGTGTGTGTAGATTTCACAGATTTAAACAAAGTCTGTCCGAAGGATCCTTTCCCAATGCCACGGATTAATCAGTTTGTAGACGCGACTGTAGGGCATCCACGAATGAGTTTCTTGGATGCCTTTCAAGGGTATCACCAGATCCCCTTAGCTTTGGATGATCAAGAGAAAATAGCCCTTGTCACCCCTGTCGGGAATTATCACTACAAGGTGATGCCTTTTGGTCTGAAGAACGCAGGTTCCACTTATCAAAGAATGATGACAAAGATGTTTGAACCACAGCTGAAGAAATGCGTTGAAATTTATATAGATGACATGGTGGTCAAAAGTATGGTGGAATCCGAGCATGTTAGTGACCTCGAAAACGTCTTTGAAACCTTAAGGAAACACAAGTTACTACTCAATACTTCCAAATGCTCTTTTGGTGTTGGATCTAGAAAATTTTTGGGCTATATGATTACCTATATTGGGATTGAAGTCAATCCAGACCAGATAAAAGTGATCAATAACTTGCAACCACCTCGGAATCCTAAAGAAGTTCAGAAGTTGACTGGGAGGACTGCTGCTCTAAATCGATTCATCTCCCGGTCGGCAGACAGGTGCAAGCCTTTTTTCTAATTGTTGAACAAATGGAAAGGGTTCAAATGGACTAAAGAATGTGTCTTGGCCTTTCAACAGCTGAAAGAATATTTATCTCGGCCCCCCATCATGTCCAGTCCCATGACGGATGAGGTTCTGTTCGCTTATATCGCTGTAGCCACCTATGCAGTGAGTCTAGTACTTATACAGGTTGATAACGGCGTTCAAAAACCTGTTTACTATGCGAGTAAATCCCTTTATGAGGCCGAGGTCCGTTACTTACCGCTAAAAAAGGCTATCTTTGCAGTGGTTCATGCCACCCGTAAACTCCCTCACTACTTCCAATCACACACGATCATGGTCCTTACTCAACTCCCACTCAGGTCTCTACTTCGGAGTGCAAATTATACAGGAAGGATAGCAAAGTAGGGTACAATCTTAGGGGCTTTCGATATAAAATATAGGCCTCGCACATCTATTAAGGAGCAAATCTTGGCCGACTTGGTAGCTGAATTCATCGAGCTTTTGTTAGAAGAAAACACCGAGAAGATGTACATGGATGAAAATTCAGTTGGCGTAATTTTCGTGCAAGGACCTTTATTCTGGAAGTTGTATGTGGATGGTGCGACCAATCAAAGAGGATCTGTAGTGGGGCTAGTTTTGATATCTCCTGAGAGTGTCGTTATTGAGAAATTCTTGAGATTGGACTTCTCGGCCATAAACAACAAAGCTGAGTACGAAGCGTTATTGGTCGGAATGGCCATAGTTCGAAGAATGGGGGAAAGCTCAGTGGAAGTATTCTAGAATTCAGCATTGGTCTTCGGCCGAGTTAAAGGAGAGTTGGAAGCGTGGGACGAAAGAATGCAAAAGTATTTGAGTCATGTCCAGCAACTGCAGTCACAATTCGAGTCATTCAGCCTGCTGCATATCCCTCGAAGTGGGAAAACACATGCAGATTCTCTAACCACTCTTGCAACCTCCTCGGCACAAGGTCTACCTCGGCTTATCCTTGTTGAAGATCTGCATAAACTTGCTGAAGTGGAAGAAGGGCCCAGTATCTATCAAATTAGAGTAGGACTAAGTTGGATGGACCCTATGGTGGCATTCCTTAAAGATGATATTTTACCGAAAGACAAGGCCAAAGCAAACAGGGTACGGAGGAAGGCTCTTCAGTTTTGGTTGTTAGAGGACAAGAAATTATACAAGCGCTCATTTTCGGGGCCGTACTTGTTGTGCATATACCCTGAGGCTACAAAATTGCTCCTTGAAGAGCTACATGAAGGGATTTGTGGAAGCCACACGGGAGGCCGGTCTCTAGCTCACAGGGCTTTAACTGAAGGATACTGGTGGCTGAATATGCAAAGGAAAGCGCAAGAGTATGTGAGGAAATGTGATCAATGCCAGAGGTTTGCACCGAATATTCACCAACCAGGGAGAGTTCTTAATCCTTTATCCAGCCCGTGGCCTTTCGCTCAGTGGGGCTTGGACATTGTAGGTCCTTTCCCTAAAGCAGCTGGGAGCAAGAAATATTTAATCGTCGGCACAGATTACTTCACTAAGTGGGTTGAAGCCAAACCATTGGCAAACATCAGGGATATAGACGTCCAGAAATTTATATGGAAAAATATTGTCACCCGGTTTGGAGTACCTCGCACACTCATCTCGAACAATGATCCTCAATTTGATAGTAAAGCATTCAGGAGATACTGCTGCGAGTTAGGCATCACAAACATATATTCTACTCCAGCATATCCACAAGGGAATGGTCAAGCTGAAGCCGTTAACAAGGTCATAATGAGTGGCTTGAAGAAAAGGTTGGATGATGCCAAAGGAAGGTGGGTAGAAGAGTTGCCACATGTTCTCTGAACTTATCGGACAACTCCTCAGAGATCTATGGGAGAGACCCCATTCTCAATGACTTATGGGGCTGAGGCTATTATTCCCCTAGAGACTGAATTCCCCACGTTAAGAACGAGCTCTTTCACCTCGACTGACAATGATAGACTGTTAGAAAGGAGTTTGGATTTGATTGCCGAGTAGAGGGGAAATGCCATGGTCCAATTGGCCTACTTTCAGCATAGGCTTAAGCAGAAGTATGATGCCAATGTTAAGCTAAGACTACTTGTACCGGGAGATTTGGTTTTGTAAAAGGTAATGGGTGTAACAAAGAACCCAGCTTGGGGAAAACTTGGGCCCCATTGGGAAGAGCCATATCGCATCCTTTCAGTAGCTAGAATAGGAGCATTTTATTTGGAGGATTTAGAGGAAAGAGCTATCCCACATCCCTAGAATATAAATAATCTAAGAAGGTATTACTATTAATAAAAGTTTCAATTATTGTACTTAAATTTATTACACTGCTTGTCTACTAAATGTTAAACAGAACCTTGGTCATGCCTGGTCTCTCGAATCACATACCTTGGGTAAATTAATACTCTAGTCTATTTCACTAAGTGTTAAACAGAACCTTGGTCATGCCTGGTCTCTTGGATCACATACCTTGGGTAAATTAATAACCTAGTCCATTTCACTAAGTGTTAAACACAACGTTGGTCATGCTTGGTCTCTTGGATCATATACTTTGAGTAAATTGATACTCTAGTCCATTTCACTAAGTGTTAAACAGAACCTTGGTCATGCTTGGTCTCTCGGATCACATACCTTGGGTAAATTAATACTCTAGTCCATTTTACTAAGTGTTAAACAGAACCTTGGTCATGCCTGGTCTCTCGGATCACATACCTTAGGTAAATTAATACTTTAGTTAATTTCACCAAGTGTTAAACATAACCTTGGTCAAGCCTGGTCTCTTGGATCACATACCTTGGGTAAATTAATGCTCTAGTCCATTTTACTAAGTGTCAGACAGAAATTTGGTCATAAATGCCATTTCGGATCACAAACCTTGGGCCAGTTGGTATTTCAGTACAATTTTAGCGATTCAAAGAGTTAACTTTATTTATTTTCATTATTATTTTGGCTTGCTTTATCCGACAGGCTTAAACTTTTGAAGTGTTTATAAACTACAACGATTGAGAGAAATGCAACTGAACATAATTAAGTCCAAATTCGAATATTATCATTAATTGAAATGAAAAGTACATTATGCTTAAGTATGGGATATCATTACAAAATATGAGAAATTTAAAGCCCTAAATCTAAGCCTCGGTCATCAGAGGAGGAGGATTGTCTTGTCTACTTGGCTCGGCTTCCTTAGATCTAGCTATGGTCTCTGAAGCTACAGCTTCATTGGCCTTGACAACATCCATGGCCCTAAAAAAGGTGACTGCCTCCGTGTCCTAGTTCCCATTTTTTGCCACTTCTTCCTCTTGATCCTTGTTATCAGCTTCAGAAGGAATAAGGGTATGCTCAGATGACTCTGGAACATGAGATGATGGAGGCATAGGTGCATCCGGGACTTCGCGAATATATGGATGAAAGTACACCTTCCTGGGCTGCCTCAACTCCGAATCTGTAAGGACTCCTGCAAGGTTAAGAGCTTCCACCCAAGTAACCTTGTAGTAGTCCCTGCACACTTCAGACACCTCTTCAACTGGCCTTATCTCCATCTCTTCGATCCCACGGAAATAGGATGCGTTCTTCTCAGCCTCAGTCATCTTCTCAGCATTCCGAGCAGCTTCTTTGGCCTTCTCCAGGCTGGCCTTAAACTCCAGGACCAACTTCTTTTGAGTTGCCATATGCAACTTCTTCCGCTGGTCCTCGGCTTGGTCCTGGCCACTTTTCAGCTCGGCCTCAGTGCTCCTCCTTTCCCTCTCCTTGATAACCAACTTTTTGGCCAGCTCTTGTTTCTCGTACTTGGTGATCCCCAGGTTCTTCTTAACATCGGCACGAGATTAGGCCTCGGCCTTAGCTTGGCTATAGGCTTTCTTGACTCAATCTTCAGCTACATAAACTTATTGAGTAACCTGCACCGAAAGAATGAGAAAATTGCATTAAAATATACAAAAGTAAAATGTAGTTTTTGGGGAACTAACTTCAATTTGGAAGAAGTGATCAGAAACTCACCATAGCCAGGTCCCTTTTCAAAGACATGAAAAGGTCTGTTTGCCTCTATAACTTGACAGCCTCCATGTCACGAGGCAAAAGTAGAGGCTGCTCCAAGGCCTCGGCAATGTAGGCCGAGTGTCCTTTTTGGAACTCCCTGATGGAGAAATTCCAGGGAATGAGAGCGTCGTCTAACACCAACCACGGAGCCCAAGTGCGCGGCTGGCGAACATCTTGCGTGTTGGTGTCTTCCCTGCTCTCAGCCCGGAAGACCTTCCTGTCCTTCATATTTTTCTCTTGTTTAGCCCCCTTTTGTGGAGGCACCTCACACTCCTCAGAATCTACTATATTTCTCTTCTTCTTCAGGTCTGGATTTGGGTGAAGGCCGACCAAGGTTGTGGGGGAAGGAGGAGGAGGAGGGTTGTCAGGAATCTGGGACTTGGGCGCATCCTTAGAAGGTGCACCCTTGCTTCTTCTAGCTAAAAGGTCTCTTAACCCTTTCCTCAGATTTTGGAGACATTTCTTCTTCTTCTTCAGTGCTCTCGGATTCTGGGATGTTAATCGGCTTGTCTTGTACCTCTTCTTCTTCAAAATGAAACTGGTCTATCTCAGCTTCAAGAGACAGCCGAGAAGAGGCAGTTTCTTCTTTTTGGATCACCGGTGGAGGGAGAGCTTGCTGAAGTGGCCACTCAACCGGGGGAAGATCTTTTTTGGCTATGAACCCTGGCCGAGACACGTCAATCCTTTGGAGTCTTGGGTCGCTCGCTCGGATCGCATTTCTGACTTCTTGGAAATTGTCTGATAAGGGTGCAAAATCTAAAATCAGGTGCACAGCACGCAGTTGATCATCTGCACTCGCGAAGATCTCAGATCTGAGCAGCTTGTTAAGGCCCGCTACGTTCACGTGGCTAATCTTGGGAGCAACAAGTTTTCTATTTGCAAAAACAGCCGAAAAACAAAGAGGCAGTTAGATTATCAAATCATATCAAAGGGAAAAAGTTAAGTGAAAAAGCAAAGCGAAACCTAGAATCTGAAATCTACGTTAACGCAGCCTAGTCCTAAGGCATCCCACTTGGCTCTCCCTCTTTGGTCGGACAATGGTAGCCGTTACGCCACACCTCGGAGATGATGATGTAGTCATCCTTCATGCCCTTGTTGGACTTTGGAAGACACGACATGAGTTTGACGATGAGGGACCTGGATTTTAGGTAGTATTCCCCGTCGGTGAGAGAGTCATATTCGTACATATGTACGACGTCGTGCCAGGTGAGTTGCAAGCCCATCATTTGATTAAGGGCATCGACACAGCCCAGAACCCTAAATAGGTTGGATGCGCATTGATGTGGGCATAACCTATGGTTCCGAAGATACTCTCGAGTTACTTGGCCCATGGGGATGGTCATTCCTCCCTCTAAAAAAGCGATCACAAGAATGACCACTTCACCCATTTTCCTATCGGTCAAAATCTTTTCCGGCGGGTAGTATCGGAGATTTACTCCCTCGAGTATATGGTATTTTACTTTAAAAGCTTCTATAGCTGCAGAAGACTTAACTAGATACTTAAATCTACCCATCTAGGTATATAAAGGAATGAAAGGTAAAGTTCCTAGCAGGGGGAAAGATAGCAATTAGTAGTTGAGAAGACTGGCCGAGAAGAGAATAAAACAGAAATGGAAAACTTATAAAAACGAATGAATTTTCCACCTTAGTTACTTCTTGAGAATCTAGAGTTTTTAGTGAAAAAGGCTTTAGAGATTTTTGAAGTGAAAGGAGTTCTGAAGACTAAAGCACTTAAGGTCTCTTGATGATTCTAGAATGTGTGAAATGAAAAAAGTAACTCCCCCGCGGTGTTCTATATAAGGAAAGAGAGTGAGTAGGAGTTATTCCGCTCAAAATTTAAGGAAAAATCCCAGCCACACGATTTACATCTCATCGTTGATAAGGGGGACAAGGCGCCGCCTGAAGTAATAAATAGCGTATCGTGGTTTCCGAAGCGTTAACAATAATTAAGGGGCGCACGAGATAGCGTTCCCACATGTGTAAATTGAGAAAATTTGTGGACTTGGCTCTTAAGGAAATCAAAATCCCACCTTTCTCCTCGGATAATAGGAAAAAATCAGAATTTTGAGGGGCTATTGTGGGGGTCAAAGGCCCAATTCTAGACGTTGGGCCGTGGGCTTATCCAAAGAGGCACACTTGTCCGAGAATAGTAAATTACGAGGGAAATGCATGGCTACAAACCTCGCAAGGATTTGGCCTATGTGTAAACAAAGAAGAGTTGTCCGAGGAGGATTACCTCTTAGGATAATCAAAGAGAAAGCCAGGGTGAACGCTTCGGCAATAATTATGATATTTTAGGGGATTCTTCTGATATATGAACATCTAGTAAGCACATAGGACAGGTGGAAGCAGTAAGATAATATGTAAAAAACTGCTACCACCGCATTAACTACCTTGCAACTAACCCTCTGGCCGCATTAATGAGGAAAGAATTTCTAAACAGTGACTCTCAACCTTTACAGCTGTCGTGTAAAGACTTTAAGGGAAGTTTGATGGGACAAGTATCAAAGAAAAATCATCTGACCGGCACGTGAGAGAAAATGGGGTATAAAGAGAGCTAGAGGCAAGGAAAGAAGGGATCGAACAATCTGGGAAAGAAAGAGGGAAGCAAGAGAGAGAGAGAAAGAGAGAGAGAGAGAGAGAGAGAGAAAGAAAGACATAAAGTTGTAAACATTCAAGTAACTATATTACTACTCTTCTCGGATCAAGCCGAAGACGATCTTAATGAGTTGTATATTGAAATAGAGTTTAAAATGTTGAGTACATTGTAAAGTGGTATAGTATAATAGATAAAATAACTTTTTAAATTGTAAAATATAAACTATTTTGCAATTCCGAATATTAATGCTCTAAGAGCAACAGTATCAGTTCGTGCAAAATTCTTGTCTATTTTGCAAGAAAAAATATACTTTTTCTATTTTACACACTCACTTTTACAAAATACTCACATCAGTTTATCTATTTAATTATCTATTTTATTTAAATAATAATATTTCTTTAATTTTTTATTATATCAAACAAACCACTACCCACATGGCCCCACCCACCTTTTTCTTTCTTTGTTGTGAGCAGAAGACAGATGAGAAAGCAATCTGACAGGGAGAGAGAAAAAAAGAATAAAAAAATCATTTTTACATGAATAGTAATTGTGCATATATGCATGGTTACTGTTCATTTGCAAAGTAGTTTTGTATATTTGGACATTTTTACAAATACTGATGTGGGTATTTTTTATGTTAAAATGTGCAAAATTAAGCAGTTTTTTGTATTTTGCAAATTTTTGCAACAGTTTGCAACAGTTGCTCTAACACTATGAAAGACAAAACCCTACCTCTTACTGTATGAATAATTGTAGCCACATTACCGTTGCTAGGTTGTCCAAATTGTGACCCTACCCATTTTGCGTATAATATATTAGGTAAAACTATTACTTAAAAAATCGGGAAAAAAACATATCCAATTATGTTTTTATATGTGAACCACACTAAAATAAATGCTGATTAATTTAGTAAGATTTATAGAAATTGAGGAGGTCAAAGAAGTTGGGAACATAATCTTGTGGTGGTTGTAGTATTCCTATAAGTTCAGGGGAGGATAATAAAGTTGTCAGAAACCATCCCTGAGGCTACTGAGCACTGAAACTCACTCAGAGTTTTATTTTATCATTATCATATATCCTGTAAGAAATTTAGACCCCTGTAAACTAGATTGTTTAACCTAATTAATTAACAAAGTGAATACTTAGGTTTATTATTCAAATCTAGGTTAAAACAATAACAATCATATCATGCAAAGCAGCAAAAAAAAAAAGAACACAATGATATGATAACTTAGGAAAACCAAACTGGTAAAAAACCTGGGGAGGATTTAAACTAGTTATCCTCAAGGTAAAAAGCAAAACCACTATGAAAGAATTGAAGTTTACACAATAGCGACTTAGACCACTAACATCCTTTTGCTACCTCGAGTAGAAAACTTACTACCACGACCCCATGATAGCTCCGAGTCCACGGACTACTTCTTTCCTTGACCTTTGCAAAACACAAACACCCACGCTTGTGACTTTGAGATCCCACTCAAAGATTTAGTAACACAAAAACTCCTGTTTGTGACTCCAAGATCACCCTTGAAGATTTAGATTATCAGCACCTTTGATGACTAGAGAAGGCAGCAACTTCAGCAATACCGGATCTTGAGATTCTACAAGTAATGACACCAGTAGAAGATATGAGAGAGCTTTTTAGGAACAAAACCCTAAATAACAAAGAGCCACACTCTTCTCTCTCTAACAAGCCTTCTAAAAACGTGTTTAGGGTTTCATTTATATAGTGGGAAAAGTAGATCTGAAACCCTAATCCTTAATGGGCTTGAACTGCTATTTGGGCCAACTTAAAATTCTGCAGATACGATTCTCGATTGATCGAGCCTGTTTCTCGATCGGTCGAACCGGGAAATTTCTGAATTCTTCTTTTTGCAGCTTACTTGTTCTTGAATATTGACTTGAATCATCTTGAGTATTGTCTAATAAAACTTATAGACTCTAAGATCTATATCTAGACAAGTTTGTGTTCACGATTTGCCAGTTGTTCTAAACTTTTAGAACTTAACAATCTCCCCATTTGGCAATTCGTGACAAAACTTACATACAATATGAAATGCTCAAATACAAGAACAACCCAATATAATAAAATTCTCAATTACATCACAAATCCCAATCTAAGACTCTTAACCTAGAAGTTGCAAGAAGAGGTAGAAGGTCTTGATCAGAATGTACCTGTCTTTCCTAAAACACTCAACAAACACATTACCGCATGTGTGGAAAGAAAGACATATAAACAATAATATGAACAGAATATAAAAATAAAAGTAAATTCTAACTCTCCCCCTAAGTTAAATACATCAAAAAAAATTTTATATTCTCCCCTTTCAAAAACAATTTTATCTCCCCCTAAACAAGACAAACATATAGGATTCCCACATTTCATCTATTTCTCCCCCTTTTTGTCACGTATTGACAAAGACAACTCAAACAAAGAGTAGAGTGATAGTAAACATGAGAGAAAAAAGAGAATCAAGGGAACATAAAACAGTTTAGCTCTATAGAAAAAAGAGAGAACTCCCCCTATGAAGAGCAATAACTCCCCCTATGAACAACAAAGGCAAAAAAAAGCTTTTCTCCCACTATAAAAATAGGAAAAACAAAATAGGTTTTGGGAACAGTTTTGGGAAAAATTTAGGAGGTGGGGATAAATAAAAACACACAAGCCTAAAAAAAATTGAGTTGAGGATACACATGAAGAAAAATATTCTCTCTTTCAATAAATGCAATCTTGACACTATGTGACCATAAACAGTTGCATGAGTAGAGAAAATATATGCACATTGATTATCCATCATATCTCTTAAGAAAAATATTTTTTTGCAGTTCACACATCAAGAAAAATAGCATATACTAAAATGTACAAATGACTCAAAAATCAATCAATCAATTTTTTAATTCAAGTCGAGTACCCAATTTAGCAAAGTGTATGTATGTTATGTGTGAAAACAATGAGAGATATGACTGCAAAATTGCAAGACGGATACAAAAAAAATAATTCAATGCATGTGAATCCTAAACATAAATGATGCATGAAAAAAAATTTGGTCAAAACTCAAAAAACTGAAAATTTTTCAGTTTCGATTGATCGAGAATCGATCGAATACCAATCGAGTCAGACAGATTTAAACCAAAAATTTTTATCGCAATTTTGATCGGTCGAGAAACAGCTTCAATCGGTTGAAATTCTAGAAAACTCAAATTTTTGAAAAACAGAGCAATTTAATGTAGTAACTCCTCAAAGCATAGTGATTCATGAATGAAATGCATGAATACGAGACTGAAAGTTTTTTAAAAACACATGAATTCAACCTAGATCTTTCAAAAACAAGTTTATCAACCAAGTTGTCCTCAAAACTCAAATTTTGCATCAAAATCAAGGAACATATAATCTTAGATGGCCACAACAAAATCACACACAATAACATGTACAAAATTTAGCAAAGAATAACTTGTGTAGTGTGTGCAACTAGCAAAAACTTGAGATACATGTGAGGTGATATGTGAATAGTAATCAAGCACAATTTCTACAAAATTCATCACATTAATTTGAAAGAGACTATCACTCAAAGAGTTACATCATATAACTCTCACATCTCTTAGAATAAAAGCTTGCAATCATGTAAGTTTCTTGATTTGCCTCGTAATGTATACCAATTTTAATTGATCAGAAACTTATTGAAATAGCCGAGATAATGTACACACCAATTGTATATGAGTTGTGAGATAGTTATAGCCCAATAATGTGCACACCAATTTTAATATTTTAATCAAGGCTACATCTTATGTTTTTTTTGTGCATGTGCTACACTTTCTCGAGCACAAACTCTTACGATATGCACTAAGGTGTTCATGATTGGCTAATAAACAGTGGTGAGATGGTTATTTATGCCTTTCTCAAACAGTTCAAGTCCGTCAAACAAAAACATATGACTTCAAGATCAAGATCATGTGATAAAAAACCATAAGCATCTTCCCACACAACATGCACTACAAAGCTCAAACTAGTAAAGTACAATAGAACAAGCTCATCCAAGCTAAACAAAGTACATAAACATGTTATGTAAAAATAGATTGACAAACCTTGTCTTCAAATTCAAGAAAAATACAGCAAAACACATGTTGCCAAACCCATTCTTGTTACCCCCCCTTTTTTTAAATTAAAAAAAAAATCCTAGAATGAAATGCATGAATGTTATACAATGCAGATCCTAAAAAAATGGTCACAAGAGGTAGATCAATGAAGAACAAGGACCATGTCAGACAGACTCAATTAAGTCGAGCCTTTTGCTTCCAAAACTTTTTAGATGCACCTCTAGTATTAGAGTTATTATTCACATTGGAATTTTGAGCAACTCCAAGACTGGAATAAAGGTTTAACGCCTTTACCAATTCACCAATAAGTACCATAGGATCTTGTGCTTGAAGCAAAGGTACTTTAGGTTTATTTGTTCGCTTAGCAGCTTGCAACTTGAAACAGTTTGGACGAATGTGCCTAGACTTTCCACAAAAGTGACAAACCCAAGCAGACTTATCATGAAACTTGCCCTTAGAAGAATTATAAGCTCTAGAATTAGACTCTTGAAGATCAACTCTAATCTTTTTAGGAGGTGTAACTTCTACAGATTTAACAACTTCACTCACAGAAGGTTTGACAATCTCACTCTTAGGAAGTTGAGTAGAAGGAACAAAGTTTGTGGAATGAGGTTCAGGCATAGAGATGCTTTCCACAAAACCTAAGCTAGTTTTGTCAGAGGGAGACTTTTGAATACTTAACATGTGATCAAGTTTGGAGCTTACAGATCTATTAGTTTGTTCTCTAGCAACAGATAATTCAAGTTCCAAATTTTTAACTTTATCAAGCAAAAGCATGTTCTCAGTCTTCACATTATTCAAAAGCTCATTAGTATCAAACAATTTCACAAGCAAATTTTTCTTATCAAGCTCAAAAGATGCAATTTTCTTTAAACCAAAATCAACATTCATAGCATCCTTTGCAGTAACTTTACAAAGTTTATTGTAGGCTTCCTGCAAATCTACATCTTCAGAGAGTTCCCCATCAGAAGGGTTCTCTTCAACAGACACGCTTTCATTGACTACAGCAGTAGCAGTGAAAGCAATGAAGTTTCCATCCTCATCACTAATTGATTCATTGTCAGACACTTCATCATCACTAAGAGTTACAGCCATAGCCTTACCCTTAGACTTCAAGTATGTAGGACATTCAGATTTCACATGACCATACCCTTGACATCCAAAACATTGTTGTCCCATAGAATTATTAGAGGATTGACCTACTTTCTCTTTAGGTTTTTCAGTGTTATTAACCTTAGTGGGATCATTCCTCCTAAAATTTCTAGGTTCAGCAGTGTTCTTGCCTCTTGCCCTTCTGTTATTGTTCTTAAGAAAGTTTCTAAAATTCTTGGCAAGATAGACAATTTCTGTAGCAGAGAGTTCATCATCAAATCCACCAGCCTTAACATCATCAACAGACTTAAGAGCCATTGATTTGGATTTGGTAGTCTTGGGTAGGTCCAGCTCATAGGACTGAAGAGATCCTATAAGTTCATCAATAAGGATAGAGTCCACATCCTTGCTTTCAGTGATGGCAGTCACTTTGAGTCTAAAATTCTCAATCAAAGATCTAAGAATTTTTCTAACAATTTTAGGTTGATCATAGATTTCATCCAGATTATATGCAGAATTAATTATATCATTCAATTTAGCATAGAACTCATCAAAAGATTCATCATCATTCATTCTAATGCTTTCAAATCCAGTAGTCAGTTGCTGCAACTTATTTATTTTAATTGCCTTTGTGCCTTCATGCACATTTTGGAGGATATTCCAAGCAGTATGAGCAACCTCAACATTAGAGATTTTCTTAAATTCCTCCATAGAGACAGCATTGAAAATGGCATTCATAGCTTTGCTATTGAAAGCAGCTGTCTCTTTTTGAGAAGTTTGCCACTTACTCACAGGAGTAGTGGGCTTCTCCCAACCATATTCAACAGAGTTCCAAACTCTCTCATCAATAGATTTTAGGAATGCTTTCATCCTTACTTTCCAATAAGCATAATTATTCCCATCAAAATGAGGTGGAATAACAAGAGAGTGTCTGTGTTCCATGACAGCCGGGGTCAATGATCAGCTTTAAGATCAAAAAATCTAAAACACAAAAGCTACCCGTTCTGATACCACTTGTAAGAAATTTAGACCCCTGTAAACTAGATTGTTTAACCTAATTAATTAACAAAGTGAATACTTAGGTTTATTATTTAGATCTAGGTTAAAATAATAACAATCATATCATGCAAAGCAGCGGAAAAATAAAGAACACAATGATATGATGACCCAGGAAAACCAAACCGGTAAAAAACCTGGGGAGGATTTAAACTAGTTATCCTCAAAGTAAAAAGCAAAACCACTATGAAAGAATTAAAGTTTACACAATAGCGACTTAGACCACTAACATCTTATTACTACCTCGAGTAGAAAACTTACTACCACGACCCCATGATAGCTTCGAGTCCACAGACTACTTCTTTCCTTGACCTTTGCAAAACACAAACACCCACGCTTGTGACTTTGAGATCCCACTTAAAGATTTAGTAACACAAAAACTCTTGTTTGTGACTCCAAGACCACCCTTGAAGATTTAGATCATCAGCACCTTTGATGACTAGAGAAGGCAGCAACTTCAGAAATATCGGATCTTGAGATTCTTCAAGCACTGACACCAGTAGAAGATATGAGAGAGCTTTTTAAGAACAAAACCCTAAATAAGAAAGAGACACACTCTTCTCTCTCTAAAAAGCCTTCTAAAAACGTGCTTAGGGTTTCCTTTATATAGTGGGAGAAGTAGATCTGAAACCCTAATCCTTAATGGGCTTGAACTGCTATTTGGGCCAACTTAAAATTCTGCAGATACGATTCTCGATCGATCGAGCCTGTTTCTCGATCGGTCGAACTGGAAAATTTCTGAATTTTTCTTTCTGCAGCTTACTTGTTCTTGAATCTTGACTTGAATCATCTTGAGCATTGTTTAATAAAACTTATAAACTCTAAGATCTATATCTAGACAAGTTTGTGTTCACGATTTGCCAATTGTTCTAAACTTTTAGAACCTAACATATTCGAAAGTCTGAATGGAATCATTCATTCGCTATTAATGCATTGTGATGGCATGATGTGACCTGTGCTGAATCGTGCTAAATAGGAAGGTACTCTTGAAAATAAAGTAAGGGAAATGTTAACAAGTGGTGTGGTGCTTGTTAACGTTTCTTTTTTTGTGTTTCATTTAAAATAAAATAAAAAAGTTGTCAAAAAGATTATCAAAAGAGAAAAAAAAATTGTCAAAAATTGAAAAATTTTTAAAAATTAAGAAAGTTACACAAAAAGTTACCTAAAAGTGTAGTAAGGTGCCCGTTAACACAACTCATAAAGTAATACTAAAAACACGTAAAATATCATAATACAATTCGTCATATAATAAGTTTTGAGTGGTAAAATTATGTCTCCGCCACATGGCTACCATCACACATTCACTGATTATAACTTATCATATGGCTAATATAAAATAGGGCCAAAATGGCCTAATACCATGATTTTATGAAATTTTTGGAAAAAAAACACTGTTTCGGAAGTAAATGGTGATCTACCACTTTTTCACATACTCGAGTTTCATAACCTCGAGTTCCCTATTTTTTATTCCACGCTGGCACTAGCTGACATGGCATTGGTTATTAAAAAAATATAACTTGGTACTCGAGTTTCTCAGACTCGAGTACTGTAAAATAGTACCCGAGTCCACTAAACTCGGGTATTAAGCTGTATTGGGCCCATTTTTTTGAAAATCTTGCTCGTTGATACTCGATTCTGGAAAGCTCGAGTATTGTGTTAACGGTACCTGAGTCCACTAAACTCGGGTATCAATCCACTCACACACACTTAAGCACTCTAACTTTCATAATCTCACTTTCACTCTCTCTCTCCCGCTATCATACCCACTCTCTCATCACTCTCACTTTCTCAATCTCCCTCTCAATCTCTCATCACTCTCACTTTCTCAGTCTCCCTCTCACGCTCTCAATCTCCCTCTCGCTTTCATTCTTAGTCTCCCTCTCGCTCTCGGTCTCTGTCTCGGTGTCTCGGTCTGTACTCTCCCTCTTGCTCACGCTCTGTACTCTCACTCTCGGTCTGCATCTTCACTTTGGAATCACAAGGTATGTCTCCTTATCTCTGTTAGGTTCTAAAAGTTTAAGAACAATTGGCAAATCGTGAGCACACAAGAACATGTAAGCTGCAGAAATAAGATTTCAGAATCTGCCTGGTTCGATCGATCGAAAAACAGGCTCGATCGATCGAGAATCGTATCTGCAGAATTTTAAGTTGGCCCAAACAGCAGTTCTAGCCCATTAAGGATTAGGGTTTCAGATCTACTTCTCCCACTATATAAAGGAAACCCTAAGCACGTTTTTTAAAAGGCTTTTTAGAGAGAAAAGAGTGTGCCTCTTTTGTATTTAGGGTTTTTTTCCTAAAACCTCTCTTATTACTTCTACCGGTGTTGTTCCTTGAAGAATCTCAAGATCCGGTATTGCTGAAGTTGCTGCCTTCTCTAATCATTAAAGGAGCTGATGATCTAAACCTTCAAGGGTGGTCTTGGAGTCACAAACAGGAGAGTTTGTGTTGCTAAACCTTTGAGTGGGATCTCAAAGTCACAAACGGTGGTGTTTGTGTTTTGCAAAGATTAAGGAAAGAAGGAGTCCGTGGATCTCGGAGCTATCATGGGGTCATGGTAGTAAGTTTCCTACACTCGGGTAGCAATAAGATGTTAGTGGTCTAAGTCTATTGTGTAAACTTCAATTCTTTCATAGTGGATTCAGTTTACCTTGAGGATAGCTAGGTCAAATCCTCCCCAGGTTTTTACCGGTGTGGTTTCCTGGGTCATCAGATCTTTGTGTTGTTTATTTCCCGCTGCTTTGTTATTTTTGCATAATTGTGTTAACCTAGTTTTAATTAAATTACCTAAGTTAATAACTTGGCTAATTCTCTAGGTTAATCTGCTGGGTTTAAGGGGTCTAAACGAACTGACAATCTCAATATTTGTTTGAGCATTGGGGGGTTAGGGTTATTTGTGGGTATAAGTGGGTATGGGTATTTGTGGTGTAATTTTTGAATTGTTTTTTTTATTATTTGTAATGAACATCTTGATATTGATTAATTTTCTTTTTCAAATATTAATTTTGGTGATACATTGTTCTTATAATGTTGTACAACTTTATTTGATGCTTCGCCTGGAAGTTTTGGAGTCAAATGCTACTTTCTAAAAAACCCACCCAATTTTTCTTTCAATGGGCTGATGTCTTGCAAAGTATCCATTATTTTTGTGGTTACTATAGTGCTATGCAATAGTTAATTAGACTGGTGATATTATTGGTTGGCATTTTCACCACTGATTTTTGTCCATCTTATGGACTTAATCTAGTTTTGTTCCCCCCTCCCCCCCACAAATAGAATAAGAACCTGTACATATTGTATCTCAATTATGTGCAATTTAGTGTGCTATATATAATGTCTTAAAATTTAAACTAGGATAACTTTATAGAGATTGACTTCCTTCTAACATTTCCTTAAATTTTCATTGCCTAATTAGTCTCATCAGTTCTTAATATTGTAGCTTGCTTATAACTTTATGAATGTCCATAGCCTCCTAGCCTTCAGCAATTTCCCATTGTTGACAAATTTAACTTAAGTTTTTCCTTTTATTTTGATGGTGGAGTTCAGAGGACTGCATATAATGTATTTGTGGATCATTATGGATTGCATATGATTAAACATGCTTCATTTTGGTAATTGGGCTTTGTCCATGCTGGGGCTTTGGTTCTTTTGTTCTGAGTCTTGTTCACACATGAGCTACCATTGGCTTTTGAAATTAGGCATACTTTCTACGTAAAAAAGGTAGAAATTTGTTGAAAGTATTAGTGTTTTAATTAGTTTTACGGTCTGTTGAGTTGTTGTTGAATTTATATTGAGTTTCAGTTAGAACTTGGAAACTTTTGATCCTTCTCTTCTACAGTTTTAAAGTTCATTAAAATTTTGTTGACCATTGGTTATACAATTCCTAGGAGTAAATTTTAAGAAAGAGTAGAAAATAAGAATTCTATTCAGCTTTATGTAATTTGTTTACAAGTTTGTCTTTGCTGTGGAACTCATTGTGAGTTTAGGAATGGATTTTTAAAGAAACTTATCTATTTGAGGCATCAGATATAGGCCATTAATCACCTTTAATTTATGCCAGATATTGATATGGACCCACATCAACAGGGACCCTCTATACAGGATGTCTTGATGAGGCAGGATATGCATCGTTCAAGTTTGCTTTGGGATGCTCCTTTGGCGGACGAGGTATGCATTTGTCGAAAATTGTAGTCAATATATGTAGTAGACAGATTTTTGGCATTTAAGTTTGAAGCGTAATTATTACATGCTTAGTGAATGCTATTATTAATACTAAGCTGCTCTGTTTGCAGAGAGTGCTAGGTGTACTGACTTGTCGTTGCTAAGAGAAAGGTCTGTTTGAAGGTGGGTTAGATCCATGGATTGCCGCTTATATCACAGATAGATGGGCTTCTTCGGGTCCCAAATATAGACGTTGACCATGCACTAATCACGGTGTTGATGGAGAGATGGCGGCCGGAGACACACTCATTCGATTTGGCCCACGGTGAGATAACTATCACACTGCAAGACATGGAGGTTATAATGGGAGTGCCTGTAGTTGGCCTGCTGGTGGTGAGATTTACGCGTATGAATAAGTGGGCCGACCTCTGCGCCAAATTGCTAGGGCATAGGCCATCGGACAGAGAAGCCAGTGGTAATAAGAACACCGCAGTGATGGAAGGGCCAAGGGTAAAAGCCAAATGGCTCGAGGAGCGATTTCACGATCCTCTCCCGGCTGACGCTGCTGAGGTGCTTGTGCAGCAGTATGCTCGGTTTTACATACTGGAGATATTGGCTGGTATACTGTTTATGGATAAGTCTGGTGAACGGTACAACATTATGTATCTGCAATTTTTCAATCCAATTAGCAGCAGAAAGAATTATAGTTGGGGTAGTGCCGCATTAAGTTGGCTATATAGACACCTCCGTAAGGCATCAGAGAAGACAGCCAAGCAGATTGGCGGTGCCGTGCTATTGGTGCAGTTGTGGGCATGGGTGAGCTTTCCACACATATGTCCTGTGATGAGGCATCTACACCAGGCACTTCCCCTAGGTCCACTTGCTATCAAGTATGTAGGATCTTAGATAGTTACCGTTTTACATTTCTGCATTATCTTTTTCGCATAGGAATTTTGTAAGTAAGTAATATAAAGGTTATGTCTATGTTGTTTGCTAGATGGAAAGGGGCTAAGATAACAACTGAACATCCAACACACGTCCTATGCGCCTATCGTGTGTCGCTTGCTTCACTACGGCCAAATTAGGTATTGTTCCTTACAAGTGGGAACCGCTTTGGCATGTAGTTGTTGTACTTACAACAAGCTTTGGAATGAATAAACATTTTTTATTTCGGAGTTCAACATTGTTGCCATGTATTGTTCACATTCGTTACATATTTTTTCTAATTATATTGTTAATATGATTGTTTGCATCTGTTGGATCATTGTAGATTTTCTGGGAGCCATACCTAAATGATTTGGGTTCCCTACCTGCATATTGTACAGTCGGCCAACACATATGAAGGTCTATTATGCCGCTCATATATTTTTGGATGGTTGAAGGCCATCACTCCGAACGTGTTCTCCGACAGTTTGGGATGAAGCAAGGCATACCCGAAGATGTTGATACTTCAATTGAACTTCACAAGATAACACTCCAGGGCAAGAAGGATAAAAACTGGGCTGAAGAACATGCCACACATATTGCTAAATGGGCTGCGCAAGCCACAATTACCGATGCACCGCCCTTTCAAGGGGAGATGAGCTACAATGACAAGTATATGGTGTGGTTTCGTTCCCGCACTGTTCGCCATATTACAAAAGCGACCTCGTACTGGAACACTTTGATAAGTTTACAAAGACTGTTTTGTTATAAATGTACCTTGCTTCGCATAGTTTAGTTCAACCTACTAACAATACTAGTCTACTTATGACAAGTTGAATCACAGTTGAGGATTATGGCGAACTGCGAACCAGGGTCTGAGATCTACACCGACTGTATTAATGCCTTGCAAGCTGTTGAAGAGCTCGGTTGATTGACCTTGGACGATGCACGCGTTGCGAATATCGCAACTGAACCGGCTGTAGGGCGTGGTCGGCAAGCAGGTGGACGTCAAGGGTAAGGAGGCCGCTGTCAATCTAGTTAGCGTCCCACATCTGGTCGGCGTCACACACCCGTGCCCACATCCGGTCAACGTCACACACCCATGCCCACATCTGGTCGGCGTCACACACCCGTGCATGACCACACCATGGAGGAGGCAAATCAGACAGAAGATGAGATGTGTTTGGACATTGGTTATGACATGGCCTCCATGGCACACGATGATGCCGGTCCATCCCATACGTTTGCCCATGGGGACGCCTCTCGGTCCCCATCCACATCCTCTACTACAACTCCGTTGCCCACCACTCGTATGTCTCCCCCACCGACTACCAGCACAGCCTCCGCAGATGTACGTGGTAGAGATGACATGAGATTCATGCCCACCCTTGGGCGACCCACCCCTGGTGCTGTCCCGCTACCCACTCCCCCACTAGAGGCTTCACACATTAAGGATCGGCCGCGAAGTCCACAACAGACATGGACACATCCTCTTGATTGTGGGACTAGACATGGTACTATACTTTGATTTAATACCGATTACATATACATCTCTTTATAGTTAAATGATTTGCATATTAGTATTTGCTTGTGTTCTTTTCAGGCAAGGTGAGACTAGTCAAGGAACCAGTGAGGAGAAGAAAACGGGGATGAATTTCGATATGGTCAGTTGGCATGGGTGGAACCAAAAAGGTGAGACATGCGTTGCTTTTTTTGTATAAGAAGGTATTACTTTTGAATATTTTGACTTAAGGATTGTGGTACTTCTAGAGAATGATAAAGAAAGTAAAACTGATTTATTTGCTTCTTTGTTTGCTCCATCTGCTGGCTGAGCCTGTAATGCGTGGCTGTCATTCTAATTACATGTATTATTTACTTGTTTGTAGCTGATTCTCTAGATCTAACCCTCAAGATTGCCAACAAGTATCTCCAAGACTCAATTGTTTTGATGAGGAAATTGCTTCAGAATCAAATATTAGGTTCCAAGAAAGCCAATAAGAAGGGCGCTCCAGTCACTACACTTAGTGAGGATAATAGGCTAGCAGGCTTGATATATGTGAATGAGCAATTCGATGGATGGAAAGATTAGTGCTTGAGGATATTGCAAAGTAAGTGAAGCAGACACTGTTTGTGTCCTTGCCGAAAGTCTCTTTAGAAATCAGAGAGCCTTAGAGTGAGCTTTTTTGTCATTGGGAGGGAGAATTTCTGGAATTTTGTCAAGGTTAGTGGTGTGTGGAGAACAACTTCTGCAAATATTTTCTAGTATATATTAGGTGATAGTTGATTGGAGCAGATATTTAATGATATTTTGGAATTAAGGTTTGGTGGTTGTTGTTCTTGAATGATATCATGAAAAACTATTTAAATTTTATCTGAATTCAATGGACCAGAGAGTAATTTGAATTCTTATTTGTTCCTTTACCTATCAGTTATTCAATTCTCCCATTTATGTGTAGAAGAATAACCTCATTTCTTAATGGAAGTAGAATTGACAATGAGATTTGCCTTTTTGCATGTTTGCCAATAGCTAAAAAATAATGCACCTATATGCAGGAAATTGCTAGTCATGGCTGCTTTAGTCTTGGTGTGGTGGCTCGTTTTGAGAGTACATTGCGTGGGAAGAATACATGGATGTATCCTCGATTATTTTGGGAGACAGGAGTTCTTGGACAGGTGTTGTACCTTGAAGCTCATGCTGTCGGCATCTCTGCAACTGGAATTGGCTGTTACTTTGATGATCCTGGTAAGCTTCTTTTCCTCACTGTTATTTTGGCAGAGGGTTCTCAATTTAGTTGCAACTGTTCATAGTAATCGAGAATTCACGCACAGTTTTTTGCAGAAAAAAGATAAATGTTATGCATTTAGACTGATTATACTAATATCTAAGTTCTAGTGGGAATTAAGGAAAATGCTTTTCCACATTGACTGAGAAGATATTGAAAAACAAATCTAATGAAATAATAAATAATTCAATGTTTTTATCTTACCATTTTTCATTTGATGTCTCTTTCTTTAAACAGGAAAAAGGATCTAATGAAATTTCTCTGAAAGCCATGGGCAGAGCTATCAACAAAACTGTGATGATTGCTGAATTGATTAAGGTAGGCTTCCTTTTCTCTCTAGTATTAAGTGCCTGCTTGCAAATGTGTTTGTTTTTATTTTATTTTATTTTTCTTTTCCAGCGAAGAATCGCTGGTCTTCATCAGAATACTGCAATTGGTTCTACTGATATAACTGATGTGTGGGAGCCGCTAGAAGAGGGACTTCTTCCGTAAGAATCATACCATGCTCTCCTCCTATCCATCATTATTTATTTATTTACTTTTTAAATTCATTGATTCCTCTTCTGCTTGATAATAAAATTATTAATTATTTTGATGGCTGTTGAACCTGCACAATGCAGCCTGGAAACTACTCGCCATATATCAATTACAACAATTACTTTGTCCAAGAAGGAACTAGATACATCCTCCACAGGGTATGTTAGTATTAAATTGTATCTAAAGCTTTTTGGTTAATTTCTTCTTTGATTTTAACTTGTAATGAACTCGGGTTTGTTCATACATGCCATAAATTCCAATGTCTCCTCTCTCTCTATCTCTCTCTCTCTCTCTCTCTCACACACACACACAAAAATACATAGTGCATATGCTAGGACCATGTTAGAACTCAAGCTGACTTAAAAAAGAAGCAAAAAACTTGAAAATTTCAGGTTTTGACTGCAAGTTCTGTTCGGCATTCAGAACACTCAAATTGACACTTGATGACACACTTTAAGTGCTGAGCGGCCCTTGAAGCTCAGAAGGCTTCCAAATTTGTACAACAGCTTCCTTGGGACTAGAGGCTTGTTCCAACTGGTTGGCTCGAGTTTTAGAGCTCACTAGTCGCAGAATATATAATTATTTTGTAATTTAATATAATCCATAATTTATTCTCTAAAATTTATTGAAGATAGTTTTCTCCAAAAAAATTGAACTATTTCTAGAAGTATTTTCCAACTCTCTATCTCTACAAATATATCATTATATTATTTTGGTTTTTTTTTTTTTTTAGATATGATATTTGTAACCCAATAATGGAGGGACATGCCAGCACAACATTAGATTTCCTATTTTTCTTCCCATGATGAAATTGTATCATATTTTAATTCTTCTAGATTTTGAGGTGAAACCTTCGTACCAGTCGCTAAATCCTTAATTCCTAAAAGTGATGTCTAGTTAGTTGTCAATAGAAAAGAATAAGACCACAAAAATAAAAGTAAAGTGAAGTTTTATAGGTTAGAATCATCATGTACAAAAACTTATTTACAATAAGGTAAATAAATAAAATACATATTAAACAAACCTTATCTCAGCAAAATGATCAAATTTAATTGACCATCACTTATATCAATTTCATCAAAGACCAAATTGTCAAATAGTAATGTGCCATTGATTCCACCCATGTCCACTACAGACATTTATCAATGTGTCCATATACAAATCACTCAATTGTCATTATTCTGAATTCCCATAGAAAACCAAAATGTGCGTATATGAATTATAAGTAAGTGAGTCACTTGTATTGCCATAACGTGGTCAAATTTGGTGGCAAACTTGCTAAACTTAGCCAATTGTTCTTGCCTCGGAGAAGATGTCTCTTAGTATTACTATTGGCTACGGGAAGTTATCAGATTGTATCAGTTGCTATGCCCCAAAAATAGCAATTGTTTATGCCTTCGTTAGAACACATCAACAATATCATATTGTGTTTAATAAGGGAAGAAATATTAAAATCCAAAAGAAATAGTATTGTTAAGTTTTGTCTAAAACTCATGTACATAGTATTCTAGATATTCAAGAAGAGAGACTTATAAAAAAAAAAATAAAGTTGTTGAAAAAATAGCATAATTCAAAATCAAAATTTAAAAACCCAATTATTATTCATGTACACAGTATTATAGATAGGTAATCATAAATCAAGAACCAATTAGTTTTCTATCCGCACAACAATTAGCATAAAGCTAGGTACTAATGGAATTGAAAAATAATTCAGTTCTTTGAATTTCCTCACTCCTAAAATACCAAGAAATTGCTTATAAGTTAAACAATCCCCAAAGTTATTCGTCAACCAAATAGACCAACTAAGGTCCCAAACACAAAAAATTCTAGCCACAACGTACAACAGTCTACTTAAACTAATATACTTTGAAGAATTAGAGTTTCCTTTAAAAAATTAAGATAAAAAAAAAATTAATTGTTATATCCCAACTTTGATAAACAAAAAAAATTTAAGATTCAAACTCTACTTTCTTTTCTCTTCCATTTTCCCACAATTTCTGGGACACCAAACAGTCAAATTAAACAATAAACAATAAATTATTAGTATAAGGAAATGAAAATCTAATATAGTAGCTGATGTGTATTAAATTATAAAAAGCAAATTATCAAGTACCACCCAAGAAAAGCAACAAATTTATGCATCTTTCTTTCAAAAGGTTCTAAGAAAAGAATGGTTACTAATTGATTAGTATGACCTTCAATAGGTTAAAAAGCCTCCAGTGATTGCGAGTCTTGATCATTGACATCTGTCGAGAAATTGACAAATGAAATAGAGATAAAAATTAAATTTAGTTCAACATATAAGACGATTGGAAAAAGAGAACAATAGCAATTTCTCTTTGATGAAAATGAATAACACTCTTACTATAAAACAAAGAGCAAAATAAAAACATCACATTGAAGTTAATTATCATACATTATAGAAAACATATTGAGTGTAACATTCCTACAATCTAGAGAAGGGCAACCATAAAACAATTTATAACAAACATGATCAAATGCCCATCTCAAATCAATTTTGAAAAAGAAATATATATATATATATATATATTAATAGTTTTGAGACCATGAAAACTCAATCTCGTTCATCATGAAATCCCAAAATTAAAATACATTTTTTTCCTAGTGATGAGATGGGAATAAATAAAAAAATAATAAGAATAATACAAATAGCTGAACTCATTGTGAGTTTATACCCTTTGGACTTGGGATACTAATGTTCACCTATCATTTGCTTCAGTTTCGTTTGCAAGCTCTAGAGTCACTATCTGTCTCTTGCACTCATTTGATTGGGTTTTGGTAGACGGACTTGAGCCATGACCGAAAGAACGGAAAAAACACTCAAGAAACTATCCCATTGAAGGCCATACCGATCAATTTGTAAAGAGAGAACAATTGAAAATTTATAGGAAAAAAAGTGAGAAGTGAGGAAGTGAGAAGGTTGCAATCTATTGGTGACTATAAGAATTCCATATAATAGCAGCATCTCAAGAGTCTGGGTTAATGAAGAGACACGATAGATTTGGAGATAAAAGTATCGATGACTATAAGAATTTCATATGATAGTTGCATCCCAAGAGTCTGGGTTAATGGAGAGACACATGATATATTTGAAGATAAAGTAACACCTGAATTTAAGAAGAGACATAATAAATGGCAATAGGTAAAAAAAGGAAAAAAAGAAAGAAAATTAACGATGACATGGCGCTAATGTGGCTTAACTAAAGCGTAGCAACAATAAATGCTACGCTTCAGCTTTTAGATATATATAGATATTAGGTTTAATTCAAGTGATTGTGATTAATTGAGTTAAATTTTAAAAGTTAGAGTTGATTAATTCTAGCGCACGCATGAATTAATTAAGAAAAAGAAAATTGTTAGGATCAGTTAGGAGCCTATGCAATTATTCATCTTTAGCATGTGTTAGATAGGCCAACTAATAGGAGTGAGCCATGTGACATAATTAGAGCATGAGTTTTTTAAATAGATCCATGTAATCACTCATTTGAGATATGTGGCCTAATAAACTTATTTCTTAGACTATTGCAGGTCTTGCTTGGTCTCACTTTGAAGAATGTGACTCTCCTGAAGAAGTCACAACCCATTCCAGCACTCTCACCATATTCATACAATCATCCCACCATTCTCATGCTAACCAAATCCTGATCTCATTCCCTTGAAACCCTAGCATCTTTTCTCATCAAGATCTCGTATCTAACCCTTCACCCATCACCACCCTAAGATCTAGCCGAATTCCCAAGATCCTTAAAAATTTTAATGATTAATATTTTCAGCCTCTGCAGTGAAGTGTAAATTCACTTTCAGGCTTGTTATAGTTTTGAATTGTAGAGTAATTACATTATATTTGTTATGGTGGACATTGACTTGACCTTATTTAAAAAAAAAATACTGTTCTTCTTGTTCTATTTTTGATTATATGCTGATCGTAGGACTTGATATATATATATATATATATATATATATATATTAAGTTCAACACAAGTGTTTGAAACTTTAGAATTGTAAATGGATCTATAGAGTCAATGACACAAGATATCTTAGCAATAATAGAAAATTATGGACACATTTCAGATAAGTCAGGTGACCATTGCTTTGACTTTCTTGGGCTTTGAAGAGCATATGGGACTTTAAAAGAAAATTGATGATGTGAAAATAGTGTATTGTGAGCTACTATAGTTCCTGGTGAAACCCTGTTCCGCTATATACATCTGTATGATTGATTGTCATACTCAACATTGTATTCTTTAGGAAAGTAACTATTGTCAATGTATTATTTATTTTGTATTTTTTTAATCTCTTTGCCCTCTTGGTTATCATTGGATTACTTATGTATAATGCTCCAGGTACCAACCACCTATTCCGGCTGATCAAGTTAGGCCCTGTACTGAAAATGAGTATGAAGGAGGTAAAGCATTAACATTATTATATGATTTTAATCCTTTTAAAGCATATTAATTAATGTTACTTGTTCTTGAGGAATTAGAGGGCTCTCCTAGCATGTTATATTAGACCTAGCACACAAGTGAATGGATTTTGACTCATTGCTAATTGCAAGCTGTTTGCGAAAGTTCAATGCCACCTTTGGATTAATTGAAAATGTCAACCGGGATACGCACAAATATCTGCAAGATGTGCCCAAAGAGAAATGGGCTCTAGCTTTTGATGAGAGTTTTAGATATGGGGGCAATGACCACAAATGTCTCCGAGTGCTTCAATGGTGTTTTAAAGGGTGCTCGCACCCTGCCCATTACAGCAATAGTGAAATACTCATGATTCAAACTGAATACTTACTTCGATGATTGTCGCAATAAGAGCATAGCGCAATTGAAATCAGGGAAAAGATGGTGTAAATATGCCTTGGATATCTTCATGAGAAATAAGGCGAAGGCGGAGCATCATAGGGTGACAAGATTGAGTGCGTAACAACAATCATATCAAGTAGATACATCACATAATCCAAGCACTGCTGGACATGGGGATCACACACATGGAGTTAATCTGTTGCAAAGAACTTGCACATGTCAGAAATGGAAATTGTACAAGATACCATGTTTACATGTCATTGCAATTTGTATTAGGTATCGACATGATGCAGAGCAATACGTTGACCAATGCTATAGCATGAACACACTGTTCCGCAGCTATGCTCCCGTTTTCCCTGCGTTGAAAGATAGATTATCATGGCCAGATCCTAAAGAAACTCGAAAGGTCGTCCCTAACCCCCGATTGATCCGAGAAAAAGGTCGCCCTGTCTCAACACGAATCAGGATTGAGATGGACGAGGGCGGGAAACGGCTGAGAACCACACCATGGAAGGAGGGGGGGAGGAAGGTGCAATGCGGGTTGTGTGACCAAGAGGGGCATAACCGAAGAACATGCCCTAAGCGGAACGAGGTACCAACGAGTGGTGGTCTCGCGGACTAGGTACGCTAAGTTTGAACTGTGGCATCCTTCTAAATGCAAGTTGAAACAAAATACATAATATATGCCATTATATCAAAATGCATGGTATATGCCATTCAATTATGTATTTTTCAACCTTGAGAAAAATTGGATAACATTTTAAGGACAACATATGGCATTTATACTATAAGCTACATTCCCTATATGATGCATACAAAAAGTCTTTAGCATTGCCATTTGGTTTGTCGCAAAAATTGCATACTAATTGGTTAATGTAATGTAATGTGCAACAACCCTATGTGTAATGTAATGGAACAATCAACTACCCTATGTGTAATGTAATGTTTTTCATTTTTTTTCTTTCTCTGAGGTCATTTGTGGGTTGGCCATGATTTTCACTTTTCCACTTTTAACCTATTGGATCTTAGAAGTTTTCTCTAATTGCATATTTTACAATTGTGAAGGAACTCTCCTTAGCATGATCATCTTCAAGTACCCTACCATTAAGGGTGTCAACTTTGACTTGGCCTTTGTTAATGTGATTAGCTTCAAGTACCCTACCATATATATTTTGGGATTTCTTATGTAATCAATTATATGATCTTAGTTAATACTGTTTATTTTTGTCATGTTATGAGACTAGGAGGCTGAACAACAATAGCTTGTCTATTATAGTGATTGCTTTGCTTGTGAAGAAGTTCAGTTTGAGAACTATGTGTGATTTCTCTAGTTCAAACTGAGTCTAATTTAGGTTATGATATGGAGAATAACATAAAAGCGTTTTGACACAAGTCCAGAACTGACCTATGCATCAGTAAAATTCAGAGGGAAAGAGAAGCTTATGAGCTTTATGTTGAAGCTAGGGAGAAAGTTAAGAGGGTTAGAGAGAGTGTGAGAGAATATACAAGCTGGTTTTGTCATGGTTATTTTTCATGTTTGTTGGTGTGTTTTGCCTCAGTGAACGACAATATGGGTGAAGAACCTTAGTTTGCCATGAAGAATCTTATTGTATTTGTCTTTTGAAATACAAAATGTGGTCTTTGTGCAAATGTTCCGTAGTTTATTTTTCTTTTTTACTTCATTCTAGGATTTGGATATATATTGCCACGAAGTGGTATGACAAATATGCATAATAATAAAAGAGATAGCTATGGTACTCGAGCATATGATTAACTAAGTACAAGCTATTATATTTTGTCCAGGTGGGGTTTTGCTTGTATCACTGTAATGATAAGATTAGGTTTTCATTATAATTAATTAAGTACCAAGCTATTATATTTTGTCCTGCTACTTGTTCTGTAGTTTTTCTTACATATTCTTGCAGGTTTTTTTTTTTTTTTTTTTTTTTTATAATGTTTTCTAATGCTTTTTTCCCTCAATATCAATAACCTGGTTAGTCCCTCAAAAATTCTTGATTCACACCATGTTCAGCAACCACCTGCAGTGCAAGAGGCAACCTTTATAGGTGAAAATGGAGGCTATGCCACAATGCAAGGAAATGCAGGCGGTAAAAATCGCTTTGTTTGAGAACCAATGCTTTTGCTTGCATTCTCCACAGGCACTGGACCTATGATGATGGATGTTGAATGCATAAGGGGCTACTTTGGAGGAAGCATTTACTTGCAAAGCCAATCTGAGAAAACTTAACAGATGGTAAAAGGCTTCTTTTTGTTGATTTAAGGTTGCTATCCCTCATAGCAGCTCAAGTTGCAGCAGGCTCAGTTTGCATCAGAATGTTGTCTGTTATTAGGAATGTTTGTGTCTATAGTTTTTCTTTTTGTAGAAAGTTGTACTAATTAAGCGAAGTTTCTCTTAAATACAAATACTTCTAGGGTATTTATATCTGACTTTTTTGATTTATTTGCTATATTTTTATTATTTGTGGATGAACACAAACATTGTTATTAGTTTATTATCATACTAGAAAGAGTAAGAGCATTGCCATATCTCATAATCCAAGTAAAACCCAGTATTTATGAATGCCACCTTAGAGATGGATTCACAGCCATTTCTAGTATACAAGGAACCAGTATTCACAGTACCATTGAAGAGATGTATTTTTGTTTCGCTCCCCTTTGAGGATTAAAAGGCAACGAAAATGGGCCTTTTTTAATTATGCATAAGCTACATTAGTCTTGGATGAAATGCCTAATGAGCAATGTTATTATACTCTGAAGGAGTTAAAGGCACCAAAATATCTGGGGAGCCAAGTACGGACTAGCATCTTTGAGTAGAACTCTGAGATTTATAGGGGCAAAAAGAAAAAAAAAAAAACCTTCATTTTTTGAAAGTCGAAAGCTATAAAAATACAGGACTAAACATATTCATTAAACTGCGAAAATACATTCCCTGGGCGTACTCGAGTTAAGTGTGAGTGGGAGAGAGGGAGTGTTTTTACAGGGGCCATACTCGAGTTTAAAGGGCTCGGGTACTGTGCAAGCTGTACCCAAGTCCATAAATCTCGAGTATGAACTCCCAAATACTAAATTCTACTTAAGCCATACTCGAGTTCACTGGGCTCGAGTACATTTTACACAGTACTCGAGTCCAGGAAACTCGAGTACCATGTGGTTATTTTAAATTGGCATTGCCATGTCAGCCTGTGCCACAGTGGCAGGGGAAGGGTGTACTCGAGTTCACTGTGCTCGAGTACCATGTGAAACTCGAGTGTCTAGAGCTCGAGTACCAGAAAAGTGGTAGATTGCTTATTAGTTCCGAAACCGTGTTTTTTTGCTACAAATTTCGCAAATTGATGGTATTTGGCCATTTTCACCTATAAAACTGTGCATTTTTATATATCTACAGCACACATGTGGACCACTATATATATATATATATATTTTTTTTTTTTTTTTGGTAGAGAAGTGTAACACCCTGACCCAATTTTATAGTTAACCTATGTGTTCAAGTGATTAATTATTATCTTAAGTCACTTACTTTCTAAAATTAATATAAGAGTGCTTAATAAACATATTATTTTATAATGCCTTTGAATAAGAATTGTAAAGATTTTAAATAATTTATGGCTATTTGTATTATATGTATATATATATATATATATATATATAAATACTTAAGTATGTACAAAATTATATTAAGTGGTTTATGTTATTAGATACATAATTGGTGTTTTAATTATGTATGATGCATGAGATGTTATAGTAGATATTCCACCCACATGCAACTAATGGAAATTCAACACAAAATGCCAAAGTACCATGCATGATGACTAACCCCAAAGACCAAGACTTGGCTAGCCATGCAATAACCAAGTCCCACCTCATTTCTTCCTTGACTTTTCTCAAGACAATTAGAAGACTCAAAAAGCCTCTCTATTCCCACGGGTAAACACAAATCAGATTTTCCTCACCTCGGGTAAACACAAATCAGATTTTCCTCACCTTACTTTACTCTCTCTTCTCTTAAGGAAAGAGCTAGGAAGCTCTCTTGAGTCCAAGGGTTCGCACACCAAAAGAAGAAAAGCTCTCAAGTCTTCTCTCCCTCTCACACCTATGGATCCAGCAGCAAGGAAAAATATTTCCTTCAATCCTTCTCAAGTTTTTGTTCCCAATTTAAAGCTAGAGTGATTCTAGCTCTATCACTCCAAGAGCCACGCCTAGGGTAAGGGGAAAATCTAATTCTTTTATCAATTGTCTATTTAAACTTAAGTGATGGTTATTTGAGGTGCTGAATGTGTAGTTGATTCATAAATTGAAGCTTTTTAAGAGTTAGTTCATGAACTTGTTAAGAGTTGCATTCACTGGTTAACCTGTTTGGTCATTATAAATTCTGTATTTTTCTAGGACAGCTATGGGTAAATGGTTTGTTGGAGATTATTATATAATATGTCCAGCATGTGTGTATTATATTTCATGAGAAAACTCCATCGTTTGATAATTTTTTGTGAATTTATAAGAAAATGTTGCAAAGCTGTCATTGTGACAGATTCTGTGTTCATGCATGATAAATTATGTAGTAAATCGTATACAGTGAATTTGGATGCTAGGGATATTTCCTATGAAATCTAAGACACATATAGTTGTATTGGAAGCGGTCTCACAGCATTTGGATTAATATAAAAATAATGGTTTAATTTCAAAGTTGCATGAAATTCTGTCAGGACAGAATTGAGTACGTATCCTCGTATGATTTTTAATAAATCATGATTTTATGCTTTGACTCCGAAATTTTTATGGTATATACTAGACATAAATGGGAGCAGCTCTGTAAAATTTCATGACAATTTAATCTTTACGGACAGCCCATTTGTATTTTACAGATGGGGCTTACGCTGCTGTAATGAGCAGTGAACAGCATATGATACACCTGACTTTGTGAATTTAATTTTGAAGTTAGGGTGAATTTTTTAAGTTATAATTTAATATGCTCATCATTTGGTATGTCTAGATCATAGATAAATTTTGTATTACTTGGTTCAAGGTTTAGTACTCAAAGGAGGGGTTCTAAACCATTCGACGGTTGTATCTATAAAGCTGTTTTGTTGAACACGCTGTACGTTGACATACAGGTATATATGGTTATATGACCATGCTTAAAAGAGTTTATGTTTATGCATGCATTATTGCCCTAATCTCAAAGCACCTTTTTAAAATGAAGTTGACTCCTCTGGAGATATGATGTAAATATGAGAATGGTAGCTTTTCTTTAGTTTGGTACAATATTTGTTGATGTGTGCATTATATGTTTGTGGGAACCTCGTTGAAGCAGGATTAGGATTTTTTTGATTCTAAGATATAGGTTTTGAGATGAATGTGTAAGTTTATGATAAGGAATAATGGATAGTAATAAGTTTTGATTTTGGTTTAGGTGTTATCAGTGATTCAGTACCCAAGTCTAAAAAGGTTATATGAGCATTTGGTAAGTCATGAGATTATTTTAAAGTATATGATGCATTAAAAAGGTTTTTGATTAGAGGTATGGCATGTAATCATGTTTTAGACAAAGATATGTTCGTGAGCTTTTGAAATCTTATGTATATGATTTAAGCATATTGATGCCATTACTAATTTCCACGAACATGATGTTTTAAAAAAAAAAGAATGGAAATGCTATTATTATGAAATGTTGAGCAAAATAAGAAATTTCAATATGATATATAAGTATGAAATGTTTTCGGGTTATGTCCTCTGATGATCTGAACTCGGCTAGTAGGAGTTAATTTATGACTTTCCATGGAAAATGTTTTCTGTTTGGCCATTTAAAGTAGAGGAAATAGGGCTGCCCGTAACTCTAATATGAACAAGGCTTTCTCTCCAATGTGTACGACCGGCGGGGAGGAACAAAGCCTGGAGGGGATGTGCCATCAGGCCTCCCAAAGGGGACAATATCATACACACGAGGGCACCCAAATGTGATGAGGCCGTCTCTGTACAGACTTATCAGCTATGGACTAACCAATAAGTTATTTATGAACAGTTATATTATGTTATTAATCATGAGAGAATAATTTTGTTTAAATGCATTGTGAAAAGTTAAAAGCTCTCATGAAAAGAAGAAGTTTCTAATGAAAAAAAAAATTTCTAATGAAAAGAAAGCTGTTCATTAAAGATAAAAGTTTCTGAAATTCTATTGTGTTTTAAAGATAAAGCTTCAGATGAGAGTACAAGTTTATGTTAAAAGTTATTAGATATCTGTTTTTCTTTATGAAACATTAAGTTTTATGATTATGGAAGTTATAAGATTTTATGAGAAGAAGTTTATGAAGGAAAGTTTTATTATTCTTTAAGATGTTTCTAGTTTAAGACAAAGTTACCAATTATCTGATTTAAGTTAAAAAGATTATTCTGTAACAAGAATATATATATATATATATATATATATGTATGTATGTATATTTGTATATGATTTTAAATGATCAATATTATATTTGGTGACTTTGTAAGAAATGAAAGAAATTCAATCTGAAAAGTTTTGGTAATATTATTCTGATAAGAAAAAGGAGAACAATTATTTTTCTACGAAGAGCGTATAAATTAATATTATAAATAATATAAAATACTATGCATGAAAAGATGTTCTCCTATCTGAATATTTATAGAATGAAATGAGTTGATTTACATGCATCCTTATTATATTCTCATATATCTTACTTTTACTGAGCTGTGTAACTCACCCCTTCCACTCTTTCAGTTAGCAAGTTTTATTTTGGAGCAGAGGGAGCCTTAGTTGAGTTTTGGAAGGAGCTGATTATAGTTTTAAAAGTATAGATCTCAAACTAGTAATTTGATGTTTAACTTTATAGTATTGTGTATTTTAGGATCTAATGGAAGTTATGTATCTTAAAGCATTAAGAGATGTATTATGTGAATTTAGAATTTGAGTAACTGGTGGATTATGTTATTTTTTAGTACAGTGTAGACGCTCTGAATGTCAAGTGAAAGGTTATATCATTTAAGTAAGGAAACAAGAATGACAAGTAAGAGGGAAGCTTTTGTAAAAGTTTTGTAAAAGATAAGTTAGTTCTTGTTAATATCGGGTTTAGGCTTGATATTAGCATGCCGGTAATGGTCACAAATCTGGGTATCGGGTTTAGGGCGTGACAAAAAGGATATAGCATTAAACTAAAGAGAAAAAACAAGAACAATACATAACCTATTTACAAATAACCCACGGCAATCAACCTCATAAAAAGGAAGGATGTTCACAAGTGGACAAGAAAACACAGGAAAATCGCTACCCATAGAAGATCCTAGTTTGGCCAAATAATCCGCACACCTATTTGCTTCTCTGTATACATGTATAAATCTCACTTGAGGAATCTGTGCAACCAGCTGTCTGCAATCATCCATAAGAGAAGAAAAAATAACATTTGGATTCACCTGCTGAACAAAGGCATCAACTATGACTTTGGCATCTATTTCTATAACTACTGCTTGAGTATGTGATTGTAAACAAAGTAAGAGCCCATCTCAGAGCGCCCAAAGCTCGGTAAGGAAGTTGTTAGTTGCGCCAATTTTTCTGGCATATCCAATCATCCATTTTCCCTCTTCATCTCTAATCACACCTCCACCTCCAGCTAACCCGAGAGTCCCAACAAATGAATCGTCCGTATTAAGCTTCCTTCATCCCACATTAGGCTTCTCCCATTTGATACTTCTAAAAATCAGCTTTTTGATTGTTGTGGGGTTGCACGCATAGTGATTATGCTCCATAGCTCTATCCATAATTACTTTGGCAATATTCGAATTTCGAGTTCTATCCTTGAAGATGAAAAGATTTCTATTCTTCCATATCAGCCAAATAGCAAACAAAAACGCCCTTACTATTGCAAACAATAATATTCATGGTAAACTAATGGTTCAAGGTTGAGGCACTTATCGAGAAAGCGCATCAACTCCGCCTCCTTCCTCAAGTTCCATCCTATCTTTGCCAATAGGTATCTTACTCGTGCTACTGAGTCTAAGCTGAAATCCAGGATTGGCTTGAACACTTAAAGTAGCTTGATTACAAGACAGGTCCCCATTGCAGAATGGGCTATTGGCTGGACTTCCAACATCCTTCTCTCCATCAAGTCTTCTACAGGAATCATCATGTATTAGAATTTCAACGGCATCTTCCTCCATACTACCTTCTGTTTCTCCTTTGATGACTGCTCGCCGTGTGAACCCACCACCAAGGGCTTGGCATCATCTCCCACAATGGATCTGTGAAAGAAGGAAATCCCGCTTTTAGGATTTCCTCCGTTATCAGAGAAATCAGCTTCCATGCCTTTTTCAACTTCCTGGATTCGACAATCACTAACTCCGGCCTTGCCACTGCTCTGCCCATCAAGTTGATCGCCAATTTTGGAATGAACTGAAGCTATGAACTGGAAGGTGGAATCTGGCTTTCTCTTGTTGCCTTCAACACCTCTCCAGGACCAAGTCTAATTTTTTTTAGAGGAAAGTCTGTTGCTAAAATCAGTGGCTGACTTCATATAAGTGTTAGGCGCCCTAGACCTCGCTATGCCTTTTTTTCCCCTCACGAATGGGCTTGTTTGAATGGAAGGCTCAATTCCACTTGGTGAAAAACTCATACGGATTTACCCATCCTGCATATTCGTCTTGCTTGGTTCAGTGCCAACTACCTTAAAGTTTATGGACTCCTTAGCCCAGCCCACCTTCTTGGCCTTACTAGAAGAACCTTGTCCATTAGTATGATTCATCACTCCTTTCCCCGGACTCGTGGGACCCTCCTTAGTCGCAGCATTCATGGAGATTCGTTGTCCTGACTTCTTACATGTCACAATCATCCAAGGCTCGTACAAAGGGCTATCCGTAGTTGCTCCACTACCACTTGACGTGCCACACCCATCTGTAGTACAATCCGTAGCATGCAACATGCGTGACCTTGCTAACTTATCAAGCTCACCGTTTTCCCTCTCACCGACAAAGCCGATTTTTGGATAGTGTGTGGGCAAGCATCCATCTTATGCCCAATCCTGCTGCAGGCGAAACAAAGTTTATGTATACCCTCATAAACCACATGTTGCTCAAACCTGCAAATAAGAACAATATTGATGAGCGGCTTGTTAATGTCCACTTGGAGACATAACCTCGCATACTTCCCTCTCGCCTCTAGTGCTGTGTAAGCATCTATTCGAAGGATTTTACCAATAACTTCTCCAATCTGCTTCAGCGCCTCAGCTTCATAAAGTTCCATAGGGAGTTGATGAAGCCGTACCCATACCACAATCGAAGAGACATTGGCCATGGCTAGTTTGAAAAAAGCTTCCCATGGTCTGATGGATAAAAAGTGTCCACCAATGAACCAAGGGCCTTTTTCCAAAACTGAGTTCAGGTCCTCTTTCAAGGCGAAACGGACCGAGTAAAAATCACCTCCTAGGTCGACACAATCAAGTCTCCCTGTTGGTTTCCATAAAAGGTTGAGCTTGCTTTGGAGAAAATTGAATCGAACCGATCTCCCAAATAGCTTAATAATTAGAGTTTGAGCCCAAGGACCTCTAATCCGCCTCTTAATATCCTGAGAAAGCTTTACAGCAGCTAGACCTTCCCGGAGATCTGAGACCTCGTCATCAAACTCTGCCTCGGCATCCATCAGTTCAGTAAAATCAAAAGCTTTTGCAAAGGCTCCTGGAATTTCGCCCACTAATTTGTCCTTGAAGGAAGCTCTAGCCAACCCCCATGTATTCTGGTGACTCTGAGATTGGCCACCGTCACTTAAGCCGTCATTAAACTCAGCATGATGAACATCCTTCACCTTCTTTTTACTACGCGAGAGCTCGACTTCCTCTTCTCTAGAGAGAAAACGGTGCTTAGAGAGAACCATACTGTTTACGTGTGTAATACCATGTGAACCACTATTGACTATTACATATGACAGTTATCCAAAGGAACCCTAAGTTCACATGGTTGACTGGTTGTGGACGAAGGTGATCTTTATTAAGGGGCCTTCTTCTTCTTCTTCTTCTTTTTTTTCTTTTTTTTTTTTACTCTTATCTTTTTATTACCCCCTACAACAAATAAAATACATTTTGTCTTTCCTTTTATCTTACAAAATTATTGTTAGTGTGGCTTACCAGTTGACTTAGCACTTATGTTTAATATTCTCTTTGTCTATAGTCAATTACTTTTAAAAGCTCTATTATTCAAAATTAGGGTTATCCAACCCAAACTTGAACCGATAAATCTGTTTAATTTGGAGCCATCTAAATTGGAACCAACTTAATTTAATCAATGTGTTAGTTGGCAGCAAGTTTGTGTTTTCAACACCCAACATTGGTGGGTCAAGGGACGAGATTCATTGTCTAACCTGAGTGGCTCATTCTCCTCATACTCCCTTTACTACGAACCACCTTTTTCAAGTTTTGTCGTTGTTGTTTGTAAAACAACAAGATCTCCATTGAATATGATGGAGATCTTAACAGGTCTGTCGAGATCTCCATCGAAATTGGTGAGATTTCAGTTTAGATCTCCTAATCCTACCATGTGACAACGATGATGATGCATATCGTGAGAAAGGAAACTTCGATTGACCCAACTGGAGGAATTACAAGGCATGTGGCTTTTGATTTTGATTGAATCTATGGTTGTTGGTGGGCTGGAACTTTAACACTCGAAGTTGTCGAGTCGAGTAGCAGGTGCACCCTAAACCCAATCATCATTTTCCATTTAGATCATCAAATTGTTGACATCACATCCCTTCCACTATTCTTTAAAATAATTTAAAAAAAAAAACTTTTTATTGTTCGCTATTACTTTAGTTTCATTTGCATAGAAGTGGTTTCTTTATTAAAAAAAAATTGCACAGGACAATCGGATGATTAACTAGATATTGTTGTACGTAGCAAGGTAATTTTATATTCATCCAAATTGTTGCGTATAGCAAGACAATCGTTTTGGACAGTTAATGGGATAAGCTTTGTAAGGGTGGGTGAGATTTCCTTTGTATTTGAGATTGAATAAAAAAGGTTGGAAGTTTTCCTTATAATACTGTGTATTGTGTGCTTGTGATTGCATTAAACTGTTCTAAGTGTTTCTGTTATGCGTGTGTCTTGTGTTGGCTGAGACTAAGTTAAGGACTTAGTGCCATCACAAGCATCTCCGCAAATTCCCTCATGAATTTCTTGGAGAACATAGATGGTTTTGTTGGAGTGAGGCATCGTAGGTATAGTAGAGTAAATCTTCGCTTGTATAGTACCCCATTTATTATGGCGAAGCACCCTACTCATAATCTTATATTTCTTGGTTTTAAAGAATTACTTGGCAAACTCTCGTTTATGAGATTACTGACAATTGGAATCGTCCAGTCATCAACACACATGATCCATTTACCATTAGCTTTTTTTACCATCACTACAGTTGCCAACTATTCTGGATAATAGACTTTCCAAATGAATCCAAATGTTCGTAACTTATAAAATTTTTAGAAATAAATTAAATATAAGTATTTCATATTTTTATGATTTTTATTAGATTCTTAATCAAACTAAACATAAAAATATTACATTCTCGAAAATCTAGATATACTGAGAGTAATATAGATTCTCCAAACCAAACTCTAACTGTCATCTAGATTCCCACTTAACCCATTTTATTTTCAAGAAACTCAACAAATTTATCAATACATCGGTTGTGGATGTCCCTATCTCCAAATATGGTGGTCATTTCCTTTGCTTTGTCTCGGTAAATCTTTCCCTTCTCATCTTGCATCACCAACTTCAATGTCTCTGTAATCGAGTCTCTAGTAAATGACCCATCTTGCTCATTCCTAGGTACCTCAATTCCTGCCTGCTTCTCTTCCAAAAATCTTGCAATTAATCCTTGGTCCCCCAAAAATGGTAACAAAATAAGTGCACGTCCAAATTGGAATGCCTCAGTGACTGAACTCCAACCACAATGAGTCAAGAAACCTCCAACAGATTCGTGACCTAATATTTTGAACTGAGGCGCCCAACCTGTCCAAACAACCCCACGATCTTTGGTTCGCTCCTCGAAGCCCTCGGGTAACTGAACAGAGTCTACGTCTTTTCGCTTCCTTAGAGCCCAAAAGAAGGGCAACCCAGATTGCTCTAGCCCAAAAGCCAATTCATTGAAGTCGTTTTGACTTGGTTGAATTTCACTTCCAAGTGCTATATAAACCACTGACGCTTTCTCTTGCTTGTTTAACCACTCAACAATTGTATCCCAATTGCTATCTTTGTTGTCTAAACTCTCTTGCTTCGAGGGTGGCAATAATCCCACTGGAATTACAGGTGTGTCATGAAGCTCTCCAAGGAGTTTCAGCCATTCATCACCTTCAACTTCCACACATGTTTTAATAGCTAAAGCATCACTGCCTGACATAACTTTCATGTAACGAAACCAATCCGAATCACCAGAATCATTTTCTTCAAAGGGGTCAAAGATTTGCTTTGCCTCAAAGTACCTAAACGCTACTTTGGTATGGAAGAGGATCCATTTGGGAGGTACAACGAAGTGATTAGGCTCTGAACGTGGTTCATGAGCTTCTATCACACTTGACTTTGTTGGTCCAAGGAAACATAAGGTTGATGCATTGAAAATACTAAAGAAGGCCCGGGAGATACCTAGTTTAGAAGCAATTGGTGGTAACCAATGAGGGGCAAAGTCATGAATAATCCAATCTGGAGTTGAAGTTTCCAAAAAGTGAGATAAAGGTTGTTCAAGACCATCATGGGCTTTTTTAAGGTATGGAATTATGTGGTATGGTACATCCATGGTGGCCTCTGCGTTTTCTGTCAAGTTCTCTACATGGGGTAAGGGTAGCTTCACTAAAGTGATCAAAGGTGATACTTGTGGTGGGATTTTTGGGAGGCGTTCAATGTTTCTAGGGGTGGAAATGAATGAAATACGATGTCCCTTTTGGGCTATGAGCTTGCTAAGCTCTAAAAATGGGATTATGTGACCAAAAGCTAGCCATGGGAACATGGCTATGTGAAGCTTCTTATTAGGCTCAGCCATGGAGTTTAGTGGTAGTGTTGGTGTTCTGAGTTTTTCTTCTCTCTGGCTTATATATAATATAGGCGAATCCCAAATTTGCCAAAATAACACAATTTTAGCAAAATTTTAGTAAAAACATGTCCCGACAAATTTATTTAGTTAGTAATATAGCATTCTTTAGAATTCAAGTTTAACAAACTCGAACTCAATTGTTTCAAGCAGTTTGCATAGCACACCAAGCACTCTAGCATTCTAAAAACGTATTACGCATAACTAAATAATTTTATGACGTGTTTTTTCCTAAAATTTTGTCAAAATTGTGTTATTCGGTAAAATTGGACTTTGGGCGAATGTTCAGGGATTTTTTTTCAAAATAACTATAAAAGCCCAACTATATAGTTAGTAAGCAAACGTTTCAAACAATTTTGGTTTATAACAATTCGAGTTCAGAGGACTCGATTTTGGGGTCAAAAAGCAGGTCCACATAGGTTGGAAATCGAGTTCAATGCACTCGGTTTTGCTTCATAGAAATTGAGATCAAGGGACTTGTTTTCCATTCATAAAAATCGAGTACAAAGAGCTCGTCTTTTATCCATGGAAATCGAGCCCATAGTACTCGGTTTCTGTTCATAGTCATTTTGCAAACCAACTCACAGAGATGAACAACGATCCCAGGTGAGATGAACAAACGAAGAAGAAGAAACAAGCCCAGACCAACGAGATGAACAACGATCCCAGGCGCCGATTCTGACCAAACCCAGGCGGTGAAAGCTTCAGGCGTGGTTTCTCGCCGCCACTCTAGTGGAAGAAAGAAGCAATGGAACCGATTCTCACCAAACCCAGCAACCCCCCAGGCGCCGATTCTGACCAACGAGATGAACAACGATCCCAGGCGCTGATTCTGACCAATGAACAACGATCCCAGGCGCCGATTCTGACCAAACCCAGGCGGCGAAAGCTTCAGGCGTGGTTTCTCGCCGCCGCTCCAGTGGAAGAAAGAAGCAATGGCACCGATTCTCACCAAACCCAGCAACCCAGGCGGCGAAAGCTTCAGGCGATGGAGATCGGATCGGACATGAGGTTTCTCGCCGGCGCTCCAGTGGTCAGTGGGTTTGATTTGTTTTGGATTTGATTTATTCATGGGTTTTTGGGGCATTTGGAGAAAGGAAAGGAAGAACACGAAAAAAAATTTGTGCAAGTTTGAGTGGAGGCTGAACTGAAATTGAGTCCTTTGGGAACGATTTCCATGAAGAAAAAGCAAGTTCTTTGCACTCGATTTTTATGAATGGAAAGCGAGTCCTTTAAACTCGATTTCTATGAACCAAATTCGAGTGCATTGGACTCGATTTCTAGCTTACGTGGACAACATCTGAACCCAAAATTGAGTCCTCTGGACTCGAATTGTTAGAAACCAAATTTGTTTGAAACGTTTGCTTACTAACTATATAGTTGGACTTTTATAGTTATTTTGAAAAAAAATCCAATGTTCAGTTTGGTGTCTGCGACTTTTCCTTGTGCTCCTTGTGGTCAATGTCATTTTTTTATTTTATTTGCAGTCATTGCTGTTAGTCTTAGTCATTATTGGCTATGGAAGAACGAGCGGCAAGGCACGTCTCTACTTTCTTTTTCTTTTTCTTTTTTTATATATATTTTTTATCATGCCTCTGTTTTATATATTGGTAAAAGAGCAACTCGTCACAAATGGCATTATATATATATGCATTTTTCAACAAAGCACGTCTCTTCTTACGTACCCAAATAGAAAAAAACAAGGCACGTCTCTATTTTTTTTTTTTTTTTTTGATGATGTCTCTAGCTATTCTTATTGGTACAATACTACAACGGTAAACTTCCAATTGACAAAAAAAAAAAAAAAATTCTATTTATTTCTAAATCAATAGAATTTTAACTCTATTTTTATTTTCGTTGTAAATAGAGTTAATTAAAATATAAAATATAAATTTATGAACATATTAAAAATAAAAATAAATAGATAATTAGTCTATCAACACAAGTCAACATGCACAACGTACTATTTAAAAATATATATAATGGTGCATTTATGAATATAATATAAGATAAATTATGAAGTTATTATGATTATTTTGGATCTAAAATATTAAATATAAAATTTTTTATTTATTAATAATAGATATCTATTATGATTTATAATTGCATTTTAATTTGGAATTAATAAATATATAATTCTGGTAATTATAATATGTATTTATTGTGATTGTATTTGAATATACAAAACTATCTATTCTTATAATTTTTTTCTCAAAAAATAAATTTATTCATATCCTTTAAAGAAAATATGATGTGGCAAAATTTCAATTAAATTTATATATATACTAGCATTATGCTGTGCAATGCATGGCTTAATCAAAATTCATATGTAAATAACTTTTTTATTATTTTACTTAAAATAAATGAATATTTTACTTTTAAGTTACATAATGAATGCATGTTGTGTGAGACTAAGGTATCATAAAATGCATATATATATATATATATAATTGAATGGAAGATGGTAGAGGTGCCTAAATATATATATATATATATATATTTATATATTTATATATAATGATTTTCAACAAGACATTGAACTTTAAGCTCAATTAATCATATATATTTAAATGGAAAACCCTTGAATTTAATAGTTAAAAAATATCCAAAAAAATTATTGAAATCATGTTTAAGTAAAAATCTCAATTCAATAATTAATTAAGAACAATCTAAATTACTAAACATTTAAAAATTTGAAGTAGAGAGAGACTCACATGAGGATTTAATTTTTGTTCTTGAAATCATGGAAGAAAACACTTATAATTGAGTGAGTTTCACCCTACCAAGTTTAAGTCCTATGCGTTGCACGCTACATTTGTGTCTATGTGCATGAAAAATTATTTGAATTTAACATTTATTGCAGAAAACAGGTGGTGTAGTCTTAGGTAGTGTAGTGTTACTCTTGTCTAGCTAATTCTTATTATAATCCCTTTGTTTTGCATGGATAGAGAGAAACGCTTCTTTTGAAAAAAAAAAAAAAGTCAGTGTAAAATATATAATAGCTAAGATATTAATCTTTGGAAGTGGTATCTCATACAGATTAGTATTTCAATCGTGGATTTTGGTAGTTAGAAGTTAGCGCATAGTACTTAATAATTAGAAAATTACTTTGAAATTTTTTAAAACCAATCCCTTAAAAAAGTTTTAGCAGAGTTTAAATCACGTTAATAAATTAACTCTTTATTCAATTTTTTTTAAATCACGTTAATAAAAAGTTACAGATAAAACTATTATTAGTAAACGTTTATTAAGCTTATCTATTTAGCTTTTTTGCCAAATTTATATAACCTCTTTTATTTTCTTTTTTTCCTTTTTTTTTTTTGAAGCATATAACACAACCAAAAACCTATAAAAAACAATTTAAATTCAAAATAAAGAATATAATCAAACTAATTTATAATTAAAAATTAAAAAATTAACATAAATTATAAATTAAGATATAAATCTAGAAAAAGAACAAAGAATAAACTTATTTGTTTTCTTTATTGCTTTGAGCAATGAAAGTGTGAGTATGTAACTAAAACATGAACCAATTATTGTAGAAGAGAATAAATGAGTACAAAAGTTTAATATTATGAATTGGGTTAAAACGTATGTGAGAAGTTTTTATTAATTTTTTTGAGTTAAAGAAAATTAGCTTAAATAGAATGAAAAAATAATAATGAAGAAAGAATGCATAACTGTCATGGAATTTAGGCATTTACATATTGGAATAAACTTCACTTCAAAATTGATATATATATATATATATTAATATATAAGTAGAGTTTCATTTGATGTAGAATTTAAATCCTATTGGAATTAAGATTTCTAATCAATTCGTTAGTTGCTATCTCATAAATCCCATAAAAAGTGGAATAAAAAAAATGTCATATGAGTAGAAAGTAAAAAGAAAACCTTTTTTTATTGAAAAAATGAAAAAAAAAAATTTATAACCAAAAAAGAAAACAACAAACATTTTTTTTTTAGAAGAACAAACATTTATTATATATAGATACTTTTTTTTTTTTAGAAGAAAAAGAAGGTGTTTAATTTAAACTCAAATACTTATTACCTTATTTACAATTTTTTTTAACTTTATCCAAAAACATTTTTGGTAAATCAGTATGAACAAAAACTTCTATCTTTTGTTTTTCCAATAACGTTGCTGTTTTTTTTTTTTTTTTATGATTGCAATATAATTTATTTAATAATAAAAAATTAGATGAAGAATTTAAATTGTAATCAAATTGAGACTTATTAACTTAGAAATTATAAGAGAAAAAGATAAGAACAAAAAAAAATATCTATTTTAGAAAAAATCTAAGTCCCATGTGTTGCACAATTTTAGGTATAAACTCAAAAAATATATAATTTTATTTTTAAAAAAGCTAAATAAATTAGTATTATATAATTGAAAGTAAAAATCATGCTACATGTGTGTGTATATATATGCATGAAAAAAATATAAATTTAATATTTAGAAAGAATCCATAAAACGATTAAAGCAAAGTTAAGCGTAAACTCATAAAACGTATAATTTTATTAAAAAATAATTGTAAAGACCAAAAAATTTGGTGGCCCAAGCCCACTTAGAACAATGAATTGCACAGTTCAACTTTGGCCCAAACCAATAAAATTTGTAAGAGAAGGTAATGAACAACAAGAGAGGGCTCTGCCCGAGGAGGAAAATAAGGAAGATGGGACTAATCTTATAGAACAAATAAGCCAAAGGTCCCCTCACACGCCTGCCAGAGGAGGCTGATATATCACAGAAAGTTATATTATTCACTCTTTTCTCTCAATCTTCTTCTTGTTTCTCTCTGATGCTTCTATCTCAATCTCCTTTTCTGTAAACCCCTTTTTTCTTATATATTTCTCTCTCTTCCCCATCTCAACCATCCATCCTCACCTAACATACCTTCTATCCTGACACTTGTCTTTTTCTATCTCTGAAAATGGTGGTGGAAGGAGTTTGCTTAGCTATGATCTTCACTATTCAGGTCACTTCCCCATCAATACAACTGATAAAGTTGTTGCCCACTATTTAATGCGAAGGCAACAGGCTACTAGCTCCACACTAGAAATTTACCCTATGACCATTGACTCTCTCTTTCTTCAGATTCTCACTCCCACTTAGAGTGCCTTAGAGTACTTTGACTCATTTCCTCCTTTCCTCAAGCTGCTTTCCTCCTCGGGCCTGTAGACTTTGACATCCCCACAATTACACTGCAACTCTTCAGATCCATCCTCAGTCCTTAGGCACCCACAATAATAATAGCTAAATGAATTATTATTATATGATTGAAAGCAAAAATCATGCTACATGTATGTATATATTATATTTTTCAGTCAAAATGCCTCAATAAGATTTAAGGACATAAGTTGGTGTAACATCAACTCAATGAACTTATATTAGTCTAAAAATATAACTAATGTTGTTGAATGACTAAAGAACGATTAAACAATTATAATCTTATGTAAATATAATTGCTCCGAAAACATTTTTCATTAAAAGTGTTTAAATAGTATTATTTAAAAGCCAAAAATGTATATTTATTTTATGGACTTACTTTCAAATCAAAACTTTGTAGATCTGTCTTTCTAATTCTACCTACACCATGAAATTGTTTGTAACTCTAAGCAATGTCACTCCTAATAGAGAAATCATTGTTCATTCATAATCAATCTTCTTTTTAATCTTGCAAGTCTTGTTATTTTAACATTGTTCAACTATTTAACCCAAACAATATATGCCGCAAACAACTAACTATAAATATTATTTGAAAGACGAATTAAGTGCATATAGACTGTAAAAAAATACTTGCTTGTAGGTCGGTGGTGGCAAAATCACTGTACAGCAACCTATGATTTCGGAGAGACCTCGAATGAGTAGGAAAAAAAGTGTTTGTGTGTACTGTGTATGATCTAAAACACTTAGACAGTTCTCCAAGTAGTTTTGAGGTTTTATTTATTTTATTTTATTTTATTTTTTTGTTAGCCTCTCAAGTTTTGGTATAAGATGGATTGGATTTAGCTCTACACATTAGCTTTTGCTTGAGCTTGACCTACAATGCAATAACATTGCAATTACTCACGTCACATAAATGTCTTACCACAAGCTCTCTCTCTCTCTCTCTCTCTCTCACTTTTTATTATTTAAAAAAAAAAGATTAGACGAAGAATTTGAATTATAATCAAATAAAAAGTTTTATCAACTTAGAAATATCTATCTTCTATCTCAAAAAAAGTAGTACGTATGACAAATTGATAAGTATCCAATTTTTTTTATCAATTAAGATTTTTTATCAACTTCTAAATTATAACAATTTGGATTATAATCAAATTAATATTTTTATTAAATTAGAAATTATAGGAGAAGAAGATAAGAAAATATATATATATATATCTATTTTTAAAAAAATCTAAAAAATTTCTGCAATTTGGTGAATTATATATATAGTATATGATATATATATATATATATATGTGAATTAAAATTTTATTATTTAGTATATGATATATATATATATATATATGTGAATTAAAATTTTTTCCATAATTAAACTCTACATTAGAATCTTGGTAAATCATAATTTCTCTAAATAATATAATATGTACTCATTATTCTATATACAAACACAATCATAATAAATGCTTATACTATATATAATTTCATATTCTAACACAATCTCTTCTCAAAAAAAAAAAAATTCTAACACATTCATAATAAATGTCTTTTAATAACAATCATAATTATTAAATTTTATATTTAGACAAAAAAATGAGATTAATTTTGTAAGGATGTGGTAAAACTCATGTTTTATCCCTCCAATTCCAACATGCCACATAATCTTATTACATATTTAAGAATAAGTACAACCACACTCAATCAATTCTAATTTCCATATTCTTCTTAAAAAAATCCAATTTCCATATATAAATCCAACCAATTTGGGAGTTTATTGAAATGTTATTAAGTGTGGTAAGATGTATTGAAATTTAAGTAAAATGCTGATGTGGCAATCTCTTATTAAATGGTATGTAAAACATGAGTTTTACACCCATCCTTACCAAATTTCAAACTCAAAAAAATTATATTATTTTAAAATTTTTGTGCATTACACAAGTTATAGGCTAGCTAAATAAAAAAGGGGAAAAAGTAAAATGAAAAGAAAGAAAGATGGATAGGTAGAAAGATTTAAGATAAGGATTAATTAAAAGAAAAAGTTAATTGTAATTATTAAACATTGGAAATAATTGTCATTATTAAACATTGAATTATGAAATGAAGACTTGTTCCGGTGTATGCCCAATACTCTACTTTTATCATCTTTCTCTCAATTTCTAATTTTTTATTTTTATTCTCATATTTAAGTTCCAAGATATACATAAGTTCAAGTCAACTTAATTGACAAAATTTCTTAATATCAGAGTTTGATATCCGTCATCCGTATACACCAAATTGATGTCTTGAGCCGGTATTAGAAAAGACATGGGATTCAATCAAAGTCATACGCAAGCAAAAAGAAAAAAAAGTTCCTAGGCGTATTGCTTTTCATCTTCTTTCTTATGTTCATATTTAAGATCCAAGACATTGTGGGTCATTTTGTTTCCTTCGATACATCTTTTTGTGTTTATTAGACTTTCCGCATTTCTTGACTGAAATCTTGAAGCTTAGCATTTCTTGACAAGCTTCAAGTTATTGTCATGATAACAATACAAAATTCACAAAGGCGACACATTTTTTCTCGCTTTTTAAGAGTTTTAAGTATTGTTATGGCCGAAATATATTATTATTTTATTAGCCTTTATTTTTTTTTTTAGAATTATTTTATTAATCTTTATAGTAGTATATAGTATATTGAGCAATTTTGTCTTCAAGTGATAAGTGCTGACATGATCCACCTACTATCATTAGACTTCACAGCTTAGGAGGTGCAAAAGGCAATCAATGAAATGGCCCCACTAAAAGCACCTGAACCAGATGGCATGCCACTATTATTCTACCAACATTTTTGGAGTACCCTTGGTAATGATATCTCACATTCTATCTTGCACTTTCTAAATTCTGCAATTCTCCCTGAACATCTTAATTATACTTTTATTTCCCTAATCCCAAAAAATAAATTCCCTGTGCATGCTTCAGATTTTAGACCCATCAGTCTTTGCAATGTACTTTATAAGATTTTCTCTAAAGTCTTGGCAAATAGACCCAAAAATTTTTTACCAAATATTATTACTGAAAATCAGAGCACTTTACTAAAAGTAGGCTTATTTCTGATAATATTTTAATTGCTTTTGAGTCTTTCCATAGTATGCAGAAACATGGTGGAAAGGAGAATTACATGGCAATTATATTAGACATGAGCAAAGCCTATGATAAGGTGGAGTGGCCCTACCTTGAATCTGTTATGAGAAGGTTGGGTTTTACTGAAAAATGGATTACTCTGATGATGTTGTGTGTCAGAACAGTCTCCTATTTTATACTTGTGAATGGAGAACCTAAAGGATGATCAAACTTTCTAGAGGGATCCACCAAGGGGATCCACTATCGCCATTCCTATTTCTGTTGTGCACTGAGGGCTTACATGGCCTCATTAATAAGGCGGCAACACAGGGTGTAATCAAGGGTTATTCTCTTTGTAGAAATAGCCCCAGACTAACCTATCTCCTTTTTGCAGATGATAGCCTACTGTTTTGCAGGGCCACAATTCAAGAATGCCAACAGATTATGAACATCCTTGAGACATATGGCAAATGCTCTGGTCAACAAATCAACAAAAAAAAAAAAAAAAAAAAAAACCACCATCTTCTTCAATAAATCCACTTCTGAGGAAATCAAGAACCACATCAAAATTGCACTGGATGTACCGAAGATCGTGTAATACAAGAAGTATTTGAGACTACCATCATTAATCAAGAGACACAAGAAAGCCATCTTTAACTTCATAAAGGAGAAGGTGTGGAAAAAACTTCAGGGGTGGAAGGAGAAACTTTTGTCTCAGGCAGGGAGGGAAATTCTTATCAAGGCAGTGGTCCAAGCAATACCAACTTATACAATGAGCTGCTTCAAACTTCCTTTGGGACTTTATGCAGACATTTAGAGCCTCACTAGGAAATTTTGGTGGAGAAAAGAGATAGAAGAAAAGTACATTGGGTAGTGAGACACTCTATGTAAACCCAAATCTAAGGGGGATATGGATTTCAAGAACCTAGCTAATTTTAATGATGCACTTTTGGCAAAGCAAGCATGGAGACTACTACACCATAAAAATTCTTTATTCTATAGAGTCTTCAAAGCGAGGTTTTTTCCCCATTGTTCCATTTTGGAAGCTCCATATTTAAACACCGATTCCTATGCATGGATGAGTATACTAAAAGGACGGGACTTATTGTTGAAGGGGGTCCGATGGAGAGTTGGTTGTGGAGAGGATATAAGTGTGTGGAATGATGCATGGCTGCCCTCCCTAACACAACCCAGGATCAGCTCACAAGTTGTGCAAGGTTTTGAAGACATGAGGGTCTCAGACCTCATCGATCCAGCCATGCACAAGTGGGATAAAAATCTACTGCGTGGATTATTTACACCCCACGAGGCAGAGCTAATTGCAAGTATTCCTCTCCGTTTGAACAAGGTGGAGGATGTAATGGTCTGGCTGTTTACTCCTTTAGGTTGTTATACAGTGAAGTCAAGATCAAAGTTCTTAGCCACAGAGCATTGTAGGAGCCAACAAACAAGCCCCACTCATAGCGATAATGGACTATGGAAAATGATATGGGACCTTTCGGTCCCAAACAAGGTCCGCAATTTCTTGTGGAGGGCTTGTCAGAGCACCCTTCCTGTAAAGTACAACATGCAATGGCAGCACATCTTGAATGAAGATACCTGTGAACTATGTAAGGTGAAGGTGGAAGACATATACCATGCATTATGGGGATGTAATCAGCTCTCACAGATATGGGATTCCATTCCTTCCCTTGACTTTAGACAAGCAAACACTTTCCCATCAATCTGAGAAGTGCTAGTTTTCACATATGAGGAGCAAAAGAATATAGAGTTAATGGCTTTGGTCATGTGGACCATTTGGCATCGTTGAAACCAGGTACAAACTTCATCCAAAGATTACCCATTGTCGCAAGTACTCCATGCCGCTTCACAGGCTCTTGCCTCATTCCACCAAGCTATTTCTGACGTCCCAAAGCAAATCTGTCACAACCTCCTAGCCTCGGTCAGATGGTCTCCCCCTCCGTTAGGTAGGGTCAAGGTAAGTTTTAACGGTGCTTTATTCAAAGACATAGGGAAAGCCGGCCTAGGAGTGATTATCCAAGATAGTAACCGGCAAGCAATCGCATCCCTGTCTGAACAAGCTAGTCTCCCGTTTTCCCCAGATATAGCTAAAGCAATGGCTGCAACCAAAGCATTATCCTTTGCACAAGCCCTTGGATACACTTCATTCATCTTGGAAGGAGATTCAGCCAATGTAATAAACTCTCTGATTTCAAACAAGAAGTCCCTCTCCACATATTGTCACATACTCAGCTCAGCAAAGTCCATGTTAGAGGCAGACAGTTGTGTTTCATTTTCCCATGTTCACCGTTCAGGCAATAGTGTAGCGCATAACCTAGCTAAACATGCTAGACATGTTAAAGGTTTCTTGGTGTGGACAAAGCGATGAGGTGGTCGGCATCGATGTCTCTGTTTGTTTCGAAGTAAAATTTTTTCAGTAAAATATTTTCAAGTGTTTGGATTGTCTAGACACTTGAAAATGCAAGCACAAATTAGCCACCACCAACCACCACTGGGTGTAAGCACAAACCACCATCAACAATACCAAATCTAGACTGGGAAAAAGGTAAACAAAAGGCCATCACTACCGTTGCCACCAACCGGCCATCATCAACACCGGGACCCACCCCCAACACCATAGGCAGCTGCCAAACACAAAACAAACCCTAGCAAAACCATACCCAGCCACTAAAACCACTGGATGCAAGCACAAACCACCAACACCAGTACCAAATCCAGATTAGGAAGAAGGTAAAGAAAAAGCCATCACTACCGCTGCTACCAACCGGCTATCATCAACACTGGAACCCACCCCCAACGCCATACCCAGCTGCCAAACACAAAACAAACCCCAGCAAAACCATACCCAACCACCAAAACCATACCCATACCCATACCCATACCCAGCCACCACAACAAATCATTGATCGCCCAACACCATACCCAGCCGCCAAACTCAAAACAAAACCCAGCAAAACCATACCCAACCACCACGACAAACCATCGATCACCTAACACCATACTCAACCGCCAAATCAAAACAAAACCCAGCCACTAAAACCCAAAACTAAACCCACCTACCAAACTCAAAACCAAACCTACTACCCGCGACAACCCACCTATCCATATTTGAGAAATGCGGCCTGAAAGATATTAGGAGCATGAGGAAGAGTGTAGAAGGGAGGAGAGAGAGACACAGCAACCCAGATTGGCGATTGGCACCGCACTTAATGCCGTAACCTCTATGCCGGAGACATCGACGCCGACCGCCTCACCGCTCACCAGTAGGAGTCCTAATGGAATGCCAGAGAGAAAAAAAGAAAGATGAGGGAGAACTTGAGAGTGAGAAGGTATAGTAGTCATTAGAGAGGGAGAGCAAAATCTAAGAGGGATTGAGTTGTGAGGAAGTGAAAGTATCGGGTGAGAGGGAGGAGAGCAAATGTAAAATGTTTTACCAAAATTTTAAGTGTAAAATATTTTACTCAAATTTGCCTAGGTTGATTTAGTTGACTAAAAATATTTTACTTCTGACTAAATATTTTACTCCAAAACAAACATGGTAAAATGGGAAAATATTTTCCTGAAAATATTTTACATTGAAACAAACAGAGCGTTAAATTCACATCAATGTTTACTTTGTAAGAGGGAAAGGGAGGCGGAGACCAACCTTGAGGAACCATGTGTTTGGCTGGCCTGGGATAATCATTTGCACCTTGAAACTCACAAATATAATTAGCACACCACTGCACTATAATCTCCCCAGATTTTACAGTACCCCCATGCCTTTTTGCATTCCAATTAGACCACATAGCCCAAGCAATGGTCACCACCAAAGATAACAGATCATCATCGCTCTCCTTGGTAAACACCAGATACCTAAAAAAGGTCCATAAACTCCAAAAAATACAACCTACTGCTATCCCCAAAAATCGAAGTAAGGCCCCAAATATTAGCAACTAGCTTACGACACTAGAACATGTGCCTAGTAGATTCGGCTCCACTGTTACATTCTTCACATAGATCAGTCCATAATCCCCTCTTCTAGAGATTGGATAGTGTTGGTAAAATATTTTTGCAAGCTCTCCATGCAAAGTTCTTAACTTTGTTAGGAATTTGTAGGCTCCAAAGCTTCTTCCAAAATTTCTTGAGATCATCATGATTAGAGCCGTGGGAACGGAGCTAGAGCTTTGAATTAAGGGTGGCAACTTTACTATTAGCTGTATGCAGCAATTTCAACCTTTGACTTTGCTACTACTTAGCTACTGAGAATTTTTTTTTTATGTCGGTAAAAACAAAATTATTTTTGTTTAGAATTTTTTAAATGACAGGGTTGTTTATTTTATATAAAATTGGTTAATTGAGCTTAATTTTTTTTTAAGTTTTACTATTGGTAATTTTTTTTTGTTGAGCTATTTTTTTGGGGCTAATATATTTTGTTTTAGATTTTAGATCTATAAATTTTTTTATAATCACTAAAATGAGGAAAACACTAGCACTAAAAATTTTTTTTTTATAAATTATTGATGTAATAAGTGGCTACTAGTAAGTAAAAAAATGATGTGAGTGTTGGGTCCATGTGCGAACTAATAAGAATTTGCTATCAAAACAATTTGAAAAAATGTTGTAAAAAAGTTTGTGAGTATAACATTACTCTTAAAAGAATCAATGATATTGTTTAAAGAAAAAAAAATGTAATTTTATAAAAACAAATTTGCTAAAATTTGTACACACACACACACACACACACACACACACACACACACACACATATATATATATATATAATAATATTTTTTTAAAAAAATTTAGGGGGGCAAGCTAGCTACGTCCCTTAGAGCTACTGCCAAGTGCGCCTCTCAAGTCCATGGCTAACTTGTAGGCACTTCTAAATGAAAAAAAAAAAAAAAATGCCATTTGGGGTACATCTCTCAAATTCATGGCTACCTTGTAAGCACTTCTAAATGAAAAAAATGTCATTTGGGGTACATCTCTCAAGTCCATGGCTAACTTGTAGGCACTTCTAAATGAAAAAAAGCCATTTGTAGTGGGGTGCCATATCAAAGTATCATCAAGAAGGAAAAAATTTAGTGGTAAACTCAAAATAGTATTGGCTTCATGGGGTAAAAAAATTTTCCAGACTAACTCAGTTTTCCATGCACCGAAACTACTATCAATTAAATCACTAACCAAACCATAATCACCAAGAGTCTTCTGAGGCTTTAATTACCTTGAAAGTAGATGGGGTTGGAAGCCACTTGTCTGCCCATATCCGAATATTTGTACCATTTTCAACTCTCCGTCTCACACCATGTCTAACAATATATTGAGCTGCCATGATACTCTTCCATGTATAAGATGGCCTTTTCCCCAAAGTAGCATCCACAAAATCACAATCTGGAAAATATTTGGCTTCAAGAACACAATAGGCAAGGGAATTAGGATTAGATTGCAATTTCCACCCTTGTTTTGCTAGTAAAGCCAAATTAAATTTCTTCAACATTTTAAAACCCATGCCTCCTTGAGATTTCGGAATGCACAACTTTTCACAACATATCCAAGCCATCTTCCTCTCATCACCTCTCTGCCCCTACCAAAAGTTTTGAACCGTACTCGTTAACTCATCACATAAAATATTCGGAATTTTGAAACAACCCATAGAATAAGTTGGGACCGCTTAAGCTACTGCCTTGATCAATATTTCCTTCCATGCTGTTGAAAAAAGCTTCTCTTTCCAACCTGACCATTTATTTTCTAACTTCTCCTTCAAATCCAAAATAGTACTATGCTTTGATCGATTGACCAACCAAAGATGGAAGACCGAGATACTTCTCATGTTGCCTTATCACTTGAGCCTTAAATCAAGATTTAAATTCTGCCTAGATATTAAGAGTGCTTTTGCTAAAGACCAAGGAAGTCTTCACTCAATTAAGTTGTTGCCCCGATACATTCTCAAAAACTTTGAGTATTCTCTACAGAGAATCACACTCTTCCATATTTAAACTTAAATAGTTAAAAATAACAATTATGTCTTATTTTCTCATAGCACTAAATCCCTAATGCCTTTATCCTTCCACTAATCGTTTTTTCTTCAAATTACATGTTTAAAGTTTTTTTTTTTTTTTACTTAGATTAATCTCTTGAAATATTTGTTATTAGCCATAAATTGATATTATTTGTGTTTTTTGTTATATAATTGTTTATTTATTTTTATTAATGTTGACTAATTTATTTTGTATCAATTTTTCTTTTAATCTTATTTTTTAGCCTCCCCCTTCCCCCCAGCGAACTAATATCCTAGCTTTGACACTAAATCGAGGTTTGGAAGAGCTTGGGGGATTTTCTAGTGGTGGCAAGGAGGTTGTCGAGTTTGGATGGGTGCATATTTGTTTCAAGTTGGGTTGGGCCGAAGATGAGCTTTTTTTATTATTTTTTTTTAATGACTTTTGGAGGCTTTTTTGAGGCCAAAATGGGGATATATCCCTTTCAGCCAAACTTTTCAGCAAAATGCTCCCTGTTTGAAACTATTTAGAGATATGTCCCTATTTTAAACTCGATTTTCTAAAAATCGAGTCTCAATGAAAAACTCGATTTGGCGAAAATCAAGTTATAGGCAATCAAACTTAAAAAAAAAAAATGCGTGGAACTCGAGTTCCATGCAAGTTTTTTCAAGCAACTCGATTTTCTAAAAATAGAGTTTCAAAATAGTGACATATCCTTTATCAAATAGTTTCAGACATGGGGTATTTTGATGGAAAGTTTGGCTGAAAAGGGTTAAACCTAATTTTAGCCCTTTTTTGAGATCCATTGATGGCCATAATTTGTGACGGTGGCTGATTGGGGTTGATAAGTGGTGATGGCTAACTTTGGGTTGTCACTTCGTGGCATTGGAGATGGGTTCGACGACGTGAGTTTCTCTTTGCTTGGTGTTGCAGGTTTATGGGTATAAAATTTTCTGAATTGCTTTGTGGGATTGGTTGTCACTTGGTGGCAATGGGGATGGGTTCAACAATGATTTTGGGTAGGACCCACCATAGGGACTAGAAAGAGCCGTGCAACATTGTTGAAGATGGTATATATGGTATGATCGAATGCTTTGGCAAGCAATGCAATGCATGCACCGCTAGGTTGATAGCTGACTATGTACCCCATTGTTGTGAACTTTCTTGAGAGAAGGGTTCTAGAGATAGAAAGAGAGAGAATATAATTATTGAAATTTGAAATGTAAAAGAATAAATATTTTATTGAAATAAATATTTATAAATAAATGATATAATGTGTATATTTTTTTTAGAAAAATGTTAATGAATTAGGATGGAAATTTTGCCCCGCCCCGCCCCATCCCACCCCGTGCGGGTTTTCCCTGCCCCGCAAAGGTGGTGGGGCGGGGACGGGGCAGTATTTTGTCCCCGCACCCCGGGGTGGGGTGGGGCGGAGCGGGGATGGGTTTAGTATTTTTATCCCCACCCCGCCCCGCCCCGCTCCGCACTAATAAGGACTATAATTGTAAATTTAGTAAACCCTAAATCACTAATATTTAAAGTGAATCACAAGAGTACAAGACATGAGATAAAATATTTTTTATTCTAAAACCCTAATGCTATTGCCGCCTTTTGACCCATCCCTTTGCTCTATAGTCTATACGTGTTTTTCAAATTTCAAGCCAAACTCCACTCCAACTCTATAAAGAAGAAAGTGGTGTCACTACATTGGGAGAAAGCGAAACTTATTTTTAAAGAACTAGTTAATTTTTATTTGTTATAAGACAACGTTTATTTTGTTAAAAAACTAGTCAATTATCCTTGATGATTTTGTTCATGCAAGACAATATTTATTTTGTTATAAGAAATTTTGAATTATGTTGTTACGTATTAGACTATTTAAATATTTGGTTTATTTAAATGCTTGGATTTTAAAACATTTTGTTTTGTTGTGATTTATATTATTGTAACAAAAAATTTATTTATATATATAAAATTATATTAGGGGTAGGGTGAGGCGGGTCCTCGCGGGGCCCCAAGGGGCGGGGATGGGGCAAAGTAGTTTGCCCTGCACCCCAAGGCGGGCCGGGGACGGGGACGGGGACGGGGACGGGGACGAGGAAGGGCAACAACCATGCGGGGCGGGAACGAAGATCCCATCCTCCGGCCCGGCTCCGCCCCGCCCATTGCCATCCCTATAATGAATGTCTTGATTTAGGAACTATTTAAAAAATTAATTTTTTTTAACAATTTTTTATCTGTATATATTAAGAGGATTCAAAAAGTTAGTTATTGCTTTTTTTGCTGTCAAAAATACCCCCAAATTAATTAACCAACAACTTAAATATGGAGTTAAAATAGTAAATTGGCAAAAAAAAGTTAGTTATTACTTTTTTTACTGTCAAAAATATTCCTATCTAAAACTTAAAAATGATATTAAAATAGTAAATTGACAAAAATAATAAATTCCTACTTTTATGTTGAAATGTCTTCCTGCTCCTAATAAACTCCTACTTTTACGTTGATTTAAATTCCTACTTCTACTCACTAACTCCCTACAAAATAGGATCACTCTATTTTTAATTTTAAAGCACCTTTAATCTACAAAACTCACCCCCACGTATTCTTTCTTTTTCTTTTTTTTTTACTTCATCACACCCTTAAATTTTTTTTTTTTTTTTTTTTTGTGATTGGAAAAAGTAGAAATCCCAAATTATAATAAATACAAATTATTAATCTTTACCCAAAAAATAGAAGAGCCTCACGCGCTTGCTCAAAGGCTAGTATTTTTTATGAAATTAAAGTTAAAATTTTACTAATCTGTATATATTAAGAGGATTCAGAAAGTTAGTTATTGCTTTTTTTGCTGTCAAAAATACCCCTAAATTAATTAACCAATAACTTAAAAATGGGTTAAAATAGTAAATTGACAAAAGAAAGTTATTTATTGTTTTTTTTTACTGTAAAAAATACTCTTACCTAAAACCTAAAAATGAGGTTAAAATAGTAAATTGACAAAAATAATAAATTCCTACTTCTACGTTAAAATGCCTTAATGCTTATAATAAACTTCTACTTTTATGTTGATTTAAATTCCTACTTCTACTCACTAACTCCCTATAAAATAAGATCACTCTTTTGTTAGTTTTAAAACTCCTCCAATCTACAAAACTCACCCACATATTCTTTTTTTTTTTTTTTGTGATTGAAAAAAATAAAAATCTTAAATTATAATAAATGCAAATTATTAATTTTTACTCAAAAAATAAAAAAACATCTGAGCACACGTATGAGCACATGCTCAGAGGCTAGTATAAATTATTAACAATTAATCTAAACACACCGTTAATATTCATTTTTTTTTTATTAGTGACAGTATAAAATAGAAAGGTAAGTTTTTACATTAAAATAAATACAGAGCAGTAAGATAAACAACAAATAAATTATGCGAGTGCTATATTGTGACTGTTGATGTGGACAAGGATAAAGGAAGTGAACCAAGTCTTAAAAAACGTATAGCATGTATAGCAAAGCAACTGCAGGGGAATTTGTAGGATAGCGCAGTAGAGTGAAAAAATATAATAAGTTAACGCATGTTTGGAATAAGTTAACACATGTTTGGAAGGATATTGGAAACTAGCATCTCGAGTTTTAAAAACTCGAGATTGATGACAAAAATCGAGGCTCTCAAACTCGAGTTCTACTGCTGCCGTGGAGGAATATAGCCACATGGAACTCGAGTTTGTGAGACTCGAGTTCCATAGAACTGGATTTGGAGGTGGAGCTAGAGAAAAGGAGAAGAAGAGAAGGAAAAGAAGATCCGGATCAAAAGAAGAAGAAGAAGATGATGACCTGGAGAAAACTGGATCTGAAGAAGAAGGAGGACGCAGTACTGAGACAGCACGGCGAAGAATGCGTTGGCCAAATCGTCGATGACTGCGGTGGTGAGCAAACAGCGCATCGCAGAGATGAGCATCGGCAAGCGATCTTGAGTTTGGGGTTTTTGGAGGAGAGGTGGGAAACTGTGTTGGAGGGGTTGGAGAGAGAGGCAGTGCGGTTGAAGAGGGAGAGGTCGTCGAGCTCGTCGGGGAGAGGGATTGGGACAGAAGGCTAACGCCAACAGATCTGAGGAAGAAGAAGATCTGATGAAGAAGGAACTCAAGTCTTAAAGACTCGAGTTCTAGGTGGATATTTCATCCATGTAAGCATTGCCTTCCTTGAATCTCGAGTCTTAGAAGCTCGAGTTCTACATTAAACTCGAGTTTTAGAGTCTCGAGATGCTATTTTGTTATTTAGTTTGCAAACTTGACAACTAATAAAAATGTTTAAAAAATAATGTTAAATGAAAAAAAAAATTCAAGCAACTGCTAATCGAAGAAGTTTGGAGTAGTCAGTTAAAATATCTACCATTACTGCCTCTCTTTGCTTTCTCTCTGGAAACAAAAACCCAATCAAAACCCTAAACTTATCTCCTTTAAATTCAATTTCAAATTCAGTTCGGAGTTGGAGTAGTCACGTCATCAAGACCTCCTCCTCCTCCAACTCCAATCACCTCTCCTTCAACTACAAAAGTGCCTCCACCATCCCCTTCATCTCCTCCAAAAACTACGAGGTATCACTTTCTTTCTTTTTCTTTTTTAATAAAAGCTACAATTTCGATTCATTGTTAATTTTCTTTTCTTTTCTAACAAACATAGGAGGAGAGAAAGACTGAATTGTCTGTATATTAATAAATATTTTCTGTGTATAATCCTGTACAATAGACAGCCTTGTACAGGCTAAATATGCTTGAAATACAAGTAATATGAGGATACTACAAGTACAATATTTCTGGGCTAAGTCCGATGGGTTAGGCTAGACTAAGTTATATACTAACAAATACAAAGACGGGTGTTTATAAATCGCAGGTACTCTCAAGAAATCATAGGATAAAGGAAAGTTTAATAAGACTGTTTTAAGACAAGTTAAGCATATTGAATGTCGGGTTATCAAGAAATAACATCTAGTGTAGCTAAAATGATGAGAATATTGAGATAGATAAGTGAAGATACAATAGGATGTGAACTGAAGAAATCCTCCTCAAAATAGAGGGAAATGCTTGTGATAGTCTGGTCATGTGCAAAGAAAAATAATTGATGCATTGATGAGAAAGAATGATTTCGTTTGAGTCAAGGACGTGTTAATTAAGGAAATTATATATATGTGCCCTATCTTGATTAATCTGTTGAGGTCCCCCATAGCTAAATCCCAAAGGTTTTGGACTAAGGCTTCTTTCTTTCTTCTAAAAATACTTATTTGCTTTTTGAGCATTTTCTCTTCTTCCTTGAATGAAGTCCTGCACGTTTGCTTTTGGGAATTAAACTCAAATTAGGGTTGGAAACTAGAAAGTTCTTTGCTAGGCATAAGGGATAGTATTTCAGTCTCATAGTTCATGTTATTGCCAGATGAATTTTTATTATTAAACAAACAAATGAATATTAATATAATAACAACGAATGTTCTTCACACTGTGTAGCTACCCAATAAAGTGAAAAATCACCTAAAACTAGCAAAGTAGCAATGTCATAACAAAGAATGGAGCACACATGCAATTCTGACGAAAAGGGTATTCAATAGTGAATTTATTGTGCAGATATGTTAGATTAACATCACTTCATTTTATTATTACAAAAAGCTATATCAAGCTTTGGAATAATTAATCATTCAGTAAAATCCTTTGAAATGAGCATTTTTCAGTTGGGTGGTGATGTAGAACTGGTGGTCAGGACAGAAAGTTTTTTGATGCATATCCTTTGGGATCCTTTATGAAGACTTACTTTGAGTAAAGCAGGCCAATGTATTTTATAAACCTCAAATAGGCTGATGCCCTCAGAACTTCTAATATTCTAGCATGAAGCAACATATAGTCATAGATATTACCGTTCATCATTGTAAAGAGTTTTGAAACTTAATGAATAGTTTAATAATCGTTTGGTTCTTTTACCAGATGGGTTTGAATTCATCCAATTTAATTATGTGAAACATATGCAGTTTTCTGATGGTTCTTCTGAGGTGGAACTGAGATTACAACTCGGGGCCCAGGACATTCAAAGTTACAGAGATATATCTGTGGATGCAAATGACAACTCTTTGAAAATTAGAATACAGCGCTATGGGTCTCTCATCACACTTATAGAAACTGATCATCTATTTGAAAAAATAAAGCCCGCTGAAACAATATGGTTTGTGAGTGATATTTTTCTTTTTGAACTTCTAAAACCAGTATATAGGTCTTCGTTGTTTAGACAGAGGCTTCATGCTTTGGACAGGTACATAGATGACGATCAACTGGTTGTAAACTTGAAGAAGCAAGATCCAGATTTGAAATGGCCTGACATTGTGGAGTCCTGGGACTCCCTGACAGTGGGATCTCTGCAACTTTTGCAAGGAACAGCAATCTTCATTGTTGGGGATTCAACTGAAATTAACGAGACAGTGGCTCGAGAAATCGCCGTTGGTATTGGGTACTGATTTTATTTTCCCTTTAGCTAACAATAATGGTCACTGGCTAGTTACAACTTTACACCGAATTTGACCAGCTGGTGTTAGTAATCATGCCAGTCTTCTATCTTTTTTTTTTTTCTTTTTTTTTTTAATTTTATAAATCATCCGTGTTTTTATCAATTTTTAGTTTATCACTCAGTTAATAAGTCTATTCGTTCCTATTTGTTAATGATAGTCTACTAATTTCTAATGAAAAACATGTAATTCTCAATTATGAGTACCTTCTATCCTGAATTGAATAAAATGGCATCACAATGTGCCTCAATAAGTCGGTTTTTATTAATTTTTGCCTATTGGACTAAATCTGGATTCAGCTTATTGTTCTTTTTTAAGCTTCCAATAGTTGTAGTGAGAAATAGGCTCTCATTGCTACTTTTAAACGGAAGGTATCCTTTTTTCCACTATTCCCATGCTGGTTTGTGTAGCCAGGAAAAGGCATACATGGCCAGCAAATATGCACTTTCCATCCAAGGAGGAGGTTCTCTCCAACTATAAAGGACCTTCAATTCCTTCTTGTAGTTTAATATCATTACCTATCCAGGAACCATTGACACAATTAGGATTAGTTAATAGCATAATGAAAAAAAGTACCAGATCCATTGCTCGCTTACATCATGCAACGCTCTGTCAATATTATCCAATAAATGTATTTCTCTTTGTTTTTGAAGTCTCTCCTCTCCTAATAGTTCGATTGGGTTGATATGGTCTTCAGGTACACACCACTTACCACAAAAGAGTTGCTTGAAACATATGCGAAGCAAACTATTGATTCATGTAAGTGTATATTGTCAACAATGGTTATTGGTCATTAAGGCTAGATCTTTGCCTTCCCTGTCCAAGCTCATCACCCATACATAAAATATTAGTGGCTTAAATCCCAAGATGTGCGACAAAAGAATCTGTAGTATTTAGATTCGTAGTTTCTTTTTGAAGGATACTGCTATATTATTTTGCATTATAAGACAACTATTGACTGAAAATTTGATGATTTATGATGATGATGATGGTAGTAGTATTGGTGGTCATGAAGCTGATGAAAGATAATGTACTTACATCCAAAGATGTGAACAAAATTATATAGCGAGTCTATATTAGACCTGATAAAAAAATAGATGTGGCTAATTCTTATGGTGCATACTGAACAGCTCTGTAGACATTTAATTATCTAGTATATGGTTGATTTCTTTTGTAGAGGGTTGGAACATTATTCATGCAAAACTATTAATAGTAAATGATGTCATGTTTCCTACAATTTTTATGAACTAAGCAGCAAAAAGCTCTTTTCACTTAGCCTGTTAAGAGGCATGTCTTCAATTGGATACATCAGATTTTGTATTTCTTCTTGACGTTATCCATGCTGTCGTCAGTCTCTTTCTCTCCTTAAATGCCTTATTTTTGCATTCAAATGCAGAGTTACACCTTCAATTTGCTTGTTCTAAAATTTTTATCTTCTCCATGTTACATTCTATTTATCTATGCTTTCATTAGCCAAATATTTTACTCCATAAAGAAAATAATCTAACTGCTATGGTTTACCCTATGCAATATGTATGATCTAATAAGTCTCAAAAAGGTGATTATAGTTATTGCTTGAAATGACTTGTATCTTCCACCTCACAGTGCATTAACAAGTCTAATCAAATCCAGGGGTGCCTGCTGAAGGCTCTGACTCTGTAGCAGAAGCAGAAAGTGCTATATTAGAAAGTTTAAGTAGGTACTGTCTATGGCTGGAATTGATCAATAGATTTTTTTCTTTTTCTTGTTTGGGTTAGAAACAGAGAGCATTCTTTTCTGGGCTTGGTTGGTTTTGCAATTTGCAGTCATGTACGGGCTGTTGTTGCAACGCTATGAGGGCAGCAGGGAGCTGCTAGAAGGGCTGATAAATGGCATCATCTCTATGCAGGATTTACTGTATGGCTGTCCCAAACTGAAGCTACAGGTAATTGTGTGTGATATTTTATTCTTTGCCTTTTATTGGATAAACAAGTCTAAGTAGTGTATCTTGTGAAATATACTTTCTTAGAAGCTGTATCACCATCTGTGGGACCCAAATTTACAAATAACAAGTTTATGTGAGAAATTCTCCACTGTATTCAAAGTATTCCTGAACATAAGTAGATTTATTTTGGACATCTTCAGATGATGTACTTATCTATTTGCATCCAGGCCATAGCCAATACTTGTAAATACCTGAATATATGCTTACTTAGATGTGACCCATCCAATCAGCCATCATCACTCCCGCGAACTTACTTCAAACTGGAAATCTTTGAAAAAGAGATCTCTCATTGATGTACTTATCCAAAAGAGAGAGAGAGAGAGAGATCATTGATCAGGTTATATGCTTTTTTTCTTTTTGGATATCATTTTGTCAAAATCAACTGTTTTTTCCCCCTAAAGAGCAGATGTAATTTTCATGCTTATGTAATCTGCACAATTGGCTGGGGACCATGCTGCATGAAGTGGAGGTCACTAATTCAAATCTCCCATTCCGTTCCCATTGGGATCAAAACGTTTTATAATAATAATGCTTATGCACTTGAAGTGAAGAACCTGACTCAACTTTAAAGTTTACCAATTAAAAGCTATACATGTATGTGACAATCAAATTGGATGTACAAATCATGCAGTAAAGTAGAAGTTATAGTGGAGTGGAGAGCTTCAGTTGGCTTATCTTACACGATCTCAACGGCAATTTGTATAGATTGGACCACAAATTCTAAGGAACTATTGGCATTAGATGGACTGAGTTCTTCAGCTTTTGAGAGAGTATTTATGGTTGCCAAAAAATATGTAACATACGTGTCTCACTTGGGCTTCAGATATGACTGCCTGAATAAATGATGATGATTTTTGTGTCCAAGAATATTTAGGTTATGCTAGTTGTGTCTATTCACTTGATAATTGAAGTTGCATATGTTAATGTTTAGGGTAGGTGTTTTGATAATGAGGAATTCAATTGACTTTCTTAGGATATTTGGGCCGTTCTCCTTGGGCTAATTTAATTACCTCCTAACTGTTTTGATTCCGCATAAAATTTTCTGATTTCTCTCTCCCGTAGCTCTTCCAACTCTTTTCTTGTTAGAATAATGGTCAAAATGGTTAAACTCGCCCTTTTCTAATAGCTAACAAGAATAGCTAACAAGAATGATGGTTAAATGGTTAAATTCATTATTTCCTCATAGCTTAAGCTTTTGGGGTGATGAATTTAACCATTTTGCCATTATTCTAACATTTCTTTTATTTTTTTAATTTTGACTAATGCATTGAATTCACGTTCTCAAATACCATCTTGTGAACCTTAATGTTTATAAAGCTTAAAAGCACGTTTGATACACTAAATGAAGATTATAACAGGAATGGTAATTTTTATTAATATGAATAAAAAGTGTTGTAATAGAATAAATAAACATATTCATACGTTTAGTTGTAAGATGTAACGTTAGAATAAAATTTAAGATTTATATTTAGGAAATACATTAATTATACAATTATATTTCCTTTTTTTTTTTAATTTAGGGGAGAGAAATTTTTTATGATTTTTTATTTTTATAATTGTTATGTGCATATAGAAAGTTTGTATATTTGAAAATATATTAATTTTTTAGAAGTTATTACACCTACCAAATAAATAACTTTTAGAACCATTTTAGAGAGGAATATTTATTCCTCATTTTAAAGAATAATTATTCATAAGATATAGCTATTCCTTGTAATAAAAGCATAACCAAAGCACTGAACAACTAAACTGTATGAATAATTATTACATTACATTGTCTATTACAGTCTACCAAACATTTCCTTACATTTATTTTTTTTGGCCAACAAGAATGTCCTGAGCTCTTCAAACACCTAACTATTCGCATGAGTGTGTATAACCTCCCATTTTACACACACTAGGTAATTACAAGAAGGAATCCCTTTGAAGTGGCCCCAAAATGCTGGCTAGAGGTTTCGAACCTAGAATTTCATAGATCTCATGAAGCCTTACATAGAAACCGCTAGACCAACCCCTTGAGGTTACTTATTCATGGCATAAGTGCAATGCTGCACTAGTAATGATCTTCAAAGCTTGATTTCAATTTATTTCAGTTCAGTAAGATGGGTACATAAGTGTATTGCCAACTTCAATCACCAAAGATACTTAGTAAGTAATAAAAAGATTTAAACACACCTGGAATTACGTAGTTTTTAAAGAAACTTCCTATGCTTATTTTAGGATTTCCCTTTAATAGCACTCCTGGTAAGTATGTTGATTGAAGTTTGCCTCGCAGTCCTCTTCCCTATGCATGTACCTCAAATCATGTGATGAATTGGTAGGTGATCATGGTAGTTGCATGCTAAATCCAACAATGAAAGGGCTCATATAAGAGATCTTTAGGGTCAAAGGGCCTTATTGGATTTATAAATGTATCGTCCTTGCAGAAAGGTCAGTTCAACAGTAGATGCAGTCTTTTAAAATATATTTATTTATCCAATTCTGCAGATTTTGCCTTTGAATCAATTGTAATTGGGCCATTTCTGTTGATGGATTGTGGCCCACTGTGAATCTGCCTCCTGTCCAGCTGTAATTCTCAACCCAAACTTCACGTTTGAAGCCCAATTAATAATCCTCTGCCATGTTAGTTTAGGTTTTCTTACATAATAATTTTCACCTAAATTTCAGTTAGGATGGTTGTTAATAGTATTCAATGCAGATGAAGATTCAGCAAAGGAGGAGGCAAGGAGGCATGTTCAAGATGCTAGATTAGCTTACTCAAAAGCGGATGTGGTTGTCAAGCTTCAAGGTTGGGATTCTGATCAGACCAAAAGTGTGGCTCAGGCATCCTTAAGGGCCATTAAACAGTTAGTTCTATCAGACAAAAACCTTCCAGGTACTCAATTATCATATTAGCATTCCATCTTTACTCCATAGGTGATAGTTACTACAACAAAGACGGCCTCATTTTCATATAATCTGCATATTTTATATATATGGTAAGTAAAACCTGTGGAATGTAGTGATAGTTTTGAACTGGAAGCAAAGCAATTGTGGCATGCATTCTAAACTTTTTTCTTTCCATTATGATAGAACAAAATACCATCAATTGTGGCAGTTGTCAATTGATGGAGCGAGATACAGTAAAATGTTTCTTGGCACTCAAGATATGGGGATTATGACCAAGACAAATACAATAGCCTCTGATAGAGTGACGGTCATCGGGGCTCCCAACATAATCAACATCTGAATATGCTTCTAAATGTGTAGAACCAGTTTGGTAAAAATGACTATGATTAGGAGTTCTCTTCAAATAAAGTAAGATTCATTTAACATCAATCCATGAGTCGTTGTAGATTTGTGCTTGAACTACCACAGGTGTATCAAATAATGCAGCACCCCAACAACACTTAGATATTTAGTATGATCAAGCAGGGATCACCATCATAAAGACTCAATTTCTATCTAGTGTGAGCAGGAGAAGAAATGGGCTTGACATCCTAAAATTTGGTGTGATATAACAAGTCCATTGTATATTTGGTTTGAGTTAAGAACAAACAATTAGAACTGTATACTGCCTCAAGACCAAGAAAAAGAATGCAGAGGTCCTAAATCTTTTGAAGAAAAACAATTTCCCCAGGTATAAGCTCAAAAATGTGAGATGAATTATTTCCAATGATTAAAATATCATTAACATAAATAAGCAGAATAATCATTAAATCACCCTCTCCTTTTGTGTTGAGTAAATCATTTCATAACTGTAGAATACAATTTTTGGATTGAGAAGCATACCTCTTCTCTAGTGAGGTCCATGTTGCATAAGGCTATGAAAAACGAGCCACTGTGGATAGCATCGGTGGAGAGAGAATGATTTACCATCTTTGTCACGCTTGAATTCTGAAGGACATTGATCTGTACCATCTAAAAATCCCATGAAATTCTTGTTCTTCAAAATTGGAACAATTTGAGCAAGCCAAAGAGGATAATTGGTTATATCAAAAAATGAAGGCTGGGTACCACGGCACCCGTTGAAGAGTTGTTGGCTTCTATTGAAACCAGCTAAGCTGAAGAAAAGAAAAGAAAAATGATTATATAGTCATTAGATGAATGCTCTGGTACAATAAAGGAATAAAAAATAGGAAAATTATTTGTATTGTTTGAGTAGTCTTTTCTCTGTTGAAGGTGTATCTTTCCCCGTAGTCAAAGTGTTATTTGTCAATCTCCGTTTTCATTAGTGAAACTGGCAAAAGGGAGGAAGTCAAGGCTGAAACGTGACTCGATCAGTAAAAAAAGTACAAGCGTATGGACATGTCATCGAGAGCATAGGCAAGAGCGAGCATATAGGCAGGCTTTGAACCAATAATAAAGGAGATCTGGTTGGGGGAGGGATAAGTGAGGAGACCTGTGCTTATTGGAGACTGGAACTACTATGCGATACTAAGGTCGAGTGGCTTGCCAACAAGAAGTAGAACCACACAATCGTGAGGTGTGTTCTGTCTTGTATATGTAGAAAAGATTACAAACACAATTCCCTAAACTGTAAGGATTTACAATTACAACCAATCAGTTGCAAAACTTTAGGGATTTACAATCATAGCAAATCAACTAAACTCAAGTAATATACAACTGTTACAAATTAAATCATTGATTTGTAACGGATGGTTGGGAAAGAATTTAGTGAGTGATATCTGGTGCCCTATCTTCAGCAGACTTTATATTTGAATTGTACTCATTAGTCAGCTGATTATCAATTCAAGTATTGTTATTTTAGGATTTAGCCTACTATAAATATCCATCAATGAGTTTACTGTAATTTGCAATAGAAAGCTTAATAATAGATATATAGCCATCAAGAGTTTTTTTGTTGTGGTTGTAAGCCTAAGGTTTTAAATTCCTGTGTTCTCTCTCTTTCTATTTCTTTCTCTGTTTCTCATCTTTGTTTTCTTCTTCATATATTCTCATGTACTCTATAATGTTTTCAAATCTATGTTAAGCTTTTTTTAACGTGGTATTGGAGTTTTTTTTCCCGTAATAGAGGCCATTGCAAAAACACGTTAAGTGGTTAAAATAATGCTTTTAAGTTCATGTCAATTTGTTAGTTATGTCTTTCTTTTCGATTGTCTTTGGAACCTTTAGATTGGACGTAATTAGTTCCCAAAAATGACTTGAATTTATACTTAAGGTTATACTTTTGTTTGTAGTGTCTCCTGGTTCAATCTCACTTCTTTTTGTCAAAATTAATATTGGGCTGAATTATTGGCACTCCAAGTGCTACTTAAAAATGAGGGGTTACGAGTCATTACTGGGGATTGTGATAGTCTGGCATTTCTTTTATATTGGTTGAGTTTCTACTTAACAAGCTGCAACCTACTATACTCTTTGGTTTGCGTCGTTATAAGAGAATTCGAAAGATGGCAATGTTGACAGCAACTGATGCAGCACCCTTTTCTTGCTGCTACTCAAATTGATTGCGCCATACATACCCTGTAACATATTACATATTTGACCTACAATTTGCTTACATAGAAAATAATACCCAAAAAAAAAAAAAAATTATATTGCTTATAGAAGAACAAATAGACAAGTGAAACACTCAAGTTGAAATTTACATATAATCAATGGTGAAATTTTGCAATTCTAGAAGGTGGACTGGTAAAGTCTAGTCAGTCCTCTCCTCAATTGACCAGTCTCTTTCTCATTTAGTTTTTTTTTTTTTTTTTTAATTTTTTTAATTTTTTGGGCAGTCTGACCAGCCTGTTTTGTGTTTTGAATTGAAGGTAAGAAAAGGCTGTATGTAAGGCTGGGATGTCGTGGTGATTGGCCAAACATCCAGCCTCCTGGTTGGGCCCCATCAGCTGGGGATGATGCAACGTTGACCTAGTGCAGTATGAGTTTAAAAACTCTCTGCAAGTATGTTCTCCAAATTTTTTTTTTTTTAACGAAAAAGATAGAAATTCTTATTGTTATTATGCCCTGATGTAGCTGTTGGAGCAGTAACAGGAATATTATTTTTTAATATTCTCTTTCTTTTTTAATACATGATAATAAAGAAACATCCTCGAGCGGTAAGTAACTACAAATGAGATTATATATAAAAAAATAAATAAAAAAGGGCAAATTCCATTAACTTACTAAGGTTTGGGCTAATATGCCAATTCTTTTAAATGTCCTGGGTTTGGCCAATTCTTTTAAATGTCTTGGATTTGATTGCCATCAACCCAAATCTCAAAGCATATTAATGAAATTTACCATAAAAATAAATATAAAATAAAATCTACTGGTGGGTGAATCACAATGAAGGTATATTTATGCATTTTCATTAGCTAAAAACTAAATACCTAATATTATTCTTCCCATGTACTTTTTTCATTTCTAAGAAAACATTCTGTTGATAAATAAATCTCATGAACCTCTCATACTAAAAGTTTTGAGAATTTCAATGCAGACTTGTAACGGAGAGCACCACCACTATGTGTGTTTCATATGTTCATCTTCTTGCATGTATAAAGGCACAAGCATTGCAACCGTTGCAATGCTTGTGCTTTTAGCGCAGAAAAGACATATTGGAAAGGATAAAGTTTGGTTATAAACTTTGTTATAGTCAATAGTTACAACTCCCACTAAAAAATAATTAACATGACAAATTTTGTGTTAATCAAAAATTATTTACTATTCAATCTATAAACTTATTTTTATACATAACTTTAAATTACAAAAACTTGAAATTTAAATATTTGATTGATGATATAGTTATGATCTTTTAAAAAATTTGCAATCACGAAGGATATAAGAAGAAAATATAATCCAATAGCAGATTTATCAAAATTCACATCCAATAAAAAAATATTGAACGAAATTGTAATCATTGACTACAAACTAGTTTGTAACCAAACCTTACCTCCAAATAGCAGGGATTCTAATGGTTCAAAAATATATTTCGAATCAAGTTACGTTGTTCAATGTCTTCTAGTCTCTCTTGCAAATTTACACATTTTAATAATAAGTGCAATAATTAAGCCGAAAAGTAGCAAATTAAAAAATTCGAAAAGAAAAAGAAAGAAAGAGAGTGATCATATTTGGTCCTACCTATATTTTAGTAGTCAAATTTTTGTTTTTATTTTTTATTAATTTTTTTGGAGAGAATTTTAATGTATGACGTCAACTTTTGATGATAGTTTTTTATCATCAGACCAAGACACCAATCAGTTTTTGGTGTAGACGGGGATTGAACTCTAGATCTCTTATTCAACTTATAAAGATTTTACCAGTTGAACTAACTGAAACTCGTAAAATTTTTGTTATTAAAACACAAAAAACCACATACTCAGGTTAGCTACATATCTTTCTTTCTTCTTCATTTTTTATTAAATTACACTTTTTGCATTTAGAGTTTGAGTTATTTTCATTTCGGTCTCTTAAGTTTATGATTTTTCATTTAATTCATTTGATTCTAGTTTCAAAATGGTTCAATTGTCCATTTTTGCAATTGATTTGGCCATTAAATTCCAATAAAACTACATTTCTCTATCTCTTAAGAGTGATTATCATGAAGACGAATTGAATAACCATATTTAAAACAGATTTAAACTTGTTGAACCAAAATAAAAAATCTCATATTGGAAGGGCGGGAAAAAAACCAAACTTTTAAGTGTTAAACATATAATTTAATGTTTTTTTGTTATAAAAAAAAATGCTACAATGATTGTTTAGTGTAGACAAGTCATTGTAAATCCTTTGTTTTCTTCTTTAAGTACTTTGTATTCTTGTTGTAAACATTGAATTGAATGGAAGCAAAGTGAGAACAATATGAGAAGCAAAGGAGATCCCAGGTTGGGTGATTTGGGTAGTGGGTTGGTCGATCTATCATACTGTTTTGCACCTCGTTACTGATGTCCAGGCATGAGTGGCTGATTTGGCCCTCATTAGTGGCTGATTTGCTCATCATTGATGGCTGTCGTATGTTTGAGTTGGTTGATCTAGCCGTTATGTGCTTAGAGTATTCACATCCGAGGATGTAAAATAATACACATTTTACATTCTTAAACACTACTTTACCTATTTTACCAACTCATTTTATAATACACCCAACATTTCAATTCTTATTTTTATATACAACCTAACAAAATAATATAAACTACCAAATAAAATAATATAAATACTAATTTATCTCTCCTCTTCCATCTCTCCTCTCTCTTCCTCTCTATCTCTCCCTTTCTCATCCACTCTTATCACCTAAACCCAAATCTAGCTCCTCCACTGCCCACTAGCCAAACCCAAATCAACCCAACCATTGAAACTACCTACAACAACCACACCACCATCACACCACAATTAACAAACAGAGCCAAAACCACAAGCCCAAAACAAAAAACCCATTCACCACCCAATCAAAAAAACCACATACCCATACCCAAATTGGAACAAATCAAAACAATCACTGAATCATATACTCAGATAGGAAGAGCTACACCCACACCCAAAAAAAAAAAAAAATTTGCCATCATTAACCACTGAACCAACCAGCCAACCAACCACCACCACTGAAAATCTAAACCACCGCCACCACCAAAACACCCATTGACCCAAACGCTGACTAAAAAGCCACTAGAAACCAACCCAATTGCCATCTAAATGCTAACCCAAACACCACCCAAATCTAACCCAAAATGCCTACCCAAACGACCGACCCAAACGACAACCACAAAGTACAGAGAGAAGAGTGATTTGAAGAGTGAAAGGCACTAAGGAAGAAGAAAGGAGGGAGACGTGCAAAGAGAGAGAGAGAGAGAGAGAGAGAGAGAGAGAGAGAGAGAGAGTGTGTGTGTGTGTGTGTGAATAAAATATAGTATTTGAGCTTACAAATTCATGAACAGTAAGTTGTAAATATAAGGACTTACTATTCACAAATGCTAAAAAAATTTTGTTATAAATACCTTATTAAAGCTCTCTTTTTTTATGGTCAATTGCTAAAATAGGAACTGGAGGGGTTTTACACCCCCAATGCTAATACTCTTAGATGTGGGGGTGGGCGAGTTGGTGGTAGGCATCTAGTGGTCAATTTGTCAATGGGGTGAGTGGGTGTTTTGACCTTTGAGAGGGGGAAGAATTTTTTTTTTTTTTTTTTAAGTTTGATAACAAATATTTTACTGGAATGGGTAAAAAATGAACACTCTAAAGTAAGGTATTTGAAAAGTTGGTTTTTCATAAATTAATAAATAAATAAACAAGTGGATTTTTACTTCAAACTTTGACAAATTTTTTAAAGAGAATCCAAATGCTTTAACATTATTAAAAAAAATGCATTTTATAGTTTTTGAAGCATGAAAATACATTTTGAATATTTCTTTGACTAATTTATAACTCCGCTTTAGTAAATTATAAGAATTCGTTCTTTGTAACCTCTAAAAATAATTTACAACCCATTTGGTATGGTGGAATTGAAAAGATTTTTTAGGAATATTCGTTTCATTCTATTATTTGGAAGTATGAAGAAATGGGGAAAAATCTATTTTTTGGAAGTTTAAGTTGAAAGAAACACTCATTCCTCTATTTGGAATTATATAAAATTTTGATCGAAATCTCCATAATGCCCTATATATTTTACAAATTTTTTACAATACCCATCGTCTTATTATTTGCCTCATTTTACTCATTTCACAGCTACTCTCTGTCTCATGTAGTATCTCTATTTCTGCTTGCAACTCTTTCATCTCTACAAAAAAATTTCAAACAATTCACATTTTCATTTTGCATTATCATTCTCATATTTCTTTTCCGATAAAACTATGGATACAATATTTTCACAACAAAGTTTAGGTCACAAGTCGTTAATAGTAGATAAAAATAAATTTTATAAAAAAAATAAATAAATAAATAAAAGAGAAAAGAAAAAAAGTGATGGTAGTTGTGATCCCAGATGAGAACTAGTAAAAACTTGTTAATTAAGATTTATTATGAAATTTTTGTAAAAATACTGTGCCAACAGGACTACTCTTTTTCTCTCCTCTCATCGTTATTTTTTCAGAATATATATCCTCACTTCAAATCTCTTTAGCATGGTATTTAGAGGACGGTATCCTTACCTACGTTGGATAACGATAAAATAAAAAGATGGGATTAGTTTGAGATAACACTAGACCTTAAAGAGTTTAAGTGGTAAGTGTTTTCTGAATGCTTTATTCAAATGCAACACTAGTCTTTTTTTTTTTTTTTTTTTTTTTTTGATAGGTACTACTCAATTTATGAACAAAATTTCTCTCCAAACTAATTTGGAGAGAAACTTTTCAAACTTCTCATATATTTCTTTTTTGGATGTGAATTTTGAAAAGCTAACCATTGAATTTCATATTCCTTATATTCTTAACATGCATATCAAATTTCGTTTAAATTGGATATTATTTACTATTTGATCAATTGACTTATTTTTTATATACAACTTTAAATTACAAAAATTTAAAATTATAACATTTATTTGACGACATAACAATTGATCTTTGATTTTCTTGAAATTTTGTAAGCATTAAGAATGTAATAAGAACATGCAATCTAACAGTTAAATTTTCAAAATTTACACTCAATATAAATATATATGATGAGTTTGTAGAGTTTCTCTCCAAACTAGTTTGGAGAGCTATGAAACACGGATGCGTTTCGGGATTCGGGTGTGGGTGCGGCGGGATGCAGCGATTAAAAAATTATTAAAAATATTTTTATTTATATTTTTAATATATTGCTAAGCATACTTTTTCACATTATATAAACATATACCAAATTTAAGAGCAATAGTAGATAATAACTAAAATATGATGTTCATAAATTAAATACAACCCACAAGTTTGAAACTTAAACATTCCATGATGTTCGGAAATTAGAATACAACTCACAAGATTGAAACTAAAACAAAATAAAAGATAATCAACAATACAATCAAACACCATCATCAAGATCAATAGCTTCACTTCGAACTTCACTTTCACTAGTGGTAACACTATTGCTAGCATTCCCAATAACCATGGCCTCCAACTCTGGCTCATCAAGTGTAAGGGCTGCATTCTTAAGAATTCTAGCTCCTCCATATATGTCACTCTCATTCCAAGAGTCTCCTACAATATCCCACATCTTTGTTGCTGTATTTACATACTCCTCATTACGCCTTGACAAGAGTCGAAGATTAGAATACACATATACGAAATCTTCAGCGCGTGCAGGAGCCATTTTGTTTCTTTTTAAGGAATCAATGAATTTGTATGTGCTCCAATTCCTCTCAGCACATGAGGATGAACAAGGTTGTCCAAGAAGTTTATGGGCAAGGGTTTGGAGAGTTGGAAATGAGGAGCCATGGTATTGCCACCAAACCAAAGGTTGTAAGTCCCACCTATCTGTCAAAGCATCTGGTGAAGGAAACCTCCCTCCTGAAAATGCAGCAAACTCAACTTTCACTGCCTTTAATAAGTCATTCTCATCTTGAAAGTATCGATCCAAACACTTGCTCCTTTCCGTAGAAATTTCATGATCCTGATGTGGAGAGATGCATTTTGGATTCTCCGAAAGCCATTCAATGGAGTAATACCTAGTAAAAGATTAAATAACAAATATAGATGAAACGTGTGTTTTACTAGAAGGGGGAACTAAGAAAAATAGAAAATAAATGTACTTACTTAGGATTTAAAGAATGAGCCAAGCAATGTAGTGGTGTACAATTATTAGTCCATCGATCAATGAGTATATCATACACCACACCCCAAAATGAGCTATACTCATCATCTTCCAAGCCTTCGTGCCGATATATTGCTGCCTTCACCTTCTCTATCATTGAATCCCACATCTCATATGCAAGATGAAGACAAGGCTTATCTGTGTCGGCTACTCGTAGCATATCATAAATAGGTTCTGTGAATTCAAGGACATAATCAACATTATCCCACCAAAGATCACTTAGAATCATATATTTCACCTTTTGAGCTTTTCCAATATCATCCTCCCTACAAGAAGCTTATTGGTTACTAATAGCCATGGCTTAAAGGCATCTTTTTATCAACTTTAACCTTTTCAGCATTACAACAACCGAAGCAAATCTAGTATCAACAACTTGGAGCAGTTTTAATGGACAAAATTCATTAAACATTGCCAACCTCATTGAATGGTTCATGATAAAAACACATATGCATCATCAACAATATATGCCAACTACATTTCTCATATGTAACTTCATTCTTTTCAGTGTTTTTTGTTGTACAAATATTCTTTAAAGCTAGATTGAGAGTATGGACAACATAGGGTGTCCATTTTAGGATACTTGCCTTCAATAAGAGCTCCAGCAAACTACATCACACTAACATTATCAGGGATGACTCGGACAACTTTTTCATGTCCAATCTCTTTTATAGCATCCTTCAACACCCCAGCAATATAATGTTTGTCTTTGAACTCACCTGACCCATCAATTACCTTTATAAACACTGGACCCCCATCTGATACAACCATAATATTAATAAGAGGCCGTCTTTATAGATCTGACCATCCATCAGAAACTATACGTACACCATTTTCAAGCCAAAAGTCCTTAATTGGTTTCAAAAGTCCTTAATTGGTTTCAAAAGTCTTTCAACATGAGCTTTTTCTTTTTGCAAAAGTGTTGTTCTCAAGGCATTGTATCTAGGAGGAACATAACCCTGAATGAAATTACGATAATATGGGTTCCTTGCAAAGTTAAACGGAAGCCTACCGGTGTAAAACATCCTAGCAATTCTACTATCCAATTCATGTCTAGCATTATTCTGGATGTTCTCTTCAAAGGAGAATTCATAGTCACCTTCCTCCTCTTACCATCAACCAGATATATACTATCACTCCCTTCCTGTCTTCGAAATGAGGAAATTGGTATAGGCCCACAGCCTGAGGGAGGTGGGGGTAAGGGAATTTGACTTCTCCGTTCTCTCTCTAACTTATCTTTCTCAACTTGATCATGCATTCGCTGCATTTCCAACCTATGGCTCGGTGTCACCTTAGGACATACTTTAATACCTTTATTAGGAATTTTTAATAAATGAGCCTTAACCTTAGAATAGGATCCCAAATAAACTACACCACAATAGTTGCACTTAAAGTGTGTGTTTCCACCTGATTTAACAGTTGAACCAGGTGGGTTTTCTACTTTATTCACATACTGCCGAAGAGGAGCTTCATCATTTGGCACTTCTTGATTAGATGAAGGTGAAGTTTTTGTGCTAGTAACTTCATCCATTGCAAATTCAATAGATTCAATTTAACCTACAAATAATAACTATTAACTATATAAATTAATAATAAATCAAACCCAAGTTCGCAGATTCACAAATCACAATGAGTAATAACTATTAACTAAATAAAAAATCAAACCCAAGTCACAACTTATATAAAAAATTTAAAAAAAAAAAACAGATCAGCTTAAGCTTAAAAAAATTGAAAAACTAAGATTGAAAGCTTTAGTTTGATACCTGAGTTGAGACTCTTAAGAGTGGGTCGAGCTTAAGAGTTAAGAGTCTTGAGACTTGAGTTGAGTTGAGAACTTGAGATTGAGAGTGGGTCAGTGAGGTTGTTGAGTGAGTTAAGAGTGAGATTGTGTGAGTGTTAGAGTGAGTTGAGAGTGAGATTGTGTGTGTGACTGAGTGGCTGTGGCTGAGTGTCTCACAGGGGAGACGGAGAGTAGAGACAAAGAGGCAAAGGTAAAGAGCACACGGCACAGAGAGACCAGTGAGAGAGAGCTGAAGTTTGAATGAAGTAAGGCTGCGTGAGAGAGTCTAGGCCTTTAGGGTTTGTTAGTAAGTTCAAACGGTGTGTTTTGCACCTTTTTTTTTTTTTTTGAATTTCGGCCTGAAGCAGCCGTTTTGACGGTTTCACTCGATACGGCGTGAATTGGCCCGAGTCTGAGCTACGTCGGCGCGAGTCGTGGAAAAAAAAAAAAAAAAAACTGGGCGCGGCACAAACGCGTGAGCAGCGACGTCCCTCGCGCGTCGACGTCCGTGCATCCCAATTGGAGAGAAACTTTGTTCTCAATTTATATAGGAAATAACCAAAATACTAGGATGCACCTAGTGCAAGACAAGGGAAAGGTCTAGAAATTGGCGCTGCATGTCCTGCAAATATTCCTAGGTTATTTTGACGATAACAAACCTTGCAAATGAAAATGTACCTTTAACCCTTTCCTTCATTTCCTCAGGTCGAGGACAGCCTAAAGGGCAGACTGTTATGCCATCTTCACATGTTAGGATGACTGGTAACAGAGGTTATACAGAAACCTTGTCTCTCAGTTTCTTCTTAGCAAGGAAACATGAAAACAAGGTGGATATGTTACTGACTCCGATGGCAATTCCAACTTAACCTTACCAATGCGTTGTAAGATCTGAAACTGACCGTAGTGCCATGGAACTAACTTATAATCTTTGATGCAATAAATTTGAGGCCAGTCGGTATAGTTGTAGCCACACAAACACCCAATATTTTTCCTATCCCAATGATGCAAATAATAAACCTTCTCCATTCGTGCTTCTGCTTCTTTTATATGTCCTTTTAGCTCATCTAGTATTTGGTCCCTCCAATTAGCTCTTCTTCCACAGCTTACCTTGGTTGTGCCCTTGACATAAGACAACAGAGCATGACGCCCTTAGCCATATACAACTTCAAACATAGTGTGCTTGATAGCTGAACGCCAGCTTGTGTAATGTTGATGGTGCATTAGTTCAGATAAGAAGGCAAGGTTAGCCAAAGCAGCCGTTGTAGCAAGACTTAGCCCATGATAGCCATTTCTCCTACTGTTTAGGCATCGCAATAAAAAAAAATACATCAAAAATACATCTCCAAAGTTTTGTTAACCCCTTTTTTTTCCCATTTGTTTGTAGGTGATAAGAAGAAATGAAGTTGAAACTTGTTCCATAGAGGCGGAATAATTATTTCCAAAGGAACTTATGAGTTGTGAACACTACATCACTATCACACACTATAGAGTTAGGTAGACCATGAAGTTTATAAAAAAGTTTCAAAAAATACCTAGGCCATACTCACAACTATGCAATTAGAATAAAATGAGAATGCTTACACAAACGATCTTGCCCAACTAGAATTGTTGATTTCTCTTAAAAACCAGTTTGGATTAAGGGAGAGTAAAGTAGTATTGGCCGAAAATTGCAACAATTTTCACCCCAGCCCTAGGAGTAGATAACCAAGCTTTGCTAACAAATGCTCGAACCAAGATTGGTAATTTCTCACTAACCCATTCCGTTGGAGCTTAGTAAACTCATTGAAGTAATTCTAGAAATGAATAGGCCCATATCAAGTTAGTAACCCAACCTTAAAAATTTCCAATGTCATGATGTTAGTCTCTTTGCTTGTGAAACTGAAAGTTCAATTAGTGTGAAAAACACTATGAACGTTTAGACCCTCAAATTACAAATTATCAATTTAAGCTTTAACACAAACGATTAACGTGCAAAAAATGAACTAAAGCCTAAAACAGAATTGATAAACCATCAAAGTCAAATAAAATCACATCCATAACAAAAATTAAATGACTAAGATAAAGGGAGGAGAGATGCAAACACAAGGACAACATAAGACGTGTTATCGAAGAGGAAACCGAAGCCCTCGGCGTAAAACCTCTCCGCCGCCCTCCAAGCGGTCAAAATGATCCATTAAATAATGTAGTTGGGATACAAGGAAAACAATAGACCCTCCAAGCCTAATCTACCCAGGTACCTAAGCCCTCCAAGCTTCTTGCTCCAATGAGGTTATACCGAACCTATTTCTTCTTTAGCTTCCCGCATCCCGCTACTAGTCCATAGCATCTACCAATATGAATTGGCTCCTTCCTAACTGCTTCCCAAAACACCAAAGAGTCTTCTCACAGTTGTGGGTATAGTGAGAAAAGGTTTTGGCTAAAGTACCTCTCAAGGATCTACAATGGAGAGGAAGAGAGTAGAGGAATTTGAAGAGTCACAAGGCAAAGATTGTGGATGAATCAATCTTGTTTTTCTCTAGGGTTTCTCTCTCAAAATTCTCTCTGGAAGCTCTCTACATTTCGTGGGTATAAGGGGTATATATATTGATGGGTGTTTAAAATGCAAAGAGAGAGAATTTTTCACAGCAGAGTAGGCTGGCGGCTTGGCCTCCCGGCTTGACTGAGTTGCGAGTTCAAGTCGCGAACAAATTGAAGGGCCAGACTGAAATTTTTGTCCTGTAGTGCGACAGTTGGCACGATGGTTCATATTCTGGCAGCTTTCAGTCGCGAGCCACCCGCGAGATCCAGTCGCGAGTTCTCCTCTGCAAGCTTCTCTCGTGTGTAACATCTGGCAGCTTTCTAGTTGCGAAACACCAGCGAGGTCCAGTCGCGAGTCTCTGTTTTGCAACACAGTCTTGAGAAATCTTCACACTCTCTCACACACTACCCTTACATGATTTCCACCTAAATACAGGGTTTCTAAATGCTGAAAATACAAGCAAATTGGCATGGAATAAATCCAATACAATGGTTGATAAAATTCAACCTTACAGAAACTAATACCAAATCTAAGTGTCACCAATGAAGAGACCACTATGTAGTCCGCCACTAGTGTGTCGTGGAAAAGAAAGAATTGCTTGACTCTACAAAATCAACTCGTCAGATCTTCCCCTTCAATGAACTATACGGTCCCACCTGGTTAACCATGAACCTCTCATTATTACGGGTCTTTTAACCTTAAGAACCTCTCTATGCAAACAAAAAAAAAAAAGTGTGAAACCACTTGAATCACAGTCGGACCGTACGATTCTAAGAACCATGGCCAGTTTTACCGTTCGCATAGTTCCTTTTTTTTTAGGCCGTTCCGATGAATTTCAAATAATATTAGCCGAAATTAAAAATTCGGTCGGAATTAGGAATGGCAACAAGCTAGGTTTTTGCATACCCGAACCCGGCCTGATTATTAAACAAATTTAAGTTTCAGGGCACAGACCCGCCTCGCCAGGCCCCGCGGGCCCCGTTTAGCCCAACCAGATTTACACCCAAACGGCGGCCCAAATCATGGCCCAACCAAAAAAAAAAAAATTTGAAGCCCATTAAGATTTTTTGCAAGTATAAAAATATGAACAGAAAATGTTTCAAAACTCTCAGTCGCAAAACGTGAAAAACAAGAACATAAAGACCTTATCTACTATTCCCTTCATTCATTCATTCATTTCCTCAAACATTTGCTGCAATTTCTGATAATCTCTCTTACTCAGCTCTCTCTCTCTAAAACATAGGTGTTAACATTTAAGTCATCAAAAAACAAAACATTTGTGTTTGTCCAAAAAACAATAACAAAGCCCATAAATAAAAATAAATAATAATAAAAAAAAAAATCGGGCCTATGGTTTTCTTCACACCATGTCTCTACCGCTTATCTTGAAATCCTTATCCACAGCTTCTGAAATTACTTTGTCTTCTTCTTCTTAGCTTTCTGCAAAAATCCCATATTTAAAAATCTTATATTTCATTCAGAGTGAGGCCAAGGCGTGCTCTTATGCGTGGCTGAGTGCGTGGCTACGTGCTCTTATACGTGGCTGCGTGAGTGACAGAGAGATTAAGGGTTACGGTGAGGCATGAGCTGAAACTGAAATGATAGGCGGGTGGGTTATGGTCATAGGGTTTACAACTATATATATATATATATAAGGGGTTTTTTTAGTAATTTAAGGGTAACCAGGTCATATCTGGGTCCAGGTTCGGGCCGAGTTTTTGATAAAACCTGGACCCGACCCAGACCCGCTTCGGGTTTTTTTTTTAACCCATACCCGACCCTATTCTTCATCAGGCTGGGCCGAATATCCATAGATCGGATATAAATTGCCATCCCTAGTCGGAATGCACTTTGGGTTTTGTTTTTCAGATTTGGAACCAAATGATTTATACCCAAAATATATATATATATATATATATATATAGAGAGAGAGAGAGAAAGAGAGAGAGAGAAGAAGAGCAAGAACAAGAAAGCACAAATTCAAGTCCTGGTGGACAAAGCTAAAGTTTGGTTGTTTTGGTGAATTTCAATTAGTATTGATATAAACATAATATTTTCCTTTCCAAGTTGAACAATGAAGAACTCACCCCTCACAGTAGGAAGCTTTCATGTCGTGGGTCACCAAAACAAACCATATGCATTCATGCCCCTTCTTCTTCTTCTTCTTCTTCTTCTTCTTCTTCTTCTTTGTCAATTCATTTTTCTATTCTTCTCTAGTTTTTTAACATTTAGGATCCATTTGGTTGAAGGGGTGGAAAAGTGAGTGGATAGAAAATGGCAAAGTTTCTCTTGACTAGGCATGGAAGAGATTTAGCCACTTGCCCTTGATAAAAGTTTGTTGGAAAAGACACACACACATTGCTAAGTTGGTGATATCCGCTATTGTAAGCTTCTTTGATGATATATGACCGTTGATGCTTGACCTTGCAGCACTCAGTCACTCCTTGGACATCTTTGTTAATGCATGGAGCAACGTTGTCGCTTATGATCTTTTGTAAGAGCATCCACTAAAGTCGATGCTTGACCTTGCAGCACTCAGTCACTCCTTGGACATCTTTGTTAATGCATGGAGCAACGTTGTCGCTTATGATCTTTTGTAAGAGCATCCACATCAGTGGATGCAAAGTTTTGCAAAATACAAAAAAAAAAAAAAAAAAAAAAATACTTCATTTTACAAATTTTGATCAAAAAAACATCCACATCAGTGGGTGTAAAATTGTGCATAAATGCACAAGTGCTACAATAATTATGCATATATGCACGGTTACTGTAGCACTTGCATTTAATATGTTAGTAATTTTTTCTCTCTCCTTGTCTCTGGTTGCTCTCACCTTACTCTCCCTTTTTCTCATTTGATCAAATCATCAAACCACTGTCACTGATCAAATCATCTCTCACTACCGCCGTCGATCGCCACCACCCTAATCTCTCGCCAATCGCCTAATCAAATCATCAGACCAGCAAATCATCACCATTAAACCTTCACTAATCTCTTGCCGCGCCTGATCTCTCGCCAATCGCCGCTACTCACGCCAATCACCGCTGCCTTGCCGATCGCCGTTGCTATCTTTTTTCTTTATTTGATGGTTTTGGGATTTTGATCAGTGGGTTTTGATGATTTTGATTAGTAGTTTTGGGATTTTGATGGGTAGGTTGATGATGTTGGTTGTGAGGGTTGATGATCGTCACTACTCTGATCGTTGATAGTGGCTGGGTATTGAGTCAAGAATGAATATTTTATTGAATAAATGTGTAGAATAGACAAATTGATGTGGGTGTTTTGTAAAAGTGGGTGTGTAAAATAGAAAAAGCATGTTTTTTCTTGCAAAATGAACAGAAATTATGCATCTACTAATGCGGATGCTCAAAGATGCCAAAGTGACAAATGATATTCTTCTTGATGAATTTGTCTATAGCCATTCCCACTGCTTTCTTGAGTGGTGATGCTTCCGCTTACTTAATGAAGTATTCGGTGGCGACAAGGATTCAATCATTCAAATGTACCCATTCAAGGGAAAATGGATGGGTTCAATGAAACTAAGCCCCCACGGGGAAGACACATCAAATCTCATTACCCAAATCAAGCAACTCACCTCTTCACATGTTACCTTTGCAGCTTCTCCAAGGACTTCATTCGTGATATGTGGCATAACGTCCCTAGGAAATTAGGCTAAAAGGTAACATCCAAAGAGTTTCTTGAGGCAATAAACTTCTTTTCTATCGATTGGTAAAATCCCTTCCAAAATGAACTCCCAAAATGGGGTCCTTTTCCATGAAAACATGCTAGTACTGCATACAACATTTTTGTACTTTGCTTACTTGGCTTCTATTTTCGGGACAATAATAACCTAAATACTAGAGGTGTTGATGTAAAGTTCCCAACGCAGCAAGTTCTCTTGTGCCTTTCAATTAACCTCTACACTACTTCCAAGCTTACACATATATCGTGCCAAGATTCTGCTCAGAAGTCTTCGGTATAGCTTTTTAGCAACCAACATGTAATATCTGAGTTGTTCAATATTAATATTTAGCTAGAGGTCTAGCAAACCATTCTTCAAAGATACATGACAACTCTTCTTACTAATGGGCTTTTGTGCAAACTCCCCTCATAAGATTTAAGTGATAGGAACACTTTTCTTGAGGATGGTGACATGGGCACCTTCCCCTTCAAGCATAACATTGGATCCAGAGTGGCTAAGGCATCAACATCAGCATGGCTTGGAATGCATGTGCTTCTCACGACTTTGAGTGGATGAGCTCGTCATGGCTTGATGTGTGCAAGCACAACACAACTATGGATATGTGAGCTCGTCATGGCTTGATGTGTGTAGGTACACCATAGCTTTGGATGCGTGAGCTTGTCATGGGTTGGAATGTATGAGCATGCTACATTTGGTGTGTGCGGGTAGACCACGACTATTATGCAATTCCGAATATTAATGCTCTAAGAGCAATCGTATCAATTCGTGCAAAATTCTTGTCTATTTTGCAAGAAAAAATATACTTTTTCTATTTTACACACCCACTTTTACAAAACACCAACATCAGTTTATCTATTCTATCATCTATTTTATTTAAATAATAATATTTCTTTAATTTTTTATTATATCAAACAAACCACTACACACATGGCCCCACCCACCTTTTTCTTTTTTTTATTGTGAGAAGAAGACTGATGAGAGAGCAACCTGACAGGGAGAGAGAAAAAAAGAATAAAAAAAAATCATTTGCACATGAACAGTAACCGTGCATATATACATGGTTACTGTTCATTTGCAAAGCTGCTTTGTATATTTACACATTTTTACAAGTACTGATGTAGGTATTTTTTAAATTAAAATATGCAAAATTAAGCACTTTTTGTATTTTGCAAATTTTTACAACCACTGATGTAATTGCTCTAACACTATGAATGACAAAACCCTATCTCTTGCTGTATGAACAATTGTAGCCACATAACCGTTGCTAGGTGGTCCAAATTGTGACCTTACCCATTTTGTTCCCTGCACCTTCCGTTTTTATTCTTGATATGTAAATTGTAATTGCTATTGATGCTTCTTTTTTCTTTTTTGCGTATAATATATTAGGTGAAACTATTACTTAAAAAATCGGGAAAAAAACATATCCAATTATGTTTTTATATGTGAACCACACTAAAATAAATGCTAATTAATTTAGTTAGATTTATAGAAATTGAGGAGGTCAAAGAAGTTGGGAGCATAATCTTGTGGCGGTTGTAGTATTCCTATAAGTTCAGGGGAGGAAAATAAAGTTGTCAGAAACCTTCCCTGAGGCTACCGAGCACTGACACTCACTTGGAGTTTTATTTTATCATTATCATTTATCCGAAAGTCTGAATGGAATCATTCATTTGCTATTAATGCATTGTGATAGCATGATGTGACCTGTGTTGAATCGTGCTAAGTAGGGAAGTACTCCTGAAAATAAAGTAATACTAAAAACACGTAAAATATCATAATACAATTCGTTATATAATAAGTTTTGAGTGGTAAAATTATGTCTCCGTCACATGGCTACCATCATACATTCACCAATTATAACTCATCATATAGCTAATATAAAATTGTGCATTTTTATATATCTACAGCACACATGTGGACCACTATTTTTTTTTTTTTTTTTTGTAGAAAAGGATATAGCATTAAACTAAAGAGCAAAAACAAGAATAGTACATAACATGTTTACAAATAACGCACGGCAATTAGCCTCATAAAAAGGAAGGATGTCCAAAGGTGGACGAGAAAACACAGCAAAATCGCTACCCATAGAAGATCCTAGTTTGGCCAAATAATCCGCAAACCTATTTGCTTCTCTGTATACATGTATAAATCTCACTTGAAGAATCTTTGCAACCAGCTGTCTGCAATCATCCATAAGAGAAGAAAAAATAACATTTGGATCCACCTGCTGAACAAAGGCATCAACTATGACTTTGGCATCTATTTCTGTAAATACTGCTTGAGTATGTGACTGTAAACAAAGTAAGAGCCCATCTCAAAGCGCCCAAAGCTCAGCAAGGAAGTTGTTAGTTGCGCCAATTTTTCTGGCATATCCAATCACCCATTTTCCCTCTTCATCTCTAATCACACGTCCACCTCCAGCCAACCCGAGTGTCCCAACAAATGAACCGTCCGTATTAAGCTTCCTCCATCCCACATTAGGCTTCTCCCATTTGATACTTCTCAAAATTAGCTTTTTGATTGTTGTGGGGTTGCACGCACAATGATTATGCTCCATAGCTCTATCCATAATTACTTTGGCAATATTCGGATTTCGAGTTCTGCCCTTGAAGATGAAAAGATTTCTATTCTTCCATATCAGCCAAATAGCAAACAAAAACACCTGTGACCATGGCAACTGTCCTGTTCTGTGCTTCGGATCAGCATTACAGTTAGAATACAACCAATCCTTTAAGTTGCAACGAAGAAGAAGGGGTTTGAATGCTTGACTCCGAGTTGAATCCAAGTAGCTTTAGCCAAGGGCAGTCACACAAGGCATGAAGAATATTTTCTGGACCATTCAAATAGATTAGGAAAGCATTAATTATTAAGATGCCTCTTTCCTTAAGGCAGTCTTTGACACCGATGCTCTGATGCATACACTGCCAGACAAAGGATTGGATTCTAGGTAAGGTTTTTAATTTCAATTCCACTTCCCCTTAAAAGGAACTTCTATATCAGATCCCAATGTCAATAAATAGGCTGATTTCAAATTAAAGTCTCCTTTAGGTGAAAGCTTCCAGGTCAACTTATCTTCTGCTCTAACTGATAATGGGATGGGAATGGCTTGGATGACCCTTTTGACGTCACTAGGTAACTCCATCTGGATCTCCTCCCAGTCCCACCTATCTAGATGGCCAACATCCTTAACTTTACACCTAGCAGATTCTTGGGTCAGGGGGCCATGAATGGCTTGTCTTAGTGAGCCAATCGCCAACCAATTATCATGCCAGAAGTCCAAGTTGCTATCAGACCCTAGAACCCATCCAATGCCTTGCTTAAAAGTTTCTTCACCTTTCTTCAAACTCTTCCACACTCTAGAGCTTGGTAATTTATTTTCATTCCTAGATCTCACCCGTTGATGATTGCAATACTTCATTCTAAGCACTCTTTCCCACTGAGCATTATTCTCAGTGTGGAATCGCCAATTTAACTTTGCAAGTAATGCAGTGTTCCTAACCTTAGCCGTTTGGAGAACCAAACCCCCCTCTTCTTTTGGTCTAGTAACCTTCCTCCAACCTACCCAATGCATCCTTTTACTACTATTTGATGAACCCTATAGGAAATTCCTATTAACTCTATCAATGCCCTCAAGCACCTTGCCAGGAAGCATGCAGCTCTACATAATATAAGACGGAATGGTTGAGGATGAAGCTTGAATAAGTACTGACCTCCCTGCCATTGAGAGAAGGTTTGCCTTTCACCCGGCTAATTTCATCTTCACTTTGTCCAACACAAAATTAAAATCCTGATTGGAACCTCCACGGTGTTTAAGAGGAAAACCAAGATACTTCCCCAAACAGCTTGTAGACTGAAACCCAAGAGGCAAGGCAAAAATCTCCGCATCATCCTGCTCCAAATTCGGGGAGAAGAGAACTCTCAACTTAACCAAGCTAATAGACTGACCTGAATCCTTACAAAATCTATCAAGTACCACCTTTATAACCCTACAATTCTCCATAGAATCTTTGGCAAAAAGGACCAAGTCATTGGCAAAGAAAAGATGGGAGAAGGAGGGACCACTTCTTGAAGCTTTAACTGGTTTCCACAGACCTTCTTCACATTTTCCTTGGATTAACTGACCTAAGTATTCCATGCACATGATAAAGATATACGGGGATAATGGGTCACCCTGCCTTATTCCTCTAGACGAGGAGAAAGGTTCAAGACTACCCTCGTTAAAGAGAATGAAGGTTGTAACAGTGGTGACGCAGCTCATGATAATCTCAATGAGGTTCTCTGGAAGATTGAATCTTAACAACATACTTCTAATAGAACTCCACTTTAGTTTATCATATGCCTTTTCCAAATCAATCTTAAGAGCCATGTAACCCACTTTCCCTCTTGTTTTGCTAATAGAATAGATGAATCCTTGAATTATAATTGCATTGTCCACCCGCCTTCTCCCCGGTACGAAGGCTGTTTGACAAGGGGAAATAAGCTTATCCAAAAAAGGTTTAATCCTTCCAACCAACACTTTGGATATGATTTTATAAACAGAGTTGCAAAAACTTATAGGTCGGTAGCTTCCAATAGTCTCAGGTCCTTGTACCTTAGGAATAAGAACAATATTAGTGCTATTAAGATATTCAGGAACTTTCTTTTCCCTAAACACCTTCTTGACCTCTTCCTTGACCGAATCCCCAACAATGATCCAAAAACGCTGGTAAAATCCAGCATGAAAACCATCTGGTCCTGGAGCCTTAAAAGCCTTTAAAGACCATAAAGCAGCTGAAATTTCCGCCTCAGTCACCAAATGGCTTATCCCATCTTTCTCTTCCTCTGAAAGTTTAGCCTGCCATTGAGAGTGGTAGTTTAGTTCCCACGTGGCCAAGGCCTGGTTGGTTGTATACAAATTATAGAATCCCTCTCTAAAATAATTCATAACTTCCCTTTCCTCCAAAATCCAGTCCCCTGCCCCATTTTTAATAGACATAATTTGGTTCCGCTTCCTCCTCGTCAGAGCCGAAATATGATAGAAAGAAGTGTTACGGTCCCCCAACACCAGCCAATTAATTCTGGTTTTTAAAGCCCACAGCTCAATTTCTTGCCCAGTCACTATATCCAATTCCAAGAGAAGTTGATTTTCCAACTGGATCAGAGATGGAAAGGGGTTGTTTGCCATTGCCCTTTGAACCCCATCCAAGCGAGCCATGAGTCTCTTTTTATTAGCAAAAATATTCCCAAAATGATTCTTATTCCACAGACTGGCCTCCTTTGCAAAATTTTTTATATTCTCCAATAAGTTCCTAGTATTCCTCCAAAACTGATTAACTACTTTCGAGAAAGAAGGATCAGAGGGCCAAAAACTTTGAAACCGGAAAGGCCTATTAAGATGAACCGATCTCCGAGGCAAAGTTTCCAGGAGCACCGGGCAATGATCCGAGTGACATCTCATGAGGTTGGACACCCTAGCTTCTGGGTACAAAAGACACCAACTTGGATTCATGAAGTATCTGTCTATTCTTTCCTAAATGAAGTAGTTGGCATCTCTTTTATTTGTCCACGTGAACCTTGGCCCATTAAAACCTATATCCACCATATTACATCTATCTAATTACTCCTTAAAAGGAAGGGACCTGTTGATGCTCACTAGTCTGCCCCCAAGTTTATCCTCCCCGATGAAGGGTTCATTGAAGTCGCCAGCTATCACCCAACGTTTATTGTGCAACTCCACTACTTTAGACAGATTATTCCACAAAATGCTTCTCTCTTCGCTTCTAGGACTTGCATAAATCGCAAAAAATAACCAAGAAAGGTTAGAGGAATGTACCTTAACTTCTACATGAATCTCTTGCTTCGTGATTGCAAGTTGATCAACTTCCACCATATCTGCATTCCACAAGAGCCACAAACCTCCAGTAAACCCAATTGTCTCCATGTGAATTGCTCCATCAAATGGAAGTCTGTATGTAATCTCCCTAGCTCTATCTCCCCCTAGGCGGGTTTCCATAATCACCATAATAGCAGGATTGTGGTTCTTAACCAACTCCTTAACATGCTTCTGAAAATTGGGCTTCAAAACGCCATTACTATCACAAACAATAATATTCATGGTAAACTAATGGTTCAAGGTTGAGGCACTTATCGAGAAAGCGCATCAACTCCGCCTCCTTCCTCAAGTTCCATCCTATCTTCACCAACAGGCATCTTACTCGTGCTACTGAGTGTAAGCTGAAATCCAGGATCGGCTTGAACACTTAAAGTAGCTTGATTACAGGACGGGTCCCCATTGCAGAATGGGCTATTGGTTGGACTTCCAACGTCCTTCTCTCCATCAAGTCTTCAACAAGAATCATCATGTATAAGAATTTCAACAGCATCTTCCTCCATACTGCCTTCTGTTTCTCCTCTGATGATTGCCCACCAGTCTGAACCTGCCACAATGGATCCGTGAGAGAAGGAAATCCCGCTTTTACATTTTCCTCCATCATCAAAGAAATCAGCTTCCACGCCTTTTTCAACTTCCTGGATTCGACAATCACTAACTCCGGCCTTGCCACTGCTCTGCCCCTCAAGTTGATCGCCAATTTTGGAATGAACTAAAGCTGTGAACTGGAAGGGGGAATCTGGCTGTCTCTTGTTGCCTACAACACCTCTCCAGGACCAAGTCTGATTTTTTTGAGAGGAGAGTCTGTTGCTAAAATCAGTGGCTGACTTCATATAAGTGTTAGGCGCCCTAGACGTCGCTATGCCTTTTTTTCCCCTCACGGATGGGCTTGTTTGAATGGAAGGTTCAATCCCACTTGGTGAAAAACCCATACGGATTGACCCATCCTGCATATTCTTCTTGCTTGGTTCAGCGCCAGCTACCTTAAAGTTTATGGACTCCTTAGCCCAGCCCACCCTCTCGGCCTTACTAGAAGAACCTTGTCCATTAGTATGATTCATCACTCCTTTCCCCAGACTCGTGGGACCCTCCTTAGTCACAGCATTCATGGAGATTTGTTATCCTGACTTCTTACGTGTCACAATCATCCAAGGCCCGTACAAAGGGCTATCCTAGCTACTCCACTACCACCTGATGTGCCACACCCATCTATAGTACTATCCGTAGCATGCAACATACGTGACCTTGCTGACTTATCAAGCTCACCGTTTTCCCCTCTCACCGGCGAACCCGGTTTCCGAATAGTGTGTGGGCAAGCATCCATCTTATGCCCAATCCTGCCGCAGGTGAAACAAAGTTTATGTATACCCTCATAAACCATTTGTTGCTCAAACCTGCCAATAAGAACAGTATTGATGAGCGGCTTGTTAATGTCCACTTGGAGACATAACCTCGCATACTTCCCTCTCGCCTCTAGTGCTATGTAAGCATCTATTCGAAGGACTTTACCAATGGCTTCTCCAATCTACTTCAGTGCCTCAGCTTCGTAAAGTTCCATAAGGAGTTAATGAAGCCGTACCCATACCGCAATCGAAGAGACATTGGCCATGGCTGGTTTGAAAAAAGGTTCCTATGGTCTGATGCATAAAAAGTGTCCACCAATGAACCAGGGCCTTTTTCCAAAACTGAGTTCAGGTCCTCTTTCAGGGCGAAACGAACCGAGTAAAAATCATCTCCTAGGTCGACACAATCAAGTCTCCCTGTTGGTTTCCATAAAAGGTTGAGCTTGCTTTGGAGAAAATTGAATCCAACCGATCTCCCAAATAGCTTAACAATCAGAGTTTGAGCCCAAGGACCTCTAATCCGCCTCTTAGTTTCTCGAGAAAGCTTTACAGCTGCTAGACCTTCCTGAAGATCGGAGACCTCTCATCAGACTCTGCGTCGGCATCCATCAGTTCAGTAAAATCAAAAGCTTTTGCAAAGGCTCTCGGAATTTCGCCCACTAGTTTGTCCTTGAAGGAAGCTCTAGCCGACCCCCATGTGTTCTGGTGACTCTAAGAATGGCCACCGTCACTTGAGCCGTCATTAAACTTAGCATGATGAACATCCTTCACCTTCTTTTTACTACGCGAGAGCTTGACTTCCTCTTCTCTAGAGAGAAAACGGTGCTTAGAGAGAACCATACAGTTTACGTGTGTAATACCATGTGGACCACTATTGACTATTACATATGACAGTTATCCTAAGGAACCCTAAGTTCACGTGGTTGACTGGTTGTGGACGAAGGTGATCTTTATTAAGGGGCCTTCTTCTTTTTTCTTTTTTTCTTTTTTTTTTTACTCTTATCTTTTTATGACCCCCTACAACAAATAAAATACATTTTGTCTTTCCTTTTATGTTACAAAATTATTGTGAGTGTAGCTTACCAATTGACTTAGCACTTATGTTTAATATTCTCTTTGTCTATAGTCAATTACTTTTAAAAGCTCTATTATTCAAAATTAGGGTTATCCAACCCAAACTTGAACCCATAAATCTGTTTAATTTGGAGCCATCTAAATTGGAACCAACTTAATTTAATCAATGTGTTAGTTGGCAGCAAGTTTGTGTTTTCAACACCCAACATTGGTGGGTCAAGGGACGAGATTCATTGTCTAACCTGAGTGGCTCATTCTCCTCATACTCCCTTTACTACGAACCACCTTTTTCAAGTTTTGTCGTTGTTGTTTGTAAAACAACAAGATCTCCATTGAATATGATGGAGATCTTAACAGGTCTGTCGAGATCTCCATCGAAATTGGTGAGATTTCAGTTTAGATCTCCTAATCCTACCATGTCACAACGATGACGACGCATATCGTGAGAAAGGAAACTTCGATTGACCCAACTGGAGGAATTACAAGGCATGTGGCTTTTGATTTTGACTGAATCTATGGTTGTTGGTGGGCTGGAACTTTAACACTCGAAGTTGTCGAGTCGAGTAGCGGGTGCACCTTAAACCCAATCATCATTTTCCATTTAGATCATCAAATTGTTGACATCACATCCTTTCCACTATTCTTTAAAATGATTTTCTTTTCTTAAAAAAAAAAACTTTTTATTGTTCGCTATTACTTTAGTTTCATTTGCATAGAAGTGGTTTCTTTATTAAAAAAAAATTGCACAGGACAATTGGACGATTAACTAGATATTGTCGTACATAGCAAGGTAATTTTGTATTCATCCAAATTGTTGCGCATAGCAAGACAATCGTTTTGGACAGTTAATGGGATAAGCTTTGTAAGGGTGAGATTTCCTTTGTATTTGAGATTGAATAATAAAGGTTGGAGGTTTTCCTTGTAATACTGTGTGTATTGTGTGCTTGTCATTCCATTAAACTATTCTAAGTGTTTCTGCTATGCGTGTGTGTTGTGATGGCTGAGACTAAGTTAAGGCTTAGTGTCATCACAAGCATCTCCGCAAATTCCCTCATGAATTTCTTGGAGAACATAGATGGTTTTTGTTGGAGTGGGACATCATAGGTATAGTAGAGTAAATCTTTGCTTGTATAGTACACCATTTACCATTAGCTTTTTTGACAATCACTACAGTTGCCAACCATTCTGGATAATAGACTTTCCAAATGAATCCAACTGTTTGTAACTTATAAAATTTTTAGAAATAAATTAAATATAAGTATTTCATATTTTCATGATTTTTATTAGATTCTTAATCAAACTAAACATAAATATATTACATTCTCAAAAATCTAGATACTGGGAGTAATATAGATTCTCCAAACCAAACTCTTAACTGAAATCTAGATTCCCACTTAACCCATTTTATTTTCAAGAAACTCAACAAATTTATCAATACATCGGTTGTGGATGTCCCTATCTCCAAATATGGTGGTCATTTCCTTTGCTTTGTCTCGGTAAATCTTTCCCTTCTCATCTTGCATCACCAACTTCAATGTCTCTGTAATCGAGTCTCTAGTAAATGACCCATCTTGCTCATTCCTAGGTACCTCAATTCCTGCCTGCTTCTCTTCCAAAAATCTTGCAATTAATCCTTGGTCCCCCAAAAATGGTAACAAAATAAGTGCACGTCCAAATTGGAATGCCTCAGTGACTGAACTCCAACCACAATGAGTCAAGAAACCTCCAACAGATTCGTGACCTAATATTTTAAACTGAGGCGCCCAACCTGTCCAAACAACCCCACGATCTTTGGTTCGCTCCTCGAAGCCCTCGGGTAACTGAACAGAGTCTACGTCTTTTCGCTTCCTTAGAGCCCAAAAGAAGGGCAACCCAGATTGCTCTAGCCCAAAAGCCAATTCATTGAAGTCGTTTTGACTTGGTTGAATTTCACTTCCAAGTGCTATATAAACCACTGACGCTTTCTCTTGCTTGTTTAACCACTCAACAATTGTATCCCAATTGCTATCTTTGTTGTCTAAACTCTCTTGCTTCGAGGGTGGCAATAATCCCACTGGAATTACAGGTATGCCATGAAGCTCTCCAAGGAGTTTCAGCCATTCATCACCTTCAACTTCCACACATGTTTTAATAGCTAAAGCATCACTGCCTGACATAACTTTCATGTAACGAAACCAATCCGAATCACCAGAATCATTTTCTTCAAAGAGGTCAAAGATTTGCTTTGCCTCAAAGTACCTAAACGCTACTTTGGTATGGAAGGGGATCCATTTGGGAGGAACAACGAAGTGATTAGGCTCTGAACGTGGTTTATGAGCTTCTATCACACTTGACTTTGTTGGTCCAAGGAAACATAAGGTTGATGCATTGAAAATACTAAAGAAGGCCCGGGAGATACCTAGTTTAGAAGCAATTGGTGGTAACCAATGAGGGGCAAAGTCATAAATAATCCAATCTGGAGTTGAAGTTTCCAAAAAGTGAGATAAAGGTTGTTCAAGACCATCATGGGCTTTTTTAAGGTATGGAATTATGTGGTATGGTACATCCATGGTGGCCTCTGCGTTTTCTGTCAAGTTCTCTACATGGGGTAAGGGTAGCTTCACTAAAGTGATCAAAGGTGATACTTGTGGTGGGATTTTTGGGAGGCGTTCAATGTTTCTAGGGGTGGAAATGAATGAAATACGATGTCCCTTTTGGGCTATGAGCTTGCTAAGCTCTAAAAATGGGATTATGTGACCAAAAGCTAGCCATGGGAACATGGCTATGTGAAGCTTCTTATTAGGCTCAGCCATGGAGTTTAGTGGTAGTGTTGGTGTTCTGAGTTTTTCTTCTCTCTGGCTTATATATATATATAATATAGGTGAATCCCAAATTTGCCAAAATAACACAATTTTAGCAAAATTTTAATAAAAACATGTCCCGACAAATTTATTTAGTTAGTAATATAGCATTCGTTAGAATTCAAGTTTAACAAACTCGAACTCAATTGTTTCAAGCAGTTTGCATAGCACACCAAGCACTGTAGCATTCTAAAAATGTATTACGCATAACTAAATAATTTTATGACGTGTTTTTTCCTAAAATTTTGTCAAAATTGTGTTATTCGGTAAAATTGGACTTTGGGCGAATGTTCAGTTTTTTGGAGAAAATTATTAGGTACTCTCGGAGTACTATAAATGTGTACTCTCTCCTCTCACATGAATAATAGATCCCAGTATGAATTTAATTAATGAAATTCACAATTTATATGAGATGAGAAAATACACATTTATAATATTACGAGAGTATACAGTCATTTTTCTCAATTTGGTGTCTGCGACTTTTCCTTGTGCTCCTTGTGGTCAATGTCATTTTTTTTTATTTATTTGCAGTCATTGCTGTTAGTCATTATTGGCTATGGAAGAAAGAGCGGCAAGGCACGTCTCACATGAATAATAGATCCCAGTATGAATTTAATTAATAAAATTCACAATTTATATGAGATGAGAAAATACACATTTATAATATTACGAGAGTATACAGTCATTTTTCTCAGTTTGGTGTCTGCGACTTTTCCTTGTGCTCCTTGTGGTCAATGTCATTTTTTTTTATTTATTTGCAGTCATTGCTGTTAGTCATTATTGGCTATGGAAGAAAGAGCGGCAAGGCACGTCTCTACTTTCTTTTTCTTTTTCTTTTTTTATATATATTTTTTATCAAGTCTCTGTTTTATATATTGGTAAAAGAGCAACTTGTCACAAATGGCATTATATATATGCATTTTTCAACAAAGCACGTCTCTTCTTACGTATCCAAATAGAAAAAAACAAGGTATGTCTCTATGTTTTTTATTTTGATGATGTCTCTAGCTATTCTTATTGGTACAATACTACAACGGTAAACTTCCAATTGACAAAAAAAAATTTCTATTTATTTCTAAATCAATAGAAATTTAACTCAATTTTTATTTTCGTTGTAAATAGAGTTAATTAAAATATAAAATATAAAATTATAAACATATAAAAAATAAAAATAAATAGATAATTAGTCTATCAACACAAGTCAACATGCACAACGTACTATTTAAAAAAATATATAATGGTGCATTTATGAATATAATATAAGATAAATTATGAAGTTATTATGATTATTTTGGATCTAAAATATTAAATATAAAATTTTTTATTTATTAATAATAGATATCAATTATGATTTATAATTGTATTTTAATTTGGAACTATTAAATATATAATTCTGGTAATTATAATATGTATTTATTGTGATTGTATTTGAATATACAAAACTATCTATTCTTATAATTTTTTTCTCAAAAAATAAATTTATTCTTATCCTTTAAAGAAAATATGATGTGGCAAAATTCCAATTAAATTTATATATGTACTAGCATTATGCCATGCAATGCACGGCTTAATCAAAATTCATATGTAAATAACTTTTTTATTAATTTACTTAAAATAAATGAATATTTTACTTTTAAGTTACATAATAAATGCATGTTGTGTGAGACTAAGGTATCATAAAATGCATATATATATATATATATATAATTGAATGGAAGATGGTAGAGGTGCCTAAATATATATATATATATATAATGATTTTCAATAATACATTGAACTTTAAGCTCAATTAATCATATATATTTAAATGGAAAACCCTTGAATTTAATAGTTAAAAAATATCCAAAACAATTATTGAAATCATGTTTAAGTAGAAATCTCAATTCAATAATTAATTTAGAACAATCTAAATTACTAAAAATTTAAAAATTTGAAGTAGAGAGAGACTCACATGAGGATTTAATTTTTGTTCTTGAAATCATGGAAGAAGACACTTAAACTTGAGTAAGTTTCACCCTGCCAAGTTTAAGTCCTGTGCGTTGCACGCTACATATGTGTCTATGTGCATGAAAAATGATTTGAATTTAACATTTATTGCAGAAAACAGGTGGTGTAGTCTTAGGTGGTGTAGTCTTACCCTTGTCTAGCTAATTTTTATTATAATCTCTTTGTTTTGCGTGGAGAGAGAGAAACGCTTCTTTTGAAAAAAAAAAAAAAAAAAGTCAATGTAAAATATATAATAGCTAAGATATTAATCTTTGGAAGTGGTATCTCATACGGATTAGTATTTCAATTGTGGATTTTGGTAGTTAGAAGTTAGCGCATAGTAGTTGATAATTAGAAAATTACTTTGAAATTTTTTAAAACTAATCCCTTAAAAAAGTTTTAGTAGAGTTTAAATCACGTTAATAAATTAACTCTCTATTCAATTTTTTTTTAAATCACGTTAATTAAAAGTTACCGATAAAACTATTATTAGTAAACGTTTATTAAGCTTATCTATTTAGCTTTGTTGCCAAATTTATATAACCTCTTTTATTTTCTTTTTTTCCTTTTTTTTTTTTTTTTGAAGCATATAACACAACCAAAAACCTATAAACAACAATTTAAATTCAAAATAAAGAATATAATCAAACTAATTTATTATTTAAAATTAAAAAATTAACATAAATTATAAATTAAGATATAAATCTAGAAAAAGAACAAAGAATAAACCTGTTTGTTTTCTTTATCACTTTGAGAAATGAAAGTGTGAGTATGTAACTAAAACATGAACCAATTATTGTAGAAGAGAATAAATGAGTACAAAAGTTTAATATTATGAATTGGGTTAAAACGTATGTGAAAAGTTTTTATTAATTTTTTTGAAGTTAAAGAAAATTAGCTTAAACAAAATGAAAAAATAATAATGAAGAAAGAATGCATAACTGTCATGGGATTTAGGCATTTACATATTGGAATAAACTTCACTTCAAAAATGATATATATATATATATATTAATATATAGGTAGAGTCTCATTTGATATAGAATTTAAATCCTATTGGAATTAAGATTTCTAATCAATTCGTTAGTTGCTATCTCATAAATCCCATAAAAAGTGGAATAAAAAAAATGTCATATGAGTAGAAAGAAAAAAGAAAACCTTTTATTATTGAAAAAATGAAAAAAAAAATTTATAACCAAAAAAGAAAACAACAAATGTTTTTTTTTTTTTAGAAGAACAAACATTCTTTATATATAGATACTTGTTTTTTTTTTTTTTTTTTTTTTGAGAAGAAAAAGAAGGTGTTTAATTTAAACTCAAATACTTATTACCTTATTTACAATTTTTTTTTAACTTTATCCAAAAACATTTTTGGTAAATCAGTATGAACAAAAACTTCTATCTTTTGTTTTTCCAATAACGTTGCTATTTTTTTTTTTTTATGATTGCAATATAATTTATTTAATAATAAAAAAATTAGATGAAGAATTTGGATTGTAATCAAATTGAGACTTATTAACTTAGAAATTATAAGAGAAAAAGGTAAGAACAAAAAAAAATATCTATTTTAGAAAAAATCTAAGTCCCGTGTGTTGCACAATTTTAGGTATAAACTCAAAAAAAATATAATTTTATTTTTAAAAAACCTAAATGAATTATTATATAATTGAAAGTAAAAATCATGCTACATGTGTGTGTATATATATGCATGAAAAAAAATATAAATTTAATATTTAGAAAGAATCCATAAAACGATTAAAGCAAAGTTAAGCGTAAACTCATAAAACGTATAATTTTATTAAAAAATAATTGTAAAGACCAAAAAATCTGGCGGCCCAAGCCCACTTAGAACAATGAGTTGGGCAGTTCAACTTTGGCCCAAACCAATAAAATTTGTAAGAAAAGGTAATAAACAACAAGAGAGGACCCTGCCCAAAGAGGAAAATAAGAAAGATGGGATTGATCTTATAGAACAAATAAGCCAAAGGTCCCTTCACACGCCTGCCAAAGGAGGCTGATATATCACAGAAAGTTATACTATTCACTCTTTTCTCTCAATCTTCTTCTTGTTTCTCTCTGATGCTTCTATCTCAATCTCCTTTTCTGTAAACCCCTTTTTTCTTATATTTTCCTCTCTCTTTCCCATCTCAACCATCCATCCTCACCTAACATACCTTCTATCCTAACACTTGTCTTTTTCTATCTCTGAAAAAGGTGGTGGAAAGAGTTTGCTTAGCAGTGATCTTCACTATTCATGTCACTTCTCCATCAATGCAACTGATATAGTTGTTGCCCACCATTTAATGCGAAGGCAACAGGCTACTCCACACTAGAAATTTACCCTATGACCATTGACTCTCTCTTTCTTCAAATTCTCGCTCTCACTTAGAGTGCCTTAGAGTACTTTGACTCATTTCCTCCTTTCCTCGAGCTGCTTTCCTCCTCGGGCCCGTGGATTTTGACATCCCCACAATTATATTGCAACTCTTCAGATCCATCCTCAGTCCTCAGGAACCCACAATAATAATAGCTAAATGAATTATTATTATATGATTGAAAGCAAAAATCATGCTACATGTGTGTATATATATATATATATTATATTTTTCAGTCAAAATGCCTCAATAAGATTAAGGACATAAGTTGGTGTAACATCAACTCAATGAACTTATATTAGTCTAAAAATATAACAAATGTTGTTAAATGACTAAAGAACGATTAAACAATTATAATCTTATATAAATATAATCGCTCCGAAAACATTTTTCATTAAAAGTGTTTAAATAGTATTATTTAAAAGCCAAAAATGTATATTTATTTTATGGACTTACTTTCAAATCAAAACTTTGTAGATCTGTCTTTCTAATTCTACCTACACCATGAAATTGTTTGTAACTCTAAGCAATGTCACTCCTAATAGAGAAATCATTGTTCATTCATAATCAATCTTCTTTTTAATCTTGCAAGTCTTGTTATTTTAACATTGTTCAACTATTTAACCCAAACAATATATGCCGCAAACAACTAACAGTAAATATTATTTGAAAGACGAATTAAGTGCATATAGACTGTAAAAAAAAATACTTGCTTGTAGGTCGGTGGTGGCAAAATCACTGCACAGCAACCTATGATTTCGGAGAGACCTCGAATGAGTAGGAAAAAAAAGTGTTTGTGTGTATTGTGTATGATCTAAAACACTTAGAGAATTCTCCAAGTAGTTTTGAGGTTTTTTTTTTTTTTTTTGTTAGCCTCTCAAGTTTTGGCATAAGATGGATTGGATTTAGCTCTACACGTTAGCTTTTGCTTGAGCTTGACCTGCAATGCAATAACATTGCAATTACTCACATCACATGAATGTCAATTACCACATGCTCTCTCTCTCTCTCTCTCTCTCTCTCTCTCTCTCTCTCTTTTTATTATTTTAAATAAAAAGATTAGACGAAGAATTTGAATTATAATCAAATAAAAAGTTTTATCAACTTAGAAATATCTATCTTCTATCTCAAAAAAAGTAGTACGTATGACAAATTGATAAGTACCCAATTTTTTTATCAATTAAGATTTTATATCAACTTCTAAATTATAACAATTTGGATTATAATCAAATTAATATTTTTATTAAATTAGAAATTATAGGAGAAGAAGATATGAAAAAAAAATTATATCTATTTTTAAAAAAAATCTAAAAAAATTTCTGTAATTTGGTGAAGCCAATTGGTGCAACCACAGCTTCTAGGCCCAACTTTTATTATATAGTATATGATATATATATATATATATATATATGTGTGTGAATTAATATTTTTTCCATAATTAAACTCTACATTAGAATCTTGGTAAATCATAATTTCTCTAAATAATATAATATGTACTCATTATTCTATATACAAACACAATCATAATAAATGCTAATACTATATATAATTTCATATTCTAACATAATCTCTTCTCAAAATAAAAAATTCTAACACATTCATAATAAATGTCTTTTAATAACAATCATAATTATTAAATTTTATATTTAGACAAAAAAAATGAGATTAATTTTGTAAGGATGTGGTAAAACTCATGTTATATCCCTCCAATTCCAACATGCCACATAATCTTATTACATATTTAAGAATAAGTACAACCACACTCAATCAATTCGAATTTCCATATTCTTCTTAAAAAAAATCCAATTTTCATATATAAATCCAACCAATTTGGGAGTTTATTGAAATATTATTAAGTGTGGTAAGATGTATAGAAATTTAAGTAAAATGCTGATGTGGCAATCTCTTATTAGATGGTATGTAAAACATGAGTTTTACACCCATCCTTACCAAATTTCAAACTCAAAAAAATTATATTATTTTAAAATTTTGTGCATTACACAAGTTATAGGCTAGCTAAATAAAAAAGGGGAAAAAGTAAAATGAAAAGAAAGAAAGATAGTTAGATATAAATATTTAAAATAAGGATTGATTAAAAGAAAAAGTAAATTGTCATTATTAGACATTGGAAAAAGTTAATTGTCATTATTAAACATTGAATTATGAAATGAAGACTTGTTCCGGTGAATGCCCAATACTCTACTTTTATCATCTGTCTCTCAATTTCTTATTTTTTATTTTTATTCTCATATTTAAGTTCCAAGATATATAGGGGCTGTTTGGTGAAGTAGTTTGAAAATTGTTGTTTATTGTTTTTTGAAATACGTGTGGGTGAAAAAGTGTGTGGGAATACGTAAAATGCTGTTTAAAAACTGAAAATTGTTGTTTAAAAACCCTTACCAAACACCCCCATAAAGGTTCAAGTCGACTTAACTGACAAAATTTCTTAATATCAGAGTTTGATATTCATCATCCGTATACACCAAAAAATAATTGATATCTTGAGCCGATATTAGAAAAGACATGGGATTCAATCAAAGTCATACGCAAGCAAAAAGAAAAGAAGATCCTAGACGTATTGCTTTTCATCTTCTTTCTTATGTTCATATTTAAGATCCAAGACATTGTACTGGGTCATTTTGTTTCCTTCAATACATCTTTTTGTGTTTATTAGACTTTCCGCATTTCTTGACTGCAATCTTGAAGCTTAGCATTTCTTGACAAGCTTCAAGTTATTGTCATGATAACAATACAAAATTGACAAAGGCGACACATTTTTTCTCGCTTTTTAAGAGTTTTAAGTTTTGTTATGGCCGAAATACATTATTATTTTATTAACCTTTATTTTTTTTTTAGAATTATTTTATTAATCTTTATAGTAGTATATAGTATATTGAGCAATTTTGTCTTCAAGTGATAAGTGCTGACATGATCCACCTACTATCATTAGACTTCACAGCTTAGGAGGTGCAAAAGGCAATAAATGAAATAGCCCCACTAAGAGCACCTAGGCCAGATGACATGCCACCATTGTTCTACCAACATTTTTGGAGTTTCCTTGGTAATGATATCTCACAATCTGTCTTGCACTTTCTAAATTCTACAATTCTCCCTGAACATCTTAATCATACTTTTATTTCCCTAATCCCAAAAAATAAATTCCCAATGCATACTTCAAATTTTAGACCCATCAGTCTTTGCGATGTGCTTTATAAGATTTTCTCTAAAGTCTTGGCAAATAGACTCAAAAAAAATTTTACCAAATATTATTATTGAAAATCAGAGCGCTTTACTAAAAGTAGGCTTATTTTTTATTATATTTTAATTGCTTTTGAGTCTCTCCATAGTATGCAAAAACATGGTGGAAAGGAGAATTACATGGCAATTAAATTAGACATAAGCAAAGTCTATAATAGGGTGGAGTGGCCCTATCTTGAATCTGTTATGAGAAGGTTGGGTTTTACTGTAAAATGGATTACTCTGATGATGTTGTGTGTCAGAATAGTCTCCTATTCTATACTTGTGAATGGAGAACCTAAAGGGATTATCAAACTTTCCAGAGGGATCCGCCAAGGGTCCACTATCGCCATTCCTATTTCTGTTGTGCACTGAGGGCTTACATGGCCTTATTAATAAGGCGGCAACACAGGGTGTAATCAAGGGTTATTCTCTTTGTAGAAATAGCCCCAAACTAACCTATCTCCTTTTTGCAGATGATAGCATACTGTTTTGCAGGGCCACAATTCAAGAATGCCAACAGATTATGACATCCTTGAGACATATGGCAAATGCTCTAGTCAACAAATCAACAAAAACAAAACCACCATCTTCTTCAGTAAATCCACTTCTGAGGAAATCAAGAACCACATCAAAATTGCACTAGATGTACCGGAGATCGTGTAATACGAGAAGTATTTGGGACTACCATCATTAATCAGGGGGCACAAGAAAGCCAGGTTTAACTTCATAAAGGAGAGGGTGTGGAAAAAACTTCAGGGGTGGAAGGAGAAACTTTTGTCTCAGGCAGGGAGGGAAATTCTTATCAAGGCAATGGTCCAAGTAATACCAACTTATACAATGAGCTGCTTCAAACTTCCTTTGGAACTTTGTGCAGACATTGAGAGCCTCACTAGGAAATTTTGGTGGAGAAAAGAGATAGAAGAAAAGTACATTGGGTGAAGTGGGACACTCTATGTAAACCCAAATCTGAGGGGGATATGGGTTTCAAGGACCTAACTAATTTTAATGATGCACTTTTGGCAAAGCAGGCATGGAGACTACTATACTATAAAAATTCTTTATTCTATAGAGTCTTCAAAGCGAGGTTTTTTCCCCATTGTTCCATTTTGGAAGCTCCATATTCAAACATTGGTTCCTATGCATGGACGAGTATACTAAAAGGACGGGATTTATTGTTGAAGGGGGTCCGATGGAGAGTTGGTTGTGGAGAGGATATAAGTGTGTGGAATGATGCATGGCTGCCCTCCCTAACATAGCCCAGGATCAGCTCACAAGTTGTGCAAGGTTTTGAAGACATGAAGGTCTCAAACCTCATCGATCCATCCATGCACAAGTGGGATAAAAATCTACTGCGTGGATTATTTATACCCCACGAGGCAGAGCTAATTGCAAGTATTCCTCTCTGTTTGAACAAGGTGGAGGACGTAGTGGTCTAGCCGTTTACTCCTTTAGGTTGTTACACAGTGAAGTCAAGATCAAAGTTCCTAGCCACGGAGCATTGTAGGAGCCAACAAACAAGCCCCACTCATAGCGACAATGGACTGTGGAAAATGATATGGGACCTTTCGGTCCCAAACAAGGTCCACAATTTCTTGTGGAGGGCTTGTCAAAGCGCCCTTCTGGTAAAATACAACATGCAATGGCAGCACATCTTGAATGAAGATACCTGTGAACTATGTAAGGTGGAGGTGGAAGACATATACCATGCATTATGGGGATGTAATCAGCTCTCACAGATATGGGATTCCATTCCTTCCTTTGACTTTAGACAAGCAAACACTTTCCCATCAACCTGAGAAGTGCTTGTTTTCACATATGAGGAGTAGAAGAATATAGAGTTAATGGCTTTGGTCATGTGGACCATTTGGCATCGTCGAAACCAGGTACAAACCTCATCCAAAGATTACCCGTTGTCGCAAGTACTCCATGCCGCTTCACAGGCTCTTGCCTCATTCCACCAAGCTGTTTCTGACGTCCCAAAGCAGATGTGTCACAACCTCCCAGCCCCGGTCTAATGGTCTCCTCTTCCGTTAGGTAGGGTCAAGGTAAATTTTAACGATGCTTTATTCAAAGACATAGGGAAAGCCGACCTAGGAGTGATTATCCGAGATAGTAACGGGCAAGCAATCGCATCCCTGTCTAAACAAGCCAGTCTCCTGTTTTCCCCAGATATGGCTGAAGCAATGGCTGCAGCCAAAGCATTATCCTTTGCACAAGACCTTGGATACACTTCATTCATCTTAGAAGGAGATTCAGCCAATGTAATAACCTCTCTGATTTCAAACGAGAAGTCCCTCTCCACATATGGTCACATACTCAGCTCAGCAAAGTCCATGTTAGGGGTAGACAGTTGTGTTTCATTTTCCCATGTTCACCATTCAGGCAATAATGTAGCGCATAACCTAGCTAAACATGCTAGACATGTTAGAGGTTTCTCGATGTGGACAGAGCGGTGAGGTGGTTGGCGTCGATGTCTCTGTTTGTTTCGAAGTAAAATATTTTCAAATGTAAAATATTTTACAAGTAAAAAATTTTACAGTAAATTATTTTCAATAAAATATTTTCAAGTGTTTGAATTGTCTAGACACTTGAAAATGCAAGCACAAATCAACCACCACCAACCACCACTGGGTGCAAGCACAAACCACCATCAACAGTACCAAATCTAGACTGGGAAAAAGGTAAACAAAAGGCCATCACTGTCGCTGCCACCAACCAGCCATCATCAACACTGGAACCCACCCCCAACACCATACCCAGCTGCCAAACACAAAACAAACCCTAACAAAACCATACCCAGCCACCAAAACCACTGGATGCAAGCACAAACCACCAACACCAATACCAAATCCAGATTGGGAAGAAGGTAAACAAAAGGCCATCACTGCCGCTGCCACCAACCGGCCATCATCAACACCAGAACCCACCCCTAACGCCATACCTAGCTGCCAAACACAAAACAAACCCCAGCAAAACCATACCCAACCACCAAAACCATACCCATACCCATACCCAGCCACCACAACAAATCATTAATCACCCAACACCATACCCAGCCGCCAAAGTCAATACAAAAACCAGCAAAACCATACTCAACCACCATGACAAACCATCGATCACCCAACATCATACCCAACCGCCAAATCAAAACAAAACCCAGCCACCAAAACCCAAAACTAAACCCACCTACCAAACTCAAAACCAAACCCACTACCCACGACAACCCACCTATCCATATTTGAGAGATGCGGCCTAAAAGATATTAGGAACATGAGTGTAGAAGGAAGGAGAGAGAGACACAGCAACCCAGATTGGCAATTGGCACCGCACTTAATGCCGTAACCTCTATGCCGGAGACATCGACGTCGACCGCCTCACCGCTCACCAATAGGAGTCCCAATGGATTGCCAGAGAGAAAAGAAGAAAGATGAGGGAGAACTTGAGAGTGAGAAGGTATAGTAGTCATTAGAGAGGGAGAGCAAAATCTAAGAGGGACTGAGTTGTGAGGAAGTGAAAGTATCGGGTGAGAGGGAGGAGAGCAAATGTAAATTGTTTTACCAAAATTTTAAGTGTAAAATATTTTACACAAATTTGCCTAGGTTGATTTAGTTGACTGAAAATATTTTACTTTTGACTAAATATTTTACTCCAAAAAAAACATGGTAAAATGGGAAAATATTTTCTTGAAAATATTTTACATTGAAACAAACAGAACGTTAAATTCACATCAATGTTTACTTTGTAAGAGGGAAAGGGAGGCGGAGACTAACCTTGAGGAACCATGCGTTTGGCTGGCCTGGGATAATCATTTGCACCTTGAAACTCACGGATATAATTAGCACACCACAGCACTATAATCTCCCTAGATTTTACAGTATCCCCATGCCTTTTTGCATTCCGATTAGACCACATAGCCCAAGAAATGGTCACCACCAAAGATAACAGATCATCATCGCTCTCCTTGGTAAACCAGATACCTAAAAAAGGTCCATAAACTCCAAAAAACACAACCTACTGCTATCCCCAAAAATCGAAGTAAGGCCCCAAATATTAGCAACTAGCTTACGACTCCAGAACATGTGCCTAGTAGATTCGGCTCCACTGTTACATTCTTCACATAGATCAGTCCACAATCCCCTCTTCTGGAGATTGGATAGTGTTGGTAAAATATTTTTGCAGGCTCTCCATGCAAAGTTCTTCACTTTGTTAGGAATTTGTAAGCTCCAAAGCTTCTTCCAAAATTTCTTGAGATCATCATGATTAGAGCCGTGGGGACGAAGCTAGAGCTTTGAATTAAGCGTGGCAACTTTACTTTTAGTTGTGTGCAGTAATTTCAACCTTTGACTCTGCTACTACTTAGTTATTAAGATTTTTTTTTTTATGTCGGTAAAAACAAAATTATTTTTGTTTAGAATTTTTTAAATGACAGGGTTGTTTATTTTAAATAAAATTGGTTAATTGAGCTTAATTTTTTTTTAAGTTTTACTATTGGTAATTTTTGTTGTTGAGCTATCTTTTTTAGGCTAATATATTTTGTTTTAGATTTTAGATCTATAAATTTTTTTTATAATCACTAAAATGAGGAAAATACTAGCGCTACAATTTTTTTTATTATAAATTATTGATATAATAAGTGGTTACTAGTAAGTAAAAAAATAATGTGAGTGATGGGTCCATGTGCACTAATAAGAATTTGCTACCAAAACAATTTGAAAAAATGTTGTAAAAAAGTTTGTGAGTATAACATTACTCTTAAAAGAATCAATGATATTGTTTAAAGGAAAAAAAATGTAATTTTATAAAAACAAATTTGCTAAAATTAGTACACACACACACATATATATATATATATATATAATAATATTTTTTTAAAAAAATTTAGGGGGGGCAAGCTAGCTACGTCCCTTAGAGCTACTGCCAAGTGAATCTCTCAAGTCCATGGCTAACTTGTAGGCACTTCTAAATGAAAGAAAAAAAAGAAAAAAAAGAAAAAAAAAAAGAAAAAAAACGCCATTTGGGGTACATCTCTCAAGTCCATGGCTACCTTGTAAGGACTTCTAAATGAAAAAAATGCCATTTGGGGTACATCTCTCAAGTCCATGGCTAACTTGTAGGCACTTCTAAATAAAAAAGAGCCATTTGTAGTGGGGTTCCATATCAAAGTGTCATCAGGAAGGGAAAAACTTAGTGGTAAACTCAAAATAGTATTGGCTTCATGGGGTAAAAAAAATTTCCGGACTAACGCAGTTTTTCATGCACCAAAACTACTATCAATTAAATCACTAACCAAAGCATAATCACCAAGAGCGTTCTGAGGCTTTAATTACCTTGAAAGTAGATGGGGTTGGAAGCCACTTGTCTGCCCATATCCGAATATTTTTACCATTTTCAACTCTCCATCTCACACCGTGTCTAATAATATATTGAGCTGCCATGATACTCCTCCATGTATAAGATGGCCTTTTCCCCAAAGTAGCATCCACAAAATCACAATCTAGAAAATATTTGGCTTCAAGAACACAATAGGCAAGGGAATTAGGATTAGATTGCAATTTCCATCCTTGTTTTGCTAGTAAAGCCAAATTAAATTTCTTCAACATTTTAAAACCCATGCCCCCTTGAGATTTCGGAATGCACAACTTTTCCCAACATATCCAAGCCATCTTCCTCTCATCACCTCTCTGCCTCTACCAAAAGTTTTGAACCATACTCGTTAACTCATCACATATAATATCTAGAATTTTGAAACAACCCATAGAATAAGTTGGGACCACTTAAGCTACTGCCTTGATCAATATTTCCTTCCATGCTGTTGATAAAAGCTTCTCTTTCCAAGCTGACAATTTATTTTCTAACTTCTCCTTCAAATCCAAAATAGCATTATGCTTTGATCGATTGACCAACCAAAGATGGAAGATCGAGATACTTCTCACGTTGCCTCATCACTTAAGCCTTAAATTGGGATTTAAATTCTGCCTAGATATTAGGAGTGTTTGTGCTAAAGACCAAGGAAGTCTTCACTCTATTAAGTTGTTGCCCCGATACATTCTCATAAACTTTGAGTATTCTCTACAGAGAATCACACTCTTCCATATTTAAACTTAAATAGTTAAAAATAACAATTATGTCTTATTTTCTCATAGCACTAAATCCCTAATGCCTTTATCCCTCCACTAATCAGTTTTTCTTCAAATTACATGTTTAAAGTTTTTTTTTACTTAGATTAATCTCTTGAAATATTTGTTATTAGCCATAAATTGATTATTTGTGTTTTTTGTTATATAATTGTTTATTTATTTTTATTAATGTTGACTAATTTATTTTGTATCAATTTTTCTTCTAATCTTATTTTTTAGCCTCCCCCTTCCCCCCCCCCCCCAGCGAACTAATATCCTAGCTTTGACACTAAATCGAGGTTTGGAAGAGCTTGGGGGATTTTCTAGTGGTGGCAAGGAGGTTGTCGAGTTTGGATGGGTGCATATTTGTTTCAGGTTGGGTTGGGCCAAAGATGAGCTTTTTATTTTATTTTTTTTTTTTTTTTTGACTTTTGGAGGCTTTTTTGAGGCCAAAATGGGAATATATTTCTTTCAACCAAACTTTTCAGCAAATGGCTCACTGTTTGAAACTATTTAGGGATATGCCCCTATTTTAAACTCGAATTTCTAAAAATCGAGTTTCAATAAAAAAAACTCGATTTGGCGAAAATCGAGTTATAGGCAATCAAACTAAAAAAAAAAAAAATGCATGGAACTCGAGTTCCATGCAAGTTTTTTCAAGCAACTCGATTTTCTAAAAATAGAGTTTCAAAATAGGAACATATCCTTTATTAAATAGTTTCAGACATGGGGTATTTTGCTGAAAAGTTTGGCTGAAAGGGGTTAAACCTAATATTAGCCCTTTTTTTAGATCCATTGATGGCCATAATTTGTGACGGTGGCTGATTGGGGTTGATAAATGGTGACGGCTAACTTTGAGTTGTCACTTCGTGAAATTGGAGATGGGTTGGACGATGTGAGTTTCTCTTTGCTTGGTGTTGCAGGTTTATGGGTATAAAATTTTCTGAATTGCTATGATTTTTTGGGTTTATGGGATTGGTTGTCACTTGGTGGCAGTGGGGATGGGTTCGACAATGATTTTGGGCAGGACCCACTACAGGGACTAGAAAGAGTCATGCAACATTGTTGAAGATGGTATATATGGTATGATCGAATGCTTTGGCAAGCAATGCAAAGCATGCACCGTTGGGTTGATAGCTGACTATGTATCCCATTGTTGTGAACTTTCTTGAGAGAGGGGTTCTAGAGATAGAAAGAGAGAATATAATTATTGAAATTTCAAATGTAAAAAAATAAATATTTTATTGAAATAAATATTTATAAATAAATGATATAATGTGTATATTTTTTTATAAAAATGTTAATAAATGTCTTGATTTAGGAACTATTTAAAGAATTAATTTTTTTAACAATTTTCTATATTTTTTATGAAATTAAATTTAAAATTTTACTAATATAAATCATTAATAATTACTTTAAAGATGTCGTTAGTATTAATTTTTTTTTATTAGTTACAGTATAAAATAGAAGGGTAAGTTTTAACGTTAAAATAAATACGGAGCAGTAAGATAAACAACAAATAAATGATGCGAGTGCTATATTGTGATTGTTGATGTGGATAAGGATAAAGGAAGTGAACCGAGTCTTAAAAAATGTATAGCAAAGCAACTGCTAATCGAAGAAGTTTGGAGTAGTCAGTTAAAATGTCTACCATTACTGCCTCTCTCTGCTTTCTCTCCGGAAACAAAAACCCAATCAAAACCCTAAACTTATCTCCTTCAAATTCAATTTCAAATTCAGTTCGGAGTTGGAGTAGTCACGTCATCAAGACCTCCTCCTCCTCCTCCAACTCCAATCGCCTCTCCTTTAACTGCAAAAGTGCCTCCACCATCCCCTTCGTCTCCTCCAAAAACTACGAGGTATCACTTTCTTTTTTCTTTTTTAATAAAAGCTACAATTTCGATTCATTGTTAATTTTCTTTTCTTTTCGTACAAACATAGGAGGAGAGAAAGACTGAATTGTCTGTATAACCCTGTACAATAGAGAGATTTATATAGGCTAAGTATGTGTGAAGAATAAGTAATATGAGTATACTACAAGTACAATATTTTTGGGCTAAGTCCGATGGGTTAGGCTAGACTAAGCTATATACTAACAAATACAAAGACGGGTGTTCATAAAACGCAGGTACTCTCAAGAAATCATAGGATAAGGGAAAGTTTAATAAGACTGTTTTAAGACAAGTTAAGCATATTGAATGTCGGGTTATCAAGAAATAACATCTAGTGTAGCTAAAATGATGAGAATATTGAGATGGATAAGTGAAGATACAATAGGATGTGAACTGAAGAAATCCTCCTCAAAATAGAGGGAAATGCTTGTGATAGTCTGGTCATGTGCAAAGAAAGAAAAATAATTAATGCATTGATGAGAAAGAGTGATTTCGTTTGAGTCAAGGACGTGTTAATTAAGGAAATTATATATATGTGCCCAATCCTGATTAATCTGTTGAGGTCCCCCATAGCTAAATCCCAAAGGTTTTGGACTAAGGCTCCTTTCTTTCTTCTAAAAATACTTACTTGCTTTTTGAGCATGTTCTCTTCTTCCTTGAATGAAGTCCTGCATGTTTGCTTTTGGGATTTAAATTCAAATTAGGGTTGGAAACTAGAAAGTTCTTTGTTAGGCATAAGGGATAGTATTTCAGTCTCCTAGTTCATGTTATTGCCAGATGAATTTTTATTATTAAACAAACAAATGAATATTAATATAATAACAACGAATGTTCTTCACACTGTGTAGCTACCCAATAAAGTGAAAAATCACCTAAAACTAGCAAAGTAGCAATGTCATAACAAAGAATGGAGCACACATGCAATTCTGACAAAAAGGGTATTCAATAGTGAATTTATTGTGCAGATATGTTAGATTAACATCACTTCATTTTATTATTACAAAAAGCTATGTCAAGCTTTGGAATAATTAATCATTCAGTAAAATCCTTTGAAATGAGCATTTTTCAGTTGGGTGGTGATGTAGAACTGGTGGTCAGGACAGGAAGTTTTTGGATGCATATCCTTTGGGTTCCTTTATGAAGACTTACTTTGAGTAAAGCAGGCCAATGTATTTTCTAAACCTCAAATAGGCTGATGCCCTCAGAACTTCTAATATTCTAGCATGAAGCAACATATAGTCATAGATATTACCGTTCATCATTGTAAAGAGTTTTGAAACTTAATGAATAGTTTAATAATCTTTTGGTTCTTTTACCAGATGGGTTTGAATTCATCCAATTTAATTATGTGAAACATATGCAGTTTTCTGATGGTTCTTCTGAGGTGGAACTGAGATTACAACTCGGGGCCCATGACATTCAAAGTTACAGAGATATATCTGTGGATGCAAATGACAACTCTTTGAAAATTAGAATACAGCGCTATGGGTCCCTCATCACACTTATAGAAACTGATCATCTATTTGAAAAAATAAAGCCTGCTGAAACAATATGGTTTGTGAGTGATATTTTTCTTTTTGAACTTCTAAAACCAGTATATAGGTCTTCATTGTTTAGACAGAGGCTTCATGCTTTGGACAGGTACATAGATGACGATCAACTGGTTGTAAACTTGAAGAAGCAAGATCCAGATTTGAAATGGCCTGACATTGTGGAGTCCTGGGACTCCCTGACAGTGGGATCTCTGCAACTTTTGCAAGGAACAGCAATTTTCATTGTTGGGGATTCAACTGAAATTAACGAGACAGTGGCTCGAGAAATTGCAGTTGGTATTGGGTACTGATTTTATTTTCCCCTTAGCTAACAATAATGATCACTGGCTAGTTACAACTTTAGACCGAATTTGACCAGCTGGTGTTAGTAATCATGCCAGTCTACAATCTTTTTTTATTTTTTTTTTATTTTTATTTCATAAATCATCCGTGTTTTTATCAATTTTTAGTTTATCACTCAGTTAATAAGTCTATTTGTTCCTATTTGTTAATGATAGTCTACTAATTTCTAATGAAAAACATGTAATTATCAATTGTGAGTACCTTCTATCCTGAATTGAATAAAATGGCATCACAATGTGCCTCAATAAGTCGGTTTTTATTAATTTTTGCCTATTGGACTAAATCTGGATTCAGCTTATTGTTCTTTTTTAAGCTTCCAACAGTTGTAGTGAGAAATAAGCTCCCATTGCTACTTTTAAACGGAAAGGTATCCTTTTTTTCACTATTCCCATGCTGGTTTGTGTAGCCAGGAAAAGGCATACATGGCCAGCAAATATGCACTTTCCATCCAAGGAGGAGGTTCTCTCCAACTATAGCGGACCTTCATTTCCTTCTTGTAGTTTAATATCATTACCTATCCAGGAACCATTGACACAATTAGGATTAGTTAATAGCATAATGAAAAAAATACCAGATCCATTGCTTGCTTACATCATGCAACGTTCTGCCAATATTATCCAATAAATGTATTTCTCTTTGTTTTTGACGTATCTCTCCTCTCCTAATAGTTCGATTGGGTTGATACGGTCTTCAGGTACACACCACTTACCACAAAAGAGTTGCTTGAAACATATGCAAAGCAAGCTATTGATTCATGTAAGTGTATATTGTCAACAATGGTTTTTGGTCATTAAGGCTAGATCTTTGCCTTCCCTGTCCAAGCTCATCACCCATACATAAAATATTAGTGGCTTAAATCCCCAGATGTGCGACAAAAGAATCTGTAGTATTTAGATTCGTAGTTTCTTTTTGAAGGATACTGCTATATTATTTTGCATTATAAGACAGCTATTGACTGAAAATTTGATGATTTATGATGATGATGGTAGTAGTATTGGTGGTCATGAAGCTGATGAAAGACAATGTACTTACATCCAAAGATGTGAACAAAATTATATAGCGAGTCTAAATTAGACCTGATAAAAAAATAGATGTGGCTAATTCTTATGGTGCATGCTGAACAGCTCTGTAGACATTTAATTATCTAGTATATGGTTGATTTCTTTTGTAGAGGGTTGGAACATTATTCATGCAAAACTATTAATAGTAAATGATGTTATGTTTCCTACAATTTTTATGAACTAAGCAGCAAAAAGCTCTTTTCAATTAGCCTGTTAAGAGGCATGTCTTCAATTGGATACATCAGATTTTGTATTTCTTCTTGAAGTTATCCATGCTGTCGTCAGTCTCTTTCTCTCCTTAAATGCCTTATTTTGCATTCAAATGCAGAGTTACACCTTCAATTTTCTTGTTCTAAAATTTTTATCTTCTCCATGTTACATTCTATTTGTCTATGCTTTCATTAGCCCAATATTTTACTCCATAAAGAAAATAATCTAACTGCTATGGTTTACCTTATGCAATATGTATGATCTAATAAGTCTCAAAAGGGTGATCATAGTTATTGCTTGAAATGACTTGTATCTTCCACCTCGCAGTGCATTAACAAGTCTAATCAATTCCAGGGGTGCTTACTGAAGGCTCTGACTCTGTAGCAGAAGCAGAAAGTGCTATATTAGAAAGTTTAAGTAGGTACTGTCTATGGCTGGAATTGATCAATAGATTTTTTCTTTTTCTTGTTTGGGTTAGAAACAGAGAGCATTCTTTTCTGGGCTTGGTTGGTTTTGCAGTCATGTACGGGCTGTTGTTGCAACGCTAGGAGGGCAGCAGGGAGCTGCTAGAAGGGCTGATAAATGGCAGCATCTCTATGCAGGATTTACTGTATGGCTGTCCCAGACTGAAGCTACAGGTAATTGTGTGTGATATTTTATTCTTTGCCTTTTATTGGACAAACAAGTCCAAGTAGTGTATCTTGTGAAATATACTTTCTAAGAAGCTGTATCACCATCTGTGGGACCCAAATTTACATATAACAAGTTTATGTGAGAAATTCTCCACTGTATTCAAAGTATTCCTGAACATAAGTAGATTTATTTTATCTTGAGGACATCTTCAGATGATGTACTTACCTATTTGCATCCAGACCATAGCCAATACTTGTAAATACCTGAATATATGCTTTCTTAGATGTGACCCATCCAATCAGCCATCATCACTCCCGCGAACTTACTTCAAACTGGAAATCTTTGAAAAAGAGATCTCTCATTGATGTACTTATCCAAAAGAGAGAGAGAGAGAGAGAGAGATCATTGATCAGGTTATATGCTTTTTTTCTTTTGGAAATCATTTTGTCAAAATCAACTGTTTTTTCCCCCTAAAGAGCAGATGTAATTTTCATGCTTATGTAACCTGCACAATTGGCTGGGGACCATGCTGCATGAAGTGGAGGTCACTAATTCAAATCTCCCATTCCGTTCCCATTGGGATCAAAACGTTTTATAATAATAATGCTTATGCACTTGAAGTGAAGAACCTGACTCAAAACTTTAAAGTTTACCAATTAAAAGCTATACATGTATGTGACAATCAAATTGGTTGTACAAATCATGCAGTAAAGTAGAAGTTATAGTGGAGTGGAGAGCTTCAGTTGGCTTATCTTACACAATCTCGACGGCAATTTGTATGGATTGGACCACAAATTTTAAGGAACTATTGGCATTAGATGGACTGAGTTCTTTCAGCTTTTGAGAGAGTATTTATGGTTGCCAAAAAATATGTAACATAAGTGTCTCACTTGGGCTTCCGAGATATGACTGCCTGAATAAATGATGATGATTTTTGTGTCTAAGAATATTTAGGTTATGCTAGTTGTGTCTATTCACTTGATAATTGAAGTTGCATATGTTAATGTTTAGGGTAGGTGTTTTGCTAATGAGGAATTCAATTGACTTTCTTAGGATATTTGGGCCGTTCTCCTTGGGCTAATTTAATTACCTCCTAACTGTTTTGATTCTGCATAAACTTTTCTGATTTCTCTCTCCCATAGCTCTTCCAACTCTTTTCTTGTTAGAATAATGGTCAAATGGTTAAACTCACCCTTTCTAATAGCTAACAAGAATGATGGTTAAATGATTAAATTCATTATTTCCTAATAGCTTAAGCTTTTGGGAAATGATGAATTTAACCATTTTGCCATAATTCTAACATTTCTTTTATTCTTTTAATTTTGACTAATGCATTGAATTCATGTTCTCAGATACCATCTTGTGAACCTTAATGTCCATAAAGCTTAAAAGCACATTTGATACACTAAATGAGGATTATAACAGGAATGGTAATTGTTATTACTGTGAATAAAAAATGTTGTAATAGAATAAATAAACATATTCATACGTTTGGTTGTAAGGTGTAACATTAGAATAAAATTTAAGATTTATATTTAGGAAATATATAACTTATACAATTATATTTCCTTTTTCTTTTTAATTTAGGAGAGAGAAATTTTTTATGATTTTTTATTTTTATAATTGTTATGTGCATATAGAAAGTTTGTATATTTGAAAATATATTAATTTTTTTGAAGTTATTACACCTACCAAGGAATAACTATTAGAACCATTTTAGAGAGGAATATTATTTCCCATTTTAAAGAATAGCTATTCATAAGGAATGGCTATTCCTTGTAATAAAAGCATAACAAAAGCACAGAACAGCTAAACTGTATGAATAACTATTACATTACAATGTCTATTACAGTCTACCAAACATACTCTTACATTTATTTTTTTTGCTAACAAGAGTATCCTGAGCTCTTCAAGCACCTAACTATTCGCATGAGTGTGTATAACCACCCATTTTACACACGCTAGGTAATTACAAGAAAGAATCCCTTTGAAGTGGCCCAAAAATGCTAGCTAGAGGTTTCGAACCCAAGATTTCATGGATCTCATGAAGCCTTACGTAGAAACCGCTAGACCAACCCCGTGAGGTTACTTATTCATGGCATAAGTGCAATGCTGCACTAGTAATGATCTTCAAAGCTTGATTTCAATTTATTTCAGTTCAGCAAGATGGGTATATAAGCGTATTGCCAACTTCAATCACCAAAGATACTTAGTAAGTAATAAAAAGATTTAAACACACCTGGAATTACGTAGTTTTTAAAAAACTTCCTAGGCTTATTTTAGGATTTCCCATTAATAGCACTCCTGGGAAGTATGTTGATTGAAGTTTGCCTTGCAGTCCTCTTCCCTATGCATGTACCTCAAATCATGTGATGAATTGGTAGGTGATCATGGTAGTTACATGCTAAATCCAACAATGAAAGGGCTCATATAAGAGACCTTTAGGGTCAAAGGGCCTTATTGGATATATAAATGTATCATCCTTGCAGAAAAGTCAGTTCAACAGTAGATGCAGTCTTTTAAAATATATTTATTTATCCAATTCTGCAGATTTTGCCTTTGAATCAATTGTAATTGGGCCATTTATTGTGATGGATTGTGGCCCACTGTGAATCTGCCTCCTGTCCAGCTGTAATTCTCAACCCAAACTTCACGTTTGAAGCCAATTAATAATCCTCTGCCTTGTTAGTTTAGGTTTTCTTACGTGATAATTTTCACCTAAATTTCAGTTAGGATGGTTGTTAATAGTATTCAATGCAGATGAAAATTCAGCAAAGGAGGAGGCAAGGAGGCATATTCAAGATGGTAGATTAGCTTACTCAAAAGCGGATGTGGTTGTCAAGCTTCAAGGTTGGGACTCTGATCAGACCAAAAGTGTGGCTCAGGCATCCTTAAGGGCCATTAAACAGTTAGTTCTATCAGACAAAAACCTTCCAGGTACTCAATTATCATATTAGCATTCCATCTTTACTCCCTAGTTGATAGTTACTACAGCAAAGACGGCCTCATTTTCATATAATCTGCATATTTTATATATATGGTAAGTAAAACCTGTGGAATGTAGTGATAGTTTTGAACTGGAAGCAAAGCAATTGTGGCATGCATTCTAAACTTTTTTCTTTCCATTATGATAGAACAAAATACCATCAATTGTGGTAGTTGTCAATTGATGGTATTTTGCTTCGGTGCTCGAGCGAGATACAGTACGATGTTTCTTGGCACTCAAGATATGGGGATTATGACCAAGACAAATACAATAGCCTCTGATAGAGTGACGATCATCGGGGCTCCCAACATAATCAACATCTGAATATGCTTCTAAATGTGTAGAACCAGTTTGGTAAAAATGACTATGATTAGGAGTTCTCTTCAAATAACGTAAGATTCATTTAACATCAATCCATGAGTCGTTGTAGCTTTGTGCTTGAACTAACACACTTGGTTTACCACAAGAGATATCTAGGTGTATCAAATAATGTAGCACCCCAACAACACTTAGATAATTAGTATGATCAAGAAGAGGATCACCATCATAAAGACTCAATTTCTATCTAGTGTGAGCAGGAGAAGAAATGGGCTTGACATCCTAAAATTTGGTGTGATATAAAACAAGTCCATTGTATATTTGGTTTGAGTTTGAGTTAAGAACAAACCATTAGAACTGTATACTGCCTCAAGACCAAGAAAAAAAATGCAGAGGTCCTAAATCTTTTGAAGAAAAACAATTTCCCCAGGTATAAGCTCAAAAATATGAGATGAATTATTTCCAATGATTAAAATATCATTAACATAAATAAGCAGAATAATCATTAAATCACCCTCTCCTTTTTTGTTGAGTAAATCATTTCATAACTGTAGAATACAATTTTTGGATTGAGAAGCATACCTCTTCTCTAGTGAGGTCCATGTTGCATAAGGCAATGAAAAACGAGCCACTATGGATAGCATCGGTGGAGAAAGAGAATGATTTACCATCTTTGTCACGCTTGAATTCTGAAGGACATTGATCTGTACCATCTAAAAATCCCATGAAATTCTTGTTCTTCAAAATTGGAACAATTTGAGCAAGCCAAATAGGATAATTGGTTATATCAAGTTTAATTGACATGAACCCTGAAAGGCTGGGTACCATGGCACCAGTTGAAGAGTTGTTGGCTTCCATTGAAACCAGCTAAGCTGAAGAAAAGAAAAAAAAATGATTATATGGTCATTAGCTGAATGCTCTGGCACCATAAAGGAATACAAAATAGGAAAATTATTTGTATTGTATGAGTAGTCTTTTCTCTGTTGAAGGTGTATCTTTCCCCGTAGTCAATGTGTTATTTGTCAATCTCTGTTTTCATTAGTGAAACTGGCAAAAGGGAGGAAGTCAAGGCCGAAACGTGACTCGATCAGTAAAAAAAGTACAAGCATATGGACAGGTCATCGAGAGCATAGGCAAGAGCGAGCATATAGGCTTTGAACCAATAATAAAGGAGATCTGGTTGGGGGAGGGATAAGTGAGGAGACCTGTGCTTATTGGAGACTGGAACTACTATGCGATACTAAGGTCGAGTGGCTTGCCAACAAGAAGTAGAACCACACAATCGTGAGGTGTGTTCTGTCTTGTATATGTAGAAAAGATTACAAACACAATTCCCTAAACTGTAAGGATTTACAATTACAACCAATCAGTTGCAAAACTTTAGGGATTTACAATCATAGCAAATCAACTAAACTCAAGTAATATACAACTGTTACAAATTAAATCATTGATTTGTAACGGATGGTTGGGAAAGAATTTAGTGAGTGATATCTGGTGCCCTATCTTCAGCAGACTTTGAATTTGAATTGTACTCATTAGTCAGCTGATTATCAATTCAAGTATTGTTATTTTAGGATTTAGCCTACTATAAATATCCATCAATGAGTTTACTGTAATTTGTAATAGAAAGCTTAATAATAGATATATAGCCATCAAGAGTTTTTTTATTGTGGTTGTAAGCCTAAGGTTTTAAATTCCTGTGTTCTCTCTTTCTATTTCTTTCTCTGTTTCTCCTCTTTGTTTTCTTCTTCATATATTCTCATTGACTCCACAATGTTTTCAAATCTATGTTAAGCTTTTTTTAACGTGGTATTGGAGTGTTTTTTCCCCTAATAGAGGCTATTGCAAAAACACGTTTAGTGGTTAAAATAATGCTTTTAAGTTCATGTCAATTTGTTAGTTATGTCTTTCTTTTCGATTGTCTCTTTGGAACCTTTAGATTGGACGTAATTAGTTCCCAAAAATGACTTGAATTTATACTTATGGTTATACTTTTGTTTGTTGTGTCTCCTGGTTCAATCTCACTTCTTTTTGTCAAAATTAATATTGGGCTGAATTATTGGCACTCCAAGTGCTACTTAAAAATGAGGGGTTACGAATCATTACTGGGGATTGTGATAGTCTGGCATTTCTTTTATATTGGTTGAGTTTCTACTTAACAAGCTGCAACCTACTATACTCTTTGGTTTGTGTCGTTATTAGAGAATTCGAAAGATGGCAATGTTGACAGCAACTGATGCAGCACCCTTTTCTTGCTGCTACTCAAATTGATTGCGCCATACATACCCTGTAACATATTACATATTTGACCTACAATTTGCTTACATAGAAAATAATACCCAAAAAAAAAAAATTTATATTGCTTATAGAAGAACAAATAGACAAGTGAAACACTCAAGTTGAAATTTACTAATAATCAATGGTGAAATTTTGCAATTCTAGAAGGTGGACTGGTAAAGTCTAGTCAGTCCTATCCTCAATTGACCAGTCTCTTTCTCATTTAGTTTTTTTTTTTTTTTAATTTTAATTTTTTTAATTTTTTGGGCAGTCTGACCAGTCTGTTTTGTGTTTTGAATTGAAGGTAAGAAAAGGCTGTATGTAAGGCTGGGATGTCGTGGTGATTGGCCAAACATCAAGCCTCCTGGTTGGGCCCCATCAGCTGGGGATGATCAACGTTGACCTAGTGCGGTATGAGTTTAAAAACTCTGTGCAAGTATGTTCTCCAAATTCTTTTTTTTTTTTTTTTTTAACGAAAAAGATAGAAATTCTTATTGTTATTATGCCCTGATGTAGCAGTTGGAGCAGTAACAGGAATATTCTTTTTAATGTTCTCTTTCTTTTTTTTTTGAGAGAATATTCTCTTTCTTTTTTAATACATGATAATAAAGAAACATCCTTGAGCGGTAAGTAACTACAAGTGGGATTATAATAAAAAAAAAGGGCAAATTCCGTTAACTTACTAAGGTTTGGGCTAATATGCCAACCAAGTGGGTTTTGATGATTTTGATTAGTGGTTTGGGATTTTGATGGGTAGGTTGATGATGGAGGCTGGCTTGATGATGTTGGTTATGTGGGTTGATGATCGCCACTACTTTGATCGTTGATGGTGGCTAGGTATTGAGTCAAGAATGAATATTTTATTGAATAAATGTGTAGAATAGACAAACTGATGTGGGTGTTTTGTAAAAGTGGATATGTAAAATAGGAAAAGCATGTTTTTTCTTGCAAAATGGACAGAAATTATACATCTATTAATGCGGATGCTCGAAGATGCCAAAGTGATAAATGATATTCTTCTTGATGAATTTGGCTATAGCCATTCCCACTGCTTTCTTGAGTGGTGTTGCTTCCACTTACTTAATGAAGTATTTGGTGGCAACAAGGATTCAATCATTCAAATGTACCCATTCAAGGGAAAATGGATGGGTTCAATGAAACTAAGCCCCCACGGCGAAGACACATCAAATCTCATTACCAAATCAAGCAACTCACCTCTTCACATGCTACCTTTGCAGCTTTTCCAGGGACTTCATTCGTGATATGTGGCATATCATCCCTTCGAAATTGGGCTAAAAGGTAACATCCGAAGAGTTTCTTGAGGCAATAAACTTCTTTTCTATCGATTGATAAAATCCCTTCCAAAATGAACTCCCAAAATGGGGTCCTCTTCCACGAAAACATGCTAGTACTGCATACAACATTTTCGTACTTTGCTTACTTGGCTTCTATTTTCGGGACAATAATAACCTAAATACTAGAGGTGTTGATGTAAAGTTCCCAACACAGCAGGTTCTCTTGTGCCTTTCAATTAACCTCTACACTACTTCCAAGCTTACATATATATCGTGCCAAGATTCTACTCAGAAGTCTTCGGTATAGCTTTTTAGCAACCAACGTGTAATATCTAAGTTGTTCAATATTAATATTTAGCTAGAGGTCTAGCAAACCATTCTTCAAAGATACATGACAACTCTTCTTACTAATGGGCTTTTATGCAAACTTCCCTCACAAGATTTGAGTGCTAGGGACACTTTTCTTGAGGATGGTGACATGGGCACCTTCCCCTTCAAGCATAATATTAGATCCAAAGAGTGGCTAAGGTATCAACATCAGCATGGCTTGGAATGCATGTGCTTCTCACAACTTTGAGTGGATGAGCTCGTCATGGCTTGATGTGTCTGAGCACAACACAATTATGGATGTGGGAGCTCGTCATGGGTTGGAATGTATGAGCATGCTACATTTGGTGTGTGCGGATAGACCACGACTTCAGATGTGTGAACTTGTCATGGCTTGGAGAGCATGCAATGGCAACTCTCAAAATATTTTCTACGGTGTTTACTAAGAAACTTAAATAATACAAAATCTAATAAAGATAAAATTGAATATATCGATGTCACACAAAAAAACACGCAAATACATGAAGTATTACAATGTCATTTTGCTAACAAAAAGAAAAAGAAAAAAATGTCTCACAAGAGATGAAGTGGTAACTGAGAATGTTGAGGTGAGAGTATAAAATGAAAGAGAGTTCGAAATGATAATATAGAAGTAAAAAATGGGGGGAGAGAGGGGAAGAGAGCAACGGATGATACTTGCTACAGCTGCAAGTCGAGTTGCTGAGAACAAAGTTGATGTGACTATAGAGTTAAAAAAATAGTAAGAGTTGTCGACACCGCGAAGGAGAACTCACAACCGCAGTATTTTCTTTGTACTTTTTTTAGGGAAAAAATGAAAATAGAGATTAGTTTTATGTAATGAGTTGATCAAATTATAGATTTGAATGATTAGGAATTTTAATTTTTTGTTTTTGAATAGGCTTTTTGTTAAATAATTTGTTCACTTTCTGCTGTTCGACCTAGTTTTGTTTTGTTTTTTTTTTTTTCTTTTTTTTTTTTTTTCTTTTTTGGTCATTTTAGCTATGTTATTTAATTTTTATTGTTGTTATTTGAGGTTCTTTTTTTTCTTTTTATTTTTTGTTAAAAGGGTTAAAGATAATGTTTTGCAAGCCAAAATTATTTTTTGAAGTAATGCTACATTTTCACAATAAACCTTACGTGACAAGTTGTAATTGGTGGTTAAAAAGATGAAGTCACTATTAGGGGCAAGTTAAAATCAATAACAACATACTACCTAAGATTTGTTATGAAATTATTATAAAAATGTTGTAGACTTAACATTACTCTTATATTTGTTGAACCTAAATTCTTGTGATTTTCAAGTCAAGGTGCTCAACACCTTTTTTAGGTTGGTCAAAATAGGTTAGTTTTGTGTGTGTGTGTGTGTGTGTGTGTGTGTTAGTATAATACTAGCATAACTTCAAGACTTGCATATGAAATCAAGCGACTCGTAGTAGACCATTTAGCTATGGCCTTTAGATGGTTGGCAAAAGCTTTATTTATCAATGAAGCAAATTATTCAGCTGCAAGCGAGTGCATACTGCGGCACTCATACTTGTTCCATAACGACTCGATCATCCTTGGCAACGTCGATATGCTCAGTGATAACCCAACACTAGCACAAGCTCTACAACAAAGGAGGAATAGGTTGAGGAGATGTTGAGTATGAGCTTTGTAGCTACTTTCGCATGAAGTTCTTAGGTTGAAATAAGCATTTGGAGCTTCATTTTGCCATTTGTTGGTAGTATCTAGCATTCTGGTGGACATGAGGCTCACCATAGTTAAATCTTCAAGCTACAACCAACCATGTTTACGAACATAATGTAAAAGCATGAGATATAGGATAATTCATCTAGAAGCATAACATGAAAGAAAAATATGAATGAATGTTAGGGAGGCCTTCCCTTGAATAAGAACTTAGGTTTTTCCTCCTTCCTTGAAGTCCTTTATTTTTCTGGATCACTTCACAATATTGGAGTGATTATGCTGCACATGTTAGAACATCTTTAGTAGCTTAATAAGCTAAGGATTGACCATTTCTTGCTTCGTTTAATGATGCTCTTCTTGTTGAGACAAGGCATCACAAGACCCATAATCGAACAAGAAGTTAGTATTGGTAACACCACCCTTGTATTGATTTCGCACCTTTGGAGGCATGGTATCTCTTGTTTCAGCTACATGACTCCCTAGTGTAGTCACCAAAATGTTGCTGACGATTTTTTGAAGGGCCGAAATAAAGAAAAATAGCCTATAGTGCAGAACAATAAAAGGATGGAGAAATAGCATAATACATTAAATCTTGAACTTTTCCTCATGTACAACAGGAATGGAAATTTAAGAGAGGCAGTGAAGGAGAGAGGAAAAACTCATTTGTGCGTTAAGTTTCATCCTAGGACCTCAAAATGTGGCTCCTATGCTGCTATTGCATGGGCTTTTACTCTATAGTTGGAGTTTTTGTGGGTAAAACATGATTAGCTTGTTTAAATTTGAAGAGAGTTTTATACTAGTCTTGGGTGTCCTTATGACTGGTTTCTGGGCTAATAGATGAGGCAATGGTCCTCGAAGGTGTTAAACTGATGTTTTGGTTCAATTTGCTTCTGTTTGAATAACAGATTGGCTTGCTTTTAGCATCATTAAGAGAAAGCTTTGACTAAGGGTGATTAGTTGCTCTTCCCTAGTCAATTTTAAACTATTGAGAAGCTACCCTTGCTAGAACAAGCAGCCGAAGTCAGCCAAGAAGTAAGCATGTTTTGAGGACCTAAAATGGCAGCATATGATGGCTTCAGTCACATACAACAGGAGCCACAGGTCTTTATTTGGGTGAAAATTTTAAACACGTTTCCTTCTCCATAAGCACTAGATCGTGCAAGAGTCTCATGCCTACATAGCACGACAAATGTTCTCAGCTCATGCAAAAAGTACAAAGTCTACTTGTATCAACGAAACCACACTCCCTCAAATCTCCCTTAAGGCCATAGGCTTGGGCCATCAAAAGAGATTAAAATGAGATTAAATACATGAATTGAGCCTAAGAATGAGTCGGGCTGGGCTTGCATTGGGCTTGTATGATTTTCAAAAAAATGGGTATTAATACTTTATGTTTTTTTATGTTGTTATCTAATGAAACTTTGGGGTTTCCTCTTTCTTTCCTTTCTTTTCTTTTCTCTTCTTTTTTTTTTTTTTTTTTCTTTCTTTCTTTCTTTGTTAGGGGAAAAAATCAACACTACTTGAAAAAAGAAGATGGATGAAATCTTCCTATCCAAATCTCAAATATCAAAATTAATCATAACAAAAAATTAAATAAACCTAAATAAGCAATAAAAGAAATAAAAAGGGAGAGAAACACATCACCTTTGCGACAATACCACTGCCATGGCCACATATTCAAGACTGCAGCCAAGGAAAAACGCTAAATTGCACAAAAGGAAAAAATATATATTTACAATCAGGGAAAAACTAAATGATCCAATACAATACTTTGGGAACAGAAGGGAAAACGCTAAATTGAAAATTACATCTATAAAGTTTGGTAGTGTTTGGATTTTACACCTTAAAATTTTAGAATTTAAATTCTTTAAATTCTTTTTTATTTGCTTCAGCATCCCCTCCAGCCATATTTTCCGTTAAGTGCCATATAAACTTGCAAGGCTTGTTTAGTTTGTAGCCTAAAAAAAGTTAAATAGTTAAATAATTAAAAATGATGTGATATCATTTTATTTGATAAACTAAACACGCGTGATAATCTTATGTGAAATTTAAAAAATATAAATGAAGTGGCTGTTGATGCAAGCAAAATAGAACTTCAAGATAGTAAAGCCTAAAGTCTAAAACTTCAAAATGTAAAATCAAAATACCCATAAATTTTAGAAGTGTAGTTTGCAGTTTAGCCCAAAGAGTTATATATTGCTAAGGACAAAACTTAGATACTATATCTCAAGTGTTGTTTCTTAGGTTTCCCTCTCAATATTCAGCCATGTGACTATTTAACTAAAAAATACACTTTCATTCTATGTAAAAAATTCCACATGACAATCTTAAAAAGATAACCTAAAGAACAGCACCTAAATACTATACCTAAATCTTACACTATTATTGAAGGGAGCTCAACAAGAACATTATCAAAAGTAAAAAAACAAGACATAATGTTATTATTAAATGATGTTAAGAAATATATTTTAATATTTATAAATAGATTAGGACATGGTCCATTAGAGCATCTCCAATGGTGTAGCTAAAAGTAAAATATTCTCTATGATAGAGAATGAGACCAAAAAAATGGTCTCCAATAAATTCTCTAAACACTGAATTTTTTTTTTTTTTTTTTTTTTTTGCTCATGAACAGTAACTCATCAAATCTGATAGGCTACTCTACATCCTTCAAATGTTTTTTCCTATTATAATAATCAGGCATTGAATAAAAAAATATTGGAAGATGTGTAATTATTAAAAAATAAATAAAAAATGAACGAAGAAATAATATTTAAATAAAATAGAAAATAGGATAGAAAATCTATTTAAAAGTATATTTGAAAAAATAAATAATTAAAAAATAAAAATTACTGTTCATTCTCGTACAAAAATTTGGAGAGTCAGGCGGTCTTAGTCATCTGCATTTTAAATTCTCTTCAAAGGAGCAGCCAGGCAAACCACCACCAAGTCAAGATTGGCGGCTTGGGTTTCCATGGGATGCGTTCAAATTAATCTTACACAAATCTTGACTTCGTGGCTTGACTTGACTGGCTGATCCTTTTAAGAGAATTTAAAATGAGGCCATGTCCTAATCTATATATATACACACTAATGATTAAAAATGTGATAAATACTTGATGTATGCTTCCGATAATACTCAAATATTTATAAAATTAAAAATATCTGACATATTTTTAATTACAAAAGGTTTAATGCTGCAAAAAATGCGGCGTAACTTTTACCGCAATAACGAGTTGAAAGTAACAAAGAAAAACAAGGACTTTTTACCGCAATTTGCCGAGTTGGAAGTAGTAAAGAAAAATAGTGACTCCTGCAACTTGTTATGTGAACAAATTATAACAAAAATTGTGACGGACAGTGAACTTTTTTGTTTTAATTATAAAAAATTATTTGTAGATAGTTTATATATGTATGCTCGTTTGTTTCGATGTAAAATATTTTACAAATAAAAATTTTACTGTAACATACTTGACCGTAAAATATTTTTTAAGTGTTTAGAAGGACAAAATACGTTAAAATGCAAGCCACCACCAGCCACCCCAAATAAGCAAAAACCACCAACAACCACCCCCAAATGAACATAAACCATGAAACCACCACCAACCAGCCCAAAAACCTAATCTGGAAGAGAAAAAAGACATCCACCACCTAAAAATCCAACCGTTAAACCACAAATCTGAGCACCAACCACCAACAATCCACAACATATGAGCATTAAACCACAACTCTGACCAAACCGCTCCATAACCACCCAAAAGAAAGCCAAAACAAATTCACAACCCCATATTGAAAACCCAAAAACCCACCTAGCCAAATGGCAGTAAAAAAATATAAAAAAAAATTTATTTAAAAAAAAAACCTATGGATGAGTTAACGACTGTGGAGGTGGCCAAGAATCGGTGGAGCCTATGAACGTTTAAGAATAACAAGAATTTAGGTGGAGCTAGTGATGGGTGGCACTAGTAAAAGGGTTGAGCTGGTGTTGGGTGGCGCCGGCGAAAGGTAGGGCCGATTATAGGTGGTGTTGAAGAAGGTAGAGCTAGTGGTAGAGAAGTATGGGTACAAAACTAAGACAGCATGAGGGAGAGAGAGGCAGATGTATCGAGTGGACTGAGAGAGTGCAGATGTAAAATATTTTACCAATATTTGTGAAACATTTTACAAATTTTTTTCTTGGTTATTTTAGTTAATTGAAAATATTTTACTTTTGACCAAATGTTTTATCTTAAAACAAATATGGTAAAATGTAAAAATATTTTCTTAAAAATAAATTACATCGAAACAACCGGTAATAACATACTCACGGTAATAACATACTCGCGTTGTCCCTGTAATGAGACACCGCGTTTTCATAAGTTCACCCACCCCAACACGCTCTCTGTGTGTCTCTCTCTCCTACCACACACACTAATGTTTATGTAGAATTGTAGATAGCTCTCTTACAATATGCGGCCCCATCATCAACCAAACACACAACAAATAAATAAATAAATAAATATAGGCATTAAATTAAAAATATAATTATGTGGCCCCCTTAAAGTGTAATGGAATATTCGAGATCCTTTATTGGAATAAAATAAGGCGGGCGGTGCCTTATCATACACGCTGTTATCACAATCTAGTCAACCCTCATAATCAAATATATCATATCATAATCGACAGAAGATAAGGCTTGTTTTTCTTCACGTCAAAGGAAGTGCGATAATGCCTTCTTCTTCACGGCTCACACTTGATTCTTATATATTATGCTGCTAGGCCTTTTTTTTAATTTTTGAATAAATTTATTGATTTTTTTTTTTTAACGGAGTGACATATATAATACAACAAATGCGCAATCTAACAAACTGCAGAACAAAAAATGTTACCGTTGCAGGTCCATAAAACTCTCCTGTTGATTAGCTCAACTCCATTTTGTACATAGTCCATTATGAGTGAAGAAGGATCGGTGCCCACAACCAGTCAGCAGTCCAAGCAAATCACAAAGAGAGATCAATTTAAAATAAACTCAAAAAACACATTTATAATCCAATAAAGGAAAGGTTAGAGAGACTCCAGAATGCTTAGAAGTAAATATTTATAATCCGCACTCCAAAAAATATAAAAATCCACCTTCAGCTTAGTGTCACACACACTAGGACAACACAAAGCCAAACTTATTGCCACTCTATAAAGTAAGAGATAAACATTAAATAGTTCACATCAAAAAAAAAAAAAACAAAAACATTAAACAGCATAAAAGGAAAGGTTTTGTGGTTTTACTTCACTCCACAGGGGTGGGTCCTCCAAAACACACCCAAACATTATGATACGATATTCACAACATTAATGTCGACGCATTTCCTAGCACGCAACTTGCAAGATCCCAAAAGTCCATGGTCATCACAAAGGCAGAGCACCACATTCAAAGACTGTAATAATGTGCTACAATCAATTGAAGGCGTGCTGAGCCTTTTCTTTTTCTAGGTTAGGCTGTAGAACTTCCGGTTCACACTTAGATCTCAGTGGTAACTGCAATCAGCCAACAAGATATGTATTATTACTAATATTAAATTGGAAGGCCCCTGAAGCAGGATATGAATTTATAGTAAGTGGAATCAAAAGGCTGCATTTGACCCTTGGACGAAAGTGCCAAAATGAACACTAATCTAAATATCAACATTTTTATGTTGTATGTGATATGTCAACTCAGATTTCTGTGTCCTGTGACTACAACAGTCCTTTGTTACTCCTAATTTTAAAAATAAAAAATAAAAATAAAAACCCTTTCAAGGACTGATCTCGATTACACCCAATAGAACTGGTCTAGGAATACGTTAAAAATAGATGATCTTAGAAAAAATTAAGAGTCACTGGCCAAAATTTTTATGTATGCTTCTTTGGTTTTTGGTTTGTGTATGGCCCCCAAACTCGTAATCCATCTAAAACCCAAATTGAATGAATCCATTACAAACAATCTAAACCCAGCAATCGACCCAGCTCATATAAACCCTAGTCTCCAAATCAACAACCAAACCAAATACTAATTATCAAACTGAGATACAACTATCATTATTTACATAGAATCATCCCTCATTTCCTTATAAGCAAGGTGAAGGAGCATCGACGATGATGCAGTAACAATGAAGGAGCAACCACCACAATGCCATAAAGTTAGCATCCAAAGATCCTCTTCTAAGAGTCCAAGTTTGTTGACCTTGAAGAAGCACACTGTGAAGATGCATCAACTATGACTTAACAGCGACGATGGAAGACCCACCACAACAGCAAGAGTGACGATTTCAAAGATGATAGAGAGGTATTGAAACTGGTGAGTCAAAATAGCTGTATGTGTAGAGGGAAGAGAGAATAGAATATGAATAAATGTGGGGTTTTTTTTTTCTTTTTTGCCAAGGGGTCTAAAAGAGAAATAAGTGATAAAGGAAATCCCCAAACCCAATGATAGACAAATTGGTGGAAAGAGGGATAGAAAAAGAAAGCATATAATATCGATTGGGTCAGGTTTAAAGGTGAGATTTTCTAGCCAGAAACCCGCCTGACAACTCAAATTTTTTAACCTGATTCCAACCAACCTAATAATGAAACCACCCATTTGCCCTACTGTCGAGCCGGATTGAGCTGGTTGGACTGGTTTAAGCGATTCTTCGAGCAAACCTACCCCCTTGTAAAAGCAAAGCAGATGCTAAAGTCATGGACTCCAGAATCACCAATGTGTGTAATCATCAATCAAAAGAAAAAAATTAATGTATTAACAGCATGCCAATCATACCTGGGCCATCTTTACCGGGTCTAATCTTACAAACTCACAAATTTTATACTAGATCAATATTTTGACAAGGTTACTATTAGATCCCACCTCCAACATGCTTATCACGCATAACAATGTTCACATCAATTGGATGTCATGTCATTGATTGCCATCTTTACTAAGTGTAGTCTTACACACTAGGTGTAACTCTGTGTAGTATTACACACTCGATAATTGTATACCATATCAATATTTCACCAAGCCAACTACTAGCTCATATCTCCAACATGCTTATGCATGCCAATGTACACATCAATTGGATTTCATTTATTACCCAGCCAAAAAAATATGGATGTCATTGACTATATAATATGAAACCCATGTGTTTAATAGATTTTAAGTCATAATTTGGGCCTTTTTAGATGAGATAGTTCTTAAATCTTTGATTATCTAATATTTAACAAATATGATAGACATATAGCCATCGTGTAATCCAACAGTAGATTAAACGAAACATTGATAAGTTACATACACATCCAGTGGATAATAAACCCACCAACTTGACGCTGCACCCATACTCTTCGCATTTAAATGCACACCAGAATACAATTCCATTTACTATCAAATCAAAAATTCTTATACTTTTAGTATTTTTAAAATATAAATATATTTTATATTTAGTGTCGCACAAGCATGAGCCTTGTGCACGGTATACTACCTATTTTATTCTTTTCCAATGAAAATCAGCACCAGATTTCAACCTGAAATCATTCCTAATGACCGTGCAAGCCAACCTCATAGGAATCCTTTACTTCTAAAGTAAGTCCACTATCCCAAACCTTCTTCGTATGTCAACCACACAAGACAGCAAGAAAGTTGATTCCTCTCCAAAGTAAACCACCATAGCTATTCATGAGCAAGGCCTGACTAGATCCACGAGACTTTTAAGCCACAAACTCCTGACATAACTGTGCATGTTCATTAGCGCAACCCAAAATAAATTTTAATTCTGGCACAACCATTCTCAAAACCAAAATAAACAAAGCCTTTCAACAAATAACACCAGTGCCATCCTTATTATTTGGGTGGAAAAATTAGTTGGGAAAGCACTCCTCAGCAGTTTGGAATTTAGTGCCATCTTCTTTGATGCAGTTAATGTGGAGAGAATGCAACTCTTACACACATTTCAGAATATTGCGAGTTCCCTTAATCAATTAAAATCCTTATTGCTTCGCAACTTGTTTGAGCGGTTTCAGGTTCGGGGCTTTACTCATAGTTACTCTACTTTATCACCAGTTTGGATGGAGGGGGTCAGAGGGGGGAACTAGAGGGGAATAGAATAGAGTTGCCTGTAATGAGGCTAATTTCCGGCCAACTATACTCCCCCTCCATCCAAACTAGCCATTAGACTTTCACTATTCTCTTAGCTTTGCTTTGTGATTTTTTGGACTCAGGAACATGAAGTGTTTTTATTTTTAATAAAGCTATTCTACTAACTTATCAAAAAATTATAAAAATAAAAAAAAAACACCAAAAAGAAATTCTGGCATTAGACCTAGTTTGTCCATAATAACTATCTAACAAATAACTCTCTCTCAACAAGTTACTAAAACTTTTCCACTGTTCAAAAGAGCGAGATTTGCTCCAAAGTCAAAACCCTACAAATCCTTATATGTTCCCTTGAAGTAACATTCCACTCCCCAGTCCATGCTAGCCCACTTTTGATCCACATAACGAAATTACTGCTTGCAATAAGTAATCAGTGCACAGCCCAAGAGCACACAAAGTAGTTTTCAAGATCAAGTATGAATTGTACCTGGCATTGCAGATTTGTTATTGTAGACCTCAATAAAGCATCCCCAACTATCAGTCTCAACTTTTTAATGAACTCATCGCGACCTATCTTCTTTGTCTGGTCAACATCCAAAAAAATACCTTAGGAGCAGTTAAGATGATAAAATCAAAACAGAAATTTTCTTTTTATTGGAAGGAAGCTGGGGTGGAGCAAAAGAGCTAACACCAAAGTTACTAAACTTACCCTAAACAATTCATAATGTTCATTAATCTCGTCCATGACCTCAGAAGAAACTTTCTTTGAAATGGCAGCAAACAACATGGGAAAAGGCATCCAAGGAGATTTAGGAGCTCTTGTATTGCTTGAACCCAGACTGGGAGCTTTCCCCTCAGATCTTCCAGAATCTGAAACTGGTTGACTTATGCTCTGCTAAGAGAAATCACATTCAAAGTCGAAAGCAGTTAATAATTGCAAATTTGCATAACAATTAACATCTAATGCTGCAAACTCTTCAAAAACCAACACATGCACACAGATCAATATATATTTATATATAAACAAGAATGGCTAAACTCTCTTATTTTGGTTCAAAAATCAAAAGACATGCATTCTCCAATTTACTTTAATAAGTACAAGCTTCAAATATCAGGGGAAAAAAATGCATGGTAGCAATCATCTTAAATCTATGTAGGATGCAGAAGATAAAGGGCTAAAACTTGCATGGCGTAAAACAAAGCACAAAGATGAAAATCCCAACCAAAACAGGATAAACAAATTGACTATGATTTGTTTACTAATAACAAGTAATAAAAACAAAGCATCGCCAAAATATAGAAAGATTAATCTTTTTTAAAAGTACTAACTTTAGGATTAAAAAAATTAAAATAAGTAAACAATAGAAAAACTTAGCAGCAATAGACATGCATAATAAGGATTAATAACCTCCACCCCCACCAGGGTAGTCAAAGGCGAGCTGACTGCTCGTCTATGCACTAAGACGAGGTGAGGCACCCTAGAGCTTTAAGGTAAAGTGCCTTTGGTGAGGCACTCGCCTTTAGAGCCTAGGTGAGCACCCAAGCGCTTCGAAACAACTGTAAGGCATGTGAGAGGCTCAATGAAACTTGGTTCCAAAATAAATGAGGGCAGTTCTGTAATTAGGCAAAAAAGGGTAGTTCAGTACTTTAATTCAAGTTTGTTGCCATCACATAAACTTGTAACACAGCCTCCCACCAGTTTGAAAAATTCAAACTGTGTCTAATAAACATGAGATACATACAATTTGAGTTCACTACATTTATAAGAACTAAATTTAGAATTTCACACCTCACACCTCAGGCAATACAAGTACTTGAGGCCTTAAGGTTGCCTTTTGCCTTTGACTAGATGCCACACACACAAATGTCTAAGTTAACATAATAAATATAAAAGTATGATTCTTTTCCTTTCTTCTTTTTCTCCTTTATAAAATAGAAATATGCTTCTTCAATAAACTATTACTCTTCATACTGCATTCACAAACCCGCAGAAGCAGGAGAATTGCGCACTGGGTACAACCTCTATATTATCTTCAAAAATATTAGAAGTCACTTCAAAATTTCTACTCATCTTTAGCAATACACATTCTGAATTTTTAACTCGTCCAAGTATTTCTCATTCTTGAAAGTAATAAAATTTAGATGATTTAATTATTAAACTACAAAAAATATAATTTTATATTTTATTTGGCAAATGCCATGTCTAACATAACCATTTTTTAGGCCTATGTAAATACTTGAGTGTATTCAAACCCCAGTACTTGGGCAAAAGCCATTAGCGCCATATCTAATTAAATTATTTAAATAAAAACATGAAACAAATAACACAAGAAACAAAACACCATGTAATAAAGTAAGACACTTACCAAATCAACTGCAGAAGACTCTAATTGTTGGTGCTTACGCACCTGACAAGATGTAACCCCTGAAATATCAAGCTTAGTCTCACTTCCAATCAAATGCCCTGTAGGAACAACATGAAGTACTAGGTGCTCAAGTACTAAAAAAGCTTAAAGAAAAAAAATCCATGGTAATCATACAGCATCCGCAGAAGACATGGCTGGCTATCTCAATGAATCAGCAGTTGCAGTGATGAATCAGCTCTTCATTGTAACAAAGTCCAACCAAGAGGAGATATCTACAATCCATGGATGAAGCCCTGTTTCCTAAAACTAACAACTTCTAAACCTTTTACATCCAAGTTTGAAACAGAAATTGTGCAATTGAGAACAAGAACAACTAGTTCATTTCTGCTCAATTGCATAAGTAGCACGCATATCATGTAATAAAATGCAAGAACACAAGTTCTTGCACACAATCAGGGAAATTTGAAATAACAACGAAACTAAAAAGAAATCTAAAAGGAGTCATATTCACCTTCAGTTTTGGAAGAGATCTTGAAACTAACAACAAATTCTGGATAGATGTGAGTATTCATATTCATAGTCCAGACTATATAAATATTTGGATTTTGAAGATCATCCACTCCACTATCATAGTCTTTGCAACCGGGAAGGCTTTGTCTAGAGCCAGAACAAACAACCTCCATGCTTCCCATTATCACTCGGCACAAAACCAAGTGTTGTACCTCATTTTCGTCAACATCACAAAAATTTGCACTGTAATCAAGTCAAAATTTTAATCCTTCTTTAAAGGCATTAACAGAATAACTAAAATGTAAATAGTAACATGATAAGGACAATAAAGAAGACCATACAAAGAAAGTTTTTTTTTTTTTTTAAGCAATAATAATAATAATAATGCATCCCATGTAAACCTTAAACGAAAGCAGTGTAAAAAAAAATAGTGACAATATGATAAAAATATGAATAACAATGACATTCATAAGATGATTCCACTATCCACAAAGAAGCTGAGTTCAAACATGAAGCAATTAGGAGCACACAAAAAGTGAAGAGAAACATTCAACAATAAATGGTTCAACTTGCTGCTAAAATTAGTTCGGTAGCCACAACCAGGTGCAAGTCCCAAAGGGGCAACAAACCAGATTGACTAACCATAGGCAATGGTAAAGAAAAATTAACACAAAACAACAACTCTTTCTAAGAACTAGACAAATTTAATGTATTCCAATATAGTGAAGAAGCTTTTTTTAAAATATATAATAATAATAGAGCAGTACTGCCATAAAGAGCTGGCCAACTGTACCTAAAAAAGGGACAACAATGCCAAATGCAAAGAAAATTCTCAACTTCTCCTGTGGAGATAGGTATCACCCGATAAAGGTTCCCTCTTATAGCACAAATTTCTCAACACTTTTGAAGAAAATATAAGAATTTTAATGTATAACTTAATAGACTGGGAAAGAAAACCCCAACCTGGTGTAAGAGCAGTTAGCAGCTGCAAGATGAACACCAATACCATACATGGACTTAATTATGGAAGGTCCACAATGACCAAGCCCATATGTCAATATTGTAGACAGCTCCCCTTCAGAACAAGCAAGCCAAGCATGTTGAACATTTGCATTCCCACGGCATTTTTGGGTTAGTTCTGCCTGCTTCTGAAAAAGCTCAAATCGAGCTTGCATTGAAGTGCTTACACAACGGTATGTATCAAGAATGTTGGGTCTACCAGAAGCACCCATACCCACAAGAAACAACTTCTGCACAGAATCACAATTATATTCTTCATTTTCAGATACAGGCGCCATGACTAAATTTGCAGGTATCTGTTTATTTTCCTGAAAATCCTCATCCATTTTTGCATCAGACTCTCTACTACAACTATTCTCAACATCTATAGCATAGCAGTTGCTAGCAGGTTTACTATTGATTTGTATCTGCTTAACTAGATCATTTGACTCCCCACTACATTCCTTCAGCTTGGATTGATCCACTCCATTGATTTCAATTTCCAACAGCAGCTTGATCTCTTGAGGCCCATAAGGCTCCTCCAACACTGGGTCTTGATATTCCCCAGTTTCAGGTTGATGGCAGTCAAAAGTTTCAGGAAAGAAGCAGCTATCTGCTTCATCAATCCAAGCAATGGGTTCCTGTAAGGTTGTTTTCAAGTCCACTCGAGACATATGCAGAAAATCAAGCATAAAGCGATGGCCATTGTACTCAACCTCTACAGCAGACTTCTTAACCTGAAAATCTTCCCTAACCACATCAACAACACTCTGGGGGAAATCAATCCATTCGCCATCCTGATAAAACATTAAACGCTTTGGTGTCCCAGTTTTCACATAATTTGAATAACATTTGAGCAAAGATCTCCCACTAGGCCCATAGCTCATGTCCTTCCTTTGGCACCCATTCAATTTCCTCCGTTTGCCAAGCTTATTTTGCAACGAATCCCAAGTGGGCCTAACTTCATTCAAATATGTAGCAAGCTGGGTTGCCCGCTTTCTTTTTAAGTCCAGCACAACTCTCTTACTTCTATCCGATGCCTTTGCGATATTTGCTTCCATTTTTATCTACTTGATCAATATCTATCCGCAAGTCTAAATCTAAAAGCTCAACCACACAAGAAAAATTCAACTCTAGCTCCCAACCAGTCTCAAAGAAATAGTACCATTTTAGATAATTGGGAAACCCTGAAAAATAAATAAATATATAAATATATACAAAGATCAACAAGCAATGCAGACATCTAGTGCAAGTTCCAAGCAAGTCCAATAAGCATCAAGACTTGTGAACCCATTTTAAATTTAAATATTCAGCCAATTACAAATCCTCAATCCCGATAATTTATGCTTTGCAAGGTTGTAATTTGAGAAAACCAAAACAAGACAATATATCATGCCAAGGACAACCATACTGAAGTAAGGAGCCAGCCACAAGGAGAAAAAGAATTATATGGGGTAAGATACATGCAAGCACAACTATATTCATATTAACTGAAAGATAGAACATACCTCGTGCTGCAATTAGTGTAGGCGCTGCAGTTAGTGATCATAATGTACATCTTCCTCTTCTCTATTACCACACTAAAACTCAAAGAAGAAAAGCCACTTCCTTATTTACTGTACAGCAAGAAACAGCTCCACTCCTAATAATAGCATCCAATAATAGGACTCAAAGCTTAAATTTCTATTCCACGAATATTTTCACAGACTTAAAAGTAATACCATAGAGTAAATTTTATATTCTAGATATTAAACACAGATTTTAAACTAATAATATTACAAAAACAAAAACACATAAATATTGCAATTATTAACCCAATAAAGAAAATAAGAACCCTATTTCAAATATATATTAGTTTATTTTAATTGCTTTATTTTCTTAAATTTTTTGATAAATATATTTCAGATTATTTGCTGCAAAAATAAGGATTAGTTTAATTTAATTGACTTATTTTCTTTCTTTCTTTTTTAATAAATATATTTCAGTTTACTTGCTTTAATAACATGGATTAGTTTTCCAAAACAAACAAGCCCTCAACTTCAGTCTCTGTTTTTCCATTCAACAAAAAAAAAAAAAAAATAGTCTTTTTCCAGATATTTTCTTCTCATAAGTTTATCTAATTTTACTAACTAAAAGTTCTGAAAATATAAATCACTTTCATTTCTTCAAGTTTCCCACCAACCAAATAATAATTAATTACCTAACAAAAAATTAAAATTTTTATTCTGCTTAAAAAAAAATTTTAGTCTTTTTCCAAATATTTTCTCCTCATAAGTTTATCTAATTTTACTAACTAAAAGTCCTGAAAATTTAAATCACTTTCATTTCTTCAAGTTTCTCACCAACCAAACAATAATTAAATTACCTAACAAAAAATTAAAATTTTTATTCTACTTAATTAGAGTATCTAACTTCCAATTACACAACAACAAGAATTCCCTCATCAAAAAATTTAATAAAAAAATAAAAAGAATTCCAAAAATTATGTCCTATTTTTGCACTAATCTACTAGCCACAGATCTGCTGAATCTAAAACACACAAATTTCTGTGCCAAAAAACAGAGACACACACACAAAAAATATATATATCAAATTCACCGAATCAGCTCATAAAAATCAACATAAAAACGATCCACAAACTCGTATAAACCGGAATCGACTCCGATCCGTGCGATTCGAGGCTCAAAATCCGACTTTTTGAAAAAAAAAAAAAAAAAAAAAAAAAGCAAAACAGATCTCGAAATTAACGAAGAAATTGAAATGAATATACCTGCGAAGCGATAAAAGAGAAAGTCAAATTCGAAGGATAGGGGTTTGGATATAGAGGAAGGGTTTTGTTTTTGAGCCAGGAGGACTGAAACTGAAAATTTTTTTAAAAAATTAAAATCAAAATACAAACCCTAACCAGAGGAGGATATGAACGGATGGATACGACGCCGTAATGACTCGGCGTGAGTCGTGAATTTTTTTTTTTTTTTTTTTTTTAAGTCGGCGGTCGTTGCCTGAGGGAGAGAGGCTTGCTATGGCTTACTTCTTCCTATTTTCCCCTAAAACCTTCATCGCTCACTTACTCTTTTGTTTTTGTTTGTTTGCTTGGGCGTAAAGCAAACGAAGGTGGGACCACCGATTCAATTTTGGGCGATGATATTATCACATGGCGTGCTTTCTGATGCTGTTGCCGTGTCTGTATTGTATTGGATGGAATATGGTGATGTTCGGTGTACTTTTGACATTATTAGGTGAGTTGGGCTGTTTTAACTTCAAATTTCTCATATAACAATTATTTTCTGCGTGGGTCATGGTCATACACGTTACATCTCAATCTAAAATATTACCGTATATACCTGTCACATATATATACATATATTACCGCATATTTTAAAGCTGTTTTTTTTTTTTTTTTTTTGGGAAAGCATATTAGTCATGACTTTTCCACACGCAAAAAGCACTCCATTTTCTACCACAACTTTATCATAATTTTGATATTGCCAGTTAAATTGGTTGATATATGTGAAAATGAAAAATTAGCTGGAGTGTTTGGCCAAAATTATTATTGCGATCTTAAAATTATTATTTTAGTCCTTTCACACTATTTATGTGTATTTGTGTTGTGATGGAGCATTATCTCAAAAATGTTAAATAAGTGTTTGGCCAAAAAAAAAAATTTCTTAGGTTTCTTTAAATATATATATATATATATAACTTTTTTTAAATTAATAAATAAACTAGCTCTTTGTTTTTTGTCACACTTTTAACATTAATAAAATCTTAAAATTTATATCTTTTAAGAAACAATATGCAAATAACTTATGGAAAACTACGAGATTTCCAAACATACACTAAGGCTCCGTTTTGAAGTCTATAAGGGAATGGAATAAAATAAAATGAAATGATCATAAAGGATGGAAAGTAAATGAATGGAATGGAATGGAATGTATTTAAGTAAGGAAAATGAATGAAAAAGAATAGAATAAAATTTAGTAACCTTGATTGGATGTTTTAAAATGAAAGAATGGAATTGAATGGAATGAAAATGAATGAAATGTAAGTAATCTTGTTTGGGAGTAACATGGAGGGAATGGAATGAAATCATTTTATGAAAATATTACTATTAGACCCTTATTTTAAAATAAATGTTGAATATATAGGGGTATTTTGGGAGTTTTAGTAAAAATTTCATTAAACCTAAAGTCATTCCCTCCCATTCCTCTCATTTTGAGGGGAACAAAATTTTGAGGTTTTGAGGGAAAAGGAAGGAATGAGCATTCTCTCCTAACCATTCCATTCCCTTCTACTTAAACTCCCAAACAAGGGAATGGATCTTACATTCCCTCCGTTAAAACTCCCAAACAAGGGGAGGGAAGAATATTCTAAAAATATTATTTTTATTCATTTCCATTCCATTTCATTCCCTCCTCCCAAACGGACCCTAAATAAAACATTAAAAAAAAAACAATAAAAAAAGTCAATTTTTTTATGTCTTTTAACTTTTTCTTGCAATAAAATAGTTTCAAATTAAATCTTATCATTTTGAATAATATCTACAATTTTAAGATTGATATAATTTTATTTTTAAATAAATTATTATAAATTAAATTGTATAGTTTTACTACCTAAAAATATTATAATTTTACTAGTTTTAAATAAACCCTAAATTTTTTTATTAAAAAATACGTTAATTTTTTATATTTAATTTGGAGGTTTGGCTCATGGATTTTATTGATGGTTAAAATTGATATAATTTTAAATGTTAAGAATTCTCTTTAAAAGTAACAGAACCATATAATTTATTTTAGTTTGAGCATTCCTAAGTCCTAACTAATTTGAAACTTTTAAATTAGTAAATTTATTTTTCTATATAGGGATTGAAATATGGATCCGATTAATCGGTGCCTTTAATACATTTGCTAATATGCCATTTTATAGAAGTTGTGGTATCATTACCATGGGAAATATAAAAAATTGTCCCAAAAAATCAATTACTTTTTTGGGTAAACTATGTAATTGATCTCTATCTTTTACATCATATTTCAATTTAGTCTCTAACCTTTCAATTGTGTCAATTGAGTCCCTAACCTTTCAATGTTGTATCAATTTAGTTCTTATCGTTATCTCTTTGATGGAAATTGCTAACGTGACTAATGGCCAAAATAAAAAATTTAGTTTATTACCACATCAATGGAAACTAATTCTTCATTGTGGTCGTTAGCCACGTCAATAATCTATATATATATATATATATAATAATAATAATAGGTGAAGCAAAGAGAAACTTGAGTAGAATTCCAAATTAGAGTTTCAATTTTGTGCCATGTGTCTAAATTTGAATTCTCAATTTTGCGCCACTTGTTTTAACCAAAATTCAAAAAAAAATATAATTAGATTATAAATTGGACTCCAATTTTATATTATGTATCTTATTTAAATTTTCTAATTTTTTGTGCTCAAATAAATAATGCATTAACATTTAACACGGAAGTCAATAAAACCGCAATGAATCTAATTAGATTATAAATTGGACTCCAATTCTATGTCATGTATCTTATCTAAATTTTCTAATTTTTTATGCCCAAATAAATGATGCATTAACATTTAACACAAAAGCCAAGAAAACCACAATGATAATGTTCATTGGCCTAAATAAAAATATCTCACTTACACATTTTTATGGATGAACTCAATAAAGTTTGGAGCTCTTCTAATCCCACTACGAGAACCAAGGAGACCAACAAGAAAGGCTATAAAAGTAAAACATTATCTCCTTCTAATGTCATATTATCATTCCATGTCTCCTCCTTCTCTCCCAACCTCTACCAACTAGATCCACACACTACCCTCTCCTCCTCCTTTCAGATTTCCAAAAATAAAGTCAGGTTCAAACACAATGTTTAGTCTCACTCTTCCTTGCTTTACCCCCTCATACATTACCGCTTCATTAGCACCTTCAAGAAGATTTCAAACTCAATGATCAGTTCTTGTCGTTAATTTTGTACTATGTGTCTAATTTCTAATTATAGTTTAATTTTGTGCTATGTGTCCAATTTGATTTCTAAATGTTGGTGTTAAGTTACCTCCATTCATAATGCTCAATGTGGAAACTGAATCTACCAAAATGAATATCTCATCATCACAATTGTTAATATTTCCGTGCGTAAATACGGATTACATGCTAGTTTACATCTAAAAGATAATGGCAAAAATTAAATTGACACGACACTGAAAGGTCAGAAACCAAATATGTAATTTACCCTACTTTTTTATTTTCCCATAAAAAGTTTTTATAAAAACTTCCTAAATTAATGCTCTAAGAGCATTAGCATCAGTCTCACCAAACTACTTTTTCAACTAAAATATAGCTAAAGCCCCTCAAAACTCTTGTTTATCAACCTAAATATTTTGTCCCACAAAGTTTCAAATGTACAATGACCTCGCTGCTAGTATCGAGACACTATCGCTCACCAACCCAATTTCCACAAATTTTATATTTATCTCCCTCCATCTCTGCCATTGTCTTTGTTTGCAACCATCAGACCAAATACTCTTCTCCCTCTTTTTCTCTTCCTTATAATTAGGCCTCCATGGCTAGATTTGAAACATGATACTCTTGCTCCCCTCTTGACAATTGTGGATGAGCTTTTTCCTCTACCAATAGCTCATCATAATGATTCCAACAATTTTGATTTGATTTATGGGTCACAATATGGTTGGTGGGCTACAACGGGTGTGTGGGTTTGGTTGGTGGCCAACAACAAAGATGATTGTGATTTGGGTTTATGGCTAGGTGTTGGGTTTGCGAGGCGAGTTGAGTTTTTGGTTGTGTTGTTGTGTGATGATGGTAGATGGGTTTTTGTCAAGTTGATAGTAGCAATAGCAAATCTTTGAGATTGTGAACTAGGTTGGGTTTGTGTTTGTTCTAGGTTGTATTTGACTAGGTTTACATCTGGTGTTTGCTTATGGGTATTTTCAATGATCTAGGTTTGTGTTTGATTTGCTCATGTGAATTTTCATTAATTTGGGTTTGTGTTTGGAACTTTGCATCGAGGTTTTGTTTGATTAGGAGGTCTGAAATTGGGGAAACCAGAATTAGGGTGTGAATAAATAATAAAAAGGGAAAAAAAGGAAATAATATTCAATTGGAATAGTGATATAGTATTGAAGCTGATGTATTTGTTGAAAATTGAAAGTTCAAATAGTGTAAAACACTATAGCTTGTTTAGACTCTCAATTTTAAAACTTACGGCTAAATTGCTTTTACCATACTTAGTGTGTGTTTGGCTCCAAATTAAAAAGCTAGCTTATTTTACTATTCAACTTATTTTTGCTACTATTCATGGGTCTCATTGTACTTTTTGTACTATTCATGAGTCACACTGTACTATTTCAGTTAACTTTCAACTTAACCTACAGTACTTTTAACAAAAAGTTTTCAATTTCAGCAAAATAAGCAGATCTCAAACAGACCCTTAACTAAGTGCGAAATAAGTATAAATGAAATGCAATAAACTGGAACTACTCTTTAGTGCATAAATATAAACAATAAGCAATAAATGTAAAGCAAAAAGAGTAAGGAAGGAGAAATGTAAACACAAGATAACATCGAAACCTATTATCCAAGAGGAAAACCAAAGAACTCGACGTAAAAACCTCTCCACGACCCTCCAAACTGAAATGGTCAACTAGTGAATAAGTTGAAGTACAATGATACCAAAAAAACCTTCCAAGCCTAATCTACTCAATGTACTTAAGCCCTTCAAGTTTCAGCTACCAATGGACTTCTCGAAATCTTATCTTCACTAATTTCCTGAATCCCGCAATACCACCCGATTGCATCTGCCAAGCCTCACTGGCTTATTTTGGCAAATACCAAATGCTTCCCAAGTTCTAAAACACCATCTACACTCTGAATATGTGTGAATTGTGTTTGAGTATAAATCTCCTTTCAATGTATAATAATGGGAGAATGGAAGAGAAGGGAGTACAAGAATTTATCTCTTGGTAGTTCTCTCTAACAATGTGATTGTTGTAGAAACTTTTCTAGAGTTTTTTTATGAATAGCGTCCTTTCACTTTTGTAGGTAGTGAGGATATATATAGTATGAGTGAAGGGTATAAGAGTCACACTCAAAATCATCTAGGCAGAGAGTTTCGCAAGTCACTCGCGATTTGGTCAAGTTACAAAATGACTCGCGAAATACGATCTGGTAAAAAACTGTTTAGCTTCCAACATGTATTTTTCACGTGACCTTTCGCAGGTTGTCCACTCGCAAATCAATCGCGAGCAAATCGCGAGATCAACTGTCTTAAGCAATCTTCACCAACTTAATACTAAACTCATTACAAATAAATCTCATAAAATATAAGGAAATAAATTAATACAATTACAACACTTTTTATTATGAAATAAAGCCAACATAAATGTTACATGGAAAAACATAATTTAACAAAACTAAATAAGATGGCTAAACTAGAAAATGTAGAACTTTTTAAGTTAATTTAGTTAAAAAAGTGAAAGTCTAGTATGAATGCTTTATGATCAATAAATATATGGATAAAAATATCTATAAAAAAAAGAGAGAGAGAGAGAGGGGCGATTCATTTCTACAGTACAAAACTCATTCATCTCGCTTATTTCGCAAGAAGAAAAAGAAGAAAACAAGGGATCCGTTGAATTTCAAGTATTTAGTTGGACCAATAAAATAAGAAGACTTACTTCACATTTGGAATTGCACAGAAAAGACTATTCCTCTCAAAGAGGTCTCCGTAAAATTCTGAAAAAACGTTAACGATTGCGGTCTTATTTGTCATAGAAAAAGAGAGTACTTTATAAATACTTAATAAATCAGTTATTTTTGTGAACTTTTACCTTAAAAAAATAATAATTAGACTTTTTTTATTAAAAAAAAAAAGATTTTTATACTATTAATTAAGGAGTACTATTCCAAGAATTGGACACCCACAAAGAATGTCTAGTCGCAAAATATGGACATTCATTAATTTACTTTGGAAACAAAAACAAAAGGTAGGCCAGTGCTTTTGTCTTTTTCGTCTTTTGATTGCAAAAGATGGGCCCGTGTTATTTGTTGTCAAAAAGGTGGAAAATGAGTTAGAAGAAGAAAGTAAGGTGAGTGGACCCGTAGAGGAAGATGTTTTTTTATTTCCTTGTTTCTCACAAGTATCGATAAATATTAATCAATTACCAATGAAAGACGACAAAAATGGGAAAAAAACACACAAAACAATGGTTTTTCCACGAAGCTGTAACAGAGAAGTAGACGTAGTTTTGCACGGATATAAATGGATTGGGTCGGGTCAAAAAAATTCATGGATCATTAATTGAAAAAGACTACGCTTTCATGTGTTTTTCCAATGTCAATACAAATAAGAGGGAAAAAAGATTTGGTTAGCAAAAAAAAAAAAAAAAAAAAAAAGAGGGAAAAAATATCAAATATTAGAATTGGAAACATATTATAATATATATACTATAACATACTCTCTTAATATCTTTCGATACCCCCAAAAAAAAAAAAAAAAAAAACCAATAAAAGATCAGAGTTGGAAATTACATATATCTTAAAGTTTAGCATTTTATAATTAAGTTAGCTTATTTGTCCAATAATTCAACACAAACTAAAAATAATAAAAATAAGACAAAAGAAAACATGTATATGCTATACTCAATTTTAGGAATAAACTTACCAAATTGGTTTAGAGGAAAATTTCCTAAATCTATTACATGACAATTGATAAAATCATTCATATGTATTTTTAATTATATGATCTATTAAATGAGTCATGTAACTTGTTTAAATAAAAAAAAAATGTTTATAGTTTTATGAGTCACCATGTAATAGGTTATAGGAAATCAAAGGAAATTTGTCCAAAACTTGATAAACCCATAATCCATTAATAATTAATAAACCTTAAAAGAACTTATCATATATAAGATATAAACAAAGAGAAAATCAAGGAACATAGCAAAATCTCACAATAGGGCTAATTGCAATTTACCTACCTGTAGTTTGATTGAAATTTAAGTTGCCTTTGAAATTTGACACTTTACCCATATGAGGTTAGCTCAGTTAAGGTCTTGTAACCCATCTTTGTTAAAGATTAAACTAAATATGTAATTTTACTCTATTTTTATGTGTTTCTCCTCCCAAAACACAAAAAAAAAAAGGAAAAAGGAAAAAAGCAAGAGAAAACTAGATTAAAAAGTCAGGGTTTTGAAAAAATTTAAGAACAAACATTACCACCATCATAGAAGCTTCTCTCTCTACATAGAAGCTTTTGTGAAGAATCATCAAATATAGCAAAAACAAATTCCTTCATCTATTTCTAGCAACCAATGAAGCCATAGCATCTAAAGCTTAAATCAAACCCAAAAAATACCCATAAAAAAATTCATACTTGGGTGTTGGTGGTGGTTGTGCACATTAGCTCATTGGAGGAGAGAGGGGTGGCTCATGGAGGTTCCTGGATTGGGTTTTGGGTTTGATTTCTTGGGCTGAGCTTTTGGTTTGGCTTAACAAAAGCAATCTTCATTTGAAGGCACCCTTCTCCCTTTTTTCGAACTCTTTGCTAAAAAGAAAACCTCGTGATTCTTTGTTGTTACTTTCAATAGGCAAATGAGGTTGGAGCTTGTTTTAGGATTGGTTTTTGGGGTTTGTTAATAGTGGGTTTGGGTGAGTATTCTAGAGGGTTGTTTGTGTTTGTTGTGCATATGAGAAAGGGTTGGATTGAAATGTTTAGATATAAAAAGCTTGTGTTTTGGGGGGGGGGGGGGGGGGAACCCTCACTTTTTTATCTTATTTTTTTTTTTTAATGTTTTAAAAGGAGAGAAACATAAAAGAGAGAAAAATTACATATTTAGCCATATTTTTAACAAAGGTGGGTTACGGAATCTTAACTGAGCTAACTTGTCCTCAAGTGGGCAAAGTGTCAAATTTCAAACCATAGGTAGACAACTTAAATTTCAACCAAATCACAGGTGAGTAAATTATAGTTAGCCCCTCATAATATTTTCACAACACTCCTAGTTTAATTGTGTTGGATCCCTATATAATTTTATTTCATTTTATTTTGACTTATAGTAAATTGACATCTCAATTTGTTATGAAAATGTAGTGAGATTTTACTGTGCCAATAAAATAACTTGAACTAAAGTTAAATCACCTAGAAAAATAAAATAGGGGAATGAGATTTGATCCTAAACATTTCCCTTTGAAACACTAGAAAATATTAATTAATATTTTAAATTAGCCTAACCTTGCATAAAAAGGAAATAGGCATCACATAAATTATAAAATTTATAGGAGTGGAATGTCGAGTCTTTGTTATCCATGCTTACTCATTGATATATATGTTTTTTTTTTTTTTTTTCATATAACAAAACAAAAATAATTCATATTTATGTCCCTTTTTATGAATAAAAGTTTCAATCAACAAACTAGAGAGTAAAGACTACACCAATAGCTACACTATAAATAAAGATTTATGATTTTATGTTGCGAAGACCAATACGTTGTTCCCCGTATATGCTTTATTCAATCAACATGCTCATCAATAAGCAAAGGATTAGTTTCTTTGAAAAACCTTAAATCAGGGGGCAGTTCAGACCTGACCTAAAACCGCCAAATCGACGAAACCGACAACAATTGACCCATTATCCGCCCAATTCGAAGCTCCCATTGGTTGGCAATGGGTCTCCTCCTCCCCAATTATAAAATTATCCACAAAAAGAAAACAAAGTAAAAATTATTGTGTTTCTAACGTCACTTCACAAATTATATTTTAACTTCCTCCATTTAGGCCAGATTTATGAATTAGAAGTTTTAATTTTGTTTTCAATTATCTCAATGGTTATATATCTTAACCAAATTTTGGAAATGTTTTATATAAATACTTATAAATTTAATACAAAACTTTTTTATGGGATGAATTAATAGAAACTTCTTCTTCTTCTTCCTTTTTTAAAAAAAAAATAATCAATGGACACATATTCATACACAAACACAATTGTCTTACAAACCGACATGCAATAGATGAAAAATAGAACATAAGCCATATGCTAAGTTATTGGCAGTATGTTGTGTATATGTAACTAATGTAAGCGCTGATCTCAGTTTTGTTGCAAAATGTGTCCAAGCATATAGATATAGGTCCATAAATAAGAAATTTTATGAAATGAATAAAAAATCATAGACCAACTTATAATATACATGGTGGATAACACAGAGCATCTTGACGATAACATCCTAAAATACATGTTAAGTGGTATATGGCCTCCTCTCCTCTATCAATGAATCCCTCTCCTTCCAATTGATCACTTGTTTCTCCAATGCCCTTGGGCTGTACCTAGACCTGGCTATCGGCTCCATGGCCATTAAACTTATCCAAGGTCTCCGACTTGGGCATAGCTGGGGCCTTGGTGGTTCAAGAGCATCATATACCTGAGGCCAATACTGGGACTTAAAAGAGAGGTGCATGATTTCCAATTGTTTGCCTCTTATCATCTGTGACCATGTTTGGATGCTCAGAAACAAGGCCAGACTGGGAGAAGAGCGGGGCACAGTTTCAGAATTGGTTCTAAAGATCCAGCCACCATTTAATGGAACACAAAAATGCATGGCTTGACATGGGTGGAATTAAGCAAAATGTGAAAGATCTTGGGTGGTCTCCTCCCCATCTCCTGTCACCCGACTCTAGTTTCTCAAGCCTTGGAAAGAGCTGAGCCCTAGCCTTGACATGGGCATGGGATGGAGTTAAGCAAAATGTGAAAGATCTTAGGTGGTCTCCTCCCTCATCTCCTGTCCCCCGACTCTAGTTTCTCAAGCCTTGGAAAGAGATGGGCAAGGGCTCAGTTTTGATGATCTTTTGTATTAGCTTGGTGCCCTTTTTGTACAATAAAAGATGCTTAATCAACCCAAAGAAAAGGGTTAATTCCTAAACTATACCAAAAGTTTGTTCTTCGTCCTTAAACTTTAAAAAGATCTTTTGTAAAGATTTTTTTTTTTTAACGAATCTATAGCTGATAGTCAAGGTCATGTAATTAATTCCTGAACTGATTTTTTTTTTTTTTAATACAAGATAAAAATTTTACTCTAACCTAATCTAAGTGTATATGTACGTAAAATTCCCTCTTAAAGACTTGAACCCCAACCCTTGCCCCCCTCCCCCAACACCCCACAAACACTTATACTTGTAAAGTAACCATCACACAAAGGGTTTGTGCTGGTTAGACTGGTATTATTAATCATGCTAGCCTTGGTATGAAAGTTATGCATGAATGTAATACTCATAATTTCCCTCTAGACCTGACTTCCGTCGAAGCTTCATCTACAAATGAATAAGACTTTTTTTTTTTTTTTTTGATATAAACAAATGGATAAAACTTAGGTCTTAGTATATATGAGTTATTGAAAATAAATAAGAAGGGAGCAATGCCAACCCTCTTGATAAAACAAGAAGTTAATAATTGCTCTTTTTTTTTTTTTTTTCAATAGTTTAGAAACAAAAATATGGATGAAAAAAGAATTTTTTTTATTAGTTTGTAAGGTGATTATTTTATGCACATATCTCTCATTTATTAGATTTCGATACAGCTGATGTAATATTATTTGATACCAAATACCTTCTCCTATTAAAAACCAAGACTCCAAGATTTATTTTTAGAAGGCATAAATAAGAAAATCCCTTTTGGCAAAAAAACTCGTTACAATCCACAAACAAATATTTCCATTATCTCCTTGTTGGAGAAGCATTACCATTAAAAACTAAACAATTCTTATAACATCACACTGCCATTCTCTCCTTCTTTGCAAACATAATTGTATTGCACTTTTAAAAATTACAACATCACACTTCCATTCTCTCCAATTTGTATTACACTTTCAAAAACTCCAATTTGTTTGGAGAGAACCCATCCATCCCTTTCACTTTTTTCCCCTCATCCACAACTATCAAAAGGAATTTCGTGTCTTAGACTCCCTTAATTGCAGAAAGATAACTATAAACAAAATATATTTTATTCTCTTTTTATAATTCTATGTTTGTCATGCGAAACAAGATCCTTTAGGGTCCGTTTGGATAAGAGATGGAAAAGTGGGAGGTTAGAAGATATTTTAGTTTCACTCATTTATGTCTGGTTAGAGGGATAAAAAAAACGAAGAGATGGAAAACGTTTTTATTGAGTTGAGAAGAGAGATAAGATGATAGAAAATTGAGTTTGTATAAATTTACATTCATATCCCTATTACATTTTTTTTTTTTTGGAGATAACATTAATTTCTTTAATGTATATAAAATAAATACACAATTTAGTATAAAATTTCATAATAAACACAAAAAATTGCAATGTCAGTTAATAAAAAAAAAAAAAAAAAAAACAACAACAACAACACAATGAAGAAGAATAAAAAGATAAGTATGACTATCAAATATCAACTATCCACAACCATATCCCAAAAATCTGAAACATAACCTTCAATTCCCAAAAAGAGAAGAAGATAGAAGTGAAGGAAGCAGGAGCAAAGGGAAAGATAAAAAGAAGATAGAAGCTAAGAAGTAGGATCTAAGTGAAAATAAATAAAAGAATGAGTCAAAAGTGTAGATAGGAAGCTGGAGCAAAGAAGACGAAAAAGGGGGAAAATAAAAATAAAAATAGAGGAAGAACGAACAAAGAATTAAGAAGCATAGGCCAAGGACCAAATAGTCTTTCCACAATATACACAAGTTCACTGTCCATTTTGGAGAGATTGTGATTTGGTGTGCCCAAAAAGAAAACAGCTAGGCCCAACCAGTTTTCTAACCCCCTCCCCCTCCCAACCAAATACATTTCCCAACCATTTTCTCTCATATTTTCATCTCTCATTTTTCCATCCTCCCTAAAATCATCCCAACCAAACAAACCATTATTTTAGAGTGATAATAATGACCTCTTCTATTGTTTGGCTCCCTTATTTTTAGGTTTATGGTTACTGGATTAATAATATGGCATAATCTTGGCCCTTTATTATAAAAGAAATGTGAGGATTAAAAGAACTCCACATGAAAGATTACCATAAAATCTCTAGAGGATTCTAATCATTGTCATGCATGGGTTATTTCTCTTGGAATATGGCACTAGCATTTGGCATAATAATCTTCTATAAGAGCAATGGCATTAGTAGCTCTATCCCAAATGTCATTTTAACACACCCAAGCCTACTTATCTATTTTAACACACCACTTTATAATACACCTCAACACATTAAAATAATATATTCAGCCAATTAAAAAATTCATTTTAATCCACAACCATAAACCCAATAAAAAATTATTTCACAACCCAAATCCACCCATAACCACCACGACCACAACCCAAATCTACCAAAATCCAACCAAATTTGCAACAAAAAATATCTCATAAACCAACCAAAATCACACCACCCGCCCCCCCCCCCCCCCCCCAAAAAAAAAAAAAAAAACCACCACCTCCTCCTAAAACTCACCACAACCGGAGGATAACAAAAATAGTCGACCCACAACCCACCAACCAGTAGCAGAAAGGGAGAGAGTGAAAGAGTCTGAAAGGGCTAAGAGTGAGGAGGAAGATGATGACTGAGAGAGAGAGAGAGAGAGAGAGAGAGAGATCTAAACAGTAGCAGCAATATCGATGAGATCAGTGACGGGTGAGGTTAGCAGTGAGGTGTGAGAGGAAGAGGGTTACTGAAAGTGAAGCAAGAGAGGAAGAGGGTTACTGAAAGTGAAGCAAACGCACGAGCGAGAGAGAGAGAGAGAGAGAGAGAGAGAGAGAGAGAGAGAGGGGGGGGGGGGGAATTTGTTTTAGCATTTCTTCTGTAAATGGTTCTGTTCATCCTTGCCAAATTTTTTAGCATTTGAAACATGTGATGTAATTGGTTTTGTAGCATTTAGTGTGCTAAAAAGCTAAAATTTTATCATCTCTGATGCTTAGAGCTTGCACCAAGCCACTATGCTATGGTCAAGAACCCTTGAATACTAGTACGATGTGACCCTGTTCTCTAATGATGATTCACTTCGGAAAACAAGTAATTATGATTGTTTAAATATCAACCCCTTTTTTATTGATTGAATACATTTTCAATTGATGTGAGGTAGGAATTTGAATAAGCATAGATAATTCATGAGATTATTATCTTGAAATTTGATTATTTGTTTGATAAAATTCTTAAAAATTATAATTCTCGATCACGTTTCGATTCCCATTCCCATTATATGCAAAAATTCTAACTCCCACTCACCTATTTAGGAAGTGTGTGTCAATTCTCACATATCTTATATATAGAATTACTAAGTAATATTTAATTCAAATTTTCATTTTTATTTTTTATTTTTTAGAAGTAATTATATATTAGTTAACCTAATCTTACATATAGAATTACTAAGTAATATTTAATTCAAATTTTCATTTTTATTTTTTATTTTTTAGAAGTAATTATATATTAGTTAACCTAATCTTATATATAGAATTACTACGTAATATTTAATTCAAATTTTCATTTTCATTTTTTATTTTTTAGAAGTAATTATATATTAGTTAACCTAGAACAATATGTATAACTAATAATATCCAAAAGACATAAAATATATCACCTCTCAAAGCAGTTGATGACTAACAAGCAACATAATTTTCTTTTGTATGGAATGAAAATCCTCCATCTGGATTGTCATATATCTTGAAATATTCTTGTCAGGCAGTTGGCTTTAATAAAGCTCCTCATTGCCAGCCAGAAAGAAAGCTAACAAACCTTCTTTTTTTGTTGAGAATCTCAAAAGAATATCTAAACAAGTTACTAAGCAGCTGAGAGAGAGAGAGAGAGAGAGAGAGAGAGAGTTAACTGTATCATTTGTAGCAAGATCATGCACATGCAAAAAATTGAAAAAGGCTGTACGCTAAACAAAACTTTCCACTTTTGCAGGATCTGTGAGAGATGATTAGCAAACAACTTTACCCCCAAATTTTTTTTGGAGGGTCTGATTCTTGAACTCAAATATGCGACCAATTAGTTTTGGTGGAAGATGCTTGCATCTCACCAAGGTGCAATCTCCAAGCAATAACAAGAGTTTATTTTACAAAAATCACAGAGCAGCATGCTCTTTACCAGTCAACTCAATTTCCAAACCGTCTTAATAAAATTTCAATGGCAAATGATGCAGACCCTAGATTTGGTAATCCAGCCAAAAACTTGACCAATTATTATGAAATTGAGGCCAATGTTCACAATTTAATTCAGGAACCCTTGAAACTACAAAACCAATTCACAGGTCGCCTAAACCTAAAACAGCTTAAAGGAAGAAATAAAAATAAAAACAAAGCACTTATGGCAATTTTTTCAAACCTTATATTAAATAGTTCACAACATCATGTCGACAAATTCCAGGGCAAAAGCAGAAAATAAGTGATTACCAGGAATATAGCAAACCCCAATAACAGTCAGAAGTGAGCCATTATTCTGGCTCCGGCTTTGGCGTTTTCAAGGTGCGTGCAGAAGCAACTGGTGGCTGCAAACATAACCAGGGACAAAATGCGACTTTAAATTTTATGATCAGTCACAAATGCTAAATGAAACTTTGGGATTCATAAATAAGCAAGAAGAGTCTTTACACAACATTGACAAGGCTACAGAGAGAGAGAGAGAAAAAAAAAAAAAAAAAAAAAAAAGGGCAAGAAACAAACCATCATTAACAAATAAGTGACAACTACGAAAAATTATACAGTCCTCTGGTGGACCACGTTATTTGTCCACTATTCCACTAAAAAACTCCCACTTGTTTAAAATTGCCACTTGTTTAAAATTGCTGAGTCAGTATTTTAAAAAAATTTCCAACTCAGCAATTTTAAATAGGTATGAGTTTTTTAATGAAATGGTGGACCATGTCACTTGTTCACCATGTGGACCTTATAATTTCTCGACAACTACCCAGGAAACCAAAAAGAAAAAAAGAAAACCCCTGCCCGCAAACAGTCTTAATATATATTTTTTTAATAAATAAGTTACACATGCATGGGTCTTGAACACTTGCAAGGGGAGGAGGTGCCAGTTGAGCCATTCTAAACCTTTTTTTTTTTTCCAGCTAAACCCTAATATTGAGCAAACTGACAACATCCCCTTCCCAAATCATTTTTTTTTAATTTATATTTAACTCCAAACTAATTATGAGAGAGAATGTTTTACAGACCCATCACTATACAATCATATCCATCGACTCCATGCAGACAATGCACTCTAAATGGTGGCTAGTACCTCAGGCATTCAGTGGTTGATCTAAATGCTTTGGCCAAATATAGTGTTGCTAACATGGCTAACACCTGTCTACTTTTTCTTTTGCTTTTTTTTTGTTCAGGTCACCGCCGGGGGGGGGAAGGAGTGGGGGTGTCCAAACAAAACCGGGACCCAACCCAACCCACCCGCCCAACCCGTCCAATTCGGCCCGAAAACCAGCCGACCCGATGCCGGTGACGGTCGGCGGCAGGTCTCTACCCCCTAAACCCGAAACCAATTTTCTGAGGCTGAGAAACCAATTTTCTACCAACCCGACCGTCTACAGACCGGAAAGTTGCCGTTCACCATCGATAATAGTGGTTCGTCGGTGTTTTCTGTCCGATCTGTCAAGATCCGACCTTAACTCCAAGAGATCAGGCGAGATCTCGTCAAGATTCGGCCTGCCGCGATCTCGTCAAGATTCGGCCAGATTTTGTCGGCTTAATCTCTTCGAGATCCGCCAAGATCTCATCAAGATCTGGCCAGGTCTCACCAGATCTGGCGGCTTTTGGAAAAATTTCTCACAACCTGAAACCGACTTAGGACCAATCGGTACCCGATGGAAATCCGACCACCTGAACCGACTCCTTTCACCGGTCGGCAGCAGGTCTAGGCATGGGAAACCCAAATTGATTGGGTTGGTTTCAGGTTGGCACAAACCCGACCGGACTGACCTGCGGACAGCCCTAAAAAGGAGAGTATCAATAACATGAGAATATATATATATATATATATATATATATATAACCTAGCCATAAAATAAATTAAATAAACCAATATGATGACTCAAGAACAAAAATGTAACGTAGGACTATTATTTAAAAAACCCACCACCCAAACTGACATGTTTCACTTTTACTTTCTTTTCTTTTTTTCTTTTTTAAATTGGTTCTGGTTCAATGTTAGATATAGCAGGATCCGTCTGTGCATGCAAATAAATGTTTGTGACTGTCTGGGTATTCTATTTTGCAGAGTTCAATGTTAGATATAGCAGGATGCGTCTGTGCATGCAATAAATGTTTGTGACTGTCTGGGTATTCTATTTTGCAGAGAGTCTACTGTAACTAGATCCCAAAGTTACAGCTATGGAGCTCAAATCAGGCAAAAGTGGCTAGTGCTTAATAATATACAAAAATATGAACCATACCTTGCACTGAAGACCCATTAGGGTGGACCTCAACAACGTATCCCCAACAATCCATCTCAACTTTTTAACAAAATCTTCCCTACTAATCTTATTGCTCTGATGAAATACCAACAAAGAAAGAACATAATCAATTATAACTTTTTTTTAAAAGAACTATAATCAATGATGTATAATACATCCTTTAAAAATAATTACTAACCTTGAATTGTTGATAATGAATGTTCACCAACTCCATATCTTTAGGACATGTTTCTTTTGAGATAACTTCAAACAACTTGCCAAAAGGCATCCATGGTGATTTGGGAGTCTTAGAAGAATTTGAACCAAGTGTCACAATCTTTTCTTGGCATTTCTTCCCAAGCTCTGGAAATGGTTGACAATTCTCCTGCAGGATAGAGAATTAAAAATTCAACCCAAAATAGTGAACACATCATATTTCACAATTCTTGAGCTATAGGGCAATGTGGAAGTGATAAACAATTTCCCCAATCCTCTTACACATACAACGCCAATCCACCACAAGCACTCGCCACCTCCACAAATTATCAACAATCAAAAATTCTCCCAACGCCGCAATCCAAAGGAAGAAACTAACCTTTGTAGGTACTTTCAATTTCCACAACGGCTTCCATGGAAAAGATTGGGAATTAGTGGGTTGTAATGCCCTATAATAAGATTGAACTTCAAAAACTCCACCGATTGAAACATTACACTCAAAACCTCAAGGAAGATCCATGCTTTTAGGGGAAACCACAATGGGGTATTGTACATTTTTCCCTGGTATTTATTTTTGGTAAGTTCAGTTGATAGTGTTACACTCCTACAGAGGGGGTTTGTGTTACACTCTAAAACCCCAAGGTTGAAGCGTTACACTCAAAACCTCAAGAAGGTTCCACTCTTTTAGGGGAAACCACAATGGGATTTTGTATATTTTTCCCAGGTTTTTATCTGTTGTTGCACTATTACTTTAAGATTGACTTTAGTTGATTTGTATTAACATTTTAAGGCGTCAAATTAAAGTTGTTATTTAATATCCATACATAAAAAAAAAAAAAAAAAGGAACGTTAGTGATTTTTTTTTAATCCAAACACCAAAAAATGTTTCCCTTGGCATTTCAGGAACACCACCACACATTGGAAAACAATCAATTTTCCTTGAAACTGTTTGCAACTAAAAACATTTTATGCTGAAATAATTGGACTGTAAGTTTGGATAAGATTAAAGAGTTGTTGAATTGACATTTATAATAGAGGCTTGGGTAGTACCTAACTCTTTTCATTTTCTTTTTTTGCACCTATCACACTAAGTGTCATTTTATCAGTTGAATGGTACACATGACAAAGAAAACCCAGGTATATATGCTCCCTATCAAGGATCACTGCTAACAAAACAAAACGGCCAACAAAGAATAAAATACATAAAGAGCATGCAAAAAAGCTTACTGATACAACTGGAGAGCGATACAACTGCACCTGGCTTTGAGGCCCCTCACAAGTAGTAATTCCCGAAACATCAATTCTATTTTCTTTAGCAACAAGACATCCTGCCATAAAATCACAAAGTTCTAATGGTGCAATACTCAAACGAAGTTCAAAATATTAGAACTTGCTAAAAGCAGCTAAGAAAAATTAAGGTCTCCATATATCCTCCCCAAAGACATGGCTCAGACTCATAATAGACAGTACAATGTACATAAACTGCCTGGCCGTTTTTGGCCAGGTTGACTGTGTGTCTGTGTCCCATATCAAACAGATTCAAAAATCAAGATGAACTGCTACACGTGAATATAAGGTATACAAGATCATTTCCAAAGTTCTCCAAAGAGAGAATACATTAAACACAAGAAAAAGGAAATAAAGAAAAACATACCACCATCAGCACTGGAAGACATCTTGAAACTGACAACAAACTCTGGAAAAATATGGGTATTCATATTCATATTCCAAACTATATAATGATGTGGGCTTGGAAGGCTATCAACTCCACTATCGAAGTTTTCAGTACTGGGATGACATTGTACAGATCCAGGACTGACAACCTCCACATTTCCCAATATCACACAACAGAACACTACGTATCTTATTCCATTTTCGTCATCATCACTATAACTTGCACTGTAAAAAAACAAGAGTTGAGTCCTCCCAAAAGAAAACAAAATAAGCACAACTCAAAGAAATATTATTATCCATCTGGTTAAGACCAAGGGCTTCCCAAAATATAAATAGAGAGGAAAGGGGGTGGCAAAACCTGTATTAGAAAAATAATTTCCCATGTGCTCAAACCTTGTACAACAGTCATTATCTTCATTATAAATATTCATTGTAATTCAAATGTAGATCATATTTCCAAGGGAGTTTCATGTGTGTGTGTGTGTGTGTGTGTGTGTGTGCGTGCGTGCGTGTGCGTGTGTGTGCAAATACTGACCTTATATGCGAATAGTTTAATGGTGCAAGGTGAACTCCAATGCCATATGAGGACATCATTTTGTGTCCACCATGCCCAAGCCCATATGTCATGATGCTAGATAAAGCATCTTTAGTAGCAGCTAGCCAGCCATATTGGACATTTGGATCGCCACGATTCTTCTTGGTTATTTCAACCTGCTTTTGAAATAGCTCTAGCCGAGTTTGCAACAAATCACTAGAGCAGCGCTTGACCTCTAGTATATTTGCACTTACAGATGAACCCATGCCCGTAACAAACTTGTCCTTCACGGTATCAGAGTCCAGCACTTTGTGCATAATTACATACTTAGTTGTTCTATTTTCAGCAATTTGTTGATTTTCCCACCTAGACTTGTGTGAACTGACATCTGAAGTTCGATTATCATTGTCACTGACTTCCAGATCCTCACAATTACTAAAAGATTTTAGTTCAACTTTATTCCGCTTAGCACGAACATTTGACTCTTCAACACATTCTTCTGAATTAGAACTATTCACTTCAGTTAATCCAATCTCAAGCTGCAACTTGATGTCAGGCATCTCATTTGGCTCTAATAATGAAACAGTTGCATCATCATCTAACTTAGATTGGCAGAACTCACATCTTTCACTAACACAAGAGGGGAATTCTGGAAAGAAGCAACATCCTGCTTCATCAATCCAAGCAATGTACTTCTGTAAACCTGTTTTCAACTCCAATTCAATCATATACAAAATATCAAGCAATAAATGGCAGCCATTGAACTCCACATTCACTGCCGCATTTTTCAAGTGAAAATGTCTCCTGACCAACTCCACAATGTCTTGAGGATAATCAGTCCACTCACCATTTTGATAATACAAAAATCGTTGAGGAAGCCCACTTTTACTGAAATTCATATAGTTTTTAAGTAAAGATCTCTTCGAGCATGATCCACACTGACTTTTGCATGAATCTGATCTCTTACGCTTACCAACCTTGCCAAAAGATAAGTTCAAGCCAGACCGTTGTGACAACACTTGTTGGTGAACTCTAACTATTTTTTTTGTGCATCGAGCTGCCCTTTTCCTGTCCAAACAGACAACATTTCTTGGCCCATCATCGAGTACTTGGGCCCACTTTGCTTCCATTATCTACAAGAACTATCACTATTCACAAAGTAGATCCTAAACACTAACTATAAAAGTAATGTACAAGTCTTCACTTGAATATCTGGGATGGAGGACCCAATCAACAGAAAAGGATTTTGCAAAATCTGAAAAAAAAAAAAAAAAAATCACATCTTATTTCTCACATGAACATATCTCAGTCATAATTTTCTTGCAAAAAAGAAGATATTCTGTTATGAGGGTTTTCTTTTCTTTTCTTTTTTTGCTGAGAGTAGTAGGTTAGAGCCTTATCTTATAATAACCGTACGATAAAATATAATTTCAACTCAAATGAAAATGAAACATCAAAAATTGAATTCCAAATATCTCAGGAATAGATACTAATACTATGAGATAAAAAATAAAAAAGAAGAGCGTATAAAAAAAAAAGAATAATAAACAATCTGGAAAAAATGCACTAAATACAAAACCAAGAAGCTTAGTTCAAATGATACCTTGTTTCCCCCATAAGAACATAGTGGGAGTGTGGTTTCATGGGTTCAAAACCCAATGGGTGGGAGTGTAACTTCCAATTCAATATCAACATGAATTTCACATAGAAAATTGAGCAATAAAAAAATTTAATGTTACATTGGTAAATGCACCCCTCCCCTTGCAATTCATTTCTACAACCATTCTTTGCCTCTTTCACTCTCAGTTTCTTCCTTACTACTCTACTCGACCATTTTTCTTTGATTGTTTGTTTCTAAATTTAGATAAAAATTTGTTAATAATTTTTCATTTAATTTTAATTGAATATGAACTGAGAATCATTTTTATAAAATAAAAAAAAATCAAATAGGCTTTGTATAGAATCTAATTGTTTATATTTGTTACTATTATTTTTTTTTTGATAAGTTATATTTGTAACTATTTATGTATATATAAAATATGAAAGCATGTTAACCAGATCAATTTTTGGGTAATGCATTCTGTCAAACAACATAACTCTTTCATTAATATGCGGGTAATGTATTCTGTCAAACAAAATAACTCATTTATTAATATGGCGAAATAAGTTGAGTTCCAAAAAACAAACAACAATTCTACTCCTTCCAAACAAGTTCATCAAACAACCCGGTACCATGTTACGAATATCGGAGCAATGCTTTCTGAACCAATTCCTCCAACAAAACAACAAACTCACAACAAAACCTAGCATGACCCAATGAATCCCAAATATCTAAAACACACCCCCCACAAAGCATGGGCAACCTCACAATGAAATAAAAGTGATCCAATGAGTCAACGGGTGAACAAACCTTGTCCCATGCCACCAAGGAGTATTTTGTAGATCTGAAAGCGGCAATGGCGACAAGATTGGTTTGTAGATCAGAGACATGCAAGAACTTTTCGGCCTTGGTTGGTCAGAGGGAAAGAGAGAGGAAGAGAGAAGAGAAAGAGCTTACCTTGACCGGCGGTGTAGATGTGCAGCGACAATGACTCCAAGCCAGTGAGTGGAGGCACAAACTTGGGCTAGAGCCACAGGTAAGCTCTCTCTCTCTCTCTCTCTCTCTCTCTCTCTCTTTCCTTTGGCTAGCAGAGGTGTGACCGTGTGAGTGAGAGTGGAAAATGATTTAAAGGTAAATTGGAAGTGTAAAACTGATTACACTCCACGTCACCTTCGTTTATGGTCAACTGAATTTATTTTCAGTCTGACAGTATTTTCATGTTTACCCAAACACCATCAAATGTTTTCCCAAATTTCTTTACAACCGAAACAAACACGGCCTAATCTATCTATATCTTTGAAAAAGCGGGAATTCCTCTCTCCAAAGGGTCCACATCAAGAAAGATGGAATCATACTCCAAATCACCAGCCTAACCTTAACATGACCACATACCCCATCCTAAAACAAGCTTGATTTTAATTTCTCTATTCATTAAATACAAATATTTCACCCTTGAGTACATAATGCCACCTAATTCCATTTCTAATTAGATGATTTATTTTGTTAGCCCCTCATCTCAAGTGCATGCAAGATGCAAGTTTGCAACTAGTTATGGCAGGAAGGCCCAAAAATAGGGGATTTCAGAGTAACATTTAACCAACACGGGAAATGATGCACAATTAGGCTTAATCATAGCAGCAAACGTGTAATTTTCCCAAAAATTAACATATGCAGGAGCTGTGCACACCACCACATCAATATGTATATACAAAATTACATATGCTGATAGGTAAAAGCACACTCCCTGCGTGAGGCCAGTATGCCTCTTTTAAGATAGAATTTAATCAACTTCAAGTAAAAAGCACCTTATGGGGTGTGTTGGGGAGGAGGGTACAGAGAGAACAAGGCATAATAACTTACCAATCATTGCATGAAAAAATAACCAAATAGCTATAGACTAATTCTAGAGCAAAATATAGAAGCAGCATACCATATTTTGTGGTTAACGGCCATTTTGCGCAAGTCCTTTTTCTCCCCAACATCTCTGCAAGTCACTAATTATAGAACTACTTCCTTCCCTCCTCAAGCTCTCGATCCGCCGCTAGCATACTAATGCAAATCAATCACAAGACAAACAAAAATCAACATACATCCTTATAAACTCAGTCAGTTAAATATAAAAAGACATCCATTGTCTCAAATTTAACAAATCAGGAACAGCCTCAGTTGAGTCAATTCAGTCGAATAAAGATTGACTAAACTCTTATTTCTTAATGCAGCCAAAATGTAAGGAAATCAAAAATAGGCATACCTCTGGATCTAAAAACAAAATATCCAATTACTATTATAGTTTACGAATAAACCCTAACTACGACTCTTTGACTTCAATGATATATACTCCTAGGGAAACTCTTTAATTTCACCAATAGAAAATCAGAAAGTGAAATTGAAATCCTCTGCCATAAAAATGAAGTAATTACAACAACAACAACAACAACAAATTGCAGTTCTTACAGTTTATTTTTTAGGTTTGTCTTCGTGAACCAAATATTCCCAAACGCTGTCACAGAAGTTAGAGAAAGGAAGAAAATCGATGAGAAATTAGAAGAATCGAAAGAATTGAAACTGCAATCATAGTGAGATTAAGAGAATTACCTTTGGATTGGAATCGTCGGTGAGACCTAGAAAAAGAGATGAACGGCTAAGAAGGTAAAGAGACTCTCTCTGGCTCAAACATCAGCACTGATTGAAGTTTGTGTTGTACCTGTTTGTATTTATCTACTTCTCATTTCTCGAAACTCAAAAGTTTGATTGACACGTTACAAATATCTGCGGATTCCTTTTCCTTCTCCACTCTTCCAGATTTGCTCCCATTTTTTTTCTTCTTTTTTCTTTTAATTTATATTTGGAATATTAATCGCAAGCTACTAGGTCAACGGTGTCGTCTAAAAAGTGAAAAGCCATTCAGATAGACTTCTACAGCTTCTTCTTTTTTTCTAGGAAAATGATACGCTGCCGTTTTGTAGTTTTTTTTTTTTTTTTTTTTCGTTTACATTACTTGTCAAGAGTTAGATCATGTTAGAGAGATAATGCATTTCTACCCTCCCCCCAAGGCCCACCAACCTTTCCATAATGATCAATGCGCTCTTAAATTACCGAGGGTCTTTGGCAAAGTATACTCATATTTCACTTTTTTTTTTCATTCTTGGCATTGAAGTTTAAACTTCTTGTCTAATTAAAAATATAGCCATAACACAACCGCTCATAATTCTTCTTTAACCTTCCTAAGCTACCTTTTTTGAGAAACAAGATACCTTAGATTTAATTTTTTAAAAAGTAGGAAAATCTGCAACATAATAGTCATGAAGGTCTAGTGGAACAAACTCCATCTTTAAAGATTTATGGTGGGCTACAAAGGAAGAAAATAGACCGAATATACCTAAAATATTTAGGATGACACATGCAAACCAAAAGTGTTAGTTCCGAGTTACATACAAGAAGGATGCAACACATGAAGAATGCACTCAAAACAACATTGGGGTGGAATATCTTGTTTACAGTTAAACGTTCAATCTTCAATCTGGATACATGATTGTCAAGCTAACACTAGTTTTCAACTATATATAACTATAATCTCTTTTTGTCTCTCAACTTTGAAATCATAACAATGTTATTTTTTATGACAATATAATAGACAGTTGCTAGTTTAAATCACAAAAAAGTTATTTCTCTCATGATTTCTCCTAACCTTAGGTAATATGATTATGTGTAATGTTTAAAGGTTACACAAAATCAAGTTGTTTCCCACATGGAAGGATATGGAAATTTTATTAACAAAAAGTTTTATTAATTAAGAAAGTTTTTCTATTGAAGATTTTACCAAATTGGATCAGGTCCTTAAAATCAAGATTCGGCACAAAATTTTAACTATATTATAAACTCAAGAGAAGGAATAAAGAAAATGGGTGATAAATTACAAGCAAGTTCATTGTAACAAATTGCTTAAGAGAATATGTTATGTGTAGTATAACTTGTCTCACCCTCCTTTTCAAGTAGGGGTGACAAAATAAGCCCAAACCCATTTGCCTGCCCAAACCCACCCACTCTAATTGAATCCAAACTCACCCAATTATTAGTTGGGTTAAATGGGCATTAACCCAATTAGACCCAATGATTATTGGGTTTTAACTAAAAACTCATTAAGGCCTATTTAACCCAAAAACAATATACCCAAATTCAACCCAGCCCTTCCCATTAAAAAAAAAAAAAAAAAAACTCTCAAACGTTTCAATGTTTCAGGGTTTTCATTTTCCTTCATTTTCTCGGCCTCCAAACACCTCTCTCTCCCTCTCTCTCTTTCTCTCTCTAACTCTCACAGAGAAAATAAGGCACAACAAACACAGCACAGAGACCACTGAGTCTCGCTTCTTAGGAACCATATCTGCCTCCTCCATTCGAAACCAAAATGAATCAGAGAAATTAGGGTTTAATCGCAGAAATGGCAATGGCTAGACAAATCAGATAAAGTCTCCCTCTCTTCTCAAAGGCTCTCCGCTCCGATTCCCTCTCAGCTCACTGATCTGCGCTCGCTCTCACCGACTCTCAGGTGCTTTCTCATTTCTAAACCAAAATGGTCTCGTTTTTCTAATTTTCTCAGGTTTTGATTTGGTTATGCGCTTGTTTAGTTTCCAAGATTTCAGAGGAAAGTTGTGAAATTTGATTGGGGAAATGAAAAAAGTTTTGATTTTTTGAAGATAGGATTTGACTTTGAGCTGAGCTGATTATATTGTTATTATTTCGAGAATTTGTAATGTGGTTTTAGTTTGGTCCCTGTTTGGATGTTGAGAAATTTTAGGGGAAGATGGGAGATATGAAACACTGAAACCCAATTTTGATAACTGAATAATTGGGTGAGTTGGGGTTTACCCATAATAATTAGATGGGGTTGGATTTGGGTTACACTACAAAAAATTCGTCCTATCCCAGTGTTTTTTTCCCAACGCTTTTAAAAAACGCGGTAATAGATACGCCTGTCCCAGCACTTTTTGAAAACGCTGGTATAGGCAATACCTATGCTGGCGTTTTTCAAAAACACTTGGACAGGCATATCAAAAGCGCTGGGATAGGGTAGACCCTATCCCGGCGCTTCAAAAAGCGCTGGGATAGGTCACTCCATTCCCTTATGGAGAAAGACCTGTCCCAGCGCTTCTAAAAGCGCTGGGATAGGGTCACCCTGTTCCAGCGCTTCTAAAAGCGCTGGGACAGGTCACGTAAGGTTTTTTTTTTTTTTTTTTTAAATCATAAGGAGTTTAGGCTGCGTTTGTTTTGGGTGTAAACGATTTCAGGAAAACGTTTTACACCCTTATGTGTGTTTGTTTTGCTATGGAAAATATGGTTAACGGAATTGCAATTCCGGTTGGACCGTAAAATGGGGCCTAAATCCTGTAAAACCAATTCCTCTTCTATTTTACCTTCAAACCATTTACACCCCATTTTACACCCTTTCAGAATCCTCACTCACTCTCGTCACTCACGCCAAGCCCAAGCCGGAGAGCCATCGCCGGTGAAGCCCAGATCCAGTCCTTGACCCACGGCCCCGCCGGTCTGATCGCGCCGCTAAAACCCTCAACGCCGATCTGGTCGCGCCGCTCAAGCCCCATCGCCGTTCTGATCGCGCCGCGAAAACACAATCACCGATCCAATCGCACCGCGAAAACACCATCCTCGATCCGATCGCGCAGCGAAAACACCATCGCCGATCTGATCGCGCTGCGAAAACCCCCATCGCCGATCAGATCGAGGGCGATCTCTCCTTCTCCCCGTCCACGGCCCCGCCGGTCTGATCGCGCCGCTCAAACCCTCATCGCCGATCTGGTCGCGCCACTCAAGCCCCATCGCCATTCTGATCGCGCCGCGAAAACACCATCGCCGATCCGATCGCGCCGCGAAAACACCATCCTCGATCCGATCGCGCCGCGAAAACACCATCGCCGATCTGATCGCGCTGCGAAAACCCCCATCGCTGATCAGATCGAGCGCAATCTCGCCTTTGCCCCGTCTGCGCGATCAGATCTCGCCTCCCGCCGGTCTGATCGCGCCGCTCAAACCCTTATCGCCGATCTGGTCGCGCCACTCAAGCCCCATCGCCGTTCTGATCGCGCCGCGAAAACACCATCGCCGATCCGATCGCGCCGCGAAAACACCATCCTCGATCCGATCGCGCCGCGAAAACACCATCGCCTATCTGATCGCGCTGCGAAAACCCCCATCGCCGATCAGATCGAGCGCAATCTCGCCTTTGCCCCGTCCGCGAGATCAGATCTCGCCTTCGCCTCGATCCTGCCGCGAAAACCCCCATCGTGCTCAAACCCATCGCCTCTGTCCGCCGCGAAAACCCCCATCGTGCTCAAACCCATCGCCTCCGTCCGCCGCGAAAACCCCCATTATGCTCAAACCCATCACCTCCGTCCGCCGCGTGATCTCGCCTTCGCCCCGTCCGTGCGATCTTGTCGTCGAACCCAGTCTCTCCCTTTTCCTTTTGACCGGATTTGATAAATTTTTTTTTGGGTTTTGATTCGTCTGTGTTTCTGAGAAATGATATTATATAATTGTTTGGAAGCTGAGAAAATGTGAGAAAATGTGAGCAACAAGTAAAAAATGTGTTTTCTATGGCATTTTCAAGAATACAACCAAACACTAAAAAATAATTTTCAAAGTATTTTTTAAAATGTCACCAAACACCTGAAAATATTTTGTTTTCCGAAAAGTATTTTCCCCTGCAAATATTTTACACTCGGAAAACATTTTACATTGAACCAAACGCAGCCTTAGTAAAAAAAAAAAACTAAATGCTTTTTGCGACGAAGAGGAAGCAATAGCGACGAAATAATTCGTCGCTAAAGGCTTCACTATAAATACTCCAAATAGTACCCAGCTAAAGCCTAAGCTCATTTCAGTCAAAAAAAAAAAAAAATTCCCTAAGCTTCCCATAGCGCCGACAGCCCTTCCCGTAGCAAACTCTTAAGCTTCCAAACCAAGCGTCGCCGTTGAAGCTCCAGCCGTCGCTGATGAAGCTCATGCCGTCGCCGATGAAGCTCCAGTCGTTGCCGATGAAGCTCTAGCCATCGCGATAAGCTCCGTTAAGATCCAGCCGTCGTGATACCGTCGCGATACCGTTTTCAAAAACCCAGCCGTTCGCCGACCGTCCCTCGGCCTTCCGATCGCCAACCGTCCCTTCGTCTTCCATTCTCCGACCGTCCCTTCTCCTTCCCCGATGGTCTCTTCGCCTTCCGCGGTCGCCGATGGTCTCTTCGCCTTCTGCGATTGCCGACCGGCCCTTCGCCTTCCCCGATCTCCGATCGGCCCTTCGACTTCGCCTTCGCCGTCGATCTACTTACCCGTCGCCGATACAGATATTATTATTATTATTAATATATTATTATTATTATTATTATACAATTATTATTATTATTATTACTGTTATTATTATTATTATTATTACTACATTTATTATTATTATTATTATTATTATTATTATTATTACTACAATAATAATAATAATATTTGAGCAAAAAACCTGTGTACAGTTCCTTTCCACACTCTCGTCATCTCAATGATTTGATTGTTTTTTGGTTTCTTATAGTCTGAGTTTTACTATGTTTGGTCGTGGAATCTTTGCCTCAAACATTGTCCTCAGTTTCCTTTTCCGGGGATATGGTAAAATTAATAACAAATATAGAACAAGAAGAAGAAGAAAACATCTGAGTTGGATCCAAATTTTTTTTTTTACGACTGATTCACTTTTTTACCATTCTGAAACTGCTTGTTTGTCACAGCTTTGACCCATTTGATTTGAAGTTTCGTAGTGAGGGTCTACTTTTTTTTTTTGTGTCGTTTTGCAATATTGTTAGTGCTGTCATAACAGTGGTTGGGTATTCTCTCTAGTCATGTATTGAAAATTGAAACTAAGATAGATAGATGTATGTCTTGCTTTTTGAGCCAAATCATGGCTTACCAGATCAAATAAAGTTTGTTGCAACTTGCAAATATTAAGAATATTCACCCTGAGTTTTTCAAACAGGAAAAGTGAGGGGCTTGCTTTCAAGAAGAGGGTGTTTTTTTTTTTTTTTTGAGTGAATTGGTGAAAAGGGTCTTGTCATTGTTGGGTCTGATCTGCTAGTGATGAATGGAATTGTGAGCATGTCGGTTGTACACGTCTTGGAATCGAACAAGGTGAGGGCCTAGTAATAATGCAAGTGTATTTCATTGTGTGTGTCTTTAGGAATGTGTTTTAGCCTCTAACTTGAATTGGGTTTCATGGGTTTGTAGAATTGAATCTGTTGAAGAAGGAGCTTTTGGTTTGAATTTGTGGGTGCTCCCATGAGTCAAGAACAGAAGCGAGGGAAGCTGGAGAAAGGCTCTGATGATGCTGAGAAGGTTGTCGTTGCTGTTAAGGCATCAAAGGAAATTCCCAGGACTTCTCTAGTGTGGGCCTTGACCCATGTTGTTCAACCTGGGGATTGCATTACATTGCTTGTGGTTGTTCCTTCACAAGGTTCATGTATTTTTTTTCCTTGTCCTGTGTTGATTTTTTCTCCTTTACTGCTCAAATATTAATTAACTGGTAGTGATATACAAGTTAATGGTATTTTTGTTTAATGATTCTAAATGCTTGATGTTAATTTTTTTGTTTAATGATTCTAGTTCCAACAGGTATTTTTTTGTTTGATACAGTAATGGGTATATGCATTTTTGTTTAATTTGGGTTATCATAGTAGTGAGTAATGGTCAGTTCGCTTTTGCAGGAGTGGCAGCTTGTTTGAAGTTTACCTTCTTCTTTCCGTGGGCAAACACTGGGATCGGTAAAGAGTGAGTAAGATCTGCTTCTTAATTCCCTTAAATTGTAAAATAATGTGTCTACATTACTGCTGTGGTGGGTTGTTTATTTGGAGCAAGCGGGTGGCTTGCATGGTGTTATAAGGTGGTGTACATTGATTTTGGAAGTGTTGCTTGTGTTTTGTGTGTACATTGATTTTGTGTGGCATGCCTAATGGTTTTTGAATGGGTTTATATCTATAATTATTTATAGCTATATAGACACACATAGAGTACTATTTATACTATATAGACACACATAACTATATATAGACACACATAGAGTACTATATATACTATTGATTTTGTTTTTGTTTATTAAAAGTCGTAAATTTTGTTCCTTTTTTTAGCATTACACACAACACATTACAATAATGTTTTTTTTTTTTCCAATAATTGATGGAGGAAATGCTTTGAGTGCATTCAGATGCAGAAATTAGTTGAAATTAGAAGTGTGAAGTGAAGTTTGGTTCCCACTTGTGATATGTGAAGTGTGAAGTGAAGTGATGTCTAGAGATTTGTAGAGAAAGAGAGAGAGGTGGTGGTTGATGTTTAATACTGCAAGTGTAGTTTGTAACAGGGAAGATTGCTGTGTCATTTGAGTGTTGTTGTAGTTACTGGGTAGCTTGAGTCCCTTGCTTTGTTTGAAGTTCTTTCGTCAAGAGTTTTTGACCAATAAAATTACTTATTCATTCCCCCAAAAAAAAAATTTTAAAAATGGCCCCCTACATTAAAAAAAAAGAGTGTAATACACTATGATATATTTAGTTTGCCCACTTTAACAAATATTCTAACTCTGCCAAAGCTTCAATTTTAATGATTGGCCAACAAGCTATCATGGATGCTTATCTTTGCCTTCTCCATCTGACAGCTGGAATACTAGTTGGTAAGTGTAGTAATAACCAATACTAGCTTACTAGAGTGTTTTTTTTTACAGGTAAAAATAATATTATTAAAAAGACACTACTAGAGGTTTTATATTTTTTATATTTTTTTTTATGTACAATTTTATAACTTATGTATATGTATTATAATTTTTGACTAAATTATTACAATTATCTTAGTTACAGGATTTTTTGAGGACCCATTTAATCAGCTATTTACTTCTTGACAAAGTGTAGTAGTGTTGGTACAAATAAGAATTCTTTTGCAATTAGAGAACTGCAGTAGGAAATACTAACTTTTTCTACCTGATTACTTTACCCAGGCTTTTGGTAACATAATTTATCTAAAGATTCCATATAGCTGGAGAATGAAATTAATCTTTTGTAAGCTTTACCCAAGCTTTTGGTAAGCTTTTGTAATCAATTTTTTGCTTGGTTTTCTTTTCAGTCTTTACTCTGTTTTTCCCTTTTTGTAATTTTTGGGTTTGCTTTGTGTTTTTCATGCATAGTCGTCTTTCATATATATAGCTGGAGAATGTCAAATGCATTTGATTTATCATTTTTGGTTTGTTTGTACCCTCCACATGTTAGATTGCCTCACTTGCTATGAAAATTAATTTAGTGTTTTCATATTGTTGGACCTTTCTTATATGTGATAGCATATTGTATTTTGATTACTGTGGTGGCACTTATAGTTGAAGGGGGGGAAAAGGCAGGTTTAAAATATGAGATTGTAAATCAAAGTTTGCTTCTCACAGTTGTGGGCACTGGGAGTAAACATTATTTAACTGGGACAAAGTTCTCTTCGTTCACCAAAACAAGTCTGGATCCTATCAAGTGCATGTCTTCTTAATATAATCTTCTACAAAACTGTTTCTTTTCATAGCTGCATATTTTATGGTTATTTAATTAGCTTTAGCTGTCTTAGTTCACTAAGCCAAGTGCACACAACTTGCCCAATCAAGGCTTGTGTCTTATCCCCATATACATTAGTTTTGATATCCAGAGATTGTCTCAATCAGTAGGAGCTTGCCATTCTTTGACACTAGAGAATAAATGGGTTCTGCCCTTTTAGAAGGTAGTCATTTGCATTTGGTTTCTATTTCACACATATACACACATATTATATTTTACTAGTAACCGTGATGAAACATGTTTAGTATAATCAGCACTTTGGAGGAAGTTGTGGTAATTGCTAATCAAGCCCATCCTATTAAGTATCATAGTTCAGGTTTAAAGATAAGTTTTGTTTGCTTTGCCACTTCCTCATACCATCTATTTTTCTCATCTGTCTGTCTACCTGTATTTAATGGTACAGTTTGAGATCAAAACTATATCACTTCTTTTTTTAATCCAAAACATGTCATGTTTGCTGTTAACATTGCCATATTTGATTGGAGAGGTAAATTTGAATGTTAGATTTTTTTTTTCTTTGTATTGATTTGGTTTCTTTGTCCAGCTATGTTAGGGAAGGACTTCTTGGCCAGCTCATGGGAAACCGGATTACAATCACATTGCGGTAAGGGTGTTTGCCTTGTTCACTAATCCTATGCAATTAATTATACCACAAGATTTGTAGGATCCTATGTATCTATTTTAAAACTATTATATTAGAGAGAAAAGGTGGAGTATTTTCTATTAGGAGTGTTGTCTATTTTGTGACTTACATATTTGCAACTCAATGTGCAATGGTGAAATTGTAGTGTAGGTGCAGCTTATAACATTCTAGACACTTGGGATGATATATTTTGTGTATATATAACATTCTAGACATTTGAGATATAATTGTTGATATGATGTAATTAAATATATTTAGTTTCTTGGTTTAATGTGGTATTTTATTTGCTATGGAAAAATATGAATTGTGGTTCATTATAGTTGCTATAAAATAGATATTGGAAAATATGTATTGTAGGTTAAAAAAAAAAATTAATTAATTTTTTTTAAAAATGACCTATCCCGGCGTTTTTCAAAGCGCTGGGATAGGCCATGAATCAGTATAATGAAAAAGGGCCTATCCCAGCGCTTTTGAAAGCGCTGGGATAGGTCATGAATCAGTATAATGAAAAAGGGCCTATCCCAGCGCTTTGAAAAACGCTGGAACAGGTCCCCGCGACCCTGTACTGACACTAAAAAAGACGGTGGTTTGAAGCGCCGGGAAAAAAAAAACGCCGGGATAGGAATTTTGACCCTATCCCAGCGCTTTTTGGGGCTATCCCAGTGCTTTTGAAAACGCTGGGATAGCCCCATTTTTTTGTAGTGTTAGAAGCAATTAGTTAAATGGGTTTTAATGGGTAAATGAATTTTATATACCCAACCTAATTATGCCCACTCCAAACCCACCCATTTGAGATCTCTACTTTCAAGTTACCATCGTTTTTGAGTAGATGTGTGGTGTGTCTTTATGTTAAAACTCATTTTCCTATCTCTTATGTGTATGTGTGTTTGTTTCTAAAAAAAAAAAGTTCATTGTAACAATAAAGTACACGGATGGATACATTTTTTTATCTGTATGATTTAGAACACACTAACTACTTTAAATTAGCAACCACACCTACATGAAAATCTAAAATTTATGCTCCTGAATTGCAAGTTGTAATAACTAGGACTATAGTCTTTTGTTTTGGCTCCTTTATTCATTAACACACTTGTGCATATTTTTTTTCTATAAAATTCAAATTAAGCAACAAAAAAAGAAGTAAAAAAGCTCATTTTATTATCTATGTAAATAATATTAGATATACTACTTTACACATTTTGATTTGATTTCTACACATGGTAATTTGGCTTAAATGCAATATCAAGTCACTACCAATACCAATTACACCACTCATAACTCATAAGAGCTATCAACACAATTATCAAGTTCCAATTGCTCAAGAATACTAAAATAGCTATATTGCCTCACTAACCTAAATCAAAACTCATAAGAATTCTTAACATCAATTACCAATTGTAAATCAAGCACACCACTAAAAAGAAATTTAACTAAAAATCCTCAAATCAACTACACAATTATTAACATTATCAACAATTTAATAATTATAAAAGGTCGAGGACCGGTACCTACTGGTACAAGTCGTAAAGTAGGGTTGCAGATTCCTTGGTTTGGAGGCGAAGGTTTTGAAGGTGGGGTTTGGGTCGCCATCCAACCAGAGTATGCAGTAAGTCAACAATGCAACAATGGTATAAATCATTGTTGAGAGGCTATAGTGGGTAAAGTTGTGGAAGAGAGCGTGAAATCGCCAAGGGGGAGGGAGCAGAGAGAGAGAGAGAGGTTAAATTTGGTAAAGTGGGGGAGCGAGGAAGGGGGATAAACTCTAAGCATGACATGTGGACATTAATTGTAACACTCCGACCCAATTTTATAGTTAAACTATGTGTTTAAATGGTTAATTATTATTTTAAGCCGCTTTCTTTTTATAATTAATATAAGAGTCTTTAATAAGCATATTATTTTATAATGCCTTTGAATAAGAATTGTAAAGATTTTAAATAATTAATGGCTATTTGTGTTATATGTGTGTGTGTATATATATATATATATATATATATACTAAGTATGTACAAAATTATATTAAGTGGTTTATGTTATTAGATATATAGTTGTTGATGTTTAATTAAGTGTATAAAGGTAAGGGTTTCTATGCAAAGTTATTTTATTATTTGGGTCTTTCTAGAATATAGAACTATGGGAGGGTGAAAAGTATAAATACTAAAAGATGAAAATGTGAGTCAAAACTTCGTCTTTCCTTAGCAATACATGTGAATCACCCAAGATATTTTTGCTTGACTTCTTGGCTGCATCAAAAATTTCCTTGGTCTTCCTTTCTTTACTCCTTTTTCTTCTTATCTTGTTCTTGTTGGCTGCACCTTTTCTCCTCTTTGAATTTCTCAAAGAAAGTAGAAAACTCAAGAAGCTCTCTCCCTCTTACATACCCACGGTCCAACACCAAAAGAAAGAAAATTCCCTCAACTCTTCTCTCCCTCTCACACCTACGGGTTCAGCAGCAAGGAAACTCTTGTTCCAACTTGAAGCTAGAGCGATTCTAGCTCTATCACTCCAAGAGCCATACCTAGGGTAAGGGAAAAATCTAATTCTTTTATCTATTGTCTATTTAAACTTAAGTGATTGTTATTTGAGGTGCTGAATGTGTAGTTGATTGAGTAATTGAAGCTTTTTAAGAGTTAGTTCATGAACTTGTTAAGAGTTGCACTCACTGGTTAACTTGTTTGGTCATCATAAATCCTGTATTTTTCTAGGACAGGTATGGGTAAATGGTTTTTTGGAGATTATTATATAATATGTCCAGTATGTGTGTATTAAATTTCATAAGAAAATACAATCTTTTGATAATTGTTTGTAAATTTACAAGAAAATGTTACAAAGCTATCACTGTGACAGATTCTGTGTTCATGCATGATAAATTATGTAGTAAATCGTATACAGTGAATTTGGATGCTAGGGATATTTCCTATGAAAGCTAAGACACATATGGTTGTATTGGAAGTGGTTTCACAGCATTTGGGATAACATAAAAATAATGGTTTAATTTCTAAGTTGCATGAAATTCTGTCAAGACAGAATTGAGTACATTGCCTTGTATGATTTTTAATAAATCATGGTTTTATGTTTTGACTCCGAAATTTTTATGGTATATACTAGACATACAGGGGAGTTGCTCTGTAAAATTTCATGACAATTGGATATGTACGGATGGCCCATTTATATTTTACAAATGGGGCTTACGTTGCTGTAATGAGCAGTGAACAACATATGATACACGTGACTTTGTGGATTTAATTTTGAAGTTAGGGTGAATGTTTTAAGCTATAATTTAATATGCTCATCATTTGATATGTCTAGATCATAGATAAATTTGTATAACTTGGATCAAGGTTTAGTACTCAAAAGAGGGGTTCTAAACTATTCGACGGTTGTATTTATAAAGTAGTTTTGTTGAACACGCTATATGTTGCCTTATGAGTGTATATGGTTACATGACCATGTTTAAAGGATTCTATGTTTATGCATGCATTTTTGCCATAATCTCAAAGCACCTTCTGAAGTGAAGTTGGCTCCTATGGAGATATGATATAAATATGAGAATGTTGGTTTTCTTTGATTTGGTACACCATTTTGATATTTGGTTTAGGTGTTACCAGTACCCAAGTCTAAGCTCTTTCGACTGTAGGCTCTCGGTTCCTCTGCTTTCAGGTAAGGGATAAGTTATATAGGCATTTGGTAAGTCATGGGGTTATTTCAAAGTATATGATGCATTAAAAAGGTTTTTAATTAGAGATATGACATATAATCATGTTTCAGACAATGATATGTTCGTGAGCTTTCGAAACCTTATGTATATAATTTAAGCACATTGATGCCATTACTAAATTTCCACGAACATGATGTTTAAAGAAAAGAATGGAAATACTATTATTATGAAATGTTGTGCAAAATAAGAAATTTTAGTATGATGTATAAGTATGAAATGTTTTTGGGTTTTGTCCTCTAGTTATCTGAACTCGGCCAGTAGGGTTAATTACTGGCTTTCCATGGAAAATGTTATCTGTTTGGCCATTTAAAGTAGAGGAAATGGGGCTGCCTGTAACTCTATTATGAACAAGACCTTCTCTCCAATCTGTACGAACGGCGGGGAGGAACAAAACTTGGAGGGGATGTGCCATCAGGCCTCCCAAAGGGGACAATATCAGACACACGAGGGCACCCAAATGTGATGAGGCCTTCTCTGTACAGACTTATCAGATATGGACTAACCAATATGTTATTTATGAACAGCTATATTATGTTATTAATCATGAGAGAATAATTTTGTTTAAATGCATTGTGAAAAGTTAAAAGCTCTCGTGAAAAGAAGAAGTTTCTGATGAAAAGAAAACTGTTCATTAAAGATAAAAGTTTATGAAGCTCTGTTGTATTATAAAGATAAAACTTTTGATGAAAGTACAAGTTATGTTAAGAAGTTATCAGATATCTGTTTTCCTTTATGAAACGTTAAGTTTTTATGATTATGGAAGTTATAGTATTTTACGAGAAGAAGTATATGAAGGAAAGCTTTATTATTCTTTAAGATGTTTTTAGTTTAAGACAAAGTTACCAATTATTTGATTCAAGTTAAAATGATTATGTTATAATGAAAAAATAAATATATATATGGTAACTTTGTAAGAAATGAAAGAAATTCAATCCGAAAGGTTTTGATAATATTATTCTAATAAGAAAAAGGAGAATAATTATTTTCCTATGAAGAGCGTATAAGTTATTATTATAAATAGTATAAAATACTATGCATGAAAAAATGTTCTCCTATCTGCATATTCATAGAATGAAATGAGTTAAGTTACATGCGTCCTTATTAAATTCTTATGTATCTTATCTTTACTGAGCTGTGTAGCTCATCCCTTCCACTCTTTCAGTTAGCAAGTTTTATTTCGGAGCAGAGGGAGCCTTAGTCGAGTTTTGGTAGGAGCTGGTTTTAGTTTTAAAAATATAGATCTCAAATTAGCAATTTGATGTTTAGCTTTGTAGTATTGTGTATTTAGGATCTAATGAAAGTTGTGTACTTTAAAGCATTAAGAGATGTATTATATGAAATTTAGAATTTGTGTAGCTGGAGGATTATTTTATTTTTTGAGTATAGTGTAGATGCTTTGAATGTTAAGTGGAAAGTTATATCATTTAAGTAAAGAAACAAGAATGAAAAGAAAGAGAGAAGCTTTTGTAAAAGATTTGTAAAAGTTAAGTTGGTTCTTGTTAATATCAGGTTTAAACTTGATATTAGCATGCCGGTCATGGTCACAAATCCGGGTATCGGGTTTGGAGTGACATTAATGACATTAAAAAAGGTAACACAACAAAGCCAACTAAACACCGCGCAATATAAACCATGTCTTGAATACACAATTTCAAGTGCCAAAATCATGTTTTAAAAAGGACATAAGATTTCCAATGATTTGAAAAGTTTGCAATTTTGGCAAATGATTATTAAACAATTATTATTTTACAAAATTTCATGTTAAAAAAGTTTATTTTAGATTGATACTTTTGATAAACAAGTTTAAGTTCATAAAGAATAGTACATTCACAACTTTTTTTTTAGGCGAATACATTCACAAACTAGTTTGTAAATTTAGAGTTTAACTTATTTATATAATACAGAATGCGTTGTTGCTGTTCTTTAGTATCTTATTAAATAAATAATTAAAATTAATCTCACTTGCATCGCATGTATCAAATTGCTAATATAATTAAAAATTCTTATAACCAAACATAGGCATTTATTCTAAACTTGAAGGCTTGAGTTGGCTGAAAAATTATAGATGTGGGATCTTTTTTTTTTTTAGTGAGAATGTGGGATCTATTAGGTTAGCAATAACATGATCATATACATTTTTTTTTAATACAAGATAGAATTTATACTCTAGCCTAATCAAAATGTATATGTGTGTGAAGCTCCCTCCTGCAGACTTAAACCCCGGCCCTTACCTCTCACATCCTACAAGCATTTATACTTGTAGAGTGACCACCGCATCAAGGGTGCACGATGGTAACATGATCATATACATAAACACACCTAACTATATATAATATTGCATAAAGTCCTAAATGATATAATTTGGTATTATTATTTTTTGTTAAAATAAGGTTAGATTTATTACATATTGTAAAAACTAATTACTCACAGACTAGATCTTTAGCTCGTCTTACGAACATCCACTCTATGATGCACAAACTTTGGAACACCTTCTTATCACTAGAAAGACTACCAACAACTCTATAATAAACTACACACTCCAAGTTATAGGATTTTTGTTGATGGTGATTGGTGACCCTAAAAAGATAGCATTACATCGATGAGCAATTTTTGGAAATCTAAACAGTTTTCTCTCGAATACTTTTCTTCTTCTTTCTTTTTCTTTTTTTAAATCATTTACATAAGGCTTTATGTGTAGTGTCTAACTCTTTTAGAGACCTAAATGGATAGAACTTAGGGGAGTTTCTACTTAATGGGGAGTTATCTACATAATCATCACATTCACTAGTTGATACCCCTTGTCAAGTCATCTTTAGGTTAGATTCAAACTCATGGAGTATCTACTAGCCCACATGAATGCTCCATGGTCATGGGTCGGATAAAACCCGACCAACCTTCTAGCATTTCCCGCTTATTCATGCTAGATGTTATATCCAAAATTGTCTCCTATTGATCTATTGCCCAATCCTTAACTCATAAAAAAATTGAGCGTGTGACCTAAAGATAAGGCGTAAGGTAGGAGCATGGTTTTACAAACTGGACCGGTGAAAGAATCGAAAAATGAAGTGGTTCCCGGTTTTATGGTCAGACCGATGATGTCATAAATCTTTAATTAATAATTTAAAAATTATAAAAATTAAAAATAACTTATCATATTATTCACCAACAATTTTAAATGAGTTTTCATACTTTATATTAACTATAAATGGGTAGGGAAAAAAAGTATAAACAATTAAATTAACATTACAAATATAATGAGAATAATATTTTTTTTACAACATAATTAAGAATACATAATTTAATTGAACTTCCCTCAACTTAGGATTTTTATATGAGATTAAATTCAATAAGAACGTGGTGTGTAAAAGCCTATATTTACGCCATCCAAAAATATTTTGCCACATCAAATTTTTTTTAAATAATTTCACATAAAATATTAAACCGTAATACACACAATTACTACCTATTTTATTAGATTAAAACCCTAAACTAAACTTCCTTTAGAACCTTGGGAAGTTGCTGAGAACCAGTCATTCTCAACCAAGAAAGCATCGAGCAAATGATCCACATGGGTGTGTGTTTGTTGTTTTAAAAAATCCTCAAAGGTTCAATTGAAGTGTAGATTGTGGTGGCTTGGGCAAATGAGCAAATGAGAATTTGTTAAACTTGATGTGTTTGAAGTCCTATTTCAATAGAGACAATTGATGCACCTTTGAGTGAAAATCATGATTGCTTTGCCACTTGCGCTAATGGAATCACTTGATCAAGATTGGCTTGCACGAGAACCTTGAAGCTTGGTTGAGAATGATTGGTTCCCGCCAGCTTTCCTAGGTGTATTGGTTCTAGAGGAAATTTAGTTTAGGGTTTTAACCTACTGAAATAGATAGTAATTGTGTGTATTACAGTTTAATATTTTATGTGCAATTATTTTAAAATTTTTGACATGGCAAAACATTATTGGATGACGTAAACATATGCTTTTACACAGCGTCCTTATTGAATTTAATTTCTTTATATATTTTCTTTGAAGAGATCTATTTTAAAATAAAAGAGTGTCAAATTAGAAGTTAATGACTTAAAATACAAACTATTCTTTAATACTTAATAAAAAAGTTATACATCATTACCATTCAATATTAACACACACACACACACACACACACACACACACACACACACACAAAAATACAAGGACACATGGCTGCCATGAGTTTAGGTGCATCACCCAAAGTTCCCAATTCCCATGTAACTACAATTAGTAATATTTTACTTGTTTTTTATTTTTACTTTTGTTGGCTTTAAAACGTAAGCCACATCGTAGTATTTTTGTTTTTTTTTTTCTTAAACGCACCCATTGTGAATGTTTTGTCTTTTGTGTCATTAATTTTGCCTTTATCCCATTCCTACCTACCCACCCACCCGCTTTCCCTCACCCATTAGATTAAGGGTACATTTGGTAGACTGTGATAAGCACTCTAATGTAATAGTTATTCTAATGATTTAGCTTTTCAGTAGTTTGGTTATGTTTTTATTAAAACGAATAAAATATCCTCAATGGTTCAATTGAAGTGTAGATTGTGGCGGCTTGGGCAAATGAGCATTTGTTAAACTTGATATGTTTGAAATCCTGTTTCAATAGAGACAACTGGTGTACCTTTGAGTGAAAATCATGATTGCTTTGCCACTTGTGCTAATGGAATCACTTGATCAAGATTGGCTTGCACGAGGACTTTGAAGCTTGGTTGAGAATGATTGGTTCCCGGCAGCTTCCCTAGGTGTATTGGTTCTAGAGGAAGTTTAGTTTAGGGTTTTAATCTAATGAAATACATAGTAATTGTGTGTATTACGGTTTAATATTTTATGTTCAATTATTTTAAAATTTTTGATGTGGCAGAATATTATTGGATGGCGTAAACATAGGCTTTTACACCGCGTCCTTATTGAATTTAATTTCTTTATAAATTTTCCCTAAAGAGATCTATTCTAAAATAAAAGAGTATTAAATTAAATGTTAATGACTCAAAATACAAACTATTCTTTAATACTTAATAAATAAGTTATATGTCATTACCAATCAATATTAACACACACAAAAAATTATAAAAGGACAAATGGCCACCATGCGTTTAGGTGCATCACCCAAAGTTCCCAATTCCCATGTAACTGCAATTACTATTATTTTATTTGTTTTTTATTTTTACTTTTGTTGGCTTTAAAACATAAGTGGCATCGTAGTATGTTTGTTTTTTTTTTTTCATAAACCCACCCATTGTTAATGTTTTGTGTTTTATGTCATTAATTTTGCTTTTATCTCACTCTTACCTACCCACCCACTCGCTTTCCCTCACCCATTAGATTAAGAGTACGTTAGGTAGATTGTAATAGACACTGTAATGTAATAGTTATTTCTATAGTTTAGCTATTCAGTAGTTTGAATATCTTTTTATTAAAGGGAATAAAAAATCCTCAATGGTTCAATTGAAGTGCAGATTGTGGTGGCTTGGGCAAATGAGCAAATGAGCTTTTGTTAAACTTGATGTGTTTGAAGTCCTGTTTCAATAGAGACAATTGATTCACATTTGAGGAAAAATCATGATTACTTTGCCACTTGCGCTAATGGAATCACTTGATCAAGATTGGCTTGCACGAGGACCTTGAAGCTTGGCTGAGAATGACTGGTTTCCGACAACTTCCCTAGGTGTATTGGTTATAGAGGAAGTTTAGTTTAGGGTTTTAATCTACTGAAATAGATAGTAATTGTGTGTATTACAATTTAATATTTTATGTGCAATAATTTTAAAATTTTTGATGTGGTAAAATATTATTGGATGGCGTAAACATAGGCTTTTACACCGCATCCTTATTAAATTTAATTTCTTTATAAATTTTCCTTGAAGAGATCTATTCTAAAATAAAAGATTGTTAAATTAAATGTTAATGACTCAAAATACAAACTATTCTTTAATACTTAATAAATAAGTTATATGTCGGTTCATCAAAAAAGAAGAAGTTATATGTCATTACCAATCAATATTAACACACACAAAAAACATACAAGGACACATGGCTATCATGCGTTTAGGTGCATCACCCAAAGTTCTCAATTCTCATGTAACTGCAATTAGTATTATTTTATTTGTTTTTTATTTTTACTTTTGTAGGCTTCAAAATCGTAAGCCACATCTTCGTATTTTTGTTTTTGTTTTTTTTTTTTTAAACCCACCCATTGTTAATGTTTTGTCTTTTGTGTCATTAATTTTGCTTTTATCCCAATCCTACCTTCCCACCCACCGCTTTCCCTCACCCATTAGATTGAGGGTATGTTTGGTAGACTATAATAAACACTGTAATGTAATAGTTATTCCTATAGTTTAACTATTCAGTAATTTAGTTATCTTTTTATTAAAGGGAATAAAAAATTTGTAATGGTTCAATTGAAGTGCAGATTGTGGTGGCTTGGGCAAATGAGTATTTGTTAAACTTGATGTGTTTGAAATCCTGTTTCAATAGAGAAAATTGATGCACCTTTGAGTGAAAACCATGATTACTTTGCCACTCGCGCTAATGGAATCACTTGATCAAGATTGGCTTGCACGAGGACCTTAAAGTTTTTTTTTTTTTTTTTTTTTTTTTTTTTTTTTTGAGAATACTAAGTCTTTTTTAACACACACACACACACACATGGGGAGAGAGGAGAAGGTTTTTTAGAGAACTTACAGTAGTGTATATTCAAAAGGGCCTAACTCTTAAATACACAGCACAGACTTTAAACCTCTTTAACTCACAATCATTTTCCAATGTGGGACACTGTTTTTTCTTTTGAGAATACTAAATTAACACACACACACACACACACTGGGAGAAGGGAGAAGGTTTTTTAAAAAAAACTTACAGTAGTGTAGAGGACCTTGAAGCTTGGTTGAGAATGATTGGTTCTCGACAGCTTCCCTAGGTGTATTGGTTCTAGAGGAAGTTTAGTTTAGGGTTTTAATCTATTGAAAAGGATAATAATTGTGTGTATTACAGTTTAATATTTTATGTGCAATTATTTTAAAATTTATAACGTGGCAGAATATTATTAGATGGCGTAAACATAGGCTTTATACCGCGCTCTTATTGAATTTAATTTCTTTATATATTTTCCTTGAAGAGATCTATTCTAAAATAAAAGAGTGTTAAATTAGATGTTAATGACTTAAAATACAAACTATTCTTTAATATTTAATAAATAAGTTATATGTCAGTTCATTAAAAAAGAAAAAGTTATATGTCATTACACAATCAATATTAACAAAAAAAAAAAAAAAATACAAGGACACATGGCTGCCATGCGTTTAGGTGCATCACCCAAAGTTCTTAATTCCCATGTAACTGCAATTGGTATTATTTTATTTGTTTTTTATTTTTACTTTTGTTAGCTTTAAAATGTAAGCTACATCGTAGTATTTTTGTTTTTTTTTTTCCTTAAACCCTCCCATTGTTAATGATTTGTCTTTTGTGTCATTTATTTTGCTTTTATCTCATTCTTACCTACCCACCCACTCGTTTTCCCTCACCCATTAGATTAAGGATACGTTTGGTAGATTGTAATAGGCACTGTAATGTAATAGTTATTCTTATGATTTAGTTATTCAGTAATTTGGTTATATTTTTATTAAAGGGAATAAAAAATCCTCAAAGGTTCAGTTGAAATGCAGATTGTGGTGGCTTGGGCAAATGAGCAAATGAGAATTTGTTAAACTTGATGTGTTTGAAATCCTGTGACAATAGAGACAATTGATGCACCTTTGAGCGAAAATCACGATTGCTTTGCCACTTGCGCTAATGGAATCACTTGATTAAGATTGGCTTGCACGAGGACCTTGAAGCTTGGTTGAGAATGATTGGTTCCCGCCAGCTTCCCTAGGTGTATTGGTTCTAGAGGAAATTTAGTTTAGGGTTTTAATCTACTGAAATAGATAGTAATTGCATGTATTACGGTTTAATATTTTATTTGCAATTATTTAAAAAATTTCGAACTGGCAAAACATTATTGGATGACATATAGGCTTTTACACTGTGTCTTTGTTGAATTCAATTTCTTTATATGTTTTCCTTGAAGAGATCTATTCTAAAATAAAAGTGTTAAATTAGAAGTTAATGACTTAAAATACAAACTATTCTTTAATACTTAATAAATAAGTTATATATCATTACCAATCAATATTAATGCCAAAAAAAAAAAAAAAAAAATACAAGGACACATGGCTGCCATGCATTTAGGTGCATCACCCAAAGTTCCCAATTCCTATGTAACTGCAATTAGTATTATTTTATTTGTTTTCTATTTTTACTTTTGTTGGCTTTAAAACATAAGCCACATCGTTGTATATTTGTATTTTTTTTTCTTAAATCCACCCATTGTTAATGTTTTGTCTTTTGCGTCATTAATTTTGTCTTTATCCCATCCCTACCTACCCACCTACTCGTTTTCCCTCAACCATTAGATTGAGGATATATTTGGTAAACTGTAGTAAGCACTGTAATGTAATAGTTATTCATATGGTTTAACTATTTAGTAGTTTGATTATCTTTTTATTAAAGGGAATAAAAAATCCTCAATGGTTCAATTGAAGTGCAGATTGTGGTGGCTTGGGCAAATGAGCAAATGAGCATTTGTTAAACTTGATGTGTTGGAAGTCCTGTTTCAATAGTGACCATTGATGCACCTTTGAGCGAAAATCATGATTGCTTTGCCACTTGCACTAATGGAATCACTTGATCAAGATTGGCTTGCACAAGGACCTTGAAGCTTGGTTGAGAATTATTGGTTCCCGCCAGCTTCCCTAAGTGTATTGGTTCTAGAGGAAGTTTAATTTAGGGTTTTATTCTACTAAAATAGATAGTAACTGTGTGTATTACAGTTTAATATTTTATGTGCAATTATTTTAAATTTCTGACGTGGCAGAGTACTATTAGATGGCTTAAATATAAGCTTTTACACCGCATCATTATTGAATTTAATTTCTTTTTACATTTTCCTAAAAGAGATCTATTCTAAAATAAAAGAGTGTTAAATTAGAAGTTAATGACCTAAAAAATTATTCTTTAATATTTAATAAGTTATATATCATTGCCAATCAATATTAACACACGCAAAAAAAAAAAAAAAAAAAAAATGCAAGGACATATGGCTGCCATGCGTTTAGGTGCATCACCCAAAGTTCCCAATTCCCATGTAATTTCAATTACTATTATTTTATTTGTTTTCTATTTTTTTACTTTTGTTGGCTTTAAAACGTAAGCCATAAAATAGTATTTTTGTATTTTTTTTTAAACTCACCCAATGTTAATGTTTTGTCTTTTATGTCATTAATTTTGTTTTTATCCCATTCCTACCTATCCACCCACCCACTTTCCCTCAGCCATTAGATTATGGATATATTTGGTAAACTGTAATAGGCACTGTAATGTAATAGTTATTTTTATAATTTAACTAATCAGTAGTTTGGTTATCTTTTTATTAAAGGGAACAAAAAATCCTCAATGGCTCAATTGAAGTGTAGATTGTGGTGGCTTGGGCAAATGAGCAAATGAACATTTGATAAACTTGATGTGTTTGAAATCTTGTTTCAATAGAGACAACTGATGCACCTTTGAGCGAAAAATCATGATTACTTTGCCACTTGCGCTAATGGAATCACTAGATCAAGATTGGCTTGCACAAGGACCTTGAAGTCTAGTTGAGAATGATTGGTTTCCGATAGCTTCCCTGGGTGTATTGGTTCTAGAGGAAGTTTAGTTTAGGGTTTTAATCTATTGAAATAGATAGTACATGTGTGTATTACGGTTTAATATTTTATGTGCAATTATTTTAAAATTTATAACATGGAAAAATATTATTAGATGGCGTAAACATAGGCTTTTACACCACGTCTTTATTGAATTTAATTGCTTTATATATTTTCCTTGAAGAAATCTATTCTAAAATAAAGAGTGTTAAATTAAATGTTAATGACTCAAAATACAAACTATTCTTTAATATTTAATAAATAAGTTATATGTCAGTTCATCAAAAAAAGAAGAAGTTATATGTCATTACCATTCAATATTAACACCAAAAAAGAAAAAAAAAACATACAAGGACACATGGCTACCATGCGTTTAGGTGCATCACCTAAAGTTCTCAATTCTCATGTAACTGCAATTAGTATTATTTTATTTGTTTTTTATTTTTACTTTTGTAGGCTTCAAAACGTAAGTGACATCGTTGTATTTTTGTTTTTTTTCTTAAACCCACCCATTGTTAATGTTTTGTCTTTTGTGTCATTAATTTTGCTTTTATCCCAATCCTACCTACCCACCCACCCGCTTTCCCCCACCCATTAGATTGAGGGTACGTTTGGTAGATTATAATAGGCACTGTAATGTAATAGTTATTCCTATGGTTTAGCTATTTAGTAAATTAGTTATCTTTTTATTAAAGGGAATAAGAAATTCGCAATGGTTCAATCGAAGTACAGATTGTGGTGGCTTGGGCAAATGAGCATTTGTTAAACTTGATGTGTTTGAAATCCTATTTTAATTGAGACAATTGATGCACCTTTGAGTGAAAATCATGATTACTTTGCCACCCACGCTAATGGAATCACTTGATCAAGATTGGCTTGCACCAGGACCTTGAAGCTTTTTTTTTTTTTTTTTAGAATACTAAGTATTTTTTAACACACATACACACGGGGAGAGGGGGGAGTGTTTTTTAAAGAAACTTACAGTGGTGTATATTCAAAAAAGCTTAATTCTTTGATACACAACACAAACATTAAACCTCTTTAACTCATACTCATTTTCCAATGTGGGATTAACCCACTGTTTTTTCTTTTGAGAATACTAATTTAACACACATACACACGGAGAGAAGGGAGAAAGTTTTTTAAAGAAACTTACAGTGGTGTAGAGGACCTTAAAGCTTGGTTGAGAATGATTGGTTCTCGGCAGCTTCCCTTGGTGTATTGGTTCTAGAGGAAGTTTAGTTTAGGGTTTTAATCTATTGAAAAATATACTAATTGTGTGTATTGCAGTTTAATATTTTATGTGCAATTATTTTAAAATTTATAATGTGACAGAATATTATTAGATGGCGTAAACATAGGCTTTACACCGCGTCCTTATTGAATTAATATCTTTATATATTTTCCTTGTAGAGATCTATTCTAAAATAAAAGAGTGTTAGATTAGATGTTAATGACTTAAAATACAAACTATTCTTTAATATTTAATAAATTAGTTATATGTCAGTTCATCAAAAAGAAGAAGAAGTTATATGTCAATACCTAATCAATATTAACAAAAAAAAAAAAAAAACATACAAGGACACATGGCTGCCATGCGTTTAGGTGCATCACCCAAAGTTCTTAATTCCCTTGTAATTGCAATTAGTATTATTTTATTTGTTTTTTTATTTTTACTTTTGTTGGCTTTAAAACGTAAGCCACATCGTAGTATTATATTTTTTTTTTCCTTAAACCCACCCATTGTTAATGTTTTGTCTTTTGTGTCATTAATTTTGCTTTTATCTCATTCTAACCTACCCACCCACTAGCTTTCCCTCACCCATTAGATTAAGGGTACGTTTAGTTGACTGTAATAAGCACTGTAATGTAATAGTTATTCTATGGTTTAGTTATTCAGTAATTTAATTATCTTTTTATTAAAGGGAATAAAAAATCCTCAAAGGTTCAGTTGAAATGCAGATTGTGGTGGCTTGGGCAAATGAGTAAATGAGCATTTGTTAAACTAGATGTGTTTAAAATCCTGTTACAATAGAGACAATTGATGTACCTTTGAGCGAAAATCATGATTGCTTTGCCACTTGCGCTAATGGAATCACTTGATCAAGATTGGCTTGCACGAGGACCTTGAAGCTTGGTTGAGAAGGGTTGGTTCTCGCCAGCTTCCCTAGGTGTATTGGTTCTAGAGGAAATTTAGGTAGGGTTTTAATCTACTGAAATAGATAGTAATTGTATGTATTACGGTTTAATATTTTATGTGCAATTATCTTAGAATTTTTGACGTGGCAAAACATTATTGGATGACATAAATATAGGCTTTTACACAGCGTCCTTGTTGAATTTAATATCTTTATATGTTTTCCTTGAAGAGATCTATTTTAAAATAAAAGAGTGTTAAATTAGAAGTTAATGACTTAAAATACAAACTATTCTTTAATACTTAATAAATAAGTTATATATCATTACCAATCAATATTAACGCCCCAAAAAAAAAAAAAAAGCATACAAGGACACATGGCTGCCATGCATTTAGGTGCATCACCCAAAGTTCTCAATTCCCATGTGACTACAATTAGTATTATTTTATTTGTTTATTATTTTTTCTTTTGTTGGCTTTAAAACGTAAGCCACATCATAGTATTTTTGTATTTTTTTTTTCTTAAATCCACCCATTGTTAATGTTTTGTCTTTTGTGTCATCAATTTTGCTTTTATCCCATTCTTACCTACCCACCCCCCCACTTTCCCTCACCCTTTAGATTGAGAGTACGTTTGGTAGACTGTAATAGACACTGTAATGTAATAGTTATTCATATGATTTAGCTATTTAGTAGTTTGGTTATCTTTTTATTAAAGAGAATAAAAAATCCTCAATGATTCTATTAAAGTGCAGATTGTGGTGGCTTGGGCAAATGAGTAAATGAGCATTTGTTAAACTTGATGTGTTTGAAGTCCTGTTTCAATAGAGACAATTGATGCACCTTTGAGTGAAAATCACGATTGCTTTGCCACTTGCGCTAATGGAATCACTTGATTAAGATTAGCTTACAAGAGGACCTTGAAGCTTGGTTAGGAATGATTGGTTTCCGGCAACTTTCCTAGATGTATTTGTTGGAAAATATGGTTTTGTATCGCATACAAAACACACAGCGGAAGCAACAAACACATATCTACTTTATTCACGAGAGATAATATGTAACCTTGAATTCTAGAACAAAGAATAGAAAGTGTACCTTAATGCAGTGAAATTCAAAACTAAGACTTGAGAATACCTCTAATCAACATCTCAATTCCACATGATGCCCGAGAAGAGTGGTCTCTCAATCAGTCTTTATATACGTTGATTCTCTAAGAAAGTTATTCTTCTTCTTCTTCTTCTCATTGTAGAGAAAAATTGTTTTCTTTTCTTTTTATCACACGTACATTCTAACTACCTTGGTAGTTACTTTATTTAATAACTCTTATTAAATAAAAACTGATTATCTTATTGGGTTAGCCTTTTGGGCCTACCCAATGAGGCTTTAGTTTGTGGCTTGATATGAGACCAAAGGGAACAAATAGGACTCTAGATCCAATGGGCTCTGGGCTTATCTGTCAACTCTTGACAAGTTCAAAGTTACCTTTAATTATATTTAATACCACTATATAAATATAATTGCACTCTAGACCTTATTAATAAATTATATTCCAAGACTTTAATGATGTCATTTGACCCCTTTTTGAAATATCCATAGTGAACAAAGTCATAATGAACTGTCACTTTGTAAACAACTATTTTATCCTTGAGTGCCCAGTTTAATCTTTTAGTTATTCATATTTATTGAAATCTGATTTCAATAAATATAAATTTTAGTAACTCCTTACTAAAGTGGGTGCCCCGAATAACCAGTTCCCATTAAACTTATCTTAAGGGGATATTTCGTGTCTCTATAAAAAGAGATTATGGATTCCATTTTGAGAAAATGTGTTCCCTCAACACTACGTGTGGTTACCCAACATACTGAGGTTTTGACCGTCAATATTAGATCTCACTCCTGATATATCAAAGTAATCTACATTTCATGATCGGGTTCACCATCCTCTCAGTATTGAGAATCTATGAAATTAGAAGTCGTGAGATTAATAATTCAAGTGACAATTGTTAATTGAATAATTAATCTTAAGGGGATATTTCGTATCTCTATAAAAAGAGATTATGGATTCCATTTTGAGAAAATGTGTTCCTTCAACACTACGTGTGGTTACCCAACATACTGAGGTTTTGACTGTCAATATTAGATCTCACTCCTGATATATCAAAGTAATCTACATTTCATAATCAGGTTCACCATTCTCTCAGTATTGAGAATCTATGAAATTAGAAGTCGTGAGATTAATCATTCAGGTGACAATTGTTAATTGAATAATTAATCTCATAGCGGTCCAGTTCAATATGTCTTAACAGTTAAGACACATCAACACATCAATTAAAAGTCTCCACCTCCATGATCGAGACAAACCATCTTAATTAATGTGTTATAGTCTTCGCAGATAAAACGCCCAATTTTATTATTGATTACGAACTACGTTTTTGAGTTTACAAGGAACTTATGATTTATATCTTTTGTGACTAAATCACATAACTCACATACAATGCATCTCAAGGACTATGATAATGTCCCATTAATTCATTTATAAATAATCTCGTATAATTAAATAATTGAATTATTTATGACATGCCAATATATTGGATTTTAGAGCATAAACTCCAACAGTATCGGTTCTAGAGGAAGCTTAGTTTAGGGTTTTAATCTACTTAAATAAGTAGTAATTGCGTGTATTACAGTTTAATATTTTATGTGCAATTATTTTAAAATTTCTGACGTGATAGAATATTATTGGATGGTGTAAACATAGGCTTTTACACAGCGTCCTTATTGAATTTAATTTCTTTATATATTTTCCTTGAAGAGATCTATTCTAAAATAGAAGAGTGTTAAATTAGATGTTAATAACTTAAAATACAAACTCTTCTTTAATATTTAATAAACAAGTTATATGTCAGTTCATCAAAAAAAAAAAAAAAAAGTTATATGCCATTTCCAATCAATATTAACACACCAAAAAAAAACATACAAGGACACCAGACTGCCATGCGTTTAAGTGCATCACCAAAAGTTCCCAATTCCCATGTAACTGCAATTAGTATTATTTTATTTTTTATTTTTTTACTTTTTTTGGCTTTAAAACGTAAGCCACATCGTAGTATTTTTGTTTTTTTAATTTTCTTAAACCCACCCATTGTTAATGTTTTGTTTTTTGTGTCATTAATTTTGCTTTTATCCCATTCCTACCTACCCACCCATCCGCTTTCCCTCACCCATTAGATTATGGGTACATTTAGTAAACTGTAATAGGCACTATAATGTAATAGTTATTCCTATGGTTTAGTTATTCAGTAATTTGGTTATGTTTTATTAAAAGGAATAGTTACTCCTTATGAATAGCTATTCTTTAAATTGAGGAATAGATATTCATCTCTAAAAGGTTTTTTTTTTTTTTACAAGATAGAATTTCTGCTCTAACCTAAGTGTATATGTGTGTAAAACTTTCTCTTGGAAACTTGAACTCTAGCCCTTGCCTCCCACACCCCACAAGCATTTATACTTTTGGAGTGACCACCGTACTAATAGTGCGTGGTAGTATCTCTAAAAAGGTTGAAATAACTATTCCTTAGTAGGTGTATTAATTTCTAAAATTAATATATTTCAAAATACACAAACATTCCATATTCACATAACAACTATGGAAATAAAAAATCATAAAAAATAATTAATCTCTCTTTCAAATTTAAAAAATATTATTTTTTAGAATATATAATTATATGAGTAAAATATTTCTAAATATATATCTTAAGTTTGATTTAAAATATTTTCATTTCATTGTTTTCAAGGATCTATTTTTGTGTTGTCACCAAATAAATGAATAGTAATAAGTATTATATTACAACATCTTGTATTTGTTGTAATACATGTTCATTCTTTGATGTAATTATCATTACAGTCTACCAAACATGCCGGCGCCGGTGTGTTTGGTTGTAAATGAGGGGAAGAGTAATAAGAAAAGGTAGAGAGGGAAAAGATAGGAAAAGAATATGCTTTCTTAAAATTTTTGCATGTTTGGAAAACGTGTGGGAAGAGAAAAGAAAAGAATATATTTAATTTAGACATGTGTTTTTACCTAAATACCCAAAATAAAAAATAAAATGTTTGTTTTGGTGAGGAACAAAATTAAAATTTTAGAAGCCATTAGAAGTGGGCCCTCCAAAATTGTAGGCTATGCTATCTGTCTTTCTTCTCATTTGGAACGCCCAATTTGGGGGGATGATAAAAAGTGGGCCTGATAGATGCTCTCTCCTTCCCTTTTCTCTTCTTTTCTTTCTTATAATGCCAACCAAACAAGGGAACGTCATGTCAGCACAATTTTTTTTTTCTCTTCTCATCCTCTGTTTCCAAACATAGTGTTAAGTTCTCATCTACTCAGTTACACAATTTCAAAAATTTTCTCAAGTCTCATTTGGTGTCTCTCTCTCTCTCTCTCTCTGCCGAACATCTCTCTCTTCGCTGAACCAGTTCATCGCCTAAAAGGCTAAAACCAAAAATTCTTCCTTTTAACTCTTTTAAGCACCACATTTCTCACATTGCTTCTCCCACTTCTTTAAATCTTATTTTACCCACAAATTTCAGATTTCCTCAAATCTCATCTTAGATCTTACTCACAAGCAGCCATGTTGCCTTCAATGAGAGATAAGTACCAACTTTGCGGTCAAAATGAGGAAGATAGTTGTTTATTTTGGTCAATTTATTGAAATGGTTGAAACCGGTTTAATCGTCTCGGTTTTCACTGTTTGAGCGGCGGTTTTTGGTTAAACTTGTTTTTTCTCTAATTTTTGGTTTTTGATAAGAACCAGACCGGATTAGTGCCCGATTTTCGGTTGAACCGGCCTATTCAGTTCAAGTTTTTAAAATAATGTGTAGGAGCACTATTTAAAGTCACCATGTAATTATTATAGTACATCATTAGGATATCTCATCTATAGGAGGGATTAAAGATGTTTGATATAGTGTGATCTAAAATTATTTTTCTAATTTTTCATATGTCTGTGGTAGCTAAAAAACTTGGTCAAACCAAAATCATTTTCTTCAATTAAGGAAAAACAACTTCTTTGAGGCTGAAATTATAAACCTCCCAAAGAAAACCCAGAATCCCCCCTTACCTCCTACGAAAACACTATTTTGGTCCCCATATTTTGGGATCATAGTTAATTTCGTCCTTACATTTTGAGAACAGTCAATTTGGTCCCTGTTATTTTCAGCTTACAATCAATTTGGTCCCTACCGTTAACTCACTAATGTAATACTCCTACATGATAAACGGTGTGCATTGTTGGCACACTTAAAACTTACATGGCAACTAATAGAAAAATAATTTTTTTTAATAAATACTTAAAAATACCATGTCAACATTTAAATTGAAAAAACGAAAAAAAAAAAGAGTTTTTAATTTCTTAGTTTTACATTCCTAGATTTTCTTGGTAACCAAACACAAAAATCAAATTTACCAATTACTTTATCAAAAAAAAAAAATACCAATTACATTCTTAGATTTTCTTCCATTTTCTTCTGGCAACCAAAAACAAAAGCACAAGTCAAATTAAAAAATTCAAACGTAAATTTGGATACAATCTAAACAAACTCAAATCGCAATTTCACATTTCATTTCATTTTCAAGAGACAAAAGCTAGATCTAAAATTGCAAACACAACATATTTTTTTCCATCTCTAAGCACCCATTTTGATGAAGGAGTGATGCGAACCTAAAAAACGTTCTAAATAATAAAAGCCTAAAATTAAGGAAGATCTGGTCCAAAATTAGAAGATCTAAATAAGGAAAAGTATCTGTTAACTGATTTAGAGCTGGAAAGTCAATCAGCCATAATTCCATGCCATAAATAGTGCCCAATTAAGTCAGATCAGCCCTCAATAGTTTGGATTAAATTTATTATGCCTTTATCTTCCTTTGGGCCCCACCTGGAATGTGAATCAGCCCAAATCCCTTGAATCAGCCCATTAAGTGCTTCAGCCATCTTCTTAGATCTTGCTCTAGTAATAGGCCCAACTGGAACTTGCAATGGATCCTTGAAAGCTTGTTGATTCTCATCAAGGAGAGAGATTGTGAGGGTGTGGGTTTGGGTCAACTATACTAAACCAACTTAGAGAAGTCATAGAGAAATTGAGGGAGGAGAGTGCAAGAACTACCCTTGGTGTTGTGGTGGCAGTTTTTGGGCTAACAGGTGGCTAGGTTGCTAATGTTAAGAGATAGAAATCATTGAGAGAAGAAAGAGCAAAGCTAGAGAAATAGAGAGTTTCAGGTTAGGGAAGTTTTAAATCCACCCTTTTTCTCTTGAAATAAGTTCCTCCTGGTTTGAATGAGATGAGTTTGGTGATCAATGATAATGGTCTTTTTGTAAAAACTATTTGGTGGGACATTGTTTTTTTCCAGCACCATTTTCTCAGCAACGATGTTGTTCTTCATCTCTTTTTTTTTTTTTTTTTCTTTATATTTTTTGGTTTGAATTTTAACTTTCTTAGTTTCTTGACATATTCTAAATAACCTAGATTATGATTATCATTTCTTTTTTCTTTTGAGTTCTTTTGTAATATTTTTTTAGATTATTATTTTTTAATTATTTAGTTTTTGATGTGGCACTTTTAAATGTCAATGATTTTTTTTTAATTAATTTAGTTGCCACATAAGTTTTAATTGTGCCAATTGAACACACCGTTTGCCACGTAGACATTTTCCATTAGTGAGTTAATGGTATGGACCAAATTGATTGTAAGTTGAAAATAACGGAAACCAAATTAACAGCTTCCAAAATGTAAGAACCAAATTAACTGTAACCCGAACTAAAACAGTATTTTCGCCATAATATAAATAACAACCAAATATCCAAAATGATCAAAATACCCCTTAAACCTCTAAAATAACAAAAATATACCTAATCCAATAAAAAAAGCCAAAATATCCTTAAAACTTTCCCATTCCCCTAAAATATTCAAAAAAAAAATCAAAATGGCCTAAAAACCCCTAAAATGAAAAAAAAAAAAAAAAAAACTCTAAAATGATATAAATGCCCCCCTATAATCTCAAAAAATCCTTGAAAATAACTTAAATACCCCTAAATCAACAAAATAACTTTGAAACCTCAAAATAAACATACCTTTACGTCCAATATGATTGAAAAACTTTTAAATCCACGAAAGTGACAAAAATACCTCCTAAAGCGATCAAAATGAAGAAAATACCTCATGAAATCTCCAAAATTTACCTCAAAATTTTGGGAATCATCCCTGATAGGGATAAAATCTCCCACCAGACGACAGTAGGCCACACTCGCCGACGGTTAGATCCGTGACGGCTGAAATACCCGACGGACGTCAGAGCTCGACGACCCCAATCCTAGGGGGGCGACGGGAGAAGGCAGACGGGTGTTGGTATCAGGCACTGAGACCAGTCTTGCCACGTGCGCTTCGCTGGAAAGAGTGAATCTTGTCGCGTACGCTACTTAGCCAGATATCTTGCGAAGCACGACTCCTACCCCCAAGAAGGGAATCGTGCCCAACACGCTTGGCTACCCCAGAAGAGTCTTGCGTCCCACGCTACTCGAGGGCAATTTCGGTACAACGATATCTTCTCCAGCACGCCTTGCCCAAAGGCCATTACCACTACTATAAATACCGCCACATCCTCCAAAAATCGAGGTACGTATACTAAGACCCGACTCTGGCACTCTGGAGTTGTGTAAAATACTAACTTAACCATCGGAGGGTCGTCGGCCGGTACCACACCGGTACTTCCCTTTGAGGTTCTTTTTCCTTTTGCAGGACCGTCCGGAACGCGCTCAAGCCCTGCAACCCACTGGATTGATTCTTGACATCATCAGTTGGCGCCGTCTGTGGGAAGCGCACTAGTTTCTGTCACGTGCTTCCCGGACTAAGGGTTGCATGGTACTCACGCGTTCAAGGACGACCACCATGAACGACCAAGGCAACGAACAACGCACCACGGCCCTCGAAAGGCAAGTCCAGACTTTGGCGGCCGCGGTGGAGCGTCTCACGAAGCGCAACAATGACTTGGAAGAGCAGCTTCTGCGAAGGAATGCGACGGGTGACAACCAGGGAGAAAATCAGGAGGAGAGGAGTGCCGAGGAGAGGGACCGCGAGGGTCCCGAGGGAAGCCATGCATTGAGCCAGCCTGAGGGACAGCAGCCCAACCGTCCGCCGGCAGACGGCCATGCCCAATCTAGTATGGCCGTGGAAATGCGAATGATGAAGGAACGCATGGACTTCATGATGAACGCCCTCAAGGGACGAGTGTCCAGTGGCCTCGACGACCTCGTCCACCGCACGGATTCCCCATTTACAACACCTGTCATCATGTTCCCTACGCCACCAAAGTTCTGCATGCCCCAGGTGGAAAGCTACGACGGGTCCAAGGACCCGCTGGACCACTTGGAAACTTTCAAGACGTTGATGCACCTGCACGGCGCGCCAGACGAAATCATGTGCAAGGCCTTCCCCGCAACGTTGAAAGGCTCTGCAAGGACCTGGTTTGGCAGGCTGATGCCCGGTTCTGTCGGCACCTTCAGGGAGCTGAGCGCTTTATTTGCCTCCCAATTCATCGGAGGACACCGTCACAAGAGATCTACCGCGTGCCTGATGAACATTAAGCAACGGGAGGATGAAACGCTGAGATCCTACATAGCCCGCTTCAATAGAGAAGCGCTGACAATTGACGAAGCGGACGACCGGATACAAGTGGCCGCGTTCACGAACGGGCTGCGGAAGGGTAAATTCCTGTTCTCTTTGTACAAGAATGACCCGAAGACAATGTCAGATGTATTTTACAGGGCAACAAAGTACATGAACGCGGAAGATGCGTTACTGGCGAGAGAAGAGAAGCCCCCCAAGAAGAGAGAAAGGCAAGAAGACGCCCGACAGGACAAGGGGCGAAAGGCACCTCGGACAGGGGAGATCCGAGATAGCAGGCGCCCGAAGCCCAATGCCGGGAAATTCACGAGCTATACCCCATTGACGGCTCCGGTTGATCAGGTTCTGATGCAGATCAAAGACAACGGGTCCTTGACGTTTCCGGGAAAGATGAAATCAGACCCAGACAAACGACCAAAAGACAAGTATTGCCGCTTCCACCGGGATCACGGGCATGATACCGCTGACTGCTACGATTTGAAGCAACAGATCGAAACCCTGATTAGGCAAGGGAAGCTACAGAGGTTCGTCAACAGGGAAAAGGCCGAAACGTCCCGGCAGGCACAGACCCCCCACCGGGACAATGAGCGTCCCCGACCACCTATAGGCGATATAAGGGTGATTGTGGGCGGCACGCCGGTTGCTGGTTTTACAAAGAAGGCTCTGAAGTCCCACCTCAGGGCGGTCCAAAATGTTCAGGCTGCGAGCTCCGTCCAGAAGAAGCCGAGAACTAGCAGCCCCACTATGGAATTCACAGAAGAGGATGCCCAACACCTCCACCACCCGCACGATGACGCCCTTGTCGTCAATATCCGGATAGGGGACTACAACACCTACCGGGTCCTGATTGATAACGGTAGCTCCGCAGATATTCTCTACTATCCCGCATTCCAGCAGATGCGGATTGACAAAGAATGCTTGGTCCCTACCAAGGCCCCACTCACAGGTTTCGGGGGGATCAGAGTATATCCCCTCGGCTCGATCACACTGCCCGTCACTGTCGGGGAATACCCTCGGCAGCTCACTAGGGACGTCACCTTCCTAGTCGTCGACTGCTCCTCAGCATACAACGCAATTTATAGGGCGACCAACCCTCAACGCCTGGAAGGCCGCCACCTCGACCTATGCACTAAAGGTCAAGTTCCCTACAGAGTACGGGGTAGGAGAACTATGGGGAGACCAAGTGGCCGCGCGAGAATGCTATGTGGCAATGGTAGAGATGAATGGCCAGCTACAGACGATGAACATAGAGCAGAGGACGGGGGCAGAGCCTGTGGAAGAACTCGAAGAGATAATCCTCGACGAGTCCAAGCCTGAGAGAACCACCAGAGTCGGTGCCCTCAACAGTCCGGCGACCCGCCAGGCACTCACGACCTTCCTCAGGGAAAATCAAGACGTATTCGCCTGGAGCCATGAGGACATGCCGGGGATCGATCCGTCGGTCATGGTACATAGGCTGAATGTAGCAACCTCCTTCCGGCCTGTCAGACAAAAGAAGCGAGTATTTGCTCCAGAGAGAGATCGTTCAGTGGCAGAGGAGGTTGGTAAGTTACGAGAGGCAGGGTTCATCCGGGAAGTCTACTACCCCGACTGGTTGGCTAATGTTGTAATGGTCAAAAAGGCCAGCGGGAAGTGGCGGATGTGTGTGGACTTCACGGACCTGAATAAGGCGTGTCCGAAGGACAGCTACCCCCTCCCTCGAGTCGACGCTCTGGTAGACTCTACGGCCCGGCATCAGCTGCTGAGTTTCATGGATGCCTTCTCAGGATATAACCAGATCCGGATGGATGAGGCAGATCAGGAGAAAACCTCATTCGTCACCAGCCAAGGACTCTTTTGCTACAAGGTGATGCCATTCGGACTGAAGAACGCAGGCGCCACATATCAAAGGCTGATGAACAAAATGTTTGCCAACCAGATAGGGAGGAATGTTCAAGTCTACGTCGACGACATGCTGGTAAAAAGCCAGAAAGAGGAAAATCATCTTAGCGATCTCGAAGAAACGTTCGGAACCCTCCGTTCATACAATATAAAGCTCAACCCCTCCAAATGCGCCTTCGGGGTCACCGCCGGAAAATTCCTCGGCTTCATGGTCTCTCAGAGAGGCATCGAGGCCAACCCGGACAAGATCAGGGCAATAATGGAGATGGCCCCTCCGAAGAATGTAAAAGAAGTTCAGAGTCTGAATGGGAAGGTTGCCGCACTGAACAGATTTGTGTCGAGGGCCACGGACAAATGCCTTCCCTTCTTTCGCACATTGAAGAAGGCGTTCGAGTGGACGGACGAGTGTCAGAAGGCCTTCAAAGAGTTAAAAGCTTATCTCTCTTCCCCACCATTGCTGAGTCCTTCAGAGCCCGGGGAAGAACTCTCCCTCTACCTGGCCGTATCCCCAGCCGCCGTCAGTGCGGCCTTGATCAGAGAAGAGGATGAGGTGCAGAAACCCGTATACTACGCCAGCCGGGCCTTCCAAGGGGCGGAAGGAAGGTACCCGCCCATGGAGAAACTCGCCTTCGCCCTAGTCACCGCAGCTAGAAAGCTCAAGCCCTACTTCCAAGCTCACACAATCGTCGTCCTAACCGACAAGCCCCTGCGGCGAGCAATGCATAATCCAGAAGCCGCAGGTCGTCTGGCCTTATGGGCAATAGAACTGACTGAGTTTGACATCCGCTACAGCCCGCGTACCGCCCTCAAGGGACAGGCAGTAGCTAATTTCATAGCCGAGTTCACCAACACAGAAGAGGAGGGGGCAGATGCAAGCCCATCGTGGAGTGTACATACAGATGGGTCGTCAACTAGACGAGCCGGTGGCATTGGGGTCGTGCTCCGTTCTCCTGAAGGAGACCAAATTGATTGTATGATCCGGCTAGACTTCCCCATTACCAACAATGAGGCAGAGTATGAAGCCTTGATAGCCGGACTGGATCTTGCCAAAGCAGTGGGCGCGGTCCGAGTGGTCGTCTCCTGCGACTCCCAGGTAGTCGTCAACCAAGTCAACGGGAACTACGAGTGCAGAGGCGACAGAATGAAGAGGTACCTCCATCAGGCAAAAAGAAGGGTAGACGAACTCGGAGCAAGGATAGTCCAAGTCCCCAGGGAGGAAAACGAGCCGGCCGACCGCCTCGCCAAAGCTGTTTCGTCAGGGCAGGAGAGCAGCACTGACGGTGTGCTACACTTTGTGCAGGCTTCGCCACTAGTAGACTCCATTGAAATGCAGGAAGTCGGCTCGGAAAGCAACTGGACCACGCTGTTGGCCTCATACTTGAGAGATGGCGTCTTGCCCGACGGAAGAGAAGTCGCCAGAAGACTGAAGGTCCAAGCATCAAGGTTCGTCCTGATAAAAGGAGTCCTATACAAAAGGGGCTTCTCTCGCCCATACCTAAGGTGCCTTGGTTCCGAAGAAGCTGATTATGTCATGAGAGAAGTGCACGAAGGGATATGCGGAAACCATTCAGGGTCGCGGTCGCTGGCGCATAAGCTGATCCACGCAGGATACTACTGGCCGACCATGAGAAGAGACACGCAGGCTTATGTCAAAGCTTGCGACAAGTGCCAGAGGTTCAGCAACATCGTCAGGCAACCCCCCGAAGAGCTGACCCCAATAACGGCCCCATGGCCATTCGTTCAATGGGGACTGGATATCATGGGCCTATTCCCAACAGCGGTACGACAGCTCAAGTTCCTTGTGGTAGGCATAGACTACTTCACAAAGTGGGTAGAAGCTGAGGCATTGGCAACCATCACGGAGAAGAACATACGAAGCTTCGTCTGGAAGTCTATCATATGCAGGTTCGGGATACCCAGGGTATTAGTCTCCGACAACGGCAAACAATTTGACAATGGTCCCTTCCGGGAATTCTGTGCACAGCTGGGAATAAAGAATCACTACTCTTCCCCCGCCCACCCCCAAGCCAACGGTCAAGTGGAAGTAACGAACCGATCCTTGCTCAAGATTATCAAGACTCGGCTCGAGGGGGCAAAGGGGATATGGCCCGAGGAGCTGCCAAGCGTATTGTGGGCATACAGAACGACAGCAAGGACCCCCACAGGAGAAACACCGTTCAGGCTAACCTATGGAAGCGAGGCAGTCATTCCAGCCGAAGTGGGACTCACAACCTATAGGGTGAACACCCATGATAAAGGCCGGAACAACGAGGCCTTGCGCCTACAGCTCGACTTGATCGACGAAGCCAGGGCAGCAGCAGAGCAAAGGTTAGCCCGGTATCAGGATCGCATGGCTAAACACTACAACGCCCGAGTCAGGCACAGGGAATTCCAGGTTGACGACCTCGTCCTAAGAAAGATCATGGGCGCTGTCAGAGACCCAACCCAAGGAAAGCTCGGCCCCAATTGGGAAGGGCCCTACTGAATCACAGCGTGGCAAAGAAAGGGCACCTACCACTTGGAAACACTGGACGGGCAGAAGCTGCACCACCCGTGGAACGCCGAGCACCTACGCAAATACTACCAGTAAAAAAGAACGGCAGCCCCCTATTTTGTACCTAGTCGGTAGTCAGTCTACTTTAATGTATGTTCCTGAGACATGTTTTCTTCCACACAAAAATTATGCAAGTCATACAGAGGTTTATTCAAAGTCTCTTCTACTTACTATTAAGAGTTGAACATCAGAAACTTGCAAAGTACAAAGCCTTAGAGTTAAATCCGTTCAAGCATAAAAAGCTGACGGTGTCGAAAGCTGACGGTGTCGAAAGCTGACGGCTCCGCTCGACGACGGCATAAAAGCGTCATGCGCCCATGTTGACGGCTTAAAAGCCGCAAGGTTTTCCTAAATGGAAACACCCAACGCCTAAGTCTTAAAGACGACGGCCCAAATTCGACGACGGCATAAAAGCGTCATGCGCCCATGCTGACGGCTTAAAAGCCACAAGGTTTTCCTAAATGGAAACACCCAACGCCTAAGTCTTAAAGACGACGGCCCAAATTCGACGACGGCATAAAAGCGTCATACGCCCATGCTGACAGCTTAAAAGCCACAAGGTTTTCCTAAATGGAAACACCCAAAGCCTAAGTCTAAGGATGACGGCATAAATGGCGACGGCTCAAAGCCAACTACATCGTCTTATAAGGCTAAAAGCCAAAGCCTAAGTCTAAGGATGACGGCATAAATGGCGACGGCTCAAAACCAACTACATCGTCTTATAAGGCTAAAAGCTAAAGCCTAAGTCTAAGGATGACGGCATAAATATTGACGGCTCAAAGCCAACTACATCGTCTTATAAGGCTAAAAGCCAAAGCCTAAGTCTAAGGATGACGGCATAAATGGCGACGGCTAGAAGCCAACCACATCACCCTAAAAAGATTAAATGCCAGAGCCCAAGTATAAGGACGACGGCATAAATATTGACGACCCAAAGCTAACTACGTTACTATAACAAGTTGGAAGCTAAAATCTTGTCAAGGGTAACGGTTCAAAGCTACCTACATTATTACTTATGACGGCCTGTTATATTGACGGCTCAGCATATTGACGGCTTATTATAGCAAGCAACACACACAAGCAAGATTTAAAACAGCATATGAATTGAAATAAGGTATAAACTGAAACAAATGCTTTGCAAGTCAACATTGTTCTCGACGGCCCATAAATTGACCGTCCTACAAAGAAAATTATTACAAAAATTCTCCACAGAAATTACAAGTCTAATGAACGGGGGAATCAACTACATTCACTTCTTCTTCAGTTTGGACATTGACGGTTGTTTCAGCATCGTCATCGAGGGTCCCGTCACCTTTTTCATTCTGGCGAGCTGCGGTCTCGGAAACGGCCTGGATGACGGATGTTTGTGCCTGGCCGCCGTCAAGGGACACCTGAGAGAGATCCATCTCTGGATAGAGGGCCTTCACCTGACGGACGGCCTCATCAAAACCGTCCGCCATTATGCCGCCAAGCTCCGTCAGGTACGCTTCGGAGTCTCGGTACTCTATGATCGCGTTGTCCTTGGCCTGACGGAGCTGATCCTTCATTGACTGGATCTCCAGCTCCTTATCAGCGAGGACCGTCTGCAGATTCTCCGTCTGCTTCTGATACTCTAGCCTGTCCTCCTTGAGGACGGAGAACTTCTTCTCCATCTTCACCTTCCAGGCTTTGTATTGTGACAGCTCGTCCTCCACCTCCGTGGTCTTCGCCTGCAGACGGTTCATGGCCGTCTCCTCACGGACACAACGGTCCATCAGGCCCTTCATCATGACGACAGCCTGAAAATCAGAAACACCAAGTCAACATGACGGCGAGGACAAATCTATACATTCTTAAAACTGACGGCGATGAAAAATTACTTACCTGGGCCAAGTTGAAAAGGCCCGTCTCCCCCATGGCCTCAGTGGAATGGTTCCCGATGTCCTCATAGTCCTCCGCCGTCAGTATGGAGGACAGCTTCTCGATTGCATACTTCGAGTCCTCGCGGAGGAGGACGGGTGGACCCTCGACGGCGGGCGTAGGGCCACCCGTCATGAGGCCCTTCCCCCTACCGTGTTTGACAGGGACCTTCTGTCCATCTGCCTCTAGCCCGATGACGGTCTCGGGGGTGGTTTTCAGCTTTTTGGGGGGACGGTCCCCCTCCTGGTCTTGTTTTCTTTTCATGACAGGCACCTTGGACACGCCCGTCCCTGCAGCTTGGTTCTCTCTTTTCCTTGCAGCTGCTTGCTGCTTAATTAGGGCCCGCCTCTTCGCTTCGTCCATCTCTGCAGAACACGACGGCACATGAGTTGTTTAGAAGGCAAGAGAAAAATGGCTAAGTATAAAATTCAGGTGAACGGACATACGTTTCCTGACTTGTGTTTCGTATTTCAAGGCTTCCTCGGACGGTTCAGGCCCGTCACAGTGCCAACAGATGGTCTTCAGGCACACCAAATTAGCCCAAGACCTCTCCTTCAACTCGGACTTCTGAAAAATCCTCTCCAAGAAGCTCCAGTCTTCAATTGACACTTGAGGACGGTCTTGAGCTGAGAGAAGAAGACGGTTATGTGATGACGGTGCATAAAAAGATATAAAAAAAAAAGGGGAAATAGGAAGAGAGGAACAAGAGGAGAAAGTGAACGGGTGAGTACCAGACGGGGTCAAGACACCCCACGTGGTGTCGACGGGCATGAACTCGGTCTCACCAGGGTTCCCCATCCACTCATCCCCGTCCATGAAGAAGTACCTAGACTTCCAGTCCTTATTGGAGTCTGGAGTATCGCACACTAACCTTAATAGTGGACCCCTCGCCAGAAAACTATACATTCTCCTGGATTTTTGTATCTCCACCAGACGGTAGCAGTGGAAGAATTCCTTCACCGTCAACCTTTTCTTCCCCTCGGACATGGACCCGTACAACACCTCTACCCCAATAAAGACCCTCCAGGCGTTCGGGGAAACTTGGCTGACGGATAGTCCTAGGTAGTGAAGGAGGTGACGGTGTAGTGGGGTTAGTGGAAACCTCAGCCCTGCCTTGAGCATCTGCTCGTATACTCCGACACCCCTGACCCCACGGTAGTAGCACTTCTCTCCTGGGTGGGGTAGACGGAGGGGTATATTGTCAGGAATCTGGTATTTACTTCTAAGTGTTTTGAAGTGTGACTCTTTGATCGTGGAGAAGAAATCATTCACCGTCCACAGAGAGAGCATAATGTACTTCCTCATCCCGTCACTACCTACGACGGATTGGACTTGGGGCTCGTCCCCCTCTATACCGTCACTAAGGTTGCTCTCTGCCCTATCACTACTCGACGGAGAAGAGGTGGTAGACGAACTCTCTTCACTCGAGGAGGTTGTGGCTGCAGGATCCTTTGGACCCGACGGTTTGACTTCATCGTAGCCCGCTCCGTCACGGACAAACGACTGATTACTCGACGCGCTAGACATGTCACCTACATGTGACGGAAAACCCTAAGTTCAATCGACCTAAAGACATTGACGGTGGAAAAAGAACGAACAAGCAGTAATTACTTTCCGGTTACTTGCGCTGTGAAAGATGAAGTCGACGGTCGCTGGGATGTGACGGATGCACGATGGATGACGGATAGAGTGCTTTTCTGCTAGGTGAACGGGTGCTCTCTGATGTTTTGTTTTCAGTTAAGAGTGAAAAATGAAAGAAAAGATGGAAGGCTTTTATATGAGAGAAATAGCGGGAGACGAAGGGACGCCTCGGTCTGAGCACACGGCCCGCGAGTTGACGACGCGTGTCCTGCATTTATTACCAGGCATTTATTACTGATGCCAGCCTGTCTATTCGACCCTTGCTGCGGATTGAACCGTCACCCCATTAGCCCGTCCTTAGTGGGTTCACGGACTGATGGGCTAAGGGGGCACCTGATAGGGATAAAATCTCCCACCAGACGACAGTAGGCCACACTCGCCGACGGTTAGATCCGTGACGGCTGAAATACCCGACGGACGTCAGAGCTCGACGACCCCAATCCTAGGGGGGCGACGGGAGAAGGTAGACGGGTGTTGGTATCAGGCACTGAGACCAGTCTTGCCACGTGCGCTTCGCTGGAAAGAGTGAATCTTGTCGCGTACGCTGCTTAGCCAGATATCTTGCGAAGCACGACTCCCACCCCCAAGAAGGGAATCGTGCCCAACACGCTTGGCTACCCCAGAAGAGTCTTGCGTCCCACGCTACTCGAGGGCAATTTCGGTACAACGATATCTTCTCCAGCACGCCTTGCCCAAAGGCCATTACCACTACTATAAATACCGCCACATCCTCCAAAAATCGAGGTACGTATACTAAGACCCGACTCTGGCACTCTGGAGTTGTGTAAAATACTAACTTAACCATCGGAGGGTCGTCGGCCGGTACCACACCGGTACTTCCCTTTGAGGTTCTTTTTCCTTTTGCAGGACCGTCCGGAATGCGCTCAAGCCCTGCAACCCACTGGATTGATTCTTGACATCATCAATCCCCAAACTTTTTAAAAATTGCAAAACAATAATTTTCAAGTATCATTTTAAAAGTTTCGAGAATTTATAATTATGAATGTGAATGTGTAATTAGGTGAATGGGAGGGTTGACTCTTGCTCTAAATTAATGGCGTACGTGGATTGGGGTTGTCCAGATTTGACCTTGACCTGACAAAACTGCCCAATTTGAAGCCATATGAATTGAGAACTACTTGATCTAAGTGGTGCAACGAATGACAACAAAGTGCATATCATTCCAACCAATCAATATTGGTTCAAATGACTGTCCTCTCCTCCCAGATCTTTGATCAACCCAACGTATATTGCCTTGTGATGAAGGTATTGGATCCGGTGAAAACCTTACCAGATTTGACGAGATCTTCATCAATTTGACGAGATCCCACTAAGTCCAATGAAGATCTCAATATCTTTGCCAAGAGCCACCGTGGTCTAGGAGGACGACGACTTTTATCAATATGATCGTCGAAGATCGAATGACTTTTCTAGTCGACGACTCCCGTTCATAACGACTGGCAGTGGTCTTAGATTTTAAGACCTATAGAATCAGGTTGAGACTTGAGTATGGGTTGGTGATCAATTCGACAAAACTTGACATGTGGACACCAAACACCACTAATGTGGGTATTATTGTTTAGTTGATAATTTATATTTTTGGTAAGTTTAATCAATACTAGTTTTTATTATTATTTTTTTCATTGTTGAACTCTTATTTTAAATGTGATTATAAGGATATCTTTAAAGATATTTTCTACAAGATTTTAATGAAAACAACTAGAAAAAACCAACAATTCTCTCATAGCATTAGCATTAATGGCCTGTTTGGATGTTTAAAAAAGGAGGGGGAGTAGAGTAGAGGGAGGGAGAGTAATTTAATTACCTTGTTTAGAAGTTTTTTATGGCCTGTTTGGAAGTTTAGAGTGGGAGGAAAGTAGAGGGGGGTAGAGCGAAGGAGAGTAATGAGAAGGAGAGTAGAGGGGAATGGTTCCCCTTTACACTATTTGGATGTTTTTAAAATTAGTAAGGGGGAAGGAAGTAATTAGCCCTTTAGAAATGATAATTTTGTTAATTTAGAAAGGGTAAATTAGGGAATTCATTTGGCCAATAATTTATCCACTCTACTCTCCCTTCAAATCTCTCCAATTTGGAGGAATTAAAAATGAAGAGTTGGAAGTAGTTGAAACCCCTCCAAACCCCTCCAAATCCCTCCCCCCTCATTCCTTAAAAAACTTCCAAATAAGGTAATTGAATTACTCTTCCTCCCTCTACTCTACTCTCCTTCCTTATTTTAACTCCCAAACAGGCCATTAAAGAAGGAGGGGGAGAGGTTTAGAGGGGTTTCAACTACCTCTAACTCCTCATTTTTAATTCCTCCAAATTAGAGAGATTTGGAAGGAGAGTAAAGTAAATAAATTATTGACCAAATGAATTTTCCAATTTATCCTTTTTAAATTAACAAAATTACAATCCGACTATATAACTTTGTTTGTTTCCTGAGAAAATTTCCTAAAAAAATTTAAGCATTGACTTTTTGGCCGTTGATTTGAATCCAAAGAATGGGAAAAAAAAAAAAAACCGAGAATCAGATCAGATCAGACCTCACTCTCACTCTCTCATCACATGGCTCCTGTTGCTCTTCGATCCGGCGACGCAGTCTTCGCCAACGTCGAACATGTGGTAAGCCCTAATGCCCCCATTTTTCTCATTTCAAAAAAGCAATGGCGGCAGCGGCGGCGATCTGGTGGTGCGTGGTGGTGTCAGCCCTGATTCTGTTTTCTCTTCTCATTTCTCCATTGACTGCGATCTACTGCGATGAAGACGATTGCTATGACCTCCTCGGGTCAGAGGAGGATGATTTGTTGATTGCTCTTTGAATTTGTAATCTAGATTGTAAATGCTGAAACTTGTTTTTTAATTCACTGTTGCTCCTTGATCCGGCGACGCAATCTTCACCAGTTGCTTACCAATCTGGAGGTTGAGGAAGTCAACAAGCAGCTTGGTCAAATGTAATTTTTTTTTTATTAGTTTCTTACGCTTTTATATTTCATTGATTTTTGTGTTTGATTTGCTAAAAATGTTTGTTTGATCTGAAGAGTGCGAAAGCATGGTGGTCGAAGATTGGGCCTCTTCTTTTTGTTTTTGGCCGTTGGGTTTGGGTTTTTACTTGTTTTTAGTTTTTAGGTATATACTTTATTTTGTTTTATTTTTTTTTAATTTTATTTTTGCTTCTCCAAAAGAAAAAAAAAATTCACTAACATATTCTTAGATTTGGACAAATGATAATTAGGTTCAAGTCTTTACAAAACTAATAAATTAATCATAGACCAATGTTACAAGTCCATTTTCAAATATGGGTAAATTTGTCTATTTAAATAATTTCCTCTCCTCTTCATCTTAATTTTTAAAACATCCAAACAAGAGGAATGGTTAATTACTCCCTTCTCCCTTAATAATTTTAAAAACATCCAAATAAGGTAGAGGATGACCATTCCCCTCTATTCTCCTCCCCTCTCAAATCTTCCAAACAGACCATAAGGGTTGTAGAATCCCTCAAATTGCTATTTATAGCATCAAACCGTAAAAAGTGGGCACTATCTGGAAGGCTAGTTTAAAAAAAAAAAATTACAATCTAGCTACAGTAATGTCTTATGTATAAAAACTATTGTTCATTGATGCTAAACTTAAAAACTTATATTTTATTAAAATTTCACACTCTCTCTCTTCTATTTATCTCCTGCCTTCTGTCTCTTCTCACTTTCTCTTTTCTTCTCTTAAACTAACCAAACCAAGATCCTCCAAGTCTGAGACATCCGAGGCTCAGCCACCATGTGCCATCATGAGCCACCACCATGACATGCCACCGCGAGCCACCACCTCATGACTCTTCTCTATCTTTATATCTCACCATCTCTTTCTAAAGTGCAACCCATGGGGGCCGAACCCATGATCACCGATATCGGTAGTGATGCATGACGGTGAAGCCACCATTGGTGGCTGCCAATCTTTCTCCGATCCCTCTATATCTCTAATTCCCTTTTTTTATTTGTTTTATTTTGGATCCTACGTAGGTTTGAGGATTGGGGTTTCTTTGAAAATGGGTTTAAGGGTTTTGGGTTGTGGAAATTTGGAGGCTTTGATTGCTTTCAATTTTAGTGGCTATGGCTTTGAGGATTTGGTGGTGTTGGCTTGGTTTTGGGATTCGATGTTTGCTTTTAGTTTTGGTGGCTATGGCTTTAGGGATTCGGTGGTGTTAGCTTGGTTTGGGGATTTGGTGGTTGCTTTTAGTTTTGGTGGTTGTGGCTTGCATTTGAATTGGTGGTGTTCGATTTGGTTTGGGTGGTGTGCGTGGTGCAATATTGGTGGGGTTGTAAGGGGCGGTGGCTGCTTGTAAGAGGAAGAGAGAGAGAGTAAATAAAAACTAAAGAAAGAAGAAATAAAGAATAAAAGAATAATATTTAAATGAATTGGCAAATAGTAGAGTATGGGATGTTAGAGCAACCGCATCAGTCAATTCAAAATTTCTGTCTATTTTGCAAAAAAAAATCTACTTTTTATATTTTACACATCTATTTTTACAAAACACACACATCAATTTATCTATTCTACAAATTTATTCAATAAAATATTCATTCTTTTACATTTTTTATTATTTTCTCACTCACTACCCCTCTCTCTTTCACAGACCCAACGCTACCCAAAACCCATTAATCTTAACATCAAAAGCAAAATCCCAAGCATATATGTGAGAGACTGGGAAACTTGGTGCTCTCAAAAAAGAGATTTGAATGCTTTTAAGGGCATCTCTCTTTTTGGGTAAGTGGTGTGGAGTCACCAATTATTTTTTTATATACAAAAAAAAAAAATACAAATTACATGATCAAAATACTTCATTATCATTGATTGAATAAATAAAAAAAGTACAACTTTGATAAATTAACCTTACAAGGCTTTGGGTCCTAGTTATAATCTATGCAAAATAATACAAAGCTTTGGTCTTAGTTACAATCTACCAAAATAAAAAGACAAAACACTAATCTACCTATCCAAAAATCCTAAGCTCGAGGGCTAGGTTACGGAATGAGAAGATGTTAGGCACCCATTCCGGCCAAACAGAGTTTGGTCTTCTAAACTTTAATGACCAATATACCCTTTTTGCATAATGTTGAATGATATGTTGAACACACACGACACACACTTGATAAAAATTAATTTAAATAAATTTAAATTATGAATGATGTCCTCTTTTTAAAGAAAATTTAGATTTGTTTTGTGAATAAAAAATTGGATTCGTAAAAAAAATCAGATCTGTTTTTATGTAAAGGAAAGAATAAGATTTTGTTAAAGAGGATCAAATATGTTTTTGTGTAAAGTTAAAAAAATAATTTTATCAAGAAAAACCAGATCTGTTTTTATGAAAAAGAAATAATAAGATTTTGTTAAAAATGATCAAATCCGTTTTTGTGTAAAGTTATATATAAAAAAAGTGGTTTTTTCAAGAAAAATCAGATCTGTTTTTATGTAAAAGAAATAATAAGATTTTGTTAAAAGAATCAGATCTATTTTGAAAAGTAAAAAATAATAATTTTAGGTTTGTAAAAGAAAAATCATATCAGTTTTTAGAAACAAAAAAAATTAAAAGAACAAACTTTTTGAAAGAAGATCCACACTCATGCGATAAATTTATTATGCATGCATCACATATAAAAAAACTTCAACCTAACTTTCAATCCCTTCTTTTAAATTCCAAAATTTGCAATTTTGTAATAAAGAAAACTTTTTCTGGAAAAAAATCAGATTTTTATTTAATGAAAATACATATCAATTTTGTGTTTAGAAAAAATTAGATATGTATCTAATGAAAATACAGATCAGTTTTTGTGTTTAGAAAAAATCAGAACTTAAAAATACAAATTAGTTTTTGTGTTTAGAGAAAATTAGATTTGAAAATACAAATCAGTTTTTTAGTTTAGAGAAAATCAGATTTGAAAATGCAGATCAGTTTTTGTGTTTAGAGAAAACCAGATCTGAAAAATACATATCAATTTTTGTGTTAGAGAAAATCAAATTTGAAAAATATAAATCAGTTTTTGTGTTTAGAGAAAATCAGATCTGAAAATGCAAATTAGTTTTTTAGTTTAGAGAAAATCAAATCTGAAAATACAGATCAGTATTTGTGTTTAGAGAAAACTAGATCTAAAAAATACAAATCAGTTTTTGTGTTTAGAGAAAATTAGATTTGAAAAATACAGATCAGTTTTTGTGTTTAGAAAGAAGAATTTTGTTAGCCATTGTAGATTTTGAAACTTAAGGAAAAGAATAATAATACACAATTACCTAAGCACAAGTTAAAGAAAATTCTAGCTATGTATTCAAGCATGACAATTATATATCAAGAACAGAACGTAATAAAAACATGCTAACATACTCACGTGACAACAATAACAAAAATCAATTAAAGAAGTAAAGAAAGAAGAAAAAACGAGATACCTCTCTCTTCTAATGAAAGAATATTTTAGGATTCAAAGAAATTTGTTCAACTCTTTGAAGCCTAAAAATACTTTACTTACAAAAAAGAAGTTCCTAAAGCAAAAGCCTAAAGAACGTCTTTAATGTATGGAGAATTGAAAAATCAGAAGAGAAGAGCCAGAAAGAGGGGGATCAGAAAGTGTGCTAAATTTTGAGAGGCATCCCCTATTTATAGAGATTGGAATGCTTCGAAAAATTAGCCGAATGATCAAATATGAATTGGAATGCATTCTTATCTCTAAAAAATCGTAAAAGATAAGCTTTATCTCAATTAGGGAGCTGCCGGGCTTAGCCACGCATTTGTGCCAATCGGCACTCCAAGAGTGTCGGATGGCTCTCTTGGGTGCCGAGCTCGCGTTTGAATTTTGGTCCAATTTGGACTCATTTTTTGAGGTTTTTTTAGTCGGGAATTGTATTTAGAAGTATTTTTAATCTGTATTCTAAAAATTAATCTCTTTTTTTGGATATTCAGGTCTTTAAAGTGATAATTATCTTGTAGATAAATATTCCAAAAAAAGTCTTGATTATTCACGCTTTCGTTATTATTTGATTATCCACTTTATTCCCATGCAAGCAAGTCTATTTTTGACACTGACCAACAACCAATCATAAAATTATTTAATTAATTTTAATTATTTAGCCAATCAGAATTAATTTAAATTAATCATGCGTGGTTGGTTCTACCCAAACAAAATGCATGCAGACCGTACAAAGTTGATCATGTGATATCTTTCCCAATTTGGAAATCGGACACACCATCGCAATTGTTAGAACCTCAAGATCATTTTATGATATGCAATAAATGAACTAATGCATGTAATGCAACTCTAAATTTTGGGTATATGAACAGTCACTCTAAACATCTTCCTTGATTAAATAATGAGTGCAAAATCGAGTATCTACAATATGCAAGCAACATCAGATCTTAATAGGCAAGCCAAATCAAAATCCCAAAACCCGTTGATCAAACAAAGAAAAAATAGAAGAAATGAAACCACCACAGAGGTGGCAGTGGCAAGCGACGAGTGCTTTAGTGAGGGTGAGATCGAAGAGGGCTTCGGGTGGGTTTGGGTTTTTCGTTTGATATGTTGGGGTTGATTTTAGGTTTGATTTCTATTGATTTTTGTTGATTTTGGCTTTTCCGTTAGGTGAGTTTGGATTTTCCGTTGATTTTGGCTTTGATTTTCTATTGAATTTGTGGTTGGATTTTTATGTGTTGTAAAATGGTGGTGGTGGGTTGCGTTGGTTAAGTGATGGGTAGATGATTGATTGGCTCTGCAGATGAAGAGAGAGCATGTGAGATGAAGAAGAAAAAGAAGAGGGATGAAGAAGAAAAAGAAGAGGGAAGAAGAAGGGATAGTCTTACCGTGTGAGAGGGAATATAATAAAATAATGATTTGCAAAGTTACAGAAACCATGCATATATATAGCAGTTTTGTATATTTGCACACTTTTACAAGCGCTGATTTGTGTGTTTTTTTGGATAAATTGTACAAAATTAAGCATTTTTTGTATTTTGCAAACTTTTGCAATCACAGGTACGGTTGCTCTTAGGTGTATTATATTGTAAAATGGTATGGTATGATATAATAAATAAAAAGTAACTTTTTAGATAGTAAAATAGCAAATTTTATGCAATTCCGGATACTGAACAGTAAACACCATATTCGAACATATAAAAATATTGGATAAATTACATGCCCAAACTTTGATATCAAATTTATTATTATTATTTTTTTGAAAGGATCAAATTGTTTTGTTTAAACTTAAGTTTAAACCTCGAAATTTTTGAAATCATTCCATTTACCATAAACTTTAATATTTTCGTTGATAGGGTTGCGTACAAAAGAAAAGTAAACTCAGTCCACTAAGACTCAAAGAGAAAGAGGGAAGAAGGGTTTTGTTGGAGTTGGGACAGAGAATAGAGCATCCGCATAAACAACAAAAAATGGGGAAGGAAGGCGACTTATGGGATGATTCCGCTCTCATCAACGCCTTCGACGCCGCCATATCCAAGTACAAGGTCCTCTCTCTCTATGTATATAACATATTCTATACTATTACACTGATTCTGCTTTGCCAGTTCTGTATCTGAATTAGTCCAAATTTTATGCTTGTTTTATTTATGATATAATATAAGCTTGGCTGAGGCATTACATCACTTTGCTATACTTAAAAAAAAATAAAAATAAATGTATGAGTGAATTGTGTAGAGTTAGAATTTAGAAGTAGCATTTATTAGTTAAAAAAAAAGAGTGGAAAGTTTTCATTCTTTGCTTGATTTTAACAAGTGGATAAAAAATTATATTTACTACATGTTCTTTGCATTGGCATGTATTAGGTTCTCTTGGTACTTATGGGTTTCAAAACAATAACAATGTTATAGAAAAATATTTTGGTGAATTTGGGATGGATCAAATTACTAGAGGTTCTAATTGTTATTAGCTTTCTTGTTTTTAGGAACATAATAAGGGAGAGCACAATCGGCTGCGGACCACGCCTTTTGAAGCTGAGGTCACTAGCTTCAAATCTCCCATTTCTAGTCCCCCTTGGGGTTATATATGCATAGCTCCCAGGCATGAGCATGAGTATAAACTTCTTAGCCTATTAGAAATGAATGACCCTGGATTATCTGGCTATTGGTTTTGGCGGGTGGGGTCAGTTGTCCGTAAGTTTTATTGGCTAGAGGCGAGTCTAAAGGGATCTTCTTTAGAAAGGTTCCTTATGATCAATGTATATAAATGTCATAAAAGATTGATTTATAAAAAAAAATAAAAAATAAATAAAGGACATAAAAGATTGAAAGTTACTTAGTAAATAGACAAACAACAGGCATGCAAACACACATGCATGTACAATATAATGATAAATGGAGTGAAAAGAACCATTGATCAAACCTGAAACAAAAATGGAAAATAGATACTGATTGGTTATTGAAAAATATACAAATAAGAGAACTGTGGAATAGAACTTTACCAATTCTTTTTTCTTTAAATACAGTGATAACTGACATATGATCATGCATGTATTTTGCAAAAAATATTTTTTTTTATTAAAAATCATCACAAATTTTTAGTTGTAGTAACATTGTAATCTTTTCAATCACCTCATCTTCCAGATAATGCATAGCAAAAAAGGTCATGAAACTTCAACTGAGGGAGGAAAAGCTGTTGGCAGCACCAAGGAAAATGTCTCTGCTAATGTTAATGGAACTCATGAGGCTAGAAGGTTGGTAAATTTATCATGCTACTGCCTATTTGTGATCTAATATATGCTATTTATTTTCTATAAAATTATTGGAAAGATTACTCTTCAAAAATAAAATAAAATTATTGGAAATGTTAATGTGCAGTGTGAAGAGATAATGAATGTTTTGAGTTTTGTTGTGGTATTTTCATGTTTTGGAGCCTGTAATATGTAAGAAATGAGTGAGTCTTTATTTATTTTTTTTGGATTTTTAGAACAATATTCTATATGATAGTGTCAATAAGCCATGGCTCAAGTAACACTTCTTGCTGTTGTAAGGGCAATGTGGAGGATCAGGTCTTGGGTTAAAGATCTAGAGGGTGTGTGTATAACTTACCAATTAAATTATGGGTTGATTGTACAAATCCACTTTAAAGTATGGGGTGTCTTCTTGTTTCTGATACAAGGCCTATAATTGAGCAATTTGATGGAGCCCTCAGCTCGGTGTAGGGCATTGCCTTTAATGACTGTTCCTAATACATTTGCTTCTCACTGTGTTTCAGCCGGCTTAAGATTGCCATGCTTTAGCCTGAATCAAATAGACATGGGTGATTGGGGTTTGGGGCATTCTACTGCTGTGATTTTCATTATAGTTTAAGGAGGGTAGTTTAGTAAATCTTGTTATGAAAATGTAGTTCATCTTTTTCTTGTTTAGAGGTCACGTGCATGGCATGTGACTGTTAAAGTTAACAGCCAATTGAACAATTGGATGCAAATTGCTATCTTTGTCCAAATTGGGGTGTTAATTGCTAGTTTTTATGCTTTGGGGTGCAAAGTGCAAGCACCCCATAGTTTAGGGTGGATTTGTGCGATTAACCCTTATTGAAGATAGAGTAGATGGCTAAAATATGTGCCTTTTTGTTTTTAACTAAGCTGATCCCAAAAGGAACACTTTTAACTCCTGTGGTGGTTTAGGCGAGAGTCAACCAGGGAACATACTTTCTCACAATTTCCAATTTGTAGAATTTAGTACTATAGTGTGAGAGACAAGTGTAAATATTTTTAAACTATACAAAAAAAAAGGAATAAAATCCAGAGTTTGCAATGGTAATGAGCTGTTTTGAGGTCCACATGCACAAGCCTTTTTTTAAAAAGGTGATATTTCATTGAAAAAATGCAAAAAAAAGTTTAACCTCAAGTATACATCCTGTATACTTGAGTAATTGTTTTTGGTATCAGTAAAGTTTCATTATTTACTAAAAAAAAAAGTGCAACCTTAACACTTGGGAAGATCTTCTTTTTCTTTTTTTTTTAGTAAGAAAGTAATATTATTAAAAAAGGAATAAAAGAAAAAATACATAGAGTTCACGATAGTGAACAAAGGACAACACCGAAATAAAGAGAAATAAAGGAATCATAAAACTATTTTATGAGACAAAAGAAAATCAATGAGAGCAAAACAATCCGAGAGACCCCAACACCGAGACCAATTGAAGAGAGTCCGTTGACACAAATCTAGCAATTGAGCCAGTGATTTCTCAATATCCTCAAAAGAACATCGATTACGTTCTGTCCAAATATTCCACATCAAACAGCCTAGAACCAAATTCCAAATATTAGAATTATGTTTCCCAAGCCAATGGTGCCAACAAAATAATAAGTCTGCAACAGAACTTGGCATGACCTAATCCATCCCAAACAATTGAAGCATATGCATCCACATAGAATAATAATCTTTGGGAGTTTGAAGATAGTATTCATCACCTCCATAGGCTTTATTTTGCTCTTTTTTAATGGAATTCTATTCACTTATTATTAAAAACCACATTTGAAAAGGACATAATTGATCACCAAAATCGCTCTTAACTAAGTTGTGTTCTATTGCAAATTACCTATCCCTTATAGAATAATCCGGGCAACCCTGTGCATCTCTTATTCATCTGCAAAAAAGGAGGTGTAGCCTTTCTTTACAAGAAGATCAGAGGTCTTAAAAGCATTTGGCATCAATACCTTTACCACCTCTGACCTACCTTTTTCTCTTGGAAAATTTTGAGTAATGCATCAAGGACTTTAAACTTCTTGTACATAAAGGAATATAACTTGTAATTGAATATAGATAATCACGTTGTATTGGTGGCATAGCCTGGTTTCGTTTCAAACTACAGAAATATATTTGCATACATTCTAATAAAATGTTCTTAGTTGGTTCATTGTGAAGATACCGGTAATTTAATGGAGGGAATGAGTTGCATATCTTAATTGGAATTTTGGAGCCTATAACTTCATTTCAAAAAAAAATTATGAAATCTTACTGTTATTAGCAATTTTCAATAGAGATGAACTTGTTGAAAACGAATATTAAATAATAGGGTAAAATGCAAAACTGACCCTCTAAGTTTCTTCAGATTTCATTTAAATCTTCTAACTTTGTTTTTGTTCATTTCAGTCCTTTAACTTTCAAGTTTATTCAATTAAGGTTTTTCCATCAACTTTTGTTATATATTGTGATTAATGTTTCAATTTTATAAATTTTTCTTCAAATTTTTTTAAATTAAAAAAATTCAATTTATGATTGAAAAATATTTTCCAGATTTTTTTTTTCAAAAAATTTTAACAAAAGTTAACGGAAAGGCCTTAACTAAATAAATCTGAAACTTAGAATACTAAAATGAACAAAAGCAAAGTCAGAGGACTGAAATGATATCTGAAGAAAGTTAGCGGGTCAATTTTGCATTTTAGCCTAAATAAAAAATAAATAAAAAAAAAAGAAAAAAAAAAGTGTGAATATGTCACACAGAGAGATGCTTTTATGGAGGTTTTGGAAAATAATACATACCCAAATAAACAAAATAAGCTAAAGCAGACAGACCCTTAGTTCTGTTGGCCACTGGTATTGTAAAATGCCATGTAGGTTTTACTTGCAATAAGGTGGCTTAGGATTGCCATAAAGCCTAGGCAAAAGACTATAACAAATTATCTGTCCATAAATTTATGATTTTGTGGGTTCCAATTAGCTCAACTAGTAAAGTCTCTGATAGTTAAATATGAGATCTAGGGTTTAATCCCTGCCTATACCAAAAATCAATTGGTGTTTTGGTTTGATGATAAAAAACTATCATCAGGAGCGGAAGTTATAGGTTGAAATTCTCTCAAAAAAAAAAAAAATTTATGATTTTGAATTTATGGATATCATGTCATTTGAAAAAGAAGTATTAGCACCATGCTTTCTGTTTCATTTTGAATTATGAATTGAATATTGTGTCTTTGCAGTATAATTGCTTATCAAGCTAAACCCCACCATAGGAAAGCTTTTATCTAAAATGAGGCGAAAGTGTGCTAATCCTATAAAAGCAATATAATTTAAAATAAGAATAAAATAGACCTTATCATCTTTCTTTGTCTCGACATTTTTTTGTTGATATTATGCAAAGAGTATGCTATTTTTTATTAAAAGGAGGAGAAAGAAGGTGTATGTACACTATCATTCTTTGTCTCTATGCTTTGTATTGACATTATGCATGAGAACTATTTTATTTTATACTAATGCATAATAAAGGGTTAAGTCACAATATGTGGGTCAAAATTAACCGAAAATAGTTGCATACAGGTCATGCAGGCATACATAAGCTCAGAACCTTATTTCTTCTCTTTGATTTTTTTGTAATTGTTTCAAGTACAATTTGTTCACCATCATGAACACGATGTACTTTTATTCAATAAAACTTTCTATTACCTATCCAAAAAAAAAAAAAAATACATAAGCCCAAACCAGATCATTGCATAAATTCTAGTATTGCATGCAAGGCAATCGTTGTTCTTCTAGGGCTTATATTCTTTTGCTTATTTTTAAGTGTAAATTTTTTATCATCTCTCAAATATATATATTTTTTAAATTATAAAAATTAGGGATGCAGATGAGAAAAGCAATGTTGCATCAAGTACTGCAATATACTCAGGAGAGACTAGTAATCTTTCAGAAGTTAAAGAAAATCATTGTGTAGATTCACATGCACCTGAACCCTATATAAATTCATCAAATAGTCTACTCGAGCAAGATGCCAGTAAAGACAGTTCATATTATCATGGTGCAGAGGATTATAACAAGTTACTCAACTCGTATTATGAGCTTGAGGAGAATAGGCAAAAGATTTTGGAGCAGCTTCATCAATATGGTGGTTGGAACTATCAATATTCTGGTGAAGGTTCTGGTGTACAGTGGGGTAGCTGTTCTACTTCTCAAGAACATGCTATCCCTGCAAGCCTAGATTCTCATCCAAATGTAGTCTGTTCATGTTGCCCTTATGTTTACCAATGCTTGGCGGCCCCATGTACTCCATGTCCTGGCTGTTCTTTGGGTGGGACACGTGTGGGCAAGACTTGTGCTGATGCTTCTATGGCAACAGTTACTGGAAGTGAAATATCTTGCCTTCTCAAAGATGGTAACATTGTCCAAGCAGCAATGGGAGCTGCAGAAAAGGCACTATCTTCCGTGAAGCCACAAATTTCTGGTGATTCTAATGTAAATGAAGGTGAGCATGGATTTCCTAAAGGAAGAGATTTGCATGAAAATTTTGCTTGTTGGTAGTTTTATGATGGTTTATCAATGGTGCTGCCATGCAAATAGCTAGAATGTTGGGTTAAAAGGTCCTATTTGGAAATGTGAAAACTAGTTTCTTTTGCCTTGCAAAGTTGTCTGTTCTGTTTTTCATTGATGATTAGACGACCCCCTTTTACCTCATTTTAACTTGGATTTTTTCTAATATCTCAATTTTGTTTCTTTGGGGTATGTAGTTTTTTCTGTTTGGTTGATCTGCTTGTATCGTTTGTTGGACCCTATTTATTTTTCCCTGTGGTTAACTTGTTTTTCTATTTGTTCACATGTGCAATTGAGGGGCTCTTCAAGCTTGTACTATATATTATTACTTTTCTACTTGTTATCCCTTACTTAAAACATATCAACACACTCTGGAGTCTGGACTTAAAACTCAGTAGCTTTAGTTTTATTTACATGTCATGACCTTGCTTTTTGTCATATAAAGCATATTGTTAAGGTGTCCCTTTGGTTCAAGATAAGAACTGAATCCCCCGATCCCACTTGTGCTTTGCCTAACCAACTTATTTTGATGGTTTAGCTGTCATTGTTTTTTACTATTTATATTGTGTAGATATAAACAGGGTGCTGATCTATTGTCTTATCATATTTTGAATTTTTTTTCACGGAATGCAGATAAAGAAAAAACTGATGGAGAAACAGCTCAAAGTACTAGCTCTGAAACAGATCTGGCTGTTGTTTTAAATGCTTGGTATTCTGCAGGCTTCTACACTGGCAAGTGAGTAACAAGTTTCCGTTCAGTTGTATTATTAAACACAATTTTTTTTCATTGATACTGATTGTCTATAATGTAGCGACTTTATGTTCTAGGTTTGAGCTACATGTCACTTTTCATTTCTCTCTTCTTACACAGTAGAGCACAATTCTAAAAAAACTATTTTTTTATTAGTCAACTTCACAAATTTGAGGCAATTTAGGGGCTGTTTGGATTTCTAGTTTCCATAACTTATAACTCTATTTCCATAACTCATAACTCAAAAATGGTGGTACCCATAGCAAAAAGTTCGTTTAGGAGCACTATAATTCTGTTTTCATAACTCTGTTTCCGTTATTTAATTTTCTGATTTTTGAGTGATGAGTTATGGAATCTGAAAACACATTTTAGGTGTTTTCAGTTTTCATAACTCAGTTTTCAATGGCATTTTCGTAATTAAACCTACCATTTTTTACTGTTTAGCCGCATTCTTTGACTTTCTTTATTTTATTATTATTTTTTTTTTGAAACGCCTTTGTTGCCTTTGATTAGCCACATTCTTTGACTACTTTTTTTTTTTTTGAAACAAAAGAACTGAATGATGAGTGAGTGATGAGTGCGTTTGGGTGGGTTTGGGAAAATTTGGGTATTTTAAGTGATGAGTGATGAATGATGAGTGATGAGTGATGAAAAAAAAAAATTAAACAAGGCCTTAGTTTCCTTATCTTTTTCTTGATGTTCCTCTTTAAGCCCTAATATATTTATAGTTTGTTATTTAGTGCCATGATTTGTTCCAATTAAGTGTTCGTTTGGCATGATTAATTTTGCCAGCTTATTTTACTATTCAGCTTATTTTTACTACTATTCATGAGTTTCACTGCACTTTTTGGAACTATTCATGGATCTCACTGTACTATTTCAGTTAACTTTTACCTTTATCTATAGTATTTTCAGCAAAAAGTCTTTAATTTCAGCAAACAAAGTGGATCCCAAACAGACCTTAATGATCTATTGATGAGTTCCACTGCACTTTTTGGTACTATTCATGGATCTCACTGTACTATTTCAGTTAACTTTTACCGTTATCTACAGTACTTTCAGTAAAAAGTTTTCAATTTCAGCAAAATAAGGAGATTCCAAATAAACTTTGAATTTACTTTAGCCATAAGCACATTTTTTATATATTAACACTATTTGTTTCGTCGATAATATTTTCTAGAAAATGAGTAATTTTTCAAAAAGTATTTTCTATTAAACTATCTCATCTTCCTATGTTTGGTAGCAGTTAGCAACTTTAAATAAGTTGAAAAATAATCTTTTAACTTTTCTTAATTAACTTGTTGTGAAATAGAGTTATTTTTTTTAAAAAATTAGTAGAAAACAATCTCTAAAAATAAGCCATATTTTTGTTGTTGATCAAAAATAATTTTCCTTTTTAACTCATTTCTTTTGATGTTACCAAACACTAGAAAACACGGAAAATTATCTTTACACAAAATTTTCATCAAAACAAACGACCGTGAGTGAAATGAAGTCATGTCATTGACAGACCCAAGTCGATTAGCCTGGTCATCTTTCACTTTTAATTATCTAAACGTTGTAATGGTGCTTCTCTTATTGGTTTTGGCATTAGTAATGGTTTTCATTGGTCCTCCTAAATTTAGTAGTACATCATTTCGTTATGATGTTCCTTCTCCAAATAAAATAAAAAAAAGGTTACGACTATTTTTAAGTGCCTTACTGGCATTTTGGCAGGTACCTTACGGAGCAATCTATTGCAAAGAAACGGCACAGCTAGGCATTGCTACGCTCTTGGCAACATTAAGCAGAGGTAATCCGTGGTGTTAAAAAATTTCAATTTTATGAGTGGGTTATGTAACTTTTTACTGAAGGATCAATATAATTATATATCAAATTTGTGCAGGGGCTGAATTGCATCTGATTGCTTGAGCTTGAGCTTGTGCAAAACTGTATGAAAACATCACTCATGGAGAAATAAAAGGTTGCTGTGTGTTTTACTTTTACAGTGAATGCCTTCTCAGAGCTTTTCGTTTAGCCCCTTTGTTTTTTTATTAGCTGTGGACGTTAGTTTTGCGATTTCCAACGAGCATGGTGTTAACTGCAAATTGGCTTTTTTTAGAGAGATAGAACGATTGTTGAACTGTTGGAACCCGCTGGTTCACTAAACCTTTACTACCACAGTTTAGACCCCCTATTTATTATATATTTTGAAGAGAAAAAAAAAAAAAAAAAAAAAGAAGCTTAATTGATAACCACTGGGCTGGATGCTTTGAAACGGTAAGGAATGAAAAATTATTATATATTATACTTTGAGATAGTTTCAACTTATGGTCGCTCTTAACGATAGTTCTTTATTGTCAAATTAAGACATCAATTAGTTTTTAGTTTAAGCAGAAATTAAATCTCAAATTTTTTATTCAATTATTAGATCTCTTATACTTAAAAGTAGTTTAAAGAATCAAATCTATTAAAATAATTTACGGCACCAACCCAACCAATAAAATGACTAAATTTTTATTATTTTTATTTTCAGTAATACATTTAACATTTATCAGTATGTTTTATTCTTGAAAGATATTTAGCAAGCATAGCTAATATACTTGAAAGATTCATTTTAATTTAATATCTTTTATTTTATGCTTTATAATTTTCTATTTTTTTCTTCAATAAGAGTTTTGAAGATAGATTTGGAATTGAGTCTATTGCTCTATATTTTTTAGATCAAGATCGTTCATTTTTACAAATTTGTTCATTTTTTTGTATTTTATTTAATTATTTATGAGATCATTATGGTCTGACCTCAAAAAACTTTGAATGTCTTATTTGGATTCTTTGAACGGTCCAATTTTTAAAATTACGGGTCGCAATTAGTTAAGGTTATATTTTCCAAAAATAAAAGAAAAAAGAAAAAAAAAATTCTCCAAGAGGTGACACATGACAGCTCATAATTTGTTAAGCTTTTTGATCTGCTCAATAGATTGAGCAAAGTAATGAACTGAGGACCAGTTTCTCAGACCGCTTGGGATAAAAGATTACCCAAGCTATAGTAAGCAGATTGAATGGACCAAGCCCAGATTATTCCCAATTAAAGAAAAAAGTCCAGCCCACGTTGGACCAAGAAGGTGACATGGAAAAGTGCAGAGAGAGCAATATCTCTTAACACCTATGAAGGAACTGGTGCGATCTTATTCTTATAGTGCACAAAATATCAAAATATGGACTGAGGTCATGTGTTTTTTATGGTGTAACGAAAATATGGACCTAGGTCATGCGTTTCTCATGGGGTTATGATTTGGAAGCTGAGTGTAATTCATGGAACAGCCCATGTTTGAACTTGACATAATCCACGTGAATTTATGCTAGAGTTTGGTGCAAGGAAATGTTTTGATTATCTTATGAAAAGAAAAGCTAGGGCCATAAATTATTTCACTGTTTTGATGTGGCCGGGTGTGATTTATGAAAAAAAGATGGTATATTCATGTGTAAGTAATAGACAGCTACTCACAGTTTGTCACATCAGAATTGTGGCAAAGAAATTGTGAAATAGTTGGCGAAAAGATATTCTGGTTTAGATGAGTACAGTGAAATTTCCACCAATCTTAGGATTTTTATGGGCTTGATTGATCAGCTAATTGATTTTATAACCAACTTAAGGTTATGATTAAGAGCAGATGAGAAACAAAATAAAATTTCTCTCACTCTAACAGACCTCATTTGATTTCTCCTACTAACTCGGGGAACACTCATCTTTGAGTTCCTCAATCTCATCTGATACATGCTACTCCATTTCCTTACTTTATACAAAAACTTTCTGACACTCTTTATTTGTAACTTGAAATCTAGCATTTGTATGGTGTCTTCTACCTACAAATTTCTCATTGAACACCACTCATTCTACAACACAAAGACTTTTGGAATTGGCTATGGATATGGAAACTCCAAGCTCCATCACAATTGCTCTACTTTTCTTATTAAGAAATTGCCATTGGACTAGAGAGTCCTAGACTAGTATATTAGAAGATATTTTTGTAATAGTGATTGAATATACATATATATCCATCACTATTGTTACCCATGGATTGCCATTGTCCCTGATCTTCATTTTTGCTATTAGGGAATATTTGGCTTTTTACTAAATAAGTTTATTATTGCATTTATCAATTAACGGATACTCGTAACAATTAACAAACACCCTAATTGAATATCATCCTCCACCTGTGCCCTGTGGTAGTGTCAAACTTTAACACTAATGGTAGGGTAGTTCTAGAAGTAGTCTACTCCAGCTGAGGATTGATACGTGATCGTTTGGGTAATTTAAGTCCATAGCAACCTCAACTAGTTTAACTGCAGGGAAGGATTATTATTGGCATGGAATGAAGGCTTTACTAATTTAATTCTCAAAATTTCAAGTATTTAGGTTTGTTACTAGCTAATATTCCTCCTTGTTTTCGTTTTGGTCTTTGGTTGCAGGAACAATCCCGCTAGTCGCTAGGTCATGACAAGTATCTATGAAGCACATCCATCGGGAAGCAAATAAATGTACAGATGAACTATGGATTATGGGATCTTATGATATACACTCCTTGTACCTTTTGTGCTTGTCCAAATCACTTGCATTTTGATTACATTTAGGATGTTCAGTAGCTACATTTGCATAGACTAATTAAGCTTGTTGACTATGTTCCCTCTCTTTTATTTTATCAAATCTAATATCCTTTCTTCCTACGCATACACTAATCTAAGCTTGTTGACTACGTACCTTATCATTTATTTTATCAAACCTAATCTCCCCTCGCACGAGGGGAACTATAAGCTTAAGTTAATGATCTCCTTGCTTAGCTCTCCAATTAACATCATTTTTTTGGGACAAATAAGTTCAAAGACCAACGCTTCCCAGATGAATATTACGGCCCAGTGCTAAAATTGAAAGCTCAAACATCATTGTGCAAGTTACTAGAACTACAAGATCTAAGCTCAGTACTTAGGTGTTGTTCTTTAGGTTCATCTCTTAAGATTCTGCCATGTAGATTTTTTTTCATGGGATAAAAGTGTATTTTTTAGTTAAGTAACCACATGGCTAAATTTTAAGAGGGAAACCTAAGGAACAACACTTAATGTATTACACTTAAGTTTTGTCCTTGTAGAAAAAACCTAAAAAGGTTTCAAGATACATTATTATGTTAGTTACTAGGACTAAAGGATAATGGAAGGAGGACATTGTACAAAAACCCAAAAAGGTTTCAGGAAGCCTTTCACAAAGACCCTTTACACAACACCAATGGCTCTTAGGTCATTTACAGGCATGGTATTTGGTCAGCACACTAAGAACAAAGTAGTAGGATTGGTGGTTGTGGGTACTAGTAACATTATAAATTGATACATTTTGGTTAAAAGACCAGAAAACTATGGGACTTCAAATGCCGATAATATGAAAATGTAAACATTTTACCTCAAGCCAGTTTGTATAAGCCATTTCCAAACCTTACAATGGTTCAATGTATTTTGTCTCCATACAAGGTCTTATGTGATACCCATAAACCTGCCTGTCTAATTACCATCCTTGATTATATGTAGATAAGCTAAATCAGACCCTCACTTTTTCTGCCCTCACTTTTTCTGCAGCTTCCTTGATTTGTTCAATTGTAAAAATGCCAAAGAAGTCATCATCTGAGACTGCATTGATAGCTGCAAGTGCAACATCATCAACACTAACAGGAGGAGCCAAGAGCAGATCAGATGCTGGAAGAGAACTCAAAGGTCTGGTAAAGCTCTCAGTAGCACGCAGAATTCTCTCCACTGGTTCCCCTATTAAATCCAGAGGAATCTCGAAACCATCCACCCTCCTTTTCCCATATATAAAGCCCGGTCTTAATACCACACCTGAAATTAAAATTTCAGTATAATGTCAAAATAATGAAATAATGAGGGATTTTTCTTTCTTTTGTTGGGGGGAATGTTGTTGTATACCAATCTGATCTCCGTATAAATTCTGGTGTTTATTTACCATTAATTGATCACTGACTAAGTAGATCAATAGGCAGGTTTGAAGATTAGCAGCATCTAGCAAACTCATTGATCATCCTAAATGAATGGTTCAAAGATGATTGTCATCCACTCAGTCACAAATATTTGCCTAACAAGTTTCTACATTGGTACCTACTTTCATTTCTTCTGCACCAAAAGTACTGACAAGCCAAATATGTATTGCTCCTAATGAGAGAATCTTTAATTTTTTCCCAAAAAGCAAATGATGGGTAAATTACCAGAGTTGGGATATTTGGAAAGAACTTCTGCCTCTGCTTTCCTCTTTCCAGTGAAGTATCCAGTTGAAAGTATAAATGATGGTAAGTTGTAATCATGCACTGAGATCAAGATAAACTTTGGAATCCCTGCCAGGAGAAACGAAGAAACATAAGAGATGATATCCCTCCTAGCATGATACTTTTAATATCAAAATGCCCGTGTACATAATTGAGAAATTCCAGAGACATTAGAATAAAAAGAAATATGTGGCAGTATGATATATTTGATGATACTGGAGATATTTGAAGAAAATTAAATTTTATTTCTATTCAATTTCTGGTAGTAGATTTCTAATACTTCTGTAGTCTATTATGCTCCACATTATTGCCTAGAATAAAAATCATAAAATAATAATAATATTGTAGTATAAAATTTATAAAATAAAAAAAAGACGGACCAGAAAACTGGCAATACACAACTATTATTCCAACTCAAGCCTGTTACTTGGTATAAATATTTCAGTTATCATCTGATATTTTCTGCCTTCAAATAAAGAATTAGGCTACACAATGGCACAAGCGTCAACCCATGCCCTGTTTAGGTAGGGGTGGCAATTCGTGTTCGCGTGTCGGGTTCGTGTCTTGTCAACTCATACGTATCTGACTATATGGGTCAACACTAACCCGACCTGTTTATTAAACGGGTCAAGATTCCTCAACCCTAACACGACCCATTTATTAAACGGGTCAATCGTGTCGACCTGTTTATCTAATTTTATCAAAATTAAAAAAAAAAACATTTATGAAAAAACAAACAAATAAATATTTTAAATATAAAATTCAAAATTAATGAGTAACTACATCACAAATAATCATTCAAAACTAAAGCATATCTCAATATCATAAATAATCAATCACAATATGTCAAAGAAAATAAACTATAACAACTAATAAGTTTATATACCTAGGGTTTGAATGGTATATTAGTAAAATTTTATTTAATTAAACGGGTTAGACAGGTTAAACGGGTTTCATAGGTTGAACCCTAACCCAACCCGTTTATCAAACGGGTCCGTCGTGTCAACCCGAATATGACACGAACCCATTAAGCCTCAACCCATAACCTGTTAATTTTGTGTCGTGTCGTGTCGGGTTCGTGGGTCGTGTCCAATTTTGCCACCCCTATGTTTAGGGTTCTGTTATTTAACAGTTCTTAGGCAGACGTGAATTAATTGAATGGAAGCAACAACCTATAAAATGAATAATGTTGTTATACAATTATTGGCTTTCATATGTCTCCCAATCTTAATTAGTGGCACCTTTGCTGACAAATAAAAGAGAAACTCAATCTATATCAGGCCTCCCAAGTTTGTGAAAGTGAAAGTTTCAACTAAAAACCAACTATTATCAAACTAGCAATAATGTAAAGATTCCCATGTTGCCACACGGGAGGGACATGGGACTGTAAAAAAGGAAAGAAAGGGATGGCTTTCTCTCGCTTTTGGCATAGCGGGCCCTGGCGGGAGGCCCGCACGACAGGATATTAGCTCAGAGGGGCATACATAATCTATAGTGGTATAGATAACATATATCTATATTGAATTGCAGATACATAAATGATAGAATTATTTCGAATTGGATCAACTCTGAATCTTCGATAGAGATGAAATTTCCTTGATTAACAATAGTTGTAGTTTTGCCAATATTCGGGGGTTCCAACAAGTTGGAACATCAGGAAAGAGACAGGACAAACATGTGGTAGAGGATAATGAAATTTGTTCAAGAAAAGCCAATAGAAATCGCCTTTGTTATGTGAACTTTTATTTTAGGAGTAATTCATCTAATTGGTTAGATATAAAATAATAATATCCACTTCGAATGATTTCATTCGAATCACCATTTCATAAAATCTTTTAAATATTATTCAACTATATTTAGCAATGCCACTATTTTTGGTTTGAATCTTCCAAATAATTCTTGCAGGAGGTCTGGACCCATTTTTCTCTGATCCTTCGGTAAGGATTAGTAATCCTTTTTAGAAATCGAATGGATTCGATCTTATATATACGCAAGGAAGGTAATCAAAAAAGGTTAAAGGTTACCATGTAAATATCTTTGTATTGTACCACTTGTGACAGCTTGTTATCTCATAAATCTTGATGCATTATTGTCTACATCTTAATTATCTTCTCCAACATATCAAGTTTAAAAATTCTATGATATACACATTCCTGGTACCAACTATAATACCAGAAACATACAGAAGTTTTCAGGAACTTTGAGGGTTCTGTCAGCTAAAAAAGCTGAATTTTTTATAACAACAAGAGGTTTCATCTTCTTGACTATTGTTGTGGATGAAAGCTCGAAGATTGGAATCCAGCCAAAACAGATAAGGATAATTTTATTTTTTTCATTTTGACTAGGCCCTGTTAGTTTTTTTTTTATTTATTATTATTTTTTTTAAGAGTGCAGCTCTTGTGAGCTTAATTCTCCATTCTACAACTGTTTTGGTCATGTAGGAGCCACCTCAAAGAAGTTGTGTCTTCAACTTAAAATCATGTTTGCAAAGCAAGACTTAACCATAGATCCTAAGATCAAGAATGAAAAAGATCCTAAGACCAAGAATAAAAAAGGTTATATTCAATGCACAAAGCTCCGACTTTTGCAGGGTCAGTGAGAGATGATTGGTTGGCAGCCTTACTCCAAAAAATATTTTTGGGAAAAGCTGATTCCTAGACTCGAACCTACAACATGCTTCTTTGGGTGGAAGGCACTTTCCATCCCACTAAGACCCAAAGTAAACAAATAATTTTTTTTTGATAGTAAATAAATAAATTGTAATTAGAACCCACAATTTCAAGAAATCATGCACTTCAAGCATGATTTTATATATCACCGGTCAAAACACAATGTGTCCAGATCACTCACAGTTCCCCTCTTTGTCTCCAGTTCACTCACAGTTCCCCTTTTTCCCTTTTCTTTCGTGAGTTTTCCCTGCAATGACAGATCAAATTTTGAAAGGAAGTGGCTATTGAACAGTTGAAGACACACCAACATTGTTGCTGTTAATAATTTAATATTCGGTATGAGTTTTTATGCTTCTTTGCAGTATTCCCTCGAAATCATGAGATGAAGAAATGATTTCTCTAAGGTAGTCTGGATATTGGGAAGTAAGTTTCATAAGACTGCATTTTCAGATAAAAAGATTGATAAGGGCCATAGGTTTCTGATAAACTCAGCTAAGGATACTGCAACCTTTCCTCCTTTATGAAAATCTAAGTTTTATAGCCCAGATACTTTGGGGTTTCCACGTAAAATTTCACAAAAACTTAATCATATATCAAGTTATTAATCAACACTAATTGAATATCATAACCTTTCCTAGTGAAACAAAAATGCGTGAAAAATCACAAAGAATATAAGATCAGTGAAAATCCCACAGCTCCCTTTCCTGCTCCTGATGGACAAGATATTCAAAAAGCTGAAAGCCTAAGGGGCTTTTTCTCTTTAAATCCTTGAGGCTATCTATTCTTATTCAGTATTGATTTCCAACTAAGTGAATAGCATACCTGTCCAATGTAAGTCATCCACCATAATTAAATGAAGGAGAAGTAGTTATCCAAAAAATTATAATAAAGAACTATTAGCAAGCTCTTTGAAAGCTCTTTTACATCAAGAGAAGGTGGGTTGACATTGATTACTGATTAGAATGGGAATGAACACAAAATTCTGTGGAGCATAGGCGATTGAGTTCTATTGATATATGTTTCTTATTAGGTCTCTACCAAAAAAAAAAAAGTTCCAACAACAGGTTCATTGGCAAGAAAGAAAGAACAAACAACAACAATGAAGTAATAAGGTCCTCAATAATATAGTTTGTTGCAAAGAATGAGAATTAAACATTTCCTTACCATTATCCTTTGCAGCATTAACTGACACAACATTAGCCTCTCCATTAATCCTTAGCATTTGTTCCTCGCTACCAAAACCTCCAAGGGTTGAAACCACAGCAGTAGCTCCAACCAGTACTTCATCCCAGTTTACATAGAAAACATCTCCTGCATATAATAATAAAGATTAATATAACAGTCTGCATCCATGGCCTAGACCAAAGTTTTTTTTTTTAATATACAAAATAGAAATTCTACTCTATCCTAACCTAAGTGTACACGTGTGTAAAACTCCCTCCTGAAGACTTGAACCTCAGTTTTTGGCCCTCACATGCTACAGACACTTACGCCACAGACACTTGTACTTGTGAAAGTGACTATCGCGCTAACGATACGCGGGAATAGTTATAATATAAAAAAATATGTACATATTAAAGGGGGGAAATAAAGAATATCCATGTATGTATTGTATTTGTATGTACCTGTCACCCAATTTACCTGATCCACCCACGAATTTGGGTAAGTAGGACGCCCTGACCTGCGACATGGAAAGGAGGTGGTGCGTATATGTAGTGCAGAAAAGCAAATAAATAATAATAATAGTAAAATGTATTAACAAAACTTTCAGACCTGCTTAAACTTATGACCTCTATGCCCTTGGAAACAGCAGCCTTGCAAATAGCAGAACCAACAAAACCACTTCCTCCTAAGACTACAACCTATTAATAATAATCAAAGGGAAAAGCATGTTCAATCATGAGAAGTACGAATTATTATCATTAAGAGTTTTGGTAATGAGCGTGCAGTGGTACCCTTTCAGTCTTAATATCAGCTACAACATCAATTGCAGCAGATTGCAAATCATCCCTTATGGTTGCTGCTTCTGCAGAACTGCATCTCACACCAATCCTGTACAAAAAAAAAAAAAGATACATATAATCAGCAATCACCTCACAATATCAATGAATAAAAGCTTGTGTGAGAGAGAGAGCTGACCGGTTGCGAAAATGGGAGGTGGGAGGACGGGTACGAAGTGTGGTAAGGGAAGAGGGAGCGGAGCTAATTGCAGAGAAGGGCGAAAACGAAGCCATATTGGAGACTCCCTCAGTGCTCAACTTCACACCCACACTAATAAATATATGTACTTTTTTTTTTTTTTTTTGAACACAATAAATATATATATATATATATTTTATATATTATCCTTTCTGTCAACTCCATACAGATAAGGCCCGTATATTACTTTCTATTGTTTCTTTTTAACTCCAAAGGTGACTTGGCCCACCAATGCCTAAAACAGTTGACGATTTTCACTTTTAAAATCATCATTTCAGGGTTGTATAAACAGGTTTTTTTTTTTTATAACTATTTTCAGACCACAACTTCTAGTCATTTTTTTGTCATTATTCTTATGCGTAGATGGTGAGTAATTGTTTATTATTTCAATAACAACCTATCACTTTTTCTTAACTATTTAAAGTTAACTACATCACATCATAATTGTAGCACAACGATGAACCTTGGCTTATTAATTCAAATTATTTAATCCGTTTGTCCGCAATGAGATATCTTCTTCTTGGAATAGACTCTTGAAATTGTAGCACAACGATAGCTCTTGGCTTACTAATCCAAATTTAATCCGTCTGTCCTTTCTCAACAATTTCAAGAATCTATTCCAAGAAGAAGATGTCACATTCCCCACTCATCTTGGCCACTTGATTTTATTGCAAGTCACTGAAGATGAAAAGACTAAAGGCCCATTTGAAGACTATTTTGCATGATTTAAATGCTAAAAACTGTGGGGCCCACTTTGGAGTGTGTTGTTTGGTAGAGGAACTCTTACAATGATATTTATGTTATAGTACTCAATATAGGTAGCTTAAGTGCCTAAAAATCTCATCCCCATAAGATAAGACTTCAAAGACATTGTTTTCTGATGCAAGATTTGAAAGCCCTCGAACCAGACAGATTTATATATTGTGATTTTCTACAAGAAGCTTTGGCCTACAGTAGGGAACCATGTAATCAAAGTGGTCACATCCTTTTTCTGATTTGGCTTAATGCCTGAAGAGATAAATATATCTTCGATTCTCCCCGTCCCTAAAATTTCCAATCCACCAATTATGAATCATTTTAGGCCCATAATCATATGCAATGTCATCTATAAAATCATTTCCAAGATTATTGTTGCCAAACTCATACCCCTCCTCGACAAGATTATATTACTAGCTCAGTCTTCATTCATTCCCAGCCGCTGGATTGCCGAGAACTAGGAAGTGCTTCATGGCTCCTAATCTTGGAAAACAAAGCCTGGATTGATGGCTATAAAGTTGGATCTACAAAAGGCTTGTGATGAAGTTTGTTGGAAATTCATTCAAGTTGTCCTCCTTCACCTTCGTTTCAATGAAGTGTTCACATAATGGATTCTAGCAAGTGTTTCTTTTGTTTATTTTGAGGTGCTAGTCAACGGTGGAAAATCCGATAGTTTCAAACCTAGCAGAGGCCTCAAAGAGGGGAACCCCTTTCCTCCTACCTATTCATTATAGGGCAAGAATAAAATCCGATAGTTTCAAACCTAGCAGAGGCCTCAAAGAGGGGAACCCCTTACCTCCTACCTATTCATTATAGGGCAAGAATCCTAACAACGTTATTAGGTCATAAGCTAAAGCAAAAGAACATAAACGATATTAAAACAATTATTAGCACCTCGACAATCACCCACGTGATGTATGCAGACAACATTGTCCTGTTCTCAAAAGCCATAAAAATGGTTGCAACAAATTTATCGGGGTCTCTTGAAAAATACTACAAATGGTCTGGTTAATCCATCAATCGAAACAAAATCGAGAGTTTACTTCTCTAAGCATACTCAGAAACAAACCTGCATGATGATCAAAGGCATTCTCTAGGCAAAAAGTATAAAAATATATGTCATTTATCTTGGAGCACCTCTCTTGCTATCTAAAGCCCCATCCAAAGACTTTGCTTTCCTCCAGGAAAAACTCGAATCCAGATTATTGGGATGGAGAAGCAAATGCTTGTCATGAACTAGGAGGGTGGTGCATGACGTCAATTCCTTTTAACTAAGGATAAGATTTAATAATAATTTAATTTAAATTCTACTCAAGCTAAAACTATTTTATCAAAATTTTATTTTGTTTTTGTTTTTTTTCCTCTTTTAAAAAAATTAAATTATATTCAAACTAAAAGTTATTATAAAAAAAACTACTTAATAAAAATTTATTTTGCTTTTGTTTTTTTTTTTCCTCAAGTTGCATGATTTAAAATTATTTAAAATAAAATTTAAATTATATTCAAACTAAAAGTTTATTATAAAAAATTTATAAACTAAAATCCCACACAACCCACATTTTTGTTTTTGTTTTTTTCCTCAAGTTGCATCTTATTAAATTAATATTAACTATATAATAAAATTTGGACTTAGAAATCATAGTTACGCCAAATAGTTACTCTCGTTAATTAGTAAATTAATTTAATATTTTTTGTTAGGGTATATTTCCTCAATTAAGGGATAATATTTAAAAACTGTTTAATTTAGGTAAAACTTTATAATTTTAATTTCAACAAATTTAAATTATATTCAAACTAAAATTCTATTATAAAAAATTTATAAACTTCAATCCCACACAACAACCTACGTTTTATATATATATATATAACCCATGTTTTGACTAAGGGATAATATTTGAAAATAATTTAAAACAAATTTAAATTATATTCAAAATAAAAGTCTATTATAAAAAATTTTATTATTATTTTTTCCTCAAGTTTCTTTATCCACTTGCTTTCAAAAAAAAAAAAATATTTATCCACTTATAAATTAAATTCTCAAAATAAAAATGATACATATACATAAAATTAAAATACATATTTTCTTTTTGCTACAAAATAGGACCACTAAAAAAAAAAACTTATTGCATGCACGAAGCGTGTGTAATGAGGCTAGTTATTATTATTTATTTAATAATTTAGTTTTAATTATTTTTAAAAATTTTGAGCTTACATATGAATTTTCATCAAGCCATGAATTGTAGAAAAATAAAATTAGTATTGAACCCCAGATCTCTTATTTAACCACAAGAAACTTTATCAATTAAGTTAATTTTAACCCGCCAGTTATTAAAGTTAATCAAGAAGCCCATTTTTTTCTTTAAAAAAAAAAAAAAAACAAAACAAAAGTAGAAGCCCATTTGAGTTAGAGGCCCATCAGATCAGCAGAAAATGACGAAATTGCCACTTCCACCTTTTACGACGACCCGTGAAAAAAAAGTCACAGGGGTCAGTGGTCTTCATCCCATTCCCATATATTTGTTGTACTGTCAAGCTCGGTAGCGAGAAAGAAGAAGAAGAAAGAAAAAAAAAAGTAGGGTTTTGCAATGGTGAAGTCGACGAGCAAGGACGCCCAGGCTCTTTTTCAGTCTCTCCGATCTGCTTATGCAGCCACTCCCACTAATCTCAAGGTCTCTCTCTCTAGAAATTTCTCTTTTTCTCTCTCTATAATTTAAGATCTTAACACCAATCTTTTTTTTTTTTTTTTTTTGCAGATCATCGATCTCTATGTGGTTTTCTCTATCTTCACTGCTTTGATCCAGGTATTTTGCCATTTCATTATATAATTTACTCTCTGGAAAACGTTTGAAATGCTTATGTTAAACTCCCTTTCTGTTTGGTTGATGAGAAAATGCGGGAAAAATAAAAAAGAGAAAGTAGAATGTAATATTTGAAACATTGTGTATTGGTGTTGTTTTTGGATTCTAAAAATTGAAATTAACATCTTAGATCAGTTGTTGCATCCAATTTGATGAGCTGTTTTGTTTCCCTGAGAAATGGGAATTATTATTACTGATATGAGACAATCTAGATCACAGGAAGTGTACAGAAGGCCCTAAAGAATTATGATCTGAAATTCTTTATTTTATTTTATTGGTAAGTTACACAAGCACCCAATGAATGGGTCTTGAACTCACGACCCCCTACTTATGAGGGGAGGAGGAACTGGTTGAGCTAGAGCTCATTGGCAATTGTGAATTGTGATCTGATATTCATACAATTAAGAGAACTAAAAAATGCTGTGGATGAATAAGCACCATGATCGGTCGGTGCACAGTCTCTCATAAAGGAACGTTATTTGAATGGCAAAACTGTATGCTCCCAACCCATGGGGTTGGCCGAGTTGGTTAGGCTCTCAGTCTCAAGGTGCTTGTACTGGGCTTGACTAGGTGTGCTCCCCAGTTTGAGTCTTGCTACTTGCACTTTGAAAAGAATTTCTTGGGCCAGCACTTTATCCCTTCATGGGCCCACCCAGTGCGAACAGCGATTAGTTTCTGGTTGAAAACTTTGATGAAACATGTAGGAAACTAAAAAAAAAAAAAAAAAATTGTATGCTCCCGCCCCTCAAAAAATCCTACTATTTTTCTCCTTTTTTTTTTTTTTGCTGAGGAAATTGGGAATTTAAAAAATAAGGAAGGATGTTTTGGCATCATTGTTCATGCCATTTGGGTTTATAAATGCATGGGATGACTTATTTGACGCCAGATGGTTATTTCTGTATCTTACTTTATGAACTAATTTCCTAAGACGACAATCCTTATTGATCTTTTATAGTAGCCATTGCATACAATTCAGGTAGCTTGGGTGCCTATACTCTTTTTATAGTTGAAAATTATATTATTCCACAAAATTGACTAAGAAATAAAAAATACATCTTGAATTTTACATATTCAAGTTCAAGCTATCTATGAAATCTAAGAAAGAACATGGGGGAGTATTTCCTAACACAATTATTCAATCATGAGGGAAGATATACTTTTCCACGATCGCGTAGAATATTTGTGACTCGTAAGGGTTTAAAGCAAAATTTTCCTGTAACTCTATATGTTCTCTTAGGATTTTTCTTTGACAACAAAGAATTATAGTTTTTCTATTAAAGTCTGTTGGGCTTTTTTTTTTTAAATTTTTTTTATAAGTAATAAAATTATATAAATTAGTAAAAATGAGTCACTCAAGTATACAAGAAATATACTGGGGTAGACAATCAGTTGCAAAAATTACATAAATCTAATAAATCAACTATAGAAAATAAAGAAAGGTTCCTCATGGTTGTCAGCCAATCCGATAAGGTTCTAAAAAAAACAACTTAAGGTTAGGCAAAGAACTTTTGGTGTCTTCAAAACTCCTGCTATTTCTTTCCCTCCAAATACACCACATCAAGCAATGGGGGAAAAACTGTCCAAATATGACCATTTCGATTACGACCAAAATGACTTTGCCAACGAGCTAAGAGCTCAACTACAGATTTTGGCATCACCCACGAAACTTCAAACAAAACCAAAATCATGGCCCACAAATTTGAAGCAATCGGGCAATGTAGCAAAAGGTGATCAACAGATTCACCATTGCATTTACACATATAGCACCAATCTGTAATCCTTACCTTTCTCTTCCTTAAGTTGTAAATAGTCAAAATTTTATTCAAAGCTACAGTCCATGCAAAGAAGGCTACTCTCAGAGGGGCTTTTGATCTCCATATGATTTTTTCCAAGGGAAAGGATGCTCACTGGTGATTGCAGCTGTATCCAGAAGATGGTAATAAGTACCAACCTTGAAGCCCTTTTTCTTATCAAATTTCCAGCACATCTTATCCTCCCCAATCCCTCTAAATCTAAAACCATAAATGGTATCCATGAAAGTCATCAAGGACTCCAATTCCCAATCTTGTATGGCCTGTACAAAGTGTAGATCCTAGTGAAGAACCTCATTAGTGAACTGCATTAAATCCACCACACTTGCCTCCTTATTACGACAGATCTGAAATAACTCAGGGTAGCAGACATCAAGAGAACTCTCCCCACTCCATTGGTCTTGCCAAAATTTCACTCGTGTTGGTCTTTTTACTCTTCAGGAAATCTTTTTTAATCACTTGACTCACCTATGGTTACACACGCACATAAATATTAGCTATTTCTTATCCTTCAATTTCTTTGCCAGTTTTATATGCACTTCAAGGGTGATTGTCCTGTTTTTCATCTTTTTGAACATTGGAATTTGTGGAAATATGTTTTTTTTCCCCTTTAACTGTTAAGGATATTTGTCCTTCGTGGAACTTGTTTTAAGGGTTTTTTTTTTTGGGTCCTGGGAGAGTGCTATTTAGATGCATCTCTGTTTTGAAGATCTGCGTTCATTCCTGTACATCTAGTTTGAATGTTAGATTGCTGATGTACACATTCTACGTCCCTTCCTAGTCCTCTCATTTAATACCTCCTTAAAATGGGTCTTGATGCCAACTGATATTTGCAAATATTTTGTAAATTTACTCGCTACAGCTAATGCTTACAAGCTTTGCAGTGTTTATTAGTTCTTTGAATTAGGCATAGAAGATAGGTATGGTCCAAAATGGTAAAGTAATTTTTGACCTTCTGATTATATATATATATAGGCATCTGGCATCCTGATGCAGCTTGTTCAACAAGAAGATCTTATCACATGAATTGATGACAGCTTGATAAGAATAGTAAGAACTTAGGCTTTATGGTGACAAAAAGAAACAAAAAATTATATCAGCAAGATACAGTCTTTTCTTTTTGACAAGTATATCAGCAAGTTACAAACTTATGAATAAATGATTTACCTTCTTCCAGTTTCTCATTATTAGCATTGTCAAAGTTCTACGTCGGGTGTTTGATCCTCACCTGATATCTTTTTATGTAGTGTGGTGTAATTGATTCTCTGATATCTTCTTCATCATCGTATTTGCAAAACCTTTTTGATTTTGGTGATCTTGAGCTTTGTCTTGCTTTGCACAATCAGCAATTTTGAATTTTCACTTGTTTTTTAAATCTTTAATATTTGTTGTTGATTTGGCTAGCTTAAAATTTACTCTCTCTCTTGATTGGTTAGATTTGAACCTCAGACTCACTCCAACCTTATCCCATCCCTTTACCATTTATAGTTTTCTATTTTTCTTGTACTAGCACCTCAATTCTGACACTTCTTTTTGAGGTTTTACCTGTGGGTTATCTTATGGTGAACCGTGAACCTTGTTTGATGCTTTTAAGGTGTCCAGTGGTTGAGCAACTTTAACATGAGATAATTTATGGTAGTAGTTAGTATTCTGTGCCCTTTTCTGTTTTTCCTTCAGAGCCCTTTGCAGCTCTTCATCTCATCTTCAAATTGGTTTACATATATTCCCTGAACAAACTTGTTTTGCTCACTAAAGTGGAATTTATTGACAACAAGTTTCTTTTCCTGAGACCCATTATTGAGTCAGATCTGACATTGGGATAAGAGAGATGATTTGGCCACATTGTTACTTTAAACATTATGAGCAGCTAGATTATGGCTGATTATTATATTTTAGTTTCCTTGCTGCTTTATTATTGGTCCGCGATCTATTTGGTCATAAGTTCTATATCTTATTGTGCCTGGAATATAACCTTCTCTTTGGCCTTTTAGTTTTACATTCAAGTTCTATCTGTATAATCTGCCTTTTTGAATCTAAACTTGGTTTAGGAAGGTTTTATTGCTAGAAGATCAATCTCAACTAGAAATTTAACTAATTAGAGGCTGGTTCTGTATTCCCCATTTATTTTTAATTCTTTATGCATATGTGTTTCATTGAATAAAGAAGATTTTAATTGGTTTCAGATCTTACCTGGTCCATTACTGACAAGTAGTTTGCCTTCTTGCTGATGAACAGGTAGTATACATGGCTATTGTTGGATCATTTCCATTCAACTCGTTTCTGTCAGGAGTACTTTCTTGCATAGGGACTGCAGTCCTTGCTGGTAAGCTGGATTTTTAGTTTAATATTTTGTGTGAGGAGCAAATCACATGACACATGCTGAACTCTGACTTAGCTTTATAACTACCATGTCACGAAATAACTCTAAATAAGTTGAATTAATGTTGGTTACTGATTTCCGTTATACTTTTTCTAAGCCAGCCCCTTTTTTTGCTAGTATATACTTCTTGGCATCCAATCTGCATACTTGCTGATTATGTAGTTTTTAGAGAGAATGAATTTGTGGCTGATAGGCTTGTTTTTTACTGCAGTTTGTCTCCGCATCCAAGTGAACAAAGAAAACAAGGAATTCAAGGTAAATTTCCTTTCCACTACATTTTTTTCTCTTCTGCTCTGATTGATGTTCAGAAGGCAGGAGGATGTAATGAAACAACCTGCTGAAAGAATTTAAATTTTGTTGGCTTTGGTAATTGGTACTATTGTTTTGCTGCAAACATAGAAAGGCAAATGGCATGAATTTTTTGTCCTTCCTCGGTCCCCTCCTCCCATTCCCTTCCCCCTCTTGCAATTCCCAACAAATGCAAAAGGGTAAAACTTATTGGAAAAAGTTTGGCTCCAATCTAGTTTGGAGCTATCTTGTTTTGTTGAATGCAATTATAGAGCAGAAAAAAGTGAGCACTATCATAATCTTGATAATATTCATTCTTACTAGTTTATCTGTTCCATCAACTTGCAGGATTTACCACCAGAGCGTGCTTTTGCAGATTTTGTTCTCTGCAATTTGGTGCTTCATTTGGTTATTATGAATTTCCTTGGGTAGATTGCAATTTATGGGCGTTCTGTAATGTTGTTCCTTGGACTTTAACTAGACTTGGCCATAAAGTAGTTACTGCCATTACTAGACTTTGCCATTGATGCTGCAATTTTTCTTAGGTTGTAACTTATGGAGTTCACTATATATGAAAAAAGGACCTGCAATTGAATTTTCTATGATTTGTTTTTTTTATTTGGGAAGTCTCATTCTTTATTAAAGAATCAGACACCTGAACAAAGCTTTTTTGGTATGTAGCATCCTTGGTTTCTCAGGTTGATAAATTTAGTCACAAAATTTTTCACAACTAGTGCATTATAAATGTGGTATTAACGGTGGATTTATTTAAAAGTGATGCTACTTTTTTTATGTCTCGTCATCTAAATAAGTTGTAATAAAGGTTGTCAAAAATTTTGTGACTCTACCATTGTGCTTTTTGTAGGTATTGGTTTTGAACTATTCATATTTTGTCTTATACCTGAGAAACTGTAAAACAAAAGTTATGTCCTAGGGATTAATTTCCAAAAGTTATTGTGGTGCTTTGTAACTTGAGAGAGAATTGCCAAAGAGAGGAAATTACAGAAATAGAGGGAAAACAAGCCTAGCCTTAATCTTAATCTCAAATGAAATCTGGAAATTCAGTTTTTCAATTCTCAATGAATGAATTTTTACAAGACCATTTGCAGCTATTTATAGCATAGGAAGTAGTTATATGATGACGTCATCATATAACTAACTTCCTAAATTTTAGCTTACATATTTCATTTATATTTAACACATATTGGAATCACATGTTGGAAATTGGAATACGCTTGCAAGCTCTAACTATAGCTTTCTTCTAAAAGAAGAAAAAGAAAAAAAGCTGTAACTATAAGCTTTACACATTTAACCAATGTCAAGATTCAAAAATTAAGCCCTAATAAATGACACTTGAAACTCATAATAAAAGCCTATAATGACCAAAAGAATTACAATTTTCAATAAAATAAATGAAATCTTACAAATTGAAATCTCCAGCTAAAATGAGTCCAAATCTTCTGTCTCACTTTTCCTGTTCCACTTTATACTCCACCAATAAAAACTTGTCACGTGTTCACCTAATTAATTAAATACTATAATTAATAATGGTAGTATTAATAAGTCAATAATTATAGTATTTAATTAATTAGGTGAATACGTGATAAGTTTTTACTGGTAGAGTATAGAGTGAATCAGAAAAAGTGGGACAGAAGATTTGGACTCAGCTAAAACTAAAATCACAAACCAATATCTGCCACAAATCACCATCCACACATCACAACCACCGATCCAACCCAACCATAGCTCCACTGAACAGCCTTGCCGAACCACTACACAATCCAAAAAAGCCCACAACTCTACAAACCCAACCTAACAAAACCCACAACTCTGCGAATCCAACCTAGTAAAACCCACTGCTCCTTTGAACCCAACCTAACCACCAACGCGCAAACACGAATGGCGACAACCACCAAACAATCTGAGCCTCTGTTTCCCAATGATAATATCACTTGGAGGCCCAATGTTGATTTAGGACCCAATCTTGTAAACTTTGACTTGAAGGATAATTTTGGTAATTGAAGCAGATGCCATAAGTAACTAATTTCCTAAATTAAGCCCACACACGTGCTACAAGTCTACAACTAACCAACCACGTGTGATAAAATTGCCTTGTTCTAAGTAACATTGTCAATATTTCAGCCGTTACTATTCCCATGTACTTTTCAACCACATGTTGCCATGTTATAATGTCATGTCATCATGTCACATGCCATATCATCACATGCTACATTATACCCCCCCTTTTGAGAGAATTATTTGGGCTCTTAAAATTCCTTCTAAAATAAATATTTTCCTTTGAAAATCAAATGCTTGATTAACTGCCTACTATCCTCAATTTATTGAAGCGTGAAGTTTAGGTGAAAATGGCCAAATACCACCATTTTGTGAAATTTGTAGCAAAAAAATACTGTTTTGGAACTTATTAGTGATCTACCACTTTTCTAGTACTCGAACTCTACAAACTCGAGTTCCAAATGGTACTTGAGCACAGTAAACTAGAGTTCCCTCTAGTTCTGCCACCGTGGCACTGTCTGACATGGCATTTGGGCATTAAAAAATTCCACTTGGTACTCGAGTTTCTTGGACTCAAGTACTATGCTAGTTTGGTATCCAAGTCCATTAAACTCGAGTATCAATCTGTATGTGAGACCCTAATTTCTTGAGTGGAAAAATCATGACGATTAATATTCGAGTCCATTAAACTCGAGTATAAATCTGTATGTGAGACCCCAATTTCTTGAGTGGAATAATCATGACGATTGATACTCGAGTCCATGAAACTCGAGTACTGTATTAATAGTACCTGAGTCCATTAAACTCGATTATCAATTTGTATGTGAGGCCCCATTCTTGAGTGGAAAGCAAAATCATGTAGATTGATACTCGAGTCCATGGGAGGCTCCATTCAAGCCTTCTTCATTTTGTTTTATCTAGTTGTTTTATTCTATTGCTCTCTCACTATTTCTCTATTGGGGACTGATTAATGGCAGCAAAATGATGGTACAGTATAACATATGGAGATTATGTTTTGTACTTTGGATAACATTTTGACACCTTGAAGTACAAATGTACACAAATTGGTATCTAAGCAGTTCCTTGTAACAATGACAATAAGATGTCACAGAAAATTACTAGTTTACTATTAATAACTATGACAATATGACAGTAAGTTTTAAAAATATATATGTAAAATGTATAACAAAAAAAGTATCACATATATACAAGTTAAAAAAAAAAAAAATCCATGATAGTTTGACAATAAACTAAAAGTACCACAAATACATACAAAACAAAACAAAAATAATCCATGACAGTAAATTATACACAATTACACATGTTAAAAAAATATAACATGTAACACAAAAATGCTTAACAAGTAACAACCATAAGGTCCATAATAGTGTATCATATACATTGCTAGTCATGTATACTGAGAGTGAGAGGGTATCAGAAAGTGAATGAGGTTTTGAACTTTTAATTTTGTATTTAACCAAAACGATGTTGTTTTTAATGTGAAATTGGAACACACTAACGCTAGGCTAGCCACTTACATCATATAATATTAAATTAGTAATAATTATTTAATAAAAATATATATATATATATATATATATAAGTGTGGTCCAGTGCGGTTTTATGCAGTTTTCTTATCATAAAACCGCATACCGCATTGCACGGTGCGGTGCGGTTCATTGCCACTTGAGGTGCAATGCGGTTACTTTATTTTGCCGGCGGTTTTGGTCAGTTTGGGTGTAGTTGTGCGGTTTAGTCAATACCCCTAGATTTAACTGTCATTTTGCATTGTGTATTGTGCGCTAACTCTCTGACCGCCTGGCTCCACCATGTGAACTTTAAAATTCAACATAACTTTTGTGCTACAAACAACCATCCGGCAAAGACTCAAAAAATGAAAAGAGGTTTTGTCATTTGAGTGTTTTTTATTTTTATGACCTGGTTAATAGGTGCTTTTAGAACATTTGTTAATAAACTACTTTAGAAAAATTTTGAAAATATTTTTATGATAAATAAAAAAATATATCAATAAAATCAATTACTTTTTTATTTTCTCATCAAATATTTCTAAAAATATTTTTTAAATAAATGTTTATAATACATTCGTTAACTTTTCATATATTTTATTACTATTTTTGTTCACATTACCTAGGTACATCAGTTCTATCATTATTTATAAAAATGATATTTTAGTTGAAAGTTAGCACATATTAAGTAATATATGGCTGATATTTCGGTTAAACTTTGTATATCAATATTTTGTATTGGCTTTACTTAATATATAAATAAATAAATTTATCTATATGTAACAGTAAATCCGAAACTGTATATTGGTAATGATTGATATCGAAATATTTCATTTCTTTGATCAAACTAAAATAAACTTTGATACAGCACTGACTCCCTTAGGGGGGAATATGTTGTCCCCATTGTTATGAGCTTTATCTATTAAGTATTGGACTAAATATCAATTGAGTTTCCAAACTAATATTGCTCCTTTCCCTGCAGTCTTAATTGTACTTGCTTCATCTACTTGGTTGTCACCTCCAGCAGGCATTTACAACATGAATTTTGCTCTTAAATGGATTAGTTCACATCAATTCATTGTTTTTTTTTTTTTTTGAGTAATAATCGGGGACACAAATGGATCAGTGATTGCAGCCAGAATTCTAATTCTCCTCTTGTTTAGATGTTGGTTTTTTTTTTTTTTTTTTTTTTTTGGTCTTTGCTATGATAGATGCACTATAGTTATGTTTAGATGTCAGTGTGTTTAATGTCTATATTCAATGAGATGATCAAGTTTTAGTTAGAGTAATTCAACATGGAAGGAATTTGACTGCAACTTTTGGGCACCTCTTGGAAGATGGTATTAGTTTCTCATATGTATGTCAAGCTAACAATAGTGTAGCGTATATAAAGCATCTTTTGTTGAGACTTGTTAAGTATATTAGTAACGCGATGTGTTATACTATGTTGTATATGCTAGAGTGGATGCGGAAGGAGAAACATAAAATAGGAACACTGAAAACATGAGGGTTACGTGGTTTAGCCTTGTCGACTTACATCCATGGAGGAATCCCTTAAGGGCTACATCATTATTGTATAAGAGTGTAGTACAAAACCTGTATTACAATGAACCCTAACATGTGTATATATAGGCAACTAAACCCTAGACTACTAGTGCAAGTAGGAGTGGGCTTGGGCCTATTACATTGGGCTAATATGTCTAATATATTTCTAACACCTTCCCTTAAACTCAAGGCAGAAGCTCGATGAAGGCTTGAGGTTGGATAAGCATGAGAAATCACTTGAAGATGCCTTGAAGAAGGCCTTTGAAGAAACCACGATGTAGAATATGCCAATTGACCAATTTCGGAGCTTCAAATGAAGAAACGAAGTCCAAAATTAGAATCTACGCAAAAATTGAGCAAAAGTTAAAGTCAACAGTTAGCCAAAAGTCAAAGAGTCAAAGTTAGGCAATGGGCTATACTGTTCGGGTTAGTTCCGAGTTTTTGGGTTGAATCACGTATCGTACCGCAGAGTCGTTGACGTTATACGATGACGTGGACTTGGGCTGATGTGGACGTGCTTGCGTGGTTGCTGACGTGGAATGATGACGTCATCCAGTGACGTCAGATGACATCAGCAGGGGTTCTTTGGCGCATGCTAAACCGTGCGATGTCCACCAGCATGTGGAGGAGAAGCTAGAAACCCAGGCAGTGCGTGTGGGTGCGTGTAAGCGCGATGTATTATACCATGTTGTATGTGCTAGAGTGGATGCGGAAGGAGAAACATAGAATAGGAACACTGAGAATAGGAGGGTTACGTGGTTCGGCCTTGTTGGCCTACATCCAGGAAAGAATCCCTTAAGGGCTACATCTTTATTGTATAAAAGTATAGTACAAAACCTGTGTTACAATGAACCCTAACATGTGTATATATAGGCAACTAAACCCTAGACTACTAGTATAAATAGGTGTGGGCTCGAGCCTACTACATTGGACTAATATGTCTAATATGTCTCTAACAAGACTCATTCTTAAGTCACAGTTTGGTTGAATCTTACTTTAGCTTTTGGTGTTGCATTAGCCGATGATGTTATAACGTGAATCATTATCTAAATATAAAGTTTTTAATCTTTCACTCATCATGGTATTATTTTTTGCTTTTATTTGAGGTGTATCAACATCAAAATTCCAAATGATTGAATTGTAGAGAATAAATACAGAATAGAGGGGAAGAAAAAGTGGGTTCTAATTAGCTCAAATAGTAAAATCTCTTGTTGTCGAATAAGAGATTTGAAATTTAATCTCTGCTTATATCAAAAACCAATTAGTGTCTATTTGGCAAAGATTATTTTTGCTAACTTATTTTACTATTCAGCTTATTTTTACTATTATTCATGGGTCACACTGCATTTTTTTTTTTGTGCTATTCATGGGTCCCTTTATATTATTTTAGCTAACTTTTACCTTTATCTACCGTACTTTTAGCAAAAAGTTTTCAGTTTCAGCTAAATAAGTGGATCTCAAACGGACCCTTAATTACCCGTTTGGATACAAAGTTTTTTCTATGCGTTTGCGTTTGGCATTTCCAAATGGTGGGACCCATGGCTACAGTAGCAACGCGTTAAACGCCAAGACTTGAAGAAAAAACGCTAGCTTTTTTCTTCAGTGCACACCATTTCAATAAAACAATCCATGCGTGTACTGTTCATGACCCAATTCTGTTGGAGAAACGCGTTGCTACTTGAGAAAAGGCTGAACGGTGCGTTTTGGTATTACACCCATCATCACCCACGAAACAGTGGCAGAGGATCACACATGCTCAGAAGTTGGATTCTCATCTGCAACGGTTGCTTCCTTGGAACGTCATTCTGATTGAATTGAGAAGACTGATGTGCCAGAGATGAAATCAATGCACGTGAATGCTCCGTCCTCCTCTGAAATGAATTGCACCTACCCACCACACTTTAAAAAACCATCAAAACAGAGGAAACATGGTAACAAACGAACCCACCCTCTGTTCTTCTTTTGCTTAAGCCCACCTTCTCTTTGCTTGGGACGTCGTTGCCGCCACTGTGGGTCTCTGCATTTATCTGTAAGTTGTGTCTAACTTCTCATACTCTCTGATATGTTGGTGTGTGGATTTTGTGTTTTCCATGAAAGTAATCTATGGTTTTTGAGTTCAACGTATGTGTGTGGTTTTTGTATTTTCCATGAAATTAATTTGTGGTTTTTGTGTTCAACGTTTTTGCGTGGTTTTTATGTTTTCCATGACACTAGTATGTGGGTTTCTTTTCCTGCCTATGTTGTATTTGGACAATGTGAGTTTAATTTGTATTTTTCATGTGGGTATGTGTAACCGATTATGATATGCATATGAACTGTTTGTCGAAATGCCTCAATGAGTATAGACTTCTGTTGTAGTAAAAATGGGTAAGGGGAAATCGAAGGACACTGGTAACGATATGAGAACTGGGTGGAAAGATCCAACTGAACTAAAAGCTTTTTGTGATTTGTGTGCTTCTCAAGTCCTAAACGGCAAGAGGAATGGAGGATATTTATGGATTTCACAGATTTGAACCGAGCATGCCCAAAAGAGCCATTCCTTACACCAAAGATAGACCAGTTGGTGGACACCACCTGTGGCCACCCGAGGATGAATTTCCTTGATGCTTTCTAGGGTTATCATTAGATCGCCCTAGCTGCTGAGGACCTAGAGAAAACATCATTCATCGTTCCTGACGCAAACTATCATTACACCGTGATGCCCTTCGGGTTAAAGAATGCTGGAGCAATGTATCAACAAATGATGACGAGGATGTTTCGAGAAAAGATCATGAGTATGGTTAAGGTATACATTGACGACATGGTGGTAAAAAGTAAAAGAGAGGCGCGGCACACAAAGGATCTGCAGGGGGTGTTTTAAGTACTGCGATGACACGAATTACGCCTAAACGCGGACAAATGTGCTTTTGGGGTAAGGGTCGGCAAGTTCCTAGGCTACCTGATCACTAACCGGGGAATAGAAATCAACTCTGATCAAATCAAAGCCGACGGCGTCTCAAACCACCAGGCAATTCGAAGGAAGTTTAGGTGTTGACCGGAATACTGGCTGCTCTTAATCGTTTCATCTCCAAATTCATCGATCGTTGTCGTTCGTTCTACCGACTTTTGAAGAAATGGAAAGGATTCCATGGGGACGAGGAAAGTGAAAGAGCTTTTCAGGATTTGAAGGAGTATTTGGCAAAGGCGCCTATGTTGACAGCCTCGGAACCCGAGGAAGATTTGTTTATGTACCTCTCAATGTCTGATCATGCCGTGAGTGCCGTGTTGTTGAGGGATCGCGGGATCCAACAGCCTGTGTATTACATCAGTAAAACCTTGGTTGACACAGAGACAAGATACTTACCCTTGGAGAAGTTGGTTCTGGCATTAGTACACGCAACGAGGAAACTGCCTCACTATTTTCAAACTCACATTGTTTATGTCCTGACTGAGTACCCTCTGCAGTCGCTGTTAAAGAGATAGAATTTTACAGGCCGGATAGCTAAGTGGGGAACTCGGCTAGGATCATTCAATATAAGGTACAGGCTGAGAAGCTCGGTGAAAGGACAAATTCTTGCTGATTTCGTTGCAAAATTCTCTCTTAAGCACGAAGGGGAGATGGTTTGTCATGTGGAATGGCGCTCGTGGAAGGTATTTATAGACGGCTCATCGAACGCAATGGGGGCGGGGGCCGAGATTGTCATTATCACCCCAGAAGGGATACGGTTAGAGCATTCTTTCAGGTTGGGATTCAGAGCCTCTAATAACGAAGCGGAGTATGAGGCCTTACTCATCGGACTGAGAGTAGTCTTGAAAATAGGTGCCCGGGATATAGAAGTTTATTTAGATTCTCAGTTGGTGGTCGGCCAGGTACATGGCAGCTTTGAAGCACGTGATTTTCGAATGAAGGAGTACTTACGAGTGGTAAGGCAAGTCATGAACAAGTTTATCATGGCAAGGCTAGCCCAGGTGGCCCGAGGACTGAACAGGCATGCTGACTCTCTAGCCACGTTAGCGTCATCGGTAACGGAAGACCTACCTCGGTTAATCAAGGTGGAGTTCATAAAGGAGCCGAGCATTAACGTCGCGGGTGGTTTCCATGTTGCATCGATTACGACAAACAAGCCATGTTGGATGGACCCAATCGTTGGCTTCTTAGTCGAGGATCGAGTCCCCGATGACGAGAAGGAAGCTGGTAGGGTTCGCCGAGTAGCTCCTCGATACTGTTTTTCGGCTGATCATAAGCTTTACCAGAGATCTTTTAGGGGGTCGTACCTTTTGTGCTTACACCCCTAGAAAGTCAATGGAATCCTAGCTGAGCTACACAGTGGGGTGTGCGGCAGTCATATAGGGGGACGCTCATTAGCACACAAAGTAATGACTCAAGGGTTCTGTTGGCCACAGATGCAAAAGGAAGCTGCTGAATATGTGCGTAAATATGAGCAATGCCAAAAGTATGCCCCCTTGATTCATCAACCGATGGGCCACCTAAATCCGGTCATCAGCCACTAGCCCTTCGCGCAGTGTGGGCTGGATATACTCGGCCCATTTCCCCGGGCCACAAGTAATCGGAAGTTTATTTTGGTAGCTGTTGATTATTTCACCAAGTGGGCTCAGGCAGAGGCGCTAGCCAACATACGGGACATAGATGTTAAGAAATTCTTTTGGAAGAATATAGTTACAAGATTTGGGGTGCCAAAATCTCTTATATCCGATAATGGAATGCAGTTCGATAGCATTGCCTTTCGCGAGTTCTGCAGTGATCTTGGCATTAAGAATAGGTACTCTACCCCGGTGTAACCTCAGAGCAACGGACAAGCAGAAGCCACTAACAAATCAATTGTGAACGGGTTGAAGAGAAGGTTAGACAGTGCAAAAGGTCGATGGGCCGAGGGACTGCTCAACGTCTTGTGGGCATACCAGACAACTCCTAGAAAGTTTACTGGAGAAACACCGTTTTCTCTCACATATGGGGCAGAGGCTGTGATACCTACCGAGGTTAATTTATGTAGTGCGCAGGTTGCGGAGTTTGCCCCTAATCAGAACAACAGGTTGCTGGTAGAACGCTTGGACTCGTTGGAAGAATACCGAGAATCGGCGACCGTACGGCTAGCAGAGTATCAACAAAAGCTCGCCCGGTGATACAACCAAGATGTGAGGACAAGAGAGTTTGCTGTCAGGGACTTGGTGCTACGAAAGGCAGTAGGGAAAATGCAGGACACGAACGTCGGGAAACTGGCTTCAACCTGGGAAGGACCTTATAGGGTTACTACTATTACTGGCGTGGGAGCATACTACTTGGAAGACTTAGACGAGAGACCACTTCCCTGGCCATGGAATGTTCACAACTTGAAGAGATTCTATCACTGATCATTCATGAGTGGGGGTGGAAATTAGATGTAATCCTGTACGATATATTTTACTTGATATGAAGGTGGTATTTATCCTAGCTGTTGCATTTACTTATTATCACCAGGTCCGTAAGGACCCTCCCGGACATCGAATGTATACAAGGTTATGCGTATAATAAAAACTAAGGACAGAAATCTGATCTCGGTTCAATCACTATCACCGAGCAAGCGGAAACCTTGCGATAAAAACTAAGGACAGAAACCTCGTTCTCAGTTCAATCACTATCACCGAGTTGGTGGAAACCTTTCGGTAAAAACTAAGGACAGAAACCTGGTTCTCAGTTCGACTACTGTCACCAAACAGGTGGAAACCTTGCAATAGAAACTAAAGACAGAAACCTCATTCTCGGTTAAATCGCTATCACCGGGCAGGTGGAAACCTAACTGTAAAATCTAAGGACAGAAGCCCAATTCTCAAACTTGGTCAATGTCACCGAACAGGTGAATCGGCGTATAATGTGGGCAGATTCAATTTTCAGCAAACTAACTCATTTTAATTCAAACTTGGGCACCGTATGTCCCCGGGTGCATGTACACATGCTCGCAAAAATAAGGTGTAGGGGGAGAGAACATGGTAATAAAACATTCATAGAATTAACCTAAACAAGTGTTCGGCAGTTAAACATTAATCAAACGATTCCAACATAAAAATTAAATTAATGTTTTGCCACCACGACTCGGCAGCTGTTTAAAAAAAAAAAACAACAACAACAATAACAACAAACAAAAGTAATAATTGTCCTGTTGCCACAGGCCAGTGACATGGGCAAATATGCTTAAAGAAAAGAATAAAAGACGAGAGTAATAATTGTTCTATCACCACAACTCGGCGACGCTGGCAAAGTTACCCAAGGTAAATTAAGCAAAAGAAAACAAAGAAGAGAAATCTGGTTCGGTAGTCAATTCGTATGATCGGCAAGTTGAACTTGTGCAATAGATTCAGGCGACTGCTGGGTTGCCGAATGGGACTGAAGCTGAACGCCCTCGCCGGGCTGATCACCAGCACGGAGGTTGCTAGTGAATTCCAAGTCAACTAACTCTACATGAGAGTCAATTGCCTCCACTAACTCCCTTATGCTTGGGGTCTCTTCCTCACCAATGGCACCGGGGGGTTTCTGAGCGGTAGCAGAGGGTCTCGGGAAAGGGATTTGGTTGAGGTTTCTTAAAGGGGAGTCCACGGGGACCCCCAGAGCTTGTAAAGTAGCCAACCAGCCCTCCTCAAAAGCAAGCTTCCGAACCTTTTGCATGACGGGCTCTACCGAGTTCTCAGCATCAGCAAATCCCTCATTATACCACTTATTTTCACAGGCCTCTAAACCTACCTTCAAGTTGGCTAACTCCTCAGCCTGTGCGGTGTTCAGGCTCTCAGCTTCTGCGAGTTTAACTCAGTCTTTCCCAGCCTGGTCTCGAGTTTCGAGGACCTTTTCTCCTTAGCCTTCTCCGATGTAACCGCCTTCTTCTCCGCAGTCGTGGCAACTTTTGTTTTTTCTTTTGCAGTTGCCACGGCCACGTCCTTGAGGGCCTTCTCCTGCTCTGCGTCCTCGGCAAGCTCCTTCAGCCGTCCCTCGAGAATATGGGTCAGCTGAGCGGCTTGAAGAGACGACAATAATAATAAGTACGACAACACAAAACAAAGTACAAAAGGTAGTACAAGAATAGGGAATAGGAGATAACCGCAACAATGTGCCATTGCAACCGTCTGCCTAGCGACTCGTCCGTCCCATCCTCGAAGGCATGCACGTCTTCCGGCAGTAGGAGACCATGCACCAAACTCTGAACGACGCGGCCCTCCTCACCCTTTTCCCACACCCGTACACTTGCGGTCGCGGGAAAGGGTTTGTCGTCCAGTTGAAATAAGGGTAGCCATTCCGGTGCGACATGGGAGGAGGTTGCCACATTTAACCCGGTTTGGGCCGCCAGCTCCCGGATGACAATGCCTGTAGAGGGGGCAGGGGGGAGTCTTGGTAGGCGCGTCACCAGACCCGACGGGCTTTTGTTTGGCCACCTGTTGCCTCTTCCAGGAGCGGCCGGAATGAGCTGGAGAAGGAGAGGGAACTTGGTCTTGGCCTTGAGGCTCTTGTTGCTCCAAGCTTTGCAGGGCACTGGGCATAAAGCGGCTTACCGTCATCGTCCTTCTCGTCACCATATCTTGACCCTGATCGGATTCGGTCTCTGCGGAACTAACTGATTCAACTTCTTCTCGGGCTACTTCCACAAAAGCTTCAGGTTCAACGGGTTCCTCTAAATGAACGGGGGCTTCAGGTTGGATTAGCATGTGAGCCTGTTCCTAGCGGCGTCGAGACACACGTTCAGTCGATTCGTCCCGTAGGGGCGTGAGTTCGTCCAAGCAAATGTACCGCAGACCAAGATTGCGCGCTTCACCTACCGTAAGCTTTGGAGGAAGGAAGTTTGCATGCCGTACATCAATATAAGAAAGGAGGGGGCTGTCAACTAGCAGAGCTTGATTGAATTTTTGCTAAGTTGAGTGCGTGGGTTCAACACCGAGGATTAGGTGAGATGCTCGAAGTTGTCCGTCCTAGTGAACAAAAACCTCTGACCTGAGCACAAAATTCAGGTCCCGAACATGTACCACTCTAAGATCTGGCTTAAACCTTTTACTTTCTGCATGGAATAAACATGGAAGCTTGTTAGTAATTACTCAGTTGAATTAAATTTAAAGGAATGCAATTGACAAAATATGTTTGGTACTGACCAACATCACGCAGTGAGAACGCGCAGGGGAGCTCCTCGGCAAACCGAATGCCGCTCACTCGAACAAACTCCCCTGCAGAATACCTATTGGAGTCAGGTAGGCACAAAATGAGCAGTACCCTCATGTCCCTAGTCTTTAAGTAATAATCTGACTTTACGTTGCCGCACAAACTATACATAAAGTTGATGTCATGGTAATTTAGTTACAACTCAAACAACTAATTCAACCTACTGACACAACTCACCACTCTATAAAAATTGGGGGGGAGTTGGTCGGGACAAAGTTCATAAAACCTAAAAGTACCTAAGATGAGGTGGTCGATGGGGAACCTAACCCCACCCTCTAGAATTGCCATCAAAGGAAAAAAGATTTTATTTACACCACGGCGCCTTTGGATGTCGATATCGCCCTCATGGCAGTAGGCAATATCAACATCCTCAGGGACGTTGTAAGCAGCCCTAAAAGTAGCCAAAATGGCTTCTGAGAAAAGGAGATGAGAACAACCCATTTCCAAAACTAGGTCCTTAACTTACGATCAAGAGAAAGCTAAAATGAAATGGGAAGTAATGGGATTGCCAAAAATTACCATCTCTAGGTCGTCTAGAGGGGTTGTCCATGACCCAAAGGGAAAAGATTCAAGTATGTCGTCTATGAACAAAGGGGTCGTCCATAGGCGAAGCGCACGGACGACCATATGACACTTAGGAAATTTTGAAGTGTGGATCCACTCACGTGTCTTGAGAATTCAAACCACAGAATTCTAGAGTGAGAACCAAATCCATACACATCACCATAAATTCCTCACAAATGCTTAACTTCCTTTAGCGGTTGTAACTTCTATAGACGTTGAGGAAGTTATGTCAGAAATCACTAATTTCCACAAATCTTAGGGAAGTTACTAAATGAATAACCGCTCCAAGGTTTTCTATATAAAGACCGGCCTGCATCAAATCAAGGTAAGTTTTTCCTGACATTACTTCCCAAAAGTTAGAACTTAATTTTAAAGAGAAACTTAGTCATCAGAGGGAACTTGGCCGGTCTAACTTGGTCGCCTTTTGATAGTGCGTTCTTTCTTGCAGGCCTTCGCAACAACCACCAGTCCATCGAAGTTAAAGCATTCAGCCTACTGATTCTGTGCAGCATCAGTTGGCGCCATTTGTGGGAAGATAAATTTGTGTTTTGCCAAATTGATCTTTCTTAGACAAAAGGTTGTATGGTTCGGACAAGATTAAGGGTCATAAGCCCAAGAGAGCAGGGATGCTTCAAGCAATCCCAATCGCGATCGACAGTCAGCACCTGTCATGCAACCGCCTTCCATCAAACACATACAATCCATGGCAGCTGCCCTAGCGGAGTTAACTCGTCAGAACCAAGAGTTGAACAGGGAGATTGGTCTAAGGAGGCAACGTCATGAAAGACATGCAGAAGAGCAATCCCAAAGTCAAGAAGACAGAGGAGAAAGAACTGAACCTGAGAACTAATCGAGGGGCATATGAGAACATGAGAAAGACGAATCCAGTGGACGACCTAGTTCACCAAATAGACTCTCCTTTCATGGCTTCCATCAATAGTCACCCCTTGCCTCCAAAGTTCAAAATGCCTTCCTTAGACTCGTATGATGGAACGTGGGACCCATGTGATCACATTGCAACATTCAAAACCACAATGCATCTTCAAGGGGTTCCAGATGAGATTATGTGTAGGGCTTTCCCTACAACCCTTAAGGGATCAGCGAGAGTATGGTTCAACAAGATACCCCTTAATACAATGGGTTCTTTTGAAGAATTGAGTAAGCTGTTTGTCAACAATTTCATCGGGGGATAAAGACACAAGCGCTCCTCGTCCAGCCTTTTGACCATAGAGCAAGGGAAAAATGAAAGTTTACGGTCCTTTATTACCCGTTTCAATAGAGAAGCCCTCACGGTAGACGAAATGGACAACAAGTTGTTATTGGCTACCTTCCATAATGGAGTCAATTGAGATTTTTTCATCCATAAACTCTATGAGCAGGAATCCCAAACCATGGCTGTACTCGTCCATTCAGCCTAGAATTTCATGAATGCAGAGGATGCAATTATAGCCAAAAAGAGAAAAAAAATAGAACGTATGGAGTCCGACCCCCCTCGTCATCCCGAACAGGGCCCTCGTCCAAAGAAGGCTCGGATAGGAGAGAAGAAAGATCAAGATAATAGGAAGACGGGCTCGTCCTCAGGAAGAAGTCAGAACAACACACCCTTAAATACCCCACTTGATCAAGTACTCATGCAAATCATGAATGATCCTTTCTTGAAGTGGCCGGAGAAGATGAAGGGAAACCCCAACAAACGAAACAAGAACAAATATTGTCGCTTCCATAGGGATCATGGGCATGATACGGACGAGTGTTATGAATTAAAGCAGCAGATAGAGAATCTCATTAGACAAGGAAAGTTAAGGCATTTCGTTGGAAGGGATCACAAAGATGAGAAGTTAAAGGGAAAGATGGAAGAATCATCACGATCCCCACTTGGAGAAATAAGAGTTATCATAGGGGGAACTTCGACGGGACAGTCTTCCAAGTCAAAGAAGGCGTATCTCAAGGTGGTGTAGAACGTCAAGCTTTCTGGACAGTCTCCAAGGATGAGAGGGATAGACGGGCCAGCTATATCATTCACGGACGAGGAAGTTGAAAGAATCCATCGCCCACATGACGATGCAATCGTCATTACCTTACTCATCGTGGATTATATGACAATGAGGGTGTTGGTGGATAATGGAAGTTCAGCAGATATATTGTATTACCCCGCCTTTCAGCAGATGAGGCTGGGACGAGATAAGCTTCATCCAATATGTTCACCATTGATAGGATTTGGAGGAATGAAGGTGCAACCTATAGGCACCATTACTTTACCTGTAGTAGTGGGATCATACCCACAACAGATAGCCAAGGAAGTGAATTTTCTCGTAGTGGATTGTTCATCTTCCTACAATGACATCATTGGAAGACCAACTTTAAAAAGTTGGAAGGCGGTAACATCTACCTACCACCTGCCAGTCAAATTTCCTATAGAGTACGGAATAAGACAAGTGTAGGGAGATCAATTAGCAGCAAGGGAGTGTTATTTAGCTATGTTGGCTATGGACGAGCACATGCAGGCAATGAGCATTGAGGAGAGAAGGGTTGTTGCAGAGCCCACCGAAGTGCTGCAGGACATTCCTTTAGACGAAGGTAATCCTGAAAAGTATACTAGAATTGGAATAAGTATGAAAGAGAAGACAAAAAAGACCTCGTTCAATTCCTCAAGAAGAGTATCGATGTTTTTGCATAAAGTCATCACGACATGCCCGGAATTGATCCAAGTGTAATCACTCATCGTTTGAATGTAAACCCCTCCTCCAAGCCTATTCGTCAGAAGAAGAGGGTGTTCGCCCCGAGCGAGACAATGCTATCAAGGAAGAGGTCCAGAAGTTAACCACAGCACAGTTTATCCAGGAAGTCTATTACTTGGATTGGTTGGTCAATGTTGTGATGGTGAAGAAGGCAACTGGTAAGTGGAGGATGTGCATAAACTTCACTGAATTGAACAAGGCCTGCCCTAAAGATAGTTATCCTCTACCACGTATTGATCAATTGGTAAATTCCACAGCAGGTCATCAGTTGCTAAGCTTCATGGACGCCTTCTTAGGATATAATCAAATAAAAATGGACGAGGCAAATCAAGAGAAGACCTCCTTTGTTACTAGTCAAGGTTTATTCTGTTATAAGGTGATGCCCTTTGGTTTGAAGAATACAGGGGCAACTTATCAAAGGTTGGTTAATTATATATTCCGTCCACAGATAGGATAGAATGTGGAGGTATACGTCGACGACATGCTTGTAAAGAGGTTGGATGAGGGAAGACACTTGGATGACTTTTAGGAAACCTTTGAAACACTTAGACAGTATAGAATGAAGTTGAATCCAAGCAAATGTGCATTCAGAGTGTCATCAGGAAAGTTTTTAGGGTTCATGGTTTCACAAAGGGGATTGAAGCGAATCCAGGTAAGATCCAAGCTATATTAAACATGGAACCTCTTAAAAATATTAAAGAAGTCCAGTCCCTCACGGGACGAGTTGCAGCCTTGAACAGGTTCGTATGAAAAGCCACTGACAAGTGTTTACCTTTTTTCAAAGTCCTCAGGAAGGCATTTGAGTGGACGGACGAATGTCAAAAGGCCTTCCAAGATCTTAAAAACTATCTTGTCACGGCTCCATTACTAAGTCCGTCCATGTTGGGAGAAGAACTGTATTTGTACTTGGCGGTGTCCCCACATGTCACGAGTTCAGCTTTAATCAGGAAAGAAGGGAAGGTACAAAAACCTGTGTATTACACAAGCCGAGCACTTAGAGGAGCGGAAGGACGTTACCCGCTAATGGAGAAATTAGCTTTTTCTCTAATAACAGCTTCCAGAAAGATGAGACATTACTTCCAAGCTCATGTTATCAACGTTATGACAGACCATCCGCTCAAGAAGGTGATGAATAAGCTGGAAGCCGCAAGACGACTGATCCAGTGGGCTGTTGAGCTTAGTGAATTCGACATCAGGTACAAACTAAGAAGTGCGATAAAGGCTCAAGCCCTGGCAGATTTCATTGCAGAATTCACTCTAAGTTATGAGGACTTAGGCAGAATGGAAGAGAGTAAAAAGTGGATCGTCCATGTAGATAGATCGTCTACACTACATGCAAGGGGAATAAGAGTCATCTTACAATCACCAAGGAGATAAGTTGAAGCATAAGGTATATTTGCAGTACCAAACAACTAATCTTAGTTGGTCATAGGCCAAGTGAATGGGATATATGAAGCCAAGGAAGATCGAATAAAGAAATACCTAAATAAGGTAATACGCCTTGTGAAGAAGTTCAAGGAAGCTGATTTCGTTCAAATCCCAAGGGAAGAGAACGTGGAAGCAAATACTCTGGCGAAGGAAGCCTCTGCAAACGAAGCAATAGACAAGGTTGATGAAGTACAATATATGCCACAAATAGACCTTCCAGAGATATTGCAGATAGAAGGAGACGAAAATTAGATGACCCCGATAGTATCATACCTGAAGGATGGAAGGCTTCCAGAGGGGAAGGACAAAGCAAGAAAGCTTAGGGTCAGATCAACCAGGTACATCCTTATGGACGAGATGCTCTACAAAAGGAGTTTCTCCTTGCCTTATCTAAGATGTTTAGCTCCAGACGAAGTAAATTACGCATTGAGGGAGGTTCATGAAGGAGCATGTGGTAACCACTCAGGATCTAAATCACTCATCCATAAAGTCATCCGTGCAAGATACTATTGGCCTACTATCTAAGCTGATGCTAAGGCATATGTTAAGGTCTGTAATCAATGTCAACGTTACAGGAACATTCCTAGACAGCCGTTGGAGTATCTTATCCCAATGATGGCCCCTTGGCCTTTTGCACAATGAGGTTTGGATATATTAGGCCCCTTTCCAACTAGAACTAGACAGATGAAGTTTTTGGTGGTGGGGATAGATTATTTTACTAAGTGGGTGGAAGCTGAACCCTTGGCAAAAATTACACAACAGAATGTCAAAAACTTCATCTGGAAAAGCATTGTATGCAGATTTGGAGTACCAAGAGTTCTAGTGTCTGACAATGGACGACAGTTCGACAACACACCCTTCAAGGAATTTTGTGAACAACTAGGAATCAAAAATCATTATTCCTCACCCTCCCATCCACAGGCCAACGGACAAGCAGAAGTAACAAACCGATCCTTGTTGAAAATCATCAATACTCGGCTTAAAGGGGCAAAGGGAGTATGGCCGAATGAATTACCAGGTGTTTTATGGGCTTATAGAATAACAGTGAAGACCCCCACAGGGGAAACTCCTTTTAAACTAGCCTATGGGAGTGAAGTAGTCAAACCTGCAGAAGTGCACATGGCCAGCCATAGGGTGATGAAGTATCAAGATGAAGAAAATAAGGAACAACTTCGTCTTAACCTCGACCTTATAGACGAGATAAGGATGGACGCGGAGCAGAGAACAGCAATGTACAAAAATCTAATGGCAAAGCAGTATGATGCCATGGTGAAACCCAGGCGCTTCAACATTGGGGATCTCGTCCTAAAAAAGGTTTCTTTAGCCACCAAAAACCCAGTCCACGGAAAACTGGGACCGAATTGGGAAGGACCTTACAGAGTTATCAACTGTAAAAAACAAGGATGCTATTACTTGGAAGCCCTGGATGGACAGAAGCTAGAACATCCTTGGAATGTTGAACACTTGAGAAGATACTATCAATAGTGACCATGGACGAACATTGCCATATGACGAACGTCATGGACATTTGAAGTAATTTGTTGCTTGCATTGTTATTATCTTGTATTTGCTTATTACTACTACTATGTGTTTTAGATATATAAGTATTTTGTGTTACTCATGGACAAATTTGTGTTGTATTAAGTATTTTTAATTCCCTAAAAGCACTAGCTTTTAAGCATGTGCCATACCTGTGGACGAATATATACATAGTGTGGATTCCCAAATATATATGGTGTATTTCCAAGTATATGTATGATTGTATAGGAATCCTTCATTTTTGTGATTCACTCAAAATAATCCACAGAAGGCAAACAGCAAAAGACGAATAAAATCCTTGGACGCAAGGATGTACCGTCTATAAGCTTTTAGGGATAAAGCAAGAAAAATAAACCTAAGGTATATTCGTCTAAGCTTAAGACGAGATAAACCAGAGATATATCCGTCTAAAATTAAGACAAAATAAAACTAAAGGCATAATTGTTTAAACAATGGACGAATAATGTGTGTAAAAACACCACAAGCCCATAGACGAATCTAACCAACCTAACAATCCAGTACATGGACGAGGATTTGTTAGAACAGTTTCGCTAAGGACGAGTAAATGATCGTCCTGAGTTTGAATAACAAATAAAGCTAGCGAAAAGGCATGTCATTCATGGATGAGCTGAACTTGAATGGTGAATAAGGATTCATTTTACTCTATTTTTTGGCAATGTGAGAAGAAATTCATCCATATGCTCAAGAAGAGATAAAGTGTTTTCCTAAATGGACAAACCACGAAACCATGGAAATGATGTGGATGATATTAATAAAGTACGTCCATAAATCTTAAAACGTATCCAAACATAATGAAAGTTGAAAATGGAAAACATTCATTCATTCATTCAAAAGAGGGTGGACGACCAACGTCCAAAAACCCTTAAAAGTTATGTAGACAATATAATTGATCGTATATAAAAAGCTCGTCCATAAACTTGGACGAGATGATTGTACTTGGGTAAGTTTAAAAAAAAAAAAAAGAGAGAGAGCAAGCAAGGCCCAAAACAACGAGCACTTCTAATGAAATAAAATGATAAATTTTTTAAAGAAAAAGATAAAATCATTTGGATAAACCACTGGGGGCCCCCAAGACTTTGGGTCGTCTTGGGTCACTTTATTGTTGGCATCGTCCATCACATTGACGTCCCCAGAACTCGTTGGAAGCAAGGAACTTTCTGTGGCTAGGGGAATCTTAAAGGAATCAAAGTCCAGTTCAAGAAAAGCCTCCTTGGCATCAGCACGGAAGTCCTTGTAGCCAGCTGCATAGTGACTGTCTAAACGATTCTTGTACTTGTCTGACCTCTTGAAAGCTGCAACGGCTTCTTCACATGCCTTCTTCAAAGATGAAATAAACTTTGAGACCTTTCCTTTCAGATGAGCAATGCGAGTTTCTTTTTCAATGGCATCTGCTTTAAGTTCTTCCACCTCGTCCTTCAGTTTCATCTCAATTCCCTACAAACGATTGAGATCTTCAGTCAATCTAATCACCTCCCCCTTTTTCAGTAAAACTTCATTGTTCAACTCTTTGGCCTTCTCCTTAGCCATCTTGGCTTCTTCACAGAGCTCCTTGGCCTGGCAAGATGTTGTGTAGAACTTTGACATGGCCTACACATGGACGAAGGAAAGTTAGAAATTTTATTCAAAAACTTGAAGAAAATAAGACAAAGACGAATGAAATTTGTATCCCTTAAAGAGGTCATGGATGGCAGAACGTTCAAAGTCTTTCACTGACATATTGTAACACGAGTTTACTTCGTTGCCAGTAATTATTCCCTTGAACGTCCTCTATGCATAACTCTCGTCTAGCACCAAATTGGGAGAACGTTCAGACGGCTTAGAAGGATGAGGCTTATGAGGAACTTTGGTTGGAAGGGGAGGAGGATCAGTCTAGACGGGGAGGATCAGTCTAGACTGAGCTAGAAATGGACTTGGCCTTTCTCTTCCCTGTTTGGACGGTAGTCCCCTGGACTTTTTGAAGGTATGGTGGTGTCCTCATCACCACTCGTAATGTTCTTTATCCTATTTTCTCTCATCGTGGCCATTCCTGCGACGAATGAAATAAAGTAAGAAAAGAGGAATGGACGAAACTTACTTCGACGAGTAGTTTCCTCGTTGCCGAGGTTTTCAGCGGTAGGTACTGGGCTAAGACCCCACGCAGCTAGACGACTAAGAGTCACTAGATCGTGAAAGGTTCTCCCAGGGAAGGCATGGACTTGATCAATTCGATCCAAATAAAATTTGTCCAAACGTGGACGAACAACAGCTGCATCAATAAAGAAAAGAGATTAGACAACTGAAAGTTAGAAAACATAAAAAAAAAAGGGAGGATAAAATAAAATGGAAAGGAGACATACCCTCAGGACAAAGGCGACCTAAAGGACTGGTAAAAGGTGGGAAGGGGGCATTACCCACATCAACTGGGTCCCCAGCCCAATTTTCAGAAATAATAAAAAATTATGTTTTCCAGAGCCTGTCAGACGAGCTACAGCCCTTTATTAAACTATAGTGAGAGCCTCTGGATGAGAACTGGTAAAAACCAGTAGACTTCTTTATCTCCGAGGGCTTATAACAGTAGAGGAACTTATCCACTGTGATAGGACAGTCCCCCTCCAATGCCTCACGCCATCGCACCTGCATGGCAACTACTGTCCTCCATCCATTGGGGTTGAGCTGGTTAGGTCCAATACCCAACCTATGGAGAAAAGCTTTACAAAAAGAATTTAAGGGAAACCTAAGGCCAGCTAAAAGGTAAGATGTGTATACTCCTAAACTAGAAGAAGGAGAACAACACCATTCACCTTCTTTGGGTAGACGAGGTTTGAACTCCCTAGGGATCTGGTATCTATCTACAAGGGTTTTCAATTTGAAGGCGTTTGGATGCTACCTTAGGGGCACAGTTGTATATCACATTCTCTTCCTCCTCCTCATCTTGAGAAGGACTAGGTGGCTCTTTGGACGAGCTAGTCCCAACCCCAGAGGCCATCCTACGTTGCATCTCTTGGAATTCCTCTAAAGGAATATCAGGAACCCCAGACGAATAGTGCTCATCTAAGGAACTACTACTGTAGCTTGTGCTACCCTCACCACTCTCATAACTCCCATAAGAAATATCCTGGTACTTGTCTATCTCTCTCTCAAAACTACTATTAGACAAAGACATGACTAAAATAAAGGATTAAGACGAAAACCCAAAGGGGAAGAGGGAATACCTGACAGAATTAGGACGAGGGCTAGACGAGGCTCTTGGACGAGATAGCGGAGGAGATTATGAGAAAGGTGAGGGGCAAGAAAGAGAATGTACCTATTTATAGGGCCCAGAAGCGGGGTCAGCGAAGCAACGCCCACCATTAAGAAGGCAACACGTGGCAGTTCCTTTGGAAAAAGCAATCGATGAAGCATGTCAACCAAGAAAATCATGACACGTGGCCCTATAAAAAAAAAGAGAGAGAAGGGGTTAGGTCAGGACCATAAAGGTGTGAAATAAATCCTAACAATATCCTTGGACGACCCCTGGACAAGTGGGCAACTAATGGGATAGCCAAAAATTATCATCTCTAGGTCGTCCATAGGGGTTGTCCATGACCCAAAGGGGAAAGATTCAAGTATGTCGTCTATGAACAAAGGGGTCGTCCATAGGTGAAGCGCACGGACAACCATATGACACTTAGGAAATTTTGAAGTGTGAATCCACTCACGTGTCTTGAGATTCGAACCACAGAATTCTGGAGCGAGAACCAAACCCATACACATCGCCATAAATTCCTCACAAATGCTTAACTTCCTTCAACGGTTGTAACTTCTATAGCCGTTAAGGAAGTTATGTCAAAACTCACTAATTTCCACAAATCTTGGGGAAGTTACTAAATGAATAACCATTCCAACGTTCTCTATATAAAGACCGGCCTGCATCAAATCAAGGTAAGTTTTTCCTGACATTACTCCCCAAAAGTTAGAGCTTAATTTTCAGGAGAGAAATTAACTTAGTCATCGGAGGGGACTTGGTCAGTCTATCCCGGTCACCTTTTGATAGTGCGTTCTTCCTTGCAGTCCTTCGCAACAACCACTAGCCCATCGAAGTCGAAGCATTCAACCTATTGATTCTGTGCGGCATCAGGAAGAATAACAAGAAAGACAAAGGAAACTTACTTTGGGCTCTAGGGAAGTAGGGTGTTCTGGACTGAAGGATGAACTCGCAGAGATTTATGCATGACAAAAAGAGAGTTTAGAGAATGAAGAATGTAAAGGAAAATATAACTCTGGAGGGAACTATTTATAGAGGCCAAAAAAAGGGGGGAAAATATAAATGATACAAATAAATGGGGAGCGAGAAACCCTACGGATCCCAACCCCAACTGTCACACGCGCCTTACCTTGGTTCATGAACCGTTAGGTAATGATTATGGCCAAGCCAACGGTCAGATACGACACACCTTTCGAGGGAGCATTAATGGGCTCTTCGACCATCCAATACCTGCCCTTTGGGCCTTCTAGACGGTAATTGCCTCTTGGATTCCTTGATTCGTCCCTGAGAATTGAGGACGAATCAAGGGAGGGCTATTGTACGGTACCAGGGTATCCAGGCCCATTGGGACCTTGAGCCCCATCCCAACAAAGTGGCCTATGCAGTCTTGGGCCCAAACCTTAGGTTACCCTAAAACCCGTCAGACAGGTGATATTCGACACGTGTCACACCGTGTCATTTAGATCATGCCTGGTGAACCACTTCCCGAACAATACAATGACTCACCAATTGCCCGGTGGAGCCTTAGGTCGCATTGAGCAAAGCAACTCCACTGAGATGGGAACTGATTCCAAGGCCATTCCCACCGTACTCCACTCCCACCTAAACACCCACTTAGCTATGATAGCATTGGACCTCTCCTTCCACGAACCACCAAAGTAATCATAGCCCCTCACTAATTTTGGGGGTATAAATATTTGAAGCTAAAGAAGAAGAGAGGGGCATTTTTTTCTTTTCTGGGTGAGCAAGGGAACTGAGAATACACAAAGAAAAGCGCATGAGAGAAAAGGGAAAAAAGGGAGGGGGAAGACAGTGTCATAGGGTCTCTGTACGAAGGACCACCCAAAGTGGAAAATCCAAAGCCCATATCACAAATAGGTTGTGAGCCCAAGTGAAGGTTGGTCCATCCATCCCTCCATTTTGGCGCGCACAGCTTAATTAGTTATAAATGTAGTTACGTTAATGATATGTTAAAGGTTTTTTTTTTTTTTTCCCTTCTGAATTTTCAAGGAGATATAAAAGACATTTCTCCAGTTTGGCCTCAATCAATTAAGATATCCATAATATATTAATGGAAGTAATAATAAGCCTTAAATTTTTTTAATGTATGAAGTGGGTAGGTTAGTGGTATGTCAAAGGTTTTATAAAAAAAATTTAAAAATAATTCCAAGGAAATGTAAAAGGTCTTTTTTTGAAAAAAGAAATTGTGACTTTTTGAATTGTGGAAGTATAATTGTTTTAATTAACTTGTTTATAGATTTCATTATTAAGTTATAAACATCTAAATTAAAGTAGATGAATATATAAATGCAAAATTATATGTAAATGATGTGCATTGATAATAGCTTAATTTTGCATATTTATATCACTGTGAGAAAGCATTATCATACTTATTTTGAGGTAATTCATGCATTTTATATTTGGTTTTGGAATAATGGTGAATAATCAATTTTGTGCTTAATTGAATCTTATTGCGTGAATTTGTCCTTTGTAGGAGAATGAAATTAAATAAGTGAATTTGTGCAAAAAAGAAAGCTAATGGACTTTACTTTTACAAAGGCCATGATGAAGTTAAAAAAAGGTCAACCCAATTAAATTTAAGTCCAATTGGAGTAAGGAATCAAAGGAAATTTGCACCAAATCCAAATCCAATTCGGATTAGGATTCCAACCTGCACATCAGTTAATATTTTTAGTATAACTTTCGGCTTAGATGTCCAATCGAGATGATTCAAGTTGGACTGGAAAGTTAACTTAAAGGGCTACAATTTTTTAGTTTACCAAAAGTCCTAATTTTGAAGTTAAATGGGCCAACATCGTCGGTTAAGTAAAGCCTAAAAATCTGGGATTTTCTCCAAACGGGAATTCAACTTGTAATAAGATTCATTGACCTATTTAAAGGCTCTTTAGGGCAAAATTCAGGGGGGCTAGTGCTAGGCCAGAGATACAAAACAGAAAATTGGAGCAAGAGGTAGTGTCGCATGTGGCTTCTCTGTAGCTTTTCTCCATGATAGAATTGTGACTATTTCTTTCTCTATTTTATTTGTCTATTTTAATGTTTAGTATTTTATTCTTGTGTTTTATTTCAATTATCATGAGTAGCTAAATTTATAATTAGAGTTGAAAATGAAACCTTGTTAAGGATTATCAGTAATATTTATGTGATTTGATTTTTCCCACAATAATTGTTCTTTAATAATTTAAATTATTCTTACTTCATATCAATTGACTAAGATGGGATTCTAGATATAAGTTCAATCATGTTTTTCTCATGATTTAGGATTTGTCTTAATTAATTGAATGCTTGGTTTATTAAATTTTGATTATAAAATTGGATATCGCTTGTGATTTGTTTGGTTACGGATACAATTGATGATTTTATTTTATACTTAAGAAGCGAAGAAGAACATGTCTTTGATTTTTAAAATAAGGATTTTAATGATAATATTTTCCATAATAGCAAGATTGATTTCTAGATTATCATGTAGTGAGTTGGGAAAAATTAATGATCACAAATATATGCTGATATGACTTACAAGGCGGATTCCAAAACCTTAATTCATTTCCCTTGATTGTTTACATCTTTTTACTGTTTTATATTATATCTTTTGCTTAGTTTAACTATTTGCTTAATTTTATTATTTGCTTAGTTTATTTAATCTCAGAAAAACCAATTTTTATTAAACTAGATTAGGATTAATTTGGTTAAGGTTTAATTAATTTTCCTACGTTCATTCAAGTCCCTGTGAGTTCAACCTCGTTCTTGTCAAACTATACTTCGGTACGGTTCGTACACTTGCGAGTACTTTAAAATTTCACAAGTTTTTGGCGCCGTTGCCGGGGACTTGGTTAGGAAAATAAATTAAGTCTTAATTGAATTTTTCCTTTTACTAGTTGTAGTTGAATTTAAAAAAAAAAAAAAATTATTTCTTTGTGCATGGTGTATGAGAACTTGGATACGTGATAAAGAAAATCATCTTGTTAGTTTTGATTATTCATCCACAATGGGAGAAATAGGAGAAGATTAAAAAACTCTTAGGGAGTTGTTCTCACCCATAATCACCAACCCTCCATCTTGCATAGTATTGCTTGCAACCACTGCTGCACATTTTGAGTTGAAGCCACAGATAATCCACCTTCTCCCTATTTTTCATGGATTGGATAGAGAAGATCCTTACATGCAAGGATTTTCTTGAGATTTGTGCTACTTGTAAGTTCCAGAATTTCACTGATGACTCAATTCGCTTGCATTTATTCCTTTTTTCCTTGAAGGATATGGCAAAAGCATGGCTTAATTTTTTGTCACCTGAATCTAGCACTTCATGGGAACTGTTGGTCACAAAATTCCTCTCTAAATTTTTCCCAATGGCCAAGACCAATGCTTTGAGGAGAGAAATTGCAAATTTTTATCAGGATGAACAAGAGAAATTTTATGAGAGTTGGGAGAGATTTAAGGACTTAATCTTAAAGTGTCCTCATCATGGTTTTGAAACATGGAGACTAGTATAATATTTTTATAATGGTTTGACTTAGACAAATCGTAACGTGATTGAGTCTATGAATGATGGTGGATTTTTGAGTCTTGTAGAAGATGAGGCATACAAATTTCTTGAGAATTTTTCTGAAAGTTCACAACAATGGGATTTTTCCAACCGTAAAGAGGGATCTACCTCTGCAATTAAGAAAGGAGGATTGTATGAAGTCAGTGGAGATTTAGACATAAAAGCTAAGTTGGACAATCTCACTCGTAAGGTTGAGGCTTTAGCTTTAGGTAAAGGGATGAATTCTGTCAATCAAGTTTAAAGTGAAACATGTTCTATTTGTGCAAGTTCTATGCATACAACACAAATGTGTCCTTCCGTAGCTGGGTACCCTGATTTTTATACTGAGTAAGGAAATGCATTGAACAATTATGGAAAACCATTTGCTAGTCCATTTTCAGAGACATACAAACCAAATTGGAGGAACCATCCGAATTTCTCATGGAGGCAAAGTCAGCCTCCCACAAATGTAGGTGGACAACAAGTGCATCAACAAAGTCAATTTTGTCCACCTACTCAAGCATATCCTCCCATTCCTTAATCAACACCTCAGTTTGTAGCACCACCAAGACAACAACCATCTTTGGAGGAGTCTCTCAAAACTTTCATGCAATCAACTAGCCAAGCCATTCAAGAGATGAAAAGTTCCACCCATTTGAACACTCAAGCTATTTCAAAGTTGGAAAATCAAATTGACCAGTTAGCAAGTTGGAGAAAGGGAAAAAAGAAAGTTTCCTAGTCAACCTTTACGTAACCCAAAAGGACAGTATGCCATCAGTGGTTCTTCTAGTTCTACTCATGGACAAGAACACGTTCAGTCTATTACTACCCTTAGGTCTGGTAAGCAAGTTGATAATCAAGTGAAAATGCCAGAAGTGGAGGATGATGAAAATATTGTGTTAAAGGGAAAAGGAACTCATAGTTCACATGATGATCATGGAGAAAAGAAGGACAACCCACCATCCATTCCAATTCAGGATCTTAGTTCCCCCCTTGATAAGAGATTTGCTCCTAAAGCTCCATTTCCTCAAAGGTTAATCAGTCTTCAGAAAAGTGCACAATTTGGAGACATTTTAGAGGTTTTTAAGCAAGTGCAAATAAATATTCCATTTCTTGATGCAATTCAACAAGTTCCTGCTTATACCAAGTTTCTAAAAGATCTTGTGACAATGAAGAGAAAGACAAATGTCCCTAAAAAGGCATTTTTGACCGAGCAAGTCAGTTCAATCATTCAGAATAAATATTCAGTGAAATGTAAGGACCCAAGATCCCCTACAATTTCATGCAAGATTGGGGATCATCTCATTGAGCGAGCTTTGCTAGATTTGGGGACAAGTGTGAACTTATTGCCATATTTAGTATACTTATAGCTAGGTTTGGGGGAGTTAAAACCAACAACTATGACACTTCAATTAGTTGATAGGTCTGTGAAAATCCCTAGAGGTATTGTTGAGGATGTGCTGATTAAGGTGGGTGCATTTTATTTTCCTGTTGATTTTGTTGTGTTAGACACTAAACCTACTCTAAATGCCAGTACACAAATTCATGTCATTTTGGGTCACCTTTTCTTAGCCACATCCAATGATTTGATCAATTGTCAGAGTGGTGTAATGAAGATTTCTTTTGGAAATATGAATGTTGAGCTTAATATCTTCCACATAAGTAAACAAGTGCTAGATAATGAGGAAATTTGTGAGGTTGACATGATCGAGAGTCTAGTCCATGATACTTTCCTACAATCGAGTTATGAGGATCCTCTAAAGGATTGCTTAAATCTTTTTGGTTGCAATTTTGATATTGAACACTCAATTGAAGAGGTCAATGCATTGTTAGATTATGTTCTCTCTTAAGTACTGATAGTTGGCAACCAAAAGTGATCCCTCTTCCACTGTCTTCATCCCCACCCCCATCTGTTGTGGAACCACCAAAGTTGGAGTTGAAACCATTACCTGACACACTTAAGTATGCCTCTTTAGGTTCTTCTGAGACCTTACCTGTCATTATAGCTTCAGATTTGGATGACCTTAGGAAACGCCAATTGATAAGTGTACTTCAAGAGCATAAGGATGCTATAGGTTGGTCAATTGCTGATATCAAAGGTATTAGTCCATTTGTGGTTATGCATAGAATTCACTTGGAAGATAATGCTAAAAATTCACGTGAATTGCAGAGACGTCTAAACCCTATTATGCAAGAGGTAGTGAGAGCTGAAGTTTTGAAACTTTTGGATGTGGGTATTATTTACCCAATTTCTAATAGTAATTGGGTGAGTCCAGTTCAAGTTGTACCAAAGAAATCCTGCATAATAGTTGTTAAGAATGAGGATGATCAGTTAGTCCCAATTCGTGTGCAAACAGGATGGAGAGTATGCATTGATTACCGTAAGTTGAATGCCATGACAAGAAAAGATCATTTTCCTCTTCCTTTTATAGACCAAATGTTGGAAAGGTTAGCTGGTCATGCTTATTATTGTTTTCTTGATGGATTTTCTGGATATAATCAAATTCCCATTGCACCAGAAGATCAAGAAAAGACTACCTTCACATGCCCCTTTGGGACATTTGTCTACCATCGTATGCCATTTGGTTTATGTAATGCTCCTGGTACATTTCAGAGGTGCTTGATTAGTATTTTTTCTGATATGGTGGGATGATTTTTGGAGGTATTTATGGATGACTTTTCAGTATTTGGATCCACTTTTGAAGAATGTTTGCACCACCTATCCTTAGCGTTAGTGTGGTGTAAGGAGAAGAATCTTGTTCTTAATTGGGAGATATGTCATTTTATGGTGAGAAAGAGAATTGTTCTTGGGCATGTCATATTAGAAAGTGGTATTAAGGTTGATAAAGTCAAAATAGATTTCATTTCTAACCTTCCACCTCCTCGATTTGTTAAGGAAATTAGATCATTTTTGGGTCATGCATGAGTCTATTGAAGGTTCATCAAGGATTTTAGTAAAATCTCAAGGCCCTTATGCAACTTACTTGCCAAAGATGCCCCATTTGTGTTTGATGATGAGTTTCTCCATGCATTTAAGAGACTAAAAGCTGAGTTGACTTCTGCACCTATCATTCAACCACCTGATTGGAAAGTGCCTTTTGAGATTATGTGTGATGCCTCTGATTATGCAATTAGTGCTGTTTTAGGACCGCGGGTTGAAAAGGTTCCCCTTGTGATTTATTATGCTAGTAAGACTCTAAATGATGCTCAAATGAACTACTTTACAACAGAAAAGGAGTTGTTAGCAATTGTTTTTGCCTTGGATAAATTTAGGTCCTATTTGTTGGGGTCTAAGGTCTTAATTTATTCAGATCATGCTGCATTGAAGTATCTTTTCTCCAAAAAATGCTAAAGCTCGACTTATCCGATGGATTTTATTGTTACAAGAATTTGATCTTGAGATTCGAGACAAGAAGGGAACTGAAAATGTATTAGCTGACCATTTGTCTAGATTAATCATTGAGCACACTGATGACAATAAACCTATTCTTGAATCTTTCCTTGATGAACAATTGTTGCATGTATCCCATAAACCTTGGTATGCTGATATTGCAAATTATCTTGTCACTAATCAAATGCCTTCGCATTGGACTAAACAAGATAGGTCTAAATTTCTGGCTGAGGTTAAGTATTTCTTTTGGGACGATCCATACTCGTTTAAGTATTTCTCTAATCAAATAATTAGGAGATGCATATCTGAGAGTGACTAACAAAATGTTATATCCTTTTGTCATGATCATGCTTGTGGAGGCCACTTTAGTTCAAGAAAGACGGCTACCAAGATTTTGCAATGTGGATTTTATTGGCCTTCCATTTTTTGTGATTCCCATGCATATTGTTCAGCTTGTGAGAGATGCCAAAAGTTGGGGAGTATTGGAAAGATAAATATGATGCCATTGAACCCTATTTTGATTGTTGAGGTATTTGATGTTTAGGGTATTGATTTCATAGGTCCTTTTCCTAATTCTTTTGGTAACTTATACATCCTTGTTGTTGTTGAATATGTTTCTAAATGGGTCGAGGCCATTGCATGTAGAACTAATGATCACAAGGTTGTAGTCAAGTTTTTGAGAGAGAATGTGTTTACACGGTTTGGTACACCACGTGCCATTATTAGTGATGGAGGAAAGCACTTTTGCAATAGAGTTTTTGAGCAACTAATGAAGAAATATGGCATCACTCATAAGGTTGCAACACCTTATCAACCACAGACAAGTGGTCAAGTAGAGATATCTAATAGGGAAATCAAGAGAATATTGGAGAAAACAGTTAACCCTACTTGAAAATATTGGTCTTTAAGACTCAATGGTGCATTGTGGACATACCGTACAGCATTTAAGACTCCCATTGGAATGTCTCCCTATCGAATTGTGTATGGTAAGGCTTGTCACCTCCCTGTTGAGTTAGAGCATAAAGCTTATTGGGCTATTAAGCGGTTGAATTTTGATCTTGACAAAACAGGTGCTGAAAGGAAACTCCAAATCCATGAGTTGAATGAAATTCGCAATGATGCATACAATTGTGCCAAATTGTATAAGGATCGAATGAGAAGGGTTCATGATAAAAACATCTTGAGAAAATCATTTGAACCTGGTCAGAAAGTTCTTTTTTATAATTCTTGTTTGCATCTCTTCTTAGGTAAGTTACGATCTCGATGGACTGGTCCATTCATAGTTCGCACTGTTTATCCCCATGGTGCTATTGAGATTGAGAATCCTAAAAATGGTGATATGTTTAAAGTTAATGGCCAACGTTTGAAACCATTTTTAGAACTCGAGCCTCCAGAAGTTGAAGAAGTCATCTTGGATGATCCTATTTATAAGGATTGATCCCAGTTATGTTTATCAGGTTTGCATATTTTTTTTTCTTTTCATTTTTTTTTGTTTATTTTTTGCTTCTAGATTAGAATTTGTGTTTATTTTCTTGTTTAGTTTTACTTGCTTTTGTTCTAGCTGATATTTGACAGAACTTAAAATTTATAACAATCAGCTTGATCAAGGTACGTCTCCAATGTTTGGTTTAGATTTGGGGGGAATGTATATAGATTTCTATCTTTTTGTTTTGTTTTGTTTAGTTGTGTTAAAAAAATAAAAAAAAAATCTTTTGCCTAGCTTGAGGTTTATGTTTTGAGTTCATTATACTACTCTTGCTTAAAGAATTTCATTGTTTTCATGCTCTTGCACATGCACGTAGCCACTCAGACATAACTTGTTGTTGAAGGATAAAAATGATTAGAAAATCTTGATGATAACAATGTGGAGACTGTAAATCCTGTGAGTTTTGAGCCAATCATTATTTCTGGAGGGTTATTTATTTTTTCTAATCTTAAAGTTCATTTGGAAGTGCATAACATATTTCCCTTGATGTACTCTCATTGTTCTTTCTTTTGGCCAAGAAAAAAATAATTTAATTTTATGCCACACTTGAATCTTTTGAAGTCATTGATATTGAATGAACTATACTAGTCATTGAGAGATGAGATTAGGCCATTTTTGTCTACTTTGAGCCATACAAGTGTTTTTCTTTCTTGATACATTATCGCTAGTCACCCCGTTGAGCCTTTTAATTAGCCTTTCTTTCTTAAAGCCCTTATCCAAAGTGTTTCAAGATGGAATTTGATCAATTTGTTTCAATGTGGTGGTTTGTGCGAAAATTCAAAGAATTGAAAGAAAAAGAATTCAAAGAAGAAAAACAAAAAAAGGAAAAGTGTCAAAAAGAAGAAAATAAAAAAGGGTTCTCATCAAATTTTGAGAAATGAAATGTAAAGGAGTACTGCTTTGAAGAAGAAGAGTTGAAAAAAAAATTAATTTTTTGTGTTTTGTTTATTTTAGTATTCATTCTTAAAATTTTGTGGGTATATTCCCCGCAAATCCTCATAAGACTACAACTCGTCCACTAGTGTAAGCTAGGGGTTTAATGGTTTGTTGCATACGCTAAATGCAATCGAAAATTCCAGCGAAAGTGGATTAGTTAGGATTTCTTTTTTCTTTGTTTTTAATTTCTTTGTTTTGTTTTACTCTTTATCTGTTTTGCTTGAGGACTAGCAAAATGTAGGTTTGGGGGTATTTGATGTGCGTTAATAATAGCTTAATTTTGCATATTTATATCACTGTTAGAAAGTATTATCATACTTATTTTGAGGTAATTCATGCATTTTATATTTGGTTTTGGAATAATGGTGAATAATCAATTTTGTGCTTAATTGAATCTTATTGCGTGAATTTGTCTTTTGTAGGAGAATGAAATTAAATAAGTGGATTTGTGCAAAGAAGAAAGCACAAGCACCCCGCTTGTATATCTTTAAGCTCTTAAAACAGCAACTAAATTGATCACCAAGCTTTTGACATCAATCTTGAGATCGGAAACCCTAAGTGTATGTGAAGGCAAATACTTCTAGATCTCACAAAAGATTCACACACACAGCATAAAGAGCAACCCAAAATGTGGCTAGGGTTTTCCCTTTTATACTTAGGGCAAAACATAAAACCCTACACGTCAAATGGACTTGGGTTGAGTTGGAAAATTCTGCAGAAAATCAATCTGCACTACTTTCAATCGATCGAGTCTAATTCTCGATCGATCGAGCCAGACAGATTTACATAGTAAATCCTGCAGAACACTCGATTCCAACTTTACATATAAATACACTTTGAGCAAGTCTAAACAAGACTAAAACTTTTTGATCATGGTTTGCCAACATTACAAAATGAAGTTCTAATACATTAGTTCCTAATTCCTTAAAACCTAACATCTACAAATTGCTTAATCTATGGGCCTAGACACATTCAAAGAGTTCTATCTAAATTATAAATTATATGACCCTTTATCACACAAATATATAGATTCCCCTAATGTATGGTAAAGGAAGGCAGGTTTGTATCTAGCCATTTTCTTGATTTGCGCCGCATAATTTAATAGTATGGAGGATGTGACTGAATTCAAATGTTGAATAAAATAAGATGAGAGAAAAAATGAGTAAAAATAAACTATATAGCAATAAACATCAAATTATCCAAGTTATTCTATGTAATATAATAACGTTATATTATTATACAGTACCATATGTATAATGTAGTAGGATAATATTTAATCAAATAGAATATAAAAGATAACAATTTAAAACACAAAACTAAATTGCATCAACCCAAAATAGAATTCTAATTAACACAAAAATTCATCAACCTAAAGAATTGATGCAATGAAAATTTAAAAAAATCAAACAAAAAATGAAAAACAAATTATGTGAGAGAGAGAGAGAGAGAGAGAGAGAGAGAGAGAGAGAAAGAATAAAAACTATGCATAGAATGAAAAGGGAAATGTCAAATTTATAGTAAGATGTTGAGAATAACAAGAGTCAAAATAAAGGAAGACAAAAAGGTAGAGAAAGAATGATATTAAGGTAGAAAGTAGTGGGGAGATGAAGAGGTAAAAGGGAGGGAGAGTTTTGGAAAATTAATAATAAAAATAATGGTTAAAAGATATTTAAATTTTTAAATAATGGAGTTTTAAGTCACCCTAAATGAAAAAATGTTTAAATATATATAAATAACAAAAATTAGAAACGTGATGACGTGGTTGCTGATGTGGCTCAATGTAAACGTAGCAACATTAAATGCTGCACTTCAGCTTTTAGTAATATATAGATATAGATTAAGAAAGTCTAATTCCTTCATTTTAATTTTTTGATTATTAGCCTACTGAGCCCCATAATTAGAATGAATATTTCATTTCGTAGCTTATTCTCAAGGTATTGGCATAGTCAACTAATCTGAATCCTATTGGTAGGTAATGGGATAAACCCTTAATAAATGATGCCATACACTCGTGTGGGAATGGTAGTAGGTTTAAGTACCTTAGAGCATCACCAATGGGCCTGTTAGAGCATCACCAATGGGCCTGTTATTGTGAGAGATCGCGCCCTCGGCCCCTTTTTTTAGGTTGTGTGTTGGGCCAAACCCACGTGAATGGGCGGAGTCGTGTTATTGCCTCTCAAAATGGAGGTTCGACTAGTTATATTTTCCCCTTTAGATTAAGGGTTTTATAATGGAGTCGCCACTTATTTAATTATTGAAAAAATAAGAAAACCTTAATTGAAAAATAATTCCTCATTTTATTAATTGGAAATTGAATTTACATTGATCATAGGAAAATTACATGGCTTTGGTCCTAGATACAATCTAAGATAAAGTACATGGCTTTATTACCTAGTTACAATCTAGAAATTGAAAATTACATGGATAAGCATTAGTCTACTAACCCTTGATCTAAGCTCGGAGGCTATGTTACAAGGTGGGGGAAGGTGTTAGGCACCCACCTTGCCCGGTGAAACTGGTCTTCTAGACTATGGTGGCCAACATTCATATCATATCATCCAATATGCCAATCAATCAATTTGCATGTTGAATTTAAAGTGTGTGCATGTGATAAACCCTAATTCAATTTATTAAACATTACATTTGGATTGAAAAATAAATTCTAGTAAAAATGTGTGTGAATGGTGATAACCTAGATTCAAGGATTTGAAAGAATTATGAAACAAACATGTTTTTCATATTTTTGATGTAGATTTAAGATTAAAACTAGTGTTATGCATGAACATGTGATGAACAACCAAGAACACATAAGAACATTCAAACATATTCAAGAGAATTTAAATAGTTACTATCATGCTTTTAATCCTAAATTCTCATCATGGCAATACAAAAAATAAGTTAATGAAAGAGATTATACCTTCATGAAAGATCCATATGGTGGAGGAGGAGACTCTTGGTAGAGATCCTAAGGGTGGAGGAAAAGAAGAGCTAGTAGAGGGAAAGTGAGTCTCACTCAATACCTTGAGTCTCAGGAAGACCAAGATATGACAAGACTACTCAACTTCACTAGAATTCAAGAGAGGAGAAGAGAGGGGAGTTTTGTGTGTTCTCTTGGAATGAAAGAGAGGGGGGTTTATATAGTAGTGGTGGAGGAAATATGAATGGAAGGCCATTTAATGAGGGTTGACAAAGAATCATGAACCTAAACCTCATTTTAGTCTTTGGGGAAATCTAGTGCATTAAATGGAAAGATTGGTAGGAGTGAGGAGCAAGCCAAAATTCGGTTTTCCTGTAGTTGCTGTAACAGCCTATGAAGCCAACTTCGAAAAATCATATCTGACTCAATTCTGATCGGAATTGTTTCGTTCTTATGCTCAAATTGAAGCCCCAGATGTCTAGTTTCTGAGAAAATTAACCTCATTCACAGTTTCAAAAAATTCTGAGAGATATTGATGAAATAGTGAGCAGAGGTCATTTGTTAGAAAATGGTTTTAGTACAATTAACATTAATAGGTCTCAAATTAGCTCCCAATTAACATTAAATGGCTCCAATCACTCCCATTTCAGACTTAATTAGTTCCAAATTTACCCTAATTAAAAGATAATTACAAAAATTACTCATTGAATAATTAGTGTTTATCTATCTAATTAATTAGGTATATGCAACCTCACCATAAAATGTAGTCCTAATCAATCAAATTATGACACATCATTAATCTCAAATTGATTATAATTATAACCAATTGGAATCAATTGTTCATAATCACATATAGTCGGACTCAATTTGTGATAGTGCATCTTGGCCATTAAAACTTGATTTGATGATAACTTTCAATCTGATGGTCCGATTAGGGCTTATGACCAGTCGATTTAATCATTACAACATCAAGATCATTTTGGTGAAATGAGATTAAGGATCTAGTGACCAGAATCAAGATGCATATTTCCAAGGTGAAATTACCCTTTTATCCTCCATGTGAGGTTAAATGCGGGTTGCAAAATGGGGTTTCAACAGTTATATGCCAAATGTAAAGTATATTTGGCATACAGGCCCAAAAATTGATCAACAACCAGAAGGCCATATGGGAAAAGCCAAATTTTTTTTTGAGCTTTAGCTACAGTACCATCTCAAATGTAAGATGATACTGTAGCTGAATGGTATTAAAAAAAAAAAAATTAATGCTCTCTTCACGTCTTTTATTACCCGGCAATTTCTCTCTCCTCTCTCATTTTTTTCTTTTTCTTTTCTCTCTCTTCCTTCTCTCTTTCTCATCCCCTCTCTCTCTCACCATTGTCAAGCTTCTCTCAGTTGAGTCTATGCCAGATCGGAGCTCATGTCGAACACTAAGCCAGATTGGAGCTCACGCTAGATCCGATTTCTAGATCGGTGTGGTGGAGATCGGCATTAAAGATTGACGTTTGGCTCCTTTTGGTTTTTCTGGCCCCAATCTCTGTTCCAATCAGTTCTTTGAATTGGCGTGATGGCGAGGCTGGTGGCGCAGCTAAGATGGGCGTGGTGGCTGGAGGTCAGCGTGGTGGAGATCGGTGTGGAGATCGATGTGGAAATCAGCATAGAGATTGGTGTTTGGTGGGTTTGGTGGTGTTGATATGGTGGCCGGTTTCTGGGTTTGGTGGCCGACGTGGAGATCGGCGTGGAGACTGATGTGAAGATCGGCATAGAGACCGGCGTTTAGTGGGTTTGGTGGTGTTGACATGGTGGCCGGTTTCTGGGTTTGGTGGCCAGCGTTTGGTTGTTTGGGTTGCTATGGGTTTGCTGGGTTTGTAGTGGGTACTTGGTGGTTTTTATTTTTTGGGTTTTTGGTTCCAGTGGGATTTTGTTGGGCTGAGGGTAGTGGTGGCGTGGTGGTGATTGTTTGTTTAGTTATGGCCGGTGCTAGAGGTTGAGGGAGTAAGAGAAGAAAAGGAAAGAGAAAAAAAAAAAAAGTAAAAAAAGGAATAAAAAAGAATATTTAAATAAAATGGGGGAAAAAATAGAGTTTTGGGATGTTGGGTGTATTATAAAATGTTATACTATAATTAATAAAGTAGGTTTTTGAGATGGTAAAATGGGATAGGATGGCATTTACCAATGTGGATGCTTTTAGGCCATGGGCCAAGTGTAGCCCCTCTCTTGATAATGGGCTAAAACATCTTAAATTGTCTAGCGGCCTGATTCCTCTTCATGGTGTTCATCCTTGATTCCATTTTGTTTTTGGCCTAAGAGCTTAACGGAAAATGGTAGTGGTGGCAGTATAGCCATCAAGGTTAAGTTAACACTTTGTTGTTCAGGATTAATATATTAGGGACTTTGTTAACAGTTCAGTTTAAGATATATTTAATGCTTTATTATTCAAAATCCTGAAAGTATTATGCACCTAGCGAGAATATGACAGTGACTGCAATTGCAGGCAACCAACCTTGGTTGCACCTTGTTGCAGGGTATGGTACTTGCTACCTAGAGATCTCAATGTGAATACAAGTCAAATGTTGAAAAGCACTTTGATAGTATTAATCATGATGATGCTAAGACTATTTTACTTAACTAATGAAACGGAATAGTTTGGGACCAAGAGCAGAGCTAGCAAGGAAACAAAAGTGTATATGTTTCAGGTTCAGGATGTAATAATGACTTTAGCTCCATTGTATTGGTTAAAATATTTTAGGCATCTCTTGTTATATTTCCTAGTGACGTGTGTAGCCCTAATAGATTCTAGGAAAAGGTTTCAATTAGGCCACCATTGTTTTGTCAGAGTCTATTTATTAGCAATTGCATTGCACCATAAGAATCCGGCACAAATTGGCACTATCCTAGCAATTTGTAATTGACACATTATTATCAATAATTGGCATTATCCTTGCAAGCTATAAACTTAATCTATCATCAATTTACAAAAATCTCCCATCTCTTTTCAAATTTTGTTTGAACTTTACTCAGCCACGAGTTCCTTGCACCATTGCAATCATGTAATCATTCCAAATTCACCATTAATAAATAATAGTCTGAAGAGAAATTCATGGTTAAATGGTGGGATACATTCAAAATTTGCTTTGCGTAGTCAATTTTCAGCCACCAACTTCTCAAGCGAACAATCTCAATTTTTGATTCAAAGATCAAATATTCAATCAGAATTTTACCAAACATTCTCCAAGAAAGTGGTAAAGTAAAAACTGAAGGGTGCCTTCTCTCAACTCAGTGGAGAAAATGACAAAAACAATAACCAAGAAAGTTCAAGTGTAGCACCTAAAAACTGAACCCCCGACTAGGCTATAGATTCACATTCACAACATCCAATATACTATTGCTGATTGACTGACTATTAGCAATTCAATCAATCAAAACGTGGCCTAAAGATTAAAACTTTGTAAAAAGGCAAAGAAACTGAAATCAAATAGAGAGGACTAAACATGCACGCTATCAAATCAAATGAACGAAATTCCAGCAAATGAAAAGAAACCCATTAACAAGAATTGAAATTCGAACAAAACAGGATAGAAAATAGCAAATTTTTTTTGAGAAAACTCACCTTAGGGAAGTGGGTTTCGCTTTTTTTTTTTTTTTTTTTTTTTTTTTTTTGCTTTTGGTTTTTGAGCTCAGGCTAATTTAGCTTCTCTTTCATGTGTGTCCTAATTCCCAACTGCCATTCATTTCAAGTTTCAAGGAGTACTGTCATGGGTGGGAGAGGAGTGAAATTGGGGAAGAGGATGAAATTGGTTTATGGAAGGAAGAGTACACCAGAGGGAACCCGATCTTCTCCGGCGTTGGACTGGGTTGTCTTCCTCATGGATTTCTCTTCTAAGCTCTTCACTGGCGTCGAACCAAATTGTCTTCCTCGTGGATTTCTCTGGTGGGTGTGGACTTCTCTTCTCGCAGACACGGGCGTTAGGGCGGGAGAGGAGTGAATAGAAGAAAAAAAAAAAAAAAGAAGCAAAAACACGACCCTTAAATACTTTCAGTTGAGTTACAGTAGTTAGACCCAAAAATAGTCAGTTGGCATTTTTCAATTATTTGCTACAGTATTTTCGATTTTCAGCAAAATCAACGGTATCCATACAAACCCTTAGTGTGAATAAAAAAAAAAAGAAAAAAGAAAAAGGAAAGAAAAGAAAAGTGGGAAATGATCCCCAATATGAGTGTGGCAGCCACAATGTTTCCCAATTGACTTACATGTATCTTCAAATTATCTTCCATGCGTCCTTTTTTTACCAATCCAAAATTTAAACCAAAACTATCTTTAGGTTTTCGCATATCAATGTCACGTCATTTGTATTGATTTCTTTTTTTGAATTGAAAATATTTTTAAACCTTACATTTAGGGGGAAAAAAAATTAAAGACAACCTAATAAAAATATATTTCTAATTTTACTTAAAATATTTACAAAATAGGATATTTTTCTATTAATTTATATATTCAAAACGAACCTATCCACGTTAAAAACAAAGTTTAAAAAAAATTAATGACACTAGACAAAAAAAAAAAAAAAAAAAAAAAGAAAAAGGAAAAGAAGAAAAGCACGTGCGCCCGCCAATCCCAATCCCAAACTCTATCTCTATATTATGATCTATGACTAGTATCCAAGAGTGAGTACCAGTAGTAGTCTCTCTCTCTCTCTCTTGCTCTCTCAAATTTTAATCAATCTTCAAACTTCAATCTTCACACATAAGCAACCTTTTAGAAAGTAGAAACAAACAAACAAACAAACAAGATTTTAACTCTTCCCCGATATTTTTCTCTCTGCAAAAAAAAAAAAAAAAAATAATAATAATATAATAATATGTTGATCCTCTCTTCCTCTCCGCCGACCACCACATTCTTCACATCCGCAACCACAGCCACAACCACACCCAAAGCTAGGGTTTCTTTTTCTTTTTCTGTGCGATTCTGTACTCGGAGACAACCATTTCCGTCTCTTTTTCATTCTTTTAAAGTGAGTGCCATGGCGGAGATGCTTCAGGACAAGGAGTCTTCCTCCTCCTCCTCGCCGGCGCCGCCACCCGCGGCTACTACTTCGTCCGGAGAAACCAGCAAGGACTCCCGCACATTTCTCAATGCCACCACCGAACAAGGTTCGCTTCCCTCTTCCAGCCTAAATTATTTCTTTACTTTCTCTATTCTTTTCTGCTGAGAAAAATGTGGAGTTAACAAAGACTCAGATTCCTAATCACTTTCTTTGTTCTTTACTCTCACTTCTTGTGTTCTTTCTTTTGAGAAAATGTTGCCTTTTTTTTTTCTTTTTTGTTAGTAGCATCACTGCAGTGTTCTATCAGTATCGTTTCGAGTTCTTATCAACAATTACGCAACTAAATGCGGTTGCAGCAGATTAGTTTTTGTAACTAACAAATAATTGATTCTGTTTATCATTGTTCAGAGATGACAAATTCATATTCAGTTCCTCTTAGTTTCGTAAAATAGAATGCATTTTGAAATTCACATTTTGAGGCATAGGAAGAAATAAAGATGTCTTTAATTTAAAAAAAAAAAAACCTAATATGTTAAGTGAAAGGGCCTATTGGTTGTGGAGTTTGGTGTTTAGATCTTTTGGGTTTTCTTGGGTCTTGCCAAGATCGGTTGGTGGAATTGGCCATGCTATTTAAGTTAGTAATTTATGTATATCTTAGCATTGATTTGTGTCCATCGCCCCAAGATCGCTTAATTTGCATTTCTCCATAATGAGTGGTCCGGTAACAAGGGGCCATTTTTTGAGTTGATAATTTTTGAATTCCAAGAGATAGATGGGAGAGTTTTTAGTTTGTTGGTTCATCAGGGTAAAGAGAGTTTTTAGTACAAGTCATTGGTTCTTGAGTTCTGCTTGGATTTTATGACAGATGAGAGAGAGAAAGAGAGAGAGTTTTGAATTAAATGACATTTATGCCAGAGAATTTTTCATGTGGGTTTCAAAAGGGGATGAACTTCCACTTGTCAGAAAATATTTTGCTATGCTTTATGCTTTATGAGTCACACTTTGTTGTATTGTGTATTAGTGGTTGTTGTAATCATGGATATAAATCATTGTATGCTTTAACATTTTGTAATACTGTCGTAAATTGAAATATAGGACTGAGAAATCAATGATGCTTATAGAAAAAGTTGGTGATATGTGATATCAGACCTTGCTCTATTTGTTTTTAAAGAAAAAAAAATCCAAAGCTTGCTATTTTGTAGTGGATGTCAAGGAAATGTGAGAATAAACCTAATTAAGTATTTACATCTTCAATTATATCTATGAAAATTATTTAGAACAAGTACAGCCTGTAAGTTGGACCTTACTTTGCTTTTTCTGGACATGGATCCTATTTTATCCTGAATATTGTCTATGTTTGGTTTGTTTTACCATAATTCAGGCTGACGCTTTACCCAATAAATTAAGAAACATATATATTATTATTATTATTATTATTATTATTTATTTATTTATTTATGAAGTTTGTCTTTTACAGTGGCTGCACATAACATAACCATATTTTGTCGGGAATACATTCAAGCCTGTTTCTGTAATTGTTGTACCATGCGCTAGGGTCCGAGACTAAAACGTCTAAGGTTGGTTTATTGAATCTTGACTTTTACCAGGCTGATCCATGTATTCAATTATGGATTTAGAGGTCTGAAGAAAGTTGACCTTTGTTTGCTTTTCAAAAAAAAAAAAAATACTGTCCCAATCCTCTAGGCCTTTTTGGTTGGGCTTCTCCAATGGTGCTTGATCTTTTAATTAGCAAAAGCTACTTGTAGACTGTTTGGTAATCAAAGGGTGTTTTAGTTTTTTGTTGATTTCATAAAGCAGCTTGGTCTCTTTAGGTTTGAAAACCAGATCAAGGGTTGTTTTTTTAAAGCAGTTGCAACTTCTTGAGCCCTCTCAACTGGCCCTTACCCTTATTAATTTTCTCTCGGCTTGTCATGATAACACGTAAAAATGGAAAGTAATTAATTTCTAATGGAAGTTAGACAAGGGAAAAAAAAAAAAGAAAAAAGAAGGGAGGTTCATGAAGCCAACTTTGTTCAGTATTTTGGCTCATCGAGAGCTGAGAATAAATAAGGGGACAGTTTAAATAATCATTGATCAACACTATTTGATATCTATCTAAGTTATCGAGGACATCGGAAAATCAAATAACTCATTCAGAATAAATGAATAGAATGCTCCTGGTTATGTACATAAACTGCTTAGCCTGTCAGTTGTGAATGCACTTGGATTACCTGGGTTTTGAGGGTTGTTACTAGCCTGGACAATGTGGTTCTTTGTGATTGGCATTGGAGATTTGGTAGAACTGATAAACTAGCCCATAAGGCCTCTCCTTTATGTTTTGTTGCAAGGCAATAGCCATCCATTTGAGGGTGAGGGCTGTGGAGTGAAGCTTGATGGAGCTCAAAGCAACCTTTTCATACTACTATTATTCATGGATGGTTAAAGTGGATGCTAGGTGTTTTTGTTTTTCTTTTCTAGATTTTCTGGTCTCTGTATTTTTTTTGTTGTTATCTCCTACATTTTTTAATGATTTATGTTGAAATTTGTCTGCAGAGTTGCTGGCAGGAATTGCAAAGGAAAGAGAAACAGGAAGACTGCCATCAAGTGTTGCTTTGGGGATGGAAGAATTGTACCACAATTATAAAAATGCAGTAAATAAATCTATATTCCTTAACTCATTTTTGACAGATTACATTCACATATGTTGTAGAACCACCAGTATTTTTCCTTTCCTTTCCCATTATGTAAACTGCATAGGCATTATGTCTTAACTTTCTTCCTGGGAAAAAGAAGTTTATGGTGGTATAATGTGTAGAACTGTTCAGTTGTACATAATTAAATATACAATCTAATTCCTATCTTCCAGGGAAAAAGAAGTGTATGGTGGTGTACTGTGTACAATTGTTCTGTTGTATATACAATCTAACGCCCAATTTTAAGATAGTTTACAGCTTCTAGTTTGTTGCTTATAATTGGAGCAAAATACTATGCAGTCGTGAAAGAGAAAATATAAACACTTCTTGATTCAAATGAATGCTTGAATGTGCAATTAAAACTTCATAATAGAGTATTTTTCTTTTATTCAATTTCACTTGATTAAAGAAAGTACTTTCTATTCTGGCTGACAGTCTATGGCCCATATATGTGCGTGACTGCCTTCAACTGTTGCTATGGGGATGGAAGAATTTTTCCACAATTATAAAAATGTAGTAATAAGTCAATATTCCTTTACTCATTTTCTATAGTATAAATTCATATATGTTCTAGAACCACTGGTATTTTTCTCTTCCTTTCCCTTTAAGTAAAATGCATAGGCATTATGTTTTAACCTTCTTCCTGGGAAAAAGAAGTTTATGGTGGTATACTGTATGCAATTGGTTAGTTGTACACCACTTAATATACAATCTAACTCCTATCTTCTAGGCATAAAGAAATTCGTGGTGGTATAATGTGTACAATTGTTTGGCTGAACATAACTAAATATGCAATCTAACTCCTATTTTCCGGGGATAAATTAGTGTATGGCAGTATACTGTGTACAATCGTTCAGTTGTACATAACTAAATATACAATCTAACTCCCAATTTTAATATAGTTTTCAGCTCTAGCTTGTCATTTATAATTGGAGCAAATACCATGCAATCATGAATGAGGAAATAGTAATACTTCTTGATATTAAATGAATGCTTGAATATGCAATTAAAACTTCAAAATAAAGGGTTTTTTTTCCCTTCTTCCAAGTTCACTTGATTAAGAAAGAAGTCACTTTCTATTCTAGCTGACACTCTGTGGCAGCCCATATGTGCGTGTGTGTGCACAAATGAAATACTTTTTACATAACATTAAGGCAAATATGCTGTGATTGATAAATGGAGAACGTGCAAAACAAGTTTAAGAATTCAAATAACCTAAAAAAACGAAGTTTTACCTGAAAGATGGTTGGTACTTATTAGAAAAGCTGGACCTAAAGTCTCCTTCATCATTCTACACCTTCTCATGATCATGTGACTTGTATTTGATTAACAAAAAATAACTGATATGCTAATTCTTTAATCTATTTGCTTGAAGTTTTCTTTTGATCTTCCAATATTCCCTAATGTTGGCCAGTGTCGATTAGTTTTGTTTATGGCATATGTGATTGACATGTATTTTGGCAGGCTCTTCTGTCTATGCAACTGTATCAATGGTTTACTTCTACCGTTTTTGTCACAAGTTATGATTATTCAATTATGCCTTTAACTAATGAGGGTAAAGGCCATGGCAATCATGGTTTTTTAAAATTATTCACCCCTGTAATCATAATATCCATATTCAATCAATTAGAATAATGTCATGATCAGTTCCATAGTTGAAGCTTCTGTAATGCTACTTTTTTATTGTAAATTGTCAAATATTTGATAATTTATGTGACCTTGACTGCTGTACCAATGATTGTTCTCATTATCTTATCAAAAAAAAAAAAAAACCAATGATTGTCTCATTATTTTGTTGCACTTAATGCTACTTCTAGTTAAAATTGTATTTTGGTTTCATGACTTATTGTTATTTAAAACTTCTGAATGTTGGAGAACATGCAATTAGTGTAGGATTATTTTTCAAATTTCCTTTACAAGGACAAAGACAAATTTTCCTCATTTAGGGTTCTATCCTGCAAATTTAATATACTGATGCACCCTTGTACAATATGCTGTGTTCATGAGCTATAGCTCAAATTGTAGCTTTCCCTGTTTTAAGAACAGGTGGAAGGTTAAGGACCCAATGGGTGCTCATGTAACTTACCAATAATTTTTATTTTTAAAAAGTTAAAATTTGTGAGCTGTCATGTTTCAGGTTTTCCAAAGTGGAAATCCAATGGCAGATGAGATAGTACTGTCAAATATGGCTATTGCTCTTGATCGTATGTTCTATGATGTTGAGGTAATTTTTAACTATTTTACTCTATCATTATGTTTTTATAGCTTAAAAAATATGTCCATCTCCAGTCTTCAGATTTTTTTTTTTGATAAGTCAGATATTGGATACAATTTATCAGTTTTTATGAATCCTTTGTATGAAATGTTATAGTACTTTTTCAGGACCCTTTTGTCTTCGAACCATTTCACAAAGCACTGCGAGAACCTTTTGACTACTACATGTTTGGTCAAAATTATATCCGTCCTTTAGTTGATTACAGGTGAGGTGACAACTTCTATGTGCTTCTTTCTCCATCTGGTTTTGTTGACAAATCTTGATTTGGTTTTCAATCAACTACCTGAAATTGAAGACTTCACTAGTTTTATGTTTTTCTACTCGTTCATATCAGTAATATGTCATTCCTCTATATTAATATGCATGCGGTTGCTGAATATCTGTTGTTTCATGAATTACATGTGATCTTTAAGTACGATAAACAAAGACGCTTAATGTAGAGATTATTTGTTGGGAGCTATGTCTGATGGCTATAAGATCTAAAATTAGTTCTCGTTACTTGGGAAATGGTATTGTTGAGTTATTATTTGAGTATGCTTAGGATCTTAAGTGGATCAAGTTCATATATATGTATTGAAGTACATAACTCGTGTATGCTATTTGCATCTTATCTTATTGCTTTCTATGATCAAGTAACGAGTTGCACATTTGTTCACCTCCTTTTTAATCTCTTACTATTTTTGTTTATTTCATTATTTTTTGTTTGGTTGATTTTTTCTTTTTTGGTGTTAATTGTAAATATCCACTTTAAACTATGAGGTCACTTGCAATGTCCACTCTAAACTATACAATTTTGCGATCAACACTTTAATTTGAGATTAATTTGTAATGTCCACTCCAACATCCATCACCAATGTTAGGATTAGCAAATTAGTGGGCACTAAGGTGAAGATAACAAATTAATGGGAATTGATTTGTTAATTTTGACATATTTCTGCAACTCACGACCAAACCAGCCCATTAATTTGTTATTTTTTTATGTTGATTTTGGATGGTGAAATGGAAATTGCACATTAATATCAAATTAGGGTGTTATTGCAATAATATCTAGTTTAGAGTGGACATTGGAAGTGTCTCCATAGTTTAGGGTGGATTCTGTGATTAATGTAGCCGCTTTGTATTTTTAAACTCCTTAGGATTTAGACCGATTCTAGAATGCTTAGAGTGCCCATATTTGTGAGCATGCAAGCATTTACATAAATACATATTGCGATGCCTCTTGGTTGTCTTAAAAAGGTACAACAAAATGCAAAAGCTGATGTTGCCTGGTTGTGGTTTGCATGTCTTGGTAGTGGTTTTGGGATTTGAATATACTCCATCTGCACATTAAGGGTCTGTACTCTATTTGGAAATAACTTATTTAGCTTTTTGCTAAAAGTGTGCTAATGTATACTTGTACCTTGAAAAAATTTGAAAAAGTGAGAAAAAGCAGGAAAAAGTGAAGTTTTAAAAAACTGTATATAAAGTTAAAAGTTAAAAGCAAAAACTTAAAACTGATGCCAAACTCACCCTAAATAGGCTTCTGTCGGGCTTTCTCATCATAAGAGTGATCATTGTAGTATGCGTAGATGTCGCATAATCTCAGATTCACACTAGATGATTAAGTTGGAAACAGTGAATCCTCCCGTAGATCTTTGCTCTGATTGAGAGCTAATTGTCTATTTCTGTATTCCATCACAGCACTGTACTCAGCTTCTCATCTTTCATTGTTGTAAAAGTTCAGCGTTCTCTTTTATTTCAAGTCTTCTGTTCTTTTCCTGCTTACTTATAATGGAATTTACTGGAATAATTAACTTGTAATCTAATTCTGAAACCAGTGGCTACTGTTTTGCAATCAACACGTATTGAGACTTTCATGTGCTTTGGGGCCCCTAGTGTTTTACCTTAGCTCTGACTTTATAGTCTTTGATGCAGAAATTCATATGTTGGCAACATTTCCCTTTTCTATGAAATGGAAGAGAAGCTTCAGCAGGTTCCTATTTTCAATATTCCAGTTTATTTTTGTATACGCTGCAGCTAATAGTTGAATTCTGTTCAGTTATCGCTTACTTTTATGTGTTTGTATGGGGGCTGTTTAAGCTAGTAAGTAGATGTGCATGCTGAAGTCTTATAGATGATTTTGGGTATAATGGACATAGGGTATGTGCATAACTCCAAAAAGAAAAATAGAAGAAAAATGCAATGTGGTCAGTGTTTACTTTTATCATGTAGTGTTTTTGAAAAGGAAAATTTTTAGGCAGGCTACTTCTGAAACAACATGATAACTTGAGGAAGTGGAGGCTTATCGTTAATTTTTTTTTTTTTGAGAACCAGGCTTATTGTTATTGACTGGTGTTCCATGTGTAAGAGGGCAGGGGATTCTATTAACCATTTACTCCTGCATTGTCCAATAGCCAGAGAGTTGGGGGGTATGGTATTTACACTTTTTGGGGTTACTTGGGTTATGCCAAAGGATGTAGTGGAGCTTCTAGTATGCTGGCCAGGCAAATTTAAAAAACATAGAAATGGGGTGATATGGAATATGGTCCCCCACTGTTTGATGTGGGGTATATGGAGGGAGAGGAATGCTCTGATTTTTGAAGGAAAAGAAAGATCGTTTCAAGACTCGAAGATTTCTGTCTTGCAGACTCTGTTAGGGTGGACAAATGCATTGGGTGTCTTCTTTTTAATTCTTTGTCTGATATGCTTGATAGATGTAGTTTTACACTTCTTAGTTTTTTTTTTTATTGTTCTCATACTTTCTTTAATACACGTCTTGTTTGCATTGTTTTTTGTATTTGTTATTTCTATCAATGAGGTTTATTATTTATCCAAAAAAAAAAAAAAAAACCAACATTAGCTTTTCATGGCAGGTTTTGTTTAGTTCCACTGGTCTATGAGTTGATTGTGTTATGAAATTGAGAGCTGTTCTTGGTTGGTTAGTTTGGGTTAAAGGCTTAAACTGTCCAAAGTAAATGGTGTGAGTTGTATGGGGGATTTTCATAATTAGAATCTTTCTGCAATGTGCTTCCTTTACTATTCTAGGCTATGAGACTAAGGCTAGCATTTAGCATTGATGCTAGCTGTCCCAATTGCTTTTGTGCATTAGTTGTGTGAGATTTGGATGGTAAGAGTGCCCGGATGTTTCTCTGGTATGCTGTATGCTATTGCTAGCTGTCTCAACCAGTCCCAATATGTTTTTCACAGTTCTATTGATCAATGCCTGTTCAAGTGATGGGTGAAGAAATAGAACATCCTAAAGAATTATCTGCTTGTTTAATACCCTGTCATATGTGCTTGTATTTAAAGTATTTTTTATGCTTGCCAGTATTTGATCTTCAAATATTTCTTGATGTAGAAGTGGCTTTTTTGGGATGTAATAAGTAACTCTTATGATTGATTGCAGGGTCACAATATTGTCTTGATGTCAAACCACCAAACTGAAGCTGACCCTGCTGTCATTGCATTGTTGCTTGAAGCAACAAACCCACATATTGCTGAGAACATGGTGAAACTTTTCTTTTCCCCTTTCAAATACAGATGCCATTGTCGTGCATTTTTAAATGTTGGCATAACAAATTTGTTCTTTATGTACTGCAGACCTATTTAGCAGGGGATAGAGTATTAATAGATCCTCTTTGCAAGCCCTTCAGTATTGGAAGGTGATTTTGAAGTCTGTAGATATATCATATAGTTATCATGCTCCAGTTCCCATTTGAAGTTTCATGAATTTTATGTTATCATCCTTTTAAATTTTCGTAGGAATCTTATATGCGTGTACTCGAAAAAGCACATGAATGATATTCCTGAGCTTGTTGAGATGAAAAGAAAAGCAAACACGCGAAGTTTGAAGGAAATGGCTTTACGTTTAAGGTATCTCTATTTCTTTGCTCTGTTTGTCTGAAAATCATGGATATGATATCTGTGCATATAAGGAATAAGTACAACTGGATGTTATTTCTTATTTCTGGTCATTATGGGTATCTTTGCCATTTATATTTTTTACTAGTTCGTGTCTTTCTTCAAAGTAAACCGCCCCTTTTTTTTTTTTTGATAAGTAAGAGAAATTTTATTGCAAAAATGACTACTTCATGCAAAAAGAGGCACGAAGTAGCGAAAAGAATTATAAACAAAAAATTATGTACAATAAAAAAGAGAATCTATAAATATTGGAATGGAATCACAATAGGCGAGTCCCCAAGCACAAGACCAATCAAACAAAGTTGATGTAGGGAGCCAAAATTTTATTCTTTAATTTGCAATTAATTTTGTTTTTGAATTTGGTTATTAATGTTCAGGGTTTTAAGGGATTTAATTAGATGTTTTCCATATTGGTGTAATGTCTAAATCCTATTTAATTAGTACTCCTATAATCGAGAAGAGGCAGATGAGTTTGAAAATGAATTTTATGATGAGTTAAGAATATTTTTCCTTCTTTATTCTCTATGTTTGGTGGTGATGCCTAGGGTTTGCAGGCAGATTCTAGGTGGTGAAGTCTTGGATTTGTTTTGTTTGTTCCTTTTATTCATCTTTTATCTCCATTTTCCTACTTGTTTTGCATCAAAAGTCCCTACGAGCAAGGCTATGAGCTGATCCCCTGTAATCTCCAAGCCCTCAAATGTATGATTATTATGCTCCCTCCAAATGATCCACATCATATGCAGCAGTGCCAAATTCCAAATGTTTGACGTTAGACAATACTTCCCCAACCAGTTCCTCCACCCAACCAAAAGACCAAACACCCTCTATGGTAAAACTCAAGAGACACCAAAAGATCTAAAAATAGAACTCCATAACTGATAAGCCCCCTCACAATTAATCAAATGATGGTCAACGTCTGCCCACAACACCAATCCACTATATTTTCTTCATATTTCATTCAATGAAGTGTAATGTTTAATATGATTAGCACTTCCAAATTATTTTTGTAAGTTTTGGAATTGTTGAGTAGGTATAAGCAATACGCTTTCACCCACACACACCTTCACACATACTTTTTCTGTTGATTTCTATCTTTTGGTATAATGATCTCCTTTTTGTCCCTTTATGGCTTTATCTGAGCTCATCCTGATCCTTCAACTTGGAGCATATAATTTTTTTACAATTGCTTATAGAAGTAGGGAAGTTATTATTGTTGCTCGAGTGTCTAGATGTTTATTGTGTTCATTCTCTCATATGACTTCAATACAGAGCATGCTTCTTAGTTTGATGGTCAATTTTCTATAAATTCTGGAAAATCTCCATTTTGGTCTTCTATCACTTAGGTGCTTCCTGATACAGGGGTGGATCACAACTTATATGGATTGCACCGAGTGGTGGGAGGGACCGACCATATCCTTACACAGAAGACTGGTATCCAGTAAGTTTTTTCATCTTCTATACTTCTTTGTGAATGTTTGTTTGGGTTTGTTTCTCATGCCTTTAAAGATCCGTCTAGGTAAATATATTGGAATTTAATGTTAGTTTCATTGTGACCCTGGTAGGATGCTGAACAAGGTTTGTAAAAGTTGTTTAGGGATTTAGGAAGAGAAGCAGGACAAACTCTATGTTTCACCACTTAGGGTTGCTTGAAATCACCACCAAGCCATTTGAAAATTTCAATGGAAGTTTCATGAATCAGGTCTAGCTCTCTGCATTGGGGTACAATAGTGCTTATATACACTCAAAGGACTAAACTCTAACACTAATTGATGTGTGCCAAAGCCCAATTATTGAATTATGAAAATATTATTGACTCTAGTAAATTAAATAGAATAATAGTAGCCTAATTAGCTATTTTTTTATGAATAATAAAATTGTATTAAATAAAAAAAAAAGTCCGTCAATAGACAAGAAATATACTAAAGATAGCAACCAAGTCAAGAAATGACCAACTACCAATGAATGCAAGAAAAGTAGAACATTAATGGTTGAATAACACAGCCATTCAGTCAAACAAAGCATGCAGAAGGAATAGTTTCAACTCCGTTGAAGGCCTCTCTAACCTCCAAATACTCTATGATAGTCTCACTAATTATACCTAAAATAAATTCCAATGGACCAATAGTAAAAATACAGTTGACTTCCAATATAAAATTAAAAAAAAAAAAAAAAAATTTGCAGTCCCCGCATCATTCAACTCCCTCCACAATTTCTGTTTCCTTGTTGAAACATTGCCAAACTCTGTTTCATTCCATTGCATTAAATCCGATTTTAGCACTTTAAACTTCATGGCCTAAATATAACTAGGATTCCCCTGAAAACAATAAGCCTCCCACCAAGACTTCACCTTTTCCACAAAACCCTCTGCTTTTAACCACATGTTTTCGAAACAAAAGGGTCTATGCCCGTGTTATTGATTCCCTCCCTCTAACAGAATAGGAAAGTGATCTAACAGAATAGGAAAGTGATCTGATAAAACTCTAGGTAACCTTCTTTGAGAGATGCAAGTAAAGTAATCCTCCCAATGATGGGAGAAAGGAAAACAATCGATTCTAGAACCTGAGGAAGAATTAGACCAAGTGTAAAACCCCAAATATGAGACCCATCAAACAAGGTCGCAACTAGCAAAGACTTCACCAGATCTAATGGGCTCTCAATATCTTCAAAAATACGTTTATTATGTTCCTACCAAATTAACTACATGAGACACGCTGATACTATATTCCAAATTTTTGAAAACTGTTTCCCCAACCAATTCCTCGAAGCAAACAATAGAAAGGCTAAAGTCTTGGGCATCACCCACTGAATCCCAAACAACAAAAAAACTTCACTCCATAAACCATGCGCACAAAGTTATAGTGGAGCAAAAGATGGTCTACAGTTTCCCATCACATCTACACAAGTAATCAATTAACAAGTTAATATGTTTATCTGGCCAAAGAAGTTAGTTCATATATATATATATATTTGGAGTTCTTTTTGTATGACATGTTATCCCCTACATTTCCATTTTTTGTAATGTCATTAAATTCTTCTATACTGATATAAGGGGGTCAGGCACCCTTTGATACTTCTTCAGTGGACAATATGAGAAGGCTAGTAGAACACTCTGGTACCCCTGGGCATATATATCCAATGGCATTATTGTGCCACAACATAATGCCCCCTCCACCCCAGGTATCCCTCTGTCTTTGACTTGGCATCTTCTCTTTTATATTTTTTGTTTGCTGTGAAGAATATTTGTTGTTTCCAGGTAGAAAAGGAAATTGGAGAGAAAAGAGTCATCTCATTTCATGGGGTTGGATTATCAGTGTCACCAGGCATCAGCTTCTCTGATATTGCCACTGCCTGCGAAAACCCCGAAGAGGTTGGTTCCATTTAGTATACTGGTTTTTGTCTTACCTGGTTTAATATATGGTTCCTGAAATTTACATTCCATTTGGTATACTGGTCTTTCTCGTATTGGTTTCTAGACGTGGCAAAACAGGCGGGTCGGGTCAATTAGGTTTGCGGGTCAAACGGGTCACAGGTCAAAACAGGTCATTTTTAAATGGGTCAATCGGGTTACAGGTCGGGTTGGGTTGACCCGTATTTACCTGTATTTTTCAAACAATTTTTTTTTTTCAATTAGAAAAACAAATCAATGACAACCTGTTTAGAGAGAATGAATAAAACCAATTAAGCAAATGAATTGCACTTAATGCCATTTATTAATATCCTTCCAATTCTGACAGTTTTGACTTTTGAGCATGAAAAAAATTATTTATAATCATAAATTCATGATAGAAAAAGTCTTCAACGTTAATAGTTCACTGTCAAAATACATATAATTACAAGTTTATAGCTTCAAAAAGAGATATATCTTAAAACAAACAAAATAATTAAGCCAGCAAAGTAGTAAGTTATCGGTCTTCTTAAGTGCACATGTTCTTGTTGCATTTAAAATAATAGTAAAGTTAGATTACTTAGAAAGATAAACTAAACAAAAAAAGATTTAAAAATAAATATAATATATTAAATAAAGAGGAATAAGTAAATATTTTATAAGAATTACATCTCAATCTCAATCTACTCAACGTTGGTAGTAGATTCAGCACTGCAAATATTCATACTTGCAAATTGTAGCTCAAGTTGGCCAATTTTGTCAGCATCTTCATCTACAATATAATATTTTAATATAACTTAATGTGCCATGAAAATAAATCAATAAAGAATTAAAATTATTTAATTATGACTATAAAAAGTGTGAAAGTGTGAAAAGAAAAAAAGGGCAGAGGAAGCTTTACCGCTTTGGCCCTTGTGGATGTGTGATTGTCACGTTTTGTTTCACTCTTTCTGTCTTTCATGTTTTGAATCACAATTTTGACTTTGGACTACAGCTAAGCTAAGCTAGTCAAATTAGATTTTTTTTTCTTTTTTTTTTTAATGGTTGTGTTGTCTAAGACTCTAAGTTTTGTCTCATTATTTCTCATGTCATGTCTCTGTGGAGGCAGAGCTGAAGTTTATAACCTTTATTGGTTGTGATTTGTGAAGCTCTCAAATAGTCAAATTGCATGTGAAAAGTTATTGTTAATTTATTGACTATTGCTAATGGTTTGGTTCTGGTGCTTGTGCATAAAGCACAAAGTATGACTTAAATATTTTTTTTAGCGAATTTTTTTAACGGGTCGGGTCACGGGTTTATTCGGGTCAGGTTGGGTTGACCTGCAAAAAAAATCGGATCGGGTCACAGGTCAACCCGTTTTTGCTTCGGGTAAAAAAAAATCGGGGTCGGATCGGGTCAGAAAATTCTGACCTTTTTGCCATGTCTATTGGTTTCCAAAGAGCTTCATGCACATTATTTATATGATTTTATTTTGATTGATTATTGAAGAGCTGGCTGTTCACCTTAGCAGGCTAAGGACCTATACACACAAGCTGTCTATAATGTCGTGATGGAGCAATACAATGTGCTTAAATCTGCTATTCATGCCAAACAAGGACTAGAAGCATCTACACCAAGTGTCTCTTTGTCACAGCCCTGGAATTAGTTAACCTTTTTAATCAGGTACCTTAGCTTATTATTATTATTTTTTTTTTTTTGGCAAAATATTTTATTAGAATGTAAGGAAATTGCTCAACTACATGCAGGTAGGATACTAGAGAGATACCTGAAATCACATATAATTGGGTACTGAAATCTTTTTAAGTTCATCAATTGGGTCCTATGCGCGAAGATTTTAGTTTAATGAAACAGTTGCTTTCATTAAAGCACAAATACTTCCATGAAAATGGGTTTGTTTAGCAAGAACAATATTGAAGATCAAGCTGGAATACTTGTGGTCATTGTCTTTTTGGTTGTAAATAATTAGCCCTTGGGAGTATTAAATATGGCAGATATATATTGGTGAATAATTAATTTATTGCATAATGATCAAATAAAATTTATTATATACCCTTGCATTCTAGATTTGTTAAATATGAATGGATGAGGACGGTACACCTTTTTAGATTGCGTTTCTTATTTAGTTAGATAGTTTAGGATTCCATTTTATTTTGAGTTCAAATAAGGTTTTGATGATTAGATAAGGATTAGCCTCTTTTTTTTGATAGGTAATAAAACTTATATTGATAAAACTGAACATCATGTTCATGATAGTAAACACTCTAAACAAGGAAAAATACAACCAAATCTAGAGCTAAAAGAAAGAGTAAAAAACTCAGACAAAGAAATACAAATTCGTGCAACCCCAAATACAAGCCTAAAGAAACAAAGCACCGAAGAGGTCTAAGGGTCTCTCATTGTCTTCAAAAAAGGATTAGCCTTTTAGATTGTTGTCAGTTTGGAGTTAGTTATATGGTTTATGAATTTTTATTCCTGCGAGCTCTATATAAAGGCTTCAGGTGGTTTATGTATGTTTTATTAGACGATTGATTCATGACATATTGGAGATTTTCCAATAGTTGGGTTCTGATTCCTAACACCTTAGGTGCTGATGCCTAAGTTGTTTTTTATTTTATTTTTTTCCTTCTTCTTGGTGCTGATTCCAAGCAACCCCGAAGTTTTTATCTTTAAATTTTCTTGTTCTTTTATTTTCTCTTGATTGTCCTGTATCATGAATTGAGTTGATAGAGATGTAAGAATTCAAAATTGATTGGAAGTAATTCACATCCTTTGCAATCACTTAAAGCATATGTTAAGAAAATGCTATTGCATGATTATTTTTCTAGGGATGTTTCTTGGCTGGAATACTCTCTCTTCCAAGCCTATCATAATTATTATTTTAATTGTAATGGAGGATTTAATTTTTTTTTTTTCTATTTAATCTCAAACCTTAAGATTAGAATTGCTAATGGGAAGCCAGTCCATACAGAGGCAGGGAGAAGTTATAAGAAACTCTACATTGTAGCTGTTCTGTTATATTTTAATTAACTTCCTTGGTTGTGTTACAGGCTAGGACCCCTATTTTTAACATACTTTTGTAATTCAACCAAATGGCCGCTGCCCCATTAATACAAGCGTGCAATGTGAAAGGAAGCCCTACATCCGTGTCCCTTGATGGATATTTGCCACACATCACCTGGTCTTTTTTTGGGCATATGTTGGGGTAGAGATGGATTCATCAGAATCTGGAACTGTGTTGGAAGTTCAAATTTTCAGCTTCAGGTACCAAGGTTAAAGCTCAATTTCCGGTGTAGTTGTACAGATCTGTGATAGGCAATTTTCGTGTATATTTTGCTCAAATTTTATACATCATATCTTGTATTCAAACAAGATTCACAATTTTCTTCTCTCTCTCTTTGAATTACACTATCTTGAACTTTTCACAATAAGGTCAGTATCTGGAAGTATTTGAACATGTGCTTAAGAAGCAAAGTTTTTACCTATACGGCTATTCGCCAAGCATGATTTTGTCTAGAATGAGATGGCGAGTTTTCTTAGTGGAAAGATGGGATGACAGATAAAGTGAGAAAGCCACTAAATTTAAAGCCATGAAAAAAGAAAGAGAAACTATAATAGGTCACATGAAAATGGATGTAAATACTATTTTGGTCCTTAAATATTATCAAAACTTTGTTTTTTGTTCCTAAACTATTGAAAAATTTGTCTCTAAAATATTGAAAAAAAAAATACAATTTGATAAAGTTTAAAGACCAAAATAGTATTTTATCATTTTAAATCATTTGAACTTGATGTCTTGATTTTGAGGGTATTAAAGTTTTCGCAAAGTTAGTTTAGGTAAAACCGTGTCTTAAAACCGAAAAAGTAGATTCAAAAGTTTGATTATGGGAAGATGTTAAACACCTCACTATGTTAATCAAAAGATGGTATCTAATTTCGATTTATTTTTGGTAAAATTATTTAATTAATTACTGTTTTTTATTTGCCCTCGGGGCATGTCTCATTATATCGTGCATGTAGCGTGGTGCAGGTGGGATAAGATCACTGTTTTCTATCTGCTTGAATTTTTTATTTTATTTTTTATTATTATAATGTTTTGCAAAGGATTTTGATCTGCTTGGATTAGGTGAAAACAACATGTATTCTTGCATTTTGAAAATATTTGTAGTAGTGAGATATAAGAAAGTCTGTCAAAATATATATGAAATTTCATTGTAACTCATAGCATCCTCACTTTTAAAAAAGATATGGTCCGTCTTATGATAAGGGTTGGATTTAGTCTATTTTGTAAGTACACGAGGATGTGTATGTATCCCTATGTTCATTATTGCGGTTATTGTATAACTGTTTCAAATTCTTCCCATGAAAAAAAAAATGATAGCATTTTGCTTTATTTTGGAGGTGGAAATCTTATAGAATTTTTTGATTTGATGTTCATGGGGGGCACTTGTAGAGTTGTGTGTTTGTGAGCGCAATGCCAATGCATACCATACCACCAATGTTCATTATTTGCTGCACTAGCGTCACCTGCAGAATTCTATGTTGTGCACACCGATGGATGCAAACACACAAGAAATATGTTTTTATAAGGCCCGACTTGTATATGATTCTAGCATTTGACGCTTATGACCTCGCCCTCTTTGCCATGTAGAAATAATTCATCTACCATTATGACCTTTACTACAATCGTGTTGTCCATGGTCCATGGATCAAATTATTTCATGGAGAATCTTCATGAAAGATGTTCGTCACCTTGAGAAGAAGCTTTCTTTCTTTCCTTCCTTCATGAAAGACGTTATTCTACCCTAAAAGTAAGCCCCTCCACTTACCAAGAGTTGATCTTAAGGTGGAAAAAAGAGTTCTCACATTCCTTTCCTTTTTCATCTCTCCTTATTTCTGTTAGAGCTAAAATAGGTAGGAATTAGACTTTCACCATGGGACTGTTGGCAATCAATTGATTTCCAGGAAATCAAACCCTCTAAGTTGTACAACAAAAGATTTAAGATCAGATGATTGATACATGTATTTGATGAATGCTCCCGCTTTCCAAATATAGTATAGGGTATCCCTATCTACTGGGCTAGATTGCATTCTTGCCCATGATATATCTTCTTAATATTCAATAAAGTTTATGATCTTTCAAAGGAAAAAAAAATCCTAATTTGACAAATAGATTGAAGAAACTTATGATTTTAGTTGAAAAAACTGAATTATTATTATAGAAATTGTGTACCCTATCATAATTGTTTATTTAATTTAGTTTAGTTTTTTTTTTCCTCCGGCCTAAACGAACTAATTGCACAAGCCAGTTTGTTTGCTTTTGCATATTAGAATTAGAATAAGCGATTCTAGCTGAGGCTAGATCATAAGATCAGCCCAAAAGGCACATTTTTTTTATTTTTTATTTATTTTTATTCTCGAAATGCTCAGTTATTTTGCTGAGATGCGCACCACATACGTAACATATTTTCTTCTGTACCAAAGAAAAAGTTTTTATATATAAATAAATATATATATATATTTATATATTATATATATCAGTTGGGCCTCACGTGTTTAAAGGTAGGACAAGAAACTGAGCCTGGGATCTAATAAGACTAGAAACTTTGAATCTCCAGATCCGGTGTCTTATTTGCCTTTGTCTCTTCTTTTTGGTGTTTGTTTCTTATGTATAAGGGAAGATCACATGCACTTTCTCCATTGCATCTTTCAAATTTTTTAATACCATTTTTGAAAATATGTCTTTGTGTTCGTGTTGGCATAGATTACAAGACTAGTAAGTTCAGCAGGAGACAGTGTTTCATATTAAAATTTTTTTATTAAAAAAAAAAAACCATAAATACAACTCTGGCCCCATGTAGGGCTGATATGGTTCCTAGTCAAGGCATGGCTTTGTTTATGTACTTGATATTATTTAATTATTACAAATTATTTTGTTAATGTTGCATGAACGAGGCTTTCGAATCATCTCACATTCTCATGCCATCTTCTTGATAGTACAGAATTACAGATACCAATATTTATACACCAAATCACGCTGAGGAGTGTGCCCTATGCCTATGCGGTCTACCAATGTTCACTCCCATTTTCTATTACCGCTATTGTCGTTTCATGTTGCCCATTCATTAACAGCCTAGAGCATTCGCGTCAGGAAATGCAATTCTATCTTATTTTACCATTTCAAAAATCTACATTATCAATTATACTATACTATTTTTCAATACATTCATAAAATTCTATTTTACCATAATACACATTAAATAATATAAAATAAAAAAAAATAATATAAAAATATTCCCACTACAACCACAACTCAACAAGCCCAAATATCCGTTGGCGATTTGTACTCATTGTCATTAACTGATTCCGGCGACAAGTACAAAGGAGTTCCTCTAAGCTCTGCTCTTTTTACTTGGTTACTTTGTTTTTGCTCTGCCTTTTTTGCAAGTCCAAAGTTGGTGATTTTGATTTTCCCATTGTCGAACACGAGGAAATTTTGAAGCTTCAAGTCACAGTGAACAAACCCTTTAATCAAATAGAAGAAGCCAACAAGATTTGTAACCCTCCACAACCAGATCCATCTCACTCCCTCTCTCTGCTATCTCGGATTTTCTCTCTTGTCTCAGCCATGGCTGAACCCATGGTCTTGTTGGTTTCTGGGGGTGACAAAACCATCACCGTGAGAGAGATATGTGAGAGAGGGGTTTGGAACGTCAGGAGAGAAGAGATACAGAGATTGATGGAGAGAGAAAGAGGTAGATAAAAGGTGTGGAATAAAATATATTAAACTGGTTTGCAAAGGTACAATAGCACAATTGTAAATGTTTTTTGGGTTTACAAGTCCCGGTGCAGGAGGTTTTTTAAAGTTTTTATGCTAAATATTCCTACATATGACATTTGCAATTTTAGATACGGATGCTCTTATCCAAATTTTCTATTTCTACTAAAGCTAATAAAATATTTTAAAGAAATTGCATTTATTACAAGAGTATATATTTCTTCATAATATCAGGTCTTTGCTAGAACCTTTATGCTACAGGCTGTGCTTTGTATCTTATAATTTCATTTTTCTCATTTAGTTTACGTACAATTACCCATTTGTATTTAACATGCATTACACTTTTAGGTGTTTGGACTATAGGTCCATATACTTCACATTTAATTAGTGAATTTAATTATACTTGAATCGCCACTTTCCACGTTGGCTAATCATTTCTATGTCGACATTCATCGACGGTATATGGTTCATATTCATCATCATTAGTTCTGGTAATATCAAGGGCAACTTTATATGAAAATATGTTGCTGACAACAATTTTATTTCTATCTTATATTTCTCTTACATGTATATATTGTATTGAAATCTCGTTATTTTTAGATACTTGATCTTTTTCAGGGGATAATTCTTCGGGAGATTCCTCTTCAAGAGGTTCATTTTCAGGATATTTTTGTTCATAAGTTTTTGATAGATCAATTATTTCTATGACATGTTTCGTGGGTATAGTCTCTTTTAAGGGCCATAACTTGTGTTTCTTATACTTTTCTCTTTTGGGGAATTTTATCTTTAGCATCGACAGGTCTTTCATCTTTCATGCTTCAAGTGTGGCTTTGATTCATTTGTTGCTGTATTAACTGATTGTCCTTCAAGGAATTCAATCTAGGCTGGAGTATTAGTAGTTGTAATGTGAGATTTCACTATTCTCTTACTTTTGGTGAACACGTCTAATAATTGATTTGCAATTCCTTGCAAATTAGTAATCCTTTGAACTTCTAGTTTACATTAAGATGTACAAGGATTAAAATGAGATAACATCAAAATATTCCAAGTAATCTCACGTCGTGCTTCAGACAACTACTTTTCTCCCCCTAATGGTGGGAAGATTGTTTCATTAAAATGACAATCCTCAAAATGTGCCTTAAAAACATCACTAGTTAAAGGTTCAATATATCTAATGATGGATGGTGAATCAAAACCCATATAAATTCCAAGTCTACGCTGATGACTAATCTTAGTTGTGGGGGTGCAATAGGTACATATATAGCATAAATAAATGTGCACAAGTAAAAAATATTTGATTGTTGCCCAAGTATGAGTTGTGAAGGTCAGAATTTATGATAAGCAGTTGGTCTAATGTGAACTAATGATGCAACATGTAATATCATGTCCCAAGTAGAAATAGGTAATTTTGATTTCATAAGCAAAGGTTGAGCAATAATTTGAAGTCTTTTGATAAGTAATTCAGCTAAACCATTTTGAGTATGTGTATAGGCAACAAGATGTTCAACATCAATTCCAATTATCATGCAACAGTTATCAAAAGCTTGAGATGTTAATTTACTAGCATTATCTTAATGAATTTTCCTAATTTGATAATTATGAAATTGTGCCCGCAACCTAATTATTTGACCAAGTGTCGATACTGTATTTTGTTCAGCCTCGATTAACGCATCAAAATACTGTTTTAAATCTAAAAAAAAGGTGAAAACCATGATTTTAAAAGCCAAAAGTTGGGAACAAATTAAAGTAGTCCAATTTACCCTAATCGGATGGCGAAGCAAAAATCCAAAGTCAATTTTGCCATTTCTGAAAGAATTAGACCAAAAACCTTGACTAGGGATGGTCAAAATATTGACTTTTTGATCTAAGCATCTAATTAAGGTAAATTTTGGACCATTCTGTAGATCACAATCTTCCCTTCAAAAAGATAGTTCATAGGCAAAAATCGGAGTTAAAACATATGAGATATCAATAAAATACCAAAACTTTGATTAAATGTATCACTATTTTCAGGTAAAAAAGAGCTATTTTTGGGTCGTATTCATGCAAAAACTTGTACCAACTCAGCTACAATTGGAGCAATATGCTTGAACAATATTGAAGTATGATGTCTCAAATACCTTCCATAAAAAGGGCTTGACGATATTTGCCATGGATTAGGAAAAATGAATTTTCCAAGAAAAATGCTTCAGAATTTCCTACACTACGTCACCTCCTTTTCAGATGTGATATCTCGATTACCGTAACTCCAAATCGAGCAAGGTTCAGACTTATGGAAATTAGACATCCATCCCATGCGGCTAGGTGGGATGTGTTGCTACAGCACCCCACCTCGGTTTCCCATCTACTACAAATACCCCCCTCTTATTGGAAAATACACTACAAACACCCTAAAATTTCTCTAGACTAGGAAAAACTCTCTCCTTCTCTCTTTTCTTTTATTTGTTCTCTCTAGCCTTCGGTTTTTTTTTTTTTTTAGGAAACCTCTCTAAAATTTCAGCCTCTCCATCTTCCATTTCTCACCTCCAAGAGCCTTAAGCTTGTAATGAAATGGGCTAGCTCTTTTATAGCTATACCCATTTCTTTTCCCATTTTCTTGTAAACATCAAATCTCATATATATGAATTGTTTTGCTTTTACCTATCTATGTATATTCTTGTTCTTTACTTTCTTACTTTTTATTTATTATGCTTGCCTATTTGCTTGGTTTTTTTATTTTATTTTATTTTTTTACATATTACTCTATCTATTTACTTGTTGTTCTTTACATATTGCTCTGTCTATTTACTTGTTTAGTTATTGTGTTCTCTATTTACTTGTTGCTCTATTTATTGTTCTGTTTGTTTGGTTGTGTTCTTCTCTCTCTCTACACTTTAAAAAAAAATGTTTTTAAAAAAATGTTTTCTACCCTTTTCTTTTTTTGTTGTCTTCTCACTTAAGAAAGCAACCACAACATCCATGATAAATCTTTACATTCCTAACTAGATGGTATGCAATAGCTTAGTTTGTGTGCGCGACCAACCTTAGTGGGCAAATAAAATTTTATCATTGGTGGAATTTTCCTATATAGGTTCTAAACCTTGTTCCTATGCACAATATGGGTTGGTTACCTAGAGAATTGTAGAAGGCTCTAAGTCTCCCATTTCTCAACATGGAAAAGAACCCATAAGGCTTGGATGTGGCAAGATTAGAACTTATTTAGGAGAAATTTCTTAAAAAATGATTTTCCAAAAAGCTTTACATTATTGTCTTGTATTTAAATTTCTTTACATTTTATTGTCTTGTATTTAAATTCCTTTACATTCCTTGTCTTATCTTTAAATTCCTTTATATTCCAAGCACTTTATTTATTGTATTGTCTTTAAATTCCTTTACATTCCATGTCTTATCTTTAAATTCCTTTATATTCCAAGCACTTTATTTATTGTCTTGTCTTTAAATTCCTTTACATTCTAGTCTTTAAATCCCATGCCCTTTATTTATGCACTCTATTTCTACTTTCCTTTCTCATGAGTAATCTAGATTGCCATAAAGTGAAAAAGCTTGAATAAACAAACCTCTAAAAAATATCTTTTCTAAAGAAATGAAAATGGTTCCAATGGCCATCCTTTTTTCAAAGAAAAATGTTTTCAAAAGAGTTTCGTTCTAAAAACCCTAAAAAGCCTTACAAAGGGGCACTTTTTTAACCTTTTTCCAAAAACTCTTCTTTCTTTTCATTTCTTTCAAAAAAAAAAAAAAAGATTTTTACAACATAAAAGTTTTGTCATCTTTTTATAAAATGAAATCCTTGAAAACCCTTTTTGAATTCCTCTTAACTAGGTTTTTTGAACCTTATTCCTAAGCAATATGGGTATGTTTCCTAGAGAATGGTAGAAGACTTTAAGAATTCCCATTCCTCCCATGGAAAAGAACCCATGAGCTTGGATGTGATGAGATTTGAAATCTAATTAAGAGGAGTCCTCCAAAAAAATATATAGAAAAGGACTTTTCCAAGATAAAAATAAACCTTTTTACACTATGTTTTCCAAGAACGAATAAAAACCATGGATTTTTTGGTCTAAAGCTTTTGTTTCAAAAGAAAACCCATAGAAACCTTTCTTTTTTTAATCCTCTTCTCATGTTTTCAAAAAAGTCCTTTCAAATAAGTTGTTTACTTCAATCTCTTTTTATGATTTCAAAACCCATACTTTGTTTTCTAAAAAACCTCTTTGTCATCTATTACAAAGAAACTCAAACTTTAATCCGCTTCTTTAATTGTATAAAAACCATGGTTCTCAACAAAACCATGGAAGCCATTTTCTCAAAATAAAATGGTTTTTGAACCTTTCTTCAAATCCTTTCTATCAAAATGAAGAAAAACTATGGTTTTCTTTAAAATCATGGAATCCCTTTTCCTTAAATCAACCCAACCTTTTCTCACAAAAAATGCTTTTATTTTCCAATTTTTTATCAACACTTTCTTCACTATTTTCTATCAAGGAAAACATTTTCTCAAAAAAACCAAGAAAAAACCCTTTATAAGTCTTCTACTAAAAAAATGTGTAAACTTTGGTTTTTCAAACAATCTTTTTTCAAAGAATCTTGGTCTCTTCCTAAAAGAAATTGCTCACTTTTTAAGGTAAATTTTCAAAATTTTCATCCTTACACATTTGTGCATTGTTTGTTTTGAGCTCTTTTAGAATTACATCTTTTAGAGGTATGTGCCTATGGTTCAATTTCATTGAACCAATAGGCACCAATCAAGCTAACACACTCCCCCCTCCCCTTTGGCACTAACATTTTGGTCCATTGTGTTTGTGCATGAGAAATGAGAAAAGTAAAGGATAAATTTGTTAAAAGGTACTACATTTCTTACCCTCTTTTTTATTTTTACGTTGTAAATATTCACATGCTAAATATGTAATAAATAAATAATCACATGTTAAATTATATGTATTATTTTTGCACACGTAGTAATCTTCACATGCTATGTACATTTATTCTACATGCTTTGTTCGTGAATAAGTCTTTGAAATAAATATTCACATGCTACGTTATAAATAAATAAATACTTATGTGTGTGCGTATAAATTTTTTGTACAAAACATTTTTCAAAAGCAAAATGTCAAGTATCTAATTTTCTCACAAAAAAGATAATGTTAGAATTAAAATTAAAATGGGGTATTACCTTTAGATAGGCAGTGTGGGGTGCCTAAAACCTTCTCTATGCGTAACCAAACTTTCAAGTTCAAAATATTTGGTTTAAGACTTTTGATTTACCTTAATTAATTAAAAACTCTTAAAATTGGTTTTAGTTAATTAGGTAACTTCTAAAGAATTAGACGAATAGGTGACCCTTTCACACCTAATACAAAACTAATGGTTAGTGGGAACTCCTAAAATAAAAATATAAAAAAGAGATTCACACACACACGCCTCACCCCTAGAAATAGGGGTGTGCATGGGTCGGGTTAAGGGGATTTTTTGACCCAATCCACCATGGTAGGTCAAAAAAAATTCAACCTAACCCAACCCAACCCAACCCAACCCAACCTAATCTAACCCATGGGTTAGACAAATTTTATTATTATTATTATTATTATTATTATTATTATTATTATTATTATTATTATTAAATTGAGTAGAAAAAAATATAAATATAAATATATTAAAAAAACCCAAAGATTAGTATCAAAGTTACTCTTTAAAGGCAAACAATACTAATGACTAAACAACAATAGTAATTTACTAGGGTTTGTGTGAACTAATTGGCTTTTATATAGGATAAAAAAGGAAGAGCTAGTTATTTTAAAAAATCTATTAATTATATAATATATTTTAAATATATATATATATATTAAATATATGGGTAGGTCGGGTTGGGTTTGGCAGGTTTGGAATTTTATGACCTAAACCCAACCCGACCCGCTATCAAAATTTTTTTGTAACCTAACCCAACCCACCAAGCCCTAAAAACCGATCCAACCTGGTGGGTTGGATTGGGTCGGGTCGGTTTTGGCGGGTTGACTGCACACCTTTACCTAGAAATACATGTACACAAAGAGTCACATTGCCAAGGACACAATGTGCAATAAACCAAAAGAAAATAGGGAAAAGGCCCTAAACAAGCCTTTCTTCCTCATTTCTGGAGCGTCCACACCAAGAAGCCTAGCAAATGCAACATTCTTAGTAGAAAGTAGACACACATGTGACCATTTGGTTGATGCATCTATTAAAACCATAAAATACTTGAATGGACCATAGTGTGGGCATATAGGTTTGATAGAAATCACCTTGAATTCTTTCCAATGACTCCTCATTTAGGCTAATTGGAGATCGTTTTATTAAAATTCAATCAAATTGGATTAAAATCAAGCTTATAGATAGTTATAAATTCAATCTGAGCCCGTGAGCAATCATTTTAAAGGGAAATCAAATAACTATGATATGAGCCCCATTTTATCCCAATCGGGTAGTTGGATTTTGGTCAAATTTAGATCAAGCTCGGGTTGACTACGGTTAAACTTGATCTAACTTGTGAAATGGTTTGGAAATATTAATTTTGATATGAAACTGATGTAATTTGGGTAATTTAATGAAAATTGACTTTGTTTTACTGTAAGTTAGCTCAGTTAACAAAAGACATTTTGGTTATTTTCAAAAACTTGTTTAATTTGTCACCTAATAGGAACAAATTAAATTATTTTAAACCAGTCCCATTTTTTAATGTTAAAAATGATATTTTTTGTATTTTTAATAAAAAATTGGAGTTTTTGTAAGTAAAGCAAGGGCAAACAAAACATGGTATCGACAATTATTTAACTCTAAACCCAATTATTTTGATCTAAAAAAAAAAAAGAATAGAGTCTGAGATATTAGGGTGTGTTTCTAAAGTGATAATGTAAAATAGAATTTAAAAAAAATGTTAATAGAGTGGTAAAAGCACTCACATCAGTGTGTGTTAAAATAGCATAAGAAGTGAAATTTTCACATTAAAGCCCAAAAATCACTCACATTAGTCGTGTGTAAGTTTACATTGTTGTTATAGTAATCGTATAAATATGCATGACTATTGTAGCTTTGTATTTTATTATTTTAATCTTTTTTTTTCTCACTGCTCTCTCATTAGATTCTCTTTTTCTCGATCATCAAAAAAAGATTCTCTTTCTCTTTCCCTATAGGGATGGCAATGGGGTGGGGCGGGGCCGGAGGATGGGATCTTCGTCCCTGCCTCGTATGGTTGTTGCCCTTCCTCATCCCCGTCCCGCCTCGCCCCGGGGTGCGGGGCAAACTACTTTGCCTCATCCCTGCCCCTTGGGGACCTGCCCTGCCCCTAATACAATTTTATATATATAAAAAAATTTTTTGCTATAATAATATAAATCACAACACAGCAAAATGTTTTAACATCCAAGCATTTAAATAAACTAAGTATTTAAATAGTCTAATACGTAACAACATAATTCAAAACTGCCTAATAGCAAGTGTGGAGCCGAACATATAATGAATCACATCTAGCTTCAAATTGCCTAATACATAATGAAATCCAAGTGTGCCCGAACCTACTACCTACTGGAAGCATGAAACAATGTGCAAAAATATGTGACCAGCCTACTGGAAGCACTATGTGACTAGCATTTTTTACTTCCAATTGTGCTTCTTCAATAGTTATAAACAAAAATACCAATTTCAGATAGAAGAAAAGAACCAAAATTTAAATTGGAAACAACTGATTTGAGAAACACTAAAACAAAAGGAAGATAGTGAATGAGATGAACCTAAAAAGTAACGCCTTGGACTTGGAGTGGAGTCTGGCTTGAAACTTGAAAAACACGTATAGACCATAGAGAAGAGGGATGGGTCAGAGGGCGGCAATAACAGTAGGGTTTTAGAATAAAAAATATTTTATCTCATGTTTTGTACTCTTGTGTTTTGCTTTAAATATTAGTGATTTACGGTTTACTAAATTTACAATTATAGTCTTTATTAGTGCGGGATGGGGCGGGGCGGGGCTGGGCTGGGCAGGGATAAAAATACTAAACCCATCCCCGCCTCGCCTTGGGGTGCGGGGACAAAATATTGCCCCATTCCCACCCCACCACTTTTGCGGGGCGGGGAAAACCCGCACGGGGCGAGGTGGGGCGGGACGGGTCAAAGCGGGGCGGGGTAAAATTGCCATCCCTATTCTCCTGACTATTGTCTTTCTCTATCTCCTCTTATCCCAGTAACATGCTTTGTAAATCCATACAAGCCATCAAACCCATCCTAAATCTAGATCTCAAACGCATCAAACCCATATAAACATCAAAGAAGAAGCACTAGTAGCTGATAAATCGACCTAAAATCAACGTCCACCCCTCCCTACCACCACCATAACCCATTGCAACGCTTGATAATCCACACACAAAATTGACCCAAAATTAATGGAGAATCAAACCAAAATCAACCCAAACCCATTAGTAGAAACCCAAAATCAAAACCAACAAAAAACCCAAACCTTGTACAAACTCATTGGAGGCATTGCCGTTGCCAACAAATATGGCATTGCCTCCATGTGTGAGCGTATGTGAGTTTGGGATGAGAGAGAGCTAAGAGAGAGCTAAAAGGAGAGAGTGCTAAGAGAGGAGAAAGAGACGTATCTTAGTGACATTATAAATAAGAGTAATAATAAAAAAATAAAAAAATTATCATTTAAATAAAATAGATTATATAAATATAATAGGTAATCTTATGTGAGTGTTTTTAAAAAGTAATTGTATAAAAAAAAAGTTTATATGCTAAAATAAACAAATACAAGTTAATATGAATGCCGAATGGTAAGTAGATAAAGTATTTTTATTTATTTATTTATTTTAATTTCTATTCTAGCATAATCTAAATATATATGTTTGTGAAGCTTCCTCTTGGAGACTTGAACCTTGACCTTTGCCCCCTATACCTCACAAATATTTATATTTGTAGAGTGACCACTACACTAAGGGTGCGCGGTGTAAGGTGGTAGATAAAGTAATTTTTAGGTGAAAATGCACTTTTGATCCCTACATTTTGGGTCAATTCTCATTTTAGTCACAAAATTGATTTCGTTGCAAATTTCATCCCTAAAAAAAGAAAATCGTTTTTAAAATCGTCCTTGCCGTCAACTAACCAACGGAAATATCCTACGTGTCTGACGGAATGCCCTACTTGCTGACATGGCGTTAATGTGGCCATTAAAATATTATTAAAATAGATTATTTGGCATTTTTAAACTCCATGTCAGCATTTAAATTAATAAAAAAAGCCATGTCAGAGTATTTAAACTAAATTAAAAAATAAATTAAAAAACAAATCTTTAATTTCTTAATTTTAATTTAAACTAAAAATACAAATTTGATTTAAACTGAAATTTTTATTTCTCAATTCTCAGTTTTAAAATTTTTTATCACAATCCTCTGCACCAAACTCCAATCCCAACCCCAAAAACCTAAATTTCCCAACCCAACATCAAATCTTCTTAGTCACCAACATCACAGCATCAATTTAATCCCTCTCTCTACCCATTGTTCTCTCACTTTCTGTCTCTTTGATTTCTCTTTGACCTGCTCCATACACAGACACCCATGGCCAGAGACAACAAGCTCCAAAACCCAGACGCCCATGGCTAGAGACAACAAGCTCCAAAACCCAGACACCCATGGCCAAATAAAACAAAACACTCTCTTCGATCTACCCATAAGCCCATGGCCGAAGACTCCAAGCTCTACCTCTCACGACCACGAGCCGCTGAGACTCGATTGATGAGGACAACGACAAGACGGGGTGGCCGAGGAGTCGTTTCATGGTCGGGATGGCGTCGGTTGATGAGTGGCTGAGGAGGTAAATTATGTCGTTTTGGTGTTGGGGTTGGTGGTGTGAAACAGTACTTGATGATGCACAACAAAACCAGTAGGCTGGATGCTTCGGATTCCAACGGCGACAATGATAACCTGATTGACAACCTGAAGAGATGAACAAACAGTCAGAGGTGACCGGAGTGGACCGGCCAGAAACCCTCCGATGATACAGTCAGTGTCATTCCTAACCTTTGGAATTCACAAATACTTCCCAAAATACTCTCGTACCTCCTTTGTTTGGCGATCGTTGTTCTTATATAGTGTACGCAATGGGCAGTTATTCATTAAATAACTTCTCCTAAATTGGAGGATGTCGGAAGGTTTCGAAATAACCTCCATAACTGCTGTGGAGGTTATTTTATTAGGCCGTACGTTCCGCAACGGTCATTGGAAGCGGTTTCGTGGTAGTCTTTGGTACTGCATGTCCTGAGACAAGTGTATAAGCCTCGTCCAGGGACTGTGCATTGATGATGTCCAGAGTCAGCGTGGGCCGTCCAAGGGTCTTCCTGGACAGACGACCCTGACATGGACGAGATTCCTGGGTCAAGTCATTTTCCCTCTTCTTTGGACGACCCCTACGGACGAGCATGGAGTTGGGTAATTTTCAAGACACTATCAGTTGCCCCCGGTCCGTGGGTCGTCTAGGAAGACGTAGCATGATGTTGTTCTTTGGACGCTTATGTTTATATTCCACGTTTAAACTGACCACGTGTCATGATCTTAGTAGTGGAGGTTCACGTCGACTCATTTTTCGAGGAGTGTGCCACGTGTCAGTTCATGGTTGGTTGTGACGTTTCAGGTGCTAAAGTCTCACCTATAAATAGTGGAATTCCTGAGCTACCCCCCTCATTTCTGAAAATTTCCTTTCCTGACAATCCTCGTCTTAGCACCTCGTCTAGAAGTCTCCCGCGTCCATAGTCATCATTTAGAGCCAGGTACTTTCCTTTACTCTTGTCCTTAGGTTTCAAGTTTCCAAAAATGGCTGAAATTTTCCTTTCCTCGTCTAGTAATAGTGTCGAAAAAGCTATAGACAAGTTTCATGATCCTAGTAGTTTTAGTGGGTCGAGTGACAGTAGCAGTGGTAGTAATGATAGTAGTAGTGGTGGGAATAACTCAGACGAGTACACGTCTGGGGTCCCTGGGGTTCCTCTGGAGGTTCTCCAAGAGGAGTTTAAGACGAGAACTGAGTCTAGGTCGAGGGCCGGCACCAGTGCTCCCTCGTCTACAGCTTAGGACGACGAGGAGATCGTCTATAGTTGTGCTTTAAATATCCCGTCTAGGATAGATTATAAAAGGTTAGAGTCTCTGAAAGCTTGGTACCAAATCCCTGAAAACTTAAACCCTAGGTTACCCGTCCGTGGGGAATGGTGTTGCCAACCCCACTTTGGAGTTGGTATCTATGAGGCTTACCTCTTGGGGGGTTTGAGGTTACCTCTCAACGCCTTTGCTAGGGAGTTGCGTTCTAGGTTAGGTTTGGCCATCTGCCAACTCAATCCCAATGCATGGAGACTGATTGTCTCTATGCAAGTTTTATGGAGGGAGGTCTTTGGAGGGGATCGTCCTCTTACTGTGGACGAGTTCCTTTATTGCTACAAGCTCTCTGAGATCAATCAATCCCCTGGCTTCCATCAATTCACAGCTAGAGGGGCAGATTGCAGATTGATCAAGTCCTTGGTTACCTCAGATAGGAACTGGAAGACGGAGTTTTTCTTCGTCTCTGGCCCCTGGGCTGGGAAGCCAAGTGAAGTTGATAGGGATCCACTTGGTCCTTACACAGGAGAACTAGGAAACCTTCGTCCTGAAGGTATGAGGTCGTCTGTCCTAGGATGTTATGTATTTTTTACTTGTTTGTTCTCGTCTAACACCTTCTTTTCTCTTTTCCAGGTTTTAGACGGCCTCACTTGAGCAAGTTTTATATCGAACGAGTTCAAAAGGCTCGTCTGTATACTGACAGGACGTTCCACTTTCTAGTGAGCGTGAGACGCCTTGCAGCTTGGGGTCTAGGTCCTGTGCCATCTGTTGAAGCCGTCGCTCACGAACTTACCGTTCGTAGACGTAAGTGTTTGTTTTGTTTTTTTGCTTGTTTTGTTTTTGTTTTTTTGTTTTTGTTTTTTTTTTTTATCATCATCCTCGTCCATGTTCACAGGAATGGCTACAATGAACCAGAATAAAGGCAAGAAGGTGGTGGACGAGGTGGCTGGGTAAGGGGTTCAGTCCCAACCTCGTCCATCAGCTGGTGACAAAAGAAAGGCTTTGTCCAAGGGGGTTGATTTGGGAAAACTTCCAAGTCGACGCAAAGAGAAAAGGGTCAAGCACGGTCCGTCCAAGACTGGGGTCGTCCAATCCGGCTCTGTACTTACTGTCCAGCAGACTCCCGTCCATATTGTGGACGACGAGCTCTTGGATCCTTCGTTTGTGCATGTGCCGTCCACAGTCCAAGCGCCTGTCTCACCCTAGCCCTCTAGCCAAGTCCCTTTGAACCTTCTTGGAGATGAGGACTTAGCCTGGGAGAGGTTTGAGAGGGTTGTCACAGATCAGGACGTGGCGGCATGCTACAACATGTCCTTGAAGGATTTTGAGCACTTTGGTGTTTATGACCTTTTCAAGGTGAACTTTCTTATCTCGTCTTCCCTTTATTTTTTATATTGTCTTATCAATACATGTCTAAACGAATCTTGTGCAGGCCATGTCTAAGTTCATTGCCGCGTCCGGGCAAGCAACAGAACTGGACAAGACGAGGATCCTGCTGGAGAGGAGGATACAGGAGGTTAAGGACGAGAGCAAAAGGTGGGCTGAAGTGGCGGCCAAGGCCAAGGACGAAGTGAAGGAGCTACAGGACCATCTGGACGAGCTTAAGACTGATGTCATAGAGAAGGACACTCGTCTTGATCATCTCCAAAAAAGGAATGACGAGCTGAGTGCTCTTCTTGAAAAGGTTAGGGGAGACGCAGTTGCAGAGTTCAAGGCGTCTAAAGAGTATACTGATTCTTTGGACGCGAACTATGCAGCTGGGTTCGAGGATTTCAGATTGGACGCTATGGAGAACTTCCCCAACCTTGACTTCAGCTCTATAAAGCTCAACCTTGGCGGTGCTGCCTCAAGCTCCCTTCTCCAGACGAGCTCTGAAGATATTAACATTGAGGACGACGCCACTACTTAGCCCGCTCGAGACGACCCTAGTGCTGATCCTCCCCTGTGAAGACTTAGTTTTAGTAGTAGTTTTTTATGTACTTTTGTTTTTATTAGGTCTATTTGTTCAAGTCCTTTGAATGTAATGTAAGTACAGTTTCTTCGTCCACAGTTTTTAGGACGGTTTCTTAAACAATGTTTCAATTTCAAGGGTTTTTGGACAGGTTGTCCTCCCTTTATGGTTAATAAATATTTTTCATTCTCATGGTATGGACGAACTTATTTTCATTCCAATAATGTTTTAGCTTGTCTTTAATAGGGATCTTGTTCGCGTTTAGCTGAAAAGCAACTTCTCGTTTTTTTATTTATTTATTGGACGAGAGCTTGCCTATGGACTAGTTTTCAAGTTTTTGCTTACTTTTTTCACTCGTCCAACTTTTGGCTGTCTCAGTCAATATCCCCTGGGTTGTGTGTTTCCTCGTCCATGGTTGGGTTGGGTTATCCCTCGTCCACGGCCGGGTTAGCACATTGAGGCATCAATTCGTCTTAGTTTGGAAGGACGTGCCTCATTTTTGCTTTATCCTTGTGTAAGGAAAGCTTTTGGACGATTAATCCCTCGCGTCCAAGGACTTTGTTCGTCTTTAAGTTATTCCTCAGTCAATATCCCCTGGGTTGTGTGTTTCCTCGTCCATGGTTGGGTTGGGTTATCCCTCGTCCATGGCTGGGTTAGCACATTGAGGCATCAATTCGTCTTAGTTTGGGAGGACGTGCCTCATTTTTGCTTTATCCTTGTGTAAGGAAAGCTTTTGGACGATTAATCCTCGCGTCCAAGGACTTTGTTCATCTTTAAGTTATTTTCATACATACGCAGATATACTAGAAATACAGTTCATATACTAAAAATCCACTGTAAATATTCGTCCATAGACTTGGCACATGCTTAAGAGCTAGTGCTTTTAGGGAATTACAAACACGAATTAGTTCATAAGTAGTACACATTTAAAATATTAGTAGTAAACATATACTAAAAAGCTTCTTCAGACATTCATGATGTTTGATGCTCGTCCATGGTGTTTACTGATAATATCGTCTGAAATGTTCAACGTTCCAAGGATGTTCCAGCTTCCGTCCTTCTAGAGCTTCCAAATAGTAGGATCCTGGCCTTTTACAGTTAATAACCCTGTAGGGTCCTTCCCAGTTTGGTCCCAGCTTTCCATGAGCAGGATTTTTGGTGGCTAAGGAAACCTTCTTTAGGACAAGGTCCCCTATGTTAAAGCGCCTGGGCTTGACCATGGCATCATAGTGCTTGGCCATCAAGTTCTTATACCTCGTTGTTCTCTGTTCTGCGCTCGTCCGTACTTCGTCTAGGAGATCGAGGTTAAGACGGAGCTGGTCACCATTTTCTTCGTCCTGGTAGTTCATCACTCTATGGCTGGCCATGTGCACTTCTGCAGGTATGACTGCTTCGCTCCCGTAAGCCAGTTTGAAAGGAGTTTCCCCTGTGGGGGTCCTTGCTGTTGTCCGGTAAGCCCAAAGAACGCCTGGTAGTTCATCTGGCCATGTACCATTTGCCCCGTCAAGCCGAGTCTTGATGATTTTCAACAAGGATCGGTTTGCTACTTCTGCTTGGCCATTTGCTTGTGGGTGGGAGGGGGAGGAATAATGATTCTGAATACCGAAGTGTTCGCAAAAGTCTCTAAATAGTGCATTGTCAAACTGCCGTCCATTGTCTGATACCAGCACCCTGGGTACTCCAAACCGGCATAAAATGTTTTTCCAGACGAAATTTTTAACATTTTGCTGTGTGATCTTTGCTAGTAGTTCTGCTTCTATCCACTTAGTAAAGTAGTCAATACCCACCACTAAAAACTTCATCTGTCTGGTTCCCAATGGAAAATGACCCAAAATGTCGAGTCTCCATTGCGCGAAGGGCCAAGGGGCCATCATAGGAGTTAAATACTCTGCGGGTTGCATGGGGACGTTGCTGAATCATTGACACTGGTCACATACTTTGACATAGGCTCTTGCGTCTACTTGCATGGTTGGCCAATAGTACCCTGCACGGACGATTTTATGCACTAGTTCTCTTGCCCCCGAGTGGTTTCCACAGGACCCTTCATGAACTTCCCGCAATACGTAGTTTGCTTCGTCCGGAGCTAAGCACCTCAGGTAAGGTTGGGAAAAACCCCTTTTGTACAGCACGTCATTTATGAGGACATACCTAGCCGACCTGATTCTTAGTCTCCTGGCCTCGTCCTTCTCCTCCGGTAACCTTCTATCTTTTAGGTAAGCCAATATAGGCGTTATCCAATTGTCTTCACCTTCAATCTGCTGTATTTCCGGCAGATCTATGCTGGGCATGTATTGTACTTCGTCAAACTCATCCACTTGTCCACTTGCCGAGGCTTCTTTCGCCAACGCATCGGCTTTCATGTTTTCTTCCCTGGGTATCTGAATGAAATTAACCTCCTTAAACTTTTTCACAAGGCGTCGTACCTTATTAAGATATCTCTTCATGCGTTCTTCTTTTGCTTCGTATGTTCCATTCACTTGACCTATGATCAGCTGAGAATCTCCATGGACGAGTAATGATTCTGCACCCAAAGACTGTGCCAGCTCTAGCCCCTTCAGAAGAGCCTCGTATTTTACTTCGTTGTTGGTTGCTGTATATTGCAGACGGACGTTGTATTCCAGTTCGTCTCCTTCTGGGGATTTCAAAATGACTCCCACCTCGCCTGTATGCAATGTGGAGGATCCATCCACATGGATGACCTATCTTTGAACGCTGCCCGGCTCGTCTACACCTTCGATGCTAGGGGTAAATTCTGGTATGAAGTCTGCCAATACCTGTGCTTTTATTGCGCTCCTTGGCAGGTATTCGATTTCGAATTCCCCAAGTTCAATAGCCCATTGGACTAGTCGCCCTGCAGCTTCCAACTTGTTCATTGCCTTCTTCAATGGATGGTCTGTCAAGACATTAATGACATGCGCTTGAAAATAGTGTCTCAGCTTCCTCGAGGTCGTAATCAGAGCAAAGGCCAGTTTTTCCATCATAGGATATCGTCCTTCTGCTCCTCTCAGAGCTCGGCTAGTATAGTAGACTGGCTTTTGTACCTTTCCTTCTTTTCTAATCAATGCCGAGCTTACTGCATGCGGGGACACCGCCAGATACAAGTATAGTTCTTCACCAGGTATGGACGGACTTAGCAGCGGAGCTGTGGTCAGGTAGCTTTTGAGGTCTTGGAAAGCACTCTAACATTCGTCCGTCCACTCGAAGGCTTTTTTAAGAACCCTGAAAAACGGTAAACACTTATCAGTTGCTTTGGAGACAAACTTGTTGAGCGCAGCAACTCATCCAGTGAGTGCTTGGACTTCTTTGATGTTTCCTGGTGGCTTCATGTCAATGATAGCCTGGATCTTGTCGGGGTTCGCTTCGATCCCTCTATGCGAAACCATGAATCCAAGAAATTTTCCCGAGGATACGCCAAAAGCGCACTTGTTAGGATGCAGCTTCATATTGTACTGCCTGAGTGTGTTGAAAGTTTCTTGGAGATCGTCTAAGTGGTTCTTCTCGTCCAGACTCTTCACTAGCATGTCGTCTACATAAACCTCCACATTTCGCCCTATTTGCACCTGGAACATCTGATTAACCAACCTTTGATAAGTCGCCCCTGCATTTTTTAAACCGAAGGGCATCACCTTATAACAAAACAACCCCTGGCTTGTTACAAAGGACGTCTTTTCCTGGTCTGCCTCGTCCATCTTTATCTGGTTATAGCCCGAGAATGCGTCCATGAAGCTTAACAACTGATGGCCAGCTGTTGAATCCACCAACCGATCGATGCGTGGCAAGGGGTAGCTATCCTTAGGGCAAGCTTTGTTCAGATCGGTGAAGTCTACATACATTCTCCACTTGCCGTTTGCCTTCCTAACCATCACTACGTTGGCCAGCCATTCTGGGTAATAGACTTCCCGAATAAACTGCGCCGCCGTCAACTTCAGGACTTCTTCTTTAATAGCCTTATCTCGTTCTGGAGCAAAAACCCTTTTTTTCTGTCGGACGGGCTTGTAAGACGGGCATACATTCAACCGATGTGTGATGACACTCGGATCGATTCCCGGCATGTCTTCATGGCTCCACTCAAACACGTCAACACTCATCTGTAAGAAGCGAACGAGGTTTTGCTTTGTTTCATTTCTCATGTTTGTTCCTATTCTTGTGAACTTTTTGGGATCACGCTCATCCAAAAGAATGTCTTCAAGTACTTCGGTAGGCTCTGCAACTATTCTTTCCTCTATGCTCATCGTCTGTGTTCCCTCGTCCATGGCTAGCATGGCTAGGTAGCATTCTCTTGCTGCTAGCTGGTCTCCTTGAACCTGCCCCACCCCATGTTCTGTAGGGAACTTGACTGACAAGTGGTAAGTGGACGTTACTGCCTTCCAACTGTTCAGGGTAGGTCTCCCAATGATGGCATTATATGACGACGAACAGTCCACTACAAGGAAATTTACTTCTTTGGTTATCTGTTGTGGATGTCCCCCAACTACCACAGACAGCGTAACTATCCCCATCGGTTGTACCTTTATTCCTCTAAACCCTACCAAGGGTGAGTTCACCGGGCGCAGCAAGTCTCGTCCGAGCTTCATTTGCTGGAAGGCGGGGTAATACAAGATGTCCGCCGAACTGCCATTGTCAACTAGCACCCTCTTGGTCGTATAACCTGCGATGAGCAGGGTAATAACGATAGCATCATCATGGGGGTGATGAAGCCTCGCAGCGTCCTCGTCCGTGAAGGTGATAGGCTGTTCCTCAGCTTCCCTCGTCCTGGCCAGTCGTCCTGAGAGTTGAACGTTCTGCACTACTTTTAGGTATGTCTTCCGGGACCTAGAAGTTTGCCCTGTTAGGCTTCCTCCCACGATTACTCTTTTTCTCCCAGCGGGGGCCACGGAACCTCTTCCAGCTTCCCTTTCAATTTTTCATCCTTCTGATCTCGTCCAAGGAAGTTCCTCAGTTTTCCCTGCCTGATAAGGTTTTCTATCTGCTGCTTCAAATCGAAACACTCGTCCGTGTCATGCCCGTGGTCTCTGTGAAAACGACAATATTTATTCCTGTTGCGCTTGTTGGGATCTCCCTTCATCTTTTCTGGCCATTTCAGGGACGGATCGTCCTTGATCTGCATAAGCACTTGGTCAAGTGGGACATTCAGAGGCGTGTAGTGCTGACTTCTTCCTGAAGATGAAACTGGCCTTCTATTATCTTGATCCCTTTTCTCCCCAATGCGGGCCTTCTTTGGACGGGGAGCCTGCTCCTGGTGACGGGGGTTATCTCCTTCCCTTCTTTCGGCTCTCTTCCTCTTCTTAGCTATGATCGCATCTTCTGCATTCATGAAATTTTGGGCCGAATGGACGAGCTCAGCCATGGTCTGAGGCTCTTGCTCATAGAGCTTGTGGATGAACAAGTCAGAATTGACCCCGTTGTGGAAGGCTGCCAGTAGCAGTTTGTCATCCATCTCGTCCACAGTGAGGGCTTCTCTGTTGAAACGAGCTATGAAGGAGCGCAAACTCTCATTTTCCCCTTGCTCGATTGTTAACAAACTGGACGAGGAACGCTTATGCCTCTGTCCTCCAATAAAATTGTTGACAAACAGTTTACTCAACTCTTCAAACGAACTTACAGAATTTGGAGGTATTTTGCTGAACCATACTCTTGTTGGTCCTTTAAGCGTGGTAGGGAAAGCCTTACACATGATCTCGTCTGGAACTCCCTAGAGATGCATTGTAGTTTTGAAGGTTGCAATGTGGTCGCATGGATCACGCGTCCCGTCATATGAGTCTAAGGAAGGCATCTTAAATTTGGTAGGCAAGGGATGGCTGTTGATGGAGGCTGAGAAAGGGGAGTCTGTACGGTGAACCAAGTCTTCCACAGGATTCGTCCTCCTCATGTTCTCCCTCATTTCGTCCATGGCTTTTCGCATTCGGTCCATTTCCCTCTCCAAGTGCGGTACTCTTCGTGAAACGGTACCCCTCGATTGGCCTTCGGGGTCGGTGTTGTCTCTAATCTCTTGACTCTGGGCTTGTCCTTCCTCGAACCTCTCTTGACGCTGCCTCCGTAAATGAATTTCCCTAGTCAACTCCTGGTTTTGACGGGTTAACTCTGCCATGGTGGCTGCCATGGATTGTATGTGTTGGATGGCAGGCTGTTGAGCGACTGGCGCTGACTGTCGGTCGCGGTTAGGATTGCTGGAGGCATCTCTACTTTCTTGGTGGCCTGGGCTGGTAGCCCTTAATCTTATCCGAACCATACAGCCTTTTGTTGTAGGAAAGGAATCGTAAGTACAAACTTACGAAACGTTCCCACAGACGGCGCCAACTGATGATGCACAACAAAACCAGTAGGCTGGATGCTTCGGATTCCAACGGTGACAATGATAACCTGATTGACAACCTGAAGAGATGAACAAACAGTCAGAGGTGACCGGAGTGGACCAGCCAGAAACCCTCCGATGATAAAGTCAGTGTCATTCCTAACCTTTGGAATTCACAAATACTTCTCAAAATACTCTCGTACCTCCTTCGTTTGGCGATCGTTGTTCTTATATAGTGTACGCCATGGGCAGTTATTCATTAAATAACTTCTCCTAAATTGGAGGATGTCGGAAGGTTCCGAAATAACCTCCATAACTGCTGTGGAGGTTATTTTATTAGGCCGTACGTTCCGCAACGGTCATTGGAAGCGGTTTTGTGGTAGTCTTTGGTACTGCATGTCCTGAGACAAGTGTATAAGCCTCGTCCAGGGACTGTGCACTGATGATGTCCAGAGTCAGCGTGGGCTGTCCAAGGGTCTTCCTGGACGGACGACCCTGACATGGACGAGATTCCAGGGTCAAGTCATTTTCCCTCTTCTTTGGATGACCCCTACGGACGAGCATGGAGTTGGGTAATTTTCAGGACACTATCAGTACTGTTGGTTTCGAGGAGGCAAAAACAACGCCATTGGATTTGCTCCAAACCCAGATCTGCTCCTAATAAGAACATTAAAAAGAGAAAAAAAAAAAAAACCATTCAAATCTGGGTTGGTGTTTGTGTACAATTGATTATTGTGGAAGAATTTGTGTACAAATTTTGGAATATTTGCAGTTTCTACTCTTTTGTTCTTGGGATTGAATATTCTGGGTTTGTTGTTCTTATGTTGTTCTTGTGTGTTCATGATCAAGATGAATTTGGAATAGGAATTTGATAATTTGAATGTGAAATTTATGAGTTTATGGGTTTATGGGTTTATGAGTTTATGGGTTTGCTGGAGATTGGTTGGTTTGTTGGATTTATTTCTTGTTTTCTTGGCATTGATGGAGATTGGATTTGGTTGCTGGGTTTGTTTCTTGGATTTGGAAAGAATATGAAGAACAAACTGTTATGTTCTTACGAAAAAATAATTAAAAGTAAAAAAAAAAAATTAAATTAGATTTAAGGCTTTTTTTTAAATTTAATTTATTTTTTGTTTAAATTTTCTGACATGGTTTTAAAAAAAAATTAAAATGTTGACATGGCATTTAAAAATGTCAAATAATGTTTTTTAATAATATTTTAATAGCCATATCAGCGCCATGTCAGGAAATAGGACATTCCGTCATACACGTAGGATATTTCTGTTGGTTGGTTGACAGCAAGGACGATTTTAAAAACGATTTTCTTTTTTTAGGAATGAAATTTGCAACGAAATCAATTTTGGGACCAAAATAAAAATTGAGCGAAAATGTAGGGACTAAAAGTGCATTTTCGCTTAATTTTTAATGATGTATAATGTATATTTTTTATTTATTTATTTTTCATATTTCGAATGTAAATGGTGCCATGTTGGCGTACTCATAAATAATTACATGTAGATGATTTCCCCATCCAACAACTCTTTCGAAGTCAAGTACCATGACATATCTATGTGGTAGTTGGCGGTAGTACCGTACTCAGTTACTCAACCAAAAAAAAAAAAAAAAAAAAAGGAAGAATGTAATAAGAACTTTTTGCATAATTTGCTCAAGTATTAAAAACGAAAATGATAAAAAGTCCAAAAATCTGATTAATCACTTACTTACTGTGGAAGCCCATAATAGTGGCCCGGTTCAAATCCAATTATCTACCTTTCTCTCTTTATTAATTTTGTTATTTGCATCACTTTCTCTTTTTTACCTCTTTTTGATCAAGAATAGTAAATAACACGATTATGTCTAACCGACATGCTAATCAATCAAGCATGAAATTGATGACTTCTTAGAAACCAAGGCAGAAATCAATGACATTTAACAAAAACCATAGGGAGGACTGGGATACCTTTTTATCCACATTTTTCTTTTGTTTAAATCCTTTTACATGCCTCTCACAACACATCCCTCTCACATATAAAAGATTTCTTTATTTTTTATAGAGGAAACGCATGTAAAAGATTTTCATTCTAAAAAAAAAAAGTACTCCGTAAAAGATTTCAATAGGAAAAGCTCCCCCACACCCCCCCCCCCCCCCCCCCCAAAAAAAAAAACAGGTGTCAGCCAGTAATGGCGAGTTTATAATTATTATACACAAAAGAGAACATGCAAAAAACTCATACACAGTCCAAAAAAATATAAAAAAGTGATGTAGCAGAAGCTATCAGATACTATATTGACCTGCTTGCCTGTGCAACTGACAAACAATGAAGTCATGCACATAAATTAAACTTAAAATTTTGAAGTGAGTTTAAGACTATAGTCTGTACCGTCACTCTCTCTCTCTCTCTCTTCTCTGAGAAAAGAAAACTTTTTTTTTTTCTAGGCTCACACTGTGTACTAAACCAGTAACACCAGTTTCACAATCTCTCTCTCTCTTGGCTCTGCAAGAAAATTACACATACAAAGACTATCCAGAAAACTTTCCACTGTTATCCTTCCCTCCGTGACCATCAAATCATATCAGAAACTCAAACAAGACCCATAAAACTAGTTCACACTCTCACATAAACCAAAGTTAACTAAATAAGCTAAACTCTCACTTCCACCACAACCGACAAAACCCAACTCTCTATCTCTCTTTCTACACATGCATTCAAGACTGGTCCTCCTTCAATGATTTTGGGTTGTCCTTCAACTTCTTGGGGGGTGAATGGGTTGCATGGTGTCTCAGCTGGCTGCTAAGTTTGCCTTCTTTCCACCATCGCCGCCAACTTACCAGATCAAGAAGAGAGACGATGGCAAGCTCACTGTGGTGTCTTCTTCCACTCCTTCCATGCCTATTCCAAATGCTGATGACACTTCCTTAGACGTTTTGCTTATTGACACTAAGCGTGGCAACAAGATTGTTGCTTTTTATCTCAGGAACCCATATGCTCGCCTCACTTTGCTTTACTCTCATGGCAATGCTGCTGACCTTGGCCAACTCTATGACCTCTTTGTGCAGCTCAAGCTCAATCTCAGAGTTAATCTCATGGGGTCAGTCACTGTCACTCTCTTTTCCTCTTTTCATTTTTGCTTTTTAAAATTTTTTTATTTTGAAAAAAGGGTATATTCTCATTTATTATATGGTAGTTTGGTTAATGGGTTCTCACTTTTTTGGTGTAGTTGTGTATACAAATCTTTCACATATATTTTTTTGGAGTGGGTTATTTAACCCTTGTTCTGAAAAGGGTAAATCTTTTGTGTCATGGCTTTGAAGCTTTTCTACCCTTTTGTATTTTCAATCACTGTCTTTTCAAAGGATGCAGTATTTTTTGGAACTGGTTTTGTTGGGTTTAGATCTGTTTATTAGTAAAGATAACAGCTTTATTCAATGTTCTGACTAATGACTTCTCTTCTTAAGGTGTTAATGGGTAATGGTTTTTTCCCTTTTTACAATGAAATAAAGGTGAAAGTAAACAATGTTGGTTTAATAGTGTTTCCTTGTAGTTAGTTCTCTCATCAGTCTTTTTCCACCTTTTCTATTTGGCCCTCGTTTTTTACTTTCCCCTCCTCTAAAAAGTAAATTAATTTCTATTTTCTACTTTGATGGAAACATGGTTTAGTATTTAACTATTCACCCTCTTTTTCTCTTTTTTTTTGGGGGATATTCTGTGCTTTTGGGGCTTTGTGAGATTTTATGGCCTGAAATGGCCAACTCGTAATCTATCGAACTTTCCAAGATCCTATTTTACTTTACTGTGACATATTATGCTCGATTTTTCAGTAATTTAGATCTTGGGAAAATTCGAGTCATCTAACCTTTCTACTTTTCATGTGACTCTATGGCACTTAGGAGAAAATTTTGAAAGGGAAAAAATATTCCATTTATTTTCTATGGACGAATTCATACTTTTCATTAATGTTTTAAAGGGGTTTCTTAAAAAAAAAAAAAAAAAAATCCTCAATCGAATTTCTGATCTTGTTTTCTAGTTACAATGTGATAAATTTGAAGCATTAGATTCCATTTTTGGGTTTATGTTAATACCATGCCTTCCTTCCGAATTTTATGATGCAGATATGACTATTCAGGCTACGGAGCCTCTACTGGTAAGGTAGGCTATGACAGTCTGAGTTGTACCATACTTTGCAGTGTTATTATTGTGCTGCTCCGTGACTTTCTTACTTTTTAGCTGTTACTTGAATTGGTAATGATTTGCTGACTACAATTGGGATTTATCATTGGAATAACTCTCTCTCTTTAGAAAATGAGAACTTTTTTTTTTTTTTTTTTTGAGAAGATAGATAATGAAAACCTGATTCTTACTGTAGCTGCAATTTTGGGTTTGGGAATACTTAGGAGATTAACAAAGGACAATGTGAGACGTCTGTTGGAGGAATGGACAATAGATGGGAGTGTTGACATTTATTATGAATTAATGCAAAAGAAATGCATAGGCAGAAGGAGGTGTACATTCTAAATCTAGATATATGAAGCTAGTTTAGAAAATGTTGGGGATTTAGATTGCATGAAGTTTATTAACAATTTATAACCAAGTGAAAATTGTGATGAAAGTTGGTTCTGATGAATCTGGAATTGTGTTATGTGTGTGATGCAGAGCAAAACCAAAATTATTTTAAAATTTATATTTTTCAGATTTTTGTATTTATCTTAACATGAAATTGGATAATTGTAGACTTTTAGTTGGATAGGGATTAGATTTGAGATTAGATAGGGATTAGTATTTGAGTTCGATTAGTTTTAGTATTTTAGTTTTCATTAGTTGTAAATTAGAACAGGCGTTTGATTGATTAATGATATTCAGATGGATTAATGATATTCAGATTGGAGATTTTCCAATAGTTGGGTGCTGATTCCGAACAACTTAGCTGCAAATGCCTAAGTTTAGGTGTAGATGCTTAAGTTTTGCTTGGGGCTGATTCCAAGCGACCAATAAGTGCCGATTCTTAGGGGTTATCTTTACTTTTCTTGTTACTTTTTATTTTGTCTGTTTTTCTTCCCATCAGATCACAGTACCAACACAAAACCCAACCACCATGTGGAAAACCCAGCTTAAAAAAAAAAAAAAAAAAAATCCAGAAACCCTGCAACCCACAACACCAGATTAGACCCACTCAAAGTTAGTGTCGTGGTCTAACTAGTTGTATCTAGTACCTGAAATTTTGGTCAGATCTCACTGGTCTTTCAAAGTTCCACATAAAACAAGACACAACCAGTTCTAATACAAGATCCTACCTGTCATATTGAAAGCCCAAACCCAACCAGCGACTTCCCTTTAACCTTCTGCAATGCTCATGTACAACTCAAGTCTGCAAGCTCAGGTTCTTATCACAATTTTTTTGTTAGAAATTGATTATTTTAGTGCACAATGGTAGAAGTTCAACCACCTATTTTTGATGGTTATCAAGATGACAGCCCCTGGATTTTCAAAAAAGAAATGATATGTCCACAACATTTTTCACGACATTTTTACAACAAATCCTAAGTGGCAGGTTGTTACTGGTTGTTATTGTTGGGGCAAAAAAGTAATCTTAGTGTTAGGTTCAAATTTAAACCAATAACAACTAACCGCCTATGATTTATTGTGAAAATATTGTGAAAAATGTTGTGGACGTAATACATCTCTTTTCAAAAATTGGATGTTTGTGATGGAACAATTCTTTGCACAAGTACATTTATCAAATGACATATAAAAAATATGGTATACCAAAACCAGAGTTGCTGGTAGAGCATTGGAGTTTTGCAATCATTATGAGAACCTACAATTTCGAAGACACTGGTCTCTAATTACTTGGGAAAGAATGAAAGAATACCTTTGCATTGTATATTTCCCACAGTATTATCAAAAGATTAAAGAGTCAGTTGCACAATTTTGATCATTATGTTAATTTTCAAGATCAAAGGACAAGTATGATGCAGTGCAACAATGCTCTGCCCGCTCATGAAGTATCTACCATACACCAAGACTTAGGAAATCTAATGAAAACTGTTGAAGACTTGTCTACTCAAATGAAGTTTGCTGAAGACTCGGCCGCTTAAATGAGGTAAATCAAGTACCATCAGCCTTGATATTGAGCAAGAAGTGCAAGTGTCAACCAAAGTTTCAATGTTCATGCAACCAAAAGAGTCTACTATAGAGCCTAAACACAAGAAGCCTCTATACTTGAAGAATCATCCATGGTGCATGCAGATCTACAGTTTGATGAAGTCAAAAAGGTTGATACTCCTATTCCACACATTGAGTTTGTGATTCAAAAAGAGTTTCATGGGGTGGAATACAAGGTTTATCTATTTTCAATGCTCCCAAGGAGGATTCCTCAACTACAGCAAGTGTTATGTGCCAGATTTTTCATCCTTCAATGATTTAAAACTTGAGGTTGAGTTTTCTCCAACCAAGGGAGTATGATGCAGGAGCAAAACCAGAATCATTTTAGGATTTATATTTTCAGATTTTTGTATTTATCTTAGGAAATTGGATAATTGTAGACTTTTATTTGGATAGGGATTAGATTTGAGATTAGTATTTCAGTTCAGTTAGGAGTAACTTTCATTAGTTGTTATCTTTTATCTCTTTATTTCTTGGAAGCTCTAGTTCTTTATAAGCTTCTAGTTTATTTGTATTTTAGAACAGACAATTGGTTGATTGATGATATTCAGATTGGAGATTTTCCAATAGTTGGTGCTGATTCTTGACACCTTAGGTGCCGATGCCTAAGTTTTGCTTGGTGCTGATTCCAAGCAACCCCTAAGTGCTGATTCTTAGGGTTTATCTTTACTTTTCTTCTTACTTTTATTTTGTCTTGGATCAGTGTGTATTTCATGTCAGAACATTAAAACAAAAATGTGGATAAATCTAGCATATCTTCCGTATGGATGGTCAGTTAATGGTCATATTATCTAGACGAAAAATATATGTATATTGATAGCCCCAATGTTTAATCATTTGAACAGGCTGGCGTTGTGGTTCATGTTAAGTTTTAGTTGGTTACTATGGACATGGTCAATCCTCTCTTCTATCTCATCACTCTAAACTTGCTTACTAGTTGGTGTAAATTTATTGGATTTGCTTCAGATTTTATGGTTGGGAAATCTCAAAGCCTTGTGGACTGAACAGTTGAAGTACTTAATTGTGTTTTGTCTTTATGAAATGCAGCCTAGTGAATCCAATACATATTCTGATATAGAAGCAGTATATCAGTGCCTTGAGACTGAGTACGGAGTTAGCCAGGAAGACTTAATCTTGTATGGACAGTCAGTTGGTAGTGGACCAACACTGCACTTGGCATCTAAATTGCCGAGGCTCAGAGGTGTAGTTTTGCATAGTGCAATTCTTTCTGGTCTTCGTGTGCTCTGCCATGTCAAGTTCACATTTTGCTTTGATATTTATAAGGTTAGGATTCTGTCTTGTTTCTTATGACAAAGATGTTGTGAGTTAGCCTGATCATAAGAACAGGCCACCCAATGAAATGTCACTATACCAGTGTACTTCCAATCAATTCCATTGGTAGTCTTGGTAGGACAATTATGCTAGAATTGAGTATTTTTACTGGTTTATGCTATTTCTGCTGCAATTTCAAGGTAGTAATTATACTATGTTGTGCAGAACATCAACAAAATTAAGAAGGTGAAGTGTCCTGTGCTGGTTATACACGTAAGTGTTTCTTCCCTAGAGCTCTCTTTTCCTAGTAGGTTCTTCTGCCTTCTCATGCTTGTTTGTAATGAGTGACTCAAGAAGACAACCTTGTGAATGCCATTATTTATTGGAAAGATAGTTTTTGCATGATTCTTGGACTGAAAAAAAGTTTCACTCTCCTGCTTCTTGAATTGGTTGATCTGATTGTCTTTGATTTAGCTTAGTAAGTGCATGAATTCTCTGGCACATGAGAACTTTCTTTTCCACAGATGGGATAATCCTAACTGTCTGATCTACATTTTTTCTTGGCATTACTGCAATATTAGGCTCCAAGCCAGAAGAGCTTTTTAACAAATCTGATCAAGTTTTCTACAGATATGGTTTTCTGTGCTTATGTAAGTTATGTTCAAGTGATAATCATGAAGTCTGATGTGCATGATTATCATGAATGTGCATCATCATAGTCTATCCCAGATGTCATAAATTTATATGCAATATAATAGAGAATTAGACTGAATAATGACAACATTTAAAAGGTGCAATTTCAAGATTGCTTTGGATGCAGAAACACTGACATACAAAAGAATACAGGGATTTTCATGGCATGTGGGCTGTAATCTGATTAACTACCCGAAAAGGTTGCCAGTCTTAGTCTTTCTAGTGTATGATGGCTTACAAAAACATTCTAGTGCACGATGCTCCTTAAGAGAGTAGGCAGTCAGAATCATATGTATATAAGTTACATTGAGTTAGAATGTAAGTTGTGTTTAAGTTAGAGAAACTCATAGTCATGAGATCGATTGGAGGAGTTGGGCAGTAGCATGAAGGGCATCTTGTGGAGAGAGCTGGGAGAGGTGGAAAGGTTTATCTGTACCAAAAGATACTCCAGTGTTCTAGTAAAGTAACAACACCACCCAAATTCATCTCTTTCTGCATCTTTGGTCCAAGTATTTTCTCAAAATATAGAAGGGACTGAAACCAGTATTGGAGGTACTATTACTGCAAGTCTGAACTGTGTAAGTGTATTTCAGGGGGAAACCTTCACTTGGGAAGAAGAAAAAGGAAAAAAAAAGGGGGGGGGGGGTGGTGGGGAGTAAATAACCTAGGACTCCTGAGCAATGAATAAAACCGCTTAACAATTACTACTATTGTCGTCCTCCACAGTTTTCATTGTTTGTTTTTAACATTTTTAAGTGTGTGTGGTCAATGAATAGCATAAGAGAGCATAACTTTCAAACGTAGTAGGAAGACACAATAGCAGTGAAACTAAGCAAACAAAAAGGACTTCCTATTCTTACACTAGATGCCTGTCATGAATATTAAACGTCATTAGCCCTCTTCATAGCAACTCCTACAGAAATATCTTTCTTAAAAGCGCTTATCTCTACGCCACAGTTTTTCCAATGTCACCTTGGCTTTCTCTTCATCCATCCTTAGGATCGGTGTAGATACCGCTTATTGTTGAAAACTGAAAATTGAAAACACTGTAGCGAAATAATTTTTAAATATGTAAATAGTGCCGTGAGATCTAGTTTTAAAGTTAGATTTGCGTTTTTTCGTACTTGCGGGTCCTGTGAACAGTGCACGGGACCCAGCCAAAAAAATGCAGACGTGTGGTTTGCCGCTATCCAAACCCAGCCTTAGTTGATGATCAACTTCTTTTTTTTTTTTTTTTGGATAAGTAACAAAAATTTTATTAATAAAAACAAAACTAGGTACACGGGCTGTACTTGGGGAGAATTACAAAAAGCTCTCAAACTACATAGCTCAACCAAATCTAACAGAGAAAAACAAGGAGAAGGATAAAAAGCAACATTCCAATCTAACATGGTACAAAGGAAGAAGGCTTTAACATCAAGGATAGACCGTTCACAACCCTTAAAACTTCTAGCATTCCACTCTCGCCAAAGGCACCACACTATGCAATGTGGCACAGCCTTCCAAAAGGCTATATTTCTATGCCTTCGAAAAGATCCCTGCCAAGCTGCGAACAAATCGATAACCCTCTTTGGCATAACTCATTGGAGCCCAAATAAACTAAACACCATCGTCCATAGCTCGTAAGCTATTGGAAAATGAAGGAGAAGGTGGTCCATGTCTCACCGCACCTCTTACAAATGCAGCACCAATCCAATACAATAATACCTCTCTTTCAAAGATTGTCAGTGGATAAAATCTTCCTAGAAGTTGCCCAAGAAAAGGAGGCCACCCTAGGCGGGACCTTCGAATGCCACACCAATTTCCATTGGAAAGATGTGCTATTAGAATCAGACAAGGAGGCAGGTCTCCAACAGGATCTATCCATACCCTGCCCCGTAACAGGCTTGGAATAGATAAGATCTAAAAAAGAAACTAGAGGCTCCAACTCTCAATCTTGGGCCGGTCTAGAAAAACAAACATCCCAATGAGACACCCCATTGGAAAGCCTTAGAACATCATATATAGAGGATTCTTTATGGTGAATGATACTAAATAACACTGGGAAAACCACCTTAAGTAGGCAATCACCACACCACACATCATGCTAGAACTTCACTCTAGAACCATCCCCCACATCAAATTGAATAAATTGGGAAAACGTCGACAGCCATCCCCGTCTGATAAATTTCAAAGGCTCACACCATAGGGACCCTCACAGAATGAGAACGCCAATTGCCCCATTTGTTCCCATACTTAGCCTCAATAACCCTGCTCCAAAGATGTTCCTTCTTGGTCCCGGATCTCCACATCCATTTCCTTAATAAAGTTTGATTGAATCTTCTCAAGTTTCTTATACTCAATCCCCCATGTTGAACCGGTTTACAAATCTGATTCCAATTAAACAGATGGAATTTATGCTCCTCCCAATCCCACTCCGTAAAAAATATTTCTGAGGCTTTCCAATACGATTGGCCACCTACACCAGAATAGGGAAGAGAGAAAGAAAGCAGGTAGGTAGATTAGAGAGCGTGCTTTTAATCAGAGTGACCCTACCCCCTTGGATAAGTAAAGTCGCTTCCACCCCGCTAACCTTCGTTCCATCTTCTCATGAACTGGATTCCTAACTGTCCTCTCCTTAAATTTAGCACCCAAGTGAAGACCCAAATATTTCATTTGAAGAGAGGACTGTCTACGTCCTAACAAAACCACCATATCTCCCATATTGCTCACTTCGCCTACTGGGACCAACTCTGTTTTTCCCAAGTTAATCTTCAGGCCTGATACTGCTTCAAATAACAAGAGAATGTCCCAAAGTTTAGCTATTTGACTCAAATCAGCATCACAAAAGATCAAGGTGTCATCTGCGAAAAGTAGATGAGGCATCATCAACTTTAAATGCTTCTGCCCCCTTGATTTTTACTGATGTAAAGAAAAAAGTTTGTCAGAAGTTAGAATTCTTTTGAGTATTACAGAAATTGACTCGGCTCATATTGTATTAAAAATAACAGAGTTTAATATCTAGAATTAAGAAATAAACTAATGGACATACCAATGCGCCTTCTACACTGCAATATATTATGCTTCCCGTGGGTTCCTTAAACAATAGTAGATGTTTAAAATGGGAGAATTTATAACTGAGGGAATGTATTTTCAATCTTGGAAATCAAATTACTGCTGATTTAACCCAAAAGCATGAGCCAAAGGGTATGGTTTGAACAATGTTGTGTCACTCACTCTTGTTGCTACCACTCACTCTTGTTGCTACCACTCGACGTGTGATTCCATTCACACATGAAACCTGACAAGCTGGATGAGGAGGAGAACAAACAAAACTTCCTCACTAGGATAACTTTACAATAGTTCCTTTGGTCCTTCTTGAGTTACTCTTTCTTCCATCTGTTTGTTAGCTGATTACTCTAATAAATTATGAAATATTTCTAAGGTCATAATTATTCATGAAAGGGCTTCAAAAAAAAAAAAAAAAAAAAATTCATGAAAGACTTGAAACAATCAAGTAACCACTGCAGATGGAGAGATTTGAAATTCTGCATGAGTATTGTATGTAAATTATATTGTTCTGATTTGTATTTAATACTTAGTAATGAAGGTGGTCTAACTAAAACTTTTCTTGCAAGTTGACTGTGTATATAACTTAAACATGTTAATTAGCTTAATTGATGTCTTCCTATAAGAGAATATGAAGTAACCTAAGTTGAGCTCTTTTGGGGTAAGTAGCTCATCCATCTGACACAGACAGTTAAATGTTGAACAATAATACACAACCATAGGTTATAAGAATGAAAATATTGCCCATTTCAACATATGAAATGCTTCATGACTATCATGCATGTATGATGCAATTTCATGATTGATGATTACATGTAATAAGTCAGTGTGGTACGTTTATTTCTTGGGTGATTGCTTGTGTATTAATTGATACTCCCTCCATCCCACAGTAGATGAAAGTTTGCAAAGTAGTATACATTTAATGAAACAAAATAAACATAATGATCTTCCAAAAATTTCCTGGAGTGGGTCATGTGTGTTTGGAATTGTCCGCACTTGCGTTTGTCACTTAATCTTGGGCATTTGATAAAGATTTTTATGTTTATTTTGCTTTATTAAACTGCATCTTATTTACAAACTCATGTCTATTGTAGGGAGTATTATTTTTATCTAGAGCTCATAATCGAACTTGCCAGCAATTTTTAGCAACTGTTAGCATTAGCGTAATTGTGAGCTCTATATACAGTGTTGGCTCACTTCTTCATGGTATATGCTTTTAGGACTGAAGATTTGTAATTGTATCAATATTCTAAATTTCCAAGTGTATATAAATATTAGCTTGAAGTGATATTAAAAAAATGAGGAAAAGTTTCTGACTTCTTCAAATACTAGCCTTAGGTTCAAACAACACAACAAGTCCTTATGAAAATGGTTATATTCAATCCCTTAATCACACTCCTTCGATTGGATACACCTTCAAAAAGAAAAAAGGGAAAAAAAAAAAAATTCCATAGAATATAGTAGTTCTGTATATACAACTTTTTAGAGTTAGACATATGCATTACAGGAGTTCTCTTTTGCTATTTGGTGGCCATTTATCAATGAAATAACTTTTTTTTTTTTTAATTTCTATAAAAATTCATGATTGAAGTTTTTATCCATTTTGTGAATACTTTCTACCTTATATAATCCCAATTTATGTGGAAAAGGCGTAGATCTTTATACTTATATCCTAATTGGTAGGCCATAATCTAGTCATTGTGAATCAAGAATGTCTAATTATAGATTCAAGCAAATTCTTAATAATTCAACCAAGATTTTTAAGCCAAGAAACGCAATCCAATCACACAAGTTAAAGGGGCAGACAAGCACCAAGAGTTGCATGCAAAATCCCCAATGCAAAAGGAAAAACTATGGGAAAAGACAAAACAATCCATTATAATAAAATAGGGTTTAATGTTACCTATCAAAAAATAAAAATAAAATAGGGTTTAATGTCTCCTCAAGTTTATGCAAAATACGCAACAATTGGTGACAATACTGGGTAACATTACTCTTGGTATTATAATGCAGTAACTGGCCAAAATTACTATTTCAACTAAGATTTTATGCCTTAAAAGATATTTGATACTACAGTGGAAATCAAGAAGCCAAGCTCTACGAGTTCTCTGTGAGTTGTTCACTCAAATCATATCTAAAGGAAACACCTCAAACTTTCTGTCCTCCTCTCCTTCCTGTGTCATTAAAATAATTAAATAATTTTTTTTTCCTTGTTTCACCATCACTGCAAGTAAAACCCTTTAAATTTCCCTTTTCTTTGACCTGTTTACGGACAGGAAATAGTTTCCTTCATTGTTCAGCCAAACATGGGTGGACAGCATTGGACATCCAACACTTACATGCACCAAATGAATTGTTGGTTTAAATCTCTTATCACCAAACATTGAAGGGGAGCATTTCGATATCTTTTTGAAGAGACTGCCTATTATGTGATTTTGTCTTGCAAATTGAGCCAAGATTTACTAAAAAATGTGCTCTATATAATTTCTCATCCAAATTTCCTGTTGACTATAATTATTGAAATGGGGTTGGCTAAATTTACAGGGAACGGAAGATGATGTCGTCAATTGGTTACATGGCAATGGGCTGTGGAAAATGGCAAGGGAACCATATGAACCTTTGTGGATTAAAGGAGGTGGGCACTGCAACTTGGAGCTATACCCTGATTACATCCGCCATCTTTGCAGATTTGTCCAAGAAATGGAGAAGTTAACCACAGAAAGCCGCCTTAAAAAGATTCGGCAGAGCCTGCGACTACATACAAGGCACACAGTTTCTGCTAACAGGTGCTGTAAAGTTAAATGCTGGCGACCAAAGTGCTTATGTCCTGATTGTTCTTGCCGACCCAGCTGCACAAAATGTTCTTGCCAACCCAGCTGCACAAAGTGTTCTTGCCAGCCCAGCTGCACAAAATGTTCTTGCCAGCCCAAGTGCCTAGAATGTTGTTGGAGACCTAGCTGTCCAGAATGTTCTTGCCAGCCCAAGTGCCTAGAATGTTGTTGGAGACCCAGCTGCAAAAAATGTTGCTGGCAACCGAAATGCCTAAAATGTTCAAAACCAACCTGCTGTATTAAATGTTTTTGCTGGCAATGTTGTGTGGGAACGCATAGTGGTGGGTTAGATAGAAAAGAGGATGGCTAATGGTGATTGTGTGCATGTATAGATTGGTGAACTTGCTAACACCCCTCTAATCTTGTGCAGTATTGTACGACGAGGAAATTGTCATCGATAATCAAAGAAATTGATATAATTGAATGTTTCTCTTGATAATGATGAATTCTTAGAACTTCGATTTTATATGATCTCATTTAGAAAATATATAATATTTTCTATTGATAATTCATTTTGAAATTTCTAGGCAGGTCTTGACTGTTTAAGTTTTCAGATATCAACACTTGCCTGATAGAATCCTACGTTAAATGTACAATCCCTATGATATTTGAAGCTGTTTGATAAATATGTAGCTCTTGCATGAAGGGCAGAGGGCAGGAAGAGATTGTTCTGATCTATGAAGAGTTGTTTGCATAACAGGTAGAGCTCTGAACCAAGTGGAGATTATAGAGACCAGGATAGCATTTCCTAGACTCAAGTGGATCGTCTGTAAAAGCTCAAGCTTGCTAATATTATGAAGACAGTGAGAGTTTTAATCTACAATCTGCACTAATTGGGAGTCTTATCATAGAATATTGGTTAATTGGGAGTCTTATCATAGAATATTGGTTAAGTGATTAAATTTTATTCTCTTATTATTCAACACCCAAGAGTTTGAACTTTCTCTTTCCTATTGGTTTTAACTTTTGGATCAAGTGATAATCGTATTAGTCCAAAAATAACTTTTGCAAAGGCTCAGTGTTCAAGGCAATTAACAACCTCCTTTGTAGACTATGAAGTACAATCAGTGTCCTGCTTGATACTATTAGGGTCCGTTCGGTTGGAGGAGTGGAAAAGTGGGAGGATGGAAAATTGTGGGAGGATGGAAAAGTGGGAGGATGGAAAATATTTAGTTTTCTCTCTTGTGTGTTCGGTTGGAGGAGTGGAAAAGTGGGAGGATGGAAAACTTTTTGTGTTCGGTTGGAGAGAAAAAGGAAAGGATGGAAAATGTAATTTATATATGTTGACTATTATACCCTTATTATATAATATCTAAGAAATAGATTTATTTCTAATTATTAAATAATATAAAATTTATCATATCATATATATAAATTTATATTATTTTAATGTAAAAATTAGATCAGATCACGTTAAAAAAAAAACATTAAGTAATGTTGAAAAGAAAAAAAAAAAAAAACCACATTGTTTAGTAAAGTTGAAAAGAAAAGAAAAGAAAACAAAAACAAAAACATAGTTGTGACGTTGAAAAAAAAAAAAAAAAGAGGAAACCAATGTTCCAGGTAACGTTAAAAAGAAAAGAAAAAAAAATTGTTCAGGCCCAAAAAAAAAAAAAGAAAGGAAACCAACGTTCCAGTAACAGTTAAAAAGAAAAGAAAAAAAAATTGTTCAGGCCAAAAAAAAAAAAAAAAAAGGAAACCAACGTTTCAGTAACGTTAAAAAGAAAAGAAAAAAAAATTTGTTCAGGCCAACGTTGTTGTTACGTTGAACAGGAAAAAAATAAATAAATAAAAAAACTTCTCACAGTAACGTTGAAAGAAAAAGAAAAAAAAAGGCAAAAAAAAAAAGAAGAAAAAAAAAACGTTGAAAAAAATAGGTGAAAAGAGGGTATTTTTGTAAAAGTGCTACTATAGAACTTTTCTCTCCAAGTTTTCCTTCCGATTTGGAAGGAAAAAAAAAGTGGGCCCGGAGAGAAAACTTTTTCTCCAGTTTTCCATCCTCTCTATTTTCCTTCCTCAAACGAACAGTGGAAAACAGCATTTTCCACCCTGTTTTCCATCCTCTATTTTCCATCCTCCCTATTTTCCTTCCAAACGAACAGACCCTTAAAGATTGCAGACTTTCAACTAAAGATTAAAGTTTGAATGGCTTTTCCTACACTTCTGATACCCTGAAATACATACTTTTTAAAATCGAAGTTTGAATGACTTTCCCGACACATCAACCATAAAGTGGGAGAAGTAGGCTCAAGTGTTGTGGATTAAATTTGGTTAGAGATCTTCCTTGTACTTGTATAGAAGCTATATTTTCTTCAAGCAATATGCTGATGTTATAACATGAAGTTCTAAAAAGGCTTAATCTGTGTCAATAGAGAATCCCTGAGAAGCCATTTTGTTGTGATCATAGTACATTTTGTTCGGTTCATTGCTTTTTTTTTTTGAGGGTCTTCATACTTTCTTTAGGTAATGAAATAATCATTCACATTCATGTAAATTTTTTTTTTTTAAAAGTAGTAATATTCATTCATCAAAAACAAAGAAAGGTAATACAAAATATGTAATTCTATGCAAGTAATGCTTTATCATTTTTAAATATGGTATCAGAGTAATAACTCATAACTTTTAATAGGAACAATTGTGAACTGGGCATTGAGTTTGACTAACAGCCTTGTGGGGGTAATCGATTGACTTTAAAAGGAAGCCTTGGGTAATCTATGCAAAACCCTGATCGAAGGCATCTTGGCTTCCATATAGGAGTTTCATAATGATGGTGAAGCCAATTCTCTCTTTTCCATGAGTAAACCTTGGTGAAGTCATCATATATCTTCCACTTACAATGTTTGTTGTTGGCGCACTCATAACTTTGTTGATATGCCACAATTCTGCCCCCATTAATTGTGCACTTGAAACTTGTTTTTGGAGATAGAGGGTAACAAAATTCAAAGCTAGTTTTTGCACCAGGTTCCACCCAGTCACTGCCAAGGTCACGGATAGGATCACCACCATAGCATTTGATGGCAATTGCGTGTGACATTTTATTGATTATGGTGATTTTTTTCATTGGAAGAGATGGAGGTTTGAAGCGTACTAGGTCTACTGGCCATTTTATCCTAAGCAAAGCCTCAGATAAAGGGGTTACAAAAAGGAGTAGTGAAATGAGCAGAAGAATAAGATTTCTAGAATTCATGTTCATGATGTGTCAACACTTTTTGCAATACTGCACATACAATACAACCCATCTCCATTATTTATCTTATAAATAGATAAAAGTGAGGCAAATGAGACAAAGATAAAGGTCAAAGGAACCGTTTTCTATTTGTTATAACTCTTCATTAAGCGTTGAAGTTAAAAAACTCTTTTTGTTGAGTTTTAAATTAGGATAACTGCTAAAGAGAAACTCTAAATACTAAATGGGAATTAAAAATTTATAGAAGCCTCCAAATTGAAGTAATTTATTGCTAGGAAACATAGCCATTTCATTAAAGGTGTCATATTTATTTTTAAGGGTGGTAATTGGACAGGTTGGGTCATAAATGAGTCTGGTTTATAATTACTCATTTAACCATATATTATCTATTTAAAAAAAAATTAAGTTATCTATTTAAAAAAAATTAAGTAAGTGAGAAAGTCAATTGTTTCACGTGGGTGGGCTTGGGAATTGGAAACGGAGCAAAGGAACCCTCTTGGAAGGTGGTTTTTTGTTTACAATTACTAAAAATATTGATTTTATTAAAAACAAATCATAAATAATTGTTTTTTAATAAGAAACTCTACCCATTTATTTGAATTTTTATATATAAAAAATATTAAATTCACTGTATAAAAATATTTTTAATAATTTTTTAATAGCCGCACTCCGCCGTAGCCGCACTCGAATTTGGAAATGCACCCATGCCTCATAGAATTGATGTCTTCCTATCAGAGAATATGTAGTAACCTAAGTAGAGCACTTTTTGGGTGAATAGCTCATCCATCTGACACAGACAATGAAATGCTGAACAATAATACACAACCATAGGTTGTAAGAACGAAAAGAATGCCCATTTCAACATATGAAATGCCTCATGACTATCATGCATGTATGATGCTATTTCATGATTGATTAGGTGTAATAAGTCTGTCTGGTTCGTTTATTTCTTGGTTGATTGCTTGTGTATTAATTGACACTCCCTCCATCCCACAGTAGATGAAAGTTTGCAAAGTAGTATGCATTTAATGAAACAAAATAAACGTAATGATCTTCCAAAAAATTTTCTGGAGTGGGTCATGCGTGTTTGGAATTGTCCGCACTTGCTTTTGTCACTTAATCTTGGGCATTTGATAAAGATTTTTATGTTTATTTTGCTTTATTAAATTGCATCTTATTTACAGGGGAAATGGGAAAACTAATTTCGTTTCCCAAACAATATAATTAATAGGCCAAGTTTTGAAACTATATAAAATACTAACACCTCGAGCCTCAGAGGCTCGATTTTGCCTAGTAAACCGAGCCTCAGAGGCTCGGTTTTCATGTTGTGAGGAAAGCTGAGGTGGAGCATTTTTCCACGTGGAAATCGAGCCTTTAAGACTCGGTTTCCTCGTGGACTGCCACTTGGAAGTCGAGCCTAAGAGACTCGGTTTACCAAAAGGAAAACCGAGTCTCAGAAACTCGATTTCCAAGCTTGAACAAACCTAGTTCACGTGATGGCTCTGTATATAGATCTGGTTTTTTCTTTTCTGGGTCTGCTTTTTTTTTTTTTTTTTTTTTTTTCTGTCTCTCGGGTACCATTTCACTCCTCTGTCTCTCTCATACACACACCAACACTCATTGTAGTAGCTCTCACTCCCCCTCTCACTCATACAAGCTGACATTTTGCACATCCTCATGTCAGGTAAGGCTGTTGGTTGTTAGTGGTTGTTGATTTTGCTAGTGTAGTAGCTAAGACATAGGTTTTGTTAGTGGCTGTTAGTTGTTATAATCATTGATTGTATAGGTTTTTTTCATGGGTATTTATCATGAATTTCTTTTGTTGTTTGGTTTTAATATTTGTCTTTAGTTTTTTTTTTTTTGCTTGAGTGTGAAATTATAATCATTGATTGTATAGGTTTTTTTCATGGGGTATCATGAATTTCTTTTGTTGTTTGGTCTCCAATTTGTCTTTAATTTTTTTGTTTGAGTATGAAATAATGATTGATATATTTAAGATGTATTATTTGTATTGTTAGGTTTTTAATGATTGTATTGTTGTTTGGTTTGATATTTTGATTTATATTTTTTGTTAGAGTTGATTTGAAATTTTGTAATGGGGGTGAGTTTTGGAGTCTAAGGTGATTTTTTTGTTTGAGTATGAAATGATAATGATTGTGGGTGTTTGTATGCGATGTGAGGCGAGTATATGCAAATGTGGGGTGAGAAATTGTAATTTTTGAACTTTGAGTAGATAGAAAAGGTTTTGCAATTGATGTTAAATGAAATAGATAAAATATGTGACTAACATATTACATTTGACTGTAATAGGTTCATAATCTTTGAAGAATATTAATATAAATGTATACTACGGTGGACCCCTTGTCAATCCTGAAGAGATTGACGGATGTCCATTTAGAGGACCGGGTATCGAATGCTACTACATGATGATACGTCGTAAGTTGAAGACGTTGAATGATTTGAAGAGGAAGATAATGGAAGAATTGAATTTGAACCCTGCTTGTTCTGACATAAAGATTATTTATCGTTACCCACAGAAGTCCTTCATGAACGGATAAATTACGAGTATATGGCGATCAAAGAAGACAAACATGTAAAGCTCATGTTTAATATGATCCATAAAATGCCCCAAGTAAATGCTGCTCAGTTGTACGTAAGTTCGAAGCCGCTTGCAGAAGTTGATACTGAGGAGGTGCAACAAACAACTACATCTTTACAATTTACAGCCCTAGATGATGGATGCACTACAATGGGAGACTATACAATGGGAAGTTATATGCTCCTATCTCAAATTCATGCTGCCAAAACTGGTGAAACATTCCAACCTCAAGAGACACATTTAGGGGAGGAAGAGGAAGACGAAGACGAAGACGAAGACGAAGATCATGCTACGTATAATGGTGAAAATATTGATGATATGGATGAGTACGAAGAGAGAATTGTGCAAGGTGACTTTGACAGGGATGTGGATGACCATGAACTCATTCCCAATTTTGAAGAGGAAAATACGGAGTACCATGATGAAGGTGATGCAGACGATAATATTGGCATCCAACATGATACAAATACAACCACTGCCTACACACCTCCTGCGGAGTCATTCTACGCAAATACTTGGGAAAATATGGTTGATCCTTCACGTCTTCAGATACCATTTGTTTCTACTTGAGAAGATGGGATGCATTTTAGTAAAGGGTTGACTTTTGCAAACAAAGAGGCGGTGAAGCGTGCATTGATAATATATGCAGCAACGGAAAATAGAAATTTTTTTATCCAGAGGTCGACCAAAACTAAATTGTGCGCTGCATGCATTGACACCAATTGCAAGTGGTACGTTGGGGCATTCATGAAGGCTAAACTTAATGGTCTGTGGATGATTACGTCTTATGTGGGTCCACACAGTTGTATACCCTTTGGCCGGCGAAGAGATGGTAAAATGATGGATTCTAATTTTGTTGCATCTGAAATCGTGGGAAAATTGCAAGAAAATCACACTACTCGTATTCACGACCTCTGGGAGATCATACGTACTAAATATGATCATGAGCTTTCTTACTATAAGGTATGGGACGCAAAACAGAGGGCAATTGCTAAGATATTTGGGGATTGGGAGGAATCTTACCAAAGATTGCGAAAGTTATTGTTGGCATACTTGGATCAGGATTCGGGTACCCAGTACAACTATTACACCATACCTAGGGGCATAGATGGTACTGCATTACTGCGCTATGTATTTTGGGCATTCGCTCCATGCATAGCTGCATTCGGATATTGCAGGCCAGTGATCAGTATTGATGGGACTCATTTGTATGGTAAATATCGAGGGGTGTTGATGATTGCAATGGCAACCGATGCTAACCAAAAGGTCTTGCCTCTCGCCTTTGCTGTTGTGGACAAGGAGTCAGGGGCTAGTTGGGGGTGGTTTTTAAAGTGTCTCAGGGTTTCGATACAGCATGTGATACCTAAGGAGGGCATTTGCATTATTTCTGATCGACATAAAGGTATCAAATGCGCCATTGCAGAGTGGCCCAGATTTGAAGACGAAAGAGAACAAGTATATCACTGATATTGCCTTCGACATGTTGCTAGCAACTTCAACACACACTTTGATGACCCGACTCTAAAGGCATTGGCCTTGAAAGCTGGATATGCGACTCATGCAGCGAAATTTGAGTCCCTAATGCAAACCATTAAGGATGTCGAGATTAATGCATTGAGAAATGTAGAACCTGATGAGTGAGGATGCAAACCATACACATATCTAATGAGTGAGGATGTGGAGAAGTGGACCCAATCACATGATGGTGGAAGACATTACGGGGCAATGACAACTAATATCTCTGAGTGCTTTAATGGGGTACTTAAAGGCGCCCGCGGTTTGCCCATTGCTGCAATGGTTGAGTTCACTTGGTGCAAACTTGTTGCATATTTCCATAATCGACATAAAAAAATTACTTCTGATCGCTCTCAAGGTAAGGTGTGGAGTGATTATGCAATGGAGATCTATACCAAAAATGCGCAGAAAATTCTAGGAAACACTTTGAGGAATTTTAATCATGAAACTGGTGTATATCAAGTGGTTACCCCGTACAACGACCATAGAGGTGGAGGGGGAAACCACAGTCATGAAGTGCATGCATTTGCTAGAACATGTGGTTGTGGAAAGTGGCAAAACATTAAGATCCCTTGTTCACATGCAATTAAAGTTCTTCAAGGTTTGCACCTCGATGCGACCAGCTATATTGACCCATGTTACAGTTTGGACAACGCCATTCAGACATATGCACATCAATTTGAGGTGCCAAAGTCAGAGTCATTGTGGAGGGACGTTCGCGGACCACAGTGGGTGCCTGACCCATAGCTGTTGAGGGCGAAAGGTCGTCCTGTAAAGTCAAGAATAAGAAATGAAATGGATGGGGTACGGCGAGAACGGGGAAGCCGGGGGCTTGATTCGGACTTGAGGGAGATTCAACTGAGGCAGCAATGTGGAGTTTGTCATGAAGAGGGGCATAACCGCAGAAGATGTCCTAATGCTCGTGGGGCTTCGACAAGCGGTTCCCGTGGGGCTTCGACAAGCGGTAGTGCTACAAATTAGGCAAGTGCTATCGCTATTTTTATATAATATGCTCAAAGTTTCATTTGCTTCTTGTTCTTCGTATTTGGGAACTAACGATCGTATTTTAATGTTTGTCAGGCGAGCGGAGACAGAGCCTTTGGAATGGCATTGTACATGGGAGTTGTGGTTATCTTCGGTATAGACAAGTGCTAGACGACTATGTAGACTATGTTGTATCGACTGAACGCTTATTTTGTTTATGGTTGAATGTTGTTGTAATTGAACTATTTGCTAGCAAGTGTACTCGTTGCATTAGTTGTGTTATGCAGCGTTTGCCTATAATGCCAGCAATGATAGTACTTTGGCAAGTTCAATGATAGGTAGTAATGTAACTCTGTGGCTCTCATGTAGTAGTTAAAATTGTCTAATTTGCAGCTAAGAGGCCAACTATAATGCCCATGAATAGTAGCTGTTTTAATCCAGTTTTTCGCATCTGATATACGCCCTTTCATTGGTACCTTTGGATATTACGTTCGTATCTAGTTGTTTACAGTGCCCATGTGATGCCAGATTTGGTTTACTGATGCAGGTTTGGGAAAAAAAATTCTGGGTTGCTTCTGCAGCTAGGGGGGGTGGGGGGGGGGGGGGAAAAAAATTTCCAGTAGAAATCGAGTGTTTGAACCTCGATTTCCACTGGAGTGGCATACTCGTATTTAACTGCCATTATAAATCGAGTCTCTAAGACTTGATTTATAACGGATTTATTATGATCATGCCACCCGAATGGAAATCGAGTTTCATAGACTTGATTTCCACTGGGAATTTTGCCAGTGGCAGTTGCCAGTAAATAATTTTGAAGTCTCGGCCTGGCGTACTCGCTGCTAGTGAACTTGAGTTCTGAATAGAAATCGAGTGTCTAATACTCGATTTATATGGTTTTTTGCTTTTTCTTTTTTGTTTTTTTTTAGAGCATGGAACTCGAGTATATGATACTCGAGTTCCACTGGAACTTTGACGGCCCCCCTCTCCCACAAATTGAACTCAGTACTACCCTGCATCTTCTCATCTATTCATGCCTTTTATGAGGCCTTGTAAGGAAAAAAAAATTCCTGTTTTCTATAAGTTCTTATGCAGCTTAGCCAGTTATTGGCTCCAACAATATGTAAAATTAATGACATTTGGGCTCAAACTCTTAGTCCCTAGTATCGACAAGCCACAATCCAAATGTACATGATCGAAAACAACTTTTTGATCTTTACCCAATTCAATGCTATTGATTTCTTTTGCCAAATCAAAAAAAAAAAAAAAAAAAAAAAAATCCTTTCAACCTTGATAGTTTCCAAAAGCTACATGAAAGTAGGTACATATCCAAAGAGTGAAAGGCTAGCACCATGTCTATCCAATCATTCTAAATAAATTCATCTGTATTCGTTGTCCTCTATACATCTCTTGGACTCAATTTTTAACTACTTTCAATTCGTTTTCATCTATACATCTCTTGGTCTCAATTTTTCTTGGGCATAATGTGGCCTGACTCATCCTTGTCAAAGAGATTCACCAACTGATCTGTCTGAATGCTCCCCTTCCTCCAGCACATCAAAAGTTCCGTACTGTGAAGGATCCGAAGCATGCGGCACAGACAGTGTTACAGCCCAACGAATTTGGCCTTGTACTCTTCAGAGTGTTCTCTAGCTAAGGTCTCCTGCCGCTTCATTCTTTGCTTTGCTAGAATTTGCATGGTCTGATATTTCTGCAGCATTAACAGAAGCTCCTCCCACCACTGCCTACTAACTTTTTGTTCGTTTTCCTGTACTCAGGGTACTTGTCAACAAATTTGGCCATGTCATTTGCAGAAATTCAAAATGTTGGAATGATGGAATGTTATACCTCAACCCATCATGCTAATTTAGTAACATAATATCTCGTAAAGCTGAATTTATCAAGCCTCATGCAAACCTATTGTCTGGATGCTCTGGTTTCTCATTGAAATCTGCTGAAATTCATCTACCAATCGATTGATATTCATCCCAATATCTCCAAAATTCTCATACATGTTAGCTTTGAAAAAGGCATCTTGTTCTGATGACAACACAGCCTCCTGTTAGTGTGAATTGAACAAAGATCAGTTTCTTAGCAACGTAAAACATAAAAATTAATATGCGCACTATAACGAGAAATGCAATTGCAACCTGTTGATCCTTTGGAAGTTTGCCACTGTTTCTCAAATCCACCTTGTTGTCTTGAATACCCCTCGAGTATCATGAACCATTGCCTATGGAACATGATGTGATAAATGAGTTCAGCTCTCTTCCTATTACTTACAATGATCTTTATTGTACCATGGCAAACCATATAACTAATCTTTATTGTTGTAGAAACCAATTACGCTTATTTAAGCCAAGGAAACAACCACCTTTTCATAATTAAGAAACTACAAACAATATATATAGTACCATGGTACCTTCAGGATTACACACATTCATTTCAATTTATTCTAATATATAAAACCCCATTCATTTCAATAAAGGTGAGATTGAGGGTCCTAAGCCTAGAATTAAGCAGTTAGTCTTCATCACCATTTCCATTCTAAGATGCAGATACATACATATATAGCAACAGACGCCCAAACTACACCTCAGTTTTGAACCTCTTTAATCTCTCATTTAACAGTGATGAAAATTAAAATGTATACCCTATCAGAAATTTCCAGCCATGTTACGCATAGTCAATGAGAAGAAATCGGAAAATTTGAAAACAAGAAAGAAAAAGAAACTAGTCAACAACATAAATAGCACACATGCCACTACTATACCTCAGTTTTGAACCTCCTTTATCTCTCATTTAACTGTGACAAAAATTAAATCTCAAAGAATTATCAACAGAAGATTCAAACCTCGTTACACATAATTGAAAAGAGCAAAAGTAGGGAAAAAGAAAAGTCAGAATGCGGCATAAATAGCAACATATGCTGATACCGCACTTCAGTTTCAACCTCTTTCAACTCTTATTAATAGTGATAAACAATTAAATTTATAATTCCATTCAAATGAAGTTTCCATTACACACAATTGAAAAGAGTAGAAAAAAAAAATGTATTTATTTATTTAACAACATAACATACTGAATGCCTTATATTCCAGGCCTGGAGTACTTACATCTGTTCTGGCTTGGTTTCAAAGAAGTGGACCACTACTTTCTTCCAATCAGCTGCAAACCCCAAACTCTGCGGCTCTCCCACTTGCCATTAGCAATCAACTTAATAAGCCAACTTGAATATTCAGCTACCCCATCCTTAATTTGTAAAGATTTCCTAAATACTTCAAATTGTAGATTGGTGTTTTATGTGAAAACCAAAAGGGGAATCAATGAATCATCTTCTTACACAATGCATCATCTTCAAATTTGCTTTGCTGCCAATTTGTAAAGTTTCCTAAAGAATTACAAAATGGTATGCAAAGACATTATATGATTCTAAACACTCAGGAATGGAGTCACAATTTGTAAAACCCCACGCCCTAGACCAATCAAACAACAATCTAGACATTATAAAAATATATAAATTATGAAATTAACTACTCAATCTTAATGAAATGACACAGACCATTAATTGTTTCCCTAAGAAATGCCTGAAATTATTGAGTATCAGTTCTACTAATTGTAGTGGTTAGTTTAAAGTGTTACTTTAATTTACCTACTTTTTAACAAGAATTATACCTGTAATCAAATTCAAAGAAGTATATACAAGAACCAACCTCCTCAAATTGTGCCGAGAGAGCACTTCTAAAAACTACTGTCAGTCTCAATCATTTAGAGTTTTAGATGGTGTATATTGTTAGCACTAGCAATAACAGCTGCTGACAGAAACATATATTCTAAAATTTCAATGTCAAAAGTACCTCAAACAGCTGATTTATATTATCTGCTGTCTTTGCAGATGTTTCAATAAAAAACATTCCATTCTTCTCCGCATAGTCAATGCCAACCTGCAAGCCAAATACTGGACCAGTTATATCTAGAAAATGGATATAAATTTGTGGTATACAGAATGCATCAAACCGAGGAGAATTTCACTCACCTGAACCGGTACTTCACGCTTCTCATTAAGATCAGCTTTGTTACCAACTAAGGCCATGACTATATCAGGACTACCATGTTTTTGTAGCTCCTGTAAAATGCCAAATCCATCAATTGGTTGGAAAAGCATATTAAACTGCAACCATAGGAACTAAATTACCAAACTTAATGAGAAATGCAGTTTATTCCATTCACATAACAGTAGTGCATACACTGCATTTGATCTTCTTTTTCAATGCTATTTTTTTTCTTTTTTTTTTTTTGATGACAAAGGGAACCTTTCTAAAGAAGAGCCCTTTAGACTTGCCTCTAGCCAGTAAAACTTATGGGCAACTAACCCCACCCACCAAAACCAATTGTCACGAAATTCAGGGGCATTCACCCCCTACATTAAATCTTTGTTACCAGCCCAAGCCGCCACTGAAAACATATCTGTTAACAAAGTTTACCAGATAAGAATACCTCAACCAGATTCTTTTGTTTAAAACTTTATGCAATAAAGAATATTAGATTAGAAGCTGTGTTGCACCAACACATTTTCTTTATACTGGTTTGACTCAAAGCTGAGCACCTTCCAATGTTTTTAGTTTCAAGGGGACAAAGGGGGGCGGGGGCAAGAAGAATATTAGGAATAAACTTGGAATTTCTTTCTCATGTCAAGCCATTAAGAAAATTATTGATAATTAGAAGTTTTAAAAAGGTTTGACCATCGATACAAATAAATTATGGCTCAAACTTCAATTCTATATTAGGTGCTCAATCATCAATGTACAACCCCATGATCATAATAGTTTTGTACCCTCATAACAAGGTTATTATATTGCTTTATCCTGTCCATAATTAAATGGTGCAGGGAAAAAGAAAACAAACAAACAATAAAATAACTAACACTACGCAATCCCTGAAGATTCTACCTTAACCCAATATTGTGCTTTGGCAAATGATTCTGGGCTTGTTATATCATATACAACAACTGCAACTGCAGCACCTCGGTAGTAAAGTGGCGCCAATGCAGCATACCTGAATAAGACAAAATCAACAATTAATTTTCTCGTGCAAAAAGTGGCATGCATGGGCAAGGGAGATGGGGTAGACGTCCAATAGAAACAAGGACCTTATAAGATGAGCTTCTGCTATGATATATAAATCTTAAACTTTTATATATTGAAGCATGATTTGACCACCATACCTCTCTTGGCCAGCAGTGTCCCATATTTCAAACTTAACCGTTGTAGAGTCTTGTAAAGCTATTGTCTGTGATAAGAATGAAGCTCCAACGGTAACCTGAAATTATTTAAACCACCAATTGTAAGTGTATCATAAATTAACCTCTAGGGCTAGGAGGAAGGATAGACACCCATATCCATTCACATAGATCATTATAAATAAATAAAGCTAACCATTTTTTTTATGTACTTTACTACAATACAAATTTAAATTAACATATTTTACTTATCAAAAAAAAAAAAATTGCTTACCTTGGAAGTTGGGTCAAATTGACCACGAACAATGCGAAGAACAATATAGCTTTTACCAACACCAGAATCACCTAACAAGACCAGCTGCACACAGCGACAGATGCAAAGGTGAGTTGCATTTACTCATAACAGGATTAATACAATAAAATCATTATCAATTTCACAAAGACCTGTAGGTTTTATCTCAACCTCTTTCTCCTATGCCCCATCATGGACAAAATTAAAATAAAAAAGCCTTTCAGTTGGCCAATTAATTTGGTCTACTACTATACTACATTGTGAATCAACTGGAAGCAATAAAGCTGAAATATGGTACCAATTGCGAATAGCCCAATCTTTACACCTTTTTTAGTGAATATTTTTATAAATGCAAATAGTCCAATCTTTACACATTTTTTGCACAAGTACATTATGAAAAAAGACCACGTCGGACCTGATCTGGAGGCCATAATACACTAATGGTACTGCAGTTAAGCAACCAGATAAGAGTCAGGAAAAGATACTCAACTCTAGCAAGTCACTCCAATAGGATTTGAAGAATGGCAATTCAAACCTTCCTAAGATGTTAAAAGGGAAAAACAATACTAAATTACTAACCAAAACCAGGATTCTCTCTGAGCCCACATTTCATTTCTGACGGCAAGCGCCACCCTCCTCCATGAGCTTCTTCCTCAAGTTCTGGATACACTTCGATTTCGGCCTCTCTTTCGGCTGCTTCTTCCTCTTTCTTTGCCTCAACAGCTGAAGGAGTAACTAATCAAAACGCACACACAAACAAAAAATTCCCAACAAAACCTTCCAAGCTCAAAACTTTATTTTGTTACACATACCCTATCTCTCGTCAAAGGCAATGCAGCCTTCCCTTTCGTTGGCTTTGTGACAGTAACCGTACCAACAACAGAAGACCCATCAGCCACCTCTGCCACCTCTACAGCCACAGCACAAAATGAAAACCTTCCTACAATCCAATTCTACGATTCACTAGCTATCGAGTTTCAAAATTAACACAATTGAATACCACAAACATCATAACCAACCAAAATTCACATCAAATACGCAATAAAAGGATCAAAATTGAACTCTTACTTTACACCTTGAGTCCCATCGAAAGTGCACAAACCAATCTGTGGCCAAATTTTCATTCGTTGGTCCTGGCAAAGTATAATGTTGGTATTAGAATTGAACAAGCATACACCATACAACAATTAGTTCAACCCACAACCTCACCCTACGTATAACTCTTACAAAGGTAGAAGGTACCATTTGAGTTACCTTTTTTGAACTTTACGCCGTCTGGTATAATGAGGAGGAGGTCTTGCATGTCCTTCGTCAGATGCCTCGGGCCCAGCTTTGTGTCCATGTTTGTGCCCCCCTGTCCCACAAGGAGGTGCCTTTGATATGCGTTTTGGCCGACCTTCCGCTACTGCAGGTAACCCAACAGCCTACTCAGCCTGAACATGAGGTGGATCAATGTCTGAAGAAGGGACAATAGACATACTGTGGGAGGGTGGCTCCTGGTGCATGTCAGGAGGGGTTGGATCAATACCCAAGTCAAAGGACGGAATGGGTGACAGCTCAGGAAATGACCGTGGAGTGGGTGGACGGATGTCAGACCCAGGACATGGATGTGGGGTGGGTCGAGGGATGGTAGGGCTAGGGGATGGAAGTGGGGTGGGTGAAGGGATGGTGGGGCTAGGGGGTGGATGTGTGGTGGGTGAAGGGATGGTGGGGCTAGGGGGTGGATGTGGGATCGGTGAAGGAATGGTGGGGCTAGGGGGTGGATGTGGGGTGGGTGAAGGGATGGTGGGGCTAGGGGGTGGATGTGAGGTGGGTGAAGGGATGGTGGGGCTAGGGGGTGGATGTGGAATGGGTGACGGGATGGTGGGGCTAGGGGGTGGATGTGGGGTGGATGGAGAGGGATCGGGAGTAGGGACAACCCGAGGAGTAGCAACAGGCGGACGAGACTGACGTCTAGCAGGAGCTGTGCTCGTGCTTGGGCTCTCAGTAGTGCTTGGCCTCTGAGTAGTTGCTGCCGCAGGAGTAGCTGCCTCTTCATTCGGGTCCTCAGGGATAGGAGGTTGTACACGGCCAATCTCCTGCACTGCCTTCAGCACATCGGTAATGTTCTTGTGGTCCTCCGTGCCCACTGGGTGACGCCTCAACAAACGGACGTATCCTTCAATCTACACATGGAAAAACCAAGTACATTAGAAATGCAATACGAAAGCCACAATGCCAATGAATAATAAAATAAATGTTGGTTCTGATTTGGTTCTGCTAGTAATAATTGCAAATTATAGGGAGACCAAGTGTTACCTTTGACTAAATTTAAATTATCTTTTCAATTAAAGATGTAGGTAGCGGATGGCGTAAACAATAATGCTAATTAAAAATTAAAATGAGCAGAATATTGAAAATAATAAAAATGGAAAGAAGAATGTATACCATAACTCTAAAGGCAGAAATAGGAAATATGACCTTATAGCATCTCAAATTATATTTTTAAATCAACAAAGTTCTCTATAAGGTAAATCAACAAAATTCTCTATAAGGAATCTTAAGCAGACAACAATTTAAAAGGGAGGTTTGATGCTTAGCAAACATATGCACATATATCATGTTCTCGAAACAGTGGTTTCATGCTAAGAAGTACGGTAAGACGTAGAACACATGGAGAAGTTACCATTATAATCAATCTATCACCGGGGATATCGATGAACCTCCGAGTTATCCTTTTGAACCAGTCGAAGTACTCGTGGTGTGGAGGCATGTCACCAAGAACTGCTTGACAACGCCGTTGAAGGCGATTACCCCACTCCATGATATGTATAGCATGTCTCTGCATCCAATTAACACCGACCTTCCCCCGTAAATCAATTTGATGAAGCACTGTGTTCGTGTCAACATCGCGGGGAATTTCTTGGATCATCCCGAATTGACGAACAACACGATCCGGTGTATGTAACTCTACTAGGTGGAAACATACAAGCGGAACCGTTGCCGTCCACACGGCCCTCCCTGTAACGCACCACGGCAGAAGGTACTCTAAATCAGCTTCATACGGCTGCCACACCACCTACAACAGCCCAAACAGACGTACGCAACACATTAGGCAACTATCTTTAAGAATCAAAGTTCACCAAACGTAAATATTGTTCCTAAACATGTTAAACAAGGCATTTTCATACCTGGCCTGGCAACATTGAAGCTATTTGTTGGCGATACCTGTCCCTAAAGATGTGGGCGGGCCTGTTTTTCTTGTTTGGGACCCACACCCACCTACAATCAAGAACAAAGGATCAATATCTAGAACTTTCCTACTAAGATAATGTTATGATTAAAACTATAATGTAATCACATATAACTACTAAGATAATCTTATAGATATTTAGTCAATTAATAGTATCACTAGACATTTAGTAACAGTCCTTATAAAAACAGAGCACATACAAGCCACATGACAGTCACAAAATTAGAGTATATTAACGTAATTATATATATTGAACCTCTGTTTAAAATTTGTTACTGTTGACATAAATAATTCTGACAAGCCTTGAAAATAAATAAATAGAATCAAGTTACATAATTGTGGGGTTAGGTAATGATTACATAATGTATATGACGTGTATGAGATAGAGACTTACTTAAGGGATAGTGGACCACACACTGGAGGACCATAAGCACCCACTGGTGGGCCACGCTCAACTGCCGGGCACAAATAGGGGAACCTGACCCACGCCCAATACTGGACCAACAGTAAGCACCCACCAATCTGACTAGCTTTCTTATCACTTGCCCTGCATAACTCTTTGTACAACCATGCAAGGCAAGCACTTCCCCAACTGTACCTTCGTGGGTTGCGAAGGTCTTCCAACTGCTGCACCCACATTAGATGCACCCTATCGCTGGATTTGTCCATGAAGATTGTGTCTCCTAGTAGCGCTAAGATGTAGCATCGTGCATACTTATGCACCTGATCCTCGTCAGCATTAGGCAGCAATGCATCAGCAACTTGCTCTAAAAGCCGTTTGATGAGAATCCTTTGGCCATCAAGTTGCTTTCTCTCATCATTTACAGGTTGAAAGCCAAGGAAGTCTTGGCACACAGTCACCCAGATTTTCTCCATGCTCCCTGTTATAGCCTCGCCGTCAACAGGAAGTCCAAGGAGAACCTCCACATCTTGCAATGTAATGGTCACCTCACCATATGGCATGTGGAAGGTGTGAGTCTCGGGCCGCCATCGCTCCACTAAGGCCGTTATCAGGCCATGATCAATCTCTCTACCCGGGAGCCTGAGGAGTCCCTCCAAACCAAGTGCCTTGATGATGTCAACGACTCGGTCGTCCACCATTGGCTCTCGATTGGAGAACTTTTCATTACGGCTACGGCAAGTAAGGGACTCTGGATCCTGCACAAAACATAACCATGGATTAATATATGACAGCAAGTTCGTGTACATTGTATGAATTAAATGCATGTACTTGCTTCACAATCTGTAGTGTTGTGTTTTACCTGCCCATTCCAAATAACTTCAGACTAATGGTTGAGCTGCTGTGTCAACACCGACCCGTCAATGGGTCCAGGCTTTGCATGGTTAATTTGTCCAGCATTTGCAGCAGCCATACTGCATAAGAATGATAAGCATTTAGCATGTAATAGAGATTATGATGCCTAGACGTTTGATTTGCTGACTATAGAATTGAAACGGGTGTAAAGCTATACGGGAGATGGCAGAAGCAAGCTTGTCAATTAAAACAAGTTGTAGAGTTGATGATAGCTTTGTTTCAAGTGGCAAATGCAATGTAAGGATGATCTTCACTAATTGGGGTCATCAATCCATATATTGATACCCAATGATGCTGCTATTCAATTGTTAACTTCTCAAAGAAGAAGCTGCTCTTAGTTTTCAATAAACTTTTTAATGTTGCGGTTTCTCAAAGTGAAAGTTATCCTTAATTGAGCCTTGTAATTTTTTTTAGACAAATTTGAGTGAAGTTTTTTGTGTGCTCGAGGCCATTATGTGATAGAATATTTAAGGTCAATTAAATAAAGATCTAACTTTCCATGATCCTTGTGGCATCTACCCATTTTCTTGACAGCTAAATTCTAGAGCATTATTATTGTCTTGCTATGACAATCTGGATTTTAAATTGATAGGAAGCTTAGGTTTGTTTGAAACTCTAGTCTTTTAAAAGGTACACATCCTGTTTAACTTCAACATCATATTTCTAGTCCATTGCTGTGTGAGTTTCACTAGGTTCCAAGATGTGTGATACACCATAGGTGAGACACCTAGAAACCCTTGATAAGATTCAAACATTTCCTACTGTTTCCCACAATTAAACCTAATGTAAGTATCCTTAATTCCTCTAAAAAGAAGCTTCCCAAAAGAAAATTCCATCAAATTTCCTTTTTCCTTTGACCATCAAACCTCATTAAAAGTTTAAAGCATAGCCAACCAAACCTATCCATGATGCTTAGCTCACCTACATCAACTACAGCAAACCCTAATCTCTAATTTAATGAGCCATCCTGTAGAAGTGGACTTGGGAGCAGGCTCATAATCTCTCACGTTTGATAAAATAATAAATGAACAACTGCTGGTACTTGTCTACCTTTTATAAAATTATTTATGATCAATGACCTTGAGTATTATGTGGTCAAAACAGAATCACATTTCCTTTTTGTTCTTTTATCTCGCAAATGTTTAAGTTTTCTTCTGTCCAGCAAGCACAAGATTAATTATGCTTACCCACATATGGTTTGGGATGAGTTTGATTTGCCAAATTGTGGTTTCAAAGGTTACACTTTATCCACCTCAAAAAGTTTGCAGCCCAAATTTTTTAAATAAAAGAATGCCATGAAACAAAATAGCAACTTTATTATAATCTGAATACAATAAATTTATATATCAAATGCAAATACAAATAAACCTCATGTGGGTGAAGTGCAATATGTTAATCCTCAGGTTGGTAATTCAAACTTAACCTAATTCATAGGTAGATGAAGTTACACTACTTTCAAAGAACTATTCTGCTAAGTGCTAACTTGGTTGGGTGTTATTTAAACCTCATCTATAAGAAATCTGAATGAGATATGGGCCACTTACCCTATTTAGTCTTCAACAAATTCAATAAAACACACTGGTCATAAATTTAGTGAATTGTAGTAAAAGATCTTCCAAGTTTAGATGCCAAGGAAATTGCTGTATACAATTGGATGCAAATTTGGCAGTAACTGCAACATTTGAAGGCAATGAACAATAAAACTACAACAAAAAGCAAGCCTTACTCCTAAAATTTTGAGTTCAGCTATGAATCCTCAACGAACGTAAATTTTGGATAAGAATAAGAATACCATAACACTTACACATACCAAAACAAAAAAGTTCGGTAAAACTTGGTTCAATCGGACAGAGTATGCATATGTACATACATATATGTTATAAAGGAACTTGATTTTTTTTTTCAACCTGTACAGATTCAGGCACAAAATTGAGCATTTGGACAAGTCCTATTTTGGCCTAAATCAAGCATTTGGAAAAAAAAATTCAGAAATAAACACAAAGAGAGTATGTCACTATGTTCTCAGTCTTCCATTTAAAACTACAAATTTCATAAGCTACGGATTCAATCAAAACTGTCATGTTAGAGAAAGGGTACTGAACCTACATAAATGATAACTATTTCCACCATCGAATTTAGTAAAAACTCAGATCTTAAACCATAACAAAGATAATGAGCCCATGTTCAGTTTGATAGTTAAAAGCAAAAGATACAGTCAGAAACTGAACAAAGCAAAACAACAACGAATAAGAATGAAGTCTGAGAGAAGACGATGAGTGAGAGAAGATGGTGAGTGAGACAAGACGGTGAGTGAGAGTGGAGAGGGTGAGTGAGAGAGTCGCTCAGAGCTGCTTACTTGAGAGAAGACGGCCGGTGAGTGAGAGCATGAGATTAGGTGGGAGAAGACGGTGAGTGACAGCGGAGAGGGTGGAGTCTGTGCGAGAGAGAGGATGAGAGTGAAAGTGAGAGTGGAGAGTGAGTGAGAGGCGTTAAATTTGAAAAAAAAAACCCTATTAGAAATCGAGTCTTAGAGACTCGGTTTCCAGTCAGGAATCGAGTCTCTAAGACTCGATTTCCACGTGGAAATGACTCCACGCTGGACCTGATCAGATCACAAAAACCGAGCCTCAGAGACTCGGTTTATAAGCCTAAAATCGAGCCTCTGAGGCTCGAGATGTTATTAACTGATATACTTTAGCAACGGTGCTTACTAACTGAATAGTTCCCAAATTGGGCTCATTTCCCAATTTTCGCCTTATTTACATACTCATGTCTATTGTAGGGAGTATTATTTTCATCTAGTATCTAGAGCTCATAATCGAACTTGCCAGCAATTTATAGCAACTGTTAGCGTTAGCGTAATTGTGAGCTCCATATACAGTGTTGGCTCACTTCTTTATGGCATATGCTTTTAGGACTGAAGATTTGTAAATGTATCAATATTCTAAATTTCCATAGTGTTTATAAATATTAACTCGAAGTGATATAAAAAAAATGAGGAAAAGTTTCCAACTTCTTCAAATACTAGCCTTAGGTTCAAACAACACAACAAGTCCTTATGAAAACGGTTATATTCAATCCCTTAATCAAGCTCCTTCGATTGGATACACCTTCAAAAAGAAAAAAAAGGGAAAACAAAATTCCATAGAATATAGTAGTTCTGTATATATACAACTTTTTAGAGTTAGTCATATGCATTACAGGAGTTCTCTTTTGCTATTTGGTGGCCATTTATCAATTCAATAACTTTAAAAAAAAAAATTCTATAAAAAAATTTATAATTAAGGTTTTTAGCCATTTTGTGAATACTTTCTACCTTAAATAATTCCGATTTATGTGGAAAAGGAGTAAATCTTAATACTTTCTTCCTTATTGCTAGGCCATAATCTAGTTATTTGTGAATCAAGAACGTCTAATTATAGATTCAAGCAAATTCTAAATAATTCAATCAAGATTTTCAAGCCAAGAAACGCAATCCAATCACACAAGTCAAAGGGGCAGACAAGCACCAAGAATTGCATGCAAAATCCCCAATGCAAAGGGAAAAACTTTGGGACAAGACAAAACAATCCATTACAATAAAATAGGGTTTAATGTCTCCTCAAGTTTATGCACATACGCAACAATTGGTGACAATACTGGGAAACATTACTCTTGGTATTATAATGCAGTAACTGGCAAAAATTACTATTTCAACTAAGATTTTTTGCCTTAAATGATATTTGATACTACAGTGGAAATCAAGAAACCAAGCGCCACAAGTTCATTATTGTTTTAATCCAGATCTGCATAATTTATCTAATTAATCACTTCGCTAAATAACTAGGTTAATCAACTTGTGTTAAGGGGTCTAAAAACACACTCTCTCTATGGTAGGTGGCAGGTTGACTTGTGACAGTGAGCAAGATTATGGATTTGTTAGGAACACATTTATGAGAAACATGCAATACATGTGTTTGGTTTTTTTTTTTTTTTTTTTAGTCAGGCCAAACAGTATTGCAGACGTAATTAACTAAACAGCCATAAAACTCACTCATGAAAGGAGAAAAAAAAAACGTTCTTAAAGAAATATATCGTCCAAAGTGAAAGGAAAGGGAAAAAAAATTTTGGCTACAATTTCGGATAGTACAATTGTTAAGTAAAAATTTTCATATATATGCATCCTTACATATAATTAATTAATTTAATGTCAATCTTTGTTTAGGGGAATGGGCTGAATAAGTAATGACAATACTCGGTCCTTAGTTTCATGGTTCCCAACACCATGTCCATCTCCGTGCTGGTACATGCATTGGGCCATCCTGGCAAGGTTCAATGCAATTTCAATAAATATACGAGAGAAGGGAGAACTCGCAAATCGGTCTTCATTCATTTTCTTCCATGTTGCACTAATCAAATACTTTATATACTCACGGGCATCTTCTTCACTTACACCGGTTTCATTCATGTAACACTGGATTGCTTTTGGGACATCACCTCTTTTTAACTCATCCTGAGTTTTTACATATATAAAAATGGATGTTAGCCTATGTTAGTGCAAAGTATTCAAAAGATTCATGATGAAACTCTTAAGATTGTGTAGTTTGTGAATAAGGAACCTTGTGAAATTAATGGATAATCCATTGTTTTTATTTTTTATTTAAAAAAAATCGAATCATTCTTTCTCTAAAGTTTAAATTAGTAAAGGTAATTCTAACATAAATGCACTCCATATACTCCGTTTAAAATTCATTTTCTTTCCCTTGTGTGTGTGTGTTTCTAAAAAAATTAAAAACTTTAATAAGAGTAGTTTTGAAAATGTGTATATTTTTAATTAGAAGTTAGTATATTAAATGATGTTCCCTTAAAATGTTAGATTGTCTAAAGAGGACTAACAATATAGGAGGGAGGAAGTGTCTGTTTGTTTCTATACTACCCTGTAATTTCAAATTTAAATGACATTGCTTATATGTGTGGATGGTGGCAGTCCCTTCCTTTGTTTAGCACCAATTGTTGTTATACAGTAATGCTTGATTTATTGACTATCAATTACTTTTCTTTCAACAAAAAAATAAGATATATCTTTAGATTTATAATATTTAATATGAATCATGAAATTTATTTTTTTGAAAGTTAACATACCGTATATGTTCCAAGATCATCTGCAAGTCGTAAAATTGTTGATGACCAACGGATTATGTTGGGGTACTCTTCTAGGCAATCCAAGGCTTCCTTTGTAATTGGATTTGTGACAAAAAAATAAGCATGCACTAGTATAGTTGGTCCTGATATTGAAATCCATGCATTCTCAATGTATTCTTGTAGACTCGGTGTATATTTGTTGTAGTACCACTTTGCCTCCACCAAATAAGATCTACATAAATCTACCCACTGCAAATTTATTGTGGAAAGATGAATTAGGGGTAGTATAACACAAGGTATTCAAGAAAAAAAAATGTTGAGAATTAATATTGATGAATTTAGAAGTCAATTCCATACCGCTTTTTTGAGGTATTCAATGATGTGGAACCTTTGTTCCTTCAGAGTGTCCAAAGCCATTTCATTAACTGAATTATGTAAAGCAAGGAAACATATCTTCATATAATCTGGGAGTTGATCCATTGCATTGATATCCCATCTGGTATCACACAATGTAGCCGCAAGTGATCTATATGTTAATATAGCGTTCAAGCAAATGAGGCATAGTGTCATTAATACTAATAATTATTTTATGTTTCTGGCATATGCACCATTCCTGTCGTAGCATATGAACCTCATAATTGTGAGACCCACATATTGTGAGAGCAGTGATATATATATATATATATATATATTAGATGCATGGGATGCCTTGTCCATTAATACAAACCTTTCAACAACATCTGTGAAGAGCTCAAGTTCATCCAAAGTTCCATATACATCATAAACATCATCAATTGTTGTTATCAGTGCAAAGACCCTGGTAAACATTCTCCTACAATATCCAAATTGAGGTTGAAATATTAATCCCACTGTCCAAAAGAAATTCTCCACCACTCTATCCCTCGCAAAACTCAAATTCTCTGCAAGGCCTGTGCTCTTCCACCACCTTTGTATGAATCGAAAAAGAACAAATGAGTGTTAGAATTATAGCAATTAATGCACTTTGGCACATTTCAATTAGGTAAAGCAAACAATAGCATAAATTTTTAGGCTATAAATTATTTGATATTTATTTCTCCTGATGCCATGAGATAGAATGTTACGTTGACACTTGTTTTAGATCTGCTCTATGGGCTGCTTGTACAATGTTGAAATCCAATTCTGCAAACTCAAGCAAGATAGGGTTCACGTCTTGATTATGTCTATATATGTCAATGAACCATCTTGCTTCCAACCTAAGCATCCTCCAATGCAGTGGGAGCTCCAAGGAATGGTTTACTATAGCAGCAAGATTTTTTTCTTTATTCTGCTTAACGTATTCTTCTAGATGTTTGGTTGAGAAATCTCTTGCTTCTTCCAAGATATTTTCACCTTCTATCAAAAAGAATGAGGCTTCATATAAGGATAGCATGCCCTTGGTATCCTCACAAAGGCATGCCTTGAACATCCCTCTCTCATCCTTGAAACTATTGAAAACTTCTGCAATGAGCAACACCAGAGTGTTAACATAAATGACAGGTTAGGCATTAGGGTAAAAAATTAAGTCTATACATTAGGTTTCCAATTAAATTCAATAAGGTGCATTGACCAATTCAACGCTACTAGTATTATATTATTCAAGTGGAGTTAAATTCAAGCATATGATTTATTAGTTAATGCAATCATATGGTTAAATTTAATGAAGAACTTAAGTTGTAGGGCCTATAGAACTGAATCCAACTTTCAATATCCACCTGTGATTTTTTTCTTTTTTTTTTTGTTAGATCCTCAAATACCTTGAGAGACACTATATCCATGTTGTCTTAGGAGTCTAAATTTAAGAGCTGTGGCATACAAATTCTCCGCCTTCCACGTATCACCATCATGATCATTATTGTACACACCATCTAATATTCTTTTAATTTCTTCTTCAAAGTGATAAGATAATCCTAGTCTTTGCAAGATTTCTATCAACTCAAGTTGCTCCAGAGGGTTCACCACTTTGTGAAGCATCATCCTCACTTGTTCCTTCAACACATTAATTTGTCTAGTGCACGTTTCCCCCTACATCACAATTTTCATCAACAAAGTCTATTCAGTTCCAGTGATAGCTACTACTAGTACTATTAAAAAAACTTACAAAGAGATGCTACCAACACCCTAGCATATATTTAGAAACCCCATAATCAAATTTTATGGCTTAATCACTTTTAATCATAAACTACCAATTAGTTTAATTAATGTAAGTGATTAACCAAATTTCATATTGCAAACATAACCACACATGAACTAAACCATATAAAGAAAACAATATGAAAATGCAGAAAAATAAACCAAACCATGCTAAACACCAAGAAGTGTTTAGGAAGAGGAAAACCCAAGCACCCGGGTCGAAAAACCTCCCCCCCCCCCGCCCCAACACAATCGGAAAATCTCCATTAGCATGAATAGTTGCAAGATATGAAAGAATATGAACCCCCAAGCTCATATCCCCCTATAAAATTGTGCCCTTCAAGCTCTAGTTAGCAATTGACTTCACAAAGCCCTTTTTTGATCTAATTGACCAGAGACACCATTGTTGGGCCGCCAACAGAAAGCCACCAAAAGATTTGAATTTGAAATGACCCCAAAGATTTCCAAACTTTCAACACAACTCACAACAGTTTGTATTTGGTGAATGAGGGGAAGGTTACAAATTTCTCTCATTGATGTAATAATGGTCAAAGAAATGGAGAAGAGAGGTTCATAGAAGATTTAGCTCTAGGCAAAGGCTATCTCTTTTTCTACAATGTTGGATGGGATGAAATGAGCTCTCTTAAGATCTATATAATCATATCACACTCTCTAGCTAGTCTAGCATGTACAAGATATGAGTTTTGGCTTATATGAAAATACTAGAAAAGCATATCAAGAAAAAATATAACATTCTATCTGCATGCTATTTGCGACCTGATCATTCTCAGACATCCCTCATTATTATCTACCAAAAATCTATCTACCAAAATTCATAAAAGTGCGCTTTCTAGGTTTAGAACCTAGGCACAGCCGGTCAGAGTTAGAGCTAAAATTTGTATTTGTAACCTTCCCCTCACAACAGTTTGTATTTGGCGAATGAGGGGAAGGTTACAAAACTCTCTCAATGATGTAATAATGGTGTAAGAAATGGAGAAGAGAGGTTCATAGAAGATTTAGCTCTAGGCCAAGGCTATCTCTTTTTCTACGTTGTTGGATGGGATGAAATGAGCTCTCTTAATGTCTATATAATCATATCACACTCTCTATCTAGTCTAGCATGCACAAGATATGAGTTTTGGATTATACGAAAAAACTAGACAAGCGTATAAAGAAAAAACAGAACATTCTATCTGCATGCTAGTTGCGACTTGATCGTTCTTAGACATCCCTCATTATCATCTACCAAACCTGGGCACAACCTGTTAGAGTTAGAGCTAAAGTCTAACCGCTAAGCTACGACTGCATGTTGATGATTGACAATAAAAAAGAAAATACTTGAAGTAAACTTAACACAATTCTTTTTTTTTTTTTTTTTGAAAACTATTTAACACAACTCTATTCTACTGAATTAAACTACCCATCTCTAAAAGGGAACATATATAAAAAATTATAATTAAAATCTTTCAAAGATATTCAACTTTACTTCAAAAATTAATCATAACTTTAAATGTTGTCATGTTTTATTATTTTATTTTATTAACTTTCTTATTTAATTTGTAAAATATGCTTGAAAATCATTAAATTTCCCTCATACATATAGATATATTAGTCAATTTTGCTAATTTTATAAATTTAATATTTGTATTTGAGTTTTAATTAAGGGAAAATTATAAAGTTAGTCCCTATCCTTTCCACCAAATGTCAAATTAATCTCTAACTTTTCAATTGTGTCAATTTGGTCCCTAATTTTTTCATTGTCGTGTCAATTTAGTCCATGTCGTTATCCTTAGTTGAATAATACTGATGTATCAAATGAAATAGTAAAAAATTATTTTTACTGTTGGCAGGTCTACGTGATGATTCTATAATATCTGGAAAGTAAAAAAGAGTAGTAGCAAATCACTCGTTTGCAAAGGAATTTGTGGCACAAGGTAGTGCAGGTTTGATCCTAGTGGACTAACTCAGATTTTCTGGGCTGGTTTCTAGACCAGCTTTCGTAAATGGGATTGTTTCTTTTAAACAATGATTTGTCATATGGTTGCTACACACAGAGAGAGAGAGAGAGAGAGAGAGAGAGAGAGAGAGAGAGAGAGAGAGAGAGAGAGACTTTTAGGGATTTTACAACTATTTAGTGAGAAGAATCAGATCTGTATGCAGATTTTAATTTGGGTTTTCTTTTTAAAAGCGAAACTATAATGTTGGTCCCTCAAGTTTCAACTAAACATAATTGGTCTGTCAAGTTTAAAAAATGAGTTGTATTAGTCCTTTTACTAGCTGCCATTAGTGGTGTTACTTACGTGACTAACGGAATAATGACTTGGCATTTTTTTTAATGACATGGCATTTTTTAATTAAAAAAATTAAAATAACTAGTTTCCACCTAAGATTTTAGCAAAGTAAACCAGTTGCAATCTGAAGCCATCAACATCTTTGTCAACTACAACTTCCAAAGCCGAATAGAAGGAACTATTGGAAACTATAGTCACCAATCTTTCATTGGAGAACAGTGGTGACTCTAGGAATTTTCTCCAGGGTGTTCCTATTTCATTTTGAAAAAATTTCGGGTCATTTCGGTCTATTTTGAGTGTTTCGGGATGTTTTGGTATATACTGGCCGAAATTCAAGATTTGGCTAGTAAGAAGTTTGTGCTTAAAAAAAACAAAGTTCTTAAAACCAAAACAAATTTGCATTTTGTACACCAAAAAACCTCAGAAAGAAAAAGAAGAAAAAAAAGAAAAGAAAAGAAAAGAAATGAACAATGTGGTTTATATACTATTAATTGGGTGCCTTTTTTTAACAATGTGTTTTTTTTTTTTTTAAACAAGTGGTACTCTTATTTTTAACTGTCAGCTGATGTTAGCTTTTTGCATTAAGGACACTATTTACCAGAAAAGAAAAAAGGTGTCAATATTTGCTTGGGTGTCCATTTAGAGCATCTCCAGCAAGCTCTTCAAATTTTTGTACTGTTGGAGTGTGAATAGTTCATTTTACCTTTTGTCTACCTACTTTTTTATATACACTTTCCAACAAACTCTTTGTCATTTTCTCTATTTCATTTAAATATTATTTCTTCATTCTTTCTTTAATATTTCTTTTTCAATCTTCTTTCATTCATCTAATTTTAATGAGAAGTGTTACGTCTTTAATATTTTACAATATTTTCACAATAAATCATATATGATAAGTTATTACTTATTTTAATTTGAACACATCACTTAAATATTTTTTTCATCAGTATTAGTTAGTAACAACCCACTACTTTAGATTTATTATAAAAGTATTGTGAAAATATTGTAGTGACATTTCTCAATTTTAATTTTTTATTCTTTATTTTATTTTTCCCTTATCTTTTTTTTTTTTCATCCACACGTTTCTTTTCTTCTTCTTTTTTTTCCTCTTTTTTTCTCCTCCACATCTTTTCTTATCTCTATCTTCACTTTTCTTTTTTCTTTTGTTCTCTGGCACTTCCGTCTGAGCTCCCTTCACCTTACTTTTTTTCTTTTCTTCTCTTCGTCTACTCCACTGGAGCTCTCTTCACTTTTCTTTTTTCTTTTTTCTTTTCTTCTCTTCGTCTACTCTAGAGCATTCAAGAAGCTCTCTCTTTCTTTCTCTCTCTCACACAAACAAATTCTCTCTCATACACACAGATCACCGGTAGAGAAGTGGAGATCGGCGTTCTACATGTTTTTTTTTTTTTTTTTTTTTTGTTCTGGTTTGATTAGTTTTATTTTATTGTTCAGATTTCATTAGACTTATGAGAAAGATTTTTTTTTTTTTTTTTTTTTTTTTTTTTTTTTTTGTGTTTCAAATCTTTCGATTGGGTTTTGTGTTTTTGTTTTGATTATGGTATGTTTTAGTTTGTAACCGTTTCCATAATTTTTTTTTCTTTTTTTAGATTTTAGTTCAAAATTTGTTTGGCATACAAATTTTAAGGGTGTTCCTTTTTCTTTTCTTTTTAAAGGTAAACAAATAAAAAAATTTAAATTATTATATATAAATTTTTTTTTTTCAGGATGAACACCCTGACCTCAACGTGGTGTCGCCACTGTTGGAGAAAAGCTCAAGGTTTTCAATAGCAACAAGATTCCTATTCGGGTTGTTGAGGACAGCAACAAGATTCTGATGCGAATCTCAAACTAGAAAAATTCTATCAAAAGGTCGTCTAATGTGGCTTGCTGGAGTTGCAATCCGATCTTCTCCAATGCAATTCTGCAAGCTTTAGAAGCGTTGAGTATATTCAATGCCCTCAACAACCCGAATAGGAATTTGTTGCTGTTGAAGACCTTGAGTTTTTCTCCAATAATGAAAGATTGGTGACTATAGTTTCCAACAGTTCCTTCTATTTGGCTTCGGAAGTTGTAGTTGACGAAGAAGTTGATGGCTTCCAACAAGGTCAGTTTGCTAAAATTTTATGTGGAAACTAGTTTTTTTAATTTTTTTAATTAAAAATGTCATGTCATTAAAAAAAATGTCAAGTCATTATTCCATTAACCACGTAAGTAACACCACTAACGGCAGTTAATAAAAGGACTAATACAACTCATTTTTTTAACTTGAGAGACCAATTACGCACGCAGGGTAAACTTGAGGGACCAACATTATAGTTTTGCCTTTTTTTTTTTTTAATCTGACTTATCGGGTTGGTTGGTAGCTGACGTGGCATGGAAAATAATTTTTTACTATTCTGTTTGACACATCAGCTTTTTTTCATTCAAGGGATAACGGTAGGGATTAAATTAACATAATACTAAACATGTTAGGGATTAAATCGACACAATTGAAAACTTAAGGACCAAATTGACATTTGGTGTAAAGGATAGAGACTAACTTTGTAATTTACCCTTTAATTAATTATTAAAGTAATTATAGCATCATCACAGTTTGACCTTAGTTGGTTCAACTTTAAAAACCTTAAACCTCTCATTTTACCGATTCTTTGAAGGGTCTAGGTCTAAAAACCATGAGCTTGACTAAGCTCATGTACTTTCTACTAAAATATATTTTGACCCAGAAAAACATATTAAAATGAGAGAAGGAATACCTACAACTTTGTCACTTACCTAAGCCAATAAATGTTAACACTGACCAAAGTAACAATAACAAAATGTACGTACCACATATTCAATCCTTAGGGACTTAATGTAATCATGGGTCCAAGTGGAAGGTTGGTAATTTGCTGATCTCCGCAAAATATCGGGACTATTTGAAATTTTGTTGGCGGCCATGCATTGGACAGGACGAGCAAGGTAGCCATTTCTGGTCCTGGACGTTACAAGTAAGATGGGATCTTTAGATGAGACAGGTACTCTACTGAAATTGTACATAGGGAGTGAGGTAAGTAGTTTAAGAGCCATTGTGATGCTTAGTTGCTTACTATGGTTTTTGGGTGGAACTAATGCGTTACTTGGGAACAATTACTTCAGATATACTCCTTTATATACATCCCTGGGAGGTTATCATGTTTGCTTTAAGAACAAGAAAAATATCCAAGGAATTCGGAGGGATACAATCAATCCATAATTGGCAGTGATTCTGAATGTGTGGTTGATACTTGATAGAATCTCGTACGGCTTCTGGGGAGCCATCTAGAAGATTTTTCTGGTAGTCGAAGATTTTAATTTTTAAAGCAAAAGCTGTAAGAACAAGAAAAATCTGTGATTGATAAGGAATTCACAAAATATCGTCAGATATAAGAAAAATATCCAAGGAATTCAGAGGGATACAATCAATCCATAATTGACGGTGATTCTGAATGTGTGGTTGATAGAATCTTGTACGGCTTCTGGGGAGCCATCTAGAAGATTTTTCTGGTAGTCGAAGATTTTAATTTTTAAAGCATAAGCTGTAAGAACAAGAAAAACAAATATTATAGGCTCATATTTTTAATTTTTAAACCACTTTAATTATATGTTTTAAATTTTAATAATATTTTTGTACGTCATTTTTTAGTAATTTAAAACAAATATTATTAAAATTTATATCCAAAATTATTTTTTAAAACACCACCCCCCCTCCCAACTACTTCTACACTCTTTAACTCAAGTCTTCCCACATCATGTGTCAGTGGGCAGAATGCTACAAAAAGGAAATTTCAAAACTTGTTCCTTTCGTAGTGTATTTTGTTCAATAGTAATCTTTTGTCTCATTTTTTTTATTTCACTTTCTATCTACCAATCACATCGTTTCATGTTTTTTATTTTTATTTTTTCTATTTTAAACTTTAATGATTTTTGTAAGGAAAGAAAAAAAAAAAAAAATATATATATATATATATATATAACAAATTTTGATTGATAGAATATAAGATGAAATGCAAAAAATGAGACAGATGATTTTTATTACATTTTGTCGGTTAGTGCTGCATGTCAAATTGTCCTATCTAGTTGTTTTTGAATTTTTTTTTTTTTTTTAGAAGGGGTTATATTTGATTTACTCAGAGTGGTTTCTAGGACAATAATTTTGACATGGCAAATTTTGAATTATTGTCTATCACTTTCACATAAACTCATAATTTTTTTGGAACAAAATTTAGTTATAAAATTTAGTAGCTTAAGGCTACAACCTTACTCAATATCATTAACATTATTACATATTTTGAAAATTTAACTGTTAGATTACATGTTCTTTATACTCTTAATACACATGTCAAATTTTGTACCAATCGAATATTAATTATTTACTATATGCTTATATTTTATACACAATTTTAAACTATAAAAATTTGTAATTTAAACAGTTTATTAATGATGACATAGTTATTGATCTTTAATTTTCTAAAAATTTTGCAAACATGAAGGATATAAGAAAAAAAATATAATCTAATGATAAATTTAACAAAATTCACATTCAATAAAAAGTTATTGAGTAAGGTTGTAGCTTTAGGTTACAACCAATTTTATTGCTAAACTTTGTCCATTTTTTTTTCTATCATTCACAATCTGGCACATTATAGTTGTAACAAAGTTGCAGTAAAAACTAGTTTTCTCATTTGAACTAGATGACCGATCCAACTCCTATTCATTTTAGGGTTAATGTTATATTCTTCCCTTGTATTTGGGCTAGCTAGACTGGCCCACCAACCTTCTCTTTGGCTGGTGAGGCATAGGCCCCTTTTCGGGCTCATTTGGGTCTGTTTGGTGAAGAATTTTTTTGGGCGAATAGTACCAAAAAGTGCCAAAAATAATATAGTGTGGCTCATGAATAGTATCAAAAAGTGCAATGGGACTCATGAATAATGGTAAAAATAAGTTGAATAGTAAAAAAAATTGTTTTTTAAGCAATTCCAAATGCACACTTAGGCTCCTTTTCGAGATGGCCTAGTGACGAAACTTGTTGGGTTTTGTCACCCATGTCGTGTAGTGAAGGTGGTGGGCCTTTGTTGGGTTCGCTGGCCCGCGTCATGGAGGGAAGGATATTGTCTTTTTGTTAGGCTTGGTGGTAAGGAAGTCAATTTTGTACAGGAAGCCATTTCAGTTTAATTAGGGAAAAGAAATTGATGATGCGTTTTTGAGACAGGCCATCACCAGCCAAGTTTATGGCGGAGGGGGAGCCAGGCCCCAGGCGCTTTATCTCTCTCTGCGATGTGTTTGGGTGGAGTTCGCATGGTTCACGAATCCCACATCGGCTGGAGAGCGCCCCCACATGCGCTTTATAAGCCTCTGGGGCGAACGCATGTGTACCACTATCACACATGTGTGATAGTGGTACACATGCGTTCGCCCCAGAGGCTTATAAAGCGCATGTGGGGGCGCTCTCCAGCCGATGTGGGATTCGTGAACCATGCGAACTCCACCCAAACACATCGCAGAGAGAGATAAAGCGCCTGGGGCCTGGCTCCCCCTCCGCCATAAACTTGGCTGGTGATGGCCTGTCTCAAAAACGCATCATCAGAAAAGCGCCTTTTTGAAGGGAGGGCGAACCATCACCCTTTTAAGGTTTATGACCGTGTGGGTTGCCTGGCTCCACAGCGGCTTATCCCTCTCATGGATGTGTTTGGGTAGAGTTCGCATGGTTCACGAATCCCACATCGCAAGGAGGGCGCTCCCACATGCGCTTTATGTGCCTTAGGGGCTTGCGAATGTGTACCACTACTACACAATAGTGTCATCCCTAACCTTTTGGAATAACCAAATACTTGGAAAAAATGTCTCGTACCTCTTTCGTTTGGCGATCGTTGTTCTTATATAGTGTACGCCATGGGCAGTTATTCATTTAATAACTTCTCCTAAAGTGGAGGATGTCGGAAGGTTCGGAAATAACCGCCATAACTGCTGTGGAGGTTATTTTATTAGGCCGTACGTTCCGCAACGGTCATTGGGAGTGGTTTCGTGGCCGGTCCACCCCGGTCACCTCTAACTGTTTGTTTATCTCTTCAGGTCTTCAATCAGATTACCATCGTCGCTGTTGACATCCGAAGCATCCAGCCTACTGATTTTGTCGTGCATCATCAGAAATATTTCGATATCAGTTTATACTGGTGTACTATTTCGGACTTATTTGCTATATATATATTCATATATATGTTTGTACTTTGTATTTATTTATAAGTATGAATTTATGAATTTTTATATTTATCAACAATAAAATCCACATATTTTATAAGTCTAAATATTAGCCTAAGGAGATTAAAAAATATATTAACTTAAATAACATGTTTTTTAAAATAAAATAAAATAAAATAATTCAAATTTTTAACATTTTTTATTATTTTTTTTATTGTACCGGCTGAAACATTAATATCGGCCGAAACATCGGAAACATGCAGTACAAACCAGTACAAGTCAGTATTTTATTCAATACATTTTAAAGAAATAAAGAGCAGGTTATTAAAGGTGGATTTTGACCTATATCGGTACAGTATTGACTTCCTTGCTTAGTAGATCAAATCATATAGAAAGTGTGGATTTTGAACTGGTTAAATTGGCCCAACCTATGTGGTGTGGGGTAGATTTAAAGGAGTGCAATTTATATTTTTTAAAAATAAAATAAAATAAAATAAAATAAAAACCTCAACACTCTCCTACATCTACGACGAAATTGAAAAAAAATTATTAAAGGTGTTGTATGTTCGTTAAGGTAGGAAATTATCAAATACTATAATAACGACAAAAAAAAAAAAAACAATAAAGAACGTAAGACAACTATATGTAACCCGTCCGCCGCAGAATATTGTGGACCCTACAATACTGTGATCTTTTGGATTTAATTATCTCAAACCTCGTCCACAGTTAGGGGCGGAGCCAAATGGGCAATTGCCCCCCTGGCCCACCCAAAATTTTTTAAGAGATGGACTTATATGTCATGAGTTTGCTGCCTCCAATCATATGCTTACACCTTACACTAAATAACAAGACTACGAGGAAATAAAGTTCAAGCGTAATTACTGTTGCGTGAGTTTCAAGGTTTTTGTCATTTTATCAATTTGTTCCCTCCTCTTCATATGACTGGCCTATCTTAATTTTTGCATCCATTTATTTTTCTTGTTCTGATTCATGTATGGATTTGCTTTACATATTTCTTTTTCATTTATAAAATATGGATTTGCTTTACATGTATTTTTTTTATGGAAACTTCATTAAATATGGAAGAAAAATAAAATCGTTAATAATTTATCAATGTGTTTTAAAGCTCAATATATATATATATATATATATATATAAAAGATTTAAAAAAAGAACTATTAAGAAACACAAGTTTTAATTGAAAAGATTGAAAATAATATTATTATTGCCTGATAAAAATGATAAAAGAATCACAAATTTCTAATGTAGTAATTTATTCTTCGCTAATAAAATTTGTGTAAGCAATAAAATGTAAAGATAATTATATAATAAATTCTAAAGCTCAATATTGTTTTCATGTTAAACTTTGAATTTCAAGCGTACGTAAGTTCACAATTTCCTTTTTAAAATATTACAATATCATATTCATATGAGTTGTACTTGAGTTTACTAATTGCTAAAATCTTTTATGAGAATTGTAAATGGAATTTTTAATAAAAAAATTATTCATGTGTAACTGAATCCCTAATAGAAAAATACAGTATAGCAAATATAGCTAATGTTATTTTTTGTGTTTGTGCCCGTATGCATTGCATATAAATTTTGCTCCCCCCTGAACTTAAATTCTAGCTCCGCTACTATCTACAATTCAATATGAGGAAACATCCATGAAGGAGGTTTTGCCTTCATTGACCACAAAATATTGTGGAGCCTTTATTCATAGAGTATCATCAAATATCAATAATGCTACCATGCGGGATCAATTGAACCCTATAGGTTTTATACAATAAAAAAATTTACAAGTTAAGTTAATTAAAATACATAATTAAATAATGTTATTGATGAATTACAAGACTTTTGATGTAAATGTATATAACTTTATTTTGCTTGGATGGGAGAATAAATAATGAAGGATGTATATAATAAATTTGTATTAATTATTAGTAATGTGGAGTTAAAAGTATCTAAGAAACATTCAAGTGTATGAATATTTATTTTTATTTTATTTTAAAGATAATTCGATAATTATGATCGAGAAGAAGGAATTTGAACCTTAAATATTTTCGTTAAAAACACCAAAATCAAAGTTATTACCAACCAATTGAGTTGCAAGATCTTGGCGTGTTTGAATGTTTATTACATTAAGTCATGCAATTATAAATGGCATCCGTAAGTGAATTTGAAAAAGAATGTCTAAATTTACTAGAGACACTTTGTAAAATATGTATAGTTTATTGAAATTTTTAATAATATCAAAAATAGTAATTTTTTTTTTCTACTTCACTTCAGCTCATCTGTCAAATGACTACCTATGGGCCATAACTATAATTATGATTTCTCTTCTTATTTTCCTTCCTCCTTTCTCCTTAATAATTTTGGGGATTAAACCTAGATTGAAAATCACCATCCATTCCCATTTTTCATCTTCTTTGTTTTTATTTGTACAAAGCAAATGAAAATCTCAATCTCTCACCATTGTCCTCCAAGCCCCCCACCCCCTATTTTTCATCCTCTCTAAAACTCCACCAATTGAACAAACCCTAAGTGACTCCGCTTTTTAAGAGATATGGCGTACGTCTATAAATGCGTGGTTGATAGCATTTCATAAGGCTTCAGGCGAGTCATCTAGAAGATTCTTCTGGTGGTCGAAGATTTTTAATGCATAAGTTGTAAGACACAAGAAAAATATCCAAAGAACCAATCCATATTGTTGGTGATGCTAAATGTGTGATTGTAAGGAATTCAGAAGATTTAATTTTCAGGTGGTCGAAGATTTTTAAAGCATAATTTAGTCAAGTCGTTATGTAAAGTGGGTCAGTCTAATAATGTTTCTGGCTTTTTGCCTGGAGTGGTGATTATCATTTACTCTTTATTATATACTCACCGTACACACAAATATGATTTCACAAAATTTTAACTGAGATCATAAATGTATGAAATATGCAATAGCGTGTATATAATAAAATTTTCCCATTTTCTTGCAGAGGTTGTGCCATTGTAGTGGCCTTATAAATCTTAATTTTCTCTTTATTTTGTTTATAATCCTTTGTGCTCTGCTTTCTTGTGTTAATTATTATTTCTTGTGAAAGAAACCCACAAGATATTCATTATGATATTAAAGCAGTATACGTTAAAAGGGCCAGTTTAGACCTAGTGTTGGCTCAATGGAATAACCAATAGTGTTAATTAAGCCGAAATATTAACAAATAAATAAAATAATATTTTCTTATCAAATAAATAACAAATGAAACAGAGAAAGAAATGCTATGTTCATAACATTTTTTACAATATTTTTATAAAAAAATCCTAAATAGCAAATTGTTAAGGGCTATGTTGTTCACTCAAATCGTATCTAAAGGAAACACCTCAAGCTTCTGTCCTCTCCTTCCTATGTCATTAAAATAAATAAATAAATCTTTTTTCCTTCTTGGTTTCAACATCACTGCAAGCAAAACCCATTAAATTTCCCTTTTCTTTGACCTGTCTATGGACCGGAGATGAATTTAGTTTCCTTCATTGGTCAGCCAAACATGGGTGGACAGCATTAGACATCCAACACTTATAATATGCACCAAATGAATTGTTGGTTTAAATCTCTTATCACCAAGCATTGAAGAGGAGCATTTAGAGATTGCTTTGAAGAGACTGCCGACTATATGATTTTGACTTGTGAATTGAGCCAAGATTAACTTAAAAATGTGCTCTATATAATATATCTTGTCCAAATTTCCTGTTGACTATAATTGTTGAATTGAGGTTGGCTAAATTTACAGGGAACGGAAGATGATGTTGTCAATTGGTTACATGGCAATGGGCTGTGGAAAATGGCAAGGGAACCATATGAACCTTTGTGGATTAAAGGAGGTGGGCACTGCAACTTGGAGCTATACCCTGATTACATCCGCCATCTTTGCAGATTTGTCAAATAAATGGAGAAATTAACCACAGAAACCCGCCTTAAAAAGATTCGGCAGAGCCTGCGACTACATACAAGGCGCACAGTTTCTGCTAACAGGTGCTGTCAAGTTAAATGCTGGCGACCAAAGTGCTTATGTCCTGATTGTTCTTGCCGACCTAGCTGCACAAAATGTTCTTGCCAACCCAGCTGCACAAAATGTTCTTGCCAACCCAAATGCCTAGAATGTTGTTGGAGACCTAGCTGTCCAGAATGTTGGAGACCCAGCTGCAAAAAATGTTGCTGGCGACCGAAATGCCTAAAATGTTCGAAACGAACCTGCTGTATTAAATGTTTTTGCTGGCAATGTTGTGTGGGAACGCATAGTGGTGGGTTAGATAGAAAGGAGGATAGCTAATGGTGATTATGTGCATGTATAGATTGGTGAACTTGCTAACACCCCTCTAATCTTGTGCAGTATGGTACGAAGAGGAACTTGTCATTGATAATCAAAGAAATTGATATAATTGAATGTTTCTCTTGATAATGGTGAATTCTTGGAACTTTGATTTTTCTGTGAGCTCTTTACAAAATATATTATGTTTTCTATTGATAATTCATTTTGAAATTTCTAGGCAGGTCTTGACTGTTTAAGTTATCGGATATCAACAATTGCCTGATACAATCTACGATAAATGTACAATCCCTATAATATTTGAAGCTGTTTGATAAATATGTAGCTCTTGCATGAAGGGCAGAGGGCAAAAAGAGATTGTTTTGATCTATGACGAGTTGTATGCATAACAGGTAGAGCTCAAGTGGAGATTACAGAGACCAGGATAGCATTTCCTGGACTCAAGTTGATCGTCTGTAAAAGCTCAAGCTTGCTAATATTATAAAGACAGCGACTGAGTTTTAATCTACAATCTGCACTAATAGGGAGTCTAAACATAGAATATTGGTTAAGTGGTTAAATTTTGTTCTCTACTTATTACACCACACCATAGTGGGGTTTGAATTCTTGTCTCTTTTCTATTAGCCCGAGTTTGAACTTTCTCTTTCCTGTTGGTTTTAACTTTCGGATCAAGTGATAATTTATTAGTCCAAAGGTAACCTTTGCAAAGGCTTAGTGTTCGAGGCAATTAACAACCTCCTTTGTGGACTATAAAGTACAATCAGTGTCTTGCTCGATACTATGAAGTTGATGGGGTACTACGTAAATGTCTCATGAGAGTCTTATCGTCGCCCAACCCTTTGAGAGTCTTCTTATCTTTTCTACTAGTTATCTTATCTTTATTTGAGTAGTCATAGTTATCTAGTATTTTATCTCTATTTGAATAATTATCTAGTAATTATATCTAGTTATTTTTAGAAGATTGTTGCTCTTTAAATAACTATGGCATTAGGCCTTAGTTATCTAGTATCTTATCTCTATTTGCTATTGAATTGTGGTTTGTCTTCCACCCAAAGAAAGTCATTTATCAATTCCATCTCTATTACTATCAATTGGTATCAGAGCATGGCCAATAACAAGGACAGGATTGAGAAATTAGAGAGTGAAATGCAGGAGCTGAAAGAGAGCATGCAAAAGATGACCACATAGTCCCAATCTCTTGGTTCATCTATGCATGAAATTAAAGAGATGCTATCCAAATCCCGTGACAAATCAGATTTTCTCTCAACCCCAAAATCAGATGAGCAAAGGACCTCATCACGCATTGGAGAGAAATCAGATCAGTCAACTGGATTTTTAAACTACAACACAAGATCAACCGTGACCCACCAAGCTGGATTTTTCAAAGCACTCGGGTGATGATCCAATGATTTGGCTTGACCGTGTTATGTAATATTTTGATTACCAAGGGACATCTGAAGATTGTAAAGTCATGTTGGCAGCCCTTCATTTGGAAGGGGAAGCGAACCAATGGTGGTAATGGATGAAGTAGGTGTATTGCGAGGAGAAGATTGAAATCACTTGGGAAAAATTTAAAAAGGAGTTGCTGGTCCAATTTGGGCCAACTGAGGCTAAGGATTTTGACGAGGCTTTGTGTCGAATATGTCAAAGTGGGACACTTAGGGAGTACCAGTGGGAGTTTGAGAGACTTGCTAATTGGATCGATGGTTGGCCTCAAAAGGCATTGGTGGGAGCATTCATGGGTAAACTGAAGGATGCCATTACTTCAGAAATTTGGATGTTCAAACTAAAAACACTCTCACAAGCTATTGAGTTAGCTAGAATTAGGGATGAAAGTTTGGATAGAAAGCGACGACAAAAAAAGGCAGATCAGCCCCAAACAAATAAGGCAGCCTTGTCAGAGCAGAGTGTCAATCCAACCAACACATCTGGACCAACGAGTCAAACAAATGGAACTGTAAGTACAAAAAAAATTTCTTGGGAGGAAATGCAAAGGCGGAGGGAGAAAGGGCTATGCTTCAATTGCAATATGAAGTTCACACTAGGACATCGTTGTGCAACTTCACAAGCCTTTGTCATTGAAGTTTGTCCACATCAAGAATTCTTAGAAGGTGGTGGAGATTTAGCTTGGGATGATGAACCTTGTGGACAAGATTTAACTTTGATGGGGTACTACGTAAATGTCTCATGAGAGTTCTACTGTTGCCCAACCTTTGAGAGTCCTTCTTATCTTTTCAACTAGTTATCTTATCTTTATTTGAGTAGTCCTAGTTATCTAGTATCTTATCTCTATTTGAATATTTGAACAATTATCTAGTAATTATATCTAGTTATCTTAGGAGATTGATTGTTGAGAAATTTACTACTAAATTGTGGTTTGTCTTCCACCCAAAGGAAGTCATTCTTCAATTCCATCTCTGTTGTTATCAAAAGTTTGCAGACTTTCAACTAAAGATTGAATTTTGAATGGCTTTTCCTACACTTTTGATGCCATGAAACACATACTTTCAACTTAAAATCGAAGTTTGAATGGCTTTCCCGACACATCAACCATAGAGTGGGAGAAGTCACTTATGTTACAAATTTAATTTCTTGAAAGAGAATTAATAGGGGCTCAAGTGTTGTGGATTATATTTGGTTATAAATCCATACTATTCCTTGTAGTTGAATAGAAGCTATATTTTCTTCAAGCAATATATATGCTGATGTTATAACATGAAGTTCTAAATAGGCTTAATCTGTGTCAATAGAGAATCCTTGAGAAGCCATTTGGTTGTGATCATAGTTTTGTTCGGTTCATTGCTTCTGTTTTTTTTGGGGGGTCTTCATACTTTCATTAGGTAATGAAATAATCATTCACATTCATGTAAATTTTTTTTTAAAGAAGTAATATTCATTCATCAAAAACAAAGAAAGCTCATACAAAATATGTAATTCTATGCAAGTGATGTTTTATCTTTTTTAAACATGGTATTAGAGTAATAATTCATAACTTTTAATAGGAACACCTGTGAACTGGGCTTTGAGTTTGTCTAACAGCCTTGAGGGGGTAATCGATTGACTTTAAAAGGAAGCCTTGGGTTATCTATGCAAAACCCTGATGGAAAGCATCTTGGCTTCCATATAGGAGTTTCATAATCATGGTGAAGCCAATCCTCTCTTTGCCATGAGTAAACCTTGGTGAAGTCATCATATATCTTCCACTTACAATGTTTGTTGTTGGCGCAGTCATAACTTTGTTGATAGGCCACAATACTGCCCCCATTAATTATGCACTTGAAATTTGTTTCTGGAGATAGAGGGTAACAAAATTCAAAGCTAGTTTTTGCACCAGGTTCCACCCAGTCACTGCCAAGGTCACGGATAGGATCACCACCATAGCATTTGATGGCAATTGCACGTGACATTTTATTGATTATGGTGATTTTTTTCATTGCAGGAGATGGAGGTTTGAAGCGTATTAGGTCTACTGGCCATGGTATCCTAAGCAAGGCCTCAGACAAAGGGGCTACAAAAAGTAGCAATGAAATGAGCAGAAGAATAGGATTACTAGAATTCATGTTCATGATGTGTCAATACTTTTTGCAATATTGCACATACAATACAACCTCTCCATTATTCGTCTTATAAATAGATAAAGTGGGGCAAATAAGACAAAGATAACGGTAGAAGGAACTGTTTTCTATTTGTTATTAACTCTTCATTAAGCGTTAAAGTTGAAAACTCCTTTTTTGTTGAGTTTTAAATTAGGATAACGGCTAAACAGAAACTTTAATTACTGGCTGGGAATTAAAAATTTATAAAAGCCTCCAAACTGAAGTAATTTGTTGCTAGGGAGCATAGACACTTCATTTAAGATGCCATACTTGTGTTTATGGGTGGTAATTGGGCAGGTTAGGTCATAAATGAGTTTGGTTTATAATTACCCATTTAACCATTTATTATCCATTTTAAAAAAATTTAAATACCCATTACCCACCCAACCCATTTAATCTGGAACCCACCTATTTAACCAATTATTTCATATTCAGCAAATTAACAAAAAATTGTTGAATATGAATAAATTGTGTTATACTGGTGTAGTATCAGCTGTTTTATGTTAGAACTTTTAAAAATTGCTCATGTTACTGTGTCGTACTTGTACTCATACCCATGTTTGTGTCCTTGCTTCTTAGCTTTATTGCCTTTTGTATTACAAGTTTGGATGAAATCCCCAAACTTGAACTTGCAAGTTTCATCTTTCCTATCATTTTTCTTGAACCTTCAAATTTTTCTTTACTCTTACTACATGAATTTTCAAAAATTGTATCAAAATTAGTAATATCCAGATGAAATCATATACTATATAATAGAAGTTGGGCTTCGACGCCATAATTGCGCCAAGTGGCTTCACTAAATTGTAGCAATTTTTTTCTAAGCTGTGGTTGTGCTAAGTGGCTTAACAAAATTACAACAATATTTTGAATAAAAAAAATATTTTAGAAAGAGACAACAACTTATTTGTTCTTATCAATTTCTTTTAGATAAAGTAACAATAAGTATTTTAACAAAACGTGTAACATACATTTTAGATAAAATAACTGTAAGTGTTTTAATAAAACATGCAACATGCATCTAAGTTTTAGTTGATAGTGATAACAATTTATTTGTTCTTATCAATTTTTTAAGATAAACCAACAATAAATTTTTTAACAAAACATAAAACATGCAACATGCATCTAAGTTTCAGAAATTTAAATCCTACCCAATGCCTACTCTTCCAACACGCCATGGTGACAGAAAGTAGGTATAGACAACAACTTATTTGTTCTTATTAAATTCTTTTAAATAATTAAAGTAACAATAAGTGTTTTAACAAAACATGCAACGTGCATTTAGGAAAGCTGTCTTAACATCCATTTGATGTACTATTAACTTATATATGGATGCAAGTGCTAACAACACATAAATAGGCGTGATCCTAGCTATCGGTGCATAGGTATCAAAATAGTCTACTTATTCCCTTTGTTTAAAGCCTTTTGCTACTAACCTTGCTTTAAAGGTTTGTACTGATACATTAGTATTATATTTTCTTCTAAATACTCATTTACAACCAATTGGTTTAGAACTAGTAGGTAGATCCACTAAGACCCAAGTATTATTGGATATTATTGGCTCTATCTCATCATTCAAAACTTCTTTCCAGAAAGCTGAATCTTTAGAAGCCATAGCTTCCTCAAATGTTTTAGGATCACCCTCTGTGTTAAACAGTATAGGTAATTAATTTAGGACCACTTGTCTATTACCTTCAACTAGGTACAATTGAGCTTGATAAGAAATGAAATTTGAACCAAAGTCCTTTACTTTTCTTATCCTTTGACTCTTTCTTTGTTCACTTGGTGAATCATTTTCAATCCTTTTAGTACCACCCAAAGTAGTATTTGGATTAGAGTTAGTTTGTTGTGTTTGAGTAGGTATCAAAGCATCCATGGAATCTTTACTGAATTTATCCTCAATAAATACATCTCTTGATTCCACCACTATATTAGAGCTTAAGTCTAATAATCTATATGCCTTTGAATTTTTAGCATAACCTACAAACACACTTTTCATTGCTCTTCGTCCTAATTTTGTTATTTTTGGATCAACCACTCTATAAAAGGCTAAACATCCCCACACTTTGATATAATCAAAGTTTGGTTTCCTTCTGTTCCATAACTCATATGGAGACAAGAGTCCTATTTTTTCTTTTAGCCAAACCATTTTGTTGGGGTGTATATAAGGGGCTGAACTTTGGTGCACATGATATGCTATAAGCAATGCCTCTCCTCATAAATTAAAAGGAAGCTCTATACTCAAGATCATGGCATTTACCATGTCTACAAGAGTCCTATTTTTTCTTTTAGCCAAACCATTTTGTTGGGGTGTATATAAGGGGCTGAACTTTGGTGTATTATACTATGTTCCTCACAAAATGTAGAAAAATCATCAGGAAAATATTCACCACCTCTATCACTTTGTAGGATCTTTATTTTCTTATCTTTTTGATTTTCTACTTCAGTTTTATAGCGTTTGAACATGTCAAAGGATTCATCTTTATTTCTCATTAAATACACATATATAAATCTATAGAAATCATTAATGAATGTAATGAAGTATTTTTTTACCTCCTCTAGTTAATACACCTTTCAATTCACATACATCTGAATGTACAAGTTCAAGTATAATAGAATTTCCATCTGACTTAGAAAAAGGTTCTTTGTCATCTTTGATTGAATACAAATCTCACATTTATTTTCATCATCATGCTTATATGAAATCATACTATGCTTTGACATCAACTCCAAATATTTGAAATTTAAATGTCCTAATCTAACATGCCACAAATATGAAGAATCAACAATATAAGCACAACCAGAAACTTCTTTATTAATAATACTTAGTTTGTACATGCTATTAGTAGCATATCCTTTTCCTACAAATATCCCATTCTTGGTCAAGATTAACTTGTCCGATTCAATTACAGTTTTTACACCACTCTTACGTAACAAATTGACAAACACAAGATTCTTCTTGATATTGGGTACATGAAAAACATTGGTCAAGATAATCATCTTGCTGGAACTCATCTTCACTTCAACGGTGCCCTTTCCAAGAACTTTTGCTTTATTGTGGTTGCCTATCAGCATTTGTTGTTCTATGGAAGACTCATCATAAGTCTTGAATTGCTCTTTGTTATTACACACATACACCGTTGCACCCGAATCGAATCACCAATCAAAAGGATTTACAATCACAGCCATATGAACTTCAGTGATCATATCAATATGTATGCCACTTACCATAGCAACAATGTCCTCAATGACATTTGTTTTAATGGCATTGCCTTCATCATCATTTTTCTTGTTCTTTAAGAGTTTACATTTGTGAATGTAATGACCTTTCTTTCCATAATGAAAACATGCCCGGTTCTTCTTGTCCTTGTTGGGATTCTTGGAGTTATTCTTCTTGAAACTATTCCCACTTTTGTTCACTTTCAAGTGCTTATTGGTCTTACTCGAACTCTCACTTTGAACATTGCTCACATTGTTCACATTCACTTTAGAATCGATATTAGTCACATCTCTAACCCAACTTTCCTCTTCAATCCGAAGATGTTGTCATAATTGTTCTAAAGTGAGATCTTCCTACATATGCAGAAGCTTCTTCCTAAAATTATTCCAATTTAGTGGGAGTTTTGCAATGCACCCACTTGGAATGATTCAAAAATATTTATTGACAAATCACGGAGTTTATTGACCAAAATCTATAACTCATGCACTTGATCTAAAACTGAGATATTATTAAGCATTTTATAATCAAAATACTTTTGAATAATAAACTTATTCGTACCTACTTTCTCAGTTTTGTACTTTGTCTCCAAAGCATTTCAAATCTCCTTCGGTGACTTCATTGATGTGTAGAGATCATAGAGATGATCCGAAAGAGTATTGAGAATGTGTCATCTGCATATTAATTCATCTTCCTCCCATTTCTTTCTTTGTGCCTTAATCTCATCAGTATCTTCACCACTCGCAATAGGAAAATACATCAAATTCGGGTCCAAGACATAGAAAAGTTTCAGTGCAGTAAGTAGGAATTTCATCCTGTCTTTCCATCGAGAGAAATTGATTCCATCAAAGCGATCCAATTTCACCAACTTATGATTCAACATCTTTAACAATGAAACATCACTTGTTCCTTCCATTGAAGGAAATATTGTCTAATATTGTTTAACAGCCTACCCACCCTTGAAATGACTTAGCTGAAGGTAGGGTCCAGCAACTGGAAGAGCACCGCACGTTGCGTGGTGTCCAGTGCGCCCCCGACGACCCTTGAAAATCCTGAGGATTGAGTACCTTCCACGCTTGGTCATATTCATAACCGTATTAGGTCTCCAAGGTGAACAGCCTCTAGTCGATGGAACAATGTAGGCAAGGGAAGTTGGCAAAATGGATCCATAACCTCGAGAAAAGGATTGGCTCTAAAGGCTGGGCACAGGGGTCCTAGTCCCGAACCCGTCGGTTGTCAGTAGACTACTTGAGCTACTCTTGCGGCGAGAGTGGGTCGCCGCATACTGGCTAGGGGATGAACTGGGAACGACTGCCTCGACGGTCTTCCTTGGGCGTCGAATAGTTGACTCAGAACTAGTACAGACAAGGGGAATCTGACTGTTTAATTAAAACAAAGTATTGCGATGGTCCTTGCGGATGCTTACGCAATGTGATTTCTGCCTAGTGCTCTGAATGTCAAAGTGAAGAAATTCAACCAAGCACGGGTAAACGGTAGGAAAAACTATGACTCTCTTAAGGTAGCCAAATGCCTTGTCATCTAATTAGTGACGTGCATGAATGGATTAACGAGATTCCTACTATCCCTGTCTACTAGGCCTGCCTCGGCAGGTCGATCCAGGCAGAAGACATTGTCAGGTAGGGAGTTTGGCTAGGGCGGCATATCTGCTAAAAAATAACACAGGTGTCCTAAGATGAGCTCAACGAGAACAGAAATCTCGTGTGTAAAAGCTTGTTTGATTTTGATTTCTAGTACGAATACGAACCTTGAAAACATGGCTTATCAATCTTTTAGACCTTCAGAATTTGAAGCTAGGGGTGTTAGAAAAGTTACCACAGGGATAACTGGCTTGTGGCAACCAAGTGTTCATAGCGACGTTACTTTTTAATCCTTTGATGTCTACTCTCCTATCATTGTGAAGCAGAATTCACCAAGTGTTAGATTGTTTACCTACTAATAAGGAACGTGAGTAGATTGTCATGAGACTGGTTAGATTTACCTTATTGATGACAGTGTTGCAATAGTAATTCAACCTAGTATGAGAGGAACCGTTGATTCGCACAATTGGTCATCACACTTGGTTAAAAAGCCAGTGGCGCGAAACTACCGTGTACTGGATTATGATTGAATGCCTCTAAGTCAAAATCCGGGCTAGAAGTGATGTGTGCGCTCATCGCCTGATTGCTGACTTGTAGTAGGGGCCCTCGGGCCCTTAGAGGCACCTGTCTTTGGCCAAGCCCCCACGACGAACGAGCCACATGGGCCGCCTTGGAGTACAATTCCCACTGAGTAGCGGGTAGAATCCTTTATAGACAACTTAAATACGCGACGGGGTATTGCAAGTGGCAAAGTGGCCTTACTGCCTACTGCCACGATCCACTAAGATTCAGCCCCGTGTCGCTTCGATTTGTCCTTCCCCCCTCCCTTCCATCCCCCCCAATCTCATCAAAACTCTTTGCCTCGTTCTGTCTGGAGGTTAAGCCCCCTCATACCTTTCACCGCTCGCCTACCCGTGCCCATAGGGGGCTGCCTTGCCCTTTGGCTTGGCCTTGGTTGCATGCCCATAGAGGGTTGCCAAGGCCAGGGCATGAGAGGCTACCTTAGCCTTGGCAGCATGCCCATAGGGAGTGTTTTAGGTTTAGGGTTTAGGGTTTAGGGCCAAACCTAAAGCCCAAACCCTAATTGCCAAACCCTAAACCTTCAACCCTTAAACTCAAACCCCAAACCCCAAACCTTAAACCTTAAACCCTCAACTGCAAACCCCATACCCTAAACCTTAAATCCTAAGCCTCAAATTTGTTTGTTGTTGGCATAGCCTGTTAATAGTAGCCCTTGATGCTCATACATGTTACAGGCCAAGGCTGCTTGCTACTGCTAGTAGTCCATAACTGCCCATGCATAACAAGCTATGATTGCCTAATCATGGCACTAGAATATGTTTGCGTTACACAAATATAAAATATATTATATTTTATATAGACTTGATATTGGATTGTATAAATTACTAAATAAGTTTTTAATTTATCAAATTAGTATTTGCAATGTATTGATAACATAAACAATCCATTTCATAGTATGAATCATATATAATTATTTTGTTTAGATTTGAATTATATATAATTTTAACAATACAAGATTGAAAAATATAATTTTTTAAGCTTATAAAAGAAAATCGTTCTATAAGTAACCCAAATAATATAATTTCAACAATAATTTATAATTTAATCTAATATATATAAAACCGAAGACATATGACTTTTGGTTGATCTTATAATATCATGTCACATAAGCTTTTTAAGCCTCATAATTTTACACTTCACTATTCCTTATATAAATCTTAATTAAATTTAAAATTTATTCTATATTTAAAAATTCCATTCCATTAGAATCTTGAAACAATATATTTTATTTAAATAGTAAAATATATAATTCTATATACATACACAGTCATAATAAATGCTTGATGTTAGAACTTAGAATATATACTATATAATTCCATTTACAAATACACTCATAATAAATATCTATTAATTATCATAAAATTTCATATATAGACAAAAATATAAAAGAGGAAAAAATCATATTATTTTAGAATTTTCCCACGGTTATCAACTAGTTTATTTATTATTTAGCAAAAAAAAAAACTATAATTTATTTATTAATTACTAGCATGGATTTGTAAAGTAAAAATAGAAAAATAGAAAAATAAAAACTTTTGTCATGTTTATATAAGAGAATATCAAGTTAATCAAGTTGTTGTGAACAAGTTTGAATTATTGGACAATAAAATGATATAGTTTTTAGATAAGTACACACACACACACACACACACACATACACTAGCCTACATATCTCATCACGCCCCTAAGTATTTCTTTGATTGGAAAATATAACAACTCCATATATGATGGCCGAAAATTTTTAACCTTTAAAAACAAAATAAAAGAGACTCACACGCTCATTCCATAATTATCGCCCATTTAGGTAATTCTTTTAATGTGATTATTATCAATGTATTAGTGATTGAAAGATGATAATATATATATATATATATATATATATATATCTGTGTGTGTATATGTTGGATAATTAGCTTTTGGATAAGCTTGAACATATTAGTAAGGGTATGCAAGGGTCGGGTTGAGGGGATTTTTCGACCCAACCCACCATGTTGGGTTAAGAAAAAATCCAACCTAACCCAACCCATCACAAGGGTTCAATCCAATCCAACCCAACCCACATGGATCAAGTTGGGTCGAGTTGAACCCATGAATTGGGTATTTTTATTTATTTATTTTATTAATATTATTAATAAAATGAGCACAAAAAAAAAAAATCCCACTTGCCACCTAAATTTTTTTTGAGATAAACTAATTGCTAAACACACACATACACACACATTAATTACATTCTCTCACCAAGCTCAAATACATTACTTAGCCCAAAGTACCACTACAAGAGAGCTTACTTGCCACTTGAGTTGATAAACAAAATATACATGAACTAGTATCTCAACTCAAATATAAACAAATAAGAGTGGAGTGGGAGAGTGGGAGAGTGGGAATGGGAGGTAGCATAGAGAGAATTGAGTCTTAGAGCATTAGTATTGGTGGTGCTAAAAAGCCATATTGCTATTTTTAGCACCACTAATATTAAAAAGCATGTTTCATTGGTGGTGCCACAGCTAAAATTTTTTAGCTTCTTGCTACAGTGCACAACCATCTATAGCCGTGCATTGTAGCAAAAAAGCTAAAGCAAAAATTTTTATTTTATTACACTTCCACGCTCTCTTTCTCCCTTGCACGCTCATCTTTCTTTCTTTTTTTTTTTTTTTTTTTTTTTTTTTTTTGCCTCTTTCTCCCTTACACGCTATTTTTCAGCTAATGACTCTCAACTCTTTTCAGTTTTTAGATTTGATATGTTGGATTGTTTTATGGGTTTTGCAAATTGGAATTTTGTGAATTTTTTTGCAAATTTGTGTGTTAGTGTGTTTAGATGGGAAGAAAAATAGAAGGCCAAACCCATTGCAATAGTGGTTGTGATGGATGTTTATTGTAGTGGATATATTATTTTATTGTGTTGTTTATCTATCTATACTATTATTTAAGGAGCTTCCTCTGTTTGGACCGGATTTTTTTTTTGTTCCAAAATACCCTTTACACCCTTAGGTTTAAGTAGAAACAAAACTAAAAGATAGTCCAGTAAAAATACATATCTAACTTGCACTAAAATATTGCTTACAAAATAGGAACACTCTTCCACTAACCCGCCTCTTCAAAGCAAATATACATTTATTGTTTTTTTTTTAATAGAAAAATTAATTAAACTACCTATTATGTTGTTTGTTTCCTAAAAAAAAAACTTAGCTTCTAATACTACTTTATTATTATTAAAAAAAACACCCTATGTTTATCCAAAAATATTAGTAATTTAGTATTAATTTTTATAAAAAATAAAACTAAACTAAATATCCAAAAAAATTAAAAAACTAAATAGTTATCAACAAAAAAACTAAACTAAATAAATATATACCCGTTTTTTTTTATAAGTAAATACATCTTTAATTCCCATTATAATCTTGCCTACAAAATAGGATCACTCTTCTAACAATTTTCAAATTGCTTTATCTATTGGGAAATGCTAACGAGTGCCCTAAGGGCACTTGTTAATAATCCATTTAAAGAAAGTTTTGATTTCACTTTTATGGGAAATGAAAAAGTTGTCAAAATATTAATTACTTTTTTTCATTTCTCTTAAAAACTTTTTTTAAATAGATTATTGATGAGTGCCCTAAGGGCACTCGTTAGCATTTCCCTTATCTATTTACCTATTTACTGTCTTCTGAACACGTTCAAATGCAACAGTGGGACCGGTCCTCTGTGGAGGTCCAGATTGCAGAAGAAACGTTTCAAAGATAGGGGTCTGTGACATTCCCAATACTAGTAACCTTCTTCTTTTCTCACGAAAATCCTACCTTTATTTGCTTTGGCTTTTGAAAAAAAAAAAAAAATTTTGTGGGTGGTGTTTGTGATCTGAATATGCTCTGCGTATTTGCATTATCTTAATTTATACTATTATTATTTAAAGAACTTTCTTAGTTTGAATTTCTCATTTTTTAATTAAAAAATGTTCCTACATTCATAAGTTTAAGTAGAGACAAAATTAAAGGATAATCTAGTAAAAATGTAACTTTAACTTCCACTAAAACATTACCTAAAAAATAAGACCATTCTTCCATTAATTTTCAAATTGATTTATTTATTTATAAATTAGATTTTAAAAATAAAAATAATATATAAAAATAAAAAAAACATAGTTTTTTTTTTCTACAAAATAAGAGCACTAAAAAAAAAAAAGACTCATCGCACGTGCGAAGCACATGTAATGAGGCTAGTACTACTATTTAAGGGGTTGCTCCTATTTGGACCGAATTTTTTTTGGTTCCAAAATACCCTTATTTCTCTATGTTTAAGTAGAGATAAAATTAAAGGATAATTTGGTAAAATAAATATCTAACTTGCACTAAACTATTGCCTACAAAATAGAAATACTCTACCACTAATTCACTTTTATTATTTTTATAAAAATACTCTATTATTATTTAAAAAGAAAAAAACACCTCACGTAATGATGGTTAAAAAAAAAAAAAAAAAACTAAGACATGTTGGGTGTAGTGCCAAATAAACATGTGTTGAAAGCTAAAACAAAACCATTGATGTTGGGTGTATTGTAAAAGTGAGAAGATAAGATAAATAAAATAATTTTTTGTAGTGCCAAATAGCTAAATTTATGGCTCTACCAGTGCAGATGCTCTTATATAAAAAAAAGCCAAATAGAGGAAAAAATTTAATTAAAAAAATCGTTAATTATATATTATATTTTTAAATATATATGAAATATATATAATTTAAATCTTCAATATATAGATGAGTGGGCGGGAAAGTGATCCGATTCAACCGCCATAAAGAACCGTAACCCGAAGAAAAATAAACGCGCTTCTAACCCTAGGTTGGTCTCTATCCTTTCTCATATAAAAGGCCATAGCGAAGTAAAAAAGAATACAGAAAAAACAGAAGCAGCAAAATTAAGTCGACCATGGCGAACGGTGATATTCCTGAAGACGCCAATGGGCGTAAGATTTTCCCTCCTGGGTTTTTTTTTTTTTATTTTTTAATTTTCATCTCCTTAAGCTTTCCAAAATCACTGGTTTTGTCAGATGGGGTAGAATCAAAAATTTATTCTTAATTTTGTGTTTTTTTTTTTTTTTGTTTATGTTTGATTCAGATTGCCCTGGTACCCAATCAGATTCGGCAGGAAAATCTGACGCTTGTCAAGGTTGTCCTAATCAAGAAGCTTGTGCCACTGCCCCAAAAGGCCCAGACCCAGGTTTTCTACCTCTTTAATTTTTTTTCCCAGCTCTCTAAAATTCTTAATTTTGTTTTTGTTTATGTTGTTGTTGTGATGGTTATTTTATGTTTTGCCAGTTGTTCGTGGAGTAATTCTGATTTTCCTAGGTCATATTGTCTGAAATTTGAGTTTTTGAAAATTTTTAAATTGTTATCTTTGTGTGCTGTACAAGTTTCGTTTTAGTGTTATTGAGACTATGGCTTGTTAGGTTGCGATTGTATAAGCTGTTGCAAATTGGCATTTTGGGTCTAAAATGAGCGGCGTTTTGGGTTTTAAAAAGTGTTTTTAGACTCCAGACTCTTATTGTCTCATGCTAAACTTGGAGTTCTAGAGTAGTAGTGTATATGTATTATAGCAACAGGCACGTTTGTTGGTGCTTGTTAACTTGGAACACACTTAGCTAGGAAAGAACCCTACTGTGGAACAAGTTGTGTAGAAGATTACATATGAATGGATGAAAGGGGAAAGAGGAAGTTATGGTTTAGAACATCTATTGGTGTGTTTATTTATTAGGATTGGTTTCCATTATTTACAAAACTAAGTGAACTTATTCCAATGGAGGCTAAAACTGCCATGTTTGGTAGCCCAGAACTAGGGAATCAGAATGCTGTTTCAATAGCATCAACTGCATTGCAGTTATATGATTATAGCTTGAATAAAAAAGGGTATAGAATTTTACCCTCCACAATCAAATAAAGATTAGCTCAAAGCAATCACGTTGCCCATCAAATCACAGAAAGCTCATTGAAGCACACAACTTCAACCAGCATTAATAATATTTTTGATAGGTAATAATAACTTTACTTCATGTACAATGAACACAAAGAAGGCAATGGCTCACATTAATTCTGGTGTCCCTATTCCATGTTTTCCCTCGACACCCACTACAACTCTAATTGGTTTGAAATTAGAGAGGGAAACTGTCTCTATCTTAATTAAGAGAATCGTTATAGTAGAAACCATCCTCCATAAAGATTACAATGAGTGGGTATGGTGAAACCACCAAATCAGAAAGAACCCACTTCTAAATGACCTTCAAAACATGCAAATATATTATATAGTATACTCATCAACGACCCCCTACAAAAGCCCTAATAGCTCAATCTGTAATGAAATTTTCCATTAATCACTATCCCATTTTGTCCCGCCAATGTATCAACTACCATCACTAACTTTCAGTACTTATACATCAAACAACCATGTAAACCAACTGCTGATGTCATTTTTATTTAACAATATTCAAAGGGTATCTTCTTACATTGGTTAAGTTTCACTGCCTATATAGTATATTCCAAACAAGCATATAATTAAACAAAGACTATATATTGAATTGTCCGTTTAATAAGAAGAAAGAGAGGAAATTTCTACAATGAATTTGACAACTTTGGACAAAATATTTTGAGGTGTGACAATGACAAGTAACAGTTAAAAGAAATCTTGAAATTTTCTGTTAAACACAAAGGAGAAAGATTCATCTTACTCTTTGAAAAGAAAAGGAGGGAGTTGAGAAGGTATGCAGCGCGAGCTCTATTAAAAAATTGACTTATTTAAGTTCCTGCATTGCTAGTTTCCTTATCCTGGCAGCTAGGCATGGTTTCAGTTAGCCTTTGATATTACAAGTAATTCATTAACTGCCAGTCAAATAAATGTCTTTTTCTTTTTGCTTCTTTTTCCCTGATAAGGTGTTTGTTGATGGTGAACATTAATTTATTTCATTTACTTGTTTTACTGAACATACCCTTAGACCAAAAACTTCAAAATTAAAACTAAGTGAAAATTCCAAAAAGAGCAATCACTCTCTGGGGCTTGCAGCCCAAAATGAAGGGCAAAAGTATGGATTAATTATTCAAGAATGGTGTTTGATTTATGCATAACATGTTTTAAGTGTGACTAACTCTTTTAGTTAATATTCTGCAAACATATTTTATGACTCAGATGTAGTCTTAATGTTCTATATGCTTGTTTCTGCAGACTTGGTTGTCATTGCAGAAAGGATGGCTAATGTTAAGCATAAGATATTTGTTTTATCAGGGAAGGGTGGTGTTGGCAAGAGCACATTCTCTGCCCAACTTTCATTCGCCCTAGCAGCTATGGACTTCCAGATAGGTCTACTTGACATTGACATTTGTGGCCCGAGCATCCCAAAGATGCTTGGCCTAGAAGGTCAAGGAATCCACAAGAGCAACCTCGGCTGGTCTCCTGTCTATGTTGATGGTAATATCGGGGTCATATCAGTTGGATTCTTGCTTTCTGGTCCTGATGAAGCTGTCATATTGAGGGGCCCTCGCAAGACTGGGCTCATCAAGAATTTCCTGAAGGACGTGTACTGGAATGAACTTGATTTTTTGGTTGTTGATGCTCCTCCCGGGACCTCAGATGAGCAAATCTCAATTGTTCAATGCCTTGGGGCTACTGGAATAGACGGTGCAATTATTGTCACCACTCCGCAGCAAGTCTCCTTGATTGATGTGCGAAAAGAAATCACTTTCTGCAAAAAAATTGGAGTTAAGGTTCTTGGGGTTGTTGAGAACATGAGTGGCTTGTGCCAGCCATTGATGGATTTCAAGTTTATGAGGAGGACAGAGACAGGTGAACATATAGATATTTCGGAGTGGGTTAGGGAATATCTTAGAGAGAAAGCACCAGAACTTCAAAATTTGATTGCTTGCAGTGAAGTGTTTGATAGTAGCAGTGGTGGTGCAGAAAACATGTGCAGGGAAATGGATGTGCCTTTTCTTGGGAAAGTGCCACTGGACCCACAGCTTTGTAAGGCTGCTGAAGAAGGTAGATCCTGCTTCATTGATAATAAATGCCAGTTAAGCGCTCCTGCACTGAAGATAATCATAGAAAAACTGATTGAAAATAATGGATTCTCAAGAATGTTGGTAGATAGCGCATAGGCTGTTAGCTTCAGCTTGTGGTCCTTATGTGGATCAAAATTCTGTGTTTTTCTGTCCCCTTTTCTGTTTAATGATAGCATGGATTCTTTAGCTTGTGGCTTTTGAATTACTTGGCTTATATGTATTTATTCAAAACATTGCTGCTACGTGAATATAATGATAATTAACCTGTGGAGTTTTGTGGCCGTACGTTCTGTATAGTCCTTGGATATGTTTTGAAGTGATTTGGGATAATCTGTCTCTGATGCATACACCAAAAGCATTTGTTCTCACTTCAAAGGTTCTTCTAAAATGCAAGCAGCAATCAAAGGATAAACCCTTGTATCAGCCACGATGATGGTTCCATACCATATTAGAATGGACATTAGTTTCTAAATTTAGAGGCCTACAATGATTAAAAGACACTCTGCTCTGATGTCCTATTGTGATGAGTTGATTCTTAACAAAAATAGATGTATGAGACACTTGTAATATAGTTATCGCCTTCTCCCATAAGGGCAACTGCTTCATCAGTTTATCTTGCTCTGCATTAAAATTTCATCAACATATTTGCGCTTGATTTTGATACATTTGGCCACTATCACATGTATCATGATGCTAATAAGAAGCATATGATATGCAGTTGTTAAATTAATTGTGTAGACTCGAGGGGTGGCACTAGGGGCATTCACGGTGCAGTTTTGGACCATTTTAAGCACCGTACTTTGCTGTGCGGTTTGGTCAAAATCATAACCACACCGCACCTCAATTTTGAGGTTACATGTGCAGTGTATAAAGTGTGGTTTGGTCGGTTTTAAGATAATATATTATTTAAGATGTCATGGTCAATTTCTAGTTTACAATTAATAATCATGACAAAATCACAGTCAATAAGTTTTACCATATATATAATACCTATGTAACAAAAAAGGTAACACAAACAAATATATACAAGGCTAAAAAAAATCCATGATAGATTGAAAGTAAACCAAAAGTACTACATATATATATATATATAAAACAAAAGAAATAATATGAAGCTTTTTAACACAAATATATATAAAACAAAAAAAAAATAATATTAAGCTTTTTAACTTTTGATTTTGTGAGAGTGATAATGTGAGATGGAGAAGTGAATGAGGTTTTGAACTTTTGATTTTGTATATAACCAAAATGACGTGAACTTGGAATGCATTAACATTGGGCTAGCCACTTGCTTCATATAATATTAAATTATTAATATATATTTAATATAAAATAAATAAATAAATAATATATGGGTGTGGTGCGGTGCGGTTTTCTTATCATAAAACTGCACACCACACTGTATAGTACGGTGCGGTTCACGAGCACTTGCGTTGTAGTGCGATTACTCCATTTTTGTGAGTGGTTTCAGTCTGTTTGGGTTCAGTCATGCAATTTGAGCAATTTGGTAAACACCCATAAGTGGGACAATAGATTGAGGACCACACCTCGTGAAGCAGTCTCTTTTGCACCTTCATTAATCAAAAGTTGATTGAAAAAAAAATTACATTCTTTGAAACGTCAAACACATTTACAGTTTGGTTAATTATAGTTGTTATGATCACCCCTACCATAGTTGTCAAACGTTAATCGTATCATGAATCAAATTTTGATTTTTCATGTGTCGGAAGAAAGAATGAATGATTTATCTTGTATCATTCGGTCCAATCAATCCATTTCGGTCCCCTTTGGTGATGTTTTGGGAGGAGTTAGGTTTGTGTAAAAAGATGAGTTGCTTCATTGACCATTATATCACATTTTCAGCCCTATAAAAGGAGAAAGTTTAGCTCGCCTCCAGCATATGCAACGTCCTCTCACAATATGTGGGTCTTACTTACTGGTGGAACCCACGTGCTATGAGACATTTGCTGCATGCATATACTCTCTCCCATGAAAGAACACAATCTTGGTGTGATCGTCATATTTCAACCTTTGAGAAGTTAACTTAAGCTAATGAGAGCAGTGGTAGAGCCAAAAATTTATATTTAGGGGGCTAAACATAAAATTTGACAATTAATTTTTTTTTCTATGCGTATATATTAATTATATCCATAATAATAGTAATGTACATACAATTTAATAATTAGAAAGTGTATTATTTTTGAATTAACATCTCCTAAACTTGTCCATTAACCTAGATATTATAAATTAAATTATCACCCATTAAATATAATGACTAAAATCTAAAAAAATACTAATAATTTAAAGATTTCTAAATAAAGACAAACAATCATTCAAATTTCAAAAAATAAATTAAAAAAATCTAATAACTACAACCAAATTCATGTTATATTATTTTATATATAAATTAAATGATAAAAATATTATATTTTAATCATATACATTTATAATGCTATGATATTGATTATTTTAATATTTTAAGAACAAATAAACATATGAAAATAAGATAAAAGTGCATGGTAAAGTGGGAGTCGCCTACATGGCTAACACTTGCTTTTGCTTTTGTAGAAAGGATTTTAACCACACATGATTATTTAGTGGAGGAGGATAATTGCTTGAAAAATACTAAATACACATTATTTTTACAACAATTTCACAACGAATCGTAAGTGGCAAGTTGCTACTGGTTCTAATTTTAATCCACAATTTAAATAACTTTTTTGCTCACCTGTAACAACCAAAAACAACCTACTACTTAAAATTTGTTGTAAAAATATTATAAATATAACATTTTTTTATTAAAATAACTTCACTATATATATACTATTTTTTTTTTCCAAACATTTTGGGGGGCCAAGGCCCCCCTTGGTCCCAATATGACTCCACCACTGAATCACAGTTCGACTTTAATCTCACATAAGCATTCAGAATCTCACCAAAAACACATGTTGATGAGTTAGTCAACATAAGACCATTTTCCTGTTAATTTTCAAATTATTTTCTCTACTTATAAATTAGATTTTCAAAATAAAAATTATATATATAAAATAAATAAATAAAACATAGTTTTTTTTTTTACAAAATGGGACCACTAAAAAAAAAAAGCCTCATCGCACATGCTTTGTGCATGTGATGAGGCTATATTTATAAAAGGGATTAAGGAATATGTTTGGATGCAGAATTAATTTTGGACTAATGCTAAGTCCACAATATTTTTTCAATAAATCTTATGCAAAATAACTGTTATTGATGGGTAAAAAAATAATATCAGTAATAGGCTCAAATTAGCATCAGTAATAGTTTATTACATTGAATTTGTTGTAAAAATATTGTAAATGTAGCATTACTCTTAATGTTGTTCAATTCAAATTTTTGTAATTCTTAAGTCACAGTGTTCAATTTTTTTATTAGGGTGGTCACAATAGGTTAATTTAGCATATAATATTTTTTTGGCAAGTGTATATATACATTTTTTTGCAAGTCAATGTATACAACGATATATAAAATTTTAACATTAAAATATCTATATCATTCTTAATGTATGTGAAGGAAAGAAGAATACATGATAGTAAAATTTATTTGATAATGAGATACAAATTATGGGAAAAATGAAACATCTAAAAAATATTTCCATTTAAACATAGAGCATTAATTTTTACCATGTATGTTAGTAGTGAGTTTCAATAAGAATATTTTTAAAAAAATATGAAAAAATATGCAACCGTTTTTTTTGGAGTTTGCACTTGCATAAAACGGTAATAAAACTTTTTTTATTTGAAACATGAAAAGAAAGGGTTGTATAATTTAAGGATGAACACAAAAAATTCAAACCTAAATATTGGATACAAAAATGTTGACGGAAAAAAGTTATATGAAATAAAAAATTAAATATCATCCAATAATTGAGTCTCCAAAAAAAAAAAAAAAAAATCCACTAATCAAAACACCAAAAGAAAAAATATTTTTATTAATATCAAAATAATAACTTTTGAATCTTGAATTTCATTCAATCATGAATTCCATATACAAAGAATAATATATAAAATGAAAATCATTAAAGCAAGTTAGAGAATAAGGTCAGAAACTAATAACAAAATGTATTTGTGTGTGTGTGTGTGTGTGTGTGTGAGAGAGAGAGAGAGAGAGAGAGAGAGAGAGAGAAGTACCTTTAATAGTGGAGAACAAAAACAAAATTGCAATTGTGAAAAAAATTTATTATCGAAATTCCTAAAGTTGTTAGTTATAAGATGGATAAAGAGAGAACATATTTATAAAAATATAGAGGGGAAGAGGGAAAATAAAATTATTCACTAAAAAAGAAAGGATAAAATAGATGAAAAGTTGGGGAAGATGATGAAACATTATACATGTAGATAATTGAAGTAAATATAATTATAATTACTAAAATAATGATATATGTGTGTGTGTGTGTGTGTGTGTGTGTACCTGTGTCAAAGAAAAAAAAATATCAAAAGCTAAAAGTTAGGAGAATGTTGTATACATTTTATTGTTATATGTGTAAAATTTTAATTTCATGTGTCGAAAAAATGAAAAAAAAAAAAAAAAAGAAGAAGAAGATTTTTAGGCTTATTTTCTAATTGTGATGTAATTAGTAATGGTTTCAAAATATTTTTTTTTTTAATTTTCAATAGATAATATCTAATAGATCATTAGATTCATATATATCACTCAATTAAAGTATTTATTCAACAAATTACCTTTTTTAAGAACAACATTCTTAAATAGCCTTTGGAAGGGGAATGATTAGGAAAATAAATTGGCAAATGACAAATTAAAAATAAGTGGTCATAAATAAGAATAAAAATGTGAACTTAAATACCATACTAAAAAAAATGCATTTATTTCATTCAAAATTTTAAATTATATGCAATGTGTCAAGTATAATGGCAATATATTGACATGTAGAAATAATTTTTTGACCGTAATAGTGTTTGTCTATATCATATCAATTAAATATAGTAAGATAGCACAAGTCATTGTAGCGTGCTTTGAAATGCAACAAGTGTCATTGTAACATGTATCCTTTAGTTTTGGAATTAAACTTTAATATATATATATAGAAAATATCTTTTGCCTTTCGCTTTGGTGAAACGGTCAAAGAACCAAAAAAGAGACTGGTTTTCTTGTTTTTCCAAGTTCTTGACCAGTTTTATGCCTGTTATTTTGGTTTTTACCTGTTCGGTTCCCAGCTCAATCAATTGAACTGGCTGGTCCAATTTTCAAAACAGTGGGTATATACCTTCTAGATTAAATTATGCTTATTTTGGTCAAGAAGAGACTTTTCCTATTGTCATATTTGCACAATTAAATCAAAATTAGGAAAAGTATTTGTTGAATGTGTTAAGAGAACATAGGGTTGCTACTCCTTACCATCCACAAACAAGTGGTCAACTTGATGTATCTAATCGGAAAAAAAAAAAGGATTGTAAAAAAAATGGTTAACCCAAGCTACAAAGATTGGTCTCTCAGGCTAATTGATGCACTAATTGGAATGTCACCCTATGGACTTGTCTATAGGAAAGCTTGTCACTTACCTGTGGAACTTGAGAATAAACTAAAAAGCTTATTGGGCTATTAAACTTATGAATTTTAATTTAGAAAAAGCTCTTGTTCAATGCAAGTTGCAATTGAATGAACTTGCGGAAATAAGGAATAATGTCAATGACAATGCTAGAATTTATAAAGAAAGAATGAAAGCTTTTCATGATAATAATACAATGAGGAATTCTTTTAAACCGTCTCAAAAAAATTTTTATAATTTGAGGCTCAATTTGTTTCCAGGGAAATTTAAATCTCAATGGTGTGGTCCTTACATTGTTAAAACTGTTTTTCCACATAGGGCCATTGAGATTGAGAATCCAAATAATGGCAGTGTTTTCAAGGTTAATGGCCAAAGGTTAAAACTTAATTAAAACCATACTTTGATAACTTTGTTCCAGAGGTGGAGACCACCCCTCTAAGGGACCCTGTTTATCTTGACTGATTCATGCTCCCATGGGCAGAGTTGTTGTACATTAGTTAATTAATATTTTTATTTTGTGCATTAACAATTGGATACAATGATGTTAGTCTTTTAGATTATTTATTTCCATCTACAATTCTCAGCCTCTCTCATCTTTCTATTCTTTTTTTTTTCTACCTACAAACTGACCTAATGCCTTTATATAAAAGAACACACTCCTAATACAAGTCTGGACAAGGAAACCCTAAAAGAATAAGGAAATTCGTATTGGCAAATTCGTTAGATTTTCAGGCCCATGTTGTGTGGTAATTTGTCCTAGTAGAATTGAGAATCTGGGCTTTCCGTAAACTACAAAGTTGTAAACCTTTGAGTTAGCTTTCCATCCTAACTTGAATCGTTATAATATGATATCTGATGAGAATTACGCTTGAAATACTGAGACATATGCAGAAAATCCTGATTCCAAATTGACCTTTTTTTTTTTCAACTCCAATCAGCTTCTTCCTTAATTAATTAGGATTCTCCACATCTTGTAAGTCTTTGAGTATGAGTTGGATTCAGCCACTTGAGTTAGAATCCAACCTTATGCCTTAAACAAAGCCCATTAGCATGTAAATTCTCAATTACTTATAAGTGGATAATTTATAATCAATCACAAAATAACATAAAAGTATAGCTAAATATGCAAATATAGGAGTATTTTATTTTATATATTTCATACTCATCAAATACCCACAAACTTACATTTTGCTAGTCCTCAAGCAAAACAAATAAAGAGTAAAACAAACCAAAGAATGAAATTAAAATTAAGAAAAAAGAAATCCTAACTAATCCACTTTCACTGGAAATTTCGATTGCATTTAGCATATGCAACAAGCCTTTAAACTCCTTGCTTACACTAGTAGACGAGTTATAGTCTCGTGAGAGTTTACAGTGAATATACCCACAAAATTCTGAGAATGAATACTAAAACAAGCATGGCTCCCTAATCTAACGAAGCCAAATTTCCTAGCGTCGAGGTTGACACTGAGGTCAGAATGTCAAGACAACTGCAATTCCGCGTGATAGCACAACTAGTCTCCCTTGGCAAATCCCATGGAATGAGAACCCTAAAAAGTCAATTTACTCGTTGTGTGATTTCATTGTCAAGTTCTACTTCTATGTGAATTTCAACGGCTGGCAAAGAAATGTCTCTAGTTATATTATCAATGTAGTTGTCCCTTTCGTGAATTTCATTTATTAAATGGAGTTCTTTCTCGATGGGACGGAAGGCTTCGTGGTCGTAACGTCGCATATAGTAAGCTCTTTCAACAAAGAGCTTACTATATGTGACGTTACGACCACAAAGCCTTCCGTCCCATCGAGAAAGAACTCCATTTAATAAATTAAATTCACGGAAGGGACGACTACATTGATAATATAACTAGAGACCTTTCTCTACCAGCCGTTGAAATTCACACAGAAGCTCTTTGGTTCAGCGAGCCATGAATTTCATTGTTTGATCTTCTGAGATGATAAGGGACACCATAGTTATACTCACCCATGTTTGAGGGAGGGAGTAGTGTGAGGAATTTTCTTCCGAATGTATGAATTAAGGGAGTAGCAGTGAATATGTGGTTTTAATAATATATAAACATAGCTTTTGGCTTTCACTTTGGCTCAGTTCATTAGTATGAGTCCAACTATAATCTATTAGTCATGTGTCATTAAATTCTCATGTGGCATATGGTTATCTAGTTACATGCCTTCTCATGCAAATTCCGTTTTAAATGTTGTAGATGTTGTGACTTGTGACTAGTCAGAGAGTGTTTTGGCTAAATTTGTACAGGTTTTTGGCGCTAGGGATTGAACCGTCTCCCTTTAAGGAGAAACTTTTCTCCTTAAGACTGCTGAATGGAAACTAAACAAACTAGCCTTTAACCTTTAACCCACACTATGTGCGGGAATCAATTATGCAAAATATATTTTTGCAAAAAGATTAGACGCAACGTCCATTAGAATTTAAAACTTACCACACACCTTGGTATCAAGATTTTTTTGATCTCTTAAAGCAAGATCAATACCAATTTACTAAACAAATGGATGATAGAATGAAAATCTACCAGAAATTTCAGCAACAAAATTAAAACAGCACCCCAAGGACAGAATATATAAACTCAAAATAATAAACTCCAAAAAGAATTGAGTAGCAATTTACTACTGACACTATGTTAGCCTAACAAAGCTAAACCAACTTAAAATCTTAAATTTTTCTAAACAAAACTAATTATGTTTTGTGCTATTTCAATATATATATTTTTTTATAAGTAATAAGTTTATTGATATCCAAAAAAAAAAAAAGGGGGAACACCCTAGTACACAGGGAGTGAACAAGGGTTAAATAATCAAGAACAAAAATTACAAGAATCTAAGAAATCAAAAAAAGATAAAAATGATTGGTTTTGAAAGCACTCGACCAATCCATTAGGGTTCTAAAGAAAAATAGCTTCAAGACTGACAAAACTAATTATGTTTTGTGCTATTTCAATATATATATATATATATATATATATATTGATAAGTAATAAGTTTATTGATATCCAAAAATAAAAAAGGGGAACACCCTAGTACACAGGGAGTGAACAAGGGTTAAACAATCAAGAACAAAAATTACAAGAATCTAAGAAATCAAAAAAAGATAAAAATGATTGGTTTTGCAAAGCACTCGACCAATCCATTAAGTTTCTAAAGAAAAATAGCTTCAAGTCTGAGATTGATCTCTCCTTATTTTCAAAGCACCTGCTATTTCTCTCTCTCCAAAGACACCATAGTAAGCAATGGGGAACAATCATCCATATATACCCATTTCGATGACAACCAAATCTGCCTTGCCAACATGCTAAAAGCTCCATTACAGATTGCGGCATAACCCAGCTCACTCCAAACAATCCAAACACCATAGCCCGCATATCCATTACAACTGGACAGTGAAGAAAAAGATGATCAACCGATTCACCATTGCACTTGCACATGTAACACCAATCCAATATCCAAACCTTCCTTTTTCGTAAATTGCCAATTGTTAAGCACTTCCCCAAAGCAGCAGTCCAAACAAAGAAAGCAACTTGAGAAGGAATTTTCTGTTTCCAAATACTTTTCCAAGGAAAGCAACAATTATTAGAGCCCACTAAGAGACTACAATAATCCTTAACCAAGAAGCCCATCTCTTTATCAAGTTTCCAGCACATTTTATTCTCACCAAACCCTATCACCAAAGCACCATAAATGGTATCCATGAAACTGGCCAGTGCCTCTGATTCCTGATCATGCACACCCCTAAAGAAACTGACATCCCAAAAAAGGACTCCATTTTCAAGCTTCATAAGCTCAGCCACACTAGCCTCCTTGTCTCGGCAAAATCTATACAATTCCAGATAGCTGACTACAAGGGAAGTCTCACCACACCAATGACCTTGCTAGAATTTCATCCTTGACCCATCCCCAATATCATATAGAATGTGGCGAGAAAAAAAAGCCATCCCCAACTAATATTTTTCCACAAGCCAACACCATATGGACCATTAACAGGCCTAGTACACCAGCCACTCCATTCACAGCCATATTTCACCTCTATCACTTGCCTCCAAAGGGCAGCCCTCTCCATCCCAAATCTCCATAGCCACTTACCAAGCAAAGCTTCATTAAAAGGTCTTATCTTCCTTATCCCCAAGCCATCCGAAGCAATGGGACTGCAGACAGTAGCCCATTTAACTAAATGGAATTTTGTGCTATTTCAATATTGCATAGTGTGGGGTAAGTTTGTCTAATTCCCATTATTAGTCTAAAATTTTATAGAGACTTTGTGGTTGAATTTCTAGTTACAATCTAGAAATTGAAAAGAACAAGCATTAGTAGCAATCTACTAACTCTTGATCTAAGTTTGGAGGCTAAGTTACAATATGAAAAGGTGTAAGACACCCACTTTGTTTGGTGAAATTGGTTTCTAGACTATTGTTGTCAATGATCATATCGCATAATCCAAATAACAAGTATAACATCCAAGAACATGTTATCAAATATTGAACAAGTATTCATACAAGCATGGTGAAAAAAAAAAAAAAAAAAACCCTAATCTAGTCATGCAATTACATATTAATGATTTGAAATTGAAAAATGGTGATTATGTGTTTGCATGGTGAAAAACCTTAATTCTAAACATGTGATTCTATTATTTTGAATTAAAACCTTAGAAACGTATTAATATGAAAGTTAAGAACAACCTAGATCCAACATGCTAACATACATAAACATGTGAAAAACATAAAAAATAAAGAATACTAGAATCTAAAAGAACTAGGGTATAATTAAAAAGAAGGGTTAGAGCTTGCATGCACTAGCACTCCAAGCAAAAGGGAGGGCAAAATTCTCTTAGAGGGGATTCATAACAAGAATTTGTTCACTTAAGACCAAGAGGACCGAACTAACCCTTTTAGTGAGTTGAGACCAAGAGGACCGAACTAACCCTTTTAGTGAGTTGAGACCAAGAGGACCAAACATCAAAGGAACATTGCTTTTACTACGCCTAGAGCTCAATGAGATACTTTTGAACTAATGCTAGAATGAGGTACGCTGGGGGTTTGGAATGAGTTTCTAAGCAACGTGACACTTGGGAAAATTTGAAATTGGAAGGAATTCCTACAAAATGCGCGGGCCTTAGGCCGCGTTTTTTTGGGCTGCGTTTGTAAAAACGCAGCCCAAGACGAACTAAAGCCGCGTTTTCAAAAAACGCGGCTTAAATAAAACACGCGGGGAATATGGACCAAGTGCCGATCAGCACTTGAGCCTAAATTTACCTTATTTGTCCCTTTTCTCGATTCATTCGGCCTTTAATACTCATTTTTTCTCTACTTCGTACCTCCATTGATCCTCAAGTTCAGCCAATTAATTTAATTAAATCAATTGGCCTTTAAATTTATTAATTTCAACCAAATTTTAGGAATTAATTAATACTTTGTCCCTTGGATTCTATCAGGTGCATGCAACTCCTTGATAAGAGTTCATAATCAGATGTGGTCAGGATTTAATTTTTGTTAGTACACATTTTTTGTTAAAAATTGTTTTTCCGATATCTTTCAATCCAATGATCCAATTAAGGCCCATGACCTATCATTTTGATCATTGTGACTTCAAGATTTATTTCATGCAAAAGAATTTAAAAATCTAACTTTTAAAATTACATTTTCACCTCTAAGATGTGATATGATCATTTCGATAAAATGAGGTTAAATGCAAGCTGTATTATAGGGGTCTACAATGCTCCACACACGTTACAAAACTCATATTAGACATAGAAGCAAGCTGATTCAATATGATTATAACTTCCTCTCTTCTACCTAACCAAAAAATAAGAAGTTGCAACCACTTCTCTTCCATTTTTCAGCAGCCATAATATCGAGCAACATTGTGCAAAAATGGCAAAGGAATATAGGAAATCATTGTAAATTCATATAAGAGACCTAAAGGCTTACATCATCTATGAAAATCTGAGACTTAAGAGAGCACCTGATGAGTATTTCAGTCAATGATGGTTTGTTCCTTGAATCTAAGCTTGCGTGAACACTAGTGATATCCTTTAGTGGTGGCTCTAGGAATTTTTTTTAGGGTAATCACAGAGAAATTAAAATTATACAAAATTTAATAAACAAATCATTTGAATATATCAACATAAAAAAAAAAAAAAAAAAAAAAACACTCAAATACATGAAGTATTATAATATCTTTCTATTAACAAAGAGGGAAAAAAAGATTGATAAGATGAGAGTAATAAAGTGAGACAAAGTCTGAAATGAGAGAGAGAGAGAGAGAGAGAGAGAGAGAGAGAGAGAGAGATGAATGGTATTTGCTAAAACTATAAGCAAAGTTGCTAAGGAAAGAAAAATTGCTGCGACTATAAAGCCAAAGAAAGCATAACTGCCGACACCTCCAATAAGAAATTACAACCATAGTATTTCTCTTGTTACCATTTTTAAAGGAAAAATGAAATTAGAAATTATTTTTAAGTAATGGATTGAACGAGTTCCAAATTTAAATGATTGGAGATTTTTAATTTTTGTTTTTGTATAGGTTTTTTGTTGAATAATTTGTTCACTAGTTGTTGTTTGATCTAGTCTTGTTTTTGTTTGGGTTATCTTTGTTGTTGTTTGGGCTAATTTTTATTGTTTTTATTTAAGCTATTTTGTTTAAGGGGTTAAGGATTATGTTTGGGGAGTTTTTTTTTTTTTTTTTTTTGAGAAAGTTTCAACCTATGACGTCCGCTCCTAATGATAACGTTTGCTCTTGATGATAACTCTTTATCTTCAGACCAAGGCATCAATCAGTTTTTGGTGTTGGTGTAGGTGGGAGATTGAACCTCATATCTTTTATACAAGCATCAGAGATTTTATCAATGAAGCTAACTGGAACTCACTTATTTGGGGGCTTCAATGGGGACCAGAATTATTTTTGGAGAAATGCTATGTCTACAATATTGGCACAACAAAGTTTATGCGACAAGCTATTATTAGTGGGTAAAAAAGTGATGTTAGTGTTAGGCCCAAATTATAATTAGTAACAACTTACCACATAGAATTTGTTATGAGATTATTGTAAATAAGTTGTGGATATAGCATTACTTTTTTTTTTGAACCTAAATTATTTTGATTTTCAAGTTTGGGTGTTTAACATTTTTTTTAGGGTAGTCACAATAAGTTAGTTAAGTAAATAGTTTTATTTATTTATTTATTTATTTATTAATTTTTATTTTTATTTTTGCAAGTATGTGTGTGTGTGTGTGTGTGTGTGTATTGCAAGTCAGTCTGGTCTTGTGACCACCCTGACATCAACGTGGAATTGCTAGTGATTTCCTTGTATAGGCTTTGTACCATAGTGATGCAATATAACTTTTCCAATATTTAGAAGGCGAAAATACACTGTTGGTTTCTATATTTTTTTTCAATTTCCATTTTGTTCCACATTTTTATTTGCGGATGTGGTCCCTAAAATCAAAAAATCATTCTCATTTTAGTCCCTACCGTCATCTTACTTATAACAATTGTCTATGTTGCAGACGAAGTTTACTATTGGCACACTATTAAGATACATTTTTTTACACCTAATTTTATTTAAATACCACCTATTTATTTTCAAGGCGAAAATCGCATTTTCGTCTCTACATTTTCACGTACTTCCCACTTTGGTCCCTAACTTTTATTTTCACCGCTTTTACTCCTTATCTTGAAAAACGCGTCTCTTTTTTGTCCCTACCATTACATCAAAGACAGAAAGTGCACACGTGGCAAACAGAGTGCACTGTTGGCACACTAAAAGCTGACGTGGCCATTAAAATAATAATAAGAAATGTTATTTGGCATTAAAAAATGCCACATCAGCATCTAAATTAAAAAAAAAAAAGAATTAAAAACCAAAAATCACATGAATTGAGATCTAGGTGTGTCTTAAACAAGAACAACAAGAACACAAACTCAAATCTAAGAACACAAACCCAGAAATTAAAAAAAAAAACCTCCAAAACTGAAAATTCGTTTTCTTTTGCTGGGTTATTTCTTTATTATAGTATGCTTTTTATTGTGCTAACGTGTTTGCTGTAGGAAGTGTTTTTGGGCCATCTCATAACCTTGTCAGTCCCATCCTAAGCCCAAGGTACAAAAAAAGGGCGAACTCTTCAAAAACTTCACCGATAGCCTTTGGGCCATGCTTCAAGCCCATCGTCGAGTTTCTGTTTAGGCCCCCAACCCAACACAAATCTCATTTTTCGGAAGGAAAACTTTTCCACCCCTGACATTTTGGTGACTTCGCTGGGGAGACTACTGAAGTCAAGAGTTCACCATGCCTCCTAGGTTGCAGAATAGCCTGCAAGAAAGGACTCAAAACACCAACCCTCCAGCAGCATAAAGCCATCACAATCCAACTCCACAAGGAGAACAAGCTGACCAACATGAAGTTAACCAAGAGGGTTCTGACCATCAATTCTCTTTCCTCTTGGAGATGTCACAAGGAATGCAACAAGCTCAGTTCGAACTTGCTGAATCTTTAAGAGTCTTGAGAGAGACTCAAGGGCCAACACCCCAGTCGTTACATGAAGGTCCAGATCCTAGAATACAACAAGAGAGGGGATCAGCCGCTGGAAATCCTCAATCTGGTGAGCAAAATGCCTCTCTTCCTCAGTTTGTTATATTATCTGATCTCACAACTTTGCTGGAAAAGGAAAAGGTTAGCCAACCAAGGGAACCAAGGCACTTTGTTCGTAGGCTACTATACCCAGTTGAGTTACTAAGCAATCTGAGTTACTAAGCAAGCCATATCTGGAGAAATATGAGACTTCCACCTTCACTATTTATGATGGGAGAAAAGGAAATGCAATTAAGCATGTCAACAAGTTTCTTGATTCTATGGGTCTTTTTGCTGGAAATGGTGATCTTTGCCTAAGGGAATTCTCAAAATCTCTTACTGATCATGCTTACACATGGTATTCCACTCTCCAGCCAAGTTCCATCGCCACATGGGATTACATGGTTGAAAGTTTTTGCTCAAAGTATTTTCATGGGGAGGAAAAAGTTACTATCCTCACTTTGTACAACACCAAGCAAAAGTCTTCCGAATGACTCCTTGACTTCATTCGACGATTTAGTGATGCAGCTCTTGATTGCTATGGGCAGTACAAAAAATAAGAGCTCATTGAAATTTGCACTGACAATATGTCTCATGAGTATCGGGCCCATTTGGAGAACCTTAATATTGTTCAATTTGCCCAGCTACTCTAGAAAGCTCGTAAGACAGTTGTATCAATCAAGCCTCCCATTGCTGAAAAATCCAAGACAAAAGAAAAGTTCTCCTCAAGCTCTCACAGTCTCCAGCAGCGAACCAATGGTTGGAGAGATGCAAAAAAGAAAAGAGGAAAAAGAGTACCCCTCCATACCATGCACCAATGAAGAAATGAATGTTGTCATTAACAAATGGATGGCTGATGGAGTGCATAGGCCCTTTAAGCCTATCCAAGAGCCTACTCCGGAAGATATGCGAAAGCCCTTCTATTGTTGGTATCATCGACATGTGAGTCATGGAACTAGAGATTGTAGGGCAATCCAGAGAACATTTCACAAGAAAATTTCAGATGGCACCTTAAACCTCACTCGTGAGCAAGAGGTCCAACGGAACCCACTGCCTTAGCATCATAAAGGGAAAGCCACAGTAGCTACTCTTTCATAATAGGGCTGATGAGGATGAAATGGCCAGCGGTACAAGTATGCCTCCAGCAACTATCTCTATTCTTTAAAAAAGCCCTACCTTTCGGACTTTGTTCAACCAATTGGGGCTCAAAGAGGAGTCGAGGAGAACAGCGACTGAAGTTCTTGTATCCATCGATGCCAGCTCTGGAACACACTGCCTCACAGTTAAAGCTCAAACTAGCCAAGCTTTCCTAGAGACTACTAATGCCATCACCTTCACCGATGAGGACATGAAGATACAACACCCTGATCATAGTAAACCATTATATATTGCTGCTCAGATTAATGATGTTCACATAAGAAGGGCACTAGTCGACATTGGTGCATTGCTTAATCTTATTCCAACTAGCACACTCAAAGTAGCTGGAATCCCACTCAGCAGAGTAGCTGGGGCTCTTATTGAAGTTTTAGCTTTGCTGGAATTCATGAATGCACTTTTGGGAGTATACAGTTAGTTCTTAAAGTGGGGCCCATTGTTGCTTTCACCGGATTTCATGTTATCAACTCACCCGTTTCTTATCATGCTCTACTTGGAAGGCCATGGCTTCACAAACACAAGCTTGTGCCATCCACTTACCACCAATGTGTCAAGGGAAGATTTAATGGTAAGCCCATACGCATCCCTGCTAATCCTACACCATTTGATCTATTCGAGGCACACTATTTTGAGGCTACTTTCTATGATGAGCTCACCCTAAGTGGGGAAGATTCTACTTCAAGGCTTGTTGGGATCCCATTACCCAGCTGGCAAGATATTGAGAATAATCTAGAAATAGACATAAGGTCTTTCCTTGATAAAAGGAAAAAGAAAAGAGAATGTGTGGAAACCTCTAACAATGTCTCACAACCACAATGTATACAAGTCCAGCTGCCAGATGGTCGTTTGGGGTATCATTTATGATGGTACACGGGGCCTAGCTGTCTCAAGCAGAAGGGTCCCGGACTAAATGAAGCTAGCACTACACCAACATGCTATTATACTCAAGAAACAGAAACCCTAGCAGTCAACTTCAGTTAATGCGACTTTGCCACCTCTGGAAAAAGCTCAACTTGTTTTATTATTGAAGGAGTACATTGATGTCTTTACTTGGGAGTACCATGAGATGCCCAGTTTGGATCCTAACCTAGTAGCACATGCTCTTAACGTGGAACTAGGGGCAAAGCCAGTAGTACAGCCCATGTGGACCTTCCATCCTGAAGTTGAAGCTCAGATTATTCAGGAAGTTCAGAAACTCCTCGCAGTTGGGTTCATCAAGCCCATCATGCACCCAAAGTTGCTTTCAAACATTATACCAATCAAGAAAAAGAATGGACAAATACGATGTTGTGTTGACTTCCGGAATCTTAATAAAGCATGTCCTAAAGATGAATTTCCACTTCTAAACATGGATATGCTCATTGATTTAGCTACTGGACATGCTATGTTTTCATACATGGATGGCTTCAGTGGTTATAATCAAATCAGAATGTCATCCAAAGATGCAGCCAAAACAACCTTCCGAACCCATATTGGCAACTTTTACTACACCGTCATGCCCTTCGGTCTCAAAAATGCCGGAGCTATATATCAAAGGCCTATGGCCGCAATCTTCCATGACATGATGCATAAAGAAATCAAAGACTATGTAGACGACATCGTTGTGAAGTCAAAGACAATGGGAGATCATATTGCTATCTTACGAAAAGTCTTTGAAAGGTGTCGACTCTACAAGCTTCGCATGAATCCACTCAAATGTGCCTTTGGAGTTACGGCTGGAAAATTTCTGGGATTTCTTGTCCGCCAAAGAGGTATAGATGCTGATCCTAGCAAAGTACAAGCCATTACTACTATGAAGCCACCTACTGCACACACAGCTTAAAAGTTTCCTCGATAAACTCTCATACATCCGACGGTTCATTCCAGGTCTCGCTGCCCTTACAGCTGTCTTTACACCACTGCTAAAAGAAGGAAGACCCTTCCACTGGAATTCCAAATGCTAGTAGACATTTCTCCAGCTGCAGCAACTCATAACCAGACTGCCAACCATATGTGCACTCATACCAGGGAAACCACTCAAGCTGTATTTGGCTACCAATGATGAAGTAATTGGGGCACTTATAGCCCAAGATGATCAAGAAGGGCTTGAGTAATCGGTTTATTATATTAGCAGAAAGTTAAAAGATGCTGAAACTTGCTACCTAAGGGCTGAAAGGGCTTGTCTTGCTCTGATATACACTGCCCAGCGGCTGCATCATTATTTGCTAACTCACACGGTACAACTCTTAACAAAATCTCATCCAATCTACTCACTCTTGAGGCAACCGGTTCTTTCCGGAAGGCTAACACAATGGCTCTTGCAAATATCTGGGTTTGAGAACATAGCGATCACCCCAACAGCTGTAAGGGATCAAGCCATCGCTAATTTGCTGTCAAATTTTCCTGGTGAAGACAGCTGGAACATTACTGATGATGTACTTGGCGAACTGCCAGAGATTGCACTAATGGAAATAGCTGAAGCTGTTTGGACTTTAAGTTTTGATGAATCCTCTACCACTTCTGAAGGAGGGGCTGGAATAGTCCTATCCAAAAGTACCGGTGAGACAGTGGCTATGTCATTCAAGCTGGATTTTCCATCCACCAACAATATGGCTGAGTATGAAGCATATCTTACAAGCCTAGCAGTGGCTCGTGAAATGGATATCAAACATCTTCAAGTAATTGGGGACTCAAATTTGGTTGTTTGCCAAGCTAGAAGAGATTCTGCTTTCAAGGAACCATCTTTAGCTCCTTATAGAGCTATGGCTCAAAGGTTGGAGGACTCTTTTGAAGAATTCAGTATTGAACACTCTCTAAGGTCCAACAATCATTTCACAATGCTCTAGCCACCTTGGGATCAAAAGTCCGCTTTGAAGGTACAACTATAGATGTCACTATTGTGAAAAGGCCTATTCCAATTGTACAAATGCTGAAAGAAGAGTTCTTTGATCAACCGCTGGAACAGACAGACTGGTGGTCTACCCTTAAAGAAGCACTATTATCACCAGATGAGAAGGATCATTTGAAGGTGCTTAAAGATTATGCTTTGATGGCAGGAGAGCTGTACAAAAAACTTCCTAGAGGAGTTCTAGCTAGATGTTTGAGCCCTCGTGAGTCCACTATGCGATTGAAAGAAGTTCATGACCTGTGGCTCCAGCGGTTCTATCAGTCTCTACAGACGCCTCCATCAATTAGGGTATTACTGGCCAGAAATGAGCAAACAAGCTACCACTGTCCAAGAACAATGCACCAACTGCCAATATACTTTTGATTAGATGGAGTAATGTGTAGTCTTTACCACCAGTGATTGGCGTATACCCGTCCTTGAGTATCTCATAGAAGGCATCTTGCCCGACAATCATAAGGAGGCCTACTGCTTGAAAAAATTGGCTACTCGTTATTTTATGGAAGGAGACATTCTTTTCAAGAAGGGGTTCAATGGGGAACCTTTGAGATGCCTAGGGACCCCTGAAGCACAATCAGTCATGCAAGAGGTACATGTGGGAGAGTGTGGTGACTATCAAAGGACTTCTTCAACAACTGATCAATCTTGGGTATTTTTGGCCCACCATGAAACAAGATGCAACTGAATGTGTGAAGACATGCCATACTTGCCAAGTCCATGGGAACCTCATACACACTCACCCTACCAACGTTGAAAACATGATGACTCCTTGGCCATTCCATACTTAGGGGTTTGATCTAATAGGCCCAATCAATCCACCATCCAAGGGTCATATTTGGATACTATTGGCTACCGAATACTTTACGAAATGGGTTGAGGCCATTCCCCTAAAGAAGGCTACAGGCCCAACTATTGCAAACTTCATCTGAGAGTGTATAATTTGCAGATTTGGCATCCATCACAAGATTGTTACTGATAATGGCACTCCTTTTGTCAACAAAGATGTCCAAAAATTACTTGACCATTGCCACATCAAGCACCGCAAGTCCACTCCCTTTTATTCACAAGGCAATGGTCAAGCAGAAGCTACCAACTAAGTGCTACTAAGGATTCTTAGCAAGATGGTGCATGAATATGAGGGTGGTTGGACAAAACACCTACTAGAAACCTTGTGGGCATACCGAAGCTCAAGCAAAACAGCCACTAGACTATCACCATTCTTTCTTGTATATGGTACCGAGGTTATATCTCTAGTTAAGCTATTGGTTCCCACCCCAAAGGTTGTTCATGGACAAGAAACAGACATGGATGCCGCCACTTGTGCAGAAATCAGAACTACGGACCTTGAAACCTTGGAGGAGACACGAAATCTTGCCTATAACCATACCCAGCAGTATCAGCAACAGATGGCCAATGCTTACAACAAGGTCATGAAATCCAGGGTTTTTGTCAAGGGACGAATGGTTCTAAAAGTAGCAGATCATATAAGGAGGAATCTTTCAGCACCCTCCAAGTTTGCCCCCAGTTGGGAGGGGCCCTATCTCATAAGGGAAGCTAATGACAACGGTTATTATCATCTAGCTACAGCAGAAGGTGAAGGTCTCGCGGAACCTATCAATGACAAATGGCTTAAGTTGTACTATGCTTAACTCAACTTTTCAAGTATGTACTAAGCAACTTTCTTTATATAAACCACTACTATGTGAATAAGAATTAAGCATTGCCTTTTGCCTCAAATATAAATTTCTTATATTTGCCAACATTCTAATATTACTTTCCATACATAAGCATGCATAATTCAAAACTATGAATAAAGTCATGGACTTAACAGCTGGGTATTTTGAACTTAAAATGGTCATAGGCACAATGAATATTTTCAAAACTATGTATATGATTTTCATGACTATATTTTAGCCTGGATGTACTATTCTTTGATAAATAAAGCATTTTTCACAAAATAAGTTCATATGCTTGTGCATAAACAAAACACAGCTAGTACAGCTAAAGAAATATTAAACTACCACATAAAGTTCATATGGCTAGTGCATCTTTGCACAAAACACAGCCTACATAGCTAAATAAACCCATTTCATTACATCATGACTTAAGGACAGATTGTTCTAAATACTAAGCTACTAATAAAAAAGCTAGTCAAATAAGCCATCACTAAAGGTTTCCGTTGAGGAAGAAGCACCTCCAGCTGACGATGACTGCATCATTTCATCCCTTTGACTCAACAAAAGTGAAAGCTCAACTTTCTTTGCTGCAATCTCTTTCTCAAGATCAGCTATCTTCACTGTAAGCTCATCATCTCGAGCAATACAAGCCTTAGCAACAGCTCGAATCTTATCAAGGATGAATTGGACTCCAAACTTCATGAACAACAAATCCTTGAGAGCATTCTTTCACTCAAGTGCTTTCTTCAAACTTATGATAGGCCAAATAAGAACTCCAATGCATCAAAGCACAAATTATTGCATAAAATTCCCAATCATAAGTGCTGTAATTAAATCAACTTCTCATTAAAGTAGGCCACTGGTTTGTCATTTTGACTAAGAATAGCTCCAATTCCAACCTTGGATGCATCACAATGTAACTCAAATGGTTGAGAGAAATCAGGAAGAGCTAGAATAGGTATTGTAGTAAGTTTTTCCTTGATCTGATGAAATGCCTTTGTGGCTTCAGTTGTCCACAAAAACTTACTAACCTTCATGCAATCTGTAATCGGTGCCATGATGGTGCTAAAGTCAGGGATAAATCGCCGGTAGAATGACACCAACCCATGGAAACTGCGGACCTTATGGACTGTGGTTGGTATTGGCCATTGTTTAACAACAGTGACCTTTGATTCATCAACTGATAATCCATCCTTAGACACCACATAACCAAGAAATAAAACACTATCTATCATAAAAGAACATTTGGCTATGGCAACATAAAATTTCTCCCTACTTAGAACTATGAGTACCTCTCGAAAATATTGGAGATGTAAATCAATATTGGCACTATATATCAGGATATCATCAAAATAAACTACAATAAACTTGCCGATGAAGGGGCAAAAAATCTGGTTAATAACACGCATGAAGGTGCTAGGAGCATTAGAAAGTCTGAATGGCATTACTAGCCACTCATTTAACCCCTCACTTGTCTTGAATGCTGTCTTCCACTCATCACCAAGACATACTCGAATTTGATGGTACCCATTTTTTAGATCCAGCTTAGAAAGCACTGTAGCACCACTCAATTGATCAAGCAAATCATCCAACCCAGGAATAGGGAATCTATACCGGACTGTAATTTTGTTGATGGCACAACTGTCTACGCACATTCGCCGTGATACATCCTTTTTGGGTGTGAGTAATGCTAGCACGGCACAGGGACTAAGACTCTCTCTAATGTGCCCTTTTAACAACAAACTCTCTACATGTCTTCTAAGTTCTTCATGCTCTTTTGGGCTCATGCGATAGTGTGGGCGATTAGGTAGATTAGAACCTGGCACAAGATCAATTTGGTGTTGTATATCTCGAAGTGGCGGTAACCCCTCAGGTAGATCATTAGGAAATACATTTGCAAATTCATCTAATAAAGATTTCACAGCCTCTAGTACTACACTACCCTTTGAGCTCTCCTTTCCTAACAATACAAACACCAACCCCGAGTCAAACATCTCTTCAACAAATGCCCTTTTAGCTAAGAGATTCTTACCCCCTCCTGAAGTTGGCTTAGGTTCAATCTCCTTACAAGGCAACAACACAATTTTTGTGCTACCAAACATGAAACTATATGTATTCTTCCTACCATCATGTTGAACATCTCTATCATATTGCCATGGTCTACCAAGGAGAAGATGACATGCATCCATAACTACCACATCACACTGTGCACTATCCTTATATTTCAACCTAATAGAAAAAGAAACCAAGTAACGTTTAGATACAATTACCTCATTGCCCTTTTTGAGCCAAGATAGTTTGTAAGGGTTAGGGTGCTTCTCTGTTGCTAATCCCAATTTTTGAATAGCCTCTTTTGATACCACATTCTCACAGCTTCCAGAATCAATAACAAGTCTACATGCCTTACCCCCCATAATACATGTAGTTTGAAAGACATTACTTCGGAGCCAATCCTCACCTTCAGGTTTGCAAGGTGTGAAACATGCCCTTCTTGTAACTAACAAAGGGCCATCATCCCCTTGCACATACTCCTCTTCCTCTTCAGCATCATAAACAGCTTCTTGCTCAAAGGTATTTAAATGATCATCAATACATTCTTCACTCTCAATAAATAAACCCTTACCATACCGGCCACCCTTCTTGCAATCAGCCATTCTATGCCCTGCCTCACCACACTTGAAACATTGAAGGCCAGAACTACTAGCTACAATATGGTTGGGTTGTGGATTAGCTTGATTAACTTGGCATTTTCCTTGTATAGATTGTGTAGTTGCACCATAAGGAGGAGCTACTGGTGGCAGTCAGTTGCCACTATTATTTGAAACCATATTAGTCCTCCTATTCATTGTCTTCTCTAAATGCAAAGCATTCTGATGGGCTTCGGATACAGAAATTAGGTCAAATAAATTCAAAGTATCTTGGAATTGCTGCCTCATACCCCCAATATAACGTGAAACTAATTGATCTTCCGAATCTGCAAGGTCAACTCTAGCTACAAGTTGATAAAACTCTCGAGTATACTCATCTATAGATTGTGTACCTTGCCTAAGATTGTGTAGTTGTTGATATAATGTACGCATATAATTATGGGGCAAGAATGCAGCACGCATATGTTTCAACAAAATTTCCCAAGTATTGATTTTAGATTTACCTTGGCGAATACGGCCTTGCTTTAATTGCTGCCACCATGCAACAGCACGTCCTTTGAATTTGGTCGCCACCAAAGAAACTCTTTTGTCTTGCGGCACCTACTTAAACTCCAAAATTTCTTCAACCGCAACAACCTAATCTAGGAATTCTTCAGGTTGTAAACAACCTTTGAACTCTGGAATATCTAATTTGAACCCAAATTCCCATCTGTTTGAGTTGTATGAAACCAAGGGTTTCTCCCTCCTCCTTTTATGTTTAGCAAACGGATTTTCCATCTCATCCTCAACAGTATAGTCTACTCATCTTTCTCCAAAAAATGTAGAGTTGGACAACGATTTCGAGGCTGGTTAACAACGGCTAAGGCAGCAAGCTGCTCTGTTAGCACTTCAAACTGCTCTTCCATCTATTGAAAGTGTGCCTTTAGTTGCGTATTGCGTGCAATCTCATCGCGTTCATACTCACCATCTACAGCAGCGTGCCTTCCCCCACATGATCCTCGTGCCATGGTAGGAACCTAACCGTGCTCTGATACCAATTGATGCAGCGTAGACATGTAGAAGCAGAATCTATAAAATACAATTACTACAACTCTTCCACGAAACCTAAGTTCTACAAGAACACTAGGCTAGTAGGCAAATTAATAGAGAAAACCTCTCTAGCAAACTTTTATTAAAAAAACACACATAACATAAATAACCTCTCTATAAAGAGTATTTATAAGAATAGAATTTCTTCTACTCCTTTTAGAAAAAGAAAAAATAAACCTACTTCTACTTGAGAAAGGAAAACAATTTAACTAGGAAAAGAAAAACAATTAAAATCCCAATTCAAGTAGGAAAAGGATTTTAATTTAAAGTACTAAAGTAAATAAATCCTAATTCAAATAGGAAAATGAAAACAAGAAAAACTTTTTGTTCTTCATAACGTGATTTGCATCACTTACATACCTCCTCAACGCTACCAACCATCCTCAACAATGCATCCAATATTGTCCAAACCTTGATCAAGCTTATCTTCTACATCAAAAACATCAAGAGTTTTGGCAAGGGAAATAACATTTTATATAATTAGATAGATCATAAAGAAAGCACAATCAAATTAAACTTAATATCAATATGAGTAAGTACGTATGTACCTCGTCCTCAAGACTGAGTGAACCACAAGATGATATCTGTAAACAACTTATCGACTTCACCACTTGTATTGCCCCCTTTGGCCCAATCCATCTCCATGGCCAATCGAACTACCGTCCACTGAGAGAACACAAGGTAAACCCCTTCCCTAAAAATTGCCAATTTGGCCTCCTCCATCTCTCTCTCTCTCTCTCTCTCTGACTGTGATTGTATATGACTCTAAACCTAAACCTCCCCATCAAAACTCCCTTATTTATAATTGGACAAAGTTTAGCTACAAAATTAGTTGTTTGTAGCATAAGGTTACAACTTTACTCAATATTATTCACATTAATACATAATTTGAAAATCTAAACGTTAAATTACATGTCCTTTATGTTCTTAATACACATATCAAATTTTGTACTAATTGGATATTATTTAACATATGATCTATACATCTACATTTTATGCATAATTTTAAACTACAAAAAGTTGCAATTTAAGCAATTTATTAATGACATAGTTATTAATTTTTAATTTTATAAAAATTTTGCAAGCATGGAGTATATAAAAAGAAAATATAATTCAATAGTAGATCAATTAAAATTCACCTCCAATAAAAAGATATTGAGTAGCCTTAGGTTACAACTAATTTTGTAACTAAACTTTGTCCTTTATATTATATATGTTATATATAGGTCTAGTTTGACTACGAGTAGTCTACTACCAATGTTCCAATATCCCCTTCTTTTTGGATTTTTTAAACAAAATTATTATTATTATTATTATTATTATTATTATTATTATTATTATTATTATTATTATTATTATTATTTAATGGAGTACTAGCTAGCCCATGGTGTAAATTATTAATTATGTTAGGTTAGTATTTTTGTGATTAAGATCATCCAGCATGCTTGATTGGAGATTTCTAATATTGTTGTTTAAAATGATATGAAAACTGTAGTTTAAAAAATGTTGTGAAAACATGTATTTATAGTATTCATAAAGCAAAAAATGTTTTTGGTACCATTTTTCAAATAACATGTTTAGTATGTGTGTCTTTTTTTTAAAAGCTAACAAGTGAACCCTCTAGTTGGAATTAAAGAAGGAAGCTGTATGTGTTGTCTAATCAAGTGGGCTCTAAAGTTTTCAACATATTTACAAAAGTGCTATTGAGTAACGTTATTTGAAACTGAAAACTAGTAAGAGGAGTTTTTTAAAGAGAAAAAATTCAAACTGGATTAGGCATAATAGGTCACTTTTATGACATCCGATTGTAGTTTGCCACCTCATATTATTATAAATAATAGATTAAGGACCACCATAAACAATAACCCTTGATTCTAAAGAAAACAAACAAACAAACAAACAATAACCCCTAATAGGCTAATACAATCTTCAGAAAATCAAATCCTCCCCAGCTTCCTCCTTACACGCCACCGATTCAAGAAGCTGTTGGCGCCATTAACACCGTCAAGCTGAGAATCCTCCAGCAACATTATCAGACCTGAGGAGTCATCTTCTTCCTATAATTTTCTTCCTTCAGAAACTGTTCAATTTTAACAAATCAACATTTTGTTTTTAGATTTGCTCGAAGTTCCTCTTTTCTGGGTTTTTCGATGAATGAAGCACTCCTCAATTTACAATTATTGCAACTACAACTAGAGACAAACTTGTTAAAGTTGTTACAAGTCTTTGAAGAGTAAAGATGGAGGGTGTAAATGGGTTTTGCTAGATAAGAATTTTCAACGGATTTCTTTGATTCCGACAGTATTGTCGGAGGCATTGACAGCTTCTTGAATCAACAATGGGGGCTTTTCAGAATTTTGGAAGGGAGAGAGAGGTGGGTTTGTGGTGAGTTCAAAGGAAGAGGGTGGATTTTGAGAGAAAGGATGAGAGGGGAGAGAGATTGGTGGCGAGGTAATTTATAGGCTAGCATAATTTTGGGAGAGAATATCGTTAGTTAGCACGGTTTTGAAACCATTTAAGAAACTAGCATCTCAAGTAAGTGAAGCTCGAGTTTAGTAACAAACCCGAGTCTCAGAGATTCGAGTTCTAGTGCTGAGTAATTTATCCACGTGGAACTCGAGTTTCTCAGACTCCAGTTCTATAGAAGTATCTAAAGAACCAAGATGAAGATGAAGAACTAGATCCGAAGAAAGAAGAAGAACAGAGAACACGATCTGGAAAACGCAGATCCAAAGAAGAAAAACAGAGATTTGGAGAACATAGAACGATCTGAAAAACAGAGAGCAGATCCAAAGGAGCAGAACGATCTGAAAAACAGAGGAAGAATCTGCAAAAGCAAATAAGGAAGAAAGGAAATGATTTGGAATTGAAGAACTCGAGTTCTACGTAAATAATTTTTGTTTGCCAGCTCAGGAACTCAAGCATTTAAAGTTGAGTTCTATCATGAAACTCAAGTTTTAAAAACTCAAGATGCTATTTTTACACATTGTTTTGCAAACATCACCGCTAACAAAATTGTTAACAATTTAAAGCCAAATGGAGAAAAAAAAAATCAATTGGTGGCAGCCATGGAAGGAGGAGACTGAAACTTAGAGAAGAAACAAAGAGAGCTTTACAATGAAGAGGACTTAGGATTTTTAAGCGGGTCATGATTTTGTGTAGCATGGTGTATTAAGTTTTTTCTTTTTTTTTAATTGTTGATGTGGCACCTCTTCATTGGGTTCTGTAAAACCCACCTTTTGTGCCAGAACCAAACCAAATTAACACTATTTTCTAAATTCAGTATTTAATCACCCTAAATACTAAAAACCACGTGCCCGTAAGTTCGAAACTCTACAAAATAGATTTTTTTTTTTAATTCTCAACTTTTCATTTTATAGTAAATGGCTTAGATAATGCCACGTCATTAATTAATTATTAAAAATATCCTTAAAAGTATAAGTGACACGCTACATATTAAAAAATAAAATTTGACATATCAGATTTTAAGTCAGAAAAACCCAAATCTTTATTACTGTTTCTTTCATCCCTCCTCTTTGTTTACCACCATACCTATAAACCACCTCCTCAGTTCTGCCAACACCGATGGCACAGTTTGTCTCCAGCGAGATCTCAACACCAACAACAACAGATAATTTGATCAAGGTGAAGTCCCACACAACCCAGTCTCTGAGATCTTAACCTCTAAACCCACATAATATTCCCTCTCTCTCTCTCTCTGAATATATCTCAAGGAATACAATCTATATAGTTCAACTCGTTCCAATGAAATTATATCCTTTTTCTGTGCTTGCTTTTTACTTAATACAATGGACACCTTCATTAGTATAATGCGTTGCAATTTGTATTTGAATAAGGCTGCATCTATATCATAGATTTATGCAAAATCAACTTCAAGCTGTAAAGAAAAAAAAAAAAAGAGAGGTAATTAATAAAGAACAAAGAAAGAGAAAAGAAGAAAACCATTGATGGCACCAAAAGTTGAAACATAACCATGAAATTAAGGATCTGCTATGATCATGAAATTGGTGGACACTGATGGCACAATTTAGTGATTTACCTCCGGCGAGCGTCATGACCGTGAGATTGGGTTTTAAATCTGTGTTTTTAAACTTTCAGCGAGAGTCACAGCTGTGACATTGGATTTAAGATCTGTGTTTTTAAAGTTTTTGAAAATAAAAAATAAAAAATTAAATATCTAAAATGTCAAATTTTTTTTTTTATAGTTGACATGGCATCCTTATTTTAAGGTTCTTTTTTTATTAAATTAATGATGTGGCATTATTTGAACCATTCATCATAAAATGAAAAGTCAAGATTAAAAGAAATCTATTTGGTAGAGTACACTAGAAACTCTGGATTGGAGAATCTTAATCCTTATTTTTTATATGTACAAACTACATAGTTTGAACTTGAATTTTTTGAAAATGAGATTAGATTCTATAAAGATATGATGTAAAACCCAAGTTTCGCCCCTCTAACCCCAACATGCTACATCATCATATTACATATTAAAAAATAGGCACAACCACACTCAATCAATTTTAATATCCATTTGAAAATCTAACTTAATTGTGAGTTTATTCAGATGTTATTATGTGTGGTAGGATCTATTAAGTTTTAAGTGAAAAGCTGATGTGGCAATCTCTTATTGAATGGTATAAAACATGATTACTACGCCCTATCCGTACCAAATTCGGTCTCTTTGAAAATATATCAAATTATGTCAATTAATTAACAGAAAAAAAAATGTCAATTAAATGAGCTATTCTTCTATAAAAAATAAAAAAAATAAAAAGTTATAAGACTCATGGTAGGTTGGTTTTAATTTAACTTAACCTTATTGTTATTTATTACTATTATTATTATTAATGAAAATTAGTAAAATACAACATTAATTAAAAGTGATTTCATATTAAAAGGGTTAAATCATATGTGCAATTGTGTAATGCATAGGTTACAACATTTCCCGATAAGAAAAGAAAAAAAAAAGTTACAACCTTTGATATATTATATAATAAAATACATGATTTTGTTAAGAGATTAATTACTACGTGATCATTCTTCTCAAAAAAAAAAAAAAAAAAAATACTACGTGATCAATATTGGAGTGTCACTCATTTTTATATACATTGTTGAGATTATCTTTAAATTAAAACCATTCAAATAAATCTATTAGTAGTTTATATTCTTCAGTGTCACTATTTTTTTTTTTTTTCTCTTCATAGGCTCTGTGGTTTTCTCCCAGAGAGACTAGCCAGTAGAACTCACTTATCTTCTTTGAAATGATATTTCCCTCCCTCTATTAACACATTATTCGTAGGGTTTGTTGGCTTTCTTTTCTTGGGGTGAGGAAACAGATTCTTTACCTTTCTATCTTTTCTTTTGTTTTGTTAGAAATACTGAATAAGTGTATTTTATTTATTAGAATAAAAGAATATACATGAGTACCTTTATATATGAGGCAGATGTGTGTAGTACAAGTAAGAGTGCTATACAAGTAAACAAGCCCACAACCAAATACACATTAACAGCCCTCCTCAAACTCAAAGTGGATGTGAGACCAACTTGAGGTTGTCAACCAAAGCACAATAGCGTCCCTTAGGATGTGACTTGGTGAAGATATCTACAAGTTGATCTTTAGAGGAGACTAGAATAGCTTGAGAGCACTATGGACAAGATGATAACAAATAAAATGACAATCGATCTCGATGTGTTTAGTCCATTCATGGAAGACATCATTGTGAGCAATATGAATAGTACTATGGTTGTCAGAATAAAGAGGAGTAACAGAGGATGTGGATACACCCAAGTCCTTAAGAAGCCATCGTAGCCAAAGGAGCTCAGATGTGGTATCAGTAAAGGCACGATATTCAGCTTCAGTATTGGAGCGGGCCACATGGGTTTGTTTCTTGCTTCACCAAAAATCAGAAAAGAACCAAGAAAAAAGCAATAACCAGTGGTGGACCTACGATCAGTGGGATCTCTCGCCCAATCAGCATCAGAGAATGCACGAAGAACAAGAGGAGACTAAGCTGAGTAGAAAAGGTCATGGAAGAAAGTGTCGTTCAAGTATCATAGAATGCGTAGAACAGTAGCATAGTGAGTCAATCGTGGAGCAGAAAGATACTAGCTCACCTGGTGAACAGCATAGGAAATGCCTAGACGAGTGACAGTTAGATAAACTAGGCTGCCAACCAATCGTCTGTAAAGAGAGGGATTAGACAATAGTTTCCCCTCCGAGGGAGTCATATGCGCATTAAGTTCAACCGTAGTGTCAATAGTCTTGCTATCAGTGAGTCCAGCTTAAGACAAAAGTTCAGAAACATACTTGGCTTGAGTAATATAAAAACCATCTGTGGAATGAGTGATTTCAAGACCCAAGAAATAGCTGAGATGTCCAAGATCTTTCATCTCAAACTGCTGACTGAGAAAATCCTTGAGGTCTTGAATGCCACTGAGGTCATCACCAGTTATGATCATATCATCTACATATAAGAGAAGCAAAATGAAGCCTTTGTTAATGCGACGAAGAAATAAGGCTTGGAGATGGTGGAGCTAAACCAGTTATGATCATATCATCTACACATAAAGACTAGCAGTGTAACCCAAGTGAAAGATGGTGGAGCTAAACTTGGCAAACAAGCTCTTGGAGAACGTCGAATGCAACAAACCTTGTTTGATTCAACAGAGAGACTAGGAGGAGATTGCATATAAACTTCTTCTCTTAAATCCCCATTAAGGAAGGCATTTTTGACATCCATCTGAAAAATGTCTCATTTACTGGCAGTGGCAATAGCTAAAAGGGCATGAACAGATGAAATATAAGCAACCAAAGCAAAGGTCTCTTCATAATCAATCTCATACTCCTGTGTAAAACCTTTTGTAACAAGATGAGCCTTATAGCGCTCAGTGGACCCATCAGAGCGAGTTTTGATCTTGTAGATCCACTTACAACCAACCAGAGATTTTCGAAGTGGGGGAGTCACCAAATCCCAAGTATGGTTTTTAGATAATGCATCAAGTTCCTTTTTCATTGCAATCTACCATAAAGGGTCAGTGGAGGCCTCACGATAGGTGTGAGGATCGTGCAGTGTAACAAGGGTAGTATAACAATGATGGTCAAGTAAAAGTGCAGGAATGGATCTTACCCGAGTTGAGTGACGAGGTGGAATATCTTGTGCAAGATCTTCAAGCGAAGCAGGAGCAAGGGACCCAAGCTCAGGGTTAGGTGGTTCATCTTCGACTTGTTCATCTTCCACCTATTCATTAGAGGTTAATCCAGGAAAGGCATCAAAAATATCTGGTGGTTGGATAGAGAAGTCTATAGGAGGATCAAGAGTAACTATAGAAGAAATATGTGGCTCATCTGGAAAAAGTTCCATGACAGAGGAGGTAGATAGGGAGGCACGAAAGTGAGAGAGCTCGACAAAGGAGTGATATTCTCAAAAGACAACATTGTGAGAGATGCAAAGAAGATGAGAGACAAGATCATAACACCAATACCCCTTTTGAGTTTCGCAATAGCCAAGAAAACAACAAAGTCTAGACCGAGACTCAAGTTTGTTATGCTCATATGGCTAAAGAAGAACGAAACAAGCAGAATCGAAGGAGCGAAGGTGGTGATAATCTAGAGGTGACCCGAAAAGACGCTCATATGGAGTTTGAATTTGGATAACAGGACTTGGAATGTGATTAATAGCATGAAGAGCAGCTTCTTCCCAAAAAGGAGCAGGAACTTTGGCAGAGAGAAGAAGAGCATGAATAGTATCAAGAATATGACGAAATTTTCGTTCGACTCTACCATATTGCTGAGAGGTGCTTGGAAAAGTTAGTTGATGAACAATGCCATAGGAATGCAAAATAGCTTGGAAAGTATATTGAGTGTACTCAAGAGCATTATTAAATTGAAAAATTTTGATACATTTGGAAAATTGAGTTTCAACCATTTTTGCAAAATTAGAATATACTTACAATAATTCAGAACGATGTTTCATATGAAAAATCCAATTATAGCAGGAATAATCATCAACAAAGACAACAAAATATCGAGATCCACAAATACTATAGACAAAGGAAGGCCCCCAGTCATCAGAATGAATTAGGTCAAAGATATCAGTGGACATTGATTCACTAGTATTGAAAGGCAAAGTTGGTTGTTTTCCATATTGACATGAAATACAATCAAAATTTTCTGTGGACACTGAACCTAACAAACCTCTAGAAGCCAAGTGTTGTACCCGAGAGAAAGATGCGTAACCAAGTCGGGCATGCCAAAGTGCAAGGGGACGAATAGAAGAAACTACAACAGCAACAAAAACAGGAGCAACAAGTGGAAGACGAAAGTTGTCCATGGGAAACATACGCCCAACTCTAGGACCGGTCCCAAACTCTTGTCCTGTCCTTGGATCCTGCACAATACACCTAGAATAATCAAAAGTAATGCGATAACCCAACACAGCTAATTGGCCCATAAAAAATAAATTGTAAGAAAGGTTAGGAACATTAAAGACCCCAGGAACTGAGAGGTTGGAGGTCGAGATAGAACCTATATAGTAACCGAACATTGTAAAACCATTAGCTGTGCGAATATTAAAAGGGTGTGATGTGGGATCAAGTTGAGAAAATAAAGATAAGTGAGGTGTCATGTGATTGCAACAAGCAAAATCTATAAGCCAATAGGAAGGAGACATACCAAAAAAAGCTGAGAGAGAAGAGGAATAAGATGCATTACCAACCATACAAATGGTGTTAGCGATAATGTTTTTAAGGTCATCTATGGAAATTGTGAAAGTGGATCCAAAAGACTTAGACTGTGTAGAGTCGAGAGCCATTGGTTGGACATTCTCAGTGTTAGCAACAGTAGCAGCAGAAATTGAAACAACTAATTTGTTGCGATGATAGCAAGTCTCAATAATGTGGCCAAGACGTTTGCAAAAATTGCAAAAACGTTTCCTGGATTGTCGGTGACGATTATTGCAACAAGAAAAAGACCTGTCCTTATTCTTCATTTGGAAGGAAAATATACAAAAATGGACTACAAAAATGAAATCTATGCGAAAAACTGGACAAGAAGCACCTGGACTGCAAAAAAGTCAACCCCTGAAAAAAGTCAAAGGTCAACCTTGTGGAAGTCAACAGTCAACGCTGAAAAAAAAAATCAACTACTAAAACTCAAAGTCAACAGAGATGACGTCAGCGGATGACACAAGTGAATGACATCAGCAAGCTACGTGGCAGAATGACGTCAGCAGGCTAGTTCTAGCACGTGAAAGCACGTGTGGGCGTGTGACTTACAGATGTGGCGCGTGAGAGCGCGTGGAGGTACAACCGAGATGTGTAGCGGCGCGTGGACGCGCGTGAGGCACATAACTTTCGACGCAGATTACTTTAGTGGCGCGTGAGGACTTTATTGGCTGCGGGACTTCCATGAGTGAGTAGATCGGCGCAAGATGATCTCGGTGGTACCCGAAAAAAATTAATCGAAGCAATGTTTGCAGCGGTGATGAGAAGAGCAGTGGTCTTAGAGGTGTGGGACTCCTCGATGGCGGCAGTTGCAAGTCCAGAACCTAAGGACGACGGCGTGGAGACATCGGAGGTTCAACGGCGAGAGGCTGCGGTGGCTGCTGTGACGTCAGAAGCGTTGTTGAGAATAGAGTAGCACCAATAAAAACAAGACTGCTAAGAAAATGTCAGAATAATGGCTCTGATACTATGTTAGAAATATTGAATAAGTGTATTGTGTTTCTTAGAGTAATAAAATATACATGAGTACCTTTAAATAGAAGGCAAATGTGTGTAGTACAAGTAAGAGTACTATGCAAGTAAACAAGGTGGGCCTAAAGCCTACAACCCAATACACGTTGACATGCTTTTTTTCTACTCTCCTCTATATTCTCACGAGTATGGAGGACTCTCTCAAAAACGGAAAGAATTTCTCTCTTATTGACGTTGAGGGAGTTGAAGCCAACCTTAAAAAATCCAAAAATATTAGTAGTAAGGAGTATGTTTTAGCAGCAAAATTTATGACAAAATGAGCTCTTAATGTGGAATCGATTCGCAGAACTTTCAAACCTTTGTGGAAGTCTCGGAATGGTTTCAAGATTAGAGATGTTGGCAACCATGTGCTTTTATTTGTGTTCAACGTAGAAAATGATGTTGAAAGTATTTTGTCAAGCATGTAGTTATTTTGAAACGCTATGAGGGAACTGTACTGGCGAGAAACTTAAGGTTTACCACCCCATTAAGTAAACCTTAAGTTTTGGATCCAAATGCATGGCTTGCCTGGGAGCATGTTTTAGAATCTGAAACGGCCATCGAAATCGAACATGGAGAGACTATAGGGTCTGTCTCACTCTCAGAGCATATGAGTGAAATGGAGAGACTATGAGATTTGGAATAAAATTTCGGGTTAGGGAACTTAAATTGGAAATCAATGATCTACTTGATAAGAGTATGTGCTTCTAACGGTCAAAGATATTATGGGGCACTTGGAGACAAAAACTCCAAATAATTTCATAGCCACCAGCCCACTAAAAAAAAAAAAAAAATTGAAGATTAGGAATGCGGTGGTCAATGGAGTTCAAATGCTAAGGAAGTTTTGGTTTCTAAATTATAAATTTGGTCCCTAACTTTTGCATAAAATGTCAATTTGGTTCTTAACATTTTAAATATGTCAATTTAAGCTCTAATCTCTTGGCATTGTGTTAAATTGGTTTTTACCGTTAAGTGATAGATAAAAAATACTGACGTAACTAATTACCAAAATAAAATTAAAAAGTAATTTTTTGCCAACTCATATGCCATGTGTAAAGCTGACTAGGATTGAATTAAAAAATAAAAACAAATAAAATTATTCCTGTGACTCTGTTCTAATTAACAAAAAAACAAATAATTAGCAGTTAAGCGGTGTTATCGTATAAGAGTGAAAGCTTTTTTTTTTTTTTTTTTTTTTTTTTTTGAGAAACAGATAACTGAGATAAGAGTGAAAGCTGATGATAAAATTCCGAGGTGGTTGAACCTAATTAAGCACCTACCATATTTGCTTGTGAGAAGCCTTGTATTGTCTAGTATTTTTCCTATCCATTTGTTTATCTTCTGTTATTGTCATTAGATTAGTTATTTCCTATGAATATGAGAATGAGAAGCAAAGACAGGATTCTGGTCAATATTGCGGGGATCTCATAACACTACAATAAAAGTGGGCTATAGTGATGAAATTTAGTGAGGATAAACAATTTCGTCACCAAATGATAATATTTAGTGAGGAAAAGAAAAATTCATCACCAAATATTATAAAAATTTTAAAATTGGTGATGAAATCAATATTTCGTCACCAAAGATGTACCAATTGGTGACGAATCAATATTTCGTCACCAAAGATGTACAAATTGGTGACGAAATATTTATTTCGTCACTATAGGTCATGAAAAAAATGCAAACTTAGGGTGACGAAATATTTGCGTCACCAAAGACTTACCAGATGTGACGAAATTTTAAATTCGTCACCCAATATTAGGATGTAGGTGTTTTTGGTGACGAAATAAATTTTCGTCACCAATTGTTTATCAAAATTGACCAAAATACCCCTGAAATCACCAAATATGCTCAAAAACCACTAAAAATTACCAAATTATCCCTTAAACCTAATAAATGACCGAAATCCCCAAATCCTAAAAAATGACTAAAGTACACACGAAACTTGAAAAATGACCAAAATACCTCCGAAACCTAAATTTTTGCCAAAATACCCCCGAAACAAAAAAAATTACCAAAATAACCCCTAAACCTAAAAAATAACCGAAATACCTCCGAAACCAAAAAACTGACCGAAATAGCCTTGATGCTTAAAAATTACCAAAATACCCCTAATCCTAAAAAATTACCAAAATACCCCTCCAAAACCTAAAAACTAACTAAAATATACTTGAAACCGATAAAATGACGAAAATGGCCATAAAACCTATATGATGATACAAATACACCCTAAAGGTTTTGGGGGTATTACGGTTATTTTTTAGGGCTAGGAGGTATTTTGGTATTTTTTTAGTTTCTGGGGATATTTTGGTAATATTTTAAGTTTTAGGAGTATTTTGGAAATTTTATGCTTTTAGAGATATTTCGATCATTTTTTAGGTTTAGGGTGCATTTTGGCAATTTTAGATGATTTTAGGAGTACTTTGGTTATTTGCAAGTTTTAGGGGCAATTTGGTGATTTTGATTATTGGGTAATTGGGTGGGTTGGGGTTTACCCATAATAATTTGGTTGAGTTAGGTTTGGGTTAGATTTAATTAGTTAAATGGGTAAATGGGTAATATCCAAAACATATCCAAACTGTTTGCAACTAATAATGGGTAAATGGGTAAGAATTTTTGACGAACCCAAAAAGCCCTTTCAAAAAATCTTATTCATGATGGAAAAATAAAGTCCTCGCAAATAAATGGTAAAATGTGAAATATTTGTGACCAACAAGAAAAGCTATTGCAATTATGTGTTATAACCATCACAAATACTAATATATTAGAGGGAACAAAAATATTAGTATTTTTCATGCTTACATTATCTTCATATATTTTTGATACTTTCAAAATTTCAAGGTGATCAAAGATTAATAGGCATGTCATCAATCAATTATCTAAATTCAAGTTTTTGTAGTTTAAAATAACGCATAAAAGATGAGTTTAAAAATCAAATGGTAAATTACATCTGATTGACATGAAAATTGACATGCATGTTAAGAACATAAAGAACATGTAATCCAACGGTTGAATTTTCAAAATATTCATTCGATAATAAGTTAATGGTGGTGTAACATTTTTTAGAGTTACGTCAATAGTAACTTGAATCTAACCCTATATTTCTTAATTCAATGCAAATTTTGACAAATCTATCATTAGATTACATTATCTTCATAAATTTTTCATGCTTACAAATTTCAAGGTGATTAAAGATTAATTGCCATGTCATCAATCAATTGTCTAGATTCAAGTTTTAGTAGTTTAAAATAATGCATAACATATGAGTTTATAGATCAAATGATAAATTACAGCCGATTGGCATGAAAATTGGCATGCATGTTAAGAACATATAGAACATGTAATCCAACGGTTGGATTTTCAAAACATGCATTCAATAATAAGTTATTGAGTGGTGTAACATTTTTTTTTGAGTTACATCAAGTGTAACTTAAATTCAACTCTATATTTCTTAATTTGATGTGAATTTTGACAAATCTACCATTAGATTATATTATCTCCATATATTTTTCATGATTACAAAATTTCAGGGTGATCAAAGATTAATAGGCATGCCATCAATCAATTGTCTAAATCAAGTTTTTGTAGTTTAAAATAATGCATAAAAGATGAGTTTAAAGATCAAATGGTAAATTAGATCCAATTGGCATAAAAATTGGCATGCATGTTAAGAACATATAGAACATATAATCTAATAGTTGGATTTTCAAAATATGCATCCAATAATAAGTTATTGGGTGGTGTAACATTTTGTAGAGATACATCAGGTGTAACTTGAACCCAACCTATATTTCTTAATTCATTGTGAATTTTGACAAATTTACCGTTAGATTACATTATCTTCATATATTTTTCTTGATTACAAAATTTCAAGGTGATCAAAAATTAATTGCCAGAAGTTTAAAATAATGTATAAAATATGAGTTTTTAGCTCAAATGGTAAATTACATCTGATTAGCATGAAAATTGGCATGCATGTTAAGAACATATATAACATGTAATCCAACAGTTGGATTTTCAAAATATGCATTCAATAAAAAGTTATTGGGTGGTGTAACATTTTTTTGAGTTACTTCAAGTAACTTGAACCCAACCCTATATTTCTCGATTTGTTGTGAATTTTGACAAATCTACCGTTATATTATATTATCTCCATATATTTTTCATAATTACAAAATTTCAGGGTGATCAAAGATTAATAGGCATGCCATCAATCAATTATCTAAATTTAAGTTTTTGTAGTTTAAAATAACGCATAAAAGATGTGTTTGAAGATCAAATGGTAAATTAGATCCGATTGGCATGAAAATTGGCATGCATGTTAAGAACATATAGAATATACAATCTAACGGTTGAATTTTTAAAATATGCATCCAATAATAAGTTATTGGGTGATGTAACATTTTGTAGAGTTACATCAGGTGTAACTTGAACCCAACCCTATATTTCTTAATTCTTTGTGAATTTTGACAAATCTACCGTTAGATTACATTATCTTCATATATTTTTCTTGATTACAAAATTTTAAGGTGATCAACAATTAATTGCCATGTCATCAACGAATTGTCTAGATTCAAGTTTTAAAAGTTTAAAATAATGCATAAAATATGAGTTTATAGATCAAAAGGTAAATTACATCTGATTGGCATGAAAATTGGCATGCATGTTAAGGACATATAAAATATGTAATCTAACGGTTGGATTTTCAAAATATGCATTCAATAAAAAGTTATTGGGTGGTGTAACATTTTTTTAAGTTACATCAAGTGTAATTTGAACCTAACTCTATATTTCTCGATTCGTTGTGAATTTTGACAAATCTACCGTTGGATTACATTATCTCCATATATTTTTCATGATTACAAAATTTCAGGGTGATCAAAGATTATTAGGCATGCCATCAATTAATTATCTAAATTCAAGTTTTTGTAGTTTAAAATAACGCATAAAAGATGAGTTTAAAGATAAAATGGTAAATTAGATCCGATTGGCATGGATGTTAAGAACATATAGAACATGTAATCTAACGGTTCAATTTTCAAAATATGCATCCAATAATAAGTTATTGGGTGGTGTAACATTTTGTAGAGTTACATCAGGTGTAACTTGAACCCGACCCTATATTTCTTAATTCATTGTGAATTTTGACAAATCTACCGTTAGATTACATTATCTTCATATATTTTTCTTGATTGCAAAATTTTAAGGTGATCAATGATTAATTGCCATGTCATCAATGAATTGTCTAGATTCAAGTTTTAAAAGTTTAAAATAATGCATAAAATATGAGTTTATAGATCAAATGGTAAATTACATCTGATTGGCATGAAAATTGGCATGCATGTTAAGAACATATAGAACATGTAATCTAACGGTTGGATTTTCAAAATATGCATTCAATAAAAAGTTATTGGGTGGTGTAACATTTTTTTTAGTTACATCAAGTTGAACCCAACTCTATATTTCTCTATTCGTTGTGAATTTTGACAAATGTACCGTTGGATTACATTATCTCCATATATTTGTCATGATTACAAAATTTCAGGGTGATCAAAGATTATTAGGCATGCCATCAATCAATTATCTAAATTCAAGTTTTTGTAGTTTAAAATAACGCATAAAAGATGAGTTAAAAGATCAAATGGTAAATTAGATCCGATTGGCATGAAAATTGGTATGGATGTTAAGAACATATAGAACATGTAATGTAACGGTTGGATTTTCAAAATATGCATCCAATAATAAGTTATTGGGTGGTGTAACATTTTGTAGAGTTACATCAGGTGTAACTTGAACCCGACCCTATATTTTTTAATTCATTGTAAATTTTGACAAATCTACCGTTAGATTACATTATCTTCATATATTTTTCTTGATTACAAAATTTTAAGGTGATCAAAAATTAATTTCCATGTCATCAATGAATTATCTAGATTTAAGTTTTAGAAGTTTAAAATAATGCATAAAATATGAGTATATAGATCAAATGGTAAATTATATCTGATTGGCATGAAAATTGGGATGCATGTTAAGAACATATAAAACATGTAATCCAACGGTTGGATTTTCAAAATATGCATTCAATAAAAACTTATTGGATGGTGTAACATTTTTTTGAGTTACATCAAGTGTAACTTGAACCCAACCCTATATTTCTCGATTCGTTGTGAATTTTGACAAATTTACCATTAGATTACATTATCTCTATATATTTTTCGTGATTACAAAATTTCAGGGTAATCAAAGATTAATAGGCATGCCATCAATCAATTATCTAAATTCAAGTTTTTGTAGTTTAAAATAATGCATAAAAGATGAGTTTAAAGATCAAATGGTAATTAGATCCGATTGGCATGAAAATTGGCATGCATGTTAAGAACATATAGAACATGTAATCTAACGGTTGTATTTTCAAAATATGCACCCAATAATAAGTTATTAGGTGGTGTAACATTTTGTAGAGTTACATCAAGTGTAACTTGAACCCAACCATATATTTCTTAATTTATTTGTGAATTTTGACAAATCTTTAGATTACATTACCTTCATATATTTTTCATGATTACAAAATTTTAAGGTGATCAAAGATTAATTGCCATGTCATCAATGAATTGTCTAATTTCAAGTTTTAGAAGTTTAAAATAATGCATAAAATATGAGTTTATAGATCAAATGGTAAATTACATCTGATTGGCATAGAAATTGACATGCATGTTAAAAATATATAGAACATGTAATCCATCGGTTGGATTTTCAAAATATGCATTCAATAATAAGTTATTGGGTGGTGTAACATTTTTTTGAGTTACATCAAGTGCAACTTGAACCTAACCCTATATTTCTCAATTCGTTGTGAATTTTGACGAATTTACCGTTAGATTACATTATCTCCTTATATTTTTCATGATTACAAATTTTCAAGGTGATCAAAAATTAATAAGCATGCCATCAATCAATTGTCTAAATTCAAGTTTTTGTAGTTTAAAATAACACATAAAATATGAGTTTAAGATCAAATGGTAAATTAGATCCGATTGGCATGAAAATTGGCATGCATGTTCAAAACATATAGAACATGTGATCTAATGGTTGGATTTTCAAAATATGCATCCAATAATAAGTTATTGGGTGGTGTAACATTTTGTAGAGTTACATCAGATGTAACTTGAACCCAACCCTATATTTCTTAATTCATTGTGAATTTTGACAAATCTATTATTAGATTACATTATCTTCATATATTTTTCATGATTACAAAATTTTAAGGTGATTAAAGATTAATAGGCATGTCATCAATGAATTGTCTAGATTCAAGTTTTAGTAGTTTAAAATAATGCATAAAATATGAGTTTATAGATCAAATGGTAAATTACATCCCGACATATACTTCTCAACCTTCATCTCCTTCTCTCCTCACCTTTCAGTCTCTACTAACTCTCGTCATCTTCCCCAATTTCTTAAACACAGAGTAAAGCAACAAATTATCTCTCTTTCATAGCTTTAGCCTTCACTAATTCTACCTCGCTCTCTCCCCTCCTCACTCTTTTTTCTCTAAACTTAAGAACAGATCTAGTGAATAGGTAGTTGCTCTTTACGTAGACCTAAACTACTTTTTGCCATTTTTATTGTTAAATTTTATGTGAAGAAGAAGTTGGAAAACTCGCTTCCGGTTTAGAAAATTTGCGTGGTTTGATAGCGGTTTGAGAGATTCACAACAAAAGTATAATTTTCGGTTTTATAATAAGTTTGGAAAATTGGAATGATGAACAGTTCCGGTTTTATAATAGTGCCCATGATTTTAAAAACCAGTACGGTCAAAAAATCGAAAAAGGGAGTGGTTACTGGTTTTGTGGTTTGACCGGTGATCGAACTGGTGATGTCATAAATATTTAATTAATAATTATAAAAATATATAATAGGTATATGACTAATAATATATCTTGTTATAATATATAATAAATTTTTTATAAAAAAAAATTTAAGTGAGTTTTCACCTTTTATATTAAAAAAAAAGTAACTAAACATATTAAGTATTAACATTACAATATCATCATTAAAACAAATTAAAATAATTAGTGGCACAGACGGCCATCACTATAAAAAAGTTGGACTCTACTATCCATCTTGGAAGCTTGCATAGAAGTCTTTATTTTTTTTTATGACATAAATTGTAATTGTTGATTAAAAAAAAAAAAAACATAAAAGTGTAGTTTTTTATTTTTTGATGGTAAAGTGTAGTTGTTGATCTCATAAAGTATATTACAAAATTATTAATGTAAGAAAATAGTAGTTGGTTTTTTATGAATTCATTTTAAAGGAAAGTTTAGTAAATTTTTAGTTATTTCATTTAATTAACAAAAATAATCCTCTTAAAAAATAAAAGCAAACAAACATTAAAAAAAAAAAAAAAAACGTTTTGGTGAGTTGTGATAGCGTCCTGAAAATTACCCAACTCCATGCTCGTCCGTAAGGGTCGTCCAAAGAAGATGGATAATGGCTTGACCATGGAAGCTCGTCCATGTCAGGGTCGTCCGTCCAAGAAGACCCTTGGACGGCCCACACCGACTCTGGACGCTGTCAGTGTATCATCCCTAGACGGGGCTTACACACTTAACACATATACAAAACCAAGGACATTGCCACGAAACCACCTCCTATGACCGCGTTGCGAAACGTACGGCCTAATAGAATAACCTCCATAGCAGTTATGGAGGTTACTCCCGAACCTTCCGACATCCTCCAATATAGGAGCAGTTACTACATTGATAAACCGTTCCTGGCCTGCATTATATAAGAGAACAATCGACAAACAAAAAAGGTACGGAATACTTTTCCAAGTATTTGGGATTTCCAAAGTTTAGAGAAAACACTGACTTTGTCATCGGAGGGTTTCTGGCCGGTCCATCCCGGTCGCCTCTGATTGTTTTGTTCGTCTCTCCAGGTTTTCAGTTAGATTATCATCGCCGCCATTGAAATCCGAAGCATCCAGCCTACTGATTTTGTCGTGCATCATCAAGTTGTAACTTGCTTGTGCAGTTGTGCCAAAGGTTAAAAAGGACAAAAACTATCCACTGCACAAGCTAATATCACTTCCTTAATAGGCCCACCTACCCCACTGAACAATAATATTTTCATTAAAAAAATAATAAGATAGATGAGAGTAATATTAAAAAAATAGTACTGAAAAGGGTGTAGTTAAAATTAAATTTAGAGGTGTATTTGAATTTTTAAATTGAGTTATGCTAGGACACAATCTTGGCACAATTTTGTATCACAACTCGTCATATAGTAAGTTGTGATTAGTAAGAGTTTACCAATGGGTCTTGTGGAAACATACTTTTACCAATCATAACTTGCAATATAACAAATTATGACACAAAGTTGTACAAAAAATTGTGTCACAACATAATTCTTTTAAATTTGTTTACACATTTTTTTTTTTTTTGAAAGGAATTTGTTTACACGTTTCAAATGTCAATATTTTCAGCTTCACTTTTTACGTGTGGTGTCAGACACAAAATAAAATTAGGAGAACCACACAAAATAAAAGGAAAAAGAACAAGCTAGCTATACTCTTGGTCAAAGGACAAAACCAAGACCTTCTTAGTTCTCAGCCACTCACAGTGTATACTGAAAAAAAAAAAAAAAAAAAAAAAAAAAAAAAAAAAAAAAAAGAGAAAGGAAAATGGAAGGCGGGTCTGCTGCTACTAAGAATGGAAATGAAGACAAGAAAGGGTTGGATGGCACAGGTTTGAATCTTCCACTGAACCGCCATGGAAACTTGAAAAGTGCTTCCAGTGATCAAAGCCTCAAGGACATTCTTCTCCAAATTAAGTCTTCCAAAACCCCTGTAAGCACTCAATGATGTTTTTTTATTTTCTGGGTTTTTTGTTTTTGAAATTATATTTGCTTGTATAGTTTTCATGTTTTGATTAGCTTTTTTTTTTTTTTTTTTTTTTTTTTTTTTTTTTTTTTTTTTTTTTTTTTTGAGAATAGCTAAACTAAGACACACACACACACAGGGGGTTGATTAGCTTTAGTGGCAAAGGATAGTCTTAGTTGAATTTTTTTTTTTTTTTTTTTCAGATTTTTACTAAAACTACTGCATTTTTTTTTAGGCGGGTTCTAAATTTTTTTCATTATTTTTTATTTGTGTAAACAAAACACTGTTATTCTCTCTTTCTCCTCCTGCAGACTAACCCATGCCTCTCAGCCTCCCAAAAAGACCGGTAAGCTCTCTCTCTCATCGATCCACTCTCTCTCATCACTCTTCTCTCTGTCTTTAATCCTGTTAAAGTTGGTGACTTTGTGGATTATTTATTATTGATGATGCCGAATACCACCCTCAGTGAGCCGCAAGGTCTTCGCGTTCAAAATGGATCTGCACAGGTAGAAAGGACCTCAAAGGGGAGCACCGGTGTGGTACCGGCCAACGACCCTCCGACGGTTAAGTTAGTATTGCTCACAACACCAGAGTGCTAGAGTCGGGGTAGAAACATGCGTACCTTTTTCATGGAGATCAATGGTATTTATAGTGATGTAGAGATAGGGCCTTTGGCGTGTCCGAGGAGATAACTTCTGATCAGAACTGTACCCTAATGCGTGTTCTTTACGGAATCTTTTCCTTACTGGAGTCATCCCTTATTGCGTGGGGCGCAAGGAATCTCTTGGGCGAGCGTGTTAGTCAAGCCATTGTGTTAAGGGTCATCGTACGGTGCCAGACACCTGTCATAGTGGTAGCGTGTGCGACAAGATTCTTCTTCCTGTGGAAGTGTGCACGGCAAGGTCCGCGTTGGTCCCGTCAGCCTCCCCCCGTCTGATCAGCCCGTCAGCGCGTAGTGACGGCGTCGGGAAGAGCTAGGATGACGGCCCTAGGGGGGGACAAAGAGAAGTGCCGTCCTCCAGCATGCCGTTAGCTTGGCAGTGGCCAACAGCACCACTCCAGACGGTCTGCGTCCTATCAGTTGCCCCCTACTCCTTAATCCCGTCAGTCCAAGTTGACGGGGTTGAGGAGTGCAATGACAGACAAAGCATTAATTGGCCATCCTTCTCGAGCAGCCCTAGTGTCGGGACACGTGTCTTGAGCCGACTGGTTGATAGCTGGACGGGGAGGTTGCCTCGTCTTCCGCGCCCAAACCGCCTATATATATATACATTCCGCGTTCCCTCACTCTTCTTTTATTCCAATTCTTCTAATCAGAGTAAAACCGTCAGTCCAGAGAACGAAAGGCTGTCAAGCGCGATCCCATTACCGTCTGTTCAGTGAGACCCTCAGTTTTCTCAAGGCCATCTGCATAACTTGGTAAGTTCTTGCTTTTATTGTCTTTTCGCTTATTCATATACTGAACTTTGGTGGAGGTTTTAGTGGGAAGGCCGTCAGTCGGGTTCTTAGACCACCCCCGTCCCTTGTAGGTAGTCGGATGTCTAGGGAGACAACGAGTGAGCAGTCGTCGGTCCGCGACGGAGCGGGTTATGACGAGGTCTACCAAACAGGACATGAGCCCGGGGAGGGCTCTTCTTGGTCGTTGGGGGACAGGTCGTCGGTCCCGTCTTCCAACGAGGGGGTAAGAGACCACGGTGTAGGCGGGGATCGGATAGAGGTGGTCCAACTGGACGAGAGTGGGAGTGACGGTAGCTCAGGTAGTGGTACCTCTGAGAGTACATCCGGAGGCTCCGGGGACGACCGTCCGTTCATTCTCCCCAAAGAATGGGCGGTCAATTACTTCATGCCGAGCATGACGGAGAAAGTGTTCAACTCCTTGCGTGCGCGCTACCAAATCCCCGACGACATCCCGATTCGTCTACCCTTGGAAAGGGAAAAGTGCTACTCGGGAAGGACCGCGGACGTGGGCATGTATGACGCCATGTTCGCGGCCGGCTTGAGGTTGCCCCTGACGGCACTCCACCGTCAGCTGGCAAATTATCTGGGTCTGTCCGTCAGCCAAATTGCCCCCAACGCCTAGAGGGTGTTCATAGGGTCGGAGATCTTGTGAGGCAGTTTGAGGGGAGGGAACCGTCAGTTGACCCTCGAGGAATTCTTCTGGTGCTACCGTCCGCATCACATAACCTCATCCCAGGGTACCTACCACTTCTCGGCGAGGAAGAAGGAATTGAGGTTGGTGTCGGACATGCCCGATTCCAACCAGAAATGGAAAGGACGGTATTTATTTGTCGAAGGGACAAATTGGGTCTACCGTCAGGAAGAGTGGGGGACGATACCCGAGGGTTTTGATAACACTTGGGGGTACGTCAGGGAGTCAGGTCGTCGTCGTCAGTCTCTCCCTCTCTTCTTCTCCCCTTTTTTTTTTTTTTTAAGTTCTAACCCGTCTCTTATCTTTCTTTTTCAGCCAACATTCGCCCGGAGGTCACAGAGGAGCAGAAAGCCTTTATCCTGAAGGTGACGGACATTCCTCTAGAGGAGCGGAAGTGTCGTGACCTCATCACGCCCGACGCTCTTCACGCGTATTACGGGGGGCCTCTACCGTCAGACGAAGCCCGTCGTCTACATAACCTTTCCCGTCAACGTAAGCTTTGCCGGCCGCACCCTCCAGTCCGTCAGCTTTACTTGTGAACCAGCTGACATACTCCCCTTTTTTTTTTTTTGCAGAGATGGAGGCCGGCAAGCTAAAGGCGCAGATTAGAGCTGCTGCTGCGCAGAAGAAGAAAAAGGAGGAAGAGGGGAAGGAGGGGGCGTCCAAGCCCGTCCAGAAGGCCGCCAACAAGGGTGCGCCCAAAAGGAAGGGTGACGGTGCTGAAGACAGTCAAGCCAAGAAACCAACCGTCACCCATGGGGACGCCTCCTACAAGCTCCCGCCCCCCAAGCATGGGGCCGGGAAAGGGCCGATGACGGCCCGGGGTCCCGTCGCCCCAGAGGATGGACGCTGCCTGCTTACCCACAAGGGGTTCGCCCTCGAGCGTCTGGACTCGATCCTCGGGAAGGAGGATGCTGACATCTGCGCCGGCCAGTCCGTCCAGGAGCTTGGGGATTCCGGCCTCTTTGATCTTGCCCGGGTAAGCATGCCTTCGCTCTTGGTATTGGTAATTTGTCCCGTCTGTTTCTATGTTCATGGTCTGACCGGGGTTTGATTATGGCAGGCTATTGTCCGTATGAGGGCTATACAAGTCAAAGGGGCCAAAAGCGAGGAGCTGCTGGCCCGTCAGGATAAGCGCATCGTCAATCTATCTGACGGGTTGGAGCAATACAAGGACGCTTGCCGTACCTTGAACGGGGAGTAAAAGGAGTTGAATGAGAAGCTCGAGGAAGCCACCCGCAAACTGGAGAAGGAGACGGCGGCGAAGTTGACGGCGGAGAAGGAGTCGGTTTCCCTCTTGGGCCAGGTGGAGACGGCGAAGGCTGACGCCGTCGCCGAGTTCAAGACGTCACAAATGTTCGTCGACGCCTGCGCCGAGTACTATGGTGAAGGGTTCGAGGACTGCCTTAAACAGGTGAAGTCTCTCTACCCTCGCTTGGACTTGGCGAGGGTGTCGATGGACGACCCGATGCCGGCAACACCAGCGGGCGACGGCGTCGCGGTGGACGTTAGTCTCAGCGATTCCGGAACACCCCAGAGGGATGACGGCGTCGTCCTGGCCCAACCAGCTCTTGATCCATCCGGCTCCCAGAAGGTCCTGTCTGCTGATCCTCCCGGCTCTGGGGATTTTCCCGTCATTCAAGACCCTCCCAAGGGCGACGAGGCCGAACCTGATGCTCCCGGCGCTTGATGTTTGCGGGATTTTTCATTCTTTTTCTTTTCTTTTCTTTTCTTTTTGTAAGTGGTGCCCCGTCACTTTAAGGGCTTTTGTAAGAACAATACTTTCTTGATATGATAACTCAGTTCGTTACTTGAAATGTGCTATTTTTATCCCAAGTTTTACGTATGGTTTTCCTTGTCGAAGCTATGGTAATCCAATTTTAGACTTGACATTTTTCGTACTAAGTCGTGACCTTCCAACGGGGTCATCAACCTTCTTGTTTAACGGGCTCGTGCCCTTTGTTGAGCTAGGGTAGAAGAGCTATTGACTTTTCGAGCCGTCACCCTGCGAACCGTCAATTTACAGGCATGACCGGTCTTCGCACTTGTAGGATCATTGGTCAACTTTTTAGGATAGCATCGTCGTTTTTGAGACCGTCTGGTTTTTATGCGATCCGTTTAGCGCGGAACCGTCAGCTTTTGAGCCGTCGGTTTTTCGCTTGACCGGTTCTTGCACCTGACGGGCTCTTACGCCTTGTAAATTTTTAGGGCGTTGGCTTTCAAGCCGCAGCTTTGAGCTTGACGCTTTTTATGCCTAGTGGATTTTGGGTTGTTGGCTTTTAAGCCGTCAGCTTGGATGCTTGACGCTTTTATGCCTTGTAGATTTTAAGTTGGCTTCTAAGCCGTCGGCTAGGGTGCCTGACGCTTTTATGCCTTGTAGATTTTAGGTTGGCTTCTAAGCCGTCGGCTTGGGTGCCTGACGCTTTTATTCCTTGTAGATTTTAGGTTGGCTTCTGAGCCGTCAGCTTTGGTGCTTGACGCTCTTATGCCTTGTAGCTTTTTTAGATTGGCTTCTGAGCCGTCAGCTTTGGTGCTTGACGCTCTTATGCCTTGTAGCTTAGATTGGCTTCTGAGCCGTCAGCTTTGGTATACCTGTTTTAAGATCCAAGCACAGTACAAGAGATATTGAGTAAACTTCTGAACCTTGCATCAATTTTAAGAAGGGAAAAAGGTGCCCATTGGGCCCTTGAGATACATTTAGGCAAATACAAGTAGGAGCTGCCGCTCTTTTCTTATTGGTAGTACTTTCGTAGGTGCTCGGCGTTCCATGGATGGGGTAGTGTCTGTCCTTCCAGCGTTTCCAAGTGGTAGGTGCCTCTTCGATGCCACGACGTGACTCGGTAGGGTCCTTCCCTGTCACGACCCAAATCTATGGTACATGAATTTAGATGCACAACTAACCTGCAGAACTTATATAACTCCATAAATAAAAATGAATCCAAAATAAATTAAACTCCAAGGAAATAGTGCTCTTAAATAAAACCTCTTACAAAAGCCTAAACTCCACAAATTGGAAATAATCTCCACTAAAAAAAAATTACAAAAAAAAAAAAAATAATAAAGGTAGCAGAAATTCTGTAAGTCTTTAGGTAACACTGAAATCGCCTACAACTCCCACGCTCTACCTTGCACCTTACAAAGCGATCCCAGGTTCTATATTCCCAACTACACTTTAATCTGAAAATATTAATTGATGGGGTGAGCCACACATCCAGTAAGTAATTATACAAAATACACAACGGAAAAGAGTCAAGCAAAGCACGAGTTAATTTCACAATTTCACTCAAAATATTCGATATAATTTTTCCAAACATATAACAAATCACTTCATACAAATATAATCAAATCTTAAAGTCATTCGAAAACACATACAGATAATTGATCAGAGCACAGTATCACATATACACATCACATATTCTCACATACAATCCTGTGAGCGGATACCAACATCTAACCCCTGCTGGTGAGGGATCAACACATATTCTCACATACAATCCTGTGAGCGGATTTACACATATATCTGATATATCTGATCAAGTCTAAAAACACTTATTTTGAGTCATATATCACAAAAGCAACGTTTATACAAAATATAATAATTTACTTGATATTACAATTATTCCAAATACAGGAGCATATCAAAAATCACAACATCGAATAAAACATAAATTGAAGGATGCTTGGCTCTCTTAGGGAACAAATAGGAATTGGGGAATTTATTCAAATATATTACAATTCTTGAGTAAATCTGAAATTTCAATTTGCTAAAAGAAACGTCTTAAATACCATTTGGAAAATAAGAATATGTCTTTGTAATCAATTGGTTTTAACAAATTTAAAGAACAAGAACCTTTTAAAAAAAAAAAACTTAGATTGAAACGCAATTCTTTCTGAAAATAGTTTAGTTTAAAAATCGTCTTTTAAATGAAATTTGGTCATTCAAAATGTTATCTAAAATTCGAAATTTCTCTTTAAAACATTTTTAAAAAAAAAAAAAAAACAAAGTTTCTCTTTCAATGATGTAAAAATACTTTTTGATAAACCTTTAAAAATGTAAGCTTAAGAAAAAAATATAACTTTTGAAAATCTTAACTTCTAAGAACCTAAAGAACAAAACTTGTGCATATTATGCATAATTACTTACCGTGCTTGAATCACTTTGAAATTCTAGCCAAAACAACCTCCAAAGAGCCTCAAAAAACTCTTAAATAGGACCTATAATCAATCATGAAAATATACTTAATATCCTCTACCAAATATAAAGCTTATAGAACTATAAAAATTGACTCACCAAAATTATACTTTGCTGAACTAATTACCCTTTTAACACTAAATTATTGTTCCTCTAACCAATAGTATTCTAACCAATAATATTTCCTTGAATTAATCAAAACTCATATTGCCATGAGGACGGCAGTAGCCAAAATGTCATTGACCTAGGATTTAATATTAAACCCCAAAGAAAAACAATGTCAAAATCATCCTAATATATAACCCAAAATGTTAATGCCATATTCATGACTAAGATTGGAATTCCATGATTTTTTTTTTTTTAATTACTAACCGTAGGCAACCTAGTGATGGAATCATGTATAGATTAGTTTCAAATTAATCTATTTTATATATAGCCACAATAGAAACCGTAAGCCATTCTAATATATATATATATATATATATATGAATAACCCCAATTGAAATTCTAGGCTGCCCTGAAGTACTCTCTAACATCCAAATATATATATTTAAAGCATCCAGAGAAGATCCCTACCCATAGTACCTAGCAGCCCAAATCATGTATTGACTAAAACTTTTCTTGAAACTTAAAACAATACTATAGATTACAATAGAGTTAATGATTCAGCACTAGTACCAGGTGGCGTTAACTCCAAGACCCTATGAGACTAAATCCTTATATATATTTCTATATAAATAAAATAAAAAAATCTCAATTCATGTACTGTTACGGGCTAGCAAGGATTTGTGTAAAATTCACTTAATAGCATAAAAACAAGAACTTTTTTTTTTTTTTTTAATTTTGTCTCTAACAGTTCGAAATCATACCTTGAGCAAATTGTTTGTCTCTCCAATTGATGTGCTTTAAACTCCAAGGAAAAAAAATCTCTTAGCTTCTTAGATAAAACCCTTTCTATGAAAAAAAAAACCCTAATTAACTCTTCCTCTACCTTGTAGTTTATATTAGAGATGTGGGCTTAGTGAGGTAGTGGGCTGTAGTTACTAAAAAAAATACCTACAGCCCATCAATGATATTTAAAAGAAAATTCATAAAACCCTTTCTATGAAAAAAAAAAAACCCTAATTAACTCTTCCTCTACCTTGTAGTTTATATTAGAGATGTGGGCTTAGTGAGGTAGTGAGCTGTAGTTACTAAAAAAAATACCTACAGCCCATCAATGATATTTAAAAGAAAATTCTAATAATAATCTCAAATAAAGTATGTGGGGTATTACATTCCCAGTTGGGGCCGAGCTTTCCTTGGGCAGGGTCTCTGGTAGCGCCCATGACTCTTCTAAGAACAAGGTCTCCGACTCGGAAGTCCCTGTGCTTGACTCGGGAGTTGTAGTGCTTGGCCATGCGATCTTGGTACCGCGCGAGTCTTTGTTCAGCTACTGCTCTGTCTTCGTCAATTAGGTCCAACCGTAGGCGCAATGCCTCATCATTCCTACCTTCGTCGTAAGCGTTCACCCGGTAGGTCGAGAGTCCTACTTCGGCCGGGATGACTGCTTCGCTTCCGTAGGTTAGCCGGAATGGGGTTTCTCCTGTTGGGGTCCTTGCCGTCGTCCTGTACGCCCAAAGTACGCTGGGTAGCTCCTCAGGCCATATCCCCTTTGCCCCCTCGAGCCGAGTCTTGATGATCTTCAGCAAGGATCGGTTCGTCACTTCTACTTGGCCGTTGGCTTGGGGGTGGGCGGGAGAGGAGTAGTGGTTTTTTATCCCCAGCTGCGAGCAGAACTCTCGGAAGGGGCCGTTGTCGAATTGTTTGCCATTGTTCGAGACTAGGACCCTAGGGATCCCGAATCTGCATATGATGGATTTCCAGACAAAGCTCCGTACGTTCTTCTCCGTGATGGTGGCCAGAGCCTCGGCTTCTACCCACTTTGTGAAGTAGTCTATGCCTACCACCACGAACTTCAGCTGCCGCATAACCGTCGGAAATAGACCCATAATGTCTAGGCTCCACTGAGCAAAGGGCCACGAGGCTGTCATGGGAGTTAGCTCGGCAGGCGGCCGTCGGCCAATGTTGCTGAACCTTTGGCATTTGTCGCAAGCTTTGACGTAGGCTTGGGTGTCTTTCTGCATGGTAGGCCAATAGTACCCAGCCCGAATCAACTTATGCGCCAGCGATCGAGATCCCGAGTGGTTTCCACAAACTCCCTCGTGGACTTCCCTCATGACATAGTCGGCTTCTTTAGGGCTCAAACACCTCAGGTACGGGCGGCAGAAACCTCTTTTGTATAGGACGCCCTCCATTAATACGAACCTTGCGGCCCGGACCTTTAGCTTTCTAGCGGCTTCTCTTCCGCCCGGCAAGGCGCCATCCTTTAGGTAGGAGACTAGCGGCGTGGTCCAGTCACCTTCGGAGCCTATTTCCTGCACGCTGACAATGTCTATTAGTGGCGTCGTTTGCACAAAAGAAAGCACATTATCTGGGACGGCCACATGTTCCGAAGAGGTGGCTTTGGCAAGGCGGTCTGCTTGCTCATTTTCTTCTCTAGGTATTTGGATCACTTCGGCCTTTAGCTCATTCACTCTTCTCCTCGCTTGGTCTAAATACCTTCTCATTCTGTCACCTCTACATTCGTAGTCTCCACTTACTTGGTTAACAACGACCTGGGAGTCGCAGTAGGCTACCACTTTGGTGGCCCCTGCTGCTTTGGCGAGATCGATCCCAGCTATCAGTGCTTCATACTCCGCCTCATTATTTGTGGTAGGGAAATCTAGGCGAACCATGCATTCGATCTGATCTCCCTCAGGGGAGCGAAGTACGACACCTATTCCCCCGGCCTGTCTGGTCGACGATCCGTCCGAATGTGAGGTCCATGAAGGGTGCTCGTCTGCCCCCTGGTCCTCGCCGCTTGTGAACTTGGCGATAAAGTCAGCGACAACATACCCCTTCATGGCGGTGCGCGGGCGGTATCTGATGTCGAACTCGGTTAATTCGATCGCCCATAAGGCCAGGCGGCCGGCCACTTCGGGGTTGTTCATCGCCCGTCGCAAGGGTTTGTTGGTCAAGACAACTATTGTATGAGCTTGGAAGTATGGCTTGAGCTTGCGGGTCGGGTGATCAAGGCGAAGGCAAGCTTCTCCATTGACGGGTACCTTTCTTCTGCCCCGCGGAACGCCCGGCTGGCGTAATACACAGGCTTTTGGACCTTGTCTTCTTCCCTGACCAAGGCCGCACTGACTGCCGCCGGGGAGACGGCCAGGTAAAGGAAGAGCTCCTCCCCTGGTTGCGAGGGGTTCAGCAGCGGGAGTGTGGAGAGGTAGGCTTTCAGTTCCTCGAACGCCTTTTGGCATTCGCCCGTCCACTCGAACGACTTCTTCAGCGTGCGGAAAAAGGGTAGGCACTTATCCGTCACCCTCAACACAAACCGGTTCAGGGCGGCTACCCTCCCATTCAAGCTTTGTACCTCTTTCGCATTCTTTGGGGGCGCCATTTCCACTATGGCCCGAATCTTGTCAGGGTTGGCCTCGATACCCCTTTGGGACACCATGAAGCCTAAGAACTTCCCCGCCGCCATTCCAAATGCACACTTTGCCGGGTTGAGCTTCATGTTATAGAATCGAAGTGTGTCGAATGTTTCCTCGAGGTCCTTCAGGTGGTCTTCCTCCATTCTGCTTTTTACCAACATGTCATCGACATATACTTGAACATTCCTCCCTATTTGGTTGGCAAACATTTTGTTCATGAGTCTCTGATATGTGGCGCCCGCATTCTTCAGTCCAAATGGCATTACCTTGTAACAGAAGAGACCCTGACTGGTGACAAATGAGGTCTTCTCTTGGTCAGCCACGTCCATCCGGATTTGATTGTATCCTGAAAAGGCATCCATGAAGCTTAGCAGCTGGTGTTGGGCTGTAGAGTCCACCAATGTGTCGACTCGCGGGAGGGGGTAACTATCCTTGGGGCACGCCTTATTCAGGTCTGTGAAGTCCACACACATGCGCCACTTCCCGCTAGCCTTCCTGACCATCACCACGTTGGCCAACCAGTCGGGATAATACACTTCTCGAATGAAATCCGCTTCTCGTAGCTTGCCGACTTCTTCTGCCACCACCCGGTCTCGTTCCGGGGCAAACACCCGCTTCTTCTGACGGACTAGCCGAAAAGTGGGCGACACGTTCAGCTTGTGCACCATGACTGAAGGGTCAATTCTCGGCATGTCTTCGTGACTCTAGGCGAACACATCCTGGTTTTTTCGGAGGAAAGTCACGAGCGCTTGACGGGCCAAAGGGCTGGTGAGAGTGCCGATCCTGGCGGTCCTGTCTGGCCTAGACCCGTCGAGTGCTATCTCCTCGAGCTCTTCTGCGGGTTCTGCCCCCACCCGCTGCTCTATGTTCATTGCTGGCAGGTGGCTGTCTGCCTCTACCATCGCTACGTAGCACTCTCGCGCGGCGACCTGGTCTCCCCATAACTCCCCCACTCCGTTCTTGGTGGGGAACTTGACCATCAGGTGGTAGGTCGACGTCACAGCCTTCCAAGCATTAAGGGTGGGCCGCCCTATGATAGCATTGTAGGCGGACGAACAGTCGACGACGAGGAAGGTGATGTCTCTAGTGACCTGCCGAGGATATTCTCCAATCGTGACTGGCAAGGTGATGGCGCCGAGGGGGTGAACTCTCATCCCTCCAAACCCAATGAGTGGAACATTGGTGGGGACCAGGCGTTCCTTGCCGATCCGCATCTGTTGGAACGCCGGGTAATAGAGGATGTCCGCAGAACTACCATTGTCGATCAAGACCCTGTATGTGTTATAGTCTCCCAGCCGGATATTGACAACAAGGGCATCATCGTGCGGATGATGAAGACGTTGGGCGTCTTCTTCTGTGAACTCAATAGTGGGGTTGCTGACACGCAGCTTCTTCTGAGCGTCACCCGCCGCCTGGACGTTCTGTACTGCCCTGAGATAGGCTTTCCGAGCTTTCTTTGTCAATCCGACGGCTGCCGAACTCCCGATGATCATCCTTATATCTCCTATGGGCGGTCTAGGGCGCTCATTGTCCCAGCGGGGGACCTGTTCCTGGCGAGGCGCTTCTGTCCTCTCTCGGCTGACGAACCTTTGCAACTTTCCCTGTCTGATCAGGGCCTCAATCTGCTGCTTCAAGTCGTAACAATCGGCGGTGTCGTGGCCGTGGTCTCGGTGGAAGCGGCAGTACTTGTCTTTGGGTCGTCTATCGGGATTCCCCTTCATTTTTCCCGGAAACGTCAGAGACCCCTCGTCTTTGATTTCCATCAGGACTTGGTCGACCGGGGCCGTCAGCGGGGTGAAGCTTGTGAACTTACCGGCAGGGGGTTGCGGTCGCCTGTTGTCTCAGCCTTCCGTCCGCGGTTTCTTTCGCCCCTTATCCTGTTTGACGTCCTCGTGCCTTTCCCGCCTTTTGGGAGGTCTCTCCCCCCGAGCCTGTAATGCGTCTTCCGCATTCATATACTTCGTTGCCCTGTAAAATACCTCCGACATCGTCTTCGGGTCGTTCTTGTATAGAGAGAACAAGAATTTGCCCTCCTTCAGTCCGTTGGTGAATGCGGCGACCTGTATCTTGTCGTCTGCCTCGTCGATCGACAGTGCTTCCTTGTTGAAGCGGGCTATGTAGGATCTGAGCGTCTCATCCTCCCGCTGCCTAATATTCATCAAGCATGCGGTGGATTTTTTGTACCTGTGTCCCCCAATGAAATGTGTGGCGAACTGGGCACTCAGCTCTCTGAAGGTGCCGATAGAGCCGGGTGTCAGCCTGCCGAACCAGGTCCTTGCTGCACCTTTTAGCGTTGCCGGGAAGGCCCGGCACATGATCTCGTCAGGAACGCCATGCAAGTGCATCAATGTCTTGAAGGACTCCAGGTGGTCTAGCGGATCCTTGGACCCATCATAGCTTTCTATTTGGGGCATGCGAAACTTTGGTGGTGTGGGGAACAAGATGACGGGTGTGGTGAAGGGAGAGTCTGTACGGTGGACGAGGTCGTCAAGGTCGCTGGACACTCGTCCCTTGAGGGCGTTCATCATAAAGTCCATACGCTCCCTCATCAACCGCAGCTCCTCAATAGCGCTGGGCGGGTCATTGTTAGCTGCCGACGGACGGCTTGTCCCCTGCCCTTTGGGTTGGGTCAATGCGTTGCTCCCTTCTGGGCCTCCATGATCTCTCTCCTGAGCGCTGTCTTCCTCATTCTCTCCATGGTTGCCAGCCGTCGCGTTCCTTCGCAATAGCTGTTCTTCCAGGTCATTGTTGCGCTTTGTGAGGCGCTCCACCGCGGCCGCCAGAGTCTGGACTTGTCTCTCGAGGGCCGTGGTGCGTTGTCCGTTGTCTTGATCGTTCATGGTGGTAACCCTTGAACGTGTGAGTACCATACAACTCTTTGTCCGGAAAGCACAGAACACAGCCTAAGTACTTGCACTTTCCCACAAACGGCGCCAACTGATGATGCCGAATACCACCCTCAGTGAGCCGCAAGGTCTTCACGTTCAAAATGGATCTGCACAGGTAGAAAGGACCTCAAAGGGGAGCACCGGTGTGGTACCGGCCAACGACCCTCCGACGGTTAAGTTAGTATTGCTCACAACTCCAGAGTGCTAGAGTCGGGGTAGAAACATGCGTACCTTTTTCATGGAGATCAATGGTATTTATAGTGATGTAGAGATAGGGCCTTTGGCGTGTCCGAGGAGATAACTTCTGATCGGAACTGTACCCTAATGCGTGTTCTTTACGGAATCCTTTCCTTACCGGAGCCATCCCTTATTGCGTGGGGCGCAAGGAATCTCTTGGGCGAGCGTGTTAGTCAAGCCATTGTGTTGAGGGTCATCGTACGGTGCCAGACACCTGTCATAGTGGTAGCGTGTGCGACAAGATTCTTCTTCCTGTGGAAGTGTGCACGGCAAGGTCCGCGTTGGTCCCGTCAGCCTCCCCCCGTCTAATCAGCCCGTCAGCGCGTAGTGACGGCGTCGGGAAGAGCTAGGATGACGGCCCTAGGGGGGGACAAAGAGAAGTGCCGTCCTCCAGCATGCCGTCAGCTTGGCAGTGGCCGACAGCACCACTCTAGACGGTCTGCGTCCTATCAATTATTATTATTTTCCCTCTTTAACCCTAAATCCCCAATCTCACGCCTCTCTCTCAGAATCGTTTTTTTTTAAGAAGTTAAATAGAATCGTTTTTTAAATTTTAATTTTGTCAGCATTGTGTTTTTAAGACTCAGGCTTTCTTGCATGTGTTTGTTACATTGTTCAATTGGCAGTGTGTAACGTAGGTTTCTTGTCCAGAGGGGTTGAATTGGGGTGATTGGATGGTTTTAGAGTCCATTTATTGTTCTTTATGCTTTCAAGTTCAAGCATGCCTTTGTGTTAGAATGTAATGTAATCTCTCTGAATTTATGTCTTCAATAAAACTTATTGAACTCCGGGCTATGTTGTATTAGTATAAGATAATTCTCACTTCTAAGCTTTGAGACTTGAGTTCTACTGTACCCATAGTCTGAAGAATGATTTAAGTTCAGTCTGTGTTAAATATCATGGTTCTACCTAGTTTGTTGGTACCTAGTATGATCTTTCCTTCTTGTCATGAGCTAAATTATTAACGAATTCGTTCATAAAAAACTAAAAAAGGACCGAAATAAAGTTTCTCTTCCTTTATATAACTGCACCATCAAGGGCTCACAATGAGAAATACTTACACACTTTTGTTTTATTTAGGATAAGCGGCCATAGAAAATATCTAAAACTTGGTCTAGAGTTAGAAATTGCTATTAAATATTTGTCACTTTAACTGATTTGTCAAGTTTTTGGAAGTTGTAGTTTGTGTTCTGCTTTAGCTTATTGTCCAATTTTCATGGCATTGTGGCCTTTGTTATTGCAAGGGATTGTTCTAATTGCTCTCTGTGCTTCTGAGTGGGTCAAGGGGAAGCAATTGGAAGAAGCTGTGACCATTAAAAACACGTGAGTTTTGCCAATATATTATTTGTTGCTCAGTTCATCTTGTTTATGATTTGGGTTTTCTCATATATGCTTGTTTATATACCCAATTTCTTGGCTTAGCTACTACCTATATGTGGTTTGCTTGTTTGTTCTTATGCTTGAAATGTTTTGTGTTTTGGGTTCTCTGGTGTGTAGTTTCTCTGTCTAACAGCCACCCTGAAAAGTGGTGCAAGGTGATAGCTTGGGTATATGTGATTTGCTTCATGTTTCTGATGGCTGAATGCTATTTGTGTTTTGGGTTCTCTCATTTGTTGTTTCTTTGGCCAAGAAATTGGGTATAAAAATGGTGCAAGGTGAATAATGAAATTGGGTATAAAAATCTAATAATGAATTTTTTATTAGATTTTTATTTTGGTGTGATATATCATGTGGTGTAGGAAATGTGTAAATGGGGATTATGAGTTGTGGAGTAAAATGATATACATGAAACCAGTTTGCGTTTTTTGAGGAACCATTGCTTTTGATGCTAAGGTTCTTTTTCTAAAAATGATAATGATAACGTCAAAAATGTAATATGAACACTCTAGCTTGTAGTGTATTGATTAATATAAATAGATAATAATAACAACCGGAAAATGTTAAAAAGTCAGAAATATTAGGCCAACGGTTACATGAGCATGCATGATGAATGAGGTTTACAAAGACATTACATAGGGACATATTAAGTTATAATGATCGACTTTGGCTATTCGAGAACTAGCTAGAAGGGACAAAGAAGACAATTAAACATGCATAGAATATATGGCTGCTTGTGATCTAAGATATTTTTTATTTAAAAAATGTTACTCTCAGTCCCCACACAATTACTATTTGATTGACCTTTGGAACATTACAATGTGTGGTCTGGGTTTTCCATGAGGCCACAGAATAGATATCTTATCATCAAAGTCTGGTTGGGTGGAGTTCCTTTTGGAACATTTTTCAAGCAATTTATTTATTTATTTTTTGTAAAAACTTTTTGATTTTTTATATCATTATTTGGGTGGAGTTCCTCAACTCAATATACTCAACAACTTGAGGGTCAAGTAGAAGAGCTCCAGAAGGCAAACTATAGGCTGGAGGGTCGAGTAGAAGAGCTCCAGGATGCAAACTTTAGGCTGGAGGAAAAGATGGATTGCATCATACAATATTTGAGGAGCAAGGGTGACAGTGACATTTGTGGCAGTGGGAGGAGCTCATCTACAAACTAGAACACACCTTGGTTAGTTTTTTATTTTCCTGCCTAAGAGCTTTACTATTGGGGCTTTTATATGGTATATGTTGCTACGTTTTAGCGTAAAAACACAAAAACAAGCATTATCCGGTCTCTCAATTGTAAATTTTTTTAAAATGGTGCTATAGTAACCTCTTATATGTATGAGGGTACCGTAGCACAATTGTGCTATAATTGTGTTTTTTGTTTAATGGTGGTGGTGGGTTTTTTGTTTGTGGTGGTAGTTGGATTTTTTGTTTAATGGTGGTGGTGGGTTTTGTGTTAATGATGGTGGCTGGATTTTTTGTTTATTGTGTGGTTGGGTTTTTTGTTTAATGTTGGTGGTGGGTTATTTGTTTATTGTGATGGCTGAGTTTTTTGTTTATGGTAGTGACTGTGTTTTTTGTTTAATGGTGGTGGTGAATTTTTTGTTTATGGTGTTGGCTGAGTTTTTTGTTTAATGTCGGTGGTGAGTTTTTTGTTTATTGTGATGGTTGGGTTTTTTGTTTATGGCAGTGGCTGAGTTTTTGTGTTAATGGTGGTGGTTGTGTTTTTTGTTTAATGCTGGTGGTGGGTTTTTTGTTTATAGCAGTGGCTGGGTTTTGTGTTAATGGTGGTGCTTGTGCTTTTTGTTTAATGGTGGTGGTTGGGTTTTTTGTTTATGGTAGTGGCTGGGTTTTTGTGTTAATGGTGGTGGCTGTGTTTTTTTGTTTAATAATGATGGTGGGGGTTTTTTGTTTATGGTGGTGGTTGAGTTTTTTGTTTAATGTTGGTGGTGAGTTTTTTTGTTTATTGTGATGGTTGGGTTTTTTGTTTTGGATTTCACTTTTTCTGTTTTGTTTTAAATTGGGATTTTTTTTGCCTTCTTTATGATTTCTCCATGGTTTGTAATGTGGGTTTGGTTTTTATTTAATGAGAATGTTGTGGGTCTTCTTTCTTTGTTAGTTTGGCTTCATATGATATTGCATTATGATTATTTTTTTCTACTTTGTTATTGGGTTATTTGTGGACATTTTCTGCATTGTCTTACTAATAATAATCTTTTTTTTGTTGTTGTAGTACATCTTATCAGGGATATAGGTTTGCAGTCTTCTTTGTTATTGATGTATTTTATTTTATACTTGTGCAGATTTGGGATTGGTGGCAAAAGGATAGCTTTTGTGGGACTACTTGAACTCAAATAATTTTCTGTAAAGTTTGGAAGCTAAGACATCATTTGTATATAAATAGTTGGAATTACTTTGTGAACATCTTTATTGCATTTTTAGATTGTATAGATGTTTTTTTTATGAATTTGGTTAGAAATGAATAAGTGTTTTTATTTTATTTTTATGGATTTGGTTAGAAATGAACAGGTTAATGCAATGGCAAGTAAATGTAAAGAATATTAATAAACAAATAAAATTGGTGATGATAATTTTTGTCGCTATATCTGACTATAAGCGAAAATTGGTGACGAAATAATTTGTCACTTGATCTATTGAAATTAAAAAAAAAAAAAAACAATTAGTGACGCAAAACTTTGTCATCTAATCTATTGAAATTGGAAAAAAAAAAATATTTGGTGACGAAATATTCCGTCACTGAAAATAAGGTTTAGTGACGAAAATATTAGGTGACGAAAAACTTTTGTCACCTATCATTTTTTATTGATGACGAAAAAATTTCGTCACCTATTATTTTTTTATTGGTGATGAAACATTTTCGTCACCAATGCATTCTGTGATGGAGCTTAGGTGACGAATGTTGTTTCGTCATCATTTCGTCACCATATGTATTCGGTGACGAAATAAGGACAAATTGTGACGAAAGGTTTCGTCACCATAATCCACTTTTGTTGTAGTGTAAAACTATTCAAAAAATCTTATGCAAAAGTAAACTTGGTTGGAATTTGGAAGTTACAAAGAAGTGAATAATATATGAGAATGCAAAATAATATATATATATATATATATATATATATACAGGCACACACTAATATATATATTCATTGTTGTATCCTATCCTTAAATAATAGAGTTCATGTTCCTTTTCTTCTCTGGCCAATGCAAAAACATTTTGTGTCTGGAATTATTTCTTGTAACATTTTTACGGATTTACCTTATTTCCTTTGACAAGTTTTTCTTTTGGGTAATTTGCCTTTTTTTTTTATAGAAATTTTTAAAAAATTGTTAGAGAAAATCTATAGCCATTAACATTTGAATCAATTTTAACAATTAAAGTTCTTGACGAGAATATATTTTTTAAACTAGACAACTGCATTATTTTTCAGCTACAAAAATCTACTATTAAGATGGTTTGTAGTATCTTTCTTAATATTCAAGTATCTAAACGTATCTAATTTTTTTTTTTTTTTTTTGATGGCATAACTTTATAAATAGTAAATATATTCTAAAAAGAATTCACTATTATTCAGTTTTCTCGCTTAAAAGTCACTACAATTTAGTTTTATCATGTATGGCCTTTTTTTTTCTTTTTCTTTTTTTCTGAATATCATGTATGGCCATTGGCCTTGTCCATATCACACTGGACATAAGATAAGCTTAAACTTAAAGTGTCACTACCACGGCAGACGAATCAATGAATCAGGAGAGGCACTTAAATCTTTCTTTGCTTTCTTTTCAACTCACAAGTCACAGCTATCTTTGTTTGACAGTGATAAATCTAGAAATTTTTTTCGAGAAAGTTAAAATATAATTTTTTTAAAAAATTTAAATCCAGAGAATAACATATATATATTATTTATTTATTACTTATATATGGAATGTTTGTAATTTCGATTTAACATATGATATTTTATTACCAAAACAAAAATATTGTATCAAATAAATCTTAGCATCAAATAAATCTTAACATCTTTGCAAAAAGAAAAAATAAAAAAAATAAAAAAGAAGACTAAGTCCTGACATGTCTAAAATAATACAAGTCAATTTAATAAAAATAAAATATAATTAAATTACATATGATATATATTAAATGCAATTTAATTTAATGAGCTATGTATGACATAAGAGTAATCAAATGAAAAAAAAAAAAAAAAAAACATTATTAGTCAACTATGTAAATGCATTATATGTTTTTGGGAAAAATCTATAATATTGCATCAAATAAATCTTAACATCTTTGCAAAAAGAAAAAAATAATAATAAAAAAGAAGACTAAGTCCTGACATGTCTAAAATAATACAAGTCAATTTAATAAAAAAATATAATTAAATTACATGTGATATATATTAAATGCAATTTAATTTAATGAGCTATGTATGACATAAGAGTAATCAAATGAAATAAAAAAATACATTATTAGTCAACCATATAAATGCATTATATGTTTTTGGGAAAAATCTATGGGGCATTATTAAAATTTATGTCCAAACTTATTACTTTTACCAAAAATACAAGAGGGTGGGAGTTTATAAATAATTAAAAAAATACTAGAAATAATTAAAATATTGATCTCAATCTTATTTAGATGTTTGAAAGGAAAAGCATGAAATGAAAAATAACTTCTTCTTTTTTTTTTTTTTGGTTAAGATGTGATAGGGTTTAACTTTGAACTTTATAATGATTGCTTTTTATTACTAGACTAGAGAATAATTAGGTTATAGTGTAGGTTGTATTTGAACTCATGTCTCTTATTCAATTGCAAATAAATTTTACTAATTGACAAAATTAAAACTCACAATATTATATGAGAGTTGTTGAATGGAAAATAATAGAAAACAATATTTTTATACGAACATTACATTATGTTATTTCTTTAATAAAGATAAGGTTATTGATATTGAAAGAGACAAAGGTGTCATGGAGACTTTTTTTTTTTTTAGAATATTAAGTATTTTTAACACACACACATGGAGAGAGGGGAGAAGAGAGAAGGTTTTAAAGAAACTGACAGTTGTGTATATTTAAAAGGATTTAACTCTTAGATATACAGCATAGGTTTTTATGAAGACTTTTGAATTTTGATAATAAAAAAATTCCTCCTTTTTTTCTTATATTTTGGAGGAATTAAAAATTGTGTTTAAGAGAGAAAGAAAATGATTAGTGAATAAAAAATCCTTTAAAATATTCGTCTTTGAATTCATTTCCAACTCCCAATTAGATAATGAAAATAATATACTTCAAATTTTCCCCCATTATGTTACCTCTACATAGGATCATCTAATTGGAGATTTTGTGTGTGTGTGTGTGTGTGTGTGTGTGTGTGTGTGTGTGTATTAAATATAAAAAATAGCGGTAAACCCGAAACGGTACACCGGTATTGACCGGTACCCGAAATATATCGTATCGGTGGCCAAACCGGTACAGCTTCCGGTACGATATTGACTTCCTTGCTCTCCAATGGCATTTTGTGCTTGTTTATACATTATAATGACATTAAAATAAGGCAAAAATTCCTTTTTCCCCTAACATTAACCTACTCCAATCTCTAAGATGACTAAAAATGCCCAAAAACCATTAAAATGGCCAAAATACCCTCTAAACTTTTGGTTATTTTGGTGGTTTCAAGAATTTTAGGCCATTTTAAAAGTTTTAAGGTATTTTTGGTCATTTTAAAGGATTCATAGTATTATTGCTCATTCTAGAGTATTTGAGAGTATTTTAGTCATTTTAACGATTTTGGGGTATTTTGGCCATTATATCTAATAGTTTCAATTGGCTAACGACTTTACCGGTGGTGAAGAAGGTGGAAAGAAAGCTAGCAAATTAAAAGTTTTTATATTATCAACACTATGATTAGGGGGGGCTGGTCTTGATGGGGACGGATTGTGGAAGTGGACTTGGTATTTGCGATAATAGCAAGGCTTTAAGGGGTTTTTTTTTTTTTTTTTTTGTTAACAAATTTATCATTGTTTCCTTTTTAGATAGGATAGAATTACAATTTATAATGTTTGTTTCATGATAATTATTTTTTTAATTAAATTAAGATATCAATTAGGTTTTGGTATAGACAGGGTTTGAAACCCCAAAAATTTTACCTTTTCTTTATGAGAACAATTAATTATATTTTTACCAAATTTTAGCAGTAAACAAATAATATTTTAACCCAAAAAAAGAAAACTAATTCAAATAGAAAATAATAATGATTTTATTAACAATGACATCTTCTGCACATTGGTTCCAAGAAATATATATTAGCGTGACATCTTTCTTCTATCATTTTCTTGTGAATTAACATCTCTAAGATGGCAACAAGCCAACAATAAACTACCGCCTTTGGAAAGCACTAGAATGCTAACAAGGGACCGTATTGCTAGGTCAGAGTAATCAAAATTAATGTAATTAAAAAGACGTTAATCTACTCCAATCGTTTCTCCAAAAAAAATAAATAAATAAAACCTACTCCAATCTCTTTTAGTTATAAATTTATAATCACAATAAAGAATTTGTGAACCCAGTTTACGTTTATTGTCATATCAATTGATTGAGCTAAGAAATACAATAATACTATCGAGTTAGAATGTCATTATCATATATATGAATGTAATTTGATGCCATTAATTATAAGGCGGAACGAATAAAACCTTATCTTGTGTATTGTTTGTCTAGATATATATCGATTATGTCAAATGTCTTGTAGCTGAATTGGCATCACCCTATACACAAAGTACTTGAGAGTTTAAGAGGGAAATGGTTGGAGCTACAAGGTTAACAGAATATTATAATTATTTCTAAAAAAAAAAAAAAGATATATATCGATTATTGATTATGACATTTTGAGCTTACCTTTCGTTTTGTACAATGGTGACTAAATCAAAGTTAGAATTTCATACTATTAATTGGACAAAATTGGCCTATACCCTTTTCATATAAACTAAGCAGCATTTTGCCCCATTTTCCAAACTAATCAGGGAAATGCCCCTCTTTTGAAAATCGATTTTCTAAAAATCGAGTTAGGCCATATAGCGGCGTTTTTAAGGAGCCTATAGTGACGTTTTCAGGACCTATAGCGGCGTTTTATAACTCGATCTTTACAAAGTCGAGTTATAGGCAAAAAAAATGAAAAAAAAATTGCATATAACTCGATTTCATGAAGGTCGAGTTATAAAATGCCGCTATAGATTTTGAAAACGTCACTATAGACTCCTTAAAACGCCACTATAGGGCTTCAAAAAAAAATTTTTTTTTTAAACTCGATTTTGAGAAAATCGAGTTTCAAAAGAGGGGCATTTTCCTAATTAATTTGGAAAAGAGGGCAAAATGCTGCTTAGTTTGTGTGAAAAGGGCATTTGCCCATTTTGTCTCTATTAATTACGTCATGTCGTCATTACAAACCAAGAAAACTATCACAAAGTTTATAAAATTAAGCTACGAAACTTATGTAGAGTTTTGAAAATATTGATAATTATTAGGGGGGAAAAAAAACTCGTCTGTAAACAATAACATCAAAGACAAGAAAGAGATACTTATTTGATAAAAATTTATGTTTATTATCTATTTATTTCTTGTTATGTGACGTCATTTCATAATCATAAGAATTGTTAATAGTATACTAGAAAATTTTTCTAGGGTTGCTTTTCTTTCCTTTCAAAAGCATTGAAACCACAACAGAGGGTGTCAATTTTTATATAGTTGAGAATGAGAAAATTGAATCTTAAATATCTTTATTGGAAATACTAAAAGATGTCAACCAGTTAAATTACATTGCTTTTAAGGAGCGACTGGTTGTTTAGTTCATATTTTTGTTACAAGATTACGGTACAAAATATGGAATTAGGAAGCAAACAAATATGAGGATAAAAACTGGACAATATGAGAATAAAAAATTCTCTCACTATGTTATCTTTCCATACAAAAAATATGATTAATTGAATTATTCATTCCTAGATATAATATTATTCTTATAATTACCTCTTAGCCAAAGTTTTTTTTTTTTTTTTTTTTTTGGGCTTTGTATGGGCATTATTAGCAAGCAGAATGAGCATACCTTTCTTCTTGTTTTTTGGGACCAAAAAGAGGGTCTTTAATGTAGACTCATCAACTCCACATTACGTGACAGTAAGGATAATACCACATGTACCGTTAGGACCTTTCTCAACTTGGAACTAAGTTCTTTGATTTTGTGAACTTGGACTAAGTTCTAAATTAAACACTAAATAACATCCCGTGCATTTTGCAATCTCATTTGAAATAAATTTTATGTATATTAAGACTAATATATAATACTCATTTTGTTGTATAATATTTATGTTTGCTCACAATATTGTTGAATGCTTTAAAGCTTGATTTTCTTAATTCATATTTTATGGAACTAAAAAATAAAATTTGTCTTAGAATTGGTTTCCAAATATTGAGTAGAATTACCTTACTAATCTAAAATTATGAGGTTGAAATTGCATAGTTTTCCACATTTCTATGAGACTATAATATATTATAATATTTATTTAGAAAAATATACTTTATTTTTTAAACTGATTAAATGATTTTGAAATCTATAAATAATAATTTAAAGCATCAAATAGTTTCATATCTTGAAATTACATAAATTTAAACAATCTCTCAAATATTTCCTCAACCATTCAATATTCTTACGACCAAATACGAAGACCCCAATCTCAGACAACAATTTTATTATTTTAATTAAATTAAGGAAATCATTTGTTAGTATCAGTATAGAGAGAACATGATTAAACAAAGAAAAACTTGCTAAAAACACATATGTTTATCAAAATCTAGTTGCCATTAACTGGGCTTCTATATATATCCCAAAAATAAAAATAAAAAAAAGGGGAAACACTCTAAAATCATCATTGACTTTTATTTTTATCGCTATAGTTCATACAACACTAAATAGTAGTAAAAAACTACAAAGAAGCCTACAAAGTTTGAGTTCTAAAAAAGAATAATAAAAAAATAGCTAACCTCATCAATAATCAATCAGAATGTTTATTTCTCTTTAATTCTAAATGATGAGAATCAACAAGCATTCAAGAATTCATTGCATGTTCTAGTTGGGCCTATTACTAGAGCAAGATCGATCCAAGAAGATTAAAGAAGCACTTAATGGACTGATTCAAGAGATTTGGGCTAATTCTAACGCAGGACGTTCCAAGCTTGGCCCAAAGGAAGATGAAGGCGTAATAAATTTAATCCAAGCTATTGAGCGCTGATCTAGCTTAATAGGATGTGATTTATGGCGAGGATTAATGGCTGATTGACTTTCTAGCTCCATATCAGTTAATAGATATTTTTCCTAATCTGAATCTTCTAGTTTCAGACCAGATCTACCTTAATTTCAGGCTTTTATTATTTAGAACATTTTTTTAGCTATTTTCCTATTTTGGATCTGTTAATTTCAGATCGAATCAGCTTTTATTTAGGGTTTTATTATTTAGTACGTTTTTTTTTCTATTTTCAATCATGTCTTATAAATAGCATCCACTCCTTGTAATAGAGACATTTATTGAATAAAAAAATCAAAAAAAATGTGAGGCTTTGCTCTTAGTTTTGGTTTTTCAAGAACTGTGAACTTATCAAGGGTTCTTTCTTGTGGCGTTCAAACTTTATACCTTCGGTTTGTAATTCTATTATAATCATTGGGTCAAAGGTCTGTTACTTATACTTTTGGTTTGCGTTTCTCTTATAAACGTTGGGTTAAGGTTCTATAAAAATCTGAATTTTAGCTTTCTTGGGCAAATATTCCAATATTGTTTATTGGGTCTAAAAGCATGTCGATTGAAGTTCGCATCATTAAAACAAAAAAATTTATGATTTACCCACAACCAAAGACTTAAAGTCAATCATAGCTTTCGAAAAACCCACACCATCTGAATTCAACATCAAAATTATAAGTGATTGTCACCTAATAAAAAACGCAAGTCTCCTTTCTTTGTCAAAGCCAAGCAATATGAGTTAAGACCAAATGTGACGACAATGTTGAAGTTAGGTAGGTGTCATTGAAATGATTGAAGGTAAATGACATCGTTCTTAGCTTAAGAGTACTTGAAATGGAATGGCATGAAAGGTTGCAGGCCAATGTATATAAAGGAGTAAAAGTGCAAGAAGTGAAAATGGTGAATGAAAATGTAAAGAATTTTGTGTGTGAGAGATAGAAAATGTCTTTAAACATTAAACCAAAGTAAATGAAGAGTAGTCTTAAAACACTGAACCAAAGAAAATAAAGAGTCCTTATTTTTCAATTTGTTCTTATCTCTGATGTGGCATTTAAGAGTATTTTAATTTTAATTATCTTTCAAAGAATGCGCCACATGGCAAAATTTCATAATCTCCAATGTGGGAACTTTACTTTATATATATATATATATATATATATATATTGATTGATTATGTGCTTGTTTAGCTTGTTTATTTGTTTATTATTAATTAAACAAACAATCATAAAATGTAACTTCTGTGAGTCTCAGTTTCAAAATAATACTAAGGCCTTAAATGATCATTCGTAGCTTTCAACACTAACGAAAACGGCACCACAATCGTGCATTAATTTGAAGGATTTTCAATTTTTTTTATTGTTCTAAGATATAAGTTAAGAATTTTTTCATTCAACTAGTCGGCACCTTCTAATACTAATTACCAACAAATGTTTAATTGTGTATAGTCTTTCAATTTACAAGTACTTATTTCAAATTAATGGAATTTTTTTTTTAGAATAATAATATTTTTAACACAGAGAGAGAGCGGAGAAAGTTTTTTTAAAGAAATTTACAATAATGTATATTCAAAAGAACCTAATTAATGGAATTCTTGAGTTTTGTATATAATGGCATTTTATCTCTGGCACATCTACTACTACTATCCTCTACTTAACTTCTTACCTATTTATCATAGTAACATTATGAACTATAGCAATTCCTCTCTACCAAAAAAGATAAATATTTTCCTCAAAAAAAAAAAAGAAAAATGTCTTATCATAAATAAAAAAAGATAAATGGTAAGCAAATATTTTCTAATGGAAAATTGCAAATTACACCCCTAAAATTTGGAGGTGTTTTGAATTTTACCTCTTGAAGTTTTAATATTTAGATTTTACCCCCTGAAGTTTGGGATTGTTTGAATTTTACACCTTGACGTTTTAAAATTTAGATTTTATCCCTCTAAAATTTGGGAGCGTTTGAATTTTACTCCCTAAAATTTTCGGATGTTTGAATTTTATATTTTGAAATTTCTGAATTTTTTTTATGAAAACTTTATTAATCTAGAGGCGGACAAAATTGGCCTATACCCTTTTCAAAAAAACAATCCAGCATTTTGTCCCATTTTCTAAACTAATTAGGAAAATACCCCTCTTTTAAAACTCGATTTTCTCTAAATCGAATTAAGCCCTATAGCGGCGTTTTTAAGGAACCTATAGTGACATTTTCAGGACTTATAGCAGCGTTTTGGAACTCGAGCTCCATGAACTCGAGTTATAGGTAAAAAAAAAATTAAAAAATTTTGCCTATAACTCGAGTTCATGGAAATCGGTTTTTAAAATGCCACTATAGGTTTTGAAAACGTCACTATAGACTCCTTAAAACGCCGCTATAGGGCTCTAGAAATTTTTCTTTAAACTCGATTTTTAGAAAATTGAGTTACAAAAGAGAGGCATTTTCCTAATTAGTTTAGGAAATTGGGCAAAATGCCACTTTTTTTTTTTTTTGCACAAAAAGGGCATTTGCCCATTTTGTACATCTAGAGACTATAGCTAAGGTTTATCTAGAAAGAAAAAGAAACTATATCTAAGCCCGAATATATTATGCTATTATTAGATTTGAGTGATAGGGTCTTGCCAAAGGGGGGAAAAAAACTTTCCATACTGTAATTATTTAGAGAAGCAAGAAACTTCATAACGATTTAATCTGTTTTAGTGAAATAAATAAACATTATAAATAAAATTTCACAAAACCAACACGTACCATAAGTACATTTTAAATTACAATATCAATAGTAGATATGATCAGTGATCACATATTACTACTAGAGGCTGAAGAAGAAATTGGGATCCGACTTCGCCGCTTTGATTGCCTTGATTGTTTGTGGTGGCTCCCTCCAAATTTCAATCTTCCAGTGTCTTTGAACCGCTGCTTCTCATCTCGACTAATGACACATTCGGGTGGTGGCACGGGGTAACGCAACGTATCATAGCAATAAGAGTAATACATGAACCTTTGGCGGAACCACCGCATGGCTTGGCGGCGCTTACGTGTCATGATTGCATAGTCTTGGCTGTCTAGGTAAGCATCCTTTTCAGCACAAACATCCGCAGCCGAGACTTGCTCAATTGGGTCCGTGGGGCAACCCTCTAGGACAAGGTCCTTGAATTCGGCTACAAAGGGTGCATACTTGTAATTCACTTTGTATCTACCTCCCGATGTGGCCCAATTTGAAGCATCCCATATGGTTGTGTACAGTGACATCGGCTTTGATGGGTAGTCACCGCCCATTGCATCATTTTTCACCACCTCTCTTATTGGAACTTCGTCGATGTAAAATCTGTTCATTCCAAAATTAGTAAAAGAAAAACAAATAGTCATAAAATTGACATAATTAAATTACCATATTTCATGTATCAAACTTATTCGATAAATTTAGTTCGTGTACCAAACTACGGGGGTAGAATTTAGTGATAAACAAAGTATGATAAGTCAACACATATGTCTTATTATTAACGGAATTATAGTAACACGTGTAATGTCACGAACAATTGCTTCTTATAAACGTTGAGCTAGAAAAATTCAATTGCGGTTTAAGACAAATCGTTATTATAGTTAATAAAAATATTGAAATATCATAGGTAGGTGGATTTGGCCAGCAATTTTTTGTCGCTGGTATAGGAATGTATGAGTTATCCCCTAGATTGGCAGCCTAAGAATTTTAATATAAAGAATACAAATTTGTCTCACATGCTTACTTATAGCGCATGAACCAAGCCCCTTCTCACCAAATAAGTTGGACAATTGGCCTACCTAAAATAAGATCGAATATTTATGTAGTTTAGCTGTTCAAAAGGAAGTAATTGAGGATAATTTAATAGAAAATTATACAATATTTTTGGGAGTTACATAATATAGTACTCCTTCACCTAATTTAACAGTTCATCACACTAATTAAATTTATTATGAAACTCATTATTGAAATATAAGACTAGGGAACTATACTAGCTTTAGAGATTACAAGTCACAACCCACATGCAACAGCAATCCCTACTACCTCTCGTGGGGTCAAACAAAACATACTACAACAAAGAAAGAGGTTCACCACCGCGCACCCTTGGTGCGGTGGTCACTCCAGAAGTATAAATGTTTGTAGGGTATGGGGGGGCAAGGCTGAGGTTTAAGGCCCCACTTGGGAGTTCATAAGGGAAGGGAATGGAATAGAATGAAATGATTATAAAGGAATAGAAAGGAATGGAATGGAATGGAATATATTTAAATAAGAGAATGGAATGGAATGGAAAAGAATGAAATGGAATGGAATTAAGTAACCTTGATTGGATGTTTTAAAATTAAGGAATAGAAAGGAATGGAATGTAAGTAATCTCGTTTGGGAGTCACATGGAGGGAATGAAATGGAATCATTTTATGACAATATTACTATTAGACCCCTATTTTAAAATAAACGGTTGAATATATAGGGGTATTTTGGGAGTTTTAGTAAAAAATTATTAAATCTAATTTTATTCCCTCCCATTCCTCCCAATTTTGGGGGGAATGAAAATTTGAGGTTTTAAGGGAATAGAAAGGAATGAGTGTTCCTCCTACTCATTCCATTCCCTCCCACTTAAACTCCCAAACAAGGGAATGGATTTTCCATTCCCTCCGTTAAAACTCCTAAACAAGAGGGAAAGAAGAATATTCTAAAAATATTCTTTTCATTACATTCCATTCCATTCCCTCCTCCCAAACGGAACCTTAAGCCTCCAAGAAGGAGCTTCACACATATATACACTTAGATTAGGCGAGAGTAGAAATTCTATCTTGTAAAAAAAAAAAAAAAAAGGTTCTAGAGGATAATGCTACAATCATAATAATTTTCGCAATTAATTTCATACTTATTAAGTTGACAAATTATTATTATATAGGATCATCAATAACACTACTTTATTGTTCAATATTAATAATTTGCCACAACAGACAATTGTGAATTTTTAAATTTTGGTGTAACTATAGATAATTGGATATAAAAGGGTGACCATGTTAACAAATTTGTATTCAATCATCCCTATAAAAAATGAGTGTGAGTTAAATATATTTAAAGTTCGTGTTGTGTATCCATGAATTAGGTCAGTTTAGATATACATCGTTGTTAGTTTTTTTAAGACATTTTCCTCCCTCTCTATGTGTGTTAAATACTTAGTACTCTTTAAAAAAAAAAGTATTCAATCCTTAATTAAAAAGACTTTCCAAAAGCAGAAAGAAGAAGCAAATTGGCAACAAAAAAAAAATTAAGATAAATAAGGAAAGCATAAAATAAAATACACTTACATAGTTTTATTGGCAGTCCAAAGAATGCTGTATCGGTGGAACTCCTTGGTGGGGTCAAACCAAAGACGATACCGCTCCTCCCGGCCACGGTTTGTGCTACCATTACCGTACAAATTGGTTTGGAACCTCCATGGCTTACCTTCAAGGTTCCCTAAAAACTCGAAGTCTAACTCATCATGGCTCTTCTCAAATACGTCACCGTTTGATGTCTGTATATGGAAGATATCAACAAAAATCAACCATGATCATGACAATGTCTTCTAATTATGTAGGAATATGGTGCATGATGGTTTTGCAGGGCATGGGCAGATAATTCGTAGCAGTGACGAATTGGTCTTTTATATTTTTGGGAAATGAAAAAAAAAAAAAAAAAACAAGGAACTAATTTTTAGGCTTAAAACATTGATGCATACACCGATAATAGTGCGTGTGTATATATATATATAGAAAACTATTTATGGCATTGAAACGTTGGTGTCGAGTTTGAAAAAGTAAAATCTCTACTTTTAATTACATGCCAGATTCAATTGATTGCTTACGTACGTAGTTATGTTTCTGAAGAATTCCAATTGTTGAAAGGAAAAGTCTTTTATGGTGTACTAAAAAAAAATTCTATTTCCTTTTCTGTTTCCTCATTTTTTTTCCCAGAACGAACCAAACAATAGGATAAAAAACTTAATAATAATTCTCAAAGATTATGAAAAGGATGTCAAAATTTCAAAATAACAAACAAGAGATTAGGCTTCTATCCTATATATTATATTTGAAAAAAAGACAGACAGAAAGCTGAAATAATGACCTACGTACATAAAAGGCAACACAGATGCCAGCCGTGTAATCTGATGGCAACTTGATGTTAGCGCTGAAGAACCCATGTTTGTATAGGTTGGAGGAGATGAAGCCCGAACCTATCAACAACCATAACCAGAACCAATCAATGAGATAAAGAAAGGGTTTTGGCAAAAAGAGACCGGCATGCCGTGTTGTGGTCAAATTATTAAATTTACCGTATTCTAATAATTTAATTTTAAAGATAATTAATAATTTAATATTGTATCAGAGCATGTAATTCTAATAGGACTACGTACCTGTGAAGCGATCAAGGAGAAGACGAACGCCTTTGCCGTTGGGAGAGCGAACAAGGTTGCCGTCACCGAAGAGAGGAGTGTAGCCTTGGTTGAAAGGGATGGTGGTCAGATTGTTGAAAGCCGCGTTGGCTATGGAGATTAACAAAAAGATAGAGAAGAGCGCAAACGTTTTCGAGGCTCTAAAACCAAAACCATAACAACAACGTAGTAAATCATCCATGTTTTTCCCTCTAACCCACCACCTCTCTTTGCGTTCTCTGCAAGTTTATTTTTATATATATACACAAATACAAATTAAAACAGTGAAGGCATTTAATGCCAAGGATGTGAGAGAGAGAGAGAGAGAGAGAGAATCCTCTTTGGCTGCTGAGTTTTTATTTTTTTTTGTTTTTGATTTCGTTGTGTGTACGAGAATGTCCTTCTTATGTTGGGATATTATTATTATGGGCTGCCTACTGTGGACGGTTATATATATTGTATATATATAGAATATAGTTGGGGTTGTTGGAAATTTGTGATTTTTTGTAGAGTAGTTTCTTCCTGTCATAAAAAGAAGGCGATTATTTTTCATAGTAATAATTTTTCTGATAATCCTTTTTAAAATTTTTAATTTTTAAGATGTTAAGTTGTAACTAATTATAGTATTATTTCATTAACAAAATTATTTTTATATGGATTAATTATTACTGACATTATTTTTAATAGTAGTAATTACAATATGTCATTTATTGGATTTTTATTAGAGTTTCATATTTTATTATTAATAATAAAAAATGCATATAAAAATTTTCCCAACTTTTTCACACAATTTTTTTTATAGACTTGTACACAATTATTGACATAAATTATTGATTTTTTTATAATAAAAATTTTTTTATTATCAATAATGCATAATAAGTTTGATGTTATCTTAGTTCTAAGAGGCTTATGATTTAGTGAGAAAACTAAGTTCAACCCAATAGACTATGGGTTCAAATCTTGCTTTTCTTTTAGTTGAGGGGGGGGGTACTTTTATTAAAATTGTTGGGTGATTCATGATTGATTCTAGGATTCTAATTTATCAATAGGGGATTAGATGATAATAATAATTAAGAGTTGCTATTTCATGCAGTTGCCAACAGTGAAGGAGGATGAAGGCCACTGTGGAAGATTATATATATAAATAAAGGTGGTTGAGAACTTGTGATTAAGTTAAAAATTAAGGGTTGGTTGATGATTGATTCTAAAGTATCAACTATAATCAGGTATATAAGACAATTAATTAATTGGATAATAATATTTAGGAATTTCTAATTCATGAAGTTGCCAACAGTACTGGACAGTGGAGGGGGGTTGTCTTTTACTTTTTAGGCCAGCTTCAAACTTGAAAGTCAAGGGAATAGGTGAGAACCAATATGATGCAGACACATTTGGGTTCTTTTGGTATGTGTATGTCACAAGATTCTGGTTCCATGCAGAAGCGTTCTTTTTTAAAAAATTGAATAATGAGCTTTCTTGTACGAAATTAAAAAGATGGTGCCCAAGAAAATGATTAATTTATACATATTTGAGTTTCAGACAATGACACAGAAAATGAGGTTTGATCTAATCGAGTCTTCTGCTGCTATAGTCGTTGGTTAAAATTTAAAATATTTGGCATCATCCTTGTAAATTGTATGAAAGTTTCAAAATAAAATCTAGCAATGTCAAACTTTCAAGATACTGAATAGCGAGTCAGTTTTTTCTTCTTTCTTTTTTTTTCCCTATGCCATAGAGTTGTATGAATTATGAAATGTAACTTTTTCATAGAGGAAATTTCATATCATTGCACTCTTGCACATGTGTATACAAAATTTGGTTATGTACTTTCCCTCACTTTAACAAAAGAAAAATTTTCTTACTTTTAAGTAAAAAATAAAAGAAAATTTTCTTATTCTTACTTAAAAAAAAAAAAAAAAACTTTAGCATGATGCAAAAGGATGCATATGTGTTAAATTATAAAAATATAAGGTCATTTTCAGCAATTTTATAGGGTGTCAAGATACATAGATATATACAAAGATTAGGTTACTTATTGTTTTTTCTTCTAAAAAAAAGATTAGGTTACTATGGTGTATTGAATATTCTTGGTTGCTTGGCAATGAGAGTGACAATAACCTGATCATTCTAAAGAAGACCAAACCAACATTGAAAATAATAAGGCTACCATTTAAAAAAAAAAAAAAAAAAAAAAAAAAGAGGTTGGACTTGGATTAAATAATGATGAAGAGTGAATTCGTAAAACAAGTGGCAGTAAATGGGTATTATTGTCCATATAGGAAAAGGGGATAAAATAAATAAATATTAGTAGGTAATTATGTCAACAGTAGAAGGGTATTATGGGTAATAGGAACTATGCTACGATCTGTGAGGAGCTGAAGAGGAAAGCTTCTTCCGAAAAACCGTGTCCGAGACTAAAGGCGGCGTTGATAATGTCACGCTGTCTTTACTATGACCTCATGTTTTCCGCTGACTCTTCTCCTTTAACGTTAAAGGAAATTTTTGTCAATCTCCTTTTCTCTTTCTCAATTTCTTCTCCTCACCCTATCAAAAAATAAAAACAAATTCTTCTCCTCACTTTAATTTCAATCTAAACCTCTCTTTATATCTCTATTTTTTACTAAATTATCTGTCACATCACATTAATGAGAAAAAATGATTTTACATGGAATTTTTTCTTAAAGATGGAATAAAATTATAATTGATAAGATTGATGATTGTTTTTTATCATCAGATAATAATACTAATTAATTTTTAATTTTATCAAAATTTGAACCTTCGATTTTTTTTTAGATGAATTTACTTTTTATTAGTTTACTTTGATTATTGTGTAAAATAAATTGTATTTTGAAAAAAAAAATTAAATTTTTAAAAACTATATTCTATTTTAAGATTAAAGATATAAGCTCAACCAAATGAATGATATTAATTATTTTTTGAAAGTCAATTTTTAAAAAAACTATATATTCTATTTTAAGATTAAAGACAAACTCAATCAAATGAATGATATTTAAATATTTTTTAAAACTATATATTCTATTTTAAGATTAAAATCGATAAACTCAATCAAATGAATTCTATCAAATATCCTCCTTATGTCAATTTATCTATATATATTAATAGCTAAACTTTAGAAAAAAATACAATTAAATTTTAATTGAATTTTTAATTTTGCGTCACGTGTTCTATTTAATTTTTAATTTTGTGTCAAATGAATTATTAAATGTAGAAATTGAAAAGTTCAAATTCAATTATATTCTAAATTGGATTTCAATTGGAAGCCAATTTTTTACCATGTGTCTATTTAAATTTTTAATTTTTGTGGCAAGTAAATTATTGGATATGAAAACCAAAGAATTTAAAACCAATTAAATTCTAAATCATAAATATATATATATAATGAGAAACCATTATATATTTTAAAAATGTATGATTTTAAAAAAATGTAAGCTAATAATATGTATAATTTGAATCGTATAACTGTGATTGTTTTAATTATACTTGTTCATATGCATGGGACTATAAACTAGTTTTGAATAATTGATGTACATCTCATCCATAATAATAATTTGGGTATGAATTAGAACACAAAAGAGTTGAAATTTGAGTCAAGTGTACTAGAGCCATCACGATGATGACATATATCTTTCTTTTTCTTTTTTTATCAAATGTCATTATCCTAACAAGTTCAATATACTGGTTCACTAAATATAAGCAATTGTTTTGATTTGCATCCTATTTAAATTAAATTAAGATTTTCTTCTCAAAAAAAAAATTTTAATGAAGATGTAAAGTTAACAATGGTAATCAATCTCACTCTTATTTGCTCAGTTCACCATCACAAGTGCACGAGCTGAGCCTAGATGGAATGTTTGTTGTTACCAGTTTGCATGTTGCTTTTTTTTTTTTTTTTTTGAGAAACAGTTTGCATATTTCATTTGTCTCCCATCATAACAAAATAAAAGGTCCAACACATTGTATATATGTTGCACGCATTTTTCTATGTTTCAAAGAGGCCTGGATATATTCGTCTCTAAAATAAAAGGTTGAATGAAGTTCTTTTCATCCCAAAAATAAAAAATAAAAAGTAAGTTGAGAGTATTATAATTCAACTAATACCATATTTTGATATTTTCAACAGAAATGTCCATACAAGACCATAGTCAGGGGTAAAGAGGGGGGCATTATCCCCTTGGCCTTTTCAAAATTTAGATTCAGATCCTATGCAGCTTCTAATCAGGGAAGTCGATACCGTACCGTACCGGCCGGTACATACCGTACCGGCCTTGTACCGATACATATACCCCCCTTATTTCGTACCGGAAAAAATATCGGCCGTACCGACGAATTCCAGTCGTATCGGCCTCGTACCGACCGCACCAGACCGGAATACAAAATGCTGTGTTTTTTTTTTTTTTTTTTGGTAATTGTGGCAATTTTTTAAGGGCAGGATAGTAATACTTATATATATTATGGTCCTGAAGTAGATCCTTTTGATAGATGGGAGTAGATGATCCTATGTAGTTTGTGTTAACTTAATTATTTATATTATTTGTTTTCTTTGTATGCAATGAACAATTAAATTTTTTGTTTTTTATATTGTGTTTTTTTTTTTCTTTGTATGCAATGAACAATTGAAGTAATGTTTTATTGTAAACAGGAGGTATTGTTTTATGGTAAATAGAGATTTTGTGTGTGTGTGTGTGTGTATATTAAATATAAAAAATAGCGGTAAACCCGAAACGGTACACCGGTATTGACCGGTACCCGAAATATATCGTACCGGTGGCCAAACCGGTACAGCTTCCGATACGGTATTGACTTTCTTATTTCTAATGTACTCTATCAGATAGAGTTCTTTTAATCTTAACCTCTCATTTAAAAACCAATGGTTCAGATTACACCATATCATTAACTCTTGAACAAAACCTTAAAAATAGATGTCACGTAAATAATTAATAGATATATTTATTATAAATTTGAAATATATTCAACTAATAACTAATTTAATCAAACTTATGTAGAAATATCTAACAGAGTTGAGCAAATCAATCGAATTAGCATATATTTATAATATACACATTTTAATTGATAAAATTGAAAAGTGATAATATATGACACATAAGCCAAAATATTTTTTTTATCATATTTATCATCCGGACTAATCACCTACATCCAAGTCAATGTTGTTATCATATTCTTCATTTTGTGAAATTATTTCTTCGTTGACATGTTCTTCATCATCCTTAACATTTACTATCTCTTATTGTTCTTTTATTTTAATAATTTCTTATTTATATTCCTTCTTGGCATTCTAACTTCTTAGACTTATAACAATATATAGTAAAAAAATAATATAATATTTTTTCATTTAATACCTTATTCGTAGTATAGAAAAATTTGGCAGCGTATTGGTGAGCAAAAAAAAAATTCTGGGATGAGATCGAACAATTTAGAGACACGCATGTGAGATATTCAATACTTAAAAAGTTCGTACCTATGTGGCACCAAACATACTATGTTACATGATCCAGTAGTTAGACAACCATATGGCATTTTGCAATCCGGCTGTTGAAGTGAACAATTGAATCTCAATCAATCTCTCTGACTCTCGTAATTTGGTTGTTCATCAACAACCGAATATTCAATCTCTCTCCTTCCCTTCTTTTGTGACCGGCAATAAATGTCTTACCCAATCATGTTCCGAAAGTATTTAAGAATTTTCCTCATGCTCATTCCATATGCAAATTTCAACCCAAAGTATATCCATCCTGCCAATCTAATATAAAACTGGAAAGTTTCATTAGCTAGATTTGTACATACGTAATATGCAAGGAAATTAAAGTTGAGGATCATGGGTATGAATAAAATATTTGAGTTGTAAATATTGGAATTCAATTTTTTGTCTTCCATCCTCGTACTAAAAAGAAATTGCTTTATTGATCGCTCTTCAAGTCTCATTTCCCCATTGTAAACCAAAACATTGAAAGAATAAATATATATCTATAGTTTCTTTTTCCTTTTTTTTTTTTTTTTGTTAAAATACAAAGTGCATCCTCTAAGTTTGATTGAAATTTATTTAAGTCATTTAACTTTACTTTTGTTCAATTGAATCTTCTAAGTTTTAAATTTATTCAATTCAGGTATTTTGCCTAATTTCATTAAAAAAAATTATCATTAAGTAAATTAAGTAATGAAAAAAAAATTTTGAAAAAAACACTTGCATAAAAAATCTATAAAATATTTTAATTAATTTTGTAGATTTTTTTCATGTGAAGATAATTTTTTAAGAGAAAATTTTTAACAAAATTGGACAGAAGATCTAAATTAATAAATTTAAAAATAAAAATGACTTAGTTGAACGAAAATAAAGTTAGAAGACCAAAATGAATTTCAGCTAAACTTAAATAATGTATTTTGTATTTTAGCCTTTTTTGTTTATTGGATTCTTCTATTACTTTTATACAGACATGATAATAATTTTTTTTTTCTTATTGGAAGTGAGATGTACCGGTCAAATAGGATGGTAATTGCTCTATATACTTCCCAAAGTCCGGGGGGATAATGTGCATTATATTTCAATTCGAGAGTCTTTTTTTTTTTTTTTTTTTTTTGGTTATTGAGGAAATACAATACTAAATAGTTATAGGAAGAAGTGGAAGACTAATGTACTCTAAATCATTAAATCATATACTATATCATATCATCTACTATATAATAAAAGTTGAGCTTAGAAGCCATGGTTGAGCCAAGTGGCTATTCTCACTAATTAGAAAATTAACTTTAAATTATTTGTTAAGATATATTTCTTCAAATTAAGAGACAATATTTAACAACGATTTAATTTAGGTAAAACTCTATCATTTAAATTTAAACAAATTTAAATTTCATTGAAACTAAACTCTACTATAAAAATAAAATTAAAAAAATCTAAACATAAAAGACAAATTACAACTTACCCACTTGTGGTTGACCGAAATTTAAATTGCCTACATGTGGTTTGAAATTTAACACTTTAGTAAATTAATTCTACTCCAACTAAAAGTCTACTATCAATATTTTAAGAACAACTAATTAGTAAATTAAATTTTATATATTTAAACTTCAACAAATTTAAACTCTATTCAATCCAAAAGTCTATTATCAAAATTTTCTAAACTTAAATATTTCAATAATATTAAATTCTATTCAAACTAAAAGTTTATGCTAAAAAATTATAAACTTAAATCCAAACAAGAACCCACATTTTCCTTCTAAAAATACCTTTTGACTTTACTCCAACTAAAAGTTTATTATCAACATTTTAAGAACAACTAATTAGTAAATTAATTTTATATTATTTGTTATTATGTATTTCCTCAAATTAAGGGATAACACTTAACAAATGTTTAATTTAAATTTAAATAAAACTAAAAGTCGATCATCAAAATTTTACATCTTATTAAATTAATATTTTATTAGGATATTAAGTTACGGAACTCTTGACTAAGGGATAAGAATTAACAATAATTTAATTTAGATAAAAATTTATCATCTAAGTTTTAGAAATTTAAATTCTACTCCAACTAATAATCTATTATCAAAATTTTCATATATATATTAATATGATTTCTTTTAATCAATAAAGTCATGTATATAATTAAATTTTACACAATACACCCCACGTTATTGTATATTTTTTTCACTTTTTTCCCAATATGCAACTGACACTTTTGTTTTAATCTAATAAATTCATCTTACTTATTGTTTTTTGCTTTTGAATTTGTGTGTTAGATATTATGTCAAAGGAAATTTACTATAAAAAAGCAAAACAATGGACACCCATTTAAGTTCTTGGTTTTCTTATGTAAGTTTTTATTTTATTTTTTATTCTCAAATTTTGAACTCTTTTGTGTATTTTTTTATTTTAGGTTTTCGTTATTATATTTAATTTGTGAATGTGTTGATTTTTTTAATTAGACTAGCTATCACTAGGAAAAAATTTGTATTGAGGAATTTTTTTTTTTTTTTAATTGTTTGTACTGGCTAGAGTATAGATTAAATATAACTCAAATAGAAATGATCAAACTCATTCATATCTTATATTAAGAAATTAACACAAAACACAAAGAAAATTTTCAAATATAAACGTAATTAAACACTGATAAAGTACAAACTCTAAACAATTAGAACTTGAAACAATTTTTTATAAAAATTATTTACTTATTTTATAATTTATTATTACTATTTATTTAATAATTTTGTTTTAATTATTTTAAAAAAATAGCTTAGATATGAATCTTCATTAAGCTGTGAATCATACAAGAATAATACTAGGATTTCGTAATTTAAAAAAATAATAAAAAAGCCGACATTTTTAACAGCTGGGTGTTCAGAAATGTGAAATTTAAAATTGCCTTCATAGTCATTATTGAATATGGAATTGCACTCCCGGATTCTAAAATGGCACACTAAATCTAACATGGATAAATTTGGTATCAGGTAATGCACAATTCAGTTATTCAACAATCAGATTGCATGTTATTTGTCTTTTCAAATACAGGATATCAAATATGTCCAAATTGTTTTAGTCTCACTCAAAATTTTGTTTTATTCATTTTTCATCAATAATCTGCCAAATCCCTCCATTAAAAAATAAAGAAATAAAAGACCATGGGCCAATATTTTTTTTGTGTTGCTATCTTGCTGGCCTAATTGTTACAAGATGTTACAAGATTACAAAGGTCAGGATAACCAAAGATCATACTGATAATATATTCAAAACAATTAAGTCTATAGGTACAATCTTTTTTCTGTTTGTAATGTGGTAAACCAAAGTGAGGTGAGTGGTAAAATGCATATGAGAATCTGTGTTCAGTCAAAGAAATTAATGAGAAGTAGTAGGCATCCATGAAACAGAAGATTGTCCCATCAAAAAATAAAAAACAGAAGGTTTAGCAACTTTTGGATTCATAAAAAAAGAAAAATAGAGCTATGCTAGTGTTATATAAGGTGGCACAACTTGTGACACAATTCGCCCATGTGATGAGTTGTGAGTGGTAGAGAAGTGACCCTACATGAATTCACCATCACCTCTCTACCACTCACAACTCGCCACATGAGCGAGTTGTTCCATAGGTTGTGTCACTTTATGTGGCACAAGTATAATTCAGGAAAATATTAGTAAATAGTATAATTCTTTCTTACTGTACAAGAATTTCGGGAATCAAACTCAAAATCTAAGCCTAACCCTCCCCATCAAATTGTTTGCCTTTGTCATTAGGCTGTCCGAGAAAAAGTAGATAAATACATTGGAGATTGGCTGTAGGCATCAAATGGAGTGGCACCAATTGTCCCTTGTAACTTTTCCCTCGAGCTTCCCTCTAATTGTACAATAATTAAATCTCTTCTTCACGCAACCCTACCTGGGGACACCGAACAAAATTCTTGACTCCCAACTAGAGGGTGTACTTTACTTTTAGAAAGATTGAAAGGGGAACGTATCCAACAGGTAGGGAGGAAGAGAGAGAAAACAAACCACATGAAACATATTTAGCCTGTCTCTAGGTATTGTAATTGTAACCTCTTATAAGCCCGTCTCATGAGATACATTCACTTCCAGTTTTCAAAAACTTAGTAACTAATAGTACCTTGGAAATAATTTTAATCTCTCTCTCTCTCCTATTTACATTTTTCTTGACTTTCTCTAAGCATTTGGGCCAAGAGCTTTAACTTGTTATGTAATTCTCTATATTTCAGTATCTAAAAGGAACATGGTATGTATTTCTTGGATACAAAATATCTAACTATTTTATATACTGGAAACCCATTACAACATGCTCAATACAGCACAAACTATACAGCCTCGGTGAGCATTAAATAGATCTAGTACTGTATTTAGCTTTTTACAAAATGGTATTTAGATTCAACATAGCTTTCTGCAACCCATAGAAATGATCCAAATGCAACTGCCTCCAAGACTAGCATTGTCAATCCAGTGAAAGTAATTGCAAGTACTTCATCATTAGAAGTGTCAATTGAACCATCCTCTGCAATCCGAATGTCAGGCCTCCCAAACAGGGCCTGCGTCTGCTTTTCAATCAAAGAAATAGCTTCTTTGGATCTAATAGTAGCATATCTCTGAAGAGTCTCTGCATCCAAGTACATAACATAGGATCTCAGTTGGTATGATTTTCCTTCACCAGTATTCATGAAATTTCCCCCATCACTCTCACCACCATTATCAGGAAACACCCGGATCAATGAGTCAGGATCCCAGAGCTGCTTTGTTGGAACTGGATCATCAAAACTTACCTGGTCTTTACTTAAACCATCAGTAAGGGTTTTCATGGTTCTTTCGAGTTGAAACCGTTCATCAACTCTTTTGAGAAAATATCCATACATTATTGAAGCAGCATACAGCTTTCCAAGTTTGATTTTGCTCATCTGAACAACTGTATCAAGAGGTCCCACAAGTCGCTCTCCAAGTACAAGAGATAAGTGGCTCTGTATCATCTCAAAAGCTTCTGGGGAATGAACAGATTCAAGCTTTTGTTCCTGGTAAGGCCAAGAATCCAGTAGCACATTAGGATCTGAGGGTTCTGATATCTTAGGGATCATCAGAATGTCCTTGTCCATAAATTTCTGTATAATTAAGCAGTATATTATCTCTTCCAGTGCCTTACACCTTTCTTTCTCTCTGACTTCAGAAATTCTCCTAAAATACACAATTTTAGTTAAATCAGTTACAATATATTGCCAGCAGGTGAACAATTTAGCAGGCAACTGGGGTATATTATTTAACACCACCCACCCCCCCCCCCCCCCCCCCAAAAAAAAAAAAAGGATACAATGATGCAAGCCAATACACCTGTAAAAGAAATTGATTATTTTTATAGATCTTTATAGCCTTTTGTGCACTATTGCCAGTGGTTGATGCAAGAATCAACTCTAAAAATGGGGGCTTATGTTTGGGAAACAAAAGAATAAAAGAAAGCAATAGGAACTACAAATGAGCACTGACAGTTGCTTGAAATCAACACCAAGCAGGAAAACCTAGGAATTAGTACCTAAGTTGCTAGGAATTAGCAACCAATATTGGGAAATTCCAACATAAAATTTATTCATCAATCATGTCTCCCACAATGTTTTTCTAGAGCCCTAAGTAGAGCTTCTAGGGTTACAACAAATAAGAGGAAAGAAACAATGGAATCAAAATAAAATTCAAACGAAACATAATCAATCAGCATTAATTCTTGCTCGGATCTCTACATCATTCTCTTTTGGTTGGAGAAAACTCAACCTTGAGTTTTTAAGGAGAACTTGATACTTGATACTTGCAACAACTCTTGATGCACTTTCAACAGCATTAAGAACAAAGAACCCTTCTATTCTACCATATAATTGAATTAGTTTGAAATGATAAGCATGCATTTAGATTAGCTTTTTCTTTTAACTTATTAGCTTATTTACTTATACAACTTTTTAAAGCCTTCTTTTTTGTAGGTACAACTCTACTTATACCCACTTTCAGCAAATAAGCAAAATGCTATCAAGGTGAAGTCAAGTGTTACAAATGATACAGCCTTATCTTGAACCATAAGAAGCATCATTGTACCAAGCCTTTCAACTTCAAGCACCATGAGAGTAGATGAGTAGCAGATGCATCAAACTCATTTTTTCATTTTTTTCACAATATGAGCACCCTAATTCTTTGCAATCTCATTTAACTTTCTCTTTGTCAAGTAGTGACTCTCCAATAGATTGTATTAGATCCACCACGCATATTTCAGGGTGTGTTAAATCTAAATTTGCTGGCACTTGCATTTCTTTTTCAACACTAGGTTATGGTAGTACTTCATGTTCCTAATCACCAAGATCTCATTGAAGGATTGAAGGATTAGGATGCTCAAAAGTAACACTAGCTTCAAGTCTGGAATCACCTTATGGAGCTCAGAGAAAGGAAAAACCTTGGATTCCACCACATCAAAGTCATTTGAAATCACAAAATCAATGTGTGGAATTAGCATAATCTCATCTAGAACCATAGGAAGCACTGTGGTTTCAACCTCTTCAACTTCAACAAGATGTAGATCTTCAAGCACTATGGAGGGTCGATCAGAAGTACAATCAACAAATTCAACTTTCACATCATGTCCACACTCTAGCATAATACTCTCTTAAGAAACCATCTCTTCACCTTGCTGCTCTTCAAAAGGTTCGTTTCCTTGAACGCGTGTTAGACCAACACTTGTTGGGGCTTGTGTTTCTCTGCCGACATTAGGCTCTAGTGTTACTTGAATGTTTCTCCACTACCAAGATCCCATCATCAATGTTGTCTTCTATGGGGGCAGCAATAATTTCACCCTGATCTATCATCCTTGGTTTCCCAATTGAATCAATTTATGTCTTCACTTGCTTCACTTGTCAAGCCAAGTCTTGGACACTTTTCATTAGTTTTTCAAATAATTCCTTTAATTCTTTGAAGTTTTCCTTTAATTCCTTGAAGTTTTGACGAAAGATTGATTGTCCAAGAGTGCACTAAGGACATGAAATGGGTTCAAAGCATGCAATTGTGCTCCATCTCTTAACTTCAACTTTGCATTCCTAACTTTTATGTCATCCGCAAAATTTGCTTGTTCAAAGAATCGCTCCATCCCATTGATCCAGTTGACATAATCCCATGAATTATTTTTTCAACCGTCAAAATAAGGCGTTTTTGATATTACCATTGCTCAATGAACAAGAATCTTGACTGCTTAACTTGATGTTGAAAGTTGAAGAACACTACACGGGTGGACTTCTACCTTCTAGGTTTATCGGCTAATCTGATTTCTTTTTTGGAAATTGGGTTAATGGGCTGACTAGGTGGGACTAGGCTTGGCTTTATCTTCTTCTTTTGAAAATTGGGTTGGGTCAGGTTTTTTTAAAATAAACTAAGTTTTTTTTTTTTTTTTTTTTTTTTTTTGAGAAAGTAAAATAAACTAAGTTGGTTTACAAGTTTGGAATTTTTTTTTGGGACCGTGATAGGAAGTGATGGGTTAAAGTTTTACTGGAGAAAAATAAACTATGTTTGGGTCACACTAGACTGCGTAGTGTTTTCGAAGCAAGGGTGCTGTAGTCTTAAAACAAAAGGGCTAGGTGACAAGTTACCTTTTGAGATCAGGTTGATGGGTTCTCCTAGGGGACTTGCGGCGGCACAACAATGAGCAAGTGATGGTCATGGTGGCATGAGGCAAGGATGGAAGGTGCCCGTGGTGGGTCGCTGCAACTGGGGCTTGCAAGTATGTACAGTGGTAGTCACAGCAGCCAGCGAGAATCAATGGAGGTGGATCTCCGGCATGAAGAAGGCCAAAAATTGACAATCTAGGGTCAGTGGCGACTGGACTTCTACTCTGTCTTTGTGGTTGCAAAAGGGTTTGGTGATTTGAGTGTGGACCTAGGATTTGTGGCCGTGGGGTTGGGGCCTTGGGTTGTAGGGATGTTTGTATCAATGGTGGTGATATGGTGGTGCTAGCAAAATTTTTGTGGGGTTTTCTAGTGGCAGTAAGAAGACAACAGTGATTGGGATTTCTGATGGGTTGGTTCAGAGTGGCTTCATGACTGCAGTTCAGCAGATTTTTTTTTTTGGGTGTGATTTTCTTCTAGTTCTAGATTGACTATAGTGGTGTTTCGTGCTTCAAACAAATCGTATTTTGCTCTGATACCAAAAATGACGCAAGACAACCAAAACAATTGCACAATAAAATTAAAAAACAGGAAAATAAAGAAATATGACCTAGGAGTTAACACCTAGACCTGGCTTGGAGTCGAGCACCAAGAGGGTAAACCACTAGAAGTCAACACCAAAAGCGGAACTGGAGTCAACACCAAACCAAATAGGCCAAAATGCCATTTTTCATTTATCAAAATATCAATTATCTCCCAAGAAGAGTACAACAATTTGCTTATAAAAGATTGCTAAACTCTAATTCTAATTGCATAGGAAACCCTAATTGCCTCATTACAAAAATAACATTGCTTCAAAATTAAAATACTAATAGCTAAATAAACTGTTAGGACCTATAACATAAAAATACAATTGCCTAGGAAACATAAATAATACTAAACAAAAATCTTTTTGCATCTCCCGCATCAGTAGTATTGATATTTTTTCAAAGGTACAAAGAGAGTGAAATTGCTCCAATGTTTTCATCACATCATCTTTTACTATATGCTAGCATGTTTGAAAAAATGCCATTGTAAAACCATTAGGCTTAGGCGCTTTATCACCACTCATCTCTTTCACAGCTTCCAATACTTCCTCTCCCCCAAAGGGAACCATCAAACCCTCTGCCTTACCCACATCAAGAGCATCAAAATGCATCTCATCTAGCATTGATCTCCACAAGGTAGATTCAAAATAAAGTTTTTCATAAAACTGAACAATACCTAAACAATACATGCACAAATGGCCTCTTGAGTGGTGGCTATTGTTCCCCTTCCATAGAAATAGACCCGATGAAATTATTTCTGCAGTGAGAATTTGCCATTCAATGAAAAACTTTAGTGTTTTGATTTCCCTCCCATACACAACACTCTGGATTTTTGTCTCCAACTAATTTCTTCCATGAGCGTAACTTTTTGAAATTCGCTTCTCTTTTGATCCCACATTAGTTTCTCCTCATCAGACAAACTATGAGATTCTTCTCTAGCATCCAATGCCGCTATCTCTCGTAATATATCTTGCTTGCTGATCCCAACATGCCCAAACACCTCTTTATTCCACAACTTCAAATCTTGTTTCAAAACCTTTAATTTTTGACACAACATGATTTGAAGATCCTTGAAAAAAATAGCCCTGCCACCATTGTTTCATACTCTCCACGAATCCATCAAATTTTAGCCACATGTTCTCAAACTTAAAATAGGATTTACCTCATTTAATATTACCACCATCAAGTATAACAAGAAAGTGGTCAGATTAAGGGTGAGGCAGTAGACTCTGAGCTAAATCGAAAAATGTTCCTCCTAGTCATAAGTGACCAGAAAACGATCTAATCTCGACATGGATGGAGTTTCCTGATTGTTTGACCATGTAAAATGTCCACCTATGAATGGTAAATACATCAGGCCATGCTCGGAAACAAAATCATAAAATTCCCAAATTACAAGCACCAGGCACTGAGTCTCCTCCTCTCAACCACTCATTCTGGAATCTAACAACATTAAAATTACCCCAATGCACCATGGTAACCCCCACCAACTATTGATGCATGTAAGTTCATAGTTCACTGATGACCTCAAGCTTTGTAACTCTCAAAGACCTCTGGGCTTGACCCATAATTTTATATAGGTGTTGTTTGTACCCTCCATTTAGCTTCAATGGCCATGAACAAATTAATGGCTTCCTCGAAACCATCAAAAGATAACCCAAAAATCTATGAAAGCCCCTAATTCTCCTAATCGCCCAATCAAATGGATTGCGAGAAACACTGACCTCATTCACCTTCGTAGAGCATGTTCAACGGGCTCATATCTAAGGTTGCACTCTCCTCTATAGTTGGAACCATAACCCAGTGTACTGCATCAAGTCACTCTTTAGTGTCGGTGGTGTCGTCATGTATCCCAGCTTAGGTCATGGTCAATCCCATTGGAACTTCTAAAATGCATCCCAACTTGGGTCGAAGATGTCTTTTGATCGAACCCTTTATCACACTATAGAGAAAGATGTGAATAAATATCTTTCATTGCTCCCAGCAAATAAGAATTCAAATCAGAGATGGTGGCGCTAATAGGATACAACATCGATCAGAGAAAAGACACCGACCACAAAGTCAATGCTACTTGCCCCTTCGTTGTCAACATCAAACCAAAGAGAGAAACCCCATCAGATATGAGAATGGCTCTACGTTCCAGAATTCAAGAGCATTGTCTTGCTACCGCGAGTTTAGGGACAAGGCTCACTTGACCTACCTTTGAGCACTCTCCCACTTCATATGTGCTTGGGCCTAATAGAATTGGGCTGAAATAAGGTCCATTTCATTGGTCATTCAGTGGTTGTAAACCCACTAAAAGAGAAGGGATAAAATTTGGTCCCAGGCCCATATTTTCACTATTAAGACCATCAATTTTTTTACTAATGGTTACTCGTGGAATCCATTTAAAATTTTATATGCCACCTTGAAATCCCATGAGACCCACCTCTTTCCTCCCTCAACCACCTCCACCCTCAAGCCTTCCTTATCCAATGCAGCCTTTCCTTATCCAACATGAATTCCAAATATAGCAATCCTTCCCATTATCATTTTCATTTGAATTTTAACTAAACTGTAACGTGAATCTTTTTTTAATTTCTTCCAAAATTTTCTCTCCAACTTTAACGTTTTCCATAATGCACCAACCACTCCCATTCCCACCTCCCACAGCTATTTGACTAGGTTTACCACCAATCTTTTCAACTGGCACCATTTTTATGGGCTTTAGATGGCTGGGTTTCACTGCTTCCTCATCCCCTAACTGCCTCTTCCCCTTGCCATTGACAATAGGTTGCCATGGCTGCTCCATGCTGCTAGTATTCTCTTGCCCTTTCACCACTTCTGAGAAAAATTGAGAGATTTGAATCTCTGAATTGCGCTTATGCTTCTAGGCAATAGCTTTTTCCTGACATAAACCTACCAAAGCATATTTATTGGGTTCCAGCAACTTTGTTAAATCAAGCCCAAAACCCTTCCAACCACTTTTTTCCTTGCCTTTAGGTATGATGATAGACCTCCTTAACCCGCCAACCTTGACTTCAGTCTCAACTAGATACTGCCCAAAATAATTTGAGCACCATTGAAATGTGTAAGCGGTATCACCTTCCTTGAACGTAAAGAATTGTTTGGGATTAACCCCAACAACAGTAAGTTCAATATTATTCATCAACCAATGGGCAACACTGTGCAACTTTCTTGCCCATAACCACTGATTTCATGAAGTTCTTACCCCATTCAAAAATCCATCCATAAAACAAAAAAACTTCCCCCTTCCTCTACCACCAGTTGGAATAATTTAGATTCAATAAAGAAACTATGAATCCCACCCATACCGGACTCCCAAGAAAATTTGTGGACATTTTTGGCTAATTTGAGAGAGAGAGGGAGAACCTAGATGCCACATGAAGACCTACAAGAAGAGTAGAAGACTAACCAAAAAATAAGACCTACAAAACTAAAGATAAGGATAAAGAATCAATAAAGTAAGAGTATTCAGTGCGGTGGCTACCATTTAGATTGTAGACAAAGCACATGTTCTGAACTTCAAAGTGACAATGTTTGTATCTAATATTGAATGCAAAATTTTCCAAGGGTTCTTGAAGAATTATTTCACAAATGTATCAGAACAGCAAAACTAATTCCACCCCAAGAGCAAATAAGCTTATCATCTTGGTATTTTTAAGGCACTAGAAAAGGTTAGATGATAATTTATAATTCCCAGCACAGTAACCATCATATTAATTTAAAACCTCTTGAAATGGAGATACAAGCTTCAGGATTGATGATTGAAGCTTGGGACACAAGCATGGTAAGAAAAATCCATATTAATGAAATCTCTCAAAAAAATTTCATAGAAGGGACACTACTAAATTTAATACCGACCAAGAGCCAAAGAGAATATACTACATTCCTAACAATAATAAATTCAAGTTGTTTGAATTCATCCTCAAATATGCTTTCATTCTCTAATATATTGTTTCTTCCCGTATTGTTTACTTCTTTTTTCTTACTATTGGTAAGTACACACGCAACCAATGTGCATTGAACCCATGAACTCACCCTCCCCAAAGAACATTGGTTACTTCTAATCAAGTCTTTGACTTTATAGAAATTAGCATCACACACACACACACATGTATAAGTTTGCTATGCCTCAACCAAGGAACGTGTAACCTGTTATCCCTAATGCTAATCTATCAATAACTTAAGAGAGCATTGAAATCTCACCGTGTATATATATTCCTTTCATAAGTAAAATTCAAAAGGAACTCATCACAACATTTTATAAGGCACCCATAAATTCCATAATGACCTTGACACAAAAAGGCTATACTTCATTCCTAACAAAAATGACCTCAAGTTGTTTTAAGGCACCCTCAAAGATCCTCTCATATTCTAGTTTACTGGTTTTTCTGGTGTACACCACCTCTGAATGAAATCATTAATAGTACAAAAGTCAGCATACATCAAGGGAACTGCAAGACATTATCTGTAATGCCATCCCTTTGTTAGGAATCAAAGGGATTCCAAAACTTAAAAAATGAATAGTTGAATTAATATGATCAATTATAGAATACTAATAAATATGGGCGAGTGGAGATGAAAATACTTACTTGTAGAGGAGATCTTGAGAGGAAGGAGTTTCGTCTCTCTGGGCATCTCTATGAGTTTGAAGGTTCTCAAGTTGCTGATCAACAGCTGCAGGAAGTAGATGAGGATGGGTTTGCAAAATTTGCGCCAAAAGCTGTCCAACTGAGGATTCAAATTCAAGAGGAGCAAATTGTGACAAATTATCGCTTGAATCCCCCGAGGCTTTAACAGCAAGGCCTTTTGCTCGACATTTGTGCAGTCCAGTTCCAAGCTTTGTAAAGCAAACCGAAGGACAGCTCTAGAAAAGAATTAACTTTTGTTTGAGATACAGAAACAAGCATCCCAACACATGGATCTGTAAAGAGTAATTATAAAATACTCTGGGAGTACAACAATGCCGTACTCCCTCCTCTCGCACGCATGAATAATGAGTAAGCACTATCATATTCATAGGGAATTTCACATCAAGATTGGGACTCTCTCTAAAATCAATGAGCCCCTAATGTTATAATTTTTAATAACAAGTATAGCAATTGTGTGGTCCGGTCTAAAATGTATGAATTTGACTAAAAGGATTTCTTGCTATTTTTCTCTTTAAGTATTAAACCTCAATCTGATACTCTAGAAAAAGAAATTAAAAATGATGAATCTTATGATTCTTATCTTTTCCTTTTTTTTCTTTTTTTTTGAGAGAGTTTCAACCTATAGCGTCGGCATAACTTTTTATCATCAGACCAAGATACCACTCGATTTTTGGTATAAGCAGAGATTAAACCTCTATTCAACCGTCCAAGACTTAACCAATTGAGCTAACTGGAATCAACTTATGGTTCTTATCTATGAAAAGACAAAAAATTCAACTACATAGACTCAATAATTATAAGGAAACTTCCATTTTAAATTCTCATATCCTCTAAAAAAACTACATAAGAGATGAATTTTCATCCTTTTGTTTTCCTTTGGCTACATTGGTTGAGTGACGAAGTATATATGAATTTTCAATTGGCAGGCACATACATAAGAGTAAGAGGTTTTAAGTATAACAAAAAAAAAAGTTAGAGAGTATAGAGAGAGAGAAAAAAAAAACAAAAAACAAAAAAAAGAGCAAAGCATATATATATATATATATATATATATATATGTATGTATGTATGTATGTATGTATGTATAGTATACTTACTTTGGAAGAAAATCGGGAAGAAAGGAAGAAGTGGTTGGAATCGGAGAGGGCGTGGGACTTGAGATTGATGGGCGACGGAATTGCGACTAAAACATCGCTCACAGCCCCCGTAATCTGCATTATTATTATCTACGCACGCTCTAGGGCTTTTTCTTTCACCACAAACTCACTCAGACAGACTCTGTTTTCTGATACTCTCTTTTTTCGCTTTGCTTTTTTCTTTTTGGTTTATTTTATTTTTATAAATACTTTTTGGTGGTTAAAAAAACTGTCGGGGTTTTACTTTTACTTTCCATGATTTTTCTTTTTCTTTTCTTTTTTTAAATTAGCGCTATGCATTATTTTTAAAATCGGACTGAGTTCTATTTAAAAATCGAAAATTCCAAAAATAATAATAAGAAGAAGAAAAATGTTTTGTTGCATACCTGTACGTGACGGCAAATGACGGGTGGACCTTAGGCCATATAAGTATATAGCAAAAAATTGCTCTAATAATAATAAAAGTAAATTATATAGTTAGTTTTTATTTTTTACAATATATCTCAATTTAATTAATTTAAAAAAAATTTAATCTCTAATATTTCAATTGTGTCAAAATAATATTAAATTCTTGATAACTGATATGTTTAATGGACTAATAAAAGATAAATTCTATCACATCAGCTGCTAACAATTTAGTCACGTCATACTTATAAAAAAAAATCATGTCGTACTTAAAAAAAAAATAAAGAACAAACTTATGTACTCACTTGAGTTATATTGATGGAAATTAAAGAACAAACCCTCACTCTCTCCCATCAACCCTCTCTCCCTCACCATCACTCTCATTCTCACTTTCACGCCATTAATCCCTACTCCCTAACTCTCTTGTCAAATCTGAAGTTGCAAGTAGCATTATTGATTAGGGCTCGAAATGAGTGGCAGTAATGGATCTAGTAGAAGTGACCAAACAATTGTGAAAGTTCCAGAAAATAATGTGACTAACTACTGCGAGCAAAGAAGAGGAAAGCAAGAAAGATGGAGTGAAAGGAAATGCTCTGCTTGTATTACCAATAAATCTGACTAAGTACCTTAATATATATACTGTGCATAGCCATTATACATTGGCTATAAGCCTATAACTGACAAATTGAGTTTTGTTATATAAATTCAATCGCAGGGTGTTTAGATTGAGGTGTTTTGAGTTATATAATTAAAACTCGTCACTCAAAACCCAAAATATGTGGAATCTACTGAGTGAAAATTTGTTTGGTTGAGTTTTCAGTTTTTATTTCCATAACTTATATTTTAAATTTTCGAGTTATGAGAATAAAAATTGAGAACTGCTTAGAAGGTGTTTTCAATTTTTAAGAAATGAGTTTAATGGCATTTTTGTAAATAAGTGCAATCGTGTGGGACCCTGTCAGTGACTTGTCACGTCCTTGCTCAGTATTGTTGGAAGCTTTTCTCTTCTTTGGCTTTAGCTCCTATTGCACAAATGAAATTTAAACACAGAATTTAGTAGTCATAAAGAAATGAATCTAGAAATTAGAGAAGTGGAAAAAATAATAAAACAATTACATGTAAGATTGATGACCCATTCTTTGATTTTCGGGTCCTTTTAGGGTAGAGTAAGAAGAAAAATTAGTCACAACAGAGCCCCTAGAACTGAAAAGGAAAGAAAAAAAAAATGCAAAAACTAGGACTCCTATGATTGAGTGAGAAGAAAAGAAGCATGGGGTTTGCTAGAGATGGGTTTTGGGGAGATGGAGGGGGAAGTGTAGATGATGGGTTTTTTCTGGGGATTCGGTGTGTGTGTGAGATAAGGAAGACAAAAAATTTATTTTGGATGAGAGGAGAGAGAAGGTCACACGCAGGAGGGAGAAGTGACCATTCTAAACTGTGCAGGTCGTGGACTCCACAAAAAAGTGATAAAGTTGACTTATGAGAATGAGAAACATAGTTTTGAGTTATGAACCAAATGAGAAGTTTTCAATTTTGGCTTTTTAATGAGATAAAGTTTTGAGATATGAGTGATGAGTTTTAAGTTATAAATTTTGAGTTTTGAAAAAGCCTCAAACCAAACATGCTTTAGCCTCTAAATACAAAGACAGGATTCCCTATCTTTCTACAATGATCCAACACTTAAATAATCTTCATACGACACCGTATGGTGATAGACTTGGCTTTGATTGGGACTGTTGTGCATCACTTCTCTTTACAACAATACAGTGCCCTTCTAAAGTTGTTCTCACCACTCATCGTCAATAGTGATGCTATTCTTCAATTTAAAATCATTCTAATTTTAGTTTTTTACTGCTTTGATTGTCGCTTTGATATGATAATAATAAATTATATAATTGTGATCACATTAGTGGAAATGAGAAAATAAAGCAACTAGATTAGGTGTTAATGATGTGAGACTAAGAGTGAGGGGTGAAGGTAAGGGTGAGGGAGAGAGGGACTCTGATGAGAGAGAGTGAGAGTTAGGGATTTAATTTGTGCCTAATCTAACTCACGCGAGAAGAAGTTTGTTCTTAATTTTTTTTTAGCATGACGCAGGGACGGACCTAGGTGGGGGCCTAAGGGGGCCCGAGCCCCCCCTGGGCCCAAAAAAATTTTTTTTTAGCAACTAATTTTTTTTTTTTAAAGGGCTTGGGCCCCCCTTGGAATTTTGCTCCGGCCCCCTTAGAATTTTGCTCCAGTCCCCTTCCCAAATCTCATGAACCCAGCCCATCACCGGCCAACACCAGCCCATGACCCGTTTAAGTGTAAAAAAAAAAAAAAAAAAAAAAAGCCCTCAGCTCTTGCAAACGGAGAAACAAAAGACACGAAGGAAAAAAAAAAAAAAAAAAAAAAAAAAAAAAAAGGAAAGTGAGACTCAGTGAGAGGCGCGACACACAGGGAGAGACCGAGGAAGTCACATAAAGAAAAGAGTACTCAGAGATAGAGAGAGTGAGAGACCCACGCCGCCCGCCGGCGAGACCCACGTGAGAAGACCCACGCCGTGACGGTGACGCCGTGAAGCACGCGAGAAGAGCCATGCCGGCGAGACCGCTCCACCCACTTGCTCAATCTGCTCCAGCCTTCACAGGTATTTACATTTTACTTTATCTCTTGCTTCAATTTTCAAAACCTAATAAAATGTTTGTGTTTGTGATCTGAGAATCTGAGATTCATAGAAACTGTGGTTGTGCCTTATGATTGTGGACTTGTGGGGTGTTTCATGTTTGTGTTTTTACTGATTGTGAAATGTGATTTGAATCGACTGCTGCTTGTGGTGTTTTTTTTTTTTTTTGGCTTTGTGACTCTGTCACTCTGTGTCTGTCTGTGTGTTTGTGACTCTCTCTTCTGTTATATAGATAAGAGAGATAGAGAGAGAGTAGAGATTAGTTTTTTGAGTCAACAAAGAAAAAAAAACTTTTTTCTTTGTTGACTAGTAGTTGGGCATAATAGGGACAAGGACAAGTGGAGGTGGAGTTAGGCAACGGACAACAAGTGACAGAAAAAAAAAAAAAAAAAAAAAAAAAAAAAAAAAAAAGAAGAAGAAGAAGAAGAAGAAGAAGAAGTAAAGTTAAGAAAAGTTTTTGTTAGTTGTGAAAGCAAAATAAATTTGTCGATACTAGTGGAATTCATTGGGTTAGTGGGTTAATGACAGAAAGATGGAGACAACATAACACAAAGACATAAAGATGGAGACAACACAACATAAAGACATGACATAAATAAAGGCAGACCAAACATAAAGACATAAATAAAGGTAGACCAAAGACAAAAAGAAAAAAAAAATCATATAATATAGACAATTGTCACACAAATTTAAGAAAATAATGGTGATTCTTATATGATTATTATTTTATTTATAGATCATGAAAAAATCAACTACAATGCTTGATTTTTTCAAAAGAAAAGGTTCAACTTCAAATTCTTCCGATGTCAACGTGGAATTGCCAACAACTAATGTTGCTATTCCAATTCTAGAAAATGTGGAGGATGTTCCAATTCTCCCAATTTCGAAAAATGTTGATGTTCCAATCTCTCAAACACAATTTCAAAGAATTGACCTTGATTCTTTGGATTATGATCCCAGAACACGCAAACAAATATGGGAATATCATATTAATCAACGTGATGAAATTCGACGGGCTTACATTATAAAAGGTCCGCACCAACCTCCTCTAAAGACATTCAAAAAAAGTGGAAAGCACAATCGTAGCTTTCAAGCTTCTTGGTTTGGATATAATTCAACATGGCTTGAATATTCTCCTACGACAGATGCAGTTTATTGTCTACCTTGCTTTATCTTTCATAATTCGAATGGGGTTGTGGGACAAAATACATTCATTGTTGGTGGATTTAGAAATTGGAAAAAGGTTGGGGGCAAAGATTGTTATTTTCAAAGTCATATAGGAAAAGATCCTAACTCAGCTCATAGAGTTGCCGAGCAAATGTGTAAGAATTTGATGAATCAAGGGCAGCATTTACAAAGGGTAGTTAATTATTTCACTACTGAACAAATTGCAAATAATCGGTTGCAACTGAATGCCTCAATTTTTATTATCCGATATCTTGCCTTTCAAGCTATAACTTTTAAAGGTCGAGATGAAAGTTGTAGTTCATTAAATCGTGGGAACTTTTTTAAATCATTGGGTATTGTGACTTTTTGGAATGAGAAGGTTGCTGAAATATTAGAAAAAGCTCCCAAAAATGCAACCTACACATCACCTAGGATTCAAAAAGAAATTCTACATGTTTTCTCCGCCAAAGTGAAGAAGGCCATTCGGGAAGAAATTGGTGATGCAAAGTTTTGCATAATGGTTGATGAAGCTCGTGATGAGTCCATGAAAGAGCAAATGGTTGTAGTTATGCAGAAGGTTTTGTGAAAGAACGTTTTTTTGGGCTTATTCATGTTGTTGACACTGCGACTTTGACTCTAAAGAAGGGGATATATTCTTTGTTATCTCAACATTGCTTAGATATACAAAATATTCGAGGGCAAAGATATGATGGAGCAAGCAACATGCGAGGTATGTGGAATGGATTACAAACTTTGATTTTGAATGATTGCCCATATGCTTACTATATCCATTGTTTTGCACATCGCTTACAATTGGCATTAGTAAAAGCATCAAAACAAGTTGTCCATATTAGATATTTTTTTCTTACATTGCTTTTTTTGATCAAAATTGTTAATGCTTTATGCAAGCGTACTGAGCAATTGAAAGTTGCAAATGCTAATGAAATAGCACGTTTGATTGATCTTGAAGAGCTTGAGACTGGAAGTGGACTTAATCAAATTGGCACTTTACAACGACCTGTAAAAACACGTTAGAGATCACATTTTAGATCAGTTTCTAGCTTATTAAAGATGTTTACTTCAACTGTTGAAGTTTTACAAAATATAATTGATGATGCAATTGATGGAGAACGTCGAGCAGAAGCAGAGTCAGCTTATGAGGGTTTAACTTCATTTGAATTTGTCTTCATCATGCATCTTGAGAAGGAAACTATGGAGATCACTGATAAACTTTGTCAAGCTTTGCAAAGCCAATCTCAAGACATTTTAAATGTCATGCATTTAGTTTCATCTACTAAAACACTTATCCAAAAATTTAGAGATGATGGATGGGATGGCTTACTCACCATTGTGATATCATTTTGTGAGAAGCATTGCATTGATATCCTGGATATGAATGCTCGTTATGTTGCAAGGCGAGGTCGAGCTTGTAATCAGCAAGATAACGTTACAATTGAGCATCATTATCGAGTAAATATTTTTTATGCTACAATAGATTCTTAACTACAGGAACTAAATTATCGGTTTAATGAAGATGCAATGGAGTTACTTAGGCTTAGCTCAACTTTAGAACCTCAAGAGGCATTAAAATCTTTCAGAAGTAGTGATTTTTGTTTGTTGGTAAAGAATTTTTATCCACAAGATTTCACAGATTATGACAAACAAGTGTTGGAGAAAGAGTTTTATCATTTTGAGCATAATGTAGTCCAGGATCCAGAGTTCAAAAAATTAAAAAGTTTATCTGAGTTGTCTCAATAGTTAGTGAGAACTGGAAATTCAGAACACTACAAACTTGTTTATAGAATGGTGAGACTTATACTTACTCTTCCAGTTTCTACTGCTACTACAGAGCAAGCATTTTTAGCTATGAAAGGTGTCAAAACTGACTTTCGAAACAAAATGGAAAATGATTTTTTGACGGACTCTTTGGTGTTATACATTGAAAAGGATATAGTTTCGACATTTAGTTTGAATTCAATTGTGGATGATTTTGAAAATTTGAAAGAGCGTCGAGTTCCCTTTTCATAGATGATTGTATAAAGAAACAATAGTATTTCGTGTTTTTTGTTTTTGTTAGTAGATGATTGTATCTTAATATATTAAGAAACAATGATTTTTGGGTATTTTTCTTGGTTGATAGTTTATAAATACTATATGGATGCGTATTTGAAAAAAAAAAATTTCGCTTATCTCCGGCCCCCCCCCTCCCAACTTAAAATCCTGAGTCCGTCCCTGGTATGACGTGGTCTTTTTTTTTTGCTTTTTTTTTTTTTTTAAGTATGGCGTAGCTATATTGTTGGTAGTTGATATGATAGAATAAACATTTTTTTTATTAGATCGTTAGACAAGATATTTCCATCAAGACAAAACGGCGGAGACCAAATTAACACCGATGTAAAGTTTAGAGACCAATTTTGCAATTTACCCTTATTCTTACTTAGACTTGGCTCATTTATAGAACAATTCTAAAATGAAGGCTCGAGCTTGAATCATTTATAAACAAATAAACACAACAAAAACTTTTTTAACTAGTCAAGCCTGACTTATTTATGAACAATTCATTTATTGTCCTACCACAAAATTAAAGATCCGTTTGGTTGGAGGAGTGAAAAAGTGAGAAGATAGAAAATGATGAGAGGATAGAAAAGATTTTATTTTCTTTCCTTTTTGTTTGGTTGGAAGCGAAAAAGTGGAGGGATAGAAAAAATGAATTTGAATAAATTTACTCATATACCCTTGTTAAAAAATAATGCCTAATTAAAACAAAAAAGTGATAAATAACCATTAAAAAGAGCAATCACCCAAATTTATTAGAAAAATAAAAATCATGTCCAAAAAAAAATCGCATTTAGTTAAAAAAGAAAAACAACTATTGATGATGCTTTTTCGAATCAGTAGGCTGGATGCTTGGACTTTGATGATCTGAAAGGCCTGCAAGGAAAATGATGAATTAAAGGAGACCGGGGTTGGCCGGCCTAAGACCCTCCGATGATAAAGTCAGTATCTTCCCTATCTTTTGGAATTCTCAAGTACTTTAAAAAAAATCTCTTACCCTTTGGTTTGGCGATCGTCGTTCTTATATAATGCATGTCAGGGGCGGTTATTTTTGGTAACTTCTCCTAACTTGAAGAATGTCGGAAGGTTAGGAAAAATAACCTCTATAACTGCTGCGGAGGTTATTTCATTATGTCGCGCGCTCCGCAACGGTTGTTAGAGGTAGTTATTTAGTTCCGCACACTGAGACAAGTATGCAACCTCGTCCAGGGACTGTACACAGTGACCATGCCTGGAGTCATTGCATGCCGTCCATGGGTATCCCAGGACGGACAACGTAGACATGGACGAGCTTTTTGGCCTAAAGCATCTCTCCTCCTCTTTGGACGATCCCTACGGACGAGCTTGGAGTTGGATAATTTTCAGGACACTATCAACTATCATGCCTAGACCCTCAAAAATCAAATTAAAAAAAAAAAAGAATAGAGAAAAAGAAAAAGGCAACGTCACTGCCTAAAAAAAAAAAAAAAGCAACGTTGCCCAGAAAAAGAAAAAGAAAAAACAAAATGTTGATGCCCAATTTTGCAAATCCATAGTCAAAAGCCCATGAGGAAGAAAGCCCAATGAAAAATAACGGCCCAAAGAGCAAGAAGGGTCCAAAGAAAGAAATGCAAGGAAAAGTGATTCTACAGCTAAATACAAATTTGCAGCAGGATACAGCTTTACCGCAGAATACAGTTCTCTGACAAATTGGGCCCAAGACCCTTTTGATACAATCAACATTATCTGGCCCACAAAGGCCCAAATTCTTTTGTATAAAATGATAGGCGTGAAAACTAATATGAAGAAATACGATAAAAGAAACAAGGAACGGCAGGAAGTATCAACAGTAGGAAACGTGTGAATGAAAGAAAAGCCAAACTAATGGAAATGACAAACACAGCAAAAAACGCGTGAAGAAATAGGACGAAGGCACGCAGCAGAACAAAACAAAACTAATCTGTTACGGCTAAAACAGCGTAGGAACGAGAGGAGACAAAAGTATAAGACAGTAGAGCAAGCACCGAAGGGTCGGAGCTCCACCAACCTGTACCCAGCCAATACAAGGGAAGTAGGCCCACAGTCAAGGAGATTTAGAGGGTGTAGTTTGGTGGTGGGGGGAAAAGAGGGTCTATATTTGGTTTCCTGCTGTGACTTTTTTTGGAAAGATATCCTGCTGGGATGGTATTTTATCTAAAAGAAGTAATAAATGGTTAGGATCATTTGATGCATGCCATAGAGCTAGGTAGTGCGGTAGCCCAATCCTTATCTATTTGAACCTTGAAGTAGAGGTATACAGTAGGATCAAACAAAAGAGGATTTTGTCGTGAAATAGTGGTGCAGCAAACATGTATTGAGCAATAGCAGTAGTCAGGGCAACCAATGGGTTAGTGGGTAGTTCTAAAGAGATGCCCCACAACAAACCAAAAATAGTTGGTGAAACCTTAGGGGTAAAAGGGAGAAATCTCATTGAATTAACTCACTATAAAAGGAGAAAGGGGGACCCAACGAGAGAGAAAGAAAGAAAGAAAGAAATAAATAAATAAATAAAGTAGTAAAACGAAGAGAGAAAACACGGCAAGAATAGGGGTATGCATCAACAGACCATCTTTTCCCTCCCTCTTAGCAAACCCGCTCTTTGAAGTCTCCAAAAGTAATAACTAGTAGCCATTTAGGCTTATTCTCCAAAATGTATAACTTTTATGGCAGAAGCTTATGACAAGGTTGTTCAAGTTGGGGTTTGGGTTCCTTCTTGGTTTACTTATTCTATGGGAAGATTCAAAACTTGTTTCAGTTGCAAATATGTTTGATTTCTCTCATTATAACTTATATCTGCCGTATTTAATCATTCTGCCGTAGTATGTTTTTTATCACGTTTGCTGCATCAGTTATCCTGCCGTGGTATCTTTACTTGTTGTACTAGTTATTCTGTTGTAGCACCCTTTTATTACATTCACCGTGTTCAACCTTTTCTGCTGAAACTTTCTTTTTTATTTGTTATTACGTGTTTTACTTTTGACGCAAACCCATCATTATTCTGCCATAAGTATATATAAATATATATATGTATATCTTGCTTCTCAAAATATATTTTATATATGTGTATGTGAATACGTATAAGTATATTTGTATGTATATATTTGAGAATATGCTAACCCATGTAAGCTAACATTTGCTTGATTGGTATTTTCTTTGGGTTTTAGATTTGTTTATGTGCAGGAAGTAAGAAAGTATTTTTGCAGTAAAAAAAATGAAGAGTAGTCATCCATGCTGCACGGCAGAAAGCTTTACTGCACAGCAGACAGTTTACTGCACAGAGTTTTGCTGCACGGCAGAAAAGTCATATCTGCAGCAGAAAACTGGAGAAAAGTTCCTGCTATAGCAAAAACAAAGGATAAGCCCAGCAGAAAGCTTTACTGCACAGAGTTTTGCTACATGGTAGAAAAGTCAGATCTGCGGCAGAAACTGGAGAAAAGTTCCTGCTACGGCAGAAACAAAGGATAAGCCCATTTTGCAGCGTCTTCCCTTGGACTTGGACTCAATGTTTGCGCACAAACCGGCAGCGGCAGAATGGTACTTTGGAGCCCATTCCGCAAAGCACCAGACCCAACTTCCTTCTTAGAAAAAGAAACGTAAAAAGAACCCCCGACACAAAACAAATAAAAAAAGGCAACGCACAGACTAGAGGAGAAGAATAAAAAAAAATAGAGGCAACTTGAAGAATGTATATGGGCATTTTCGTTAATCAAGAAAAAATTTATCTCCACTCAATTTTCTCTCTATTTTGAGGAGAAAACATTTTGGTAGTCCGAGGAAAAAACACCTAGGCTTCACCATTTATTTTTCATCTTGCCTACCTAACAAAACACACCCCAAAAAAGTTTTCCTTCTCATTTTCTCTTCAAAGTTTTCCATCCACCATGCTTCATCTCCAAACAAACACACTCTAAGGCTCCGTTCGTTTGGAGGGAAAACAGGAAGGATGGAAAATAGAGGGAGGAAAATAGGGTGAAAAATATTGTTTTCCACTGTTCGTTTGGGGAAGGAAAATAGGGAGGATGGAAAACTCGAAAGAAAATTTTCTCTCCGGGCCCACATTTTTTTTCCTTCCAAATCGAAAGAAAAATCTAGAGAGAAAAGTGTTACAGTAGCACTTTTACAAAAATGCCATCATCCAACCTATTTTTTTTTTCAAGTTCTCTTTTCTCGCTCTATTTTTTTTTTTCCTTTTCAACGTTCAGGTAACATTGTTCTCTTTCTTTTCTTTTTTTACACGTACCTGAACTATTCTTCTTTCTTTCTTCTCTTTTTTTTTGTCAACGTTACCTAAACGTTGTTTTTTTTTTTTTTCTTTTCAATGTGACCTGAACACTGTTTTTTTTTTTTTCAACTTGACCTGAACGTTCTTTTTTTTTTTTTTTTTTTTTTTCCAACATGACCTGATCTAATTTTTAATGAGTACAAATAAATTTATTTTTTTACATATTATGTAACAAGGGTATAATAGTCAATTATATAAATTACATTTTCCATCATTCCCTTTTTCTCTCCAACCGAATAAAAGAGTTTTTCACACTCTCACTTTTCCACCCCTCCAACCGAACACACAAGAGGGAAAACTAAATATTTTTCATCCTCTCGCTTTTTCATCCTCCTACAATTTTCCATCCTCCCACTTTTCCACTCCTCCAACCAAACAGACCCTAAGGGTATATTTGGTTGAGGTGAAAATAGAGAGGATAAAAAATAGGGTGGAAAAAAGGCATTTTTCACTGTTTGGTTAAGAGGGGGAGGGGAGAGAAAAGTGGTGGGGCCCACAAATTTTCTCTCCTCCCCCTTCAAAATACAATCTCTCCAAATTGGAGAGAAAATTAGAGTGAAAAGTGAGAAAAATATTTGGACAAAACTGCCCCGACATCTTTTAACGTTTTTGGCTCTTTTTTTTTTAACTTTTCCTTTGTAACGTTGGCTTTTTGTTTTTGTTTTTGTTTTTTTTTTTTCATTCTTCTTTCTTTGGTTTTGTCAGGTTGTGGGTTCTTCTTCTTTTCCTTCTTTTTTTTTTCTTAATTTTTATTTTTATTATTTTTTTAAGAAAACACTTTTGGATGATTTCTTATGATATTTTTTGAAATGTCCACTTTCATCCATACACAATTTTTAAAAAAAGTATAATGCATTACTTTTTGTTTTATTTAAGAGAGATATAATGGTAAATTTATACAAGCCTTATTTTCAACCAAGCCAAAAAGTTTTTCATTCTTCCACTTTTCCACCATCTCTAACCAAACATAAATGAAAAAAACTAAAAACTTTTATATTCTCTCACTTTTCTATCCTCCCTATATTTTCTGTCCTCTTATTTTTCCATCCTTCCAACCAAACAAACCTTAAATCTTGACCTATAATAATAAAGAGAGATGCTACATCTACGTCCATAATATTTTTACAATATTTTCACAACAAATCACAGGTAGTTAGTTGTTGTTGATTCAACTTTGAACCTAATACTAAGATTACTTTTGTAGGGGTGATAGGCCCAGGAGTACATATCTATGTACAAATTGGGCTAGAGGCCTAATCCGAGGACATCAAGTAGTCCGAAGACAGGTAAATACCTTCCTAAGAATCCATGTTGGTAAGCAAAGAGGTGAAATCTGATCATGATCATCCCAGAAGGCAATCCAAGGAGGAGTGCTTCCTTGGCTAAGCAAAGCTGAGGTCAGAAGGAGTGGCCTGACATCAAGAGCAACGTTTTGGACTATTCCACTGATGAAGATAAGTATTATAAAGAAGCTAGAAAGAGAGAGAGAGGATATTAAATATATATATGGAAAGCTGTTACCACCGCATTAAATGCTTTGCAACTAACTCTCTAGCCACATTAATGAGGAGGTGATACCTAAACAGTAATTTTCAGTCTTACAGCTACTACCCAAAGACTTCAGGAAGGTGTTGATAGGACATGGATCAATACCGACAATCTGATCTGCACGTAGAAGGTGGAGATGAAAAAGGAAGATATTATAAAATGGAAGAGAGACCTTGAGAGAAAGGATAGAGAGATTGAAAGAAAAATACTGTAACAATAAAGAGTGGAACTTATAATCAAACTTGAGAATCAATATATAAGAACTGATTTTCTCGAACTGTGCTGAGGGCGATTTTCTTTAGATCAAACCAATTTATCTTCATTTTCTTGTCATCTGGATCCATTTTACTTGTTGTCTGACTTATTAAAGTCCAATTTTCTAATTCACTCTCTACAAATTTATTGTATTGGATTTAGGCCTAAGTTCATACATCCTTTAGGCTTGGAAGCCAAATTATGTCCTTACAACTTTTTTGCCCCAATAATAACAACTAGTAACAACTTATCACTTAGAATTTATTGTAAAAATGATGCGAAAATGTAGTGGACATATCATTTTTCAATAATAAATGGGCGAGTTAGTTTTGGCAAACTAAATTTTCAGCATAGAATAGAAAAGAAAACTAGTATAAGACGGCCATATACTGAGTATAGTAGGTTGAGAAACTTACCTTCCTAGTTAAAGTAGTTGTAACGCAAAAAATGTGTTTGATATATTTTTTAAATAATATATTTTAAAATAAAAAATATATAATTGTATATTTGATACGTGTATATTTTTTTTAATTGATGAAAAGAATAGAAGAGAGAAGAAGAAAAAAGAAAAGGAGAAGAGAGAAGTAGCCAATTAGGTGGTGTGCTTCTGGAAGAAAAAGAAAGAAAAAGAGCGTTTGATTTTGAGAATGGGCCCAGCGATTTTAAATTTATTTATTAAAAAAAAACCTGCTATAAATGAGTTTTCAAAAACTGGTATAAATGAGCTTGCGTAACAAAAAAGTGTTTTGCACGTCAAACTGTTTTGCTTCCGTGCTATTCTTTCTTCTTCTCAACAATTCCATTCCGGAGATTTGGGACTTTCCCTCGAGTTTTGACGTTTTGTTGGTTTTTGGGCCTTCTTCTTTTGTTATCAGCTATCAAACGGTGCGTTGAGGTAATTTTCAATTACGAAACGACCCAGCTAATCCTGCACTGGCACTAAAAATTTTATGGACGAAAAAGTAAAATCATAAACAAAACCACAAACGCGAAAGCACTGTTGCAAGACTCATTCCCTGTTTTTTTATATTTCTCTTAATTTTAATTTCAAATTACTTCCTCTCTCTCCGTTTTCAGTTTCACAAGTCACAGCACAGCACACAACAGCACCTAAATACAATTCTCTAATTTTAACTCTTTCTTAAGGTGAAACACAGATTCGAAAGCTCTCCTCTCAGATTTGCCTAAATTATTACAATTTCAGGTTCGATTTCCAAATTTGAAATTATTTTTATTTTTATTTTTTTTAATCTACCGTAGATCTCAAAATCACAATAATAATAGTAAATCCCTATAGATAGATGTGGAGGTCGAAATCGAAGGCGGTGTTGATATTGGGACAAAAGGGTTTGAGCGGCACTCGGGTGTTGCAGCACAATAAACATTATGCTCGCATCATCCACACCTCCTCCCTACGTAATTCCAACGACTTTTTGACGCCGTGGCGGTGGCGGCAGCAGCAGCAACAGCGTTTGTTTAATGAAAGTAGCACTCAAAGAAGACGCTTTCTCGGTTGCGGAGATGGCGAAGAAGGCAGTGTTCTCTCCAAGGTTTACGAGGAGAGGCTTGTGTTGGGGTATATCTTTTCTTTCTTTTGTTTTTTCCCTACTACTATTTCCTGTATTTTTTTTTTTTAGTTAATTGCCAATATTGTTAATTAAATAAAAAAATTATGAAGGCAATTTTTGGGTTCACATTTGAGAGAGGGGGACTGTTAGAATAATTATGATTATTAAGTGATTAAATTCACAATTTTCTAAGGTATCGATTGGGAGGAGGGAACAGGGAAGGGAAGGGAAGGGAAATGAAAGGAAAGGAATGAAAAAAATAATTTTAGAATATTTTTTTCTCTCTTATTTTATTTGGGAGTTTTAATGGAGTGAATGGAAAGTCTATTATCTTGTTTGGGAGTTTAAATGTGAAAGAATAGAATGAGTAGGAGAAACCCTTATTCTTTTCTATTTTCTTAATGCCTCCCAAAGGGAGAAGGGAATGGAATGGAATAAAAAGAATAATTTTAGAATATTCTTTCCTCCTCTTGTTTGGGAGTTTTAATGGAGGGAATAGAAAGTTCATTCCCTTTTCAAATTTTCATTCTCCCTGAAATTGGGAGGAATAAGAGAGAATAGAATTAGATTTAATGATTTTTTTACTAAAACTCTTAAAATACCCCTATATATTCAACCTTTTATTTTAAAATAGGGGTCTAATAGTAATATCTTCATAAAATGATTCCATTCTTTTCCTTCTATGTTACTCCATTTATTTCCTGTACTTCAATACATTCCATTCTATTTATTTCTCTTACTTAAATACATTCCATTCCATTTCCTTATGTACTCCCAAATGAAGCCTAATAGCTTAAGTTTTTGGGATAACTGGTTACTTATCATAAGCATAGTTTTAGGACATGTCAACTCTTTATCTCAAGCTAGACAATGTTAATGAAGTTCTTTCATTTCTGGTTCTGATTTCTAAAGCTTCCTTCATAAGTTATAGACTTGAGCTGCGCATTTCAGGCATGGCTTATGGGCTGAGTTTTCATTTCAGGCATGGAGAAACAAATTGTTGAATGTCTTGTCTCCTTGTGGCTACATTAAATCATTATTTAGATTCAGACCTTTTTTGGTTTTCTAATCGATAGAGACTTCAGCTGACAGATCTTTTGTTTGCTAGGTATTCTCCAGAGCAGTTGTTTGATGTAGTTGCAGCTGTTGACTTGTATCATGGTTTTGTCCCCTGGTGTCAGCGGTCTGAGGTAATTAAACATAATCCGGATGGATCTTTTGATGCCGAGCTGGAGATTGGTTTCAAATTTCTTGTTGAAAGTTACATTTCTCATGTTGAATTGAACAGGCCAAAGTATATAAAGGTAACAAATTTCCTTTTAGTTTTTGGGTGGTTATTCTTTTTTAAAATAATTGTCTTTGCCTCTTTTTTATTTATTTATTTATTTATGGATTTTAAATAATATAGTAATCAGCTTATAGATTTTGTATGATCTGAAAGTTTGCAAGAAAGAATATGAGAACTATTTACTTTTATACTACTACATAATATGCATGAGGATGATTGGGGCAACCTGCCAAAGGGATATACAAAACTATTTTGAATAGTGTAAGCATTAATCTTAGGTTGACTTGAAGATCCAAGAGCCTTGAAACTCAACTGATTGGCACTTCCTGGTGTTTCTAATGGAGACATCAAAGGTTCAAATCTCCCCTCCTCATTGTAACTATTGAATTATCAAAAAATCTTAGGTTGACTTGAAGAGATTCCCAAAACCGATAAGCTACACAAAAAACTCATTATCATTAACCGAGAAAATCAAATTACTTAATTCTCTTCTGCCTTTGTTCTTATTTTTTACTGATTTGCTACTACCAGTGGCTTCCCTATTCAACAAATTAGCTGCTGCCGTTTCTGTTTCCAGCCTTTGTAAAAAAGAAATGCAACTTCTCATATCAATTCAAGGGAAGCCCAACCAGTTTACTGAATCCACGAATTATATATTTCACTCATCTCGAAATATCTAAAGTATCATCAATACACAATAGCTGGTTGTTATCATACAGCTCCACCAACAGTGCCCAATCCACATTCCAGCCATAAGGAGCAATCATCGTCAACGGGCAAATGAAGGAATTATCACCCACATTTGAACCCAAAACTAGACTCTCATAACCATCCTCACCTGACTCCAATAACCCAACCTAGTCTTCACCCAGACACACCAAATCCCCACAAGCCGAAACAGACCCCACACCATTCAAAGTGTCCTCTACTGATAGTGATAGAAAACCGGATCTCCTAAAGAACCCCCCTCCTTCAATTCTGAAACACTTTGAGGCTGCTGCACCGAACCAAAGACCCTATCATTAGAATAACCCGCCTCACTGATCGTCAGTATCAACATATCCACAATATGTCTCAAAAACCCACTCACACAGATTGACAAAGAGAATCAGCCCTAAAAATTTCAGCAGGATGGCTATCGACACAAAAAAACGCCACTGAAGAATGCCCATCATCGTCCGACACAAGCCCAAAATTCCTGCTCCCATCCAAGACTAATAAGCAATGCGAAAGAGAAGAAGGATCAGAAACAGCTGGTACCTTTTTATCCACTTGAGTTATTTCCAAAAGCTTCTGACCAGAAGCTTCTATACTGACCTTGGATGATTTGCCGATCTCATAAGAGCCTGGACATTAAAAAATATGAACATGATAATGATTTATTACTGGGTAAAGGCTGGCTCTCAGTTGAATCCAGATTTGGGCCCACACACATTTCTTTTCCCAAGCTCATATCTTGTTCTGGCCCACAATGACCCAATACTTGAACCTGTGCTGCATTTTGTTTTGCAACCCACGTGTGTATCAGCCCTTAAAGGAATGTTTCCCATTGGTACCCGCCTCTTTCCCCCTTCAGTTACCTCCACAATTAATCCTCTCCTTAACCAACGCGAATTCCTTATTTCTCTCTCCTTCCCACTGTCATGTGAATTTGAAAATCATAATGGCAATCTTTTATTTATAACACCCGATAATTTCGCCTCATTAACAATTGCCATATTTGACTGGATTCTTCCATCCCCACCACCCATGACGGCTGGGAGTGGTTTGTCACCCAGGTGTTCCTTCTGATGCTGTTTTATTAGTTTCGGATTGATGTTGAATCTTCAAATCAGATGGAAAAACCATTTTTTCTGTCTCTACCTTCTGTTTTCCCTTGCCATGGGCAAGAGCCTGCTGTGCATGCACCACATTTTCTTGTTTCTTTTCCCCTCTAACCACTTCCTTGAAAGACTTATCCGACTGCACCACTGAATGCCTCTTAGGATGCTGTACCAAGGTGTTTCCATGAGCTGAAACCACCAAAGCTTGCTTGGAAGGTTCCAAAAGTTGTCTTAATTCTAGCTCAAACATCCTCCAGCCATAGGCATTTGATAATAACCTTCCTGCGTCCACCGACTCTATGCTCAGTCACTGCCAAATATTGGCCATAGGCATTTGAGCACTGCTGAAAGGCATAAGCTATATTGCATCAATGACACTAATCTCAATTTTAGCCATCAATCACTGTGTCGCTTTCTCGCCCATAAACACAGATCTCACGAAATGTTTGCCATGTTTGAAAATTCGTAAAGCAAAAAAACTTCCCCCTTCCTCTAATGCCAGTTGGATTAACTTAGATTCAATAAAGAAACTTCGAATCCCCCCATACCGATTTCCTTAGCAGTCACCAAAGCAATTTCTGGCTAATTTGAGGTAGCTGGGCCTCCGCTACACTAACCCACCCTTTTTTCTTTTCCTTCTAATAGGTAGTTGTAGTTGTAGATTTCCATGTCTGTGAGGCTTTTAAGTAGTTTATTGGAGTGTTAAATACAGAAGGGTTGGTTCTCTTCTCCATATTTGCATTTGTTTAATTGGTTGCTTACCAGGATTTAGTTCTGAATATCCTTGGTTATGAAAACTGGCCTTGAATCATTTCATTTTATACAGTTGCTTTTCTGGTGGTTTCCATTGTGAATTATTCTATATTCTATGTTGTACAGACTACTGTTACGGATAGCAATTTGTTTGACCACTTGATAAACATATGGGAGTTCAATCCAGGATCGGTTCCAGGAACTTGCAACCTGTATTTTTTGGTGGATTTTAAGTTCCAATCACCACTTTACCGACAGGTGAGTTTCCTTTAGTTCATTCCTGAATATTGCATCTTCCAAACTTTGTCAACTTTTTATTTTTTTAATTGGTAAGTCACACACCCCCGATGGGTCTTGAACTCACAACCTCATTGTCAACCTAGCACTTAGGGAGGAGATGCAAACTAAGCTAGAGCTCATTGGCAACTCCCCCTTTTTTTTTTGAGAAAAGTTCATTGGCAACTTTGTCAACTTAAATATTATGCTTATTTGGATATTGACTTCATTAGGAAAGATAAGAACGTTGAGGTGATACTCATAGCTAACCACCTTATTTTCTTCTCTTTTTTCTTTTTTATTTTTATGTATGTCAGTGAAGGATGTTAAACACCAATCACCTAAATCCCTACTACTGACACTTTCGTTACAATTTGCTCAAACTAACATGCCCCTTTCCATTACCTCTGCTGTCAACCTGCAGCAATGGGTAGCATCTATGACTAAAAGTTTCCATTCTTTTTTTCTAAATATGAAGCTCTTGTTCTTAATTAGCAGAGAATGTGGTAAAAAAAGAAGAGAGCATTTTGCCTGCTTTAGCAAGAACTGCAAGGAATCTAAACTGCTTCGTGGTGTCCATGTACAAGCTTGGAGATATACTAGAAGGTCTTGACAAGCTTGACAACAAAAATGATGAAAGTTTGCACTGATGCATAAACTTTCCAGACGAGAGAGAGAGAGAGAGAGAGAGAGAGCTACCGGATCTGGAAAACAATTGGGGGGAGGGGAGCAGCAAGTGGGTATTTTAGGAAATTTATTTTATAAGGTTATTGCATGGGTTGAGGAATAGCTATTACAAGTTTTTTAATAAGGACTAGTTATTCTTCATTTTAAAGAATAACTATTCATAATAAAAAGCTAATAAGGACTAGTTATTCTTCATTTTAAAGAATAACTATTCATAATGAAAAGCTATTCCCTGTAGTAAAAGGATAACCAAACAACCAATAATAGTTACTCCTTAAGAATAGCTATTTTATTACATCATCTATTAATGTACCAAACATGCCCTTAAGTTGTATCCCCTCTGTTAAACTCAAGTTGCTTATTCCAATTAGTTTCCTTTTTAACTATCTCCTATATGCGTAGATACTTATCCCCCTTCATATCTGTAATGGAGCCCAAAAACAAAAAAAAAAAAAATTATGTACACGTTTCTTAATGACCTTGTAGCACAGCAAGGGTTATGGTCATCTATAAAGTTTTTACATCTTGGTTTGTTAGGCATTGAATGTTCCACTTGATCTAGTGTACTCTAATTCTCTTAGCTCTCCTCTTTCTTATCTGCAACAAAGACTATGAAATTGTTGCTCTTTGGAAGGATGACAATTTTAGCTCCTAATTTCTTACTTTGAACCTTTCGTAAGTGAGACATATCTTCATTGGTCTGATACTCTAATTCTGTTAGTTCTTCTTTAGCCTTTTTTTTGTCGGTCACCTTTTTGGATAAATTTGCATTTAACTTTATAGCTGTGAAATAGAAATACACGTGACAAATTAATTAAAATGCATTATCTGTTGGAGCTAATAACATTACCTGTGTGGGCTGTGTTGCTGCCATTAGCTTCAACAAATTATGCAACTCAGTGAGTTATTTGCAAGAGAGAGTCCTGTGTGTGTTCTCTTATGAGCTTGTGTGCGGACTGTTTGTAGCTGGCATTTACAATTTTGATTAGCAATTTATGCAATTTACATTCTGAACCAGGCATAGTTTATTGGAATTATGTGATGTGAGAGAGAGAGAGAGAGAGAGAGAATCGGCTGTGATAGTCTGATAACTGTAGTTCTTGATTTCATTTTAATTGTTTATGTCAGCTAAATTAACAATTGGAAAACAATAAGTCTAGAGACATTTTTTATGCAATTGCTTATGTGGTGGTTGTGATTGGAGCATGATAAAAATGGTGTCAAATGTCAATGGTGGCACCAGGTGAAATTGATGTTACTCCAATCCCAACAAATGATGTCAGTAATTGTGAAAAATGGTGTCCTTGGCATTCTCATTGGAAAATTGTCAATGAGCTCTAAGGTGGCATCTCCTTCTCTCATGAGTTCAAGATCTAGTAGATGTACATTTAACTACCAATCAAATATACGTATAATTGGAAAATTGTTACTCTTAAGTCTTATCTTGGGCCTTGTCTACATATCTGCAATTTGGGGCTATTAATGTATCTCATTTCAGTTGTAAATTGAGGGTTCAGAACAGTTATATATCTATTAATTTTGTGAACATTTCAGCCCTAAGGTGTGAACTTTAGGACTTGTATATTATGATGAAGACCAACTAGAAGCATTCTAATTGTTGACAATGAGCTTCTTCATGTCAGGTTGCATCCGTGTTCTTCAAGGAGGTGGTCTCAAGACTGGTAGGTTCATTTAACGAACGCTGCCGTTTGATATATGGACCGGGGGTCAGAGTCCTTGAAAATTCATATGGTCAAAGGGTATGAGAGGTCGTTTTGCATTTAACTGGGTGCAGTGCCGTATGAACTTTTAGAACAAATTGGAGAGATTACAGTACTATCTCACTAGCCTCTGGGTGATTTTATTTATTTATTTAAATTATGTTTGCTGCCTGGTGGCCGATTGATCTCTTTGGTCATTGTAATTCAATTAAAGCCTTAGAAGCAATCCTATCGAAAAAAAAAAAAAAAAAAAAAAAAGAAGCCTTAGAAGCACTTTTTCTGCTTCTTATCTCAAGTTTAATAACATTTAAATATTTAATTACTTTCAATTTGTGCCTTTTGTTTTTGCATTCACATTATGCGTGCTTAATTATAAGGTCCATGTTTCAGTGTTTATCTCTGATTTGCAAGTATCCTCTAGAAGATTCACTAAAAAATGAAATCAGTCAATTCTTGGGTGGGTTCCATTTGCTCCCATCATTTGCTAATACGACCTACTATAGATTAACTACAAAAAAAAATAAAATTATTGAGATCTATTTTGTACAAATATCGTTCATTTTCTGATCAACCAAATACTACACGTGCTCATGGAACCTACAGATTTATGTTAGAATGTGTAGAGTACTTTGGATGTACAAAATAATTTTTCCACACTTGCAAGAAGTTCTTTTTTTTTTGGAGGAAAAAAAAAAGGGTTCTTGCAAGTATGGAAAAATGTAGATTAAAAGATGGAGATTAAAATGGAAACATGACGTGCAAAAAGGAACTATAAGAAGAGGCTCACCAACGTTTTTGCACTTCCTTTTTAATATAGTCATTTACAATCAACATCTCTTTAAGGATTTCTCTTTTTTTTTTTTTTTTTTCCGTGAGTATGTTAAAATACTTAGTATTCTTAACAATAACATAAAAAAATAAAAATAAAAATCAACATCTCTTTTCTCTCTTTACCATGATAAAAAAGAGCTCCCAAAAAAAAAAAAAAATCATACAACTAAAGAACCTTTTTCCTCTACTGTGATGATATAAAGAAGAGCTCAAAAAAATAATAACTCATAAAACTGAAGAATACAGGAGAATTAAACTTCGAGGAATAAAAAAAATTTCTCCCCATCCTCCCCCAATTACATTCAAATTGACCTCATTATCATCATCTTTAATAAATAAACCTAAATATTCTAAAAAAAGTATCTCCTAAACTCATGCAACTTTACTTTTTCTCCCATAGTCATTCATGGGGCAATTTTAACTTCTCTAATTTGGGTTCAATGCTAAAACTATTTGCAAGTAAAAATTTAGGGTAAATTTCATTCACACCTCCTGAGGTTTGGGCTAATGCCAACCAGGTTCAAAACTTTTCAAAACTAACCAATTTGATCCCTAAAGCCAATTTAGTCCCTAAAACAATTGAGAAAAAATAACTAATTGTTTAGGGACTAAGTTGGCTTTAGGGACCAAATTGGCTAGTTTTTAAAAGTCTTGGATCTAGTTGATATTAGCCCAAATCTCAGAGTATGTTAGTGAAATTTATCTAAAAATTTATAATCGTCAATTAAAAAGAACTATACATGGTTGCTAAAAGTACTATGTGTGTGACATCATGCCATATCAACTCCAATGGAATTAAACAAGAGATGTGATGCAGGACAATAAAGAGGAAATTAAAAGATACCTAAGAATTATTTGTTAGGAACTTGGTGGTTCCTAATGGGAATAGATAGGAATTATAGGGGAATTAATGGGAATTGTAGGCATATTGACTTAATATGAGATAGTCACTCTCCATAGAGAAATATTAAGAGAGAGAGAGAGAGAGAGAGAGAGAGAGAGAGAGAGAGAGAGAGAGAGAGAGAGAGGAAATGCACTAAGCAATGAGTTGGTTTATTCTTCAATGATGGAAATATGATTACAAGTAGGTATTTATAGAATTATAAAACTATTCTATGAGCCCATGGCCTTATCCTAATGGTCCTATTATTCCCCATGTGCATTAATAATTTCAACATGTGTTAAATGTGATTAACATGCTTAGAATTGTAACTAATTAACTAAATGCAACATTACAACAATTATTTTCTATATAGGGGTTCCTAACATTATTTTAGTTGTGCTTCCTCGTCAAGATGTTTTTGCATTAGTGCATGTGTTTCCTATTCTAATTGATTCCAAAATTGTGAATCTCTAGTTGCGATTAAGAAAAAGTACCAAAGTAGAAATCCACACAGGGTTAGCAATGAAAGCCAATCGATACATCTCACACTTGTAATCAACATTTTCCGTTAATAGTTTGCATATAGCCTTGAAAATAAGCATAATACTACTTATTTTATAAAATGTTAATTATGATGTTCACAAATAAACTCATGAGTGACAATGAATGTTAAGTATTTGGCCAATCAGAAAAGTGGAAGGAAGGTAAAGGGTGATGACAGAAATGGAGAATTGGGATGATGAAATGTCAGTTTCTTCGAGGGTAACCACCTCCAAAACAAAGCAAGGATTAGGGAAGAATAGATAAGAGAGACTTGGTTGATTCTATGCTTGTCCATTCTTATTCATCAATTCTGTTTATATACATTTACAAACAATCATGATCCTGCCAAGCACACACTGTCAAACCAGTAACTACTAACTGACTAACAACCTTCTAACTAACTCCCTTAACTGCCTCCACTTCTTCAGCACTAACTAACTACTTAACTGCTACAATGAAATACAACACCAAGCATTATGCCTTGCACATGCATTACACATGGCGAAGTACATTACAACTACAGGCACGACTAAGCACACCACTAAGCACAACACAGTCAGTATCCTAACAATGAACTACTTGGACATAACATCAATTAAAAAGTAGAACCAAATATGATATTTGGAACTTACAGAATCCCCTAAGAGATGGATGTGCATTCATAGCAGGAAAAAGTATCAATGAAATTACTAAAATTTTGCACATGAATTTAGAATAAGTCCAACAAATATTCTATCATATACATGAATTAAAGTATCAAAATCGTTAGAGTTACTACATGTTTAGTAGTTGAAGCATGACGTAGTTTGGAGAGAAACTTTATTCTACTTATATGATACTCTGCAATCTAACTTTGAGGTCATGGATTGGCTAAATGAAAAGGGAAAGACGCAAAATAATACAGACTAAAATAGTTGTTGCATACCAAATTTGTTATCCTTAGGGATAGCTCCTATATCGGATTTCATAAAATTCAAAAAAGGAGCACCACATAAACATGGATACAAAACCACAACAAGTTTAGACAAACCAACTCTACTAAGCATTTCAACAAGCACTTTCCCACCAATTTTTTTTTTTTTTTGGACATTAATTGTAAACATCTCATTTTGTACACCTTTACGGCTCAAGCCCTCATTCCCTAATGACTATCACTAGATAGGTTTATGATTGGTCTAGGGCCTAGCCAAATGAATTCTTTAGTTGAAGCATGTTTTTGAAGGAGAAAAACCTTGCATAAATCCTAAACATGTGTACGCAACCTTGAACATGCATACTTAATCCATCTTTCAATGCCAAAAAAATGGCAAAACTTAAATAAGACTAGGCAGTGAGTAGTTGCTTCATAATTTCAGCTTGCACACTGCCTAAGACAATTAATATTTCCAACATTTTATTCTTTTTTACCAGTCGTTTCACTTTTCTTTTTCTTTCTTTTTTCTTGTATTTTCTCATGTATTTTATTTTGATTTCTTGATTTCTACCTTTGTTAATTTTGAACTTCTTTTCAATCTTTTTCTTTATCATCACTTTTATCATTTTATGTTTTGTTCTTTCTTCTTCTACCATTTATCTGCGTCTTTAACCTAGTACCAATAGGCTACGTGCGAGTTTGTTTCAGCTTTTTTAAAACTGTACTTTTTGAAAAAAAAAAAGAGATGGTTTAAGAAAGTGTGGTATGAAATTGAGATTTTTGAAAAAGTAAAAATATTTGGTAAAAGCTATTAAAAAATATTTTTTGAAAAAATTGAGTGTTTGGTTAACACTTATTACCAAAAAGGACAATATATTTATAAGGGAATTCTTTCATACTTATAGTTTCACTTTTTTTTTTTTTTTTTTTTGAGAAGATACTTATGGTTTCACCTTAATAATAAAAATAAAAAAATATTGTTATAATAGTTTATGTCTTAGTTATTTTGGTTTCACCTTAATAAATTTTTGTTTTTTTAGATTAAAATTTTCTAATCTTTAATTTTACATTTAAACTATAAAATTCATTATATTAATGTAAATGGAAATTGATTTTGATGATAATAATAATAATTCATACCAAAATCTTAAAAATACTTTAACTAGATCACAGTTCAAAAAAAAAAAAAAACTAGATAATTTCCTATTTGTAAATATAAATATATATAAAAAAATAAAAAATAAAAAACCGAAAAGGAAGAACCACAGCATTTGTCACCCACTAATGCATGGGTGGAGTGGTTTTGTAACTTTGTTTTTGTATGGAGTCTATAGTATAGAGTGCCTATACTAAAAAGAAAAAAAAAAAAAAAAAAAAAGGATAATTACACTTTACCGACCTCTAATTTGATTTGCCTACCCGTGGTTTAAATTTTGACACTTTACCCACTTGTGATTTCCTCCGTTATTGATCCGTAACCCACCTCTTCTTCAGCCGTTACTCTAACGCATAATATGTCAAAAACAAAAGCCCAAACAGATCAAAACACTCCTCACATGAAGAACAAACATAAACATGAAGAACATGCACCCAAAAAATTAATACAAATCAAATCAAGCAATACCATCCAACTTGCTCACCCTCGTTCCTTTCCTTCTCTCTGTAAAGATTTACCCTTTTTTTTATTTTTATAAGTCTCTGTAAAGATTTACCTACTTTATTATTGTGTATCTTTTGCTTTCTAAAAGGAATACCATAACTAACACTGTATCACGCACACACTGAGGGAGAGGAAAAACACAAATTCTCAGAAGGGTATTCTGCAATCAACAATTCAACCCAAAAAAGAAAACCTTAATAAATGGTAAGCAATTATAGCGTGTCTATCCAAATCAACAATACATCAAAAACCAGTAACGTTTTTCACGTGGTCAACACAGTTGATACATAGAATCACTAATCATCAGTTTCATCAAATCTGTCTCTCAGCGTTTGATTGGTGAAGACTCTTTTTTTCAAAGAAAAAATCTTTCTTTCTTTCTTTTTTTTAATAAAAAAAAAATTGTAGAATTTGTTGATAAGCTGAGAAAGTTGTATAGGCTGGAACTTGGAACAGACATCAATGAGCACTTTCCACAAACAAAGCAGTTTAACAAAATCCAATTTAACCCAAACCCCAAAATCACAAATCCTAAGCACAGTAACACACACACACACACACAGAAAACGCACAAATGCTCAAAAGGGTATATTCCAATCAAGAAATTGAACCCAAAGTAAACAATCACAGCAACAATGCAGCACACACACATCACAAAAGCTCAGAAGGGTATTCTCATAGCCACCGGTCCTCCTGCCTTCTACGACAACGCCCTCTCCTCTACCTCCACCGGTACACACTCTCTCTCTCTCTCGCGATTTTGTTCTTCTAAATTATAGGTCTGAATGATTAAAGAAAATGCAAAACGACCCGTCGTTTGGGGTTTGTGTGTGCGCAGATGAGGTGGGTATCGAGGAATGGAACGAGCAAGAAGACGAGTACGCCTTCGTGTACATAAACCCAGAAAAGGATTCGAAGAATAAAAAAGGGTAAATCTTTACAGAGACTTATAAAAATAAAAAAAGGGTAAATCTTTACAGAGAGAAGGAAAGGAACGAGGGTGAGCAAGTTGGATGGTATTGCTTGATTTGATTTGTATTAATTTTCTGGGTGCATGTTCTTCATGTTTATGTATGTTCTTCATGTGAGGAGTGTTTTGATCTGTTTGGGATTTTGTTTTTGATATATTATGTGTTAGAGTAACGGCTGAAGAAGAGGTGGGTTACGGATCAATAACGGAGGAAATCACAAGTGGGTAAAGTGTCAAAATTTAAACCACGGGTAGGCAAATCAAATTAGAGGTCAACCACAGGTGGGTAAAGTGTAATTATCCCAAAAGAAAAAAAAGAATCAGATGATACCATACCAAGCAGATCAAAGGGCCCAAAAAATCCAGCATTATCTTATCCAGAATCTAGTTGTCCCATAATAACCTGACACAGTTTTCCTGGCTGGAAATTCTCATGGATGACATTAATCCATTGCACTCCCTCCCCCAGCAAACAAAACTAGTGCAAATATTCACTTCTCTTCCCATTGCACTCTAATTCCTTGTTGGGTTTTCTCATATTCACACTTTTTGTTACTTTCTAGCCCATTTGAGCGATACCCATCTCCTTTTTTTTTTTTTCATCATAGATCACAAGCCTTCCCTTCATATGCTCATTTTCATGTTATTCTCTGTATAGCAGTTTAGATAGATTATTGTATTATGGTGTGGATGACAGGATGATTAGGACACCAGTCCTTAACAAAACCCATCTCTTGTTATCCACAAAAGATCCAAAACTCACAGAATTTGATTTGAGGTTAAAGGAGCAGGAATGTTTGTCCCTGCTGAAGAGATGCAAGAGCATGGAAGAGTTGAAGCAAGTCCATGTCCAAATCCTCAAGTTTGGACTCTTTTGGGATTCCTTCTGTGCAAGCAACCTTGTGGCCTCTTGTGCTCTCTCAGATTGGGGCAGCATGGACTATGCCTGCTCGATTTTCCGGCAACTCGAGGAACCGGGTACTTTTGTATTCAACACCATGATCAGAGGGTATGTCAAAGATGAAAGCTTTGAGGAAGCTTTACTAGTTTATTATGAGATGATTGAGAGAGGAATTGAAGCTGATAATTTCACTTACCCGGCTCTTCTCAAAGCTTGTGCCCGGTCACTGGCACTTGAGGAAGGGATGCAAATTCATGGACATATCTTCAAGCTTGGACTTGAAGATGATGTCTTTGTGCAGAACAGCTTGATTAGCATGTATGGAAAGTTTGGAGAGGTAAAACATTCTTGTGCTGTTTTTGAGCAAATGGATCAAAAGACTGTTGCTTCTTGGAGTGCTATTATTGGAGCTCATGCTAGTTTGGGGTTGTGGTGTGAGTGCTTGATACTTTTTGGGGATATGAGTAGTGAGGAACTTTGGAGGGCTGAAGAAAGCACATTAGTTAGTGTGCTTTCTGCTTGCACTCATTTGGGTGCTCTTGATTTGGGAAGGTGCACACATGGTTCCTTATTGAGGAATATTAGTGGACTCAATGTTATAGTACAAACTTCTTTAATAGACATGTATGTCAAATGTGGATGCCTAGAGAAAGGATGGCGTCTCTTCCAAATCATGGCCAAGAAAAACCGATTGTCCTACACTGTAATGATCTCTGGGCTAGCCATGCATGGACATGGTAGGGAAGCTCTAAGAGTTTTCTCAGAAATGCTTGAGGAAGGTTTGGTGCCAGATGATGTTGTCTATGTTGGTGTGTTGAGTGCTTGTAGTCATGCTGGTCTTGTCAATGAGGGACTCCAATGTTTCAATACCATGAAATTTGAGCATGGGATTAAACCAACTGTTCGACATTATGGTTGTCTGGTAGACCTCATGGGGCGAGCCGGGCTGCTTAATGAAGCCTTTAAGCTTATCAATAGCATGCCCATTGAGCCAAATGATGTCGTATGGCGAAGCCTTCTTAGCGCCTGTAAAGTTCACCATAACTTGGAACTAGGGGAGATTGTTGCTAAGAACATATTCCAATTAAATTCACGGAATCCTAGTGATTATTTGGTGCTATCCAATATGTATGCTCGAGCTCAGAGATGGGAGGATGTCGCTAGGATTAGGACAGAAATGGTTCATAAGGGCTTCAAGCAAACGCCAGGATTTAGCCTTGTTGAGGTGAAGAGAAAAGTCTATAAATTTGTTTCACAGGACACTTCTCACCCCCAATGTGATGACATTTATGAGATGATCCACCAGATGGAATGGCAGTTGAAGTTTGAAGGCTATTCCCCAGACACGACACATGTGTTGCTCGATGTAGATGAAGAAGAGAAGAGGCAGAGATTGAAAGCTCATAGCCAAAAATTAGCAATTGCTTTTGCACTTATACATACATCTCGGGGATCTCCCATAAGGATAGCTAGAAACCTCAGGATGTGTAATGACTGTCACACATACACTAAATATATTTCAATCATCTATGAACGAGAGATTACTGTAAGAGATCGTTATCAGTTCCATCATTTCAAAAATGGAACGTGCTCTTGTAGGGATTACCGGTGAAATTGATTGACATTTCTGTCCTAGCATAATAATTCATGGAGAAACTTCTTTCTCACCATCTTGAATGATAATTCCATGTTAACAAAACACAATTATTAGGGAGGAAATTGAATAAACAATATTGGGAATTCCTTAAACATTTTTCTCTTGTTGATGATAATGGCATTTCAGTCATGTAAGGAAATGCATACCTGTTAGAAAGGGGAAAAAACTATATGCAATGCACAAGATTATTAGGAGGGCATTTCAGGATGATAAACGAGAAGCTGTACTCTTGCAGGTAAATATTTCTTTATACTCGCTAACTTCAATTTTTGTTTAAGCCCATTTGATTAGAGAAAAGAGGTGCTTGACTATTTTAAAGACGATACATTATTTTTGATGTTCTAAGTTTTGTTCCCAACAAATTACTTTTTTCATTCACTGAATTGACCTTGTAATTGTATTTGGTTGAGAATAATGTAATTAGTTTGATGGCTGATAGATATGTTTGCATTGAATTATAAGAATGATTAAGACTATGGAATTGCAAATTATGCCAACAGTAGTCTTTGTGCCTAGATAATTCATATTATGGATTGAAAAGTGATGACTTCCTTACCCTTTTAAACATCACATGCATTGCCTCAATGCCATATGATACAATCTTTTTCTTTTTTTTTTGATACGAGCGATATGATACAATTGTTCCTTGAACATTGAGCACTGCTTTATAATTAGAGTGCTGGTTTGTTTGTGAATGTATTTTACAGATTAGAGATTAGAGATGTAGCTCAATTGTGTATACTATGAGTCTAAGATTCGGTCTTGGAATTTAAATTCTATCTGGATGAAGCTATGACTCTAAGATAATGGGCATCCAAATTGAATCTGGATTTGGTCTTGGAAAATTAAATTCTATCTGAACGAAGCTATGACTCTAAGATAATGAGCATCCAAACTGACTCTGGATTCGGTCTTGGAAATTTAATTTCTAGCTAGATGAAGAATAGAATATTAGGTGTGTAAGATAATTTGCTTGCCTATAATAGTGAAAAGGTTCCCAAAGTTTTGAGGTCAATGGCTGTTGTACCATTCATTATGCATGTAGGGCTAAGGTAATACAACATCAAGCTTGTTCTAATCCTTCATATGTAAATCTCTCACAAACGTTTATATTACCTTATTATTGTCCTATTTGTTCCACAAAATACTTAGAGCATAAAAAAAAATCTGAGTATAAACTATTCAGATGACTTATTCTTTTGGGTTTGGCATACCTCCAGTACTTTTTTAACTGAATGTGTCTTTTTGTTTTAAATACACAATAGCAAGTAGTAGTAGGTTTTAATCTCCACTTTTTATTTAATTAGTGGGTGATGTGGCAATTTCTCATTAAAACAAAAGAAGATTTTTGTCAAAAAAGTATTGGAGGTAAGCCAAACCCTATTCTTTTATCTAGTGAAACTGTATCTGAACTTATGTTTTACTTACCTGGCCAGTATCATGCAAGGTATCAAGAACAAATGTCTCACTGGCCTGAACAGGCGGTTAATATAATTATGAAATGGCTAACGGGTCACAACCCTTCTTTGGTTGTAGCTGATTTTGGCTGTGGTGAGAGTTTATTGAATTCTTTTTCTATTGCTAACTATTGCAAGGAAAATTTACTGAACATTTTAGAGTGGAATCTAGTGTCTAGTGCCTTGCTAATATGTTCTTTTGTTACATTGTATCAGGGGATGCACGCCTTGCTAAAAATGTGAAGAATAAAGTGTTCTCTTTTGATCTTGTCACAAATGATACCTCAGTAATTGTTTGTGACATGTCCAAGGTATGTGCTTTCATTTGAAGTAGGGTTCAAGAGGATTAATAAGCAATTTTCAAGAGGCCATAACTTTTTAATGAAATCTGTGCTTATTGGCAGACACTGCCGTTCAATTTTAAGTGACTAACTACCCAAATTACCTCAAGGAAGCACACAGAGTCCTTACGCCTTGGTTTGCACCACATTTTGTCAAACACTTTCACATTATGTGATTCGTTTTTCAGTTATTTATCTCATTCATGTTCCTCTCATATGTTTGTCTGATTGATAGAAAGTTAAAAAAACCAATTCATTGTTCTAATGGACACTTTATATTTGCAGGACTATTCAAATAAGATGTTTGTTGTCATACTTCAAGAAAAAGGTGCATGATCTAGTGTGGCTTGAATAATATATATACAATTATATCTGCTTATTCTTTTCTTTTTTTTTATATACCATACAATTATATATGCTGAGGAGCAGTGGTTTAGTGTCATGCTCATTACTAATTTATTTATCTTTTTTGTTGTAGATAAGCAAAAATCAGAGATGAAGGAAATTGAATGGCCTGAGTTGAATCCTTGTTTGTACTTTGTACAAGTGCCGGTAAAACACCAAGGGAACTTGTTTTTTTCCACCATCCTGGACAAATGATAGCAGCCTATTGAAATATATTGGCTCGGTTGTCAAGTTTAACAAAGTTTAGATGAAATTTTTATTTAGGTCCGATACATTTTTTTAATTTCATGAACCATTGGTGCAAGAAAGCACTTGTTACTGTCTCTTAATAATAAATTGTTTTTGGTTCTTGTTCTCATAAACAAAGTTTCAGAAAACTGTGTTTTGAAAACATACCAAAAGGGGTGCTGAGATTTTGTTGTGGGGAAACTCTTTTGGCCTTAGGGGGGTCACAGTCACTCATAAATGTGTGAATTGCCACACAAATACATGGCACCGACATGTCTCACAGTATTTTTAATTTTTATTCAACTACTAGATAGAGAGGATTATCATTGTGTTCTTTTATCAAGGGATGCATGCCAAGTTGAAGAAGTTTATGGCCAGTCGGAATGGAGAGAATCATAGTTGTCAATATCGTGAATCAATTTTTAATTTTTTTGTATTGTGAATCGTATCGTATATCGTAAGATACACAAACACTTAATAAAATTTATAAATATTATAAATATACATATATAAATGGTATAGTCACTATAAATTTTGAATATATTCAACTAATGACTAATTTATTCATCACTTATGTAATAATATTTAACAAGCTAACTAAATAAATTAAACTAACATGTGTCCATAACATATATATTCAAATTACTTAAATTCAAAAGTGATAATATATTACAAATAATCCAAAAATAATAATTTATTTTTATCATATTCATCAAATTGTCTAGTTAATTCCATCTAAGTCAACACTATCGTCATGTTTATAATTTTGCAAATTTATTTTTTCATTAAAATTTTCTTTATCGCTATTCATCATTAACATTTACTATCTCTTCTTGTTCTTTTTATTTTAATAATTTTTCTATCATTTTTTTTTTTGGCATTCTAATCTCTTGAACTTATAACAATAACGATAAAAAAAAATTAAAATAAATTTTTAAATATTAAAGTGAAAGGTAAGTGTGTACAGTGTAGTCCAATTGTAGGAGAGAGGAGAGAGGAGAAAAAAACTTATGAATATATTATTTTAGTAGACTAAATTAAGTAAACTAATAATTTTTTGCTAAAAACAAGTCTAACAACTTGCTAGATTCAAATAAAAGTACAAATTTTAACAAAAAATTTTATTTTAAAGCATTTGTCTATGTATCGTACGATACGTACGATTTTACGATATGATACGATTCATACGATACACACACTGTATCGTACGATACTGACAACTATGGAGAGAATAAACCAAGATTTGAAAATGGTTTTCATATGGATGATTAACTTATTTTTATTGTACAGTGTTCACAGGAATTACAACAGCTCTAAACCAACTTTCATCATTCAATAAAGGTTCTTTTTCTGCTAGCTCACAAATATGGGCTTATTCAATATGAACTGAAGACACAGCGGATGTAACTCCGCTAATTCGTGGATCTCCACTTTCTAGAGAAACGCCACAAGGATCTTCTCTAACTAACAAGGCCAAAACATTTAGTGAACTCCACATTTTGGTGACATTGCTGCCAGAATCCCCTAAGGTAACAGCAAAGACTGCATCAAAGCCACCTGCTCCAGGAACTCCAGCCAACAAAATCCCTTCCATGTTCATCGTAGCATCCAAAAGCTGAGTTTGTGATTCAGGTTCAATCTGCAATTTTCGAAAACTAGTTAGACGTTGAACTTATGGACCAGGCCAGATGAAAAAGAACAAGACCTAGAATTGGAATCCATCGGGGAAACAAGTTTTAGTATCCCATGCTAAACTCCAGAATTAACAATGTTTACCTTGCTAAATTGACCTGCAGGTTGGGTTGGTATTTGGTAGTTTTTTCTTACAAGAAAGTTAAAAACTAGACATCTACAGAATTCTTCAAGCAGCATGTTAGAGGTTAACAGAGAAATTTCCTTAGACAGTTCACTTGGGCCATAAAATTCAAGCTACTTGAGCTTTGGCTTGGTAAAGGTTCTTAGAACAACTCACTATCCAGTCAAAAGATTAATAACCTGGGCTTGAACAACCCATTACTTGGATTGGCTTGACTCTCTTTGTCGAAAAAACCAAGCTACTCGAGCTTGATTCAATATTATTTTGATAATGTGTTCAATCAAGGTATGTATATTGACAAACCAAGCTTGAAGGACCTAGGACACAGGACTCAGGACTCGGCCTGTCTGCAGTTGTACAATTCACGTTGAATTTTATCACTTATCCTGAAACAGATGCATATCAAGAGGATGTTATCAGATTCGGATTATGTTCAAATGACAATATCTATGCCTGGCGTCACAATATTCAATTCTTTGTAGTCTGATATTTTTCATCGAGTATCCAAATATTGTGGCAATACTTGTTGTGATATCAGTGTACGATACTTTTTTTTTTTTTTTAAGTTCATTAATCTGTCTACAATACAATGGATGGTAAATAAAAGATAATCGAGAGAACCCAACTTCATGCTTCCTAATGGGAGGACATGGAGAAAGAAAAATGCATGTTGAACTTAAGGAGAAGTTTGAAAATTCAATCTTAGACTCACAAATTTATACCAAGAGTTTTTCTACTGAGTAAACAAACCATAGATTATATATCCGAAGAAATGTGACATTAATAAGACAGCTTTTACGAGTTAATGAGTTTCTAGGCATATAGTAGGAGATCACCACCTCAAACCATTGTATGAACAGACACTGAAGTGCAAGCATCAATTTGAAAGTCCCGAAAAGTAGATGAGTACATTACCATCTTTTTGCTGGGAAGATTAGAACACTGAACAATTAATTACAGCCATTCTTTTTACAGTATTGCATGTCAACATCATTAATTTATTATTACTGCCCCTCATTTTCTTTTATTTCATTATTTGTATGCTCCATCTTAAAATAATAATAATAATAGAATATTAAAAATCAATATGAAAAGAACAAGAAGAAACAAGCATTCCATCAAAGAGAAGAACCTACCGGAACACCTGCAGCTTCACCCATCAGGCGCATATGATATCTGATCCCAAGCATAGCATCTCTTGCTCCTAACAATGCTTTAACAACTGCATCTTGCTTTGGTTCAGAAGCTTGCTCCAGCCACTATTCAGTAAATTTGTGACTCAAAACCCAAGAATAGGAAAAAGAGAGGGGGGGGGGGGGGGGGGGAAGGAGTAAAAAGGAGAATGGTAAAAGCATCAAATTACATTTTAAAAGGACTGGGCAATCTCAACAATTTCCACAACTCACCAAAAGTAGACCCTGTACCTAGCTTTGAAGTTGACAATTTCATAGTGAAGTTGAAGCTACAGTTTCTTCAGAAACAAGCACAAGCATGGTGTAAAACATAGTTTTATGTTATATGTATGATTTAGCATACCATACATTTGTTTTTTCTGCATTATGACACGTAAAACCCATGATAATAGGTTCAAGATTAGGCAGTTGCTCCCTGCTACTCCCACCCCGGGAGACCAAACACACACACACACACACACAAATTAAAAAAAGAAGAAAAAAAAAAACACAGCTAAATTCCTGAGGTGTAAAAAAATCTACCAATCACATGGTGAGTACAACCTGAGAAGTTTGATCATGACAGTCAATTGTAATGATTGAAGAAAACGAGCAAACCATTTTTGGAAGGTATATTTGATATTTAGAGATAATGTGGTATCTCTTAACAGATTTGGTCACATATGTAGAAGTTTGAAAATTCGTTTAGTGCATTTGGGAGCCCATAATTCTTAGGTTTAAAATTATAGATATTCTATTTGTAAAATGTCTGTAATGAACAGAAGTACTTCATCTTTCTCTCTTAACTTTTCAAAATTTACCACAGATAAGCAAAAATCAAACATGGTAGATGGTTAAACAACTCAATATAGGAACTTAAGGACTTCTTGCCTGCTGGTCTGATCCTATGATCTGATACTACAGTCCTCCCAGAAAACTGCTTTTTGACCTAAGATAACACTTGATGCTTCACATGACAGGGAATATTTTCTAAGATATACTAGGACAAAATAGAGATGCAATTCTGGCACAAAAGAAAACAACATAATTTCAGGTTTCAGATATTTATCTTTCCTTTATCAATGGATATCAGCAAAATTTCAGGTAGTCCACAAAAAATTGACCATGTAAGTTAAATAATGGACCCAAAAAATGAAGAAATTTTACTTGATGTAGAAACCAAAATGACAGTGTCTCCATATGCATCTCAAATTCCCAACCAAACAAAAACTTCCATAAATTTTTTCCATTATCACAAAAACGCCAAGAAATGTGATTATTTATATAATTTCCTTTGCAGGTGCAAGAAAATGAGCTCAAGACTTACCTTGTCTGACTTAAGCCTACTGCAGTTCTCTATTGTGCATTTATATGCATCCCATTGTTCCTCTGCAAGTTTGCTTAACATATTGAGCTGTACTTCAAGTGAAGAATTAGCCTCTGATAACTTTCTCCAGGTTTCTAGAGATTTTTGAGGGTCGGACTTCTGCCACTTTTTCACAGCACCTACCATTGAAGGTGTGGATGATCCTCCAGTTCCTGGTTCTCCTAGCAACTGCAAAAGACACATCAGTAGGAGCAGAAAGTGCTTCAATGTCCCTCTGAAAACCAAGATAAGTTTTCTTAAGAGTACACGAATTTTTAAGGAAAGTGAAAGGGGAAAAAAAAGAAGAAGAAGACAAAGAAGACTGGGTTATAGTGCTGTCTTGCAGACTAGTTTTCCATTATCTTACTTGATGACATATGTTTGCCAATCTATACTGATGATGTATCAATTATCATGTTATACATTTTTATTCCTACAGCTGTACTTGATATGGAAGCAGAAACTATTCTCAGAGAACAACTTCACTGTACACATGCTACAAATTACAAAATTTAAACCCACCACACATGATGAAGAATGTCCAAATGATCCATAGCTTTCTGGTAAAGAGTTTCTATATTTTTTTTTCTGACAATGCAGAAATTACAAATGATATTGTTTCAGCCTACCAATAGAGATCATAAGGCCCGTAGAATAGCTTCATTGGTATCATAGTGATCTGTTTTCTTTTTAATTATAAATTTTATTGATGAAGAGGCACTACCTCATGTATAAAGGATGTATACATGATAAAGTCCTAAGGAATTACAAAGAATGACAGTTACAATTTGAAAGATTGAGAATCAATGAAATCTACAAGAGAATGATTGTCATTAGAGAGCCCAAAACATGGGATCATTCAAACAATAATCATATAAAAGTTGACTTTAATTGAAGAATCAATGTTCCCACAAATATTGATCTTCATGCCATTAAAAAAGGTTTATCATTCTTATCAAGTATTGTGCTTTACCAAAATCCTAGCCATTCTTTAAAACCTAATCCTTCTTTCTGAAGTTATTTACAATAGATCCTCAAAATCTCAAAAGCCTAAGCACACCACAAACACACATAAATGTCCTCTGCCACAAGCGTAGCATGAAAGAAAATTACATTTACACACATACAAGTTGCAATAAATTGTAAATATTAAAATTCTTACTAGGGTCATTAATGGTGGCAAGGAAAACTTAGTCCTCTCATGGTCCCATTTCCCTTTTAGGATGTCAATAATGACTTCTTGCAAGGGCAATCCCTTTGCTGCAACCTGCAATGTTTCAATAGAAAAGGATTATAAAGTTACGACAGTTTTCAAAGGCTACTTTGAAAATTAACTTTTAATGTTTTGTACATGAAGAGAGACAACATATATGCACCTTCTATGGATTTTTTCATCTTAAAGTTAGGGAATAAATTAATCTAATAGTAAGATGTCTTCATCCAAAACTTGGTTATGGCAGCCTAAGCAAGCTGTTCTGGATCTTTTCTGGTTTTAAAAGTTTCTTCTATTTTCTAATTATTTTCCCTTTTTCGCGCGCGCCCGGGGGGGTGGGGGGGGGGGGGGCGGGGCGCGCGGGCGAGATTGTATTGGATTTGTAGATAAGCCTAGAAGGGCTAGAAACTGACAAGTTTCCTGGGGATAGCACTAAATGACTAACCCTTAACCCTTGAAAAGAAGTGGCACCTCAAACAGAAGTAGGTAAAACTAATCATTCTAATAAGCTCCATGCCTCCATTCTATAGAAAACCTAACCCTCAGCTGCCTAACTAAAACCAGATCACATGAGTGACTGTTAAGATGTTTGTTTGTCTAGGATCTATCAATATCAGGTACGTAAGGTGATTCATATAAAAAAATTGAAGATATATTAGCTGACAAAGCTTTGTAAATGAACTAGATGGAAATAAGGGGTAAATATAGTCTTCCAGAAATCTTTTGAAGTTAACAAGCCCCAGAGAAACTCAAATGTAATATCATAGATACAACGTTCCTCAACCTTTCCTTAAGGGATTTACATGTCATTCTCAGCAGTATAAAAATTTTCAGAATATGAATGATATTATATGAACATCACTTTGTTACCAGAAATTTTTGATAGGTTACTTGTCAAAAAAAAAAAAAAATTTTAATAGGTCACTTTGTTACCAGATTCACTAACATAAAGTAAAAGGAACTTAAAAGTTTGGATACTGTACCCTATAATAAAGGGAAGAAGATAGAAAGAGACCAAAGTACGATCAAACTAAAAAGATTCCACAAGTGTGATACAGGGAGCATGAAGACAAATTTGTTTTTTTTTTTAATTGTTTTTTGATAGCTAAATAAAATTCATTTAATAAAAAAAGGCAGTTCCAATACAGTGTGTACTGAAACGACATGAAGAAGTACAAAAGAAGAAAATATAAGGCATCGAAAATAAAACTAGCTAATGTACAAAGAATTCACAAAATCTAGCAGCCCCTCGGCCGAGAAGGATACAAGCAGAGCAATCGACTCATATAGCATCTTCAAGAATAAAAAATTCAACTTTGCAGTGCTAATTTCTCAGTCATCAAAACGGCGAGCATTATGTTCCCGCTGAATACATCACATGAGACAATAAGGAACCACTTTCCAAATTGTTCCAAAACTTCTCCTGCCAAACCACCCCCACCAACTCTGCAACATCCCAACAAGGAAGCTGGCATTACCCAAGAAACACCCGACACGAAGAAATTTCTTCAATTTTAGAAGTTAATTGTATGTTTTACTATCAAGCTATTGAATTTTATTTTAGGTCTTATTATTTTATTTAATTTCCTAAAGTCTATTTTTTTCACAATTCAATAATTAGGCTCTAACCCAAGTCAATTAGATTAGGGTTTAGTTCTAGTAGTCTGTATGAGCATGCTATTGTACTTCTACAGGGACAAGCTTATGGCAACAAAATTTTAATTTGAATTTTTCTAATGGCTGTGTTGATTCCTAGGTTTCCTATCATGCTTGGTACTGATTTCAAGCAACCCTAGGTGTTGATTCGTACATATCTGTTTTGTTTCTTCCTACAAATTTCTTTAGACAATTTTGTACATCTGTGTTGGTATTAAGCTTCTTGTTTTGCATCAATAGGAGTAAGTCATCGGTTCAAATCCGATAAGGGGCTTTGACTATTTTCATAAAATCCTAGCCAAAGTATTCTAATTTGAAGGGGGAATAGAGATATTGGTGATATTTTTCCTAATACTATAAAAGTAACAAACCTGATCATTCAATTTCATAATTTAATGATAATAAGTTATTATTATAATGAATAATAGTAAGTATAGTAATTTTTTTTTTTTTTGATAGGTAAGAAAAGTTTTATTGAAAAATGATAAACATGAGAAAACACAAGGTTCACTATAGCGAACAAGAAGAAAAAAGAGGTAAAAATAAGCAAACAAACACTAAGCTATACTAAGAGACAAAAGAAAATCCGTGATAGTAGAACAATCTGAGAGGCCCCAACACCGAGACCAATCAAAAAAGGTCCGCCTGCAATAAGTAAAGTAATTATTTTTATAAAGTGGAACATTTGTTTATTTATTAATTTATTATATTCTTTTAATATTTGTATTATAATTTAAATTTAGATTCTAATAATAATGAATATGTATTATTATGAATTATGAATAATTGTCCTACTATTATTTTATATTTATTATTAGCTATTCAAAATTATTATTTATTATTATAATTATATTGAATAATATTATATTTAATGTAAGTTAGACGAGGCTTTCATGGCATTCTAAATATTAAAAAAATTATCAGTATCTAATCAGAAATTTGTGTTAGTCTAAGGAAATCTTAATGGTATATATGCAAAGGCATAATATATGATAGAAAAATTTAGATACAACCCGGGAGGATAATGCACAGTGTAGCCCAGGGCCATTTTGATGCATAAGCATTGCACATTGTCCTCATATGAGGTCCCACACAAATTCAAATATGTATTAAGCTCAAAATGAAATACAAAATTACAATAAACAAATTTGGGGAAAGAAAGGTGGGGAGTGGGGTAAACCATAGGCCAGCATATGCTTATCTCCCAAATGCTCTTTTTTTTTTTTAATATGATATTTGGGGGAAGGAAAATTTGAACCCTAAAAGTCTTTGTTGGAAACACCAGGAAGTGCCACTTGAACTACAAGGCTTTTGACTCTCCCAAATGCTCATGTAAAACTAGTGAAAGCCTAAACTACATATAGCTCTGACAACTCTGTTCAAGCGTCAATTCTGGAAAAATGTTCATGATGTTGTCCATCCATGCATACCACGACCAGTTATGGAACACAAACACACACAAAGAGAGAGAGAGAGTGAGAGAGAGAGAGACCTGAGCAGAAGAAATCACTTCTGGTGAAAAACGGACATAACGATGACTGCCATAAACAGCAGAGCTGACATCAAACCCACTGCCAACTTTCCCTTGTGCAATACAGTGAGCAGTTTGAGCTATCATGTGCACTACATCAAGATCTGTAGCATCCTTCTTTTCTTGGTGTTGATCTTTAGCTGAGGATAGATTTACAACTCCAAGGTAATGAAGTAAAGCAGCAACCACGGCAGTTGTCATTGCTGCTGATGAACCCAATCCAGTTTTTGCAACTTCAGGCCTGCAATTTTCTCCATTTGATTCCCCTGTGTTAAAGGTAATCGATGTGAAAGGTGGAAGAGCAGCTAATGCCTCTGGTGTCAAAGGTAGTCCACGTGCTTCAATCTATAAAAGAGGGTGCATCACATAAACATCTCAAACTAAAACCTTGGAATAGACTTGTAGATTAAAATGCTTAAAGATGAAGGATAAACTCTACTAGAAGTGCAAGCTTAATTAGAACATTTTTAACTCAAAAAGAAATTATAGTAGGTGGTTCTCATTTACAGTTGTAAGTCATTGCATATATTTCTCACAAGAACCAAAGTAAAATGCAGGTACATTATACAGTCTATAAATGCATGTGTCAAGAAATTAAACTGTTGAGAAAACTTTACAAAAAAGGTGTGAAATTTAAATAGTAATAATCATAACTAAAAGAAAAATATTCCATGAACATGATGGACAAAATTATTGAACTATCAGAATAGGGAAAGTACCTGATTCCGATATGAATAAAATTCGTTGGAACCTAAAATTGTGATGTCAAGACCTGCATGACTAATCCAGTTAAAACATTAGATTATTGAAGATGTATTATTTCTTTATCTTTAAATGGATAGAGAAACATAGGAAGTATCAAACATTACCTTGTAAAAGTAGTTTGTGTAAGAACTCTTTCTTATTCTTGTCAAGCGTTGCATACGCAGTTGCCACAGCGTATTGCACTGCTTGTTCCACAAAAGGGTTTCTTGACTCACTGAAATTTTAAGCAATACAGTAAGCACCGGTTCAACTATGCATTTGACCATGCACCCCCTCTTGTCATTGGCACATGATTTATAAATTATGAAAAACAATACTTAGATTAAGCATCAGCTTACACTATAAGCACTTAGTCACATGAAAGCCATTTTGTTGTTCAAATATTTGAAAATGTTACTGAAAGCATCAATAGGGTGCACAAGTGAAGCAAACAGAAAGTATACAAAAGGATACCCCCCAAGAAGAAAAAACAGAAGAGATAATGGAGACAAAGATATAGGTTTCAAGACTTAAAATTAAGGATTATCAATGACATCCAAGAAAATTTGAAGTATATTAAGAAAAAATGATGATCTTGAACTGTAGAATACACACGTAACATAAACAATAAAAACTTGCCTTGAAGAACAACATTGCAGGGCCAAGTTTTTCAATGCCAATTTATACAAGCTTTCTCTGGAAAGCTGGGGAGATGTTAATTTCACATCTGTCCATGCCTGAAAGGTGATATGGAAAGTCACAAATTGAGTACTATGGAGGTACATCTTAATGAATCAACAATATGTTGGCAGACAGACAGCATCAAATAAAGCTATTAAAGAAATAAACGCAGGTGATGTCACATGTTAAGAAAATGACACTCTTATAGAAGTATTCACACCATCATCTTATTTGACTAAACACCACATATAGCCTGCATTTGGCCTTATTTATAAGCTCTGCAACTTATCCAGCGCCTGTCGGGTTTTAATCATAATATAGAAGAAATTCAAGCTCAAGAACCACCCCATGTTAATGTAAACTTGAACAAGTTTCACCCCTAAATACATAAGGCATTCACAGCCAGACAACAATCAGCTTCATAGTTGGCCGCCAAGAAACTGCTTGCAGCCCATCTCTCAACTCAAATTTATGACCTTTCTCAGTGACCCTTCCCACCTTTGATACAGCCCTCCAAACTCATCTATAAGAGACATCAATTCAAAATTCACACAAAGCATGAACTTTGTGTTTGACACATATCTTATGGTCAAGCAAATTTCTTTCTGGATCAAGTAAAACTGTTGTTATAGCATGTACTCTATTAAGTTCTCACTTGAATACAGTAGGGGCTGGGGTGGTAATGTATTACAAGCTATTGAAAATCAATTCCAAAGGCTCATTTATCTTTCCAGTCATTATACCGTAGGAGAAAACCCTTTTTTTTATAAGCGTACTGTGGTAGAAAAAGTTATTATTGTCAATTAACGCATGAGTGTATTTATACAACTAATCCAGAAGAAACACGTTTTACCAACAGAGACAAAGCTGAAGTAAAGTTGATTATGTCAACAACTCTCCATGTATGTGCAGTATGCCTGCCTCCAAAAACTCTAGAAAACCCAATTATTGCTTTCATTCATAAAAGGACAGACTCACAGAAATACTGTCCATAACTAGGTGCTCAAGGATAATGGAACAGCCTTTTTTGGAGATCTGACCAAGTTTGGCCATAACATGTAACCATCTCACATTTTCTTTCTTATGATCAGTATCTCAAAAATCTAAGCACCATATTAAAGTAAATTAATTCCAAAACAACTTAAATGAAAATTCTTAATTTCCAGCTAAATATTATTTAATTGCCCTTGAAACGTCACACTCCCATTTCCCACTTTACTCTCTTGACATAGCACAACTATTTCCCTATTAATAAAATGCCGAACATTTGAAAGATTACATGATAAGTAAACTCCACCATTGCAGTAATGAAAACCAACAAGAAAACGAATCAGATGACAACAAAATCAGTCTATTAAGGACAAAGTCACAAGAATTACTCACCCATGCCCAGCTGTCGGGCTTGATCTCGTCGTAAAGTGGTTTCACAATGGCGAAAAACCGGGCATTGGTACTGAGTATGAGTCCTGCATTAGGCCTCTCCAGAATAAGGTAACCCCCAGTCATCAAGACCTTCCCAGGAGCTGAAGCAACACTGTGTGCGCATCACAAAATATACCCAGATCAGAAATACATACACACAACTTTCTTTATTAACATTAAGATTGAGATTCACCAAACAAACACTTACCCTCCATTTCTTTGCTCTAAAAACAAATGTAAACAAAGACAAATCCTGAGTTCAAATGCTATTTTATTGGTTATTTGGAACTAAACCCAGATCAGAGATACATACATACAACTTCCTATCATGAACATTAAAATTGGGAATCACAAAACAAATACTCACTCTCCATTTCTTTACTCTAAAAACATATGTAAACAAACACAAATCCCAAGAATCTCAATTCTCATGCTATTCTATTGGTAATTTGGAACTAAACCCATCAGTTAATGAGTCAAAAAAACCAAAAAGTATGAACAAAAAAATAAAAAACCCAATCATTTTCTTTTCTCAATTCTGTTACTCTTCCTCGGAGGAAAAAGAAGAAGAAGAAATTGAGACCCAATTGACAGAGAATCATCATGGAAAGTTTGTATAGAGGAACTCACACGGCCATTGCTCTCTCTGTCTCTCTGTGTTGTTGTCACTATTGTGATCTTGAAGGCTGAGATTCAACTTTGATTAACTGAGATCAAAGTCACAAAAGGTTTCTATAGTTTTTTTTTTTTTTTGATAATGAGAGTGGCATGCACCTCTTTCTTTTTAGATTCATAATTTCAAATCTCAGCGAAGCCGTCAAAATACGTACGCTTTGACTCTCTGTTGCCTGATAGTTAGTTACTGCAGCTTCGGTTTTCACATTTGGGCGAAAATGCCAAAGTTTTTACCCTCACCAGCACTCTAAGAAAACTTTTTGTGACTATTTTTCAAACTCCAAAGTTCAATACGCAATATTGCAAGTAGTTGAAAACTTGTAACTTCATTTAAACAAACAAAAGCAAGTATCAAAAAAGAAAAAAAAAACAAAACAAAACAAAACAAAAGCAAGTATATTAGGTTGTTGTGAGAATGTTGTAGCATTTTATTTATGTCCTTAATACTTTCTCAAAGTATATATATCCTCGTCAACATAATAATAATAATAATAATAATAATAATAATAATAATAATGCTCTACAATTTTTTGTAATTGTTGGGAAGACTGTTTGTAATGTGATGGGTGTTTAATGAAAAATATTGTTAATGGTAGTTATGGTGAAAATAATGTTATTCTAATCACAATCTATTACTTCTATGCTATGAAAAGATTGTCAAATTTATTGTATCTATACTATTATTGAAATATATACTTATATTAGACTAGGACTGACCGTAATTGAAAATAAAAATATTGTGACATTTATTATTTTGTTGTGCCCCTAAACTTTCTCAAAGTATATATATCCCCAGCAACCGAAAATAATACAATTAGTCAAATATTTAACAAATATTAAAAAAATTTTACAATTGTTGGGAAGGCCATGTGCAATTGATGTACAATCGAAATAATATTATTACTTATTACTCTAAATGAATAATGTTATCACTTATTACTCTAAATGAGTAGATCACCTAACTAGCCACTATTTTAAAAAGGTATAAAGTTTCTAAAAAAAAAAAATGAAGAAGGTATATTGCTAATTGTTGAGAAGGCCACGTGTAATTGATGTACAATCAAAATAATGTTATCAATTATTACTCTTAAGGTGAGGCTCGTGTTCAGTGGCCAATTCCACTGAACACATTGAAATGCAGATATGTGTTTGTACTCTAGTGCATTCGTATCCCAATTCATTACTCTAAATGAGTAGAACACCTAGCTAGCCACTATTTTAAAAAGGTATATTGCTAGCAAGGAATAGGACCAATGGATATAAAAATAATAATATTAAGTCATTTTTAAATTTCATGATCCATAATATTAAAAAAACTAATATAATAAACCTAATGGTTGTTGGGAAAGAATAAAAGAACTGTATGCTCTCTTTGTTTTCCCTGTAATGTTAATAAAGTCCATGGATTCAAGGTCGAAAAGGATCTATGGTTGTGTTTCATGTGCAACCAAAGCGAGTCAACCAAGCTCTCTATCCCCCATTAAAAAAAAGCGAGTCAACCAAAGCTCACTATGAAATTTCACTTTTTTTTTTTTTTTTTTTTGAGAAACGAAATATTTCACTTATTTATGTGCTTATTGACAATTTTCCTTTTAGCAAAATAATAATAATAATAATAATAATAATAATAATAATAATAATAATAATAATAATAATATTATTATTATTATTATTATTATTATTATTAACAATTTTCCTTTGATAACAACTTGGCATGGCGAGACTTCTTTGAAGTTTGAACTTTTTCTCTCTTGGTAGATATTAATCAACCACATTTATTAGTCCACATAAATTGTGGACCAACAAATGCCAAAAGTCAATTATACTATATTCTATATATCATCATTGCAACATGCTCCATTTATTTTAAAGAAAAATCTTATATAAAGATAGATTTTTAAGTTTTTTCTTCTTCTTTTTTTATCTAGTAGTATCAAGAAAAATAAAAATTAATCAAAGGAAACTATTTATGGTTAATGGAAAACTCTATTAAGAGTATGTATTAATTTTTAGAGATTTTTTTTTACTAAAATTTGTTAGAAAACAACTCCATCACGCATTAAGCTAGATGAAATAAGTCAAGAAATAGTTTTTCGACTTATTTTTAAGATTGCTACTAAACATAAATATAAACAAACAAATAAATAAATTTCTAAAAAATACTTTTGAAAACACTAATTTTTTAAAAATGTTAACGGTGAAACAAACAGAGCAACCGTATGAGATTAACCCTATTACAACCCATTTTATCTATGTTATAATCTCTAATCATATACTATATAATAAAATTTTAAAAATTGTGGTTGTGCCAAGTAAATATCTTATTTAATTGTCAAGTGATTTGCAACAATTTTTTAAATATTAATAACTTAATTGTTCTTATCAATTTTTCTTTTATTGATTTATCAATTTTTGAGATAAATACAAAAAGTTAATTGTTATTTCATTTTTTTTTAATTTACAAAAGCTTGTTAATCCCCCACTCCACAACTTTATAGGTCTAATAATAAAAATAGCAGAAGGTCCTTCTATCTACCCTACCTGATATTTTAATTTATAGGTCCTTCAAGTTCTATCTACCCTACGTGATCAACAATTCAACATTACAGGTAGATATTTTTCTTCCTTTTTTTTTTTTTTTCCTGTGCAAGGAAAAAATAGTATGCATACGATTTGGTCTTCTTTTTGTATTTTATTTTTGGCCAATATCATGAAAACAATGTATAGTTCAAACTCAAATGAAGTTTAATTTTTTTTATCAAAGGTTTGGATCTTAAGCTTCAATGTCTTGCAAATTTAGTGCAAGTCAATCACTGTTTCCATTGATACAAATTGGTGGATAACAATGTCCTAATGCATGGTTTGTAATTTTTTGCAAATTTATTATTAAAATAGAAAAATAAAATAGCTTATATCATATACTTACAAGTTACAGTACAATAAAAGTTAGGTCTTATAAGTTGTTGTTGAGCCAAATAGCTAGATATGCTATCATGATTATTTTATTATTTTTATATTTATGAAATAAAAATAGTTTTTATAAGGTTTTGTTCTTATCAACTTTTTCACTTTAACTAGAGTACGGTCAAGATTTTTTTTTTTTTTAATGGTTATGAATTATTATCATTTATTTATTCATTTGAATTTTTTGCTTTTTAATACAAGGCTTTAAAAAAAAGGAGACGAAATCAGAAGAAGTTTGAATTCAAAATATCAATGTGACTTGCAGAATGGTAAAAACGATTCACCCAATGCTCTAATGTGTGTCCAATTCAATCATGATCCTATAGATATATGAACAAAGATTGGGTGAAGCCAACGGAATTAGGATCCAATCGAAGTATTAGGATAATAATTCAACTTTACTATAGAGTTGCAAATTCTTACTCAAAAATCAAAATACCTTAGTCAAAACCAAACCGAATCCAAACACCTTAATTAAAACGAATCCAGCCAAAATGAATGATAATATATAGGGATAATTACACTTTATCCACCTGTGGTTTGCCTCTAATTTGACTTACCTGCCCGTGATTTCATTTTTGACACTTTACCCACCTGTGATTCCCTCTGTTACTACTCTATTACCCACCTCCAGTGCAGACGTTACTCTAACACATAAACTCATCAAAAACAGAAAAACAGATCAAACACACTCTCACTCCAAAAACACACTCTCATCCAACGTGCTCCTTTTTCCTCGATGCAATTTAATTTTTGATCGATGCACTTAATAGCTCAAGAATTAGTTGTTGATTTTATACTGCTGCCATTTTTATATGTTTGTTTGTGTTGTGCATGTGGGTGTTTTTTTATTTTTATTTTTGGGTTTAGCCATTCATATTTTGCGTTGTAGGGGGCCTAGGGGCCTAATGGGGTTGATTTGGAGATGAACATAAGTGATAAAATATGTACCTCTTTCCCATTCTCCCTTGCTTCTACCCCTTCACCTGCTCTACACCCCATCACCTAGGCCACACCTTTGCTTCCTCTCCCTGGAACACAATTTTCCCCTAAGCCAAAATCTTATCTTTAACCTACAACCGAACCTACATATGTCACCTCAAGACAATGAATCCCTATGAAATCCACGATCAAATCCGCATGTCCTAACACAATCTAATGCTCCCCTTCCCTCAATCAAATTTGCAGCACTCCCATTTTACAGCTCTAAACCCAATTTCTAATTATCATTAATGGAACCTTGAACTAAGTACTGACCCACATTTAGAACCTTAAAAAGTTCTCCAATTTATTCCAGGCTCTCACTCTGTAACCACCCTACCTCCATCCTTTTGTTCCAATGACAGCGTTCCATTTAAAGTGTAGATTTGGGTAGAACAATTTCTAGCAAGGGCAAAAGGCTCTTTCCAACGTGCTCCTGCAACAGCTGAACACTGTGTCTTCTTCTTTCTTGGTTTGCTTGCATGATCAAAACCTCAAGCACACTGCATTGTGATCTTAGTTGGATGAGAGTGTGTTTGATTTGTTTTAGGTTCTATTTTTGATGAGTTTATGTGTTAGAGTAATATTTGCATTGGAGGTGGGTAACAAAGTAGTAACGGAGGGAATCAAAGGTGAGTAAAGTGGCAAAAATAAAATCATGGGTAGGTAAGTCAAATTAGAGGCAAACCACAGGTGGGTAAAGTGTAATTATCCCTAATATATATAAATAATATTGTCATTTCAAATTGCGAATTTGCAACGAGGAATATCTATAAATTTAACTTTATAAATTTCTTTCTCCTTCATCAGCAATGGTTGGAGAAACAGTAAGTCATCTCTTTTTTGTTTTCTTTATTTATTTCCTTTTGGTGCCTACTGATTATTAGTGTATTGTTTCAGGATTACCGCTATTTTTTATATATATAAATATATGAAAGTATTAATTTTTATATTTATCAACATAAAATTTAAAAACCACATTTTTAAGTCTAAATATTAGTCTAAGTACATTAACCAATATATTAGCTAAAAAAAACTTTTTTTTTTTCAAATTTTTAATTTTTTATTGTACCAACTAAAACACCCAAAATATCTCCAATACAGGCCGATATAACTCAGTTTTCAGTATATTTTGGAGGAGTACCAGTATCAATTTAATAGCCGGTATAATATATTTTTGACGTAAATGCATTTTTAGTCCCTACATTTTGTACTTTTTCCATTTTAGTCCCTACATTTTGTTTTTACCACTTTTAGTCCCTAAACCAATTAACACCTGACATTTAGGTCATTTCCGTCATCCAACTAACAGCAAAAGCTAACATGGCTGACGGTGGAATAAAAAAATAATTTAATCACACAGAATATAATGCCACGTCAGCATATAAATTTAAAAAATTAATTTATTAATTTTAACTAAATAAAAAAATATAATTAAAACCAAAATCACTAAAATTAAGATCTAAAAAGTATCTTGACTCAATAATCACTTCTGGGAAGAGATCACAAAATGGATTCAAATTGTTTTCTCTTCCTTCTCACTTTATTAAATTAGTTTTTCTTCTCTCTCTCTCTCTCTCTCACATTCGTGTTTCTCACTCTCGTGGTAATCGGTGGTGCAGTGGCTCGTGGTGGCTGTGGTGGGTGGTGGTTGGGGTGGATGGGATGAGATCGAGGTGGGGTGGGTTGAGGTTGGTCTGGGGTGGGTAGGTTGAGACTGACTAGGGTGGCTTAAGTCAGGGTGGCTGGGGCTGAGTTCAGGGTGGTTGGGTTTGAGGTTAGGTTAGGGTGGGTGGGTGGGTTGTGAGCTGGCTGGGGTGGGTAGAGGTCGAGTTAAGGTGGGTGGGTTGAGACCGGCTGGGGTGGCTTGAGTCGGTGTGGCTAGGGTTGAGTTTGGGTTGGGGTGGGTGGGTTATGAGCCAGTTGTGGTGGGTAGAGATCAGGGTGGTTGGGGTTGAGACCGAGTTGGGATGGTGGGTTGTGGCGGTTGTGATGGTGGGTAGTGGTTGTTTGATCGGTGGAGGTGGTGGCTGGATTTTTCTGTGTTTGGGTAGAAAGAAAATTTCTGAGTTTGGGTTTGGGTTCGAGTGGAAAGAAAATTTCTGGGTTTGTGTTTAAGTTTGTTGGTTGGGTTTGGGTTTGTGTTTATGTTTGTTGGCTAGGTTTGATCAGTGGAGGTGGTGGCTGGATTTTTTTGTGTTTGGGTAGAGAGAAAATTTCTAGGTTTGAGTTCGGCTAGGAAGAAAATTTTGTGTTTAGGATTGTGTTCTTGAGTTCTTTGATCTGGGTTTGAGTTCTTGTTTTCTTCATGATCTTCCCAAAAACTAATGAGTTTTTTTTTTTAATTTTTTAATTATTTTAATAATTATTTTAAATTTAATTAATTAATTAATGTGTGATTATATTATTTTTTTATTCCACCGTCAGCCACGTTAGCTTTTGCTGTTAGTTGGGTGACGAAAAGGACCTAAATGTTAGGCGTTAATTGGTTTAGGGACTAAAAGTGGTAAAAATAAAATGTAAGGGCCAAATGAAAAAAGTACAAAATGTAGGGACTAAAAGTGCATTTACGCTTATATTTTCCTGATATAGCTGGTACTGGTATGGTATGTATTGACTTCCCTGATTTGCATTGTATAGTACATTTGGATTTGAATGATAGGGTGGGTAAATTATGTAAGCAAAACTTTGTATTTTGTTTATTATTATTATTATTTTTTTGGGGTATGATTTACTTATGGTAAGTCATGACCAAAATCGTGCAATGCACAACCTTAAACTAATATTAATAAAATTTGGGCTTAGAAGTCATGGTTGTGCAAAGTGTTTTTTTTTTTTTTTTTTTTTAATGCAATAAATGGTTAAATTCTCATTAATTAGGATAGTTCACTTAAGGTAAAAGTCTATGTATCTAAGTTTCAAGAAATTTAAAATTCTACTCTCAATTTAGGTAAAACTCTATTAGCTAAGTTTTAAGAAATTTAAATTCTACTCAAACTAAAATTCAATTTTAAAAAATATTCTAGAATTTTAAAATAAAATCTCAAACTTGTTAAATTATTTTTATCATCTATCATAATAATTTTGTTTAATATAGTAATAATATTTACACATAACACAATACAGACCATTCTTACGCCTAGCAGTTCAATATATGTTCGCATTTAGAAATTTAATCTATCTAAATTATGACTCTCCTGTTACCAGCTTTGTGAGATGACTAATAAGAGAAAGAAGACAAACAATGGAGAGAAATAATGTAACCTTAATTTGGTTTAAATAAACTTACTCGTGGGCTCCATGTAAGTGTGGCAATATTTGACCCGACCTGTAAACACAACATGATTTTTTGTAAAATGACGTGCTCAACCCACAATCAACCCAAATGACCTAATTTATATAAACAAATGTCATTTATATGTAACATAAATTTGAATTCTAAAAAAATTTGGGTAATTACAAAAATTTGATGGTTATATTTACAAATTCTTCGTTGAAACTCTAAAATTTTAACCCTTTTAGCTTTTACCCATGGGTTGGCTCACATCCTATTGATTTTTAACTAGAAATCTCTTTTCTAATTAATAAAATGTTGCCACATCCTCCACAATGAAATTTTAAAATAATAACACCATGTCAAATTTTATTTTTTGGTTGAAAAAATTAACAGAGTTTCTCAACTTAAGAGAGGAGACAACACATAACACATTGAGATCTATCATCTAGGAAGCACATGCAAGGATACAGGTATGCATACGAAACAATGACATGGCAATTTTTGAAAAAGTAGGACATAGGTGTGACGAGGATACATATATTAATCAATTATATATATATATATATATATATATTAAAACTTATAAAATATGTTTATAGCAAAAACAATTGTTCTTAAATAATTATTAAAAATTATTTTAGAAGAATATTAAAATCTATCTGTAGGGACAAGGGCCCAAAATCATATGTTGGGCCTAGGCCTCATATGAAGACGAGAAAAAGTCCGAGGAGAGATAAATAGTGGGAGAAGATCTCAGTCTGGAATGTGATGGACTCAGAATAAGTGGTAGGTGATCCGAGGAGGTACTTCTCCTCGGATATAATAAGTATAGTCCAGGAGTGCGTTCCAATATTGAGAATGATCTTTATGTAAGCCCCGGTTATAGGAATGTGTCCCACGGGTATAAAAGAAGGAAAGAAACTCATAAATATATAAGGAAAAGCTGCTACCACCGCATTAAATGTGCTGCACCTACTCTTCTGTCCACATTTATGTGGAGAAAACTCTTGAACAGTGGGACCTTGGCCACTGCAACTCACAGAAGACCCAAGAAGGTGCACAATGAGATGGGTACTAAAAAGAGGGCTCAGATGATCAACAAGTGTAGTATCAAGATGATCTGGAATGAACTATATAATGTGAAGATATCCTTCATAGCGAAAAAAAGGAAAAAAACAAAAAAACTGTAGACATTAAGAACTGAACTTGTATAAAATTAAGAACAGTAAATATCAAAGTTGACCTCCTCGGACTCTTGCCGAGGACAGTTTCCTGAAATTAAGATCTTTATTTCTTTCTTCCTATGATTTTAACACATCTTGTTGATAGTTCAAACTAATCTAGCCTAGCTTTTTTTTCCTACTCTCTACAAATTTATTGTTTTTGGGCCTTTTGGGCTGGTCCATCCACCTTTGGGCTGGAAAGCCAAAACTGTGTCCTTACAATTGGTGCCGTTTATGGGAAAGCTAATTGGTTAGTGTGTTAGATCTTCAATGATGGTGGGTTCAGGTCCACACCAACTGGAGTTTTTTGGGTCTCAACGGGAAGACCATCTTCGAGAGGGTCAGGAGAGAAGTGTGCATACAACCCATACTGGTGAGAGTCATTCTGGGGGTGATAGCCATGTCTCTCAAGATGAATGTGCCAAGGCCATGCAAAAAGAGGTTGATTACCTGAAGAAAAAGCTGCGTCTTGAGCGGAGAAGGCAAAGCTCCTTAGTTTTTGACCTTTCTTTTGATAGTGAGAGGGATAGTGACTATAGATGTAGGTCAAGAACGCCTCCCAGCGAAGCCTTCTCGTACGAGAAGGACCGTCGTCATGGGCGCAAGAGCAGAGATTCATCTTCGAGGGGCCTAGGAAACAATGCGATGAGTAGGGCACTCGATAGAATTTCTATGTCTCCTTTTACACGTAAAATTGAGAGTGCGAAGCTTCCTCGGCAGTTCACCCAGCCTACTTTCACCATGTATAATGGCCGTACAGACCCTGTTGAACATGTCAGCCATTTCAACCAGAGAATGGCGGTACATTCTAAGAACGAGGCTCTAATGTGCAAGGTGTTTCCGTCCAGCTTGGGGCCTGTAGCAATGAGGTGGTTTGATGGTCTGGGAGTAGGCTCCGTTGACTCTTTTAAGGAGCTCACTCAAGCCTTTGGGTCCCGTTTTATCACGTGCAGCCGAGTCCCACGGCCTTTGGATTCTCTATTATCCTTGTCCATGCGAGAAGGAGAAACCTTGAAGACCTATTCAGACAGATATTGGGAAATGTTCAACGAGATTGACGGCGATTTTGATGACGTAGCTGTCAGGACATTCAAGGTCGGCTTGCCTGCCGAACATGGCCTGAGGAGGTCTCTAACAGGGAAACCCGTTACTAGTGTGCGCCAGCTCATGGACAGGATTGACAAATACAAAAGGGTTGAAGAAGACCAGCAGCATGGAAAGGGCAAAGGTAAAGTTATCCCTTAGGAGAGGAGGGATTTCAGGTCAAACTGTTACAACAACAATTAGCCCTGGAGAGATTTTGTAGCGCAATCTAGGTCTATGGCTGCTCAGGCCGTTAACACTTTGTTCCGGGAACTAGTGCATCAAGTCCTGGAAAAAATAAAGAATGAGCCATATTTTAGATGGCCAAGCAAGATGATTGGGGATCCTTCGAAACGCAATCAAAGTCTTCACTGTCAGTATCACTGAGAAAAGGGGCATACAACTGAGGATTGTAGAACCTTGTGAGGTCATCTTTAACAACTAATTCGGGATGGCAAGTTAAAGCAATTTTTAAATCAACCTAGTGGGCAAGAGAGTCAAGCAGGGTCAGGGGTTCAAGGCGGTACATATTCGAGGACCCCTTTGGGCACCATTCACGTTATCCTTGCCACGTTAGGAAGGACAGGAACTCGTCTTTCCAGGGTGATGACGATTGCCGGATTGTCTGCCGATGCTTCTGTATATAGTCCGAAGAGGGCTAGGATGAGCGTTACACCGATTTTGAGCTTCTCGGACGAGAATAAACTTGGGACCATACAACCACATGACGATGCATTAGTAATAACCTTTAGGATTGGTGGGTTTGATGTGAAGAGGGTAATGGTGGACCAGGGTAGTTGAGCAAAGATCATGTATCCAGGTCTTTACAGAGGCCTCAATCTGAAACCGGAAGACTTGACCGTCTATGATTCACCTCTGATTTGTCATACCGAAGGGACAAATCAGACTGCCAGTTCAGGCCGGCTTGGAGGTGGTAGAGGTAGATTTTATAGTGATGGACGCTTTCTCTCCATACACTGCAATTCTGGCACGCCCCTGGCTCCATGCCTTAGGGGCCGTTTCATCTACTCTTCACCTCAAGGTAAAATATCCATCCGGGGATCGGGTTGGGGAGATTGTTAGGAGTCAACCCATGGCCAGACAATGCTTGGTGGTTGCCATTAACTACCAGCCTGGGACCGAGTCCTCGGCAAAAGTGGATAGAGGTTTATAGCAGTTAAAATCCTAGGCACCACAGCGTCATAATGTAGCCGAGGATGAGAAGTATGAAGACTTGGAGAAGGTAGTTATAGGCGATGATCCGGAGAAGTTTTTTCAAATCGGAACTCAACTGCCTCCTCAGGATAGGGAAGAGTTGCTGAGGTTTCTTGGAGAGAATATTGATTTTTTTGCTTGGAATGCCTACGAAGCTCCTAGGGTAGACCCGAGCTTTATCTGCCACCACTTAAACGTTAACCCGTCCGCTATCCCTAGAAAGCAGCAACCTCGACAATCCTCGAAAGATTACTCGGATGCCGTCAAAAAGGAGATCGCAAAACTTAAGAAGGCTGGGGCTATTAAAGAGGTGTTTTACCCTGACTGGCTGGCCAATAATGTGGTGGTAACAAAGAAGAACGGCAAGTAGTGGGTATGTGTGGATTACACAGACTTGAACAAGGCCTGCCCAAAGGACCCTTTCCCCATGCCTCGGTTCGATTAGTTGGTAGATGCAACTGTGGGACATTCTCGGATGAGTTTTTTGGATGCTTTCCAGGGTTACCACCAAATACCTCTGGCCTTGGAAGACCAAGAGAAAACAGTTTTTGTCACCCCCATTGGGAACTACCATTACAAGGTGATGCCGTTTGTACTTAAGAATGCGGGTTCTACTTATCAAAGGATGATGACACGGATGTTCGAACCACATCTGGGGAAGAGTATCGAAATCTATATTGATGATATGGTGGTCAAGAGTAAGAAGGAAGCCGAGAAAATTGGTGACCTCAGAAATATTTTTGAAGTCTTGAGAGTTCACAAGTTACGACTTAATGCTTCCAAGTGTTCCTTCGGAGTAGGGTCGGGGAAATTTCTTGGCTACATGGTTACTCATCGAGGAATTGAGGTCAATCCAAATCAAGTCAAGGCAATCAATAACTTGCAACCGCCTCGGAATCCCAAGGAGGTACAGAGATTGACAAGGATGACCGCTGCCCTGAACCGATTTATATCCCAATCGGCAGATAGGTGCAAGCCTTTTTACCAGTTACTAAACAAATGGAAGGATTTTGAGTGGACCGAGGAATGTGCCTTAGCATTCCAGCAATTAAAGGAATATTTTTCTCGGCCACCGATCATGTCCAGACTCGAGGCAGACGAGGTCTTGTTTGCTTATGTTGCAGTGGCTGCCCATACGGTAAGCTTGGTACTGATAAGAGTTGACAATGGTGTACAAAAGCTCGTGTATTATGTGAGCAAGTCATTGCATGAGGCCGAGATTCGATATTTGTCCCTGGAGAAGGCTATCCTGGCTGTGGTTCATGCCACACGTAAGCTTCCCCATTATTTTCAGTCACACATTATTGTTGTCCTGACTCAATTACCACTCAGGGCTCTGCTTCGAAGCGCTGATTACACGGGGAGGATTGCAAATTGGGGAACAAGGCTGGGGGCTTATGACATTAGGTACATGCCTCGTACCTCTGTGAAGGGTCAAATCCTGGCCGATTTTATGGCCGAGTTTGCTGAGACCCCGATAGAAGAAGATGTGAAGAAGCACAACATGGATGAAAATTCAGTTGGAGTAACCTCCATACAAGGGGCATTATCATGGAAGGTTTATGTTGATAGCGCTTTAAACCTCAAAGGATCTAGAGTGGGTCTAATTCTGATCTCCCCTGAGAAAATCACAATCGAAAAATCATTGAAACTCAGTTTCTCAGCCACGAATAATGAAATGGAATACAAAGCTCTACTAGTGGGGATGACCATGGTTCAGAAGATGGGAGGAAAGATCGTGGACGTATTCTCAGATTCGAGACTGGTGGTCGATCAAGTCCGAGGGGAATTGAAGGCTCGAGATCCTAGGATGCAGGAATATCTAAGCCAGGTTAGACATTTACAATCTGGGTTTGAATCTTTCAATTTGCTGCAAATTCTTAGAAGCAAAAATGCACATGCAGACTCGCTTACAACGTTAGCAACATCCTCGGCACAGAGTCTATCGAGAGTAATTCTTATAGAAGACCTCATTAAACCTTTCGGGTCGAGAAAAGAAGTGTCATCCGTTCATCAAATCAGGGTAGGTCCTAGTTGGATGGATCCTATCCTACAGTTCCTCAAAGATAATGTTCTACCCGACAACAAATTGGAGGTTGATAAGATATAAAGAAAGGCTCCTCGATTTTGGCTGTCCGAGGACCTGAAATTATATGAAAGATCTTTTTTCGGACCATATCTGTTGTGCATACATCCTGAAGCAGTTGAAATTCTTTTGGAAGAGCTATACGAGGGAATTTGTGGAAGCCACACAGGAGGGAGATTTTTATCCCATTGAGCTCTCACTCAAGGATACTGGTGGCCTAATATGCAGAGAAAGGCCCAGGAGTATGTGAAGAAGTGTGATTAATGGCAGAGATTTGCGCCAAATATCCATCAGCCATGAGGGGTTCTTAATCCTCTATCCAGCCCTTGGCCTCTTGCTCCGTAGAGTTTGGACATTGTAGGGCCTTTCTCCAAAGCGGCAGGAAACAAGAAGTATCTGGTGATCGGCACAGACTATTTCACTATATGGGTAAAAGCAGAACCATTGGCCAACATCCGAAATGTAGATGTAAAGAAGTTCATTTGGAAAAACATTGTCACACGATTCGGAGTCCCTCACACTCTGGTTTCGGATAATGGACTTCAATTTGACAGCAAATCTTTCAAGAGGTACTGCGGGTTGGGAATAATTAACAGGTATTCCATTCCAGCTTATCCGCAAAGGAATAGGCAGGCCGAGGCTGTAAACAAGGTCATAGTAAATGGGCTCAAAAAGAGATTGGATGATTTTAAGGGAAGATAGGTAGAGGAACCGCCACATGTTTTGTGGACATATCGGACTACACCTCGGTGGTCTACTGGAGAAACCCATTTTTCATTAACTTATGGGGCCGAGGCTGTTATTCCATTGGAAACTGGATTCCCTACGATAAGAATGAGCTCTTTCACTCTGAGTAGCAATGATGGCTTACTAGAGAAAAGCTTGGACCTGATTGAAGAACGAAGAGAAACTGCCATGGTCTAATTGGCCTATTATCAGCATAAGCTTAAGCAGGGGTATGATGCCAACGTGAAATTAAGGCCATTAGCGCCTAGAGATCTGGTGTTGAGAAAAGTGGTTGGTTCTACAAAGAACCCGGCCTGGGAAAAATTGGGACCCAATTGGGAAGGACCATATCGTATTAAATCTGTGGCAGGAATAGGTGCCTACTATCTGGAAGATTTGGATGACAGGGTTGTCCTGCTTCATTGGAATGTAAACAACCTGAGAAGGTATTATTATTAATGAGAATGTCCATTATTATATTTGTGTTCATTGCATTACGTATAATGTGTAATTATTTTTAATTTTAAGTGTCAAACAAAACCTTAGTCATGCCTAGCCCCTTGGACCACATACCTTGGGAAAATTGATACCTTTTTGTATTACTCTAAGTATTAAACAGATCCTTAACTGCGCCTGACTCTTCGGACCATCTGCTTTGAAAAAATTAATATCCCATGAGATTTTTCTAAGTATCAAACAGAACCTTGGTCATGCCTGGCTCCTCGGACCACTTACCTTGGAAAAATTGATATCTTCCTACCATTTTCCTAAGTATTAAACAGATCCTTAGCTACGTCTGGCTCCTTGGACCATCTGCTTTGGAAAAATTAATACTATATGAAATCGCACTAAGTATTAAACAGACCCTTAACTACGTCTGGTCCCTTGGACCACCTGCTTTGGAGAAATTAATACCTTAAGTAATTTATCTAAGTGTCAAACAGACCCTTAGTCATGCCTGACTCCTCGGACCACATACCTTGGGAAAATTGACATCTTCCTGTCATAACCTCTAGGTATTAAAAAGATCTTAAGCTGCATCTGGCTCCTCGGACCAACTGCTTTGGAAAAATCAATACTCTATATAATTTGTCTAAATGTCAGACATGCCCTTCATCTGGAGCATCAAACTATTTACATTGGGAAAGTTAACACTTTATTTTTCTCACATTAACTATCAACACTATACACACTCTCACAATGTTTGGCAAGAGAATGAATCGTGAATAATCCCGCAGACTAAAAACCATAGATCTTAACAGGTACTATTGGGTGTTAGCCCAAATCAAGCGTTACAAGTTATTCTATATAACGGATTTAAACCTTAACACGCGTTTAGGACAGTTCTTTTGGTTGTTGGCGTACATGCTCAATTTAATTAGATAGGCTATAGTGTAACGTAGGTATGTTTACAAAAGAATAATAACAATGAGATAAAATAAAGGAAAAATATTTTTTCATTAATAAGAAGAAACTGATATTACAATGACATAAAAAAAAATGCAACATCCTAAGTTCTAAGCCTTGGTCTTGGGCACAAGAGGATTCTCTTTCTGGCTCGACTGAGAAATAGGAGCGTCCTTGGCCTTGGGATCATCTTCCTTGGTCTTAGCCTCTGGTTCTTTTGATTTTGAGGTATCCGTCGCTTTGGGGTCAGCATTCACAATCTGGACCTCAGCATCCTTGGCCTTTGGAACATCAGGGAGCTCTGAGGAGACGGCATCTAGAATTTCACGAATGTGTGGATGGTAATATATGTTATCAGGCTGCCTTAAGGCTGAATCCATAGGGACACCTGCAGCGTTAAGAGCTTCATCCCATGTTGCACTGTTGTATTCCCTACAAGCTTCAGCCAGCTCCTTAGTGAGTTTGACTTGCGTTTCTTCAACGCTGAGCATGTAAGATGCCCGTTTCTCGGCCTCAGCTGCCTCCTTAGCCAACTGAACTGCATCCAAGGCCTTCTGCAGCTGAGCCTTCAGATCCAGCACAAACTGTCTTGAAGTGGCTGGCTCTAGTTGGGTTTGGTAGAGCAATTTGTGCTGGTCCTCGGCTTGGGCCTCGGCAGTCTTTAATCCTGCCTGAGCACTCTTTCTCTCCCGTTCCTCGACGACTAATTTGGAGAGCAACTCTTTATTCTCCACCTTCGCAGCCCCCAGGGCCTTTTCAGCGTCAAGGTGGAGGTTAATCTCGTGCCTAGCAGCATTCCAAGCCTCTTTCACCCACTCTTCGGCCATGAAAACCTCCTGGGTGACCTGCATAAGAAAAACACAACGACCCCCTCAGAATAGGACTTCATAGGCATTTAAAAAAAAAAAAGGGTTCAGCAGGAAATCCACCATAGCAAAATCCCTTTTGAGGGATAGGAAGAGGTCTCGTTGGCTCAGTTTCCTCACGGCCTCCATATCCTTGGGCAGGAGAATTGGTCGTTCCAAGGCCTCAACTACGTGTGCGCTATGACCTCTTCGGTATTCTCAAATAGAGGCATCCCAAGTAATGGCAGCACTGTCAACCTCGAGCCGAGGAGACCAAGCGTTTTGCAGAAGGCGCACGTCGGCCCTGTTGGCTTCCTCCCTACTGTCTATGGAGGAAGACTTCTTGTCCCGGGGCTCTTCGGACATTTTTCACTGTTTGTTTCCCTTTTGGTGCCCTACCTCCCCTTCCTCGAGGTTGTGGATTGGCCTCTTCTTCTTTAGGTCTGGGATGACCTTCAGACCAGGGTCAGTAGGGGGTAGAGGGGGAGGCGGGATTGTTGGAGGAATTGTGGACTTAGTAATTTCCTTTGAAGAGCCCATTTTACCCCTCGCAGCCATCAGCTCCCTCAATCCCTTGCCCTTCTAAGTGGAAGCCATTTCTTCTTCCTCCGAAACACAGTCCGAGCAGGCGATCACGTGGATAGGGATATGAACACTCGAGTGTTTATCGGTCGCGTCCTCGGTATCCGAGATGTGAACCGATACAGGTGCTGGATCTTTTTCTTCGAATCGAAATCGATCTATCTCCTCTTCTAACGATAGACGTGATGAGGCGATTTCCTCCTCGGCTGCCTCTACCACTCTGGATGGAACTTGTTGTAGAGGAACTGCAGGTAATGGAACGTTCTGAGGGATTGGCAGCACAACCGAAGGAAGATCGTGTGGAGCGAGGAAATTTGGTCTCGACATGTCAATCTTATTGATCCGAGAATCACCGGCCCTTATGCTGTTGCCAATTTCTTGGAATGACCTCGAGATGGGTTCGAAGTCCAAGATCTTATGGACAGTGCGTAGTTGCCCGTCATCGTTCACAAAAATCTCTGACCAGAGCAGATAATTAAGGGCTGGGACGTTAGTGTGGCTGAGCCGAGGAGCTACTATGTTTTTATCTGCAAAACCACCAAGAAGCAGACATAGTTAGAAAATCAAGGGGCATCATTAAAAGACAATAAAAATAGAAAGGAAATGACGGTATGACTAGAGCTAAAGAATCTAAGATTCTAACTAAAGAGCCTAACTCAAAGGTATCCCACCCTCCTCCTTGACAGTGCAGTGAACGCCGTCATGCCACGCTCCAGAGGCTATTAGGTAGTCGTCTTTCATGTTTTTATTAGATCTAGGAAGGCAAGAAATGAGCCTAACAATAGGCGATTGGGACTTGAGGTAACACCCACTGTTGGTTTGTGAGTGGCCCTCGTACAGGTGTACCACGTCGTACCAAGTGAGCCTCAGACCTAGATGCTTATTTAGAGCATTGATACTACCTAGAATCATAAAAACATTAGGTGCGCACTGATGAAGGCATAGCCTATGATGAAAAAGGTAATCACGGGTTATCCTACCCATAGGGAGCGTCATTCCTCCCTCTATGAAGGCTATTACAAGAATGACAACTTACCCTTCTTTTCTGTCAAAATCCATTCGGTCTGGATGACAATATCACAGACCTACTTCCTGGGGAATTTGGTATTTATCCTTAAAAATTTCTATTTTTAAAGGGGAATCCATTAAATCCGTAAACCTACCCATATGGACTAGTTAAGGGGAAGTAATTTAATCAACTAGCTAAGAAATACGATCTACAAGGCCGAGGGGTTTGGCTGAGGAGAAAATTAACTACAGAAAACAAACTTTCGTTTCAACGCTTACGAGAAACAGGAATATTAACCTTCAGACTCTTAAAAGGATAAGGCAGTTTTTGTTGAAAAGAAAAAGTGGCTTAAGAAGTTGGGGTACTTAGAAAATCTTAAAAAGGGGGTATTTGGAGTTTCTTGAGAACTTGAAGATTTGAAAAATGGGGAGAAATGATTTCCCTGGAGGTCTATTTATAGGGAATGTAATAGAGTGGGAGTTATCCCGCTCAAAATTCAAGATAAAATGCTCACCGTTTGATTTGTTTCTCACCGCCAGATGGAAGAGACATAGCGTCGCCTAGAGTAATTAATGACGCTTTGCGGATTTCGAAGCACCAATTACAATCGTGGGACCATGCAAGACGATAGATTGGCACCTGCAAACCAAAGAAATAAATGGGTTCATCCCTTGGGAATTAAAATCCCACTTTTTCTCCTCGAAAAAAGGGAAAAATCAGGATTTTGAGGGGCTATTGTAGGGACAAGGGCCCAAAATCATATGTTGGGCCTGGGCCTTATCTGAAGACGAGGAAAAGTCCGAGGAGAGATAAATAATGGGAGAAGATCCCAATCTGAAATGTGATGGACTCAGAATAAGTGGCAGGTGATCCGAGGAGATACTCCTCCTCGGATATAATAAGTATAGTTCGGGAGTGCGTTCCAATATTGAGAATGATCTTTATGTAAGCCCCGGTTATAAGAATGTGTCCCACGGGTATATAAGAAGGAAAGAAACCCATAAATATATGAGGAAAAGCTGCTACCACTGCATTAAATGTGCTGCACCTACTTTTCTGTCCACATTTATGTGAAGAAGACCCCTGAACAGTGGGACCTTGGCCACCGCAACCCACAGAAGACCCAAGAAGGTGCACGATGGGATGGGCACTAAAAGGAAGGCTCAAATGATCAACAAGTGTAGGATCAAGATGATCTATAAGTGTAGGATCAAGATGATCTGAAAGGAACTATATAATGTGAAGATATCTTTCATAGCAAAAAAAAGGAAAAAAAACAAAAAGACTGTAGACATTAAGAACTGAACTTGTATAAAATTAAGAACAGTAAATATCAAAGTTGACCTCCTCGGACTCTTGCCGAGGACAGTTTCCTGAAATTAAGATCTTTATTTCTTTCTTCCTGTGATCTTAACCCATCTTGTTAATAGTTCAACTAATCTAGCCCAGCTTTCTTTTCCTACTCTCTACAAATTTATTGTTTTTGGGCCTTTTAGGCTGGTCCATCCACCTTTGGGCTGGAAAGCCAAAATCTGTGTCCTTACACTATCCATTAATAATATAAACGTGTGTCTACTATTTACTTTTTTTTTTTTTTGGTGGAGAAACTGTCTACGATTTACTTGATAATGAAAAAATAATTGTTAAAAGTTATTTAGGCGCAGTAGATTTTAATACATAAAAGACAAAATTTTGAAAAAATAGCATTTATTTAGGGCATATTTGGCCTCTAGCATGATTATAGAAACAAATTCGTTAGTAAGCAAGGTTTTCAAACTATTTAGCCTTAAAGACTCAAGTTCCAAGCTGATGTGAATAACTAATCTATGTGGAACTCGAGTCTTAGAGGTTCGAGTTCCATACAACGTACAAGCGTAGGAGAAGAAAAAGAAGAAAGGAAGAAAGAAAAACCCAAAAGAAGAAGACACATGACATGCACGAACCCAGTCTTCGTCAAGCGCATCTTGATCATTGATCTACAGTACAATTCATGATCTTCATCATCGCACACGATCTAAACCAATTACACACACACGCACACTCATAAAGATGTGAATGATTTGATGGAAAAAGCTATGGAAGAAAGATGAAATTGATTGTGATATGAGAGGTTACAGATGGTTTTGTTTGGTTTTTCTTTTTCTTACACTGTCTTTTGACTTAAAGTCCTTAGCAAAGTTAGTGATCATTGACTTTGCAAATACCCACTTGATGGACTTGACCCTTTAAGCCCAGTAATCACTAAGCTTCTATTATTATTTCTATACACGCTTTAAGGAACTTGAGTTCCACGTGATACTGTTTCATGTTAGTTATGTGGTAACACTGGAACTCGAGTCCACATGATACTGTTCCATGTTAGTTGTGTGGTAACACTGGAACTTGAGTCTTAAATGGTCGAGTTTTGTCACGAAACTCGAGTCTTAAAAATTCAAGATGTTATTTCCCCAAATAGTTTTAGAGAGGTGACAACTTACAAAATTGTTATAAAATTAAGGCTAAATGCAAAAAAAGAAAGAAAGAAAAAAAGTATATTTATTTACAGAGAAAATTGGCATATAACACCCATTTTCAAATATATTTGTTAGTTAGCATCGTTTTCAAACTAATTAGCAAACTAACATCTCGAGTTACTTAGACTCGATTTCACTATAGCAACTCGAGTCTCACCAACTTAAGTTCCATGTGAACTCAACTCTTTAACACTCGATTTCTTAAAAACAAAAACAGAAACACGAAGATCAAAATAGAAACCACAACACCTAGAGAGATCAAAAATAGAATCACGAAGCAACAAACCCAGTGAGATCAAAACAGTAACACAAAGCAACAAACCCAAGCTCTAGGCGGTGGCTCGAACTGAACCCAGGCAGCGATTGAGATCGGGATGAAGTGGTGGTGTGTTTGTTGGGTTTGGTTTTCCAGGTTCCGATTGGCGTGTTTGTTGGTTTTGGTTTTGCAGGTTTCGATCGGTGCATTTACTGGGTTTGGGTTTGGTCTTGCTGGTGAAGACCAGTGAATGATTTGAAGGTGAGACCTAGAAGGATGCTATACAGTCCTGTGAGAAATTGAAGGTGAGAGTGAGCCTCCAGCTCACGCATGAGGACCTAAAGTTGTTCATGAATTTTGTTTTTTTAGTTTTGTTTTGAGGAACTTGAGTTTTTAATACTCAATTTCCACATGGAAATTGAGTTTCCAATTGAACTCGAGTTTAATAGACTCGAGATGTTAGTTTGCTAATAAGTTTGGAAACGTGCTAACTAAGACATATGTTTGAAAATAGGTATTATATGTAATATTCTCCATTTATTTATACGTGAAAGGGACATTTGGTTCGCTGTAATGTAGTTCACATTACAATGACATGATATTAAAGTTTTTAGTTTATTTTATTTATTCTAACGTTACTATAAGATTACATTAATGTAAAATTATAGTAATTTAATATCGGGTAATTCTACCGTACCCCCCTTATTTTTTGGGGGGTACGGTACCCACTAGTAGGCAACTTGCTATACTAGGTTACCAAAACATCACATTTGATGGTACCATCCTCACATTGTGTAGTACTAACATCACATGTGACTGTACTTTTGTCACATTCGATAGTTCCCTTATTTTTTCTTACATTTGATAGTACCATTCTCACATTGTGTAGTACTAACATCATATGTGACTGTACTTTTGTCATATTCGGTAGTTCCCTTATTTTTTCTCACATTTGATGGTATTATCCTCACATTGTGTAGTACTAACATTACATGTGACTGTACTTTTGTCACATTTGATAGTTCCCTTATTTTTTCTCACATTTGATGGTACCATCTTCACATTGTGCAGTACCAACATCACATGTGACTGTACTTTTATCACATTTCGTAGTTCCCTTATTTTTTTCCCCACATTTAATGGTTCCACCTTCTCATTATGGAGTACCAATATCACATGTGACTGTACTTTTGTCACATTCAATGGTCCTTTTATTTTTTTCCCACATTTGATGGTACTATCTACACATTACGCAGTACCAACATCACATGTGACAATACTTTTGTCACATTCAGTGGTTCCCTTTATATTTTCTCACATTTTATAATATCATCTTCACATTCGGTGGTTCCTTTATTTTTTTCCCACATTTGATAATACTATCCTCACATTACGCAGTATCAACATCACATGTGACTGTACTTTTGTCACAATCAGTGGTTTCCTTTATTTTTCTCACATTTGATAGTACCATCATCACATTAAGTAGTACTAACATCACATGTGACTGTACTTTTGTCACATTCGGTGGATCCATTATTTTTTCTCACATTTGATAGTATTATTCTTATGTGTGATAGTACTCTTGTCACATTCAGTGGTTCCCTTATTTTTTTCTCACATTTGATTGTATCATCTTCACATTGCGCAGTACTATCATCAGATATGATTGTACTTTTGTCACATTCAGTGGATCCTTTATTTTTTCTCACATTTGATAATATCATCCTCATGTGTAACTGTACTCTTGTCACATTCAGTGGTTCCCTTATTATTTTCTCACATTTGATGGTACCATCCTCACATTGCACAGCACCAACATCACATGTGACTGTACTTTTGTCTCATTCGGTGATTCTTTTATTTTTTTTTTCTCATATTTGATGGTACGTGTGACTGTACTTTTGTCTTATTCAGTGGTTCCTTTGTTTTTTTCTCACATTTGATGACAACATCCTCATGTTGCGTAGTACCAGCATTGCATGTGACTATACTTTTTGTCATATTCGATGATTCCTTTATTTTTATACTCACATTTGATGGTACCATCCTCACATTGTGCAGTACCAACATCACATGTGACTGTACTTTTGTCACATTCGGTAGTTTCCTAATTTTTTTCCTACATTTGATGGTACTACTTTCTCATTATGCATTACCAACATCATATGTGACTGTACTTTTGTCACATTCATTGGTTTTTTTTTTCTCACATTTGATGGTACTATCTACACATTGTGCAATATCAACATCACTTGTGATTGTATTTTTTGTCACATTCGGTAGTTCCTTATTTTTTTCTCATGTTTGATGGTATCATCCTCACATTACGCAGTACCAACATCACATATGACTGTACTTTTGTCACATTTTGTGATTCTTTTATTTTTCTCTCACATTTGATGGTATCATCCTCACATTACGTAGTACCAACATCATATATGACTGTACTTTTGTCACATTCGGTGCTTCCTTTATGTTTTCTCACATTTGATGATATCATCTTCACATTGTGCAGTACCAACATCACATGTGACTATACTTTTGTGACATTCGGTGGATCCTTTATTTTTTCTCACATTTGATAGTATCATCCTCACGTGTGACTATACTCTTGTCACATTCAGTGGTTCCCTTATTTTTTTTTCTCACATTTAATGGTACCATCTTCACATTACGCATAACCAACATCACATGCAACTGTATTTTTGTCACATTCGGTGGATCCTTTATTTTTTTCTCATATTTGATGGTATCATTCCCACATTGCGCAGTACGAATATCACATGTGATTGTACTTAAAAAATGACCAAAAATACCCCCTTAAAACTTAAAAACAACCAAAATTACCCCCAAAACTCTCTAAAATTACCAGAATATGTTGTATTTGTTGTATACTTATTGAAACTTAAAAGATGACAAGTTATCTAAAAAAGCTATCTAGCATGTACGGTTTTCAATAAGTTTGGTGTGAGCTCATAATTTCAAAATAATTTAATGTAAAAGTTCAATGTTACATTGATGGTTTCCCTTTCTTCTTCTTGTTTTTTTAAAGGCTAAATGAAATTACTAAGATAGTTAGTTTTAAATGAAACTTCAATACTAAACTTTTCAATTAATTAAAAATTATCTTTCAGTTAACCCTATTAATAAGTTTTTTAAAATATCTAATAAAAGTTTGATTATTTACTTCTACTAATTTTTTTAAAATTTTTTTTTTCACACTTTTACTTCTACTAACTCCATCAACAACTTTTTACACCCCTAATATTTAATGTAATAGACAAAAGTTTTTTGAAGCCAACATTAAATCCCATGTTCACAACCACTGAATTTGCCAATTTGAACTCCAATCAGACTTGCACTGCACAAAAAGAAATTTCAATGTTCAAATAGATACATGTTTGTTAAGCACTAAGATTATACCATCTTCAACAAAATTGTTGGGAATAACAATTTTTCACTAGTAATGGTTTCAATGACACTTCTTTTGCATCCATATCATCTTATAAAACCAGATCAAATAACTTTGCATGTTTTGATGTACGATTTTTTTGCCATTTAACATGATTTTTGAAACAATTTTTTTAGTTGGCATGTTTTTGAAGCATATTTGTAAACTAGCATTTAGAGTTGAGTCTTAAAGACTCGAGATTGCTTAAGGAACTCAAGCCTTCAATGAAATGGAATTTGATGACTTCAATTATATCTGTCACCACAAGGGCATACATTCTTTGCTCAAATATGCATTCCTACAAAATGGAAAGTGAGTTCCTACTCCTTTGGGATGATTCTTTGAAGTTGGTAGAATATACCTAATCAACTTCCCACATTACACAATTTCTACAATAAAAATAAAATAGCCTACAATGTCACATCTTACAACCGCCAATGACACATAACCCTGTGCATCAAAATCAGGCACCAAGACATTTTATTCCTCAATTTGCATTCCATTGGAACAAACTTAACTAATTTCCTCTAATTTAACCATATATATACAAATAGAACTACGGCAAGCATGTAGTAATCACAAGACATTATAAATTATAACATTGAGAGGAAATAAATAAAAATAAATAAAAAAAACGGACAGAGTAAACTAATAATGCAAACCTAAAAGAAAAAAACAATTGGTTGGATTTGTTGCTCATACAAAAGTTTGATGATTGTTTTGGCATGGAAAATTGTTTTGGACCTATAATTAGGCCAGGTGCTAATGAATAACCAGCATTAGTAATTTAGTAATCTCTTGAGAACTTTGTAAACATTATGTCAAAAGAGAAACAAAGCAAGTGACTTAAGGATATAATTTAAAATAATCATAATGGGACTAAATCCTTTCTACCATACTTCCATTTGTGGATTGAGGAAGGGTGCTTGCCAATGGTAATATAGTGGATGCTGATATGACAAGGAATGAACCAAATTTAATGGCTGGGAACTTGAACTCTGCACGTTAAAGAAAAAAGAATATTAATGTAGCCACTACATGAACAACTAACTATATAGGCAAGAGGAAGGGTATTTAGGGATGGCTAAAGCAAAACCTAGTTGCCAAGAACAGTATTTGGGGTAGACGACTGGTTACTTCCACCTTTTTCTTTCTTTGAATTTTTCTCATGACAACTCTTGATCTGATGTTTACCACCAGGAGCATGATCCTTTTTCTTCAGCCTATTTAAACTAGGTTGTTCGAATTATCTCCAATAATTAATTCATTATTGCCATCTTTATCTTTAAGTACATTTGCATCTTCAATATCCTTTGCATCGAATAAAGGAATGAAGGGTTCTTAGCTTGTTGCTTCTTAAAATAAATCAGCAAGCCTCCTGCATTTCCCAATGTCATAGCATTTCTCCTCCTTGAACACAACTAGTTGTTATAATCTAATAAAAGATAACCCAAATTTTCTTGACCCTCTACTTGACTACTCATAAAGTTTCTGTTGAATCCCATACTTATAGGCCATATCCACTTCAATGGCTTGGGTAGCAATTACTTTTCGTTGTGAGGGCAACATGTGACCTTGTTCATGAGGTACAAGATCATGATTATGCTCCTTTTTAAAAGCCCACAAAGGTAGAACTGTTGGGTGACTTTGCTTAAAAACAAAAACTTAAGTTTGACTCTTCAGGACTTTGAAAGTATTTGATTTGCGGGCTATTACATTTGTGTGTAGGGATAAATGTACAAACTATAAAGGTGGGCATCTTTCAAATTTGCTTAAGAGCAAGTTGAACTGTATGCTTAATTTGTAATTGTGTATGGCATATGCAAGCTAAAACATAGTTGTCACATTGTCATAGAAAGAAGCATTAAATTTTTTGATAGGTAGAAAGAAGAACTTGATTTATATTTTAGATTTGCTTATCTCTCATATTAGAAGTTCTTAATCTATTGAATTGAGCCCCAAGTTATTATAAAGACTCATCATTGTATGTAATTTATAACTTGAATATTTAATATTTCATAGATTACAGTACAAGATGTTGAAACCACATATATGAGAGGAAAACAAAAGATAGGATGGATAGACAAGATAACTAGCAAGCGTGCAAATCCAAAATTAGAAACTTGGAACTATAATGCTTTAAGTTGATGATACTTACATATTTGGCACCGAAATACGAAACCGGTACAAGAGGAATGAGACCAATTTGTCATAACAATTACCTTTCAAGTCTTTCTCCTTGAGACATGGTTTCTAGGAACAAAATTTTCAACAAGCTCGATGAAGGAACAGGTAGTGAGGGCATACGAGGAAATTGAAAGGCGAAATATCCAAACCAAATTAACCCAAAAATTAAAACTAAGTGCACAGATTTTACACAAAACCCAGAATATGTAATACCGAATCAAATCTAACCAAAAGTCAAACCCAAAAAAAAAGAAAAAAAAAAGAAACACAGTTTCTCAATTGCCCATAAAAATTCTTACCGATAGCAATGGCGGAAGGTTTGTGGTGGCGGCTGCTGTATAGTAGTGATAGGCTGATAGCTGTGGTATATCGCCTCTCAAGGTTCTCGTTCAGCAGACTTGAAACCTCTTCGTTTTTTTTTTTTTTTTTTGGTTTTTATACTCTAACCAGATTAGCCGGCGGTAACTGATAACCATACTAAAATTAATTAACGACCAAGATTTAAAAAAAGTAATACGAAAGATTAAGATTTGAGAAGGGACCGTACCCCAAAAAAAGAGAGGGGGTACGGTAGAATGAACTTTAATATCATGACACATAACTTCGCGACAAACCAAACAACTCAAAAAGGATTTTACCAAAAAAAAAAAAAAAAACGCCATTGAAAAGGCACGGACAAACAGGGGCAAAGGGGAGAAAACGCTAAAATATGTGAGGGTAGATTCGGAAGAGGAAGAAGAAGAAAAAAAAAACGAAGAAGAAGGAAGAAGATCGGCGTGAGAGAGTGAGACTTGGAGAAGGAGAGAGATCGAGAGGAGATCAGCGTTTCAGGTTTGAATTTTTACATTTTTTTTTCTTCTCCTGTCGCCGTGTCCGATTATTTTTTTTAAAAAAGGGAAGGACACGCTTGCTGCCGTGTCCCACGCGTACGCATACGACACGGGCACGACAGGCAAATTGCCGTGTCCGTGCTTTCCAGTTATCATCTATCTTCGTCAATGTCAAAAAAGTCTTTTACTTTTCACTTCACGGATAAACCCTTTTACCCAAAACAAACTCTAAACTCCAGGTCGCTTGTTTCACCTCTCCAGCTCCGTTTAAGGTAAAAGGTCTATCCATTACTTCTCTCTCCGATAGGTCTTGTTCCTGGGGTCTCACAATTTTTTTTTTTTTTTTTTAAATTTTATAAGTAGACTTCAAAGAATCACTTTACTTTTTGTTCATTATTTATATTAAAAAAAAAAAAAAATCTATTTTACCTATCATGCGTTTAAAATTTAAAGCAGGAAATGTGGAAACTGAAAGTGGTTACTGCTCTTATTTTTCAATTTTGCTGAAATTCTGTCCTCTTTTAATTTTGCAGAGATGCTGTTATTATCATTGTTATTATAATTGAGATATGCAGAAATTGGGTGATTTTAAGCTACCCCACTTCTTCAATTACCCTCCATACTTCACGTAAATCTTCTTCTTCTCTCTCTCTCTCTCTCTTTCTATATTTACTAATTATTTTGTGACATATCTTTTCAACATTGTGTAATTGAATCTTATTTTTATCATTTGGAAATTGTGATTCATTCTATAACATACCTTGGGTGTATGGTTTGTCAGCTTGCAGCCTGTAAGGGACACCCGCGAGAAGCAGGTACAACTTTGGAAGGATCTTATTCTTGACTACTGTAGAACACAAAAGATATTTGTGATTGGACTGGAAGAAGATTTTGCGCTTTTTTCAAATCCTGTGATTGAAAGTAAGTCCTTTGTTTTTGTTAGTTTCTAATTTGGTCATTGAAATTGGCAGAATGCCCTTCATTCTAGTGGATGGACTTGTTAGCTGTGCTTCAGCTGTATTATTGTTCATTATTACTCAAGAAATTGCACTTCATTCATAAAAGTTTAAAAATTTTGGTGTTCTGGTGTATTTGGGGTTGGAGCAGATCAGTTGTTCTCCATTTTGGAGGTTTTCTTCTCAACTCTTTTTTTCCCACCCAGCAATAATTAATAAGTTACTAAGGGGTGTTCCAAATTGAAGATGACATCAAATTGGGGATATCTTCTTCTGGGGCTTTTGATTGTTTAGTGAAATTTTGCTGATTTACTCATTTATGTCTGTTTGGGAATAACTTATTTAGCTGATACTGATAATTGTTTGCTGAAAGTACTATAGATAAAGGTAAAATAGTCCAGTAGGACTTATGAATAATACCAAAAAGTGCAGTGAGACTCATGAATAGTAGCAAAAATAAGCTGAATGGTAAAATAAGCTGGCAAAATTAATTAATGACAAACGCACACTACTATGCATTTAATTATTCAAGAATTGGGAAGGCTAGAATAAAATCATCTTAGTTATCTTAAAATATTATGAAAAGGAAAATTAGGAGATCTTAAATATACTTTTAATTTGTATGGCCTTGCTTGAAGGTAAAACTTAGAAGGAATCAAGGTGGCTAACCGGCTATCTCCATAATCTGTTCTTGACCAGCCGAATAGATATTGCTGGGGACAAAGCATCATTGGGGATATTAATTGAAATATTGGAATACAAGTTGAACTGTTTCCTCTTTTTTGACTATATTTTGTTGCAGGTAGTAGTTTTTCAAATTTATTTGGACAATAATGGTTCTGAATGTCTATCATGTTGTATATAGCAAAAAATTTCCTGAGCTCATGCCATGAATAATTATATGTTATTGGGAAGAGGATTATTAACAAAGTTGCCACCCCTGTGCAGACCCCCAAAAATCTGTGGCATTTTTTCTGCAGTATGTTTTGCATAGTGTAATCCTTTTTTTATATTTACTATTCGTTTGTGATAGTGTAGGATCTCTAAGTCACGAAGCCAGGGAAGCATTCCTCTCAGCATTAGTTTCAGAAGGTTCGATATGGTCTAGATGGCATTTTTTCTTTTGGTGCACTGTAAAAGCCTGCCCGGCTACATTTATAACTTGTGTAGGTTGTTGAACAATTGCCATTCTGATGTTACAGGACGTGCAGAGTGGTTGGATAAAGGACATAGGAAATGTCTAATTCTCTGGCACCGTGTTCAAGATTGGGCTGACATTATCTTCCGCTTTGTGAGTTATAAGTGTAATTTTGATGATAAAATTTCACATCATTAGTTAGTAATTACTTATCAATTCTTTTGATTTTATTTTTCATGCATATTTGATTAGGTTAAAGATAATGGGTTGGAGGACAGTGTTATGACAGTCGAGGAAATACGTTCAGGGATTGAATCTCGAGGGACAGGTAAACTTTGATTGCATATAGTGTAGACCAAGTAATTTTGTAAAAGATAGCAGAAACTAACTGTTTCATGATTGTATTGCTGTTGCTACTAAGTATTGCATATATTAGGAGATTTTTGGGGGAGTGAGGGAGATAATTTTGTTTCTTCCATTTTTCTAATTAATTTTTTACATGGAAGAAAATTTAAAGTGACGAAGGAAAATGTTTTCCTTCATTTCAGAAGATTAAAAAAGAAATCTGATTTTCCTGGGATGAGTTGTTAGATAGTGTTTTTTTGAGGTCTGCCCAGGGGCAAGGTCCAACTGTTTACCCATGACCAACGTTCTTTTGCCTCAATGCAAATAGCATGGGCCTTATAAAAGAAAGGTCAGTAAATGGATGGGGTTTTTTCACTGAGGTTTGTCCCAAAAACATCTTCAAAGTGTTAGTGCTCATCCAATTTTTTTTTTTCAAAAAATAATATCTCCTCTCTCTCTGTTGGTTCTTGTCTTGATTTGACTTCTTTTAATACTCAGTTATGTTACTTGATGCATCGTGGATAGTTGCTACTCAGATGATTTCTTCATTAAATTTTTACCATTGTGCACAATTTTTCCTGTAGTACTTTCTCAGTTAACTCATACAAATTCTTTTCCTCAAAAAAAAAAAAAAAAAAAACTCATACAAATTCTCTTTTATACTCAATTACTAGGATTTCCATATGTTTGTGCATCATATTTTACATATTGCATTAAGGTCATGCCTATTTATATTTCACCGAGGGCCGACTGTGGCTCTTCACTGCATTCTTGATAATATCTTTTGCCTGTTATAGTATTTATGTAATTTAATTTAAGATGAACAAACAATTTAACATGGTCATTTTCGATGCTCATTGTTGTCATTTCTGTCAAGTACTGTTTTGCCTTTTGTGAACAACATTCAGTGCTCGAGTAGTCTAATTGCTTCTGGTTTGGTGTGGGTCTTAAAATGTTGTATTTTAAAATGTTGGAACTCTCTCTCTCTCTCTCTCTCTCTCATTTGTGCATGCACACTTAAAAAAAAAACTTTTGTTGACTCGTGATTTTGTATTAATTTTGGATGATTTTGGATGAAAGTTTATACACTTTGTGACTAGAATCTCTCTCTTCATCTGTGAATACTTTAGAGCTTCACGGGATTGACCGGACAATACTAATGCGAGCTTTGAGAGTACTAGAACAAAAGGGGAAGCTTGCTATATTCAAGGGAACCTCGGCTGATGATGAAGGCGTGAAATTCTCCATGTAATACCTTCAGTTTGCTTTCTTTCTACAGAATCATATATAATCAGGCAATGCTGGCTGTTGCTGCTGGTCTGTTTAAATGTTATTGTTGGTCTCATTGAGTTTCTTCGAATCTGTTTTGGGTCTTTGTCAGTTGGTGGAGACTAGCACCTGATGTATTGGTTGCATTAAATTTAACCTTGTCAAAGAATAAATTTATGTCTTCCTTTTTATTAGAAGAGAGCCCTATCACAAACCCTTTTTTTAATGACAGGGAAACTTTCTAAAGAAGAGTCATTTGGATTCTCCTTTAGCTAGTAAAACCTATCAGCAATTGAGCCTACTACCATAACCAATTGCTAGGTAATTCAAGGACATTCACTTCTGACAGGGTAAGTAGTTTATGCTCGTGCCTAGGAGCAAGAGACCCATCTCAAACTCAAACGCGAGGATGACAATGGGTGCTTTAGAGTTAAGGGCCCGTTTGATACGTTTGTTTAAACAACAGTTTTCAGTTTTTTTAGAAATATGTGTGGGTGAAAAAGTATGTAAAAATGTGTGTAATGTTGTTTAAAAATTGAAAACATGTGTTTAAACATATGTACTAAAACACTTGAAAGCATTTCTACATGTAGTTTGTGGTGGTTCTTAAAATAAAGATTCACCTAGTGTGTCCTAGACTCTTGTGCATATATTATTTCGTGGCTCATTCAGGAACTAGTTAATTCTAGACTTTGTTTTTTTGTTCTTAATTTGTGAGTTACGTGTGCATTGGGTTTTAAAATTATGATTCATCCTTTTATTCTTGGGAAAGATCATTTGTATTGAAGCTCATTAAGAAGTATAGGTTTAATGTAAAACTGATAGAGGCTTAAGAGCTTGGTTTTTCTCAATATTGATACGATCTACAATGTCTTCGTTCTTATGTGAATATGGGGAGGATTTGTTGAGGGGGAAGAGTATGATACGAAGAGGTGGCTTCATCTTCTTCCCTAAAAATATGCCTAATTAATTTATATAAACCAGCAAGAATCAGCCCTGAGAGCAATACAATTTACAACACTCCAAATGCCATGTCCACCAAAACACAAGCGATGACACATGTTCACTTGTTCAGAAACCAAATGCCTTAAAAGCCCCTTGGATCAGTAAACTATAAAAATGCGTCAGCTCAAATTGCTGCCGGTATTGGACTCAGGATTGAGGGACACAGACACAGTAGGATTTCAATTAAGGTGTGCTGAAATATGAACCCTCTTTTTTTTCCTTATTTTTTTTTCGTGAATTGAACCCTCTGTTTTAATCCCATGACAATCCAAATTTGCATTCATTTAGTATTGACAAATTATCAACAAATAAAAATATACAAAATAATTATTTCTTAATACCTTATAATTCAATTATCTTTCAAAATGGAATTCGGCATAATAATCTCCAAATCATATATAATTGAGTTTGTACTAAATGTTGTAGCAATTTTCTTTTCAATGTATAAATTAAAGAGTGTTAAAAAAAATCATATTTCAATTGAATCATTTAATTTTTTCGTTTGAAAAAAGTAAAATATTATAGGTGACTTACCCATATTGTATATAAAGTAAGTGTCATTATTGAGTATGTGGGTGTGTGCATTTTTTTTTGCTAGGCCTAATTCCATTTTTTGGCTATTTTCATGAGTAATAAATGCATAAATCTCACTAGACAATCACATAAACTTCAAATTAGAACGAATGTAAATTATTGACATTTAAAAATAAAGTCTCCAAACACGTGTAGCGCGTGCAATGAGGTTAATATAAATTATTATTATTATTTAAACTGTCAGAATATATCTAAAAAAATTACATCAAGCCTTAAAGTGGAAAAAAATCTTATATGCGCCGATCTCACGAGACCCATGACCATGTTCCACTGACATGTGGGTTAAAGTAGAAAAAGTCTTGTATTAGTCGGTCTCAAAAAACCAATATATATAGGAGATACTTTCTCCTGATAAATGTGATGAGCAAACAACAAGAAGCCTTAAAATAATGCATCTATTATGATAGGGATATGGAAAATATGTTAATAACAGTGATCGATCTAGCACAAATATTCACTCCAAACGTTTTTTTTTTTAATTTAAAAAAAAATAGTTTTATAGAAAAAGGAATTGCCCTACAAAATCTGACACTGTTCAAGCAAAAGCACAAGGTTATTGTGAATTTTTCTGCAAAGCACGTGTAACAACGGCACTTTTTTCTACTTTCGTAGCTTCTATATTATTTATTTTAATGTTTTCTTTCCTCTAAGTAATCATGATGCAGTTTAATGAGTTTAGGTTTTTTTTTTTTTTTTTTTGACAAATAAGAATATCCAGACCTGAGTATCTGATTGTTCACTTGGGATATATGCAGTCCCTATTTACACACCAGATTATTACAGGAGAATCCTTTGGAGTATTTTATTACCAAAAATTGATTGGTGCCTTAGTCTGATGAAAAAAAACTATCATCGAGAGTAGAGATGGCCATGGGTAGGGTATGGATCAGGTATACCCATACCCTACCCGAAAAGTTTGCCCATGAATACCCGAATATTAATACCCATTAGTATCCATACCCAAATCTTACTCAAATATATTATCCATAGATATCCATACCCTACCCAGAACCCATTTTTTTTTTTTTTAAATCCAAAGCATTTTAACGTAAAAACTAACCAATCTTAAAAAAGAAAAAAAAAACTAATCAATAAAAAATTTAAAAAAAAAATTATATGTTAGTTTGTTTCTTTTTTTTTTTATTTTTTTTTTATTTTAAGATAGAGATAGAAATTTTATTAGATGTAGGATAAGAAGGCCATCATAGCTCTATTGCTGAGAGAGAGAGAGAGAGAACAAAAGCCAGAGAGTTGAGAGAGAGAGAGAACAACATTGCCATGGCAACCTTCACTACCGTTAAAGCTAAAGCTAAAGCCACGCTATTGTCACCTAAGGCTTCCGACGACGACGATGACGACAACAGTCTTCCCCTCCCGCCACGTGGCGCCCATCAGAGCCTTCCAGCACAGCGACATCGACGGCTTCACTAAGCGCATGGTCTCTGGCGAGGCTTTGAAGGACGCGTGGCGTAGCGCCAACGATGGCTTCGAGCAGTTTCTTTACAAAGCTAAGAAGGCTGTCGAGCAAGTCGACCACCGCTTCTTTGTCTCTCGCCGCCTCAGCTCCGTTGCTCACTCCGCCGCTAACTGCGCCCGCGAAATCGATAGGGAGTTCGAGATTGGAGTGCGCTGGTGCACTTTCTCGCTCAACTTCCCTTTTACCCCACTTCTTTTTTTCAGAACTTTCGCACATGAGAGAGGTTTAGGTTTTTTTTTTTTTTTTTTAAATACGGGTCGGGTTTGGATAATATCCATACCCTACCCGAACAATTCGGGTATTATCCATACCCTATCCGATTAAGTTCTACCCGTGAAGAACCGGGTATTAACCGGAACATTTGGATCGGGTAGGGTTGGATATCCATTACCCAATGGGTATGGCCATCTCTAATCGGGAACGGATGCTATAGGTTGAAACTCTCTAAAATTTTTTTTTGAATTCTTATCATTTTGAATTCTTAAAAGATGACTTTTTTTTTAATGAAGTGTTAGACCCACTGCAAGTGAGGGTCTAGAATACAGTGGACGCATCTTGCAAGATTAGAACACCATGTGGCTTTGGCTCATTGCCTTAAGATTTAAGAATACCATGTGGTTGTGTTTTATAAATAAACATTTGCTATTTATTATCTTTGTTGGAACAAAAAAAATAACATTGGCTATTTACCGTTCATATATATGGATTCCTTAACGCCATCCAAACGGATGTGGGAGACATCAGACGTGTTTATATGAAAAAAAATTTTAAGTTAATGCCATCCATCCAAATGGATGTGGGAGACGTGTTTATATGAAAATAAAAATTAAGTTATTTATGCAATTTTGTAAGTATTTGAAAAAAAGATGACATTTTCCTCAAAAAAAAAAAAAAAAAAAGGAAAAAAGATGACATTTGTAAATGATAGTTATTTACTACTAAATTAAACAAGCCCCTCCCTTGATTTGTGGGGTAATTACTAGCTGGAAATAACTACAATCCATTACCTACAAATAGAAGATTTGATTCTATAAAAAAAAGCTCTCCAACATCATCCAACATTAATGTAGACAAATCAAAAATTTCATACCTCTATCAAGAAGAATTTGGTTTTCAACAAATGCTGGCATCTCAGATCCAAGTGTTCCAACTCAATCAGGAGTTAATAATTATTATTATTTAAAATTTTAGAGTAAACAGTAATTAATTACTCACTCCAGGTTTGGAGAAATGTCATAAACCCCCTATTATTTTTATAAACAACACTGCACCCTTAATTAAGGTTTTGATTTATATAACAAATAACCCCATGATCATTTACCAATGTCCATATAACAAAGGGTGAAAGTAAAAAAAAAAAAAAAAAAAAAAAAAATCTCATTTAAAAAAATATAGGGGAAATTGAATTAAACCCACCTATGGTTTGACATTAAATCACTTTACTTACCCGTGGTTTGAAAAAGTGTCACTTTATCCACCTGATGTAAACTCTGTTTGTCTCTGCCAGTTACCCACCTCTGTTAAAAATAATGGTAAATTTATATTTTTGCTGCCATTTTATGTCTCTCTCCTCCCAAAACATAAAAATCTAAAAAAAATCAAGAGAAAAAAAATATCTAAAAGTTAGGTTTTGTAAAAATTGAAAACATTCAACCAAAACAATCATCCAACTAAATTAAGAACATTCAATCAATCTTGATAACTCCATTTTCTTCTCATCATTAGCACAATAAAGATAATCCAACCAAATGATATTTCTTTGCTGTGTGTGTGAAAATGCAAGAAGTATGATGAGATCTCTTTCAGTAAGAGAAGAGGAGAGGGTAAGGGTTGATTGAGAGCTATTCTTAGAAGCCCAAATCTACACCAAACCCAGTTTCTTTATTAAAAATGTCTACACAGTACACACCTCTGCAATGCCATTATTTATTTTGATTCTAGTGAAGATTCTGAGTACTTGTCACGGTGTTAATTGTTGTGGCTGCTTTACAACAGTGAAATTTGGAAAGCAATCCTTCGAGCCATATAGAAAATTTCACGTGAATGAAACTAATGGGAATGCTGATACATGGAGGTCTGATTTTAAGTGTAATATGTGTACAATTGCCTTTCCTTCTTGATATTTTTTAACTATAGTTGTTTCACGCACCAAGGACAACTGTGTCTGAAATTAAAAACCTGCAGCACTTTGTTCGGCTGTTTCGCTCTTAGAACCATATATGGCCCTACTCTTCATCCTTTCATGAATAGTTCAAAAAAATAATTATTCATATCCCATACTCTATCAAAGTTTTGATTAAATCCACATAACCCAAACTTTCTCAAGAAAGGCCAATACTAAATATTTTTAATTTTTACAAGAACAATATTATATTTGTCCTTAAATTTTTTAAAACCTAACTTTTATATCTTTTTTTTTTTGGGATAATTACACTTTACCCATCTGTGGTTGACCTCTAGTTCTATTTGCCTACCCGTGGTTTTATTTTTGACACTTTACCCACCTGTGATTCCCTCCGTTACCCCTCTGTAACTCACCTCCAGTGCAGACGTTACTCTAACACATAAACTCATCAAAAACAGAACCTAAAACAGATCAAACACAAAAATCACTCCCAAAACACACTCCCACCAAACGAAGATCACAATGCAATGTGCTTGAGATAATGGACTGATAACCTCCTGGGTTTTGATCGTGCAAGCAAACCGAGGAAGAAGGAGACACAGTGCAAACCGTGCAAGCAATTCAATTCAGCTGTTGCAAATAGTGTTTTTGATTTTTGGTGCTTGGTCCGTTCGTCTTCTCTTGTTTGGGTGAGTTCCTGACTTTGTTAGTTTCGATTTTTGGTTTTCTTTTACTATCATATGCTCTGTTCATCTGATTTTAGGTAGATCCTTTTAATTTTTGAAAACCTGGTGTTTTAAAATTCTTTTTTCGAAATTTGGTTTTTGCTTGTATTCATCAATGTGGGGCTGCTAGACCATAGGATTAGGCTTTGTCAATGTGGGGCTCCATTGATTATTGCTTTTCATGATTTTGCAATAGTATTGATTATTGCTTTTCTACTTTCTGCTTTTCTACTTTCCCTTTCCATGTATTTGTCTCCCAAAAACAGAACAAAAACTTTTAATAATGTTGTCTGTTTCTGTATTATGCTTTGTGTGGACCACAGGACCACATGATACATACCCAATTGCTGGTTAATAGTTAATTACATTCATCAAGGCCATCTCATTTGCTGGTATATAGTTAGGGAAATTGAAAGAGAAATTTGACTGCCTAATAAAGCAATAATCTATAATAGATTATACTTTCTCACATGCAAGCTCATCTCATACTTTATTCTATTGTATTTTATATGCAGATGACTGACTTGACATTCAATTTTGAGATTCATCATGGTGGCCAGTTTGTGTGGAACCCAGATTTGGTATATTTAGGAGGTAGTACTTCTTTTATTGATGATGTTGACCCATATAAACTTAGTTATTTTGAAATACAAGATATGTGTTGTGGTTTGGGTGCAAATAGTACAAGTAGATTTCATTGTCTTATTCCTGGAGGTAATTTAGAGCAAGGGTTAAGGCTTATAAATGAAGATGATGATGTAGTTTATATGTGTGAGATTCATGCTGCATGGCCTACAGATAAGATAACACTATATGTTGAGGGTGGTGAGGAGCCACTTGCAGTTGAACAACCATTTGCTAATGAGGAAGTAGCAAATGATGATGATGTGCATAAGGTACCTCAGAATGGTGATGATGTGCATGAGATGCATGAGGGAGGTAATGTGGATTCTGAGGGGTCAGATTTTGATTGGTTGGAGGAAAGGTTTGAGGGGCTAGATTTTGATGATGATGTATTTGGAAATGTAGATGATGGGCCATCTACACATGATGGAGTTAGTGGCAGTGCAACAGCCCCACATAGGTCCTCTGAGGGAGATAATGTCAATGCAGCCCCACATAGGCCCTCTGAGGGAGATACTATCAATGCAGCCCCACATAGGACTACTCCAGCTAACAATGACCCACCTCTTGAAGAGGGTGAATGGATTGACCCACCTCTTAAAGATGACATGAAAAGTTTAGTAGATTCTGATGATGATCAACCAGCACCAACTGCTGCAAAAGAACCTGAGTTTAATGTCCAAACTGACATGAGAAAACCAATGTTACAGAAAGGAATGAAGTTTCCAAACTCTAAGGTATTTAGGGAGGCATTGAGGGAATATGCTATACACAAGCCAGTAGATATCAAGTTTAAGCTGAATGAGAAGAAGAAAATATCAGTTTATTGCAAAAATGAATGTGGATGGAGGTGTTATGCCTCTCAACTATCTGGGGAGTTGACATTCCAAATAAAAACCTTCAATCCAGAGTGCACCTGCCCTAGATCCTTCAAACATAGCCAAGTGACTTCAAGATATGTTGCAAAGAAGTTTCTGCAGGAGTTTAACAAAAATCCCGATTGGAAAGTGGCTGGTGTTCAACATCATGTGAAGCAAACACTTGAAGTTGACATAAGTTACAGTCAGGTGTATAGGGCAAAAAGGAAAGCTACTGACTTGATTACTGGGATGAACAGCTGCAATATGGGAAGCTTAGGGATTATGCAGAGATGATAAGGTTGAATGATAAAGGAAGTAGGGTTATTTTGCAAACTGAAATGGAGGATGAAAATGCATAGCCTAAATTTAAGAGAATGTATATTAGGTATAATGCACAAAAAGTTGGTTTTTTGGGAGGTTGTAGACCAATCATTGGTTTAGATGGGTGCCACCTGAAAGGGAGATTTGGGGGGCAAATATTGTCTGCCACAGCTAGAGATGCGAATGATAACATTTTCCCAGTTGCATTTGCTGTTGTTAAGCAAGAGAACAAAGATTCATGGCTATGGTTTCTACAGCAGTTTTCAGATGACATTGGGAATCCAGAGCAACTTAATCTGGTCTTTATCACTGATAGACAAAAGGTATGAACTACAATTGTACTAACATTTCTCTACTCCTATTTAAAGTTTAATAATACATGCCTCAGTTCATTTCAACATGTTTAACTGACATATTTACTTGACCTGTTTTGTATATGAATTAGGGCCTTATACTTACACTTGAGATACTGTTCCCAACTTATGAGCATAGGTATTGTGTGAAGCATATCTACAATAATTTTAAAGTGGATCATAAGGGCTTGGAGTTGAAGGATGCACTGTGGAGATGTGCTGGAGCCACAACAATCAGGGAGTTTGAGAGAAGAATGCAGGAACTGAAGGATTTAGATGTCAAGGCATGGGAGTATCTTGCTGACATCAACCCTGCACACTGGTCTAAGTCTCACTTTAGTAGTAGAGTTTTGTGTGACTGTTTAGCTAATAACTTGAGTGAGTCTTTTAATGCCATGATCTTAAAAGCTAGGGATAAGCCAATTTTAGCAATGTTGGAGTGGATCAGAGTTAGGCTCATGACCAAACAATACAAAAAGATGAAAGGTATAGCAAAATACACTGGTCAGGTTTGTCCTAATATTCAAGACAAATTAGAGAAGTTAAAACATGAATCTATACCTTTCAGTGCTATTCCATCAGGCAGGTTCATGTATGAGGTTGATAATGGTCGTGAGAGACATGTGGTTGACTTGACTAGGAAAGCATGCAGTTGTAGGATTTGGGATTTGACAGGACTTCCTTGCAAACATGGGATCTCTGCTATTGTTAAGAACCTAGAGAAAGTGGAGGACTATGTGCATCCTTGTTACCTGAGAGAGACTTTTGTTGAAACTTACAAGGAGATAATACAGCCAATGCCTGGCCAGTCTGAGTGGGTTGAGACTAACCAACCTGCTCCTGTTGCTCCTCATGTGTATAAACCACCTGACAGACCACCAAAGCAAAGAAAAAGAGATCCTGAAGAGCCAAGGAACCCTTATAGAGTTTCTAGGATGAACAAGACAATCAAGTGTGGGAGGTGCCAGAAAGAAGGACATAATGCAAGAGGGTGCAAGGCAGGCATCACTGGTGAAACTCCATGGCAGAGAAGAGATAGACTTGCTAAATCAAAAGCTGCAAGTATTTCCATGCTTTGAACTTTAGTCATTTCCTCATATATTTCATGTGTATGTAACTTGTACAACCCTATTTGTAGGCACAAGGCAGTAGATCTACAACAACAAAGCAGACTGCAACACCTCAAACTGCATCTCAGCCACCAAGTACTAGATCTCAGCCTGCATATAGAGCTTTTGGTCAAACTGCATCTCAACCTGCACCAAACAATAGATCTGAGGCACCAAACAATAAATCTGAGGCAGCAACTCAACCTCCAACTGCATCTAGGGCCAACTGGTTTTCTGCATCTCAGGCATCTACTAATATCTATTTTGTTTATTTTTTTTCTCTTACATGCTATTGTTGGACTATCTTGCTAGCTGTTGGATTTAGGTTATGCAACCAAGTGCATCTGGAGCACTAGTGGTGTACCAAGTCAAGGAAGTGGTGGTGGTGCTGCTGCTGCTAGGGGGTTCTACGACAGAAATTTGGGTGTATCAAGGCCACCAAAGTTTCAACCAGTTGGTGGAAAGGGCAAGAAGGCTGTTGGCAGTAAATGAAGATGGAAGATGTTAAAGTTTCAACCACTTTTTTTGTTGTAGTTCCCACACTTAATGTAGTATTTAAATTGGTCAAGTGTCAAAAACAATATTGGCAATTTTGGTTGGAAGATGTGTATGTCTGATGTCTGGTGGACTAGTAGTTGGGTTTTGGTTGTAAATATGTTTGCATGTGACATAAAGTCACAAATGCTGTCTTCACTTTTGGCATATTATGACATTATCAAGATTTTATTATAGTTAATGTGTATTGACACAAGATCAAGTGTTTTGATGCCTTGTGCTTATCATTGCTTTTGGTGGATTTGCTTGTCTTGTGCTTTTAGTAGATTTACACAGGTGTATGTATTGACACAGCAAATCATGTGTATGCCATCACCATAGGTCCATTTATGGGCAGGTGTAGCATAGAACCACAGTCAATATATATGGATCCATTTATGAGCAGGAAGTAAAAACAATAATAAATAAATTACAGAACATTTGCACAAAAACAACCCTTTGTATTTCAAGAGATGGATACAATAATCAAGGACTTAACTTAATTCAATTACCCAACCACATTTCAAAAACCCCCAAGCATCATGGCAGATTAAGGGTCCTCACCCTTACATTGTTGTTCATTGAGGCAAAACACAACAACATTACAAAAATGAAAAATAACCATGACAAAACTAGTGCTAGCTTGTACAATCTCTCACTCTCTCTAATCTTCTTAAGTTCCTCCCTAGCTTCTACATAAAGCTCATGAGCTTCTCTTTCCCTCTGGTTAGATCTTTCTTCCATTTCCCTACTTCTCATTTCTCTCTGATTTACAAGCTGCAGTTCATTCTCAAGCATACTTATCCTTTCACGAACAAGTGGGGCAGTTTCACTCCTACAAGTTTCGTTATCCACCCACTAAAAGAAGCCACATTTGGCACCAACCTGAGCATTACAATTACAACAGTTAATTTCACAGTTCACAATTAATCACAACTAATAATTCAATTCAATTCAATTCAATTCAAATGAAATACACCAATGGAATTGTTTCTTACATTAAATTGACTACAACCGAGGAATCTTCTTCCATAGTTACCAGATTTTCGACTTGTTCGTAGGGCACAATTCTCATGGGTACATAAATGGCCATCTATGGCACGGTAGAAACCACTAGTTGTAGACCCATTGCTAGTTGATGAAGACATATCAAGCAAAAACCCAATCTCGAAAAAAGATCTACCTAAAATCAGATGAACAGAGCATATGACAGTAAAAGAAAACCAAAACTTGAAGCTGACAAAGTCAAAACCCAGGAGGTTATCAGTCCATTATCTTAAGCACATTGCATTGTGATCTTCGTTTGGTGGGAGTGTGTTTTGGGAGTGATTTTTGTGTTTGATCTGTTTTAGGTTCTGTTTTTGATAAGTTTATGTGTTAGAGTAACGTCTGCACTGGAGGTGGGTTACGGAGGGGTAACGGAGGGAATCACAGGTGGGTAAAGTGTCAAAAATATAATCACGGGTAGGCAAATAGAACTAGAGGTCAACCACAGGTGGGTAAAGTGTAATTATCCCTCTTTTTTTTTTTTTTTTCTCTTGATTGTTTTAATTTTTTTATATTTTGGGAGAAGAGAGATATAAAAGGATAGTAAAAATAAAAATTTACCCATATTTTTAACAGCGGTGGGTAACGGGAGACTAACGGAGCTTTATCTCAGGTGGAAAAAGTGATATTTTTCAAATCACGGATAGGTAAAGTGATTTCGAGCCAAATCACAAGTGGGTTTATTGTAATTTCTCCAAATATATAAATAAATAAATATATATATATATATATATATATGTAAGGTCGTAATTAGTCGACTAAGCCCAGAGTAGAAATGGACTTAGGCCCAAAGAGCCCAATACAATGAATTTATAGAGAGTGAGTTGGAAAACTAGACTTTAATGAATTAAACAGCAATTATAATTAGCCCAAATTACAAAAAAGCAAAGATAGATTGATTTTATTCCAAAAAAATCGTCCTTGGCATAGTCTGAGGAGATCAATTCATGTATATATTACTTGAAGTTGGATATAGATTTAGTTCTAACTACTACAATATTTCTTTCTCAATTTTCCGATCCCTTTTTCTTATAGCATTCCTTCAAATTTATACTATTTTTCCCTTCTCATCTCTACCCTTCACATGGATAGTAGATTGCTTGTATTGATTCTTATCCCATCAGCACCTTCCTGAAGTTTTTAGGGGTAGCTATAAGGCTTAAAAGTACCGTTCAAATATCACTTCCTAATTAATACGGCCAGAGAGTTAGTTACAGAATATTCAATGCGGTAGTAGTAGCTTTCTTTTTTATATTTCTTAGTTCCCATCCTTCCTGCACATTCATAATGCACGTCCTTATCAATAGAACTTCTTGGAATATCACCCTAGATAATAGGACACATATTTTGATCTTTGCTTCGCTTATCCGAGGGGATATTTCTCTTCGATCTACCTGAGTATACCTTATTCAGTGTATTTATTTTGAATTTACCAGGTGGCTTACAAAATGGCTAGTTACGCATTGCAATTAGTTTAATAGTTTTAGTTGTAGCATTTAAAGAGATGCCAGCATTTGTTGAAATCCACATTTATCACTAAATGATATAGGTACCTGTTGAAACACGACATATTGAATGACACCAGATTGTTGGAAATTTTGACTAGGGCCAATCTATCTTTATTTGCTCTTTAAATGAAATCATAGAAAACGGTGGGCGAGTCTAATTTTCAACCAAATGATATACGTACCCGAGTGTCATTGTTGGATTTTTGACCAAATTATATAGTATCTATCTTGGTCGTGCTCTTGCATTAGTTGCATATGTCATGTTGGAATTTTGAGTTTTGAGTTTTGATTAAATCTATCTTGTACGTAAATATATATGTAAGAAATTTTTCAAGGTTACCAAGCAAAAGCCCAGCCCTCTTCAATTCAAAGATTAACAAACCAAACATAATAACCAGCTCTATAAAAGCCCACCTTAGAGACCACTTACAAACGACCTCAAAAGATTATTTAGATACCAAACCAATGGCTATATTTGATTACATTGAGATCTTGATGACATTACTTTGCTTTCTCTTTCTCTTCCATTGGAGTTGGAAGAGGATATCACCCATTACAAACTGGCCTATTGTTGGAATGCTGCCTGGGTTTCTTTGCAAGGCACCACATATCCATGACTATGTAACCCAAGTTTTGAAACAAAGTGGTGGGACATTTAAGTTCAAAGGACCATGGTTTGCAAACATGGACTTTTTGGTCACTTGTGATCCCATGAATGTGCGCTACATATCAAGCAAAAACTTCGCCAACTATCGAAAGGGTCCAGAGTTTAAAAAGCTTTTTGAACCTTTCGGTGATGGGGTTCTCACTTCTGATTCAGATTCATGGAAATCCTTCAGGAAATTGATCCATTCGCTGATTAAAAACAGAAAGTTCCAGCTATTTCAAGAGAGATCTATGCGGCAAAAAGTATCACAAGGCCTTTTCCCTGTTCTTGATCATGTATCAAGACTAGGAACTGAGCTCGACTTGCAAGATGTTTTTCAGAGGTTTACCTTTGATAATACATGCTTGCTGGTTCTAGGCTTTGATCCAAACTGCCTTTCTGTTGACTTACCCGAAGTGGCAAGTAGAGGAGCATTCGACAAAGTAGAGGAGGCTGTGTTTTACCGGCATATGGTGCCGGAATTCATTTGGAGGATACAGAAATGGCTGAATATAGGAGAAGAGAAAAAGCTAAGCGGAGCCATGGAGACCTTAGATTGCTTCTTGTACCAGTGCATATCATTGAAGCAAGAAGAATTTCGCAGGCACAGAGGCCAAATAGAACAAGTTGAGGAGGAGGATGAGGATTTTGACTTATTAACAGTTTGCATGGCAGAAAAATTAGAAGAAGAAGAAAAGGAAATTGAAGGAAACTTACACATGGATGCTTACAAAAAATCTGAGAGATACCTAAGAGACATTGCTTTCAATTTCACTGCAGCTGGGAAAGACACTGTGAATGCAGGTCTAGCTCACATGGCTTTTCTGGCTAATTATCACACACCCTTTGGTTGAAAAAAAGATTCTAGAAGAGATCAAAGAGAATTTACAGGCCAAAGAAGGTGGAGATTGGAGGTTTTTCAATGTAGAAGAGCTAGGTAAACTAGTTTATGTCCATGCAACCATTTGTGAGGCCCTTCGGTTGTACCCATCAGTACCTTTCAATCAAGGAGTCTCTATTCAACCAGACACTCTTCCAAGTGGCCACCGTATTGATGCAAATACGAAGGTAATGGTGTCTCTGTATTCGATGGGAAGTATGGAAGAGGTATGGGGTGATGATTGCTTGGAGTTCAGGCCTGAGAGATGGATCAACGAGCAAGGAGGAATCATTCACGTACCATCTTACAAGTTTATTGCGTTTAATACAGGACCTAGGAGTTGCCTGGGTCAAGACTTGACTTTTTTTCAAATGAAGACAATTGCAACCGCTATACTTCGGAATTATCGTATTCAAATGGTTGAAGGTCATCCTATTTCTCCGTGTCTTTCCGTTATGCTGCATATGAAACATGGTTTGAAAGTTAGGGTCTCCAAGAGAAGTGATATTTGAAGACGAGTACTTTGTCTTTTTAGGACGAGTACTTAGTGGTGGAGATTGTAGTAATAATGACAATAAAGCATGATGCATGATTAGTTATACATAAGTGATACTTTGTAAGATTTGATGTAAGAATAATTTTATATTTTCGATTGAGTACCTGTGAAGAAGCGTTTAATGAAAAAGATATTATCCAATAATAAGATTTTTTTTTTTTGGTGCCAAGTTATAGGAGTTTCACCAAGAGTCTTGTACTAAATTGGTTGTCACAATTTCGAATTTCTTATAAAAATATCTAAAATTCTAATCTTTCATCCCCGTTATAATAACTATTGAATTATATATATCCTGTTAAAGATCCTACGTAAGTGGGATGAACACTTTGTATAGATTATGTTATGACAATGAAATTTATAATATGATTTGTTGTTCAAAAAGCACTTAAGAATTCAAACAAAGAGTGAGAAAAATTATAATATAAAAAAAGACACACACAATTAGCTATAAAGACAACTGAATTACGTAGCTTGTTAGAGCATTCAAATTGAAGGTGTTAAAATAGCCTCAAATACCCAAAACTCCCTTTATTAAAGCTAAAACATTCTAGCAACTTGCTATAATAATCTACTATTAGAAGCAGTAACTGTAACAAGTTGCTATTATTTTTTTTTTCCTTTCTCTCTCTCTCTTTCTTATTACTAATAGTCTAATAGATATAACGTCTTATAAAATAAGTATCACTTATGTAGAATTAATCATGCATCATTCAACTATATATATTGTTGATGTGCATGTCATACAAATATACATTAGAAAGTTTAGAACTGCTCAAGAGAGAGCAATGATTTATTTTTATTATTACTAATAACCTACCCTACTAAAATACTCCTCCTCAAACACCACTTCTCTTGGAAACCCTAACCTTCAAACCATGTTTCATATGCAGCATAACAGAAAGACATGGAGAAACAGGATAACCTTCAACCACTTGAACATGATAATTCCAAAGTATGGCTGTCACAATTGTCTTCATTTGAAAGAAAGTCAAGTCTTGGCCCAAGCAACTCCTAGGTCCTGTATTAAACGCAATAAACTTGTGAGATGGTACATGAATGATTCCTCCTTGTTCACTGATCCATCTCTCAGGCTTGAACTCTAAGCAGTCATGGCCCCATACCTCTTCCATACTTCCCATTGAATACAGAGACACCATTACCGTCGTATTTGCATCAATATGGTGGCCGCTTGGAAGAGTGTCTGGTTGAATAGAAACTCTATGATTGAAAGGTACTGACGGGTACAACCGAAGGGCCTCACAAATCGCTGCATGGAGATAAACTAGTTTACCTAGCTCTTCTACCTCGAAAAATCTCCAATTTCCATCTTCTCTGGCTTGAAAATTCACTTTGATCTCTTCTAGAATTATTTTTTTCAACCAAAGGGTGTGTGATGATCTAGAAAGCACGGACGTGGCTGGGAGGGTGCCGCACCGGAGTCCAACGCGGGGTGCGGCGTCTGACGCGGCTGCCCGCTCGTCGGAGCCGCGTCTGAGTTTTTTTTTTTTTTTTTTTTTTTTTTTCACGGACTCGCGCCAAATCGGCTCGATTCGGGTCGAATCGGCTTAGATTCTCGCCGATTCGCCCCGAACCGGGCCAATTTCGGCCAGAAAAGGGCCGTATCAGCAGGCGACCGAAACTGGCCGAAATTTTTTCCAAAAATCGCCGGAACATCCGAAATCTTCTTTTAATGAGACCCAAACATCCTAAATCTGTCCTTTCTCAATTCTTTTAGAATATTTTAGTAGTAAAAATATATAGAAAATATAAATAAAAATATTTTTAATAATTTTTTAATCGCCGAGTCCCGCCGCACCCGCACCCACTTTTTTCAAAAATTGCCGAGTCCCGCACCCGCTCCTGCACTAGCACCCGAGTCCCGAAACGCACCCGTGCTTCATAGGTGATGATAAGCCAGAAAAGCCATGTGAGAGCTGCGTTCACAGTGTCTTTCCCAGCTGCTATGAAATTGAATGCAATGTCTCTCAGATATCTGTCAGATTTTATATATGCATCCATCTTTTCATTTCCTTCCATTTCCATTTCTGCTTCTTCTTTTTGTGCCATACAAGCTGTTAATAAGTCAAAGTCTTCATCCTTCTTCTGGTCAACTTGCTCTATTTGGGTTCTCTGCGTGCGAAATTCTTCTTGCTTCAATGATATGCACTGGTACAAGAAACGATCTATTATCTCCATGGCTCTGCTTAGCTTTTTCTCTTCTCCTATATCAAGCCATTTATGTATCTTCCAAATGATTTCCGGCACTATATGCCGGTAAAACACAGCCTCCTCAACTTCATCGAATGCCAATCTATACGCGAGTTCTGGTAAATCAACAGAAAGGCAGTTTGGATCAAAGCCTAGAACCAGCAAGCATGTATTATCAAAGGTAAACCTCTGGAAAACATCTTGCAAGTCCACCTCAGTTCCTAGTCTCGACACATGCTCAAGAACAGGGAAGAGGCCTTGGGACACTTTGTGCCGCATAGATCTCTCTTGAAATAGCTGGAACTTCCTGTGTTTAATTAGCGACTGAATCAATTTCCTGAATGATTTCCATGAATCTGAATCAGAAGTGAGATCCCATCTCCAAAAGGCTCAAAAAGCTTTTTATATTCGGGCCCCTTTGGGTAGTTGGCGAAGTTTTTACTTGATATGTAGCGCACGTTCATGGGATCACAAGTCACCAAAAAATCCATGTTTGCACACCATGGTCCTTTGAACTCAAATGTGCCACCACTTTGTTTTAGAACTTGGGTTGCATACTCATGGATATTTGGTGCCTTGCAAAGAAGCCCCGGCAACATTCCAACAATAGGCCAGTTTGTGATGGCTGATACTCTCTTCCAACTCCAATGGAAAAGAAAGAGAAAGCAAAGAGATGGCAGAAATTAGGGGTGTAATCGGTTCGGTTTCGGTCGGTTTTCTACATGTTGGCCAACCGAAACCGAAATTTTCGGTTTGTGAACTTCTCCACCGAAACCGACCGAAGTAATTGGAAATAAGTCGGTTTCGGTTGGATTTCGGTTTCGGTCGGTTTCGGTGGGTTTTTTCGGTTTCCATATCACATCTATTTTCTAAGAAAGCAAACAAAGAAAAAAAAATTGATCCAGAGAAAAGAAACAAAGAACAAACTAGAAATATAAACCCAGCAAACTAAATCCAACCAAAAAGAGGGTTTCCTTATCACATCTATTTTCTAAGAAAGTAAACAAAGAAAAAAAAATAAAGAAATTAATCCAGAGAAAACAAACAAAGAACAAACTAGAAATATAAACCCAGCAAACTAAATCCAAGCAAAAAGAGGGTTATAACATCTATTTTCTAAGAAAGCAAACAAAGAAAATAAATAAATAAAGAGATTGATCCAGAGAAAACAAACAAAGAACAAACTATAAATACAAACCCACCAAACTAAATCCAAGCAAAAAGAGTGGTAGAACTTCTTCTGATCTCCAATGGCTTCTCACCTAAAAGACGTAGATGGTGGATAAAGAAATACGTAAGGGATGAGTGAAGAGGGAGAGAGGAGATGGGGCGGCTGAGAAGAGAAGATGAGAGAAAGAAAATGAGAAGGATTAGGGGAAATGGGAAAGAGGGAATGGCGGCTGAATGAGAAACAAGTAGTGTAGGGTTTTATGTTGTTTTTTAAATAGAATCAAAACGACGTAGTTTTGATAATAGTAGCTTAAAAAATGAAAAGGAAAAAAAAAGCTGTTATGGAGGTTAGAACCTGGGACGGGACCCTGAAAAACCACATGGCCCGCGTGTTAACCACTGAGGTGACTTAAGTTTATGAACATATTTTTCCTATATTAATATATATCGGTCGGTTTCGGTTTGGTTCGGTTTACATTTCACTAAAACCAAAACCGAACCGATAAATTTCGGTTTTTTTAAAATTTAAACCGAAACCGAACCGAACCGGAAAAAAACTGAAAAATTATAGTCGGTTCGGTCGGTTTCGATCGGTCCATTCGGTTGGTCGGTTTTTTGCACACCCCTAGCAGAAATATCTCAAAGTAATAAAAAATAGCCATTGGATCGAGTTGTATGACTATATCTATGTTTGGATAGAAGGTTGGGAGCTTTTTAGGACTTAAAAAATAACGTCATTGTTATACAAAACTCTCACTTTTGCGAGCAGAGATAAACTTCCATTAAGACTAGTTATTTTAATTATATAGAGGCCTGGTCGGGTTTTTTAATTAGTAAGCTTGAGAGCTCTCTAATACCTTACCCTAATTGAATAATAGGATTGACATCATATACGTGCCATATTCCAACCAGATGGCAAGATACTAAATTCCAACCCACTTTTCATTATGTTCATTTTAAAAACCAAATAAACAAAGAATGCCGTAACCTTGTGGCAGTGTCTAGACATAACCAATATTTTTTCAGACTAGTTTTCTTGCAATGAAATACAAAAGACATTTTCAGATGTATATTAAAAAATAAATAGAAGAAGAAGAAGAAGATCGGCCGGCTTAGTCAAAGTCTTGCATCGTCTAATATATACTCGGTCCGTCGCTGAAGCACAGGGCCAACTCCCCCCAGTTAATAACAATGTGCTAGCCAAGAGACAAAGCAGCCATAAAGTGCGACAATTCAAACCAGAAGTCAATGTCCTTAAGAAGGGAATCCTTAATTATATTGCCAAAAAATGCACTCCCTCTGGCTTGTTGGCCTTGTATTCCATTTGGGAGGCCATAAAATATTTTTCATTTGAAAAGTCAATCAACACAATTTAAAAAAAATTTCCAAACCTAACCTTTAATTTATTTGAAAAGTCATTTACGTACCCTTTTCATTTGCTTTATTTGAGTTTAAATTATGGGTGGTATTGAAAATTCCTACCTTTTTATTAGAAATACATTGCAAAGAATAAGAACTAATAAAAACTCGAATCATGTAAACTAAACCAACATGGTCACGAAGCGAGTACATTACAGGTTATAAAAGAGACATAACAGCTTGCCAAGAGAAATACATCCTCCAGCCACTAAATTTACATAAGCCTGGACAAATGCTTTTGCACCCATATAATCAATATCACTGGAATCATCCTGAGGCCTTTGACACTACTTTGGACAATGATTCACCATAACCCTTCAACAATCATAAATTTGCTTATTAATAAGTCTAACAATAAAACAAATTATTTCCTAACTTATATTACTGAAATAACAATTTAATGTTTTTCAAAAAACATCTCAAATCATTTTCTTCCATTTTCAAACCAACCATATAAAAACTTTCTTATTTTTCAGCCCAAGAACAAAGGTATCAACAACCTAAAAATAACATCCATGTATTATAGATGCACTTTAACTTAAAAAAAAAAGTATTATAGATGCACTTTCAAGTACTATTTACTCATCTTAATCATAGTTCATGAATTGTAAGTGTTAGTTTGGATTGCGCTGAAAATGTTTTTCAACACGTTTACGACTTTGTCAGTGGGTCCCATACACTGTTCACGGTACCCACAAGTACTCTTTTTCAGCAAAATTTTTATTAAAATTGGCTCTTATGGCACTATTCACACATTTAAAAATTATTTTTACTATAATGTTTTCAATTTTTGATTTTCAGTTTTCAGCAATATTTGGTATCCAAACAGAAAATTAAAATTTATTTTCTTATACAACTAGGTGTAGATTCGAAGTAGTATGCGACTTGTCAGGAAAACAATTTTGCAAAACAAGAATAAATTTTTCAATCACATTAGATTATATAAACAGAAATCTCATGTACCTCAGAAGGGTTGAGAAGGCTACAAGCTTAATCAGTCATGTCCAATAATGCTTCCTGCCAAATTGAAAAACCAAAGGAACAATTGCAGAAGAGGTGAATCTCAATGGATGATCAGCATAATTATCCTAAACAAAAGCAATATTAACCATAGTTAGGTTACTCATAAAGACTGAGCGAGTAATTATCTGTTTGCAAAGAAAACTAGAGTAAAAATGAAGCACTATTACATAGCTACACCATGAAAAAAACGTAGCACAGTATAAGAGTTTTGATGATGAATAATTGCAGTAACTTTCATTGTATAAAACTGATCCATATATATACAGGGAAATAAGCTATTAACTGAGCCTAACTAATATCCCAATCTATCCGGATCTTCCCTCCAAAAGTTGGTTATGGAAATACACCAATCACCAAGCAACACGCGTCCATAATTAATATAAAAACTAACTACAACACATCCTAATCTACAAGTAGCATAGCAAACAAAAAGACTAAATTATACTCATTTATGTAGAAGCTAGTAACAGCTTTTCCTTCCAATGCTCTGTTTCTGCAACTTCAGTTCAAGTCTCATCTCAGCTTCCTTGCTAACTTGACATCAACTTCTCAGACTTGCTTCCATCAACCTGAACCTTTTGATACTCCCCCTCAAGAGGAAGAGGGCAATGTATGTTCACCATATTCATCTTGCCCAGTAGAGATAAATATTGTTGTGACCCTAAAGCCTTTGTTAAAAGATCTCCCACTTGAGACTTGGTTCTAACATGCAATAACCTTATCACTTTGGCCTGAACTTTATCTCTGACAATGTGGTAATCTATCTCAATGTGTTTTGTCCTCTCATGGAACACAGGATTAGCCACAATATGCAATGCTGCTGTCACCGGAAAGCAAAGTAGCTTTAGAATGAGGCACTTGAATATATCTGAGGAAGCTTAATTAGTAACCACACAATCTCACACACTGCCACGACCATTGCCTTATATTCTGACTCTGCAGATGATCTAGACACAGTTTGTTGCTTCTTAAACTTCCAGGAAACTAAGGAATTCCCAATAAAGACACAATATCCTATGGTTGATCTTCAAGTATTAGGGCATGTAGCCCAGTCTGCATCAACAAAGGCTTTGATTTGACTGACTTGAAAACAACAAACCCTGACCAGGAGTGCCCTTGATGTACTGCAAAATTCTATTGGCAGCTTGTAAATATGGTAACCTAGGCTTAGCCATGAATTGACTTAACCTATGAATAGCAAAGGTGATATCTGGTCTTGTAAGGGTCAAATAGAGTAACTTGCTAATCAATCTTCTATATGTGCCAAGATTTTTCAACTCCTTTCCTTCATTTTTGCTTAGCTTTAGATTATGATCCATAGGCGTTTTGCTGGCTTTCAACCCAACATACTTGCATCATCCAAAAGCTCAAGACCATACTTCCTTTGACACAGATTTATCCCTTCCTTAGATCTTGCTACTTCCAAGCCTCAAATCCCCTAAATCCTTAAGCTTGAATTGCCTATCTAGCAACAATTTGAGATCTGCCACAGCTTGCACATTGTCACTGGCTATGCGAACATCATCTACATAAACAAGCAGTGCAACAAAAGCTTTAGAATTATTCCTTACAAATAGTGAGTAGTCTTCTACTTGGATTATTATTGTAATTGTCATTCTCCATTTTTTAATATTGCAATTATTATATGGTCAGTCCAATACTCTAATGATTAGACCATGAGATTTACTATTTATGAGGATCAAATTCGGCAATGAGAAGGAGTTGTAAAATGACTTTTAAAATATTTTCTCCGTAAAATTTTTATTTGAAACCAAAATTCATGTGTAATTGCGATCGAGTTATTTAACAATTAGCACCTACTATAAGGTAATGAGCTGAGCTGAGTGCAGTTTGATTAAATTCATTTAAGCTTGAGATAGAGTTGTGCTGATGACAGTATGATCATTTGCGCTCAAAAACTCTTCTTTATTTTTTGGAAGTTAAAACTCAAGTATGAGCTATGCCGTATACTGAAAACTTTAAATTTGTGTTGTCCCGTGTACAATAATTGGATTATTTTTCTTCAAGTAGCAATTGTAGTCCCATGTATATATAAGTGATGGGATTAGGTGTAACATGTGCAAGTTGTGGTAAAGTGTGTGGTCCTAAAAATTCTTTGTCCTCATTGACGAGGTGTCTTATCCTTGAAGTATTTGGTTTCCCATCTGCTGTATGGCTTTCATAGTAGCGATCTAATTGCCCTCCACAGCCAAGTCTTATAACCCAATGTCCCCTTAAATGCCTTGACCGTAGTTTTTGCACCACTATTCCAACTTCTTATTTTTGAAGTTTGAAAAGCTTGACCCGAAGGTGTAGTGTTTCTGTGCAAAATAAGCCCGGCTTGTTTTTTGCACAAAAGCTATCCCCAGGGTGACCAAATGCTTTGCACCGAGCTTGTTTTTGCAGCAAAATTCTCACCCCTTATTTTGCACAAAAAGCTTGAGTCGAATGTGTGATATCTTTGCATGAAATAAACCTAACTTGTTTTCATGCTAAAGCTACACCAAGGTGTTTTGGGCCTAAAAGCTTTGCACAAAGATCATTTTCGCAGCAAAACTCCGATCTCTTATTTCGCGTAAAAAGCTTCAATTGAAAGTGTGGTATCTTTGTGCGGAATAATCTTGACTAATTTTCAAATGAAAGCTTCTCCCTGAGTGTTTTGGGCCCAAAATCTTTGCACCAAGCTTGTTTCGCACCAAAACATTGACCTCTTATTTCATACAAAAAGCACGACCCGACAGTGTGGTATTTTCATACAAAATAAGTTAAATGTTTTAGCACGAAAGTTATCCCCAAGGTATTTTGGGGCCAAAAGCTTTGCACAAACTCATTTTCGTATCAAAACTTTGACCTCTTATTTCGTATGAAAAGTTTGACCTAAAGGCGTGGTATTTTCGTGCGAAATGAGGTCGACTTATTTTGCATGAAAGCTATATATCCCCAAGGTGCTTTGAGACCAAAAGCTTTGCACCAAAACTCAACCTCTTATTTTGTACGAAAACTTGACACAAAGGTGTAATATTTTCATGTGACATAAGCCTGACTTGTTTTCGCACGAAAGTTATACCAATAATGTGTTGGGACCAAAATTGCACCAAGCTCGTTTTGCACCAAAATTCTGACATCTTATTTTGTACAAAAAGCTTGACCCAAAGGAGTAGTATTTTCGGGCTAAATAAGCCTGAATTGTTTTCTTACAAAAGCTATCCCTAGGGTGTTTTGGGACCAAAGCCTTGCACCAAGTTCATTTCGCACCAAAACTCCAACATCATATTTCGTGCGAAAAGTACGTTTGACCCGGGGGCGTGGTGTGTTCATGTGAAATAAGCCCGACTTGCTTTCACATGAAACCTATCCCAAGACTGTCTTGGGCCCAAAAGCTTTTCACCCAGTCCATTTTCATTCCAAAACTCCAACCTCTTATTTCCTGAAAAAATCTTTACTCCAAAATCTGGTATTTTCGCTCGAAAGCTATCCCCAAGTTGTGTTGGGCCCAAAACCTTTGAACCAAACACATTTTTGCACCAAAACTTGGACCACTTATTTTGAAACGAAAAGCTTTTCTTTTTTCTTTTTTTTTTTTTTAACAGAACACACCATCTCACAATGCAAACTGCTAGCGGCAGTTGGAGACGCGGAAACGAAAAGCTTGATTACAATAATGTATGGTATTTTTGTGCAAAAAAATAAGCTCAACTTATTTTCGCACGAAAGCTATCTCTTAGGCCATAAAATATTTTAATCAGTGAAGTTGAAATTAAACACCTGAAAACCCCATTTCCTAAAATCAAATTGCTAACTCCTATTTCACTATACATGAGTGTTAGAGTTCCTCTCTCTTCTTTTTTTATTTTTTCCCTTAGGGTATGTTCGTTTGGAAGGAAAATAGGGAGGATGGAAAATAGAGGATGGAAAACAGGGTGAAAAATGCTGTTTTCCACTGTTCGTTTGGGGAAGGAAAATAGAGAGGATGGAAAACTGGAGAGAAAGTTTTCTCTCCGGGCCCACTTTTTTTTTCCTTCCAAATCGGAAGGAAAACTTGGAGAGAAAAGTTCTATAGTAGCACTTTTACAAAAATACCCTCTTTTCACCTATTTTTTTCAACGTTTTTTTTTTCTTCTTTTTTTTTTGCCTTTTTTTTTCTTTTTCTTTCAACGTTACTGTGAGAAGTTTTTTTATTTATTTATTTTTTTCCTGTTCAACGTAACAACAACGTTGGCCTGAACAAATTTTTTTTTCTTTTCTTTTTAACGTTACTGAAACGTTGGTTTCCTTTTTTTTTTTTTTTTTGGCCTGAACAATTTTTTTTTCTTTTCTTTTTAACTGTTACTGGAACGTTGGTTTCCTTTCTTTTTTTTTTTTTCTTTTTTTTTTTGGGCCTGAACAATTTTTTTTTCTTTTCTTTTTAACGTTACCTGGAACGTTGGTTTCCTCTTTTTTTTTTTTTTTTTTTTTTTTTTCAACGTCACAACTATGTTTTTGTTTTTGTTTTTTTTTTCTTTTCTTTTCAACTTTACTAAACAATGTGGTTTTTTTTTTTTTTTTTTCTTTTCAACATTACTTAATGTTTTTTTTTTAACGTGATCTGATCTAATTTTTACATTAAAATAATATAAATTTATATATATGATATGATAAATTTTATATTATTTAATAATTAGAAATAAATCTATTTCTTAGATATTATATAATAAGGGTATAATAGTCAACATATATAAATTACATTTTCCATCCTTTCCTTTTTCTCTCCAACCGAACACAAAAAGTTTTCCATCCTCCCACTTTTCCACTCCTCCAACCGAACACACAAGAGAGAAAACTAAATATTTTCCATCCTCCCACTTTTCCATCCTCCCACAATTTTCCATCCTCCCACTTTTCCACTCCTCCAACCGAACGGACCCTTAATATGCACTATGTAGACATACCTATACTCTTATTACATATACTACCAAATTGGCTAGCCACAAATTGTATCCACCGGATATGTGAATTTTCTGACTAATGATGGGTCCAAATTATGGTATACAACAGTGACGGTAGCTTATTAAGGCCCAACGTCATAATGTAAGAGCATTCGCATCAGTTCAGCTAAAATTTTCTGTCTATTTTACACCAAAAACCTACTTTTTCTATTTTACATACCCACTTCTCAAAATCCTCCACATCAATCCATCTATTCTATCATCTATTTTATTTAAATAATCAATTTTCTCAATTTTTTTATTATTTCTCTCAACTACCCTTTACATACGCTCTCTCTCTCTCTCTCTCTCTCTCTCCATTTTTTCTGATTTGTTGCTCTCTCTTTCTATACCCATCTCTATATCCATTTCTGAACACAAATCACCTCTTCCTCTCAGTATAAACCACACCCTCTCGGTCAGATCTCCATAGACACCTTCACCGCCATCTCAAACCCCTCACTTTCTCTTGCTCCTCTTCCACGCTCATTGAGAATAAACATCAAACACCTTCACTGCAAAACCAGCAAGACCCATACTCACTCCTCAAACAAGACCCAATCTCCCTCTCGGTCAGATCTCCTCTACCTGTGTTCGACCCTTAAGCCGCCTCAAGCACCATCTCTGCCACAAGCACCGACCCATAACGACAGATGCACATGCAGAGAATCGTTCCAGTCAAACACCGATCTCTGCCGCCAACATCAAAACCCATTCTCGTTGACCCACTAGCACCAATCGTTCCAGTCAAGCATCGATTTGTCTCTCTCTTGGTTTGTCCGTGTGGGTTTGTTTGTGTGTGGGTGTGTTTGTGTATCTCTGTGTTGATTTGTCTATGTATATAGATGTGTTTGTGTGTGGGTGTGTTTGTGTGTATCTGAGGAAAAAGAAGATGAGGAGAGGAGAAGTCACTGAGTTCGTTGTACACAGAGAAGAGAGAGAAAAAAAGGTGCGAATGTAAAATTAATAAAATAATAAGATACACATCTACAGTAACTATGCATATATGCGCGGTTACTGTAGCAAACATGTAAATATACACACTTATACACACACTGATGTGGGCTATTTTTGAACAATAATGTGTAAATTTGAGCATTTTTTCTATTATACACACTTATGCACCCACTGATGCAATTGCCCTAAGTAGTTTAGCCTCTAAACGATTGAATCATCCATCACGCCCAATAAATTAGCTTTAATCGTGGATTCAGAATACACATTTGATAAGTAAAGTAACATGAAAACCAAATTATGTTTACTTAATTGCCTCATGTTCAGTACGAGGGAATGCTATCCAGCATATGCATATTCTTGAGGTGTATGGCTAGCTACTAGTATTGTATGCATGGGCATCTATTCTGGCCGAGTAATTTTTAGGTATTCTCATATCATGGAGAATGATGCTCATTCTTCTCACATTTATGGTAGAGTCCACTAATTAAATTCATGGTGAAGTCCATCATGAATGTAAGAGGAATGAGTACTATTTTACCATATTGCAGGAGTAACTAAGAATTTTTCATTCTAGCCAACGTATCAGCCTTGATAAAGACTACTACAATCTACTTCAGTAGAAATACAAATACTACCCCAATAAACAATCTACTTCACGCTTCAGCTTCATGTCAAATAAGTCCCACAGTTTGAGAATATATTTGACAAGTAAATTATTTTTTATTAGCCTTGGAGTACGCGCTCACGCGCGTGCTCAAAGGCTCTTCTATTTTTTTGGTAAAAGTTAATTTAGAGCATTTATTATAATTTGGAATTACTACATTTTCAAATCACAAAAAACCTAGGGGTGTGATGAAAAATTTTTTCACCTGCAAACGCATAATATTCATCACACCTCTAGGTTTTTTGTGATTTAAAAATATAGTAATCACAAAATATAATAAATTCTCTAAATTAATCTTTACCCAAAAAATAAAAGAGCCTCACGCGCGTGCTCAGAGGCTCTTCTATTTTTTGGGTAAATTGTAATAATTTTTTGATCTTTTACACAAAATGCACTAAAAAATTAAATATGTGAATCTGTGCTTACTAAACTTAGGAAGACACTTCCCACATCTAACTCCCACAATACATTCTAACATATATTTAGATCCAAACAACATGAAATAATTACCTCTAGAGATGATGTTACTCTGTTAGGAATGTAGACCCTATAATGAACTTTAGCACTCGGGTTGTCAACATGAAGGGACTTCAAAATGGTGGCATATCATTTGTAGCACGGACTCCACATCCTGTACCCATTGATTGCAAACTTTTATCCTGAAAACATAAAACAACGTTCATTACAGAGGCTACATACAAAAGTAGTTGTTGCTATGGAGGCTGATTTTTTTTTTTTTAAAGCGATAGTTCATCGTAGTTTATCTTATCCAATTGTTAACTTATTCTTTTTTTTGCCGGGAATATATATATATATATATATATATATTTTGGATAAAATTTTTGCTGGGAATATTGGTAGTTAGTTAAGGAATAAGAAAGAATTTTGAACAATTAATTTTTTTAATAAAAATAAAAGATAATGATTAGAAGTTAAGAGTAAAGCTTCAATTGAAATCAAGAAAAAAAAAATTGAATTTAAATAGGAGAACGTGTACCTGGGATTTGAAGAGGTATGCTAAATTTTAGGAAGATGCATAAACGTGGGATTTGATTTTTTTTTTTTTAATTTAGTTATTTAATTTAGGATATGTATAGGATATGTAAAAAGTGTGTGGAATATATCTAAATAGAGATAATGTATGCAAATTTTTAGGGAAAAAATATGTGTCAAACTTTTGAAATTTGTTAAACCGTTTAGTGATAAAAAGTTGTAGACAATTTCATTTTGGCAATTAGAAAAAAAAAAAAAAAAAAGTACGTTTATGGGAGAAAATAAAACAGTTTTATATTTATTTATTTTTAAAAAGAAGAAGAAGTTGTATTAGTACTTGACTACTAAGGTGAGAGTGAAATGTGGAAGTGGGAGAAAAAACTGTTTTTTTTTTTTAATTTAGCTAAAAATTAGGAGTTTTTAAATTACTAATTTTACATGTCTAACCCTATTATTTAAGTTATACAAACAGATGATTTTAAGGGTATTTTAGACATAAAAATTGAGGAATCCAAACAGGAGAAGCCCCTTAAATAGTAGTATAGATAATGAATTATTTTTTATAATGAAATATCGAATCTTCTTTTAAAAAAAAAAATATATATATATATATAAAATAAAATTGCCCCATCTAAGTGCCGAATCTATAAAGGTCAAAAAGGAATTCAATCAAGAATTGAACTATGAATTCCGCTATCTATATTGATTCGCAAGTCTAACATGACTTAGAAAAAAATCTTAAAAGAGACTCTTTATGGATCTTAACTCTTAAGTAACGGGAAGTAGTGACCACGTCCTCCACTCTTTCTAAGATCTATATTCTTGGCCATTACTCAATTGCATTTGAACCAATGTTGTTAATTCTGTTCTTGTGACTGTTTCGGTTTATTCATTGGAACGTGATATTTTGGTATGGGTCTATTCTGACATATTTTTTCAAAATTTCTGTTATATATATACACCTAAAGTCTTCATCACATAGTGTTGTACCATATCAAATTATTAATTCAAAATCAATTAATATACATTTTTAATATTATTATTACATAATATGTAATATACAAGATTATATGAGTAAATTGGAAAATAAAAACATATTCTTGATAATTACAAAAACATGTCATATGTGAGTGAAGTAAACAAAAAAAAAAATCTTAATAAAAAAAAAATATAAATCCGCATGTAAGTACAGTAACAAAAAAGCGGTTTACAAAACAACATAATGATTTGTTCACATACTGATCAAAATCACAATACCTGCAGAAATTTAATGGAGTGGACTAAAATTTAAGACACGGAATAGAGGGGTCATTCAAATTGGTTCACTAATTCAAATGGAATTTATCAACCATTCCAGACAGAACAAAACGATATTAATAACATTAATTTAAACTAAATTTGAAAAGAAGGGGTTATTACTAGTACTTCAACATAGTTGGTTACTCTTGATTTCTCTGTTGTCTCATTTATTCTCTTTTAACGTTGAGAAAACCCATCACTTCACATACCGATCAAAATCACAATACCTGCAGAAATTTAATGGAGTGGACTAAAATTTAAGGCACGGAATAGAGGGGTGATTCAAACTGTTTCACTAATTCAAATGGAATTTATCAACCGTTCCAGACAGAACAAAACGATATTGATAACATTAATTTAAACTAAATTTGAAAAGAAGGGGTTATTACTAGTACTTCAACATAGTTGGTTACTCTTGATTTCTCTGTTGTCTCATTTATTCTCTTGTAACGTTGAGAAAATCCATTACTACGCATCTTCAGTGTGATAATTACTTCACAAGTATAAATGCTTATAAGGTAAGGGGTAAGGGTAAGGCGTAAGGGGCTGTGATTCAAGTTTTTAAAAAGGAGCTTCACACGTATACATTTAAATTAACTTAAAGTAGGATTTCTATTTAAGATATATAAAAATAAAATAAAAGCGTTGAGAAAACCCTAATTCTCTCCTTTAGCTTTAATCATTGTCATTGCGCTTTTTTATTGGGCTGAATATTTTATTCCACTATAACTTACTTCAGTAGCCCCTTAAATAATTCGCAAGGCCCTTAACCTTAGAAGTTTTCTAAACAATAGAATGCCACCTAATTTTATTTTCGTAGTGACTAATATGGCCAAATTATTTAACCTTGTAAATAAATCATACTATCCCCTCACAAACGCGTGCGCGTACACACACACACACACACACATGCTAAAATGGTCATATACCACTATTGAGCAAAATATTTAACAATATACCACTGTTTGCGAAATATTTAGTAATCTACCACCTTTTTGAAACTCAAGTTCCAAAAACTCGAGTTCTTTGAAAAAATAGCCTTCAAGTTTGCCTTGCTATTTTTTATAGAACTTGAGTTACATAAAAAAAAAAGATGTCTATTTTCCATAGAACTCGAGTTTGTGAAATTCGAGTTATACGGCAAACTCGAGTTTTAAAAAAGTGGTAGATCCCTCATTATTTGCAAACAGCAGTAGATCCATACATATTTTATCAAATAGTGGTACTTGGCCGTTTTGGCCTATATATATATATATATATATATATATATATATATATAAAGCCAAAGTCAAGAGAAAATTGAATTAAATTTCAATTGAGCTCTAATTTATATGTGTATTAATTCAATTTCTTAATTTTGGCGAATGTATTTATTATTCATAGCAATAATTAAGGAGTTTGTTAATTTTATATTATAAATAACACCACATTTCTACATTTAATGAGAATTATTTCTTAAATATTATTTCAAGACTTTTTTTAAGAGTTAACAAAATATAAGAATGATCATCAATAATATTTAACTTACGTATGAATTGAATTATAAATGTTGTTAATGAAAAAAAAAGCTATGTATTTAATTATATATATTTTTTAAATGTAGTTATGCATATGCACGGGGTTACAGGCTAATTATGGGTCTGTTTGAGATCTGCTTATTTTGCTGAAACTGAAAACTTTTTTGCTGAAAGTACTGTAGATGAAGGTAAAAGTTAGCTGAAATAATATAATGAGACCTATGAATAGTATCAAAAAGTGCAAAAGGACCCATAAATAATATCAAAAATAAGCTAAATAGTAAAATAAGTTGGCAAAAATAATCTTTGCGAAACGCAAACTATTTATTTATTTATTGCTGAATAAACGCACACTATTTATATTTGTTAGGAATCCAGCCTTTTAATTTAACATACCTTGCAAGATGGACGATTTGGATGAGGGCCTGTCCTTAAGATGAAAATCCTTTGTACTATGCTTGGCAGCTAAGACTCTTACTATTGAACCATGCAATATCCCTTTCATTAAATACCCTTTTGTGAGTACTTAGAGTCAGATCGATAATCTTCATTTAAATTTTTAATTATTATTAATTAATGAATAAAAATCATATGTTCTGCTCGTGTTTTACTTTCTACACTCCACCAATTGCAACTATTTTATATTCCTTTTTTGGTCCCTTATAGAACAACAAAAGTTTAAAATGGAAAAAAATCATTACATGACATGTTATAATAGTTAGAGTATGCTTTTCTCAAAAAAAAAAAAAAAAGTTAAGTATGCAGTGTAATACTTAACATGGATTAGAATATGTTTATTCCTAATAGACATAAAGCCTTACAAAATAAGTATCACTTATGCGGAATTAATCATTCATCACTCAACAACCGTTGTTATGTATGTCATACAAACATATATTAGAACTACTCAAAAGTGAGCCATACTTTATTGTCTGTGTCACTACAACCTCTACCACTTATTCTAGGACCACACATTTGGCCACACAATTTGTCATAATTTGTGTAAGTGTCAACTTGTGATTAGATTACATCACTTACACATAGATCCACCACTACTGCAGCTACTTAATAAAAAGTAATCCAATCATCACGATATGTGTCTAAGTTGTGGCAAAGTGTGGTTAATAAATGTGTGTCCCTATACTTTTTACAACATTCACCACTAAATACTAACACCACTTCTCTTGGAGACTATAACCTTCAAACCATGTTTCATATGCAGCACAACAGAAAGACATGAGGAAATAGGATGACCTTCAACCATTTGAACTCAATAATTCCAAATTATGGCTGTCACGATTGTCTTCATCTGAAAGAAACTCAAGCCTCGGCCCAAGCGACTCCTAGTCCTGCATTAAACGCAATGAACTTGTGAGATGGTATGTGATTGATTCCTCCTTGCTCGTTGATCCATCTCTAGGGCTTGAACTCCAAGCAATCATCACCCCATACCTCTTTCATACCATTACCTTCTTATTCGCATTAATACGGTGACTGCTTGGAAGAATGTCTGGTTGAATAGAAACTCTTCCATTGAATGTATGGTTAAAATTGTGATCCAAATTGTATCCTACAATCCAGTTATTATAAGATTGTTGAATAACTTGGGTTGAAAACGAACCGAAATTTGTTGAGTATTAAATGTTCGAGCTCAGCTCAACAACAAAAGTAAAATGTTCAAAGTTGGTCTGAACTTGAACCAAGCCTACAATTAATGTTCAATCTTGAACCCGTAAAAAACTCCAAAAGCTTGAGTTTGACTTAACTTGACTTGATTAATTACTTAAGCTGAGCTCGAACTCAATATCAAGCTCTTGAGTTTGAAATCCAACAAAAGTACATTATCAAGCTATATTTAGCATATTATCAAATTCATTTGATTTGAAAGAATGGTCCCAAGTCCCAATTAAATATGACTTTTTTTTACGACCATATCAAGCTTATTACTAAGCTTATGAGTTTAGGCATGGTTTGTTTCTTATAAAGTTCTATTGTTCATGAGCTAGTTCATGAACAATATTTTTTGTTTCAGATCGACTTGTTTATTAAACAAATCTAAAACTAAAACTCAATTTTGACTTGATTATAAACAAAGTAACATACATAAATTGTTTATGAATGGCTTGATACATGTACAGCCCAATAAAGAAGCATGATTGCAACTAGAATCGATAGGATCATCCTACGATCCCTGATTAATTCTACTTTTTGCTTTTGATTTGACCCTAAGCAACGTGGATCCAGCAGAGGAGGAAGGCCATATGTAGCGGTTTCCAATTTTTCAAAGATTTGGCTTGGAGCATCGACAGAGATCTTCTTCAAGAAGATTCATATTGTAGTGGACCGACCAACATCATTGTTTCGTTTTTGCCTGCTTCGATATTGTCTTCTAGGTCTAGATCACAGTGCCAAAGAGGGTCTTAAGTCTCACAACTCTCAGATGTTGACAATGAGAAGATACAAATCCTCAAACTCATCTTTTCTCTTAAAACTTCATTTTCTAATGAATAGTAGATTTTAATTTGAACTCTACGTGTACATAGGAATAGGACAGTTCAGGGGAAAAACAAAGAAGAAGAAGAAGAAATAAAGAACAAAACGTGTCCTTTTTATTAGTGATTTAAAGCATGAGAGCATAATAGCCCCACACGTAGGCTTATACTGGAACTCACAAAACAAAAAAAAACCCACTCATTTTCTCATATTGTACCTAACGTCCATTCCCAATTTATCACATTCATCCCTTCTTCCAATTTCACTTTAAATGAATGTACTGGTGGCAAAAATTAGTTGTGCTTAGCTCTATGATTTGGGTTTTTATTTTTTTGGCTTTCAAATTTTTGGTGGTGAGGAAAATATGTTCTTTCATTTCATTAGCATAGTTGCATAGATGTATTGATATATGATATAAAACATATTGAAGCAAAACTCTATTTTTCATTGATATGATTATTCAACATCATTATTAATTTTTTGTATTTTTATGTTAAAGAACAATAGGTTCTTAAGATTCTCAATCTGCTATTACGATTTGATCCATGAACTCTACATTGATTTTGCTTAGGATTCCGATTTTAACAACTTTGTTTTAAGTTTAAGTTTAAATTAAAACGGTCAACTTTTGTATTTCCAAAACACCCTTTATGGTGTCGGTAGTGTTTAGTAAGCCCTTGTATAGTATCACTTTTCAAAATGCATTTAAATTTTTTTTCTAAGGCAATGCATTTTGTAAATTTTTAGTATGGGAAGGGATTCTCATTTAGTAATCTCGTTCTAATTTTTGCTAAAGTAGTTTGCCCCACATGCACATTTCCTAATGCAATCAAATACTCTCTCTTTCTCTCTCTCTCTCAACAAAGAAAGCAATACTAAAAACAATTTAAGCAACTAAAACTATTTGTTTCATGAAGATTTCTATAAAATGAGTCATTTATCAAAAATTATTCTCTATAAAATTATCCCATTTTTCTATATTTGGTAGCAACTTTAAATGAGTTAAAAACTAATCTCTTAACTTCTCTTATTTAGTTTATTGTGAGATAGAGTTGTTTTAAAAAAAAAAAAAAAACAGTGAAAAACAATCTTTAAAAATAAGTCATACTTTTTATGTTGATTAAAAATAGTTTTCCTTTAACTTAATTTTTTTATGTTACCAAATACTAAAAAATATAGAAAACTATCTTTACACAAGATTTTTTACTGAAACAAACAAAGTGTAAATGGAAACTTGAGATACGTACACAAGCTCAAGGATGCATACCTTTTACCGTGACTAGATGACTCGCATGAAGCTTCGCCATGATCTCCTAGCCTCCTTCCTTTTTATGGCGCAAGCAAAGAGCAACTATTGTTGAGAGAGAGATTTTTTTTTTAATTTGGTGTATTGACGAACAAGATCTCAATAAGTGTATTAAGACACTGTTCATTGCTAAATTCATTTGCGTGAAGGTTCTGAGAAAGTTTAGCCAAATCTTTGTTGATATGATATTTAATTGATTATGCCGCTGCTAATGCTCTAGGATATATGCATCTATAGGAAATTATTATTTTTCTCAAAAAAAAAAAAAAAGGAAATTATTATTTTTTATTTATTTATTTATTTTTTTGGAGAGAAGTGGGGTGGCGACAACTCGAACAATGACGAAATCTAACAAAACGAGTAAACCTCCTAGACAAAATCTGACATAAATGGGAAGACAATGTATATTTACTATTGCTCTTTAACATAATTTTCTAGTTTTAGTTTTAGTTTTGATACTTGTATTTTTTATTTTATATACAAATTCTCATCATTTTAAATTTTCTATAAATCTTATAACTAAATAAGAAAAAAGTATAAATGATGGAATTTTAAATAATGGGAATGTAAATCCCTTCATATATAAGATTCTATGTATTTAACAAAATTTTCGTCTAAATGCAAATGAGAAATCATTGAAAAAATGGTAAAACTACAACCACAAACTAATTTACAACATTTTTACAAATTGTTGATGTATCCAACTTCTTATTAGTTTTCATTTAGACCCACCATTAACACTACTTCTTCATTTACCAATAGTCACTCATCACATCAACAATTTGTACAATTTTTTTGTAAAAAAGTTTGTATCTCTAGTATTACTCCTGGAAAAAAATTTGAGTTCAATTTTTCATTCTTTTAGGGTCTATTGACATTGATTGATAACCCCCTTAAGTTCAAATAATATTTAAGTTGCAAGCTGTTATTAGTTCTCATCTAGGCCCACTAGCTAATATCACTTTTTTTAATGAGTAATGCTAAAAGCACAAACTATTTTACAATATTTTTACAAATTGTTGATGTGGCCAACTTCTTACTGGTTCTCATTTTGACCCATCAGTAACATCACTTTTTCATTTATCAATAATCACTTGCTACATTAGTAGTTTGAAAAAAATTTGTAGTAAATTTGTATTTCTAGCATTTTCCTTTTTTTTACCTTCTTTATTTATTAAGAGGATTCAAAAAGTTAGTTATGGTTTCAAAAAATATCAAAAATACCCCTAATCTAATTAGATAATCCTTATTCTTAAGGCGAAAATCACATTTTTGTCCCTACATTCACTACAAGAAAATGTACTTTTCAGTGAGGAAAAATTTCGTCACTAAAAGTCCAGTTTTTCGTCACTAAGAACCTTTAGCGACGAAATTTACTAATTAGCGACGAAATGAGTTTCGTCGCTGTAGCCCCGTCGCTAAAAGTCCTAGCGACGAAAAATTTTGTCGCTAAAAGTCCGATTTGTATAAAAAAGAAAAAACTTTTAGTGACAAAAACATTTCGTCGCTAAAAGTTTTCCTCGCTAAAAACACTATTTAGCGACGAAAATATTTCGTCACTAAAACCATTTCAGTTTATTAAATCATATTTAGTGACGAAAAATTTCGTCACTAAAACTATTTTTTGGTACATTTAGTGACGAAAAAATTCGTCACTAAAAGTATTTTTAAGAAAATCCAAGCACATATAGTGACAAAAATTTTCGTCACTAAAACCATTTCTTACAAAATTCTACTACATTTAGCGACGAAATATTTCGTCACTAAAACAATTTTTTATTGCTATATTTGTGACGAAAAAATTCGTCGCTAAAACTTATTTTCTGTTTTTATTGTTTTAATAGCTTTAATATTAACATATACCCTGTCATTACATTATTAAAACCTCACATTTGAACAACACATTTATTCCAACAACACATTTATAAAAAATCGATCCATACATTCCACAAATAACAAATAAAACAAGTATCCAATTCAAACTTCTTCCATACAATAATTGTTCACAACACATATAATAACTCAAAATGTCTTATAATAATACAAAAAGTGTAACATAATATAATTAGAACCAACAGAAAATGTCCTCATATGTCTTCAAGTAATTGCCAAAAGTATATCCCTTAAAGTCACCAATAAGAAATCTGCACAAATATAAAAACAATACTACATTAAAATCGTAAAGTAAAAACATTAACTATGTTATAAGAAACATTTCTAATAATACATTAAGAGTAATCACACCTATGAATTAAAATCACAACTCCTAATGTAGGTATGAATTAAAATCACAATTCCTAATATATAAGTTGTAGAAAGCAAATATAAATTTTCAAGTGTAATATAATAGAATTAGTTTCTAAAATAAAGTACTAACCAATAAGTGTTTTAACTTAAAGATGAACCACCCCCATAGGTAAGAGCATCATCATAACCCTTGCTCCTCAAAACCAATCTCAAACATCACAAGTACAATACTTACAAGTATTGAAATCGAATTACAAGTATTGAAATCAAATAAAGGAACACAATTGCTACTAATCAACAAGGTTCATTCACATTTGCAAGAAATTAAAAACACTTCCAATATGGATTTAAACCACCTTATAACACCATACAAGCCACCCGCTTGCTCCAACACAACAACCCACCACAAACCAATCTCAAACATCACAAGTACAATTCTTACAAGTATTGAAATCGAATAAAAGAACACAATTGCTACTAATCAACAAGGTTCATTCACATTTGCAAGAAATTAAAAACACTCCCAATATGGATTTAAACCACCTTATAACACCATGCAAGCCACCCGCTTGCTCCAACACAACCCACCACAAAACCAATCTCAAACATCACAAGTACAATGCTTACAAGTATTGAAATCGAATTACAAGTATTGAAATCGAATTACAAGTATTGAAATCAAATAAAGGAACACAATTGCTACTAATCAACAAGGTTCATTCACATTTGCAAGAAATTAAAAACACTCCCAATATGGATTTAAACCACCTTATAACACCATGCAAGCCACCCACTTGCTCCAACACAACCCACCACAAAACCAATCTCAAACATTACAAGTACAATGCTTACAAGTATTGAAATCGAATTACAAGTATTGAAATCAAATAAAGGAACATAATTGCTACTAATCAACAAGGTTCATTCACATTTGCAAGAAATTAAAAACACTCATAATATGGATTTAAACCACCTTATAACACCATGCAAGCCACCCGCTTGCTCCAACACAACAACCCACCACAAAACCAATCTCAAACATCACAAGTACAATGCTTACAAGTATTGAAATCGAATAAAAGAACACAATTGCTACTAATCAACAAGGTTCATTCACATTTGCAAAAAATTAAAGTGGAAACAGTTCCTGAAAGTGAAAACCACATATGAAGCATAAAGTAGAAACAGAGTGCTAAATCAAATACATAAACTTTAATAAACCCAGATTCCCATTCCACCACACATATGTTGTCCTCCACAGACAAAGTACCTACACCACCATCTCAATTCTCAAGCAAAAGTGTACATCACCACACCACTAATACTTGTAAAGCATATTATCTCATCTAAGGGTCTCTAAAATCTAAACCCCAAATCATTCCTACACAATTGGGCCATATGGGCATGGACATTCAGTTTCTATCCCCCTCACCCCCCACCCAAAAAAAAAAAACTGGAACATATTTCATCAAATAATCCAATTCCAACCGAATAATAGCACATGACTTTGAATGAAAAAAAAAATTAATTAAAATAGAAAATAAAAATCAATCACAATATGATACCTTCCCTCGCTTGCAATGAATCAGAATTGGGTGTTTAGTCATATCAAGAAACTTGCACAAAATTTGGTTACATCAGCAAAAACCCCAAAGCATATTCGATCTTTTCAACAGCCTCAACAGATTTCCACGATTTTCAATTCTATGATTTAGTTCATCAAACCAATGAAAAATTCTTCAGTTTTCTTTCCAAGAAACACTTTAAGCAATGATACCATATTTCATGAAACAAACAAATCAATCATTTAAAAAAAAAAAAATGAACCTCAAGACTTCCACTTCATAACAAAGTCAAGCAATATAACTACAACCATATAAGATTTGAACCCCTCAAAAGAAATAGAAAAAGATTTGAACCCATTTTTAATCAAAGTCAAGAAGCCAATAGTTTTTCTCCAATAACCAAAAAAACTTTATGAGGTACTCTAATTGGGACCCAAATAACACCTAAGAAAGTAGAGATTAGCACGTCATAGTTGCATTTCTTATATGAGTAAATAAAGAGGGCAACATCAATCACACCATGGATCAATGATCTTATCAATTGTGAACATTATTATACCACTCGATGATAAATTAAATCCTTAAAGTAATGCCATTTTTTGGTCAACAAAATAGCGTGCCAGTCACTACCTTACTAATATCATTATTAATTCATTATTATAAATTATATTATAATTAAGCAAGTAACTCTAAAAAAATACTACTAAACTTAAAATTTAGCTGATTAAAATTTAAACAGAAAATTAGAGTCAACGATATCACAAACACAAAGTAAACAAATATGAAAACCGAACCTTACAACTATCGATTTCGAACGTGAACAGCTCGATCTTATTATCTTTCAAGAATTTCTTGCTCACTTCAGGAAATGGCTCCGGGCACAAAGATCTAATCAAAATCAAATCAAATCTTAGCAAACAATTCAAAAAAAAAAAAAAAAATTCACAAAACCAAAGCCAAGTATTAGAATAGATTAAAACAAGCAGAAAACTATCCCTATAATTCTTCTTCTTCAAAAAAAAAAAAAATGCAGTAGTCTAAAAATGCAGCTATTAGTATGAAATAGTAACTATTTAAAAAAAAAAAAAAGTGAGCAGAACCATATCTACAAAGATTAAAAAAAAAAAAAAAAAAAAAAAACTAAACAAAACAAAAAGAGCAAAATGTACCCAAAAAAGGTGAGCAACCAGATCGGCGATGGAATGGTGCTACGGCGACGGAATGGTGAACCGGCGGCGGAATGATGAAGATCGGCGACAGATCGGCGACTGAATGATGAAGATCGCGACGGAATTGGCGACGGAATGGCTATGTCGGCGACGGAATGATGAAGATCGGCGATGGAAAGATGAATATCGGCGACGGAATGATGAAGATCGCGACGGAATCGACGACGGAATGAGAAAATGGCGACGAAATCGGTGACGGAATGGAGACGGTTTGCTACGGTGACGGCTTATCGGTGACGGCTTCGTGAGAGCTCATCAGCGACGGTTTGCAGCGGGCTCATCGGCGACGGTTTACTGAGAGCTCATCGGCGTCGGTTGAGTTTCTCCTTGTCGGCATCGGTTGGGAGCTGAAGCTGAAAGGTCTGTGTTTTTTTTTTTTTTTTTTTTTTTTTTTTTTTTTTTTTTTTTGATGAGAATAGGAGCTGAAGGCTGAAGGTATTTTGTTGATGGAATATATATGGCCTTTAGCAACGAATTAGTTCCGTCACTAATGGCTATATTCAGTCGCAAAAGGTATAAACCTTAATGTTTTTAGTGACAAAAGTATTTTTCGTCACTAAAAAACCCAGAAGGCTAGTCTTTAGCGACAGAAATAATTCGTCGCTAATGCCAATTTTTCGTCGCAAACAGATATAACAGCTTAATGTATTTTAGCGACGAATGTAACTTTCGTCGCTAAAGAACATATATGCATGTCTTTAGCGACGAAAGTAAATTTCGTCACTAAAGACCCATAATTTTTATGTTTTTTTAGCGACGAAACTAATTTTCGTTGCTATAGATCACTTTTAGTGACGAATTTAGAATTCATCACTAAAACAATATGCTGAAAAACTATGAATATTTTTAGCGACGATTATTTTTTGTCGCTAATTCTTCCTTATAGCGACGAAATAATTTTCCTCACTAATACTATTCATAGCAATATCTACAGCGACGAAATATTTCGTCGCTAAAAATTCCAACTTTTAGCGACGAAATATTTCGTCGCTATAGATTAATTGTGTTGGCGCCAAATTTTCCCTCCACTGGTGCCCATTTTTCAGATCACTAAAGATGTATTAATTTTTTTCATTATTAGCGACGAAATTCAAATTAGCGAAATGTGGTCGCTAAATGTTATAATTTTTTTCATTATTAGCGACGAAATTCAAATTTCATCACTAAAGATGTATTTTTAGCGACGAAAAAAAATTTCCTCACTAACTTTCGTCGCTAAAGATACATTTTGTTGTAGTGATTTGCAAGCGATTCCTACTTTAGTCCCTAAATTTTGTTTTTACCGCTTTTAGAACGCTTCTTGTTGTGGTCTCTGCCATTACATCAAAGACAGAAAAAACACACGTAGCAAACGGCAGAATTAAAAAAAAAAAAATTATAATACCCTCCACGTGTCATGGGATGCTCCATGTGGCTTTCCCACCCTTAGTTGGTCATGTGGCCCTAATGTGTCCTCTAGTATGCGATTGGATTTAACATTTCACAGTTGCGTTTTGCGTTTCCACATTTTCTTCCTTTTTTTTTTTTTTTCAAAGAGGGAACAAAATTTACTATTAACGCACTGTTTACGTACTGTTCATGTACTGTTCACGAAACCCATAACCACTTTATTCAGAAAAAAAATATTAAAAATAGGTTTCACGATACACTTCACACATTTAAAAATTATTTTGCTACAGCGTTTTCAGTTTTCAGTTGTATCCAATGAGACTAGCCAATAGAAATAGAAATTATGGTATTCAACAAAATTAGTATGTAAAACCAGTTTCCCATGTCACAGAAGCTAGCTTAGGTAGAATGGATGAAAGAGGAGAGTGGCAGAAGAAGAAGAGTGTATGAAATAGTCTCATCGCTTCCTTCTCTGATCTCTACCCCGAAACTCAACCCAATTTGTTTGCTGGATCTTCAGGAAAATGGGTACGCTGCTTCGTGCTTCTAAATTAACAAACTCTCTTCTTTTCATATCCAATACTTCTTCTTTTTATTGCTATTATTCTACTCTTACTACTACTATTACTGGAAGAAAAAACCCACATCAAAAACAGAATCAAAATCAATTCTTGCAATTTGTTAGAGATGAGTGCAAGTCTGGAAGCTTAAGGAATGTTGATCATGCCTTAGACCTATTTGATACAATGCTTCACATGCATCCTTTTCCTTCCATTGTCGATTTTAATCAATTGTTAGCTGCCATTCCAAGAACGAAGCATTACTCTCTACCCATTTCTCTAATTAAATGAATGGAATCATTCGGAATCTTGCTCGATGTTTATACTCTCACTATTTTGATTAACTGCTTCTGCCATTTGAACCGGGTGGATTTCAGGTTCTCTGTCTTGGCAACAATTTTGAAACTTGATTACCACCCAAACTCTGTTATTCTAAACGCTCTTGTCAAGGGGCTGTGTCTTCAAGGTAACATTGCTGGAGCTGTGAGGTTGGTTGAAGATATGGAGAAGAATGGGTATCAACCTAATGAAATTACTTGTGGGACGAAACTAAATGGTCTGTGTAAGATTGGTGAGACTGATATGGCTGTTAGGTTGTTCAGGAAGATAGAATAAACGAATTTTGAACCCAATGTAGTGTTCTATAACACAATTATTGACAGTTTATGCAAGGATAGATTGGTAATTGAGGCTTTGAACATTTTGCTTGAAATCAGAAGCAAAGGTATTCAACCAAATGTTATCACTTACACGTGCTTAATTCAAGGCCTGTGCAATTTCGGTCGATGGAGGGAAGTTGCTATTTTGTTGAATGAGATGGTGCAAAGGAAGATCATGCCAAATGTGCAAACCTTTAGCATATTGGTGGACACACTTTGCAAGAAAGGGATGCTGATGGAGGCAAAAGAAGTTTTTGATGCGATGATTCAAATAGGCATTGAGCCTGACACAATCAGTTACTGTTCCTTGATTGATGGTTACTGTTTGCAAAACAAAATGGATGATGCTATTAAAACATTTAATATGATGGTTGAGAGAGGTTGTTCACCTAATGTGTTTATCTATAACATATTAATCAATGGATATTGCAAAGATAAAAGAATTGATGAATTACAACATTCTCATAGGTAGGTTTTGTCGAGTGGAGAGACCCCAGGCTGCACTAGACCTATTTCATAAGATGCAGGCAAGTGGCCAGCAGCCAAATCCCTAGACCTATGCCATCTTGTTAGATGGCCTTTGTAAGAATAGACAAATTGGTGAGGCGATGGCATTGTTTCATGAGATGGAAGACAAAAATTTGGGCCATGATATTGTGATTTACAACATCTTGATTAACTGTATCTGTAATGCCAAGAAATTTATAGCTGCAAGAGAGCTCTTTAATAGTCTACTAGCGAAGGGATTGCAATTTGATGTTAAGACATACAACATAATGATCAAAGGGCTTTGCAAAGAGGGGCTAATATATGAAGCAAGTGAGCTACTTGAGAAAATGGATGGGAGCGGTTGTTCTCTTGACAATCACACATATAACACAATCATCCAAGGGTTGCTGCAACAAAATGAGACAGCAAAGACTTTGGAACTCATTTATATATTACTAAAAACTGAAGCATAGCATTTAATGTTGCTGCTCTCGTTGAGCCACATCAGCAGCCATGTCATTACCCTTTTTTTTCCTAAAATTTTTCCGTAATTTTAAAATACTTTTTCTAAAATTTTCCCATAATTTTAAATACTGTTAAAAAGAAATGATCTCCAACTCGCGCCATAAAGTCCAACTTACATTAATGCTGTTAATGTTGTCCATCATAAAACCCAAACCTAAGCCAAATAGTCTTTAATGCTATCCGCTTTGTCTCCCCTCATCCTCCTATTGCTTTTCCTGTCTTTCACGCTTTCAAAACTTCAGAATTTCACCTTTCTAACGCCAAACTTTCTCTTTTCCCTCCTTGGTCTCTTCCTCTCCCCATTTAACTGAATTACTTCTTCATACCTGTTCAATTGCCACAATGCTAAAAAAATCAAAATCCTTATTAGGTACACATTATCTCTTCTTTTCTAATTGACATTTTGCTATTCTTTCAACTAATCGAGCATTAATTCAGCCCTTCTTCAAATTTGTGTCTCTTGATTAGTGTTGATTCTTCCTATTCCCAATCAAGAGGTTTATCATAACGTTTCATTGTTGCCTATTGGAAATAGAACAACCACTACATTTTTTCTATATATATCTGCAATTTCTCTTCGTCCATAGATAAAGAGCCTATCGGCCTAACCTATGCCAATGCAAATCCAATCCTTCCCATCAAGAAGCCCCCACGAAATTATCAGATTTGAAGCCATGGATATTTGTCGTGGGGTTCTCAGCAAACAAATAGACCAAAACAAAAACAAAACAAAGCAAAAAAACAAAGACAAAAGCTTTTATAATCAAAGACCAACCACCAAACCAAATCAAAAACCTCCCGAGTTTGAAAACATGGACGGTTCTCACAGGTTCAGATCACAGATTTTTTTTTTTTTTTGGGTACTTACCGCCATTGTTGATGCTTCAGCCACCATGAGATGCTGTCAAAACATGAGATTGCATTGCTATTTCTTCTTATTCTTCTTCTTTGTTTCTCTCGCTCTCACTGCATTTTCGCCAATTCTGTAGGTCTTCTTTGCTTGATTGTCACAATGAAGGTTTGGCTATTGCAAACGGACTGGTTGTGCTTAACCCACTAAATGCTTAGGCAAGCTTAGCTATGAACAAAATGTACCAACAATTTGCAAGCTGTCAACCACTTATTTCTTTCTTAAATTGCCTTAGGCTTGTGTTTGTTTTTTTATCAATTTTTTAATGTGTGGACAAACCAATGTCTGCCCCTTTTCCAGTTTTTGTAATTTTTTTTTTAATTTCATAAATGATAAATGGGGTTGGGCATGATAAAAAGAATATTGGGTAATCAAATGGGCTAGACATGATTTTTTTATAGATAATTTAGATAAAAGACTTGAATAAAAATAGTTGAATATTAAACTTTAACAAAAAGTTTGAAATATAGACATATATATTCGTTTCATATATATATATATATATATATATATTCATTGTTTGAAATATAGACATATATTTATTTGAATTATTTTAGTCGATTTTTATATTTTTACTAATTTAATATATTTATTTATTTTTAAAATAATTATTAAATTAATTATGACGCTATCATGGTTTGACTTCAATTCAACCTCAATCTGCTCTTAAAAACCTTGAACCTCTCCCTTTTACAGTTGTTTGAACAATTTGAGTTTCAAAACCACCATTGGTATAACAAATCAAAGAGCAAATTATGGAGAGAGATCACAACTTTTCTTTTCTTTGTTTCTCATGAAAAAAGTATATGGGAAAATGGTTTTTTTTTTCCCATATTTGGTATTCTGTGGTTGGTCATGATTATTGAGAGTTGGAGTTTGGTTGTGGACGATAAACAGGTCATGAATGTTTTTAGGGTTTGAGAAGATAGTTGTAGTTGGAGCTTTTGTGTGTGTGTTTTAATTATTTCACTCTTTGGTATTGGAACAGTTGTTACATTGTAGATATTGCATACATTCACCAATTGTAAGAGATAAGGTCCCAAATTTTGCAGATCTAATTTTTAACTTGTCCCAAATAAAAATTATGTATTTTTTTTAATAATTAAAGTAATATACAAAGAACAAACAGAGGGTTTATGATATTGTATGTATTTAAATTATAGGTGGACAATTTTATCCAAACAAAAAACATGTCTCATTTATAGCTTTGTGCACAAAAAGTGTAGCAAATATGCTCTTGCAAATATGCTTTGTTTTTAAGTAGCTGTTTGTTTATTTTATTTTGGCCATACAAGGAATGCACATTGCATTGAAGTGTGCATTGCCATTTGTTGTTGGGCTAATACATTTTTCGTATAAGGTTTTGTAGTTCTATTTTAAAGATCAATGAGCACTAGCCTTTTTAGATATTGAATATAGACTTCCAAAGAAATTTTTGCTATTTTTCTACTTGAAATTTCCAATGTTGCATGAAATTGGTACTTCTCTTTAAGGAGGTGAATGAACAGCCAGCCAAGGAAAGACAAAATGTGGCCTTGAGCAAGAGAAGATTGTTGAATCATTCAAAAGGAATTGATAAGGATAAATATTTAATACTCACAAATAAGGATAAATACAATACTAATAAATGCATTTATTTCATTCCATATATGAGCTCCTTAACATTTGGCACATACATTGTAATTAATAACACAAAACTTAAAAGTCTAATATCGTTTATTTTAAAAAGATTACCTTAAAATTTAAGTTTTAATATTATAGGTATTACATTTATATTCATAATGAAAACAAGAATATTTTACAATTCTAAACTTATATACAAATAAAATATAACCAAAGCTATGGACTTTATGTTGACTTCATGAGATCTTGCCAAATTAGTTTTGCGAGCCTCACAAATTTATACCTTAGTTATTTATTTATTTATTATTTTTAATGATTATTTTCAGCTCCTAATTGCCCCGAATTTTCTTTTCCATTCTTTCTCTCTGTTTCCAACCTACAAAGTCAATCACTTCCCTTCCCTTAACTAAGCCAAAACCCACACTGGATTCATCATTCTCTCAAGCCCAACTAAAAGATTCAAAGAAAGATATGGAAAAATCCGATATGGGTCTAACTCCTTTGTTGAAAACGCACTCTATACTTCCTTTTCTGCATCTTCTAAATCTTAGAGACTCTTCTTCTTCAAAAAAAAAAAAATTAGGATTTTTTTTTTTAAGGCTGAGATCAATCAGTTGTTGAGTTTGATCATCTTTCTTTGTGAGCTTATCAGCAATGCCTCTGATATTGATCATTAACATAGATCTGCAATGTTGCTCAAACCTTGATTTAGTTTTATGCCTATAACTATTTTGAAAATTAGAAGTAGAAATTAGTTTTTGTTTTTTGTTTTTTGCACTTAGAATGTTTGATATTTTAGTAATTGTGGCCATTTTGGCCTATTTTGACCTAAATTAAATGAAACCATCTTTTAAAAAGAAAAAAAGAGTAGAAGAAATTTGTAGATATGGACTATGGTCGATGAAGCTCCAGTTTGCAAACCTTTTCACAAGATTATATATGAACCACACAGAAAGTTAAATTAATTGAACGCTCAAAAATCTAGGATGAATACAAAGTTTTTTTTTTTTTAAAAAAAAAGAAAAGAAAAAAAGAGGATGAATGCAAAGTGATTTGAACAACCACATAAAAATCTATTTTAGTTTTGTCTCTCTCTCTCTCTCTCTCTCTCTCTCTCTCTCTCTCTCATTTGTTAATATTCGGCATCTAGACTCCCTATTTAGTTTGGTCTCCTTTCCTTCTTTTTTCCTCTTCTTCTTTACATTTCTGTCTCCTTCATTTCTGAATCTCTAAGTTCAGATAATGTTTCCTTTACAAGTTACAGTTTATTGGTTTGCTTCAAGTCCAGTCCTATTGCGTGTATGTTCACAATTCAAGTGTCCAAAAGTGAAAAAAAAAAAAAAAAAGTTTAACTCAGCTATGACTTTTCTTCTTCTCTTTACATATTACATTTTTAAAAAAAAAAAAAAAGATTAGTTTCAATTATTGACTTCATTTTTTCCGTTGGTTTAATAGCCATCAGCTCATCACTCACTACTTTTTTTAATAAAAAAAAAATTCACGTTGGGTCACTTCGCTACCAGGCTATTCCTTCCTACAAATCAATAACTCACTAAAATACATTTATTATTTTATATGTTCATTTTAGTGTTTCATTAGTTCTGGTGGACAATGGCATTTTACTTGACGTGGTTTAGATTTGTTTGCTTACAAAACACTCCTCTTTTTTTTTTTTTTTAAGAAGTGCTATGTCCATAATATTTTTGCAACACTTTCGAAACAAATCACATGTGGTAAGTTATTATTGGTTTTAATTTGAATCCACAACTTAAATTACGTTTTTGCCCACTCACAACAACTTACCGCTTATGATTTATTGTAAAAGTGTTGTGAAAATATTATGGACTTAGCATTTCTCTTTTTTGTTTTTTTTTTTCCTCCGGTAACAACTTATTCTTACCCTACTTATTACCAAAATAACTTTAACTATTTACTAGCCTAAAATATCTTTAAACTTTATTATGCTAAAAAACATAAGCTTAAATATTAAGTGAATCCAACGACTATAGCTCCTGTTTCTCCTCATCTCAAAACTGGACATGGCACTGGCCTTTTTTCAAAGCCACCTATTATGCAAGTTTGGGCATTATTTTTAGCAATAGTCATGGTTCTCCTATTATAGTCTATACTAAATTAATTCCTTGCCAAGACAACCCATTGTGTCTCATAAAAAAAAAAAAAGACAACCCATTGTGGATGGCTACCATGCGCTATTGAGTGTTACACTCTTGTCACAAACTATGGATCAAGGATTTGATTGTGGAGTTTGCCAACTCACAATTGCTGGCATCAATTGGGTTGTAGGAACCATTCACGGAGATTTCAAATGTATTAGAATAAATTCATGCTTTTTGTGAAATAGGCAGGACATATATCCTATAGGAATGTTTCTAGACTGTGTAATAAGTAAGCTTAAGCATTGGAGTTCTATTGCTTTTGAATTTTTTTATTAAAAAAAACTATTTAGGATGTTTCATAAATATTTCATTTTTGGACTAGTTAAGATAATGGTTGACAATGGTTTTTTAGTAAATGCAACCACTGCATCCATGGTGGTTGACTTGCCACCTGCAAATCCAAGAGATAAAGCACTTCAAGAATTGCTTCAATAACTTGTGTGAAGGCTTTTAATTTTACAACATCAAGAACAACTTTCATAATTTTTGCTTTGCTAGTCAACCCATATAGAGTATGTATATTTGTTGGAAGCTGCGATTTACTTTTTATGAATTGGTGTTTCTTTTCATGTCATTGAAGGTTTTTTTTATTCCTTTCCAATTACATTGTACACTTTGTTTTTGTTTTTATCTTTTTATATTTTTTAATATATTTTAAAAACTTGATAGAGTTCAATAAAACAGTTGTTTCATAACATTAAGCAGATCAATGCCAATTAGTGAGGATGTATTGTATAAGCCTTTTTAAAAAATCACTGAATGTCGAATGAAAGTTTTTCTTGACTGCAGGGTAGGAAATGGGCCCATCACGGGATCTTCAGCATATGCTGATGATGAAATTGGTGCAACTGGGAATGATAACATTAAGATGAATGACTCCAAGTTTCTAACTTTCAGTTTTGGAATCATTCATGTTCCTGGGAAGCACTGGAATATATACTGAAAAACATCAACATCAACATCTGTTCCTTTTTCTTTTTAGCCTGACAAAATCGGTGGTAATCAACACCATGTTTCTTAATGGGTTTACTTCAAGATACGTGCCTATAACCTTCATCATAATCAACACTTATGAATAATTATTAAATATGATGTTTTTATTTTATTTTTTGAACCAAAATATGATGTTTTTAGTCTTCTATAAAGTCATAAAATTGTCCAACCCATAAAAATCACCCATGACCCATGATTAATCAAACTTCAACACAAAGAGCACGGAATGGGTCTTAGTTGCTGTTGCAAAGCTATTTCTGCTCATTATATTTAGTAGCTTCATCATGTATCGCACTAGTTTGTGCCTAATTATCAACTTAAAAGCCAATTACTGTTTCTAAAAAAGATACTTTTTTCCACAGAGTTATACCAATAACTGTCTAGTTCATTTCATATAATATAAGAATGAGGCAGAACATATCAACAACAGTTACAAGTTACAACACAATTGGAAAACACCACAAATGATAGAAGCAATGTAATATTAGTAGATTACTTTCATTGAACAGGCTTGGAATTTCTTCTTTAAAAGCAATTAAAATCAACTAACCTGAAATTCATTATTAAAAAATATAAACCATTACAAGGTACAGAGGGTGACATTTCACAATGAATACCCAAAATATATATATATATATATATATATATATTTTTTAATCCTAATATCAACTTGATCTATAGGAAATTTTAAAATAACCCCCCCATGTCTTCACTTCATCCCTGATTATGAAAAAAGAGGAAGGTATGGGGGTGATCCATGGATATGGGGTTGAAGTGAAGATATTGGGGGGGGGGGGGGGGGGGGGGGGGGGGGAAAGGGGTGTGTTCCATGGATACCACTTCCACTGATAGAATTCAATCCCCAAAACATAAAATTTCATCCAAGGCATGAGTGAAGGAACTAATCAATGAAGACAAAATGACATGGAAATTGGAGGTGATTGATCAGACTTTTTGGCCATAAGAGGCAGCCATTATCAAACAGATCCCGTTAACCATGAGAAGACCAAGGGACAAGCTGATCTGGACGGGTACTAAGGACGGTACATATAGCGTGCAAAGTGCATACCAAATGCTTATTGCAAGGAATGAAACGTTCCAACTCAGCTACTTGGGAGCCTGGTGTGGAATCACCATCATCACACATTCATTGTCGATCTGGCTGCTGGTCTAGCAATCCTCCTAGGTATGGAAATAGCTATGGAAGGCAAAATCCCAGAAAAAATTAAACATTTTATGTGGAGACCCATGACGAATGTGCTACCAACAAAGATGAACCTTCGTTGGTAATCATCCTTCTGCCTATATCCCTTGGATTATTAATTTGTTCTATTTCTCCATCTGATCAACAAGTCAGAATATAAGAATTGAGTATTCAAAATTATAAAAAGGTTGTGGGAGCAGTTGCTTAGTTCCTCCCTTTTTTTTTTTTTTTTTTTTTCCATATTTCAAAACCATAGTAAAAAGAACCTTCTTTTGGGAGGATCTTCCAAGAAAGAATATTACAGGCTTATTAGAAGTCAAACATAGCTATTTTTTTCTAATTAAACAATTTTATTAACAGACAAACATTAAAAACTTCTTCTGGAGGGAACCATGAAAAACATCATTTTGGCCAGCGGATGGATACAACCACAAAAAATGGCACACTTTATGAGAACAACATATAATATGAACTTCACATCAGCCAAATTAGAAACAAAATTTTATGAAATACAGCCACATAGCAACAAAGTAAGTGCATGAAGAAAATGCAACCAAATATCAAACAGCTAAAGGAATGAATATTTTTCAAAACAGTTAAAAGAACTAACAATCTTGCACACATAAATTAAAAGAAATATCATTTTGTAAAAAGTATAAAATTTACTCAAAGAATATATACATCACTTACAGATAGACTTGTGATGGGTTACAATATGAAAATTGTTCTTGATGTTGAGAAACTTAAAAGTCCTCATCTAGACTTTTGAAGCAGTTCTTGAATGTTTTTATCTGCCTGATTAGTTGACAATAAGTCAATAAACATGGCTGCAGTGGTAGCATTTGCTGAGAAACCCTTCTCAACCATTATATGGATCTCATTATGTCTTAGTAACCCTTGAATTATTGCCTTATATGTGCACTCATTAGGTGGACAAACATGCCCATCCATTTTCTTAAGCAGCTCACTCGCTTCATCTATCAGCCCCTCTTTGCAAAGCCCTTTGATCATTATATTGTAAGTCCAAACATCATGTTGCAACCCTTTGGTGGGAAGACTATAAAATGGTTTTCTTGCAATTGTAATTTCTTCGACATTACACAAACCATCAATCAAGATGTTGTAAATCACAGTATTGTGGTGGAGTTTGTTTTCTGCCATCTCTTGAAACAATGCCATTGCCTTAACAAAATATTTGTTCTTAAATAAACCATCTAACAAGATGGCGTAGGTTTGGACATCTGGATGTTGGCCATGAGCTCTCATCATATGGAATAGCTTCAATGCACCCTGCGGTTTCTCCACTAGGCAAAAACCACCTATAAGTGTGTTGTAAGTCACAACATCAGCGGTCACTCCCATGTTGGACATTTTATGAAAGAGGTGCATTGCCTCATCAATTCTTTTATTTTTGCAATAACCATTCATCAATATGTTATAACTAAACACATCAGGTGAACAACCCCTCTCAACCATCATATTAAATGCTTTGACTGCACCATCCATTTTGTTTTGTAAACAATAACCATCGATCAAAGAATTATAAATGATTGTGTCAGGCTCAATGGCTCTTTGAATCATCACATCAAAAACTTCTTTTGACTCTATCAACATCCCCTCTTTGCAAAGAGTGTCCACCAATATGCTGAAGGTTTTCACATCTGGCACAATCTTTTTTTGTGTCGTCTCATTGAACAAAGCAGTAGCCTCCCTCCACTGGCCAAAATTACATAGGCCTTGAATTAAGGAATTGTAAGTTACAAGATCTAGCTGAATGCCTTTACCCTTCATTTCCGATAAAAAATTCAAAGCTTCAGTTACCAACTTATACTTTCATAAACTGTCAATGATTGTGCTATAGACCACCACATCAAGTTCAAAATTCTCTTTTCCCATCTTCCTAAGCAACCTAATAGCCGCATCAATCTCATCAATCTTACACAAACCGTTTACTATGGTTCCACAAGTAACTGCATTAGGTTCATATGCTTTCTTCTCCATTTCATCTACCAACCTCACAGCTCCAACAATGTTACCTCGAAGACACAACCCCTTGACAAGAGTGTTTAGAGTTATACGGTCTGACTGATAACCAAGTTTGAAAAGTCTAGCCAAGACAGAGAACTCGAAATCTACACGGTTCAGATGGCAGAAGCAATTAATCAAAGTATTCAAAGTATAAAAATCAGCAGAGATTTTCAGTGATTCCATATCTCTAATTAGACTAATCACTAGTGAGTAATGCTTCATTCTTGCAATGGCACCCAACAATAGAGTAAAATCCACAATGGAAGGCAAAGGGCTTAAGTGAAGCATTTTATCAAACAGGTCTAAGGCATCATCAACATTCCTTATCTCTCATGGATTTCAACAACTGATTATGATTGCAATCACGGGTCTCCACATTTACACTAGCACTACTATTAGTTTGAGACTGAGCTAGACTAAGAGCATGAAATGGAACCATGCTTATTCTAATACTGAAATGATTGAATATAGAAACAAGAGAGCTTGTTGATATAGTAGTAGCCATGCCCATTTCAAGAAGAAGACCAAATCCGGTTTCAACTAACCATTTGGGTCGGAATTTGGTTTCATTGGAGCTTAAAAACTATGAGACTTAAGAGTCTGAGACTGAGAGAGTGGCAGTTGCAGATCGTTTCAACGGTTCCAACTTCTAGCCCTACAAACATAACCCGGGTAAAAGCAGATCCGAACCCAAATATGGTCTGGTTGGTTCGGGGCCCCGATCCAACAAGCCCAAAAAGAGGGCATCATCACGCATTTCATGAAATGCTTGGACGACATCGTTTTGGGCCTTACTATAGGAACAATATCATCATATACTTTCACATGTGTATTATATAGACACAAAAAAATTCACACCCGGCTAATGCATTACCCTTAAAATCAACATGATGACTTTAGATTAGAGGCATTGCCCTTTGAGATATTTGTTGTCGCAAAAAATGTGTGCTCAGACTTTTTTTTTTTTTTTTAGTTGTGACAGTTACAATACAGTGTTAATCATGTAACTCGAAGCTTCCTTCCCTAAACGTCCAAGTACTTTGTGCATTGGAGATGTCAATTTAACCATAATGCCTTAAGAGTTAAGACTACTCACTACAATGATAATGTCTTCCAACAAAAATAAATAAAATAATAAAATAACTCAAACTCTTCCTCCTCTAGACCTTCAAATACTTTGTGCATTAGAGATATCAATTTAATTACAAGGCCATAAGACTTAAGACTACTCGCTACAATGATAATGTCTTCCAAACGAAAATAATAAAATAATTTAGACTACAATTATCTTATAAAATTTAGTTGATTATATTAAACAAACACAAAATTTTGCTCGACTTTAGAAACTACTAAGCCAATAAATATCATCCACCTCAATGACAAATTCAGTAAGATTGGTTTCTTGTTGAGCTATATGGCTTGTTCTTGTAATATAACCGCAACAACAAGAAGCACTCCAACACAAGATTAAGATCAGAAGTAATTGTGGCATTTTCAAACTTGTTTCCCACACCATGGCATAAAATGTGATGTGGCACTATAAAAGAAATTGACTGAAAAAAGTAACAAAAATTACAATCTCAAGAATTGAGCAATAAAATATGTACTTCATTCCTAAAACTTCCACATCAAAATTTCTTAACCTACCATCATTAGATTCACACAAGAGGTTACCAACATGACTTGTTCAGTCACCATTTGCACCAAAACTGTATTATGGCTAACCTTTTTCAGTCTCGTTTGTACAATCACTTTCCCATTTTTGTAGCCAAGTCAAAATCACCATCATGAAAATCTAAAGCTACAGAATGATCAATGGCCACTTTTGCTGCCAAACCAAGGGAAATCACACATCTGCCATCCATTCCCACAGCACTGAGCAATAGGCTATCTTGAGCTTTGTTTCATGCTTTTACTAACCAAGAATATCCACTTGAGCTATTGAGGCCTGCTGAAACTAACTTGCATTTCTACTAGCCATGGGGTCTGCAGCAGCTGCTTGTACATATTTCCCATTGTCCCAGTCCACTGGCTGAGCATACCATTTTAAAGGAGATGAAGTGTTGGAAAATACTTACCAGCATTTGGTCCTCATCTTTGTAAATGGCAATAGTAGGCCATCTAGTCCAACATAGGAAGCCTGTGATAAAAATGGAATTGTTGTGTCTATCATTAAAAAAAAATGGAATTGTTGAAAGAGCTAGAGACAACGTTGGTGCTCATTGACAAACACAAATAAAGCCAACCAAATCATTAAAGTACGAGCCCATTTGTTTACAAAAAAATATGGTTATGGATTGTAAATTCATGTTTAGGTAGTTACAAGACTGCTTGGCTATCAAAAAAGCCTTCACATTTTCTTGATTTGTTTACAATCCTTGTAAGTTTAAAAGTTCTATGAAGTTGAAGGATTTCCAGTTTTTAAAGGAAATGGAAACTAAAGAGGGAACATCTGCTAATTGCAATCGACAAAAACATCGAACTTAGCTTCAATGGCACCAAATGATAGTTAAGTTCCACTTAGAGATGAACTTAAAGCTCTTCCAAAATTCATCGCTGATGAATTTAGAGGAACTATCCTCACTCAATTGACTAGAAGGATTCTTTTAAGGTTCCTTCCTCATAGCAGAACCGGGACTTGGGACCTTGTTCTAATAACGAATTAGGGATACGCATTTGACCATGTGATTTCTTATCATATATCATCCCATGTTTAGCACATAGCGTACAAAAAAATAATTGGTAAGTATCATGTCATGCATATCTAGGTTCATATAAGATCCCAACACCCACACTTGACCATGATTTAGCATTACTAATTAAAGCACATTAATCTGTTCCCATATCCATTCAGGATCAAATTTGACAGAAAATAATGGACAAAAAAAAAGGAAAAAAACCAAAAAAAAAATCCTTCATGTGATGGTCATGGAAATTGGAATGCGCAATGTGGTTTTAGCATAATTCAGAGCTGGGTATTTGGACGCTTCCTCTTGCCGGAGCAAAGAAGTCACAGCCTCTCACTTTCCCCACCACATCTAAATCACCAGAAGTTCTCTTTGGACTCATTGCCTCAGATATCACTTGAGAAAGCACTCTCTCATCTTCCCCAAGCTCAAGTTTATGCATCAAATACTCTGTCACTGAAAGACCCTTATCCCTTATTCGCTTTCCTCTTCAGAAGCAACATGGGCAGTGTGTGTTTGTGGAACTGTTGTGGCTGAATAAGCTTGTGGAATTGTCTGGCCATACAAGGTCTGTGGAGTTTCCTCACTTGAAAAGTTCCATGGAGCTGCTGATGCTAAAACAGTGAGGCATTGAATGTTAGAGGAAATAGCCAGGGTTGCATCCTATACTGCAGCAAAAACTGGTCCCAACATCTCAGTCACAGTTTCAATTATTATATTGTTTGGACTTATAGGCCACTTATTTCCACCACTACTGACACTGTTTGCCAAAAAAAGGCTTCCCATAAATCACAATTACTGCTCTTGGATGCTGCGTGGCAGTTTCCTTAGACCCCTCAGGAGCCAGCTCCAATTCATATGTTGACAGTGAAATGATAGTATAAAGGAGAATCCACCAGACAAGAAGAAATAGGTTGGTAAGGGCATTCAGAAATAGGGAAACACATTTCCAGTTCACTGATAAGTAAGAGTTGGGGTTTGAAGTGTTAGCATTTTACATCACAAAAAGCAATAAAAAACAAGCAAAGAAAAGAAAAGGCATGGAACATATCTGTTTAGCAAAATAAGGGTGTAATATTATTACTTGGGACTCATAGGTATTCAACATCTTCTTTTCCATCTTCATCTTTATCCAAGCTGATATCCTTATGTTAACACATCCTCAATACACTTCTTCTTGCCGAATGTCTCAAATTCTTGGCCTTCTCCACTTTGGTGAGAACTGAATTCTTGCAACGGTAAACATGATCTTCTTCTAAATCATCAAAAGAATTGTTATGAAGTGAAAAATTGCTTTATGACATTCCTTCCCATCCAACTTTCTTTAACAAATAATTAATTGAAGTCATGTGGGATGAGAATTCGGAGAGGAACATATGAAAGATTTCAATTCCTTTGATTAAATCAGCTATTCACTAAGCCTTTTCATTGTATGATTTTAATATATTTACCCAGTTAGGCAAATCTTTTGTTGGCTCAATTTAATCAATAAATACATAAAAAATATTCATCCAGATATTTTTTCCTTGCTTCATAACAAAGCTTTATCCAGTCATTACTTCCATAGAATTCTCAACGATCAACCAATTTCATGATCAATAAAATACAATTAAAACGTAATCAAGAAACTCAGCACAAGTGAAATGCAAGAATCCAACAAAGGAGAAGCAAATCTATAACAGGAACAGGGGAAAAAAATTTGAATTATAATATTACATATCATGTCTAAAAGAAATTTTTATCAAACATATGACATGCAGCATTAATAAATATTCATAATACATACAAAAAGGACAGTGCAAAAACATATGCAAATGTCTATTTTACTATAAACTGACTTTTTCAAAATTTTAAAATAAGTATTCATGAAACTGCCAAAGTTTATGAATACAATATTTAACATTAACTCTGCATGTGCCAAACTTTGAAATAAATATTCTCGAAAATAGGTTCAAAGCAGCAACATTAACGCATAGATGGAAGAGGTATCTTCAGATGGATTGAGGGATCACAGGTCCTCAATGATGCTTCTTTTTCCCCTTTTTTTGGAAAATAAAAATTCTTTGAACACATAATTGCCAAAGGACATCGAAATAGGTTCCTCTAAAATTATTAGGCATTAAAACTACAAAAATGTGACTTAGATGATTGGTAATCTGACATTGCCTTCAATCATAAATCAAACAAAAAATCAGAACAATTTTCTATATCTTAATTAAGATACCCTTATAAACTTCAAAAAAACCAAAACCCTTAAATCTATACCACCGATTCTACATAGCCCAGAAACCAAAAAGAAAAAATCACAAGCAAATTAAGCACCAAACAAATCGTCTACATAAGAAAGATTATTTTCTTTTATAAGTACATAAGAAAACACATATATGAGAAATTCCTCTAGCTTCCTAAATAACTTCACAATGTACAAACCCCAAGTCTGGAACAAAATACCCAAATGCACAAATGGATTACACAAATAACTAAGCAACAAGTATTCCTTAAATAATTACAATGTCTCATTTGTTCCACATAATAACAAACTAAAATTAGTAAATATGATCCACCACTAGTCAACTCCCGAGTCTAGTGTCAATACAGTTCGGGAAAGCATGTGAAACTAAGACAAATAGAAGTAAGGTATTCACTACACCTTAAATTTAAGCATAATATATATTTTTATTGTAACATTCAACACGCAACTCTAGCACTTAATTTTACTGGAGGGAACATTTATTAAAGCTAATTCCACTAGCAAATGGACGAATGACCACAAAGAAGGCCAAACTTTATAAGAACTATTTTTCGCATTAACTTTACGTTAGACAAAATTTGAAATAACTATCCATGAAAATAGGTCAAAAGCAACAACATTAGTGCACAATGAAATCTCAACAAAAGATAGATCAATTAAAGGAACAATCAATCTTGCGCATACAAATGATGAGAAATATCAATCTTGCGCATATAAATGATGGGAAATATCATCTTACAAAAAATATAAAATTTACTCAAAACAAATACATGTCACTTACAAATTGACATGTGATGGGTAAAAATATGAAACTTGTCCTTGATCTTGAGAAACTAAAACCCCTTCACACAAACTTGTGAAGCAATTCTTGAACATTCTTATCAACTTGATTAGATGACAGCAAGTCAACCAACATGGTTGCATCCGTTGCATTTGCTGAAAAACCCTTGTCAACCATTATTTTGAGATATTTCATTGCCTTTGATGTCTCATTGTGTTGCAATAACCCTTGTATGATTGTGTTATATGTATGATCTTTAGGCGAACAATTGTTCTCATCCATTTTCTCAAGCAGCTCACTCGCTTCATCTAGTAGTCCCTCTTTGCAAAGCCATTTGAGCATTATAGTGTAAGTTTGAACATCGGGTTGCAATCCTTTTGCAGGTAGACTATAAAAGAGTTCTCTTACAACTGTAAGTTTCCCGGCATTAGACAAACCGTCAATCAATATGCTGTAAATCACAATATCATTGCCCAGCGTTTTGCCTACCATCCCCTGAAACAATTTTATTGCCTCAACAATTTGTTTATTCTTACAAAGGCCATCCATCAATATAGCAGACGTTTGGGGATTTGGAGGTTGGCCACAAGCCTGCATCTTATGGAATAGATCTAGTGCAGCCTGGGGTCTCCCTACTCAGCAAAAACCACTTATAAGAGTGTTGTAAGTCACAATATTGGGAGTCACTCCTTTGTTGGACATTTCATGAAACAGACTCCTTGCTTCATCAATTCTTTTATTCTTGCAATATCCATTGATCAATATGCTATAGCTATACACATTAGGTGAACAACCCCTCTCAACCATCACATTAAATGCTTTGACTGCATCATCCATTTTGTTTTGCAAACAGTATCCATCAATCAAAGAACTGTAAGTGATAGTGTCAGGCTCAATGCCTCTTTGAATCATCACATCAAAAACTTCTTTTGCCTCTGTCAGCTTCCCTTCTTTGCAAAGTGTGTCCACCAATATGTTGAAGATATGCACATTTGGCATGACCTTCCTTTGCACCATCTCACTCAACAAAGTAGTAGCCTCCCTCCACCGGCCAAAATTTCATAGGCCTTGAAATAAGCACGTGTAAGTGATAATGTTTGGTTGAATGCCTTTACTCCTCATTTTAGATAAAAGGTTCAAAGCTTCAGTTACCAATTTGTCCTTACATAAATGGTCAATGATTGTGCTATAGAGCACTACATTAGCTTTAAACTTCCCCTCTTCCATCTTCCTAAGCAATCTAATAGCCATATCAGTCTTACCAATCTTACACAGAGCATTTAGTATCGTTCCACAAGTAAGTGCATCCGGTTCATGCCCATTCTTCTCCATGTCTTCTACCAACCTCACAGCTCCAGCAATGTTACCTTGAAGAGAGAGCCCTTTGACAAGAGTGTTTAGAGTTATATGGTTTGGTTGATAACCAAGTTTGAAAATTGTTGCTAAGACAGAGAACCCAAAATCTAGACGGTTTAAATGGCAGAAGCAGTTAACCAAAATAGTAAGAGTATAACGATCAGGAGAGATACCAAATGATTCGATTTGTTTAATTAGAGTAATGACTTGAGAGTAATGTTTCATTCTCGCAATGGCACCCAACAACTGAGTGAAATCCACAATGGAAGGCAAAGGGCTTGAGTGAAGCATTTTATCAAACAGGTCTAAGGCATGATCAAGATTTCTAAAGCTTCCAGATTTGCACTCATTTCTCACATATTCCAACAACCCATTTGGGCTTTCCGCATTTTTACTACTGGTAAGAGTAGAATAATAATAATAATAATAAGAATGAAATTGAAGGCTTACTCTAATTCTCAAACGATTGGATATAGAAAGAAGAGAGCTTGTTGATTTAGCAGAAAAACCACCCCTACCCATTTCCCTGAAGAAGAAGCAGCGGCAGTTCTGACAGTTATTCCGATTCGGGTCGGATTTCGGTGGAGCTCCAGAGCTTCAATGGAGAAAGCCGTGGCAGATAGAAGCAGTAGTGACTAGTGACTAGTGACTAGTGACTAGTGAGAGAAAAAGATATGCAGTGGCAAACCACATAGTAACATAACATAAGGTGGGTTTTTTTTTTTTTTTTTTTTTAAATGCCTCGAACTTCTATATACAGTATCTACTAATTTCAAAGTGTCAATGACACTTTCTACAGTGCTTTGGCTAAAGTATTTTGATTTGGTAAAGTACCTTGTCTTTTTTTTTTTTTTTTTTTTGTGAGTTCAAATGTTGCGTTTTCTTCTATATCTTAATATATAAAAAGCGGGAATGCCGCTACAGTGTTTTAGTACTGTATACTCAATGTGTTTGTATTGTATTGCACTGTAACAATAACAGTGTTTTGTTTCGTGAGTTTTTTTTTTTTTTTTCTTCTTCAGAAATTTGTTTGTGTTTTTTTTTTATATAAATATTGACGTAAACTAACATATATATTGTTATATTGACACAATAAATTTCACAATATTTTTACAATTATGGTTTAGTTAGTCACATTTTTTCTGAGAGGTGTTACGTCCACAATATTTTTACAATATTTTCACAACAAATCATAGGTGGTTAGTTGTTATTGGTTTAAATTTGAACCTAACGCTAAAATTACTTTTTTGCCCCTAACAATAACAACCAGTAACAACCTGCCACTTAAGATTTATTGTGAAAATTTTGTGGACATATCATTTTTTTTTTTGGAAAAAATACAAAACTGACCCTCTAACTTTCCCTCTTTTTCATTTCAGTCCTCTAACTTTCATTTTTGTCAATTCAGTCTTCTAACTTTCAATTTTTGTTAATGTACGATTCCGTTAAACCCTAGTTATGGCTGCCGTTAACTTTTTTTTTTTGGAATTAAAAGAAAAAAAGAAAAATCTGTAAAAAAAAAAAAAAAAACATTTAAGGAGATTGAGACCCAAATCTCTAACGTACTAAGAGCTTGGGGTTTTCGAAGGAGATCTTGAGGGTGCGATTGGAGAAGGAGTCGTAAATTTGGACGAGCTTGATGCTGTTGAAAAGGATCAAGAGACCTGCGTCCACCATGTAATCGAACGACTCGATTTGGTGGCGGAACAACTCCCACAACAGCTCGAGGTCTTCCAAAGCCAGCATCGGCCTTGGCTTCACGTTCCGTTTCGGCTGCTGTATTTCGAAATACTGGGGAACAAAGGGCAGCTCTCGTCTTCTTGGTTTTCTTGCTTTTGTTGTGACATCTTTGCTTTTGCTCTTGCTCTTAGTACGTTAGGATTTGGGTCTCAGTGTTTCTTTGTGATTTCAGGGGAAGGGAAACAACATTCAACGTTTTTTATTTTTTTACAAATTTTTCTTTTTTTCTTTTAATTCTGAAATTAAAAAAAAAAAAGTTAACAGTAGCCCATAACTGGGTTTAACGGAATTCTAGATTGACAAAAATTGAAACTTAAAGGACTAAATTGACAAAACTGAAAGTTAAAGGACTGAAATGAAAAAGAGTAAAAGTTAAAGGGTCAGTTTTGCATTTTTGTCTTTTTTTTTTCCTTGTAATTGGTTTGTGTTTTTTTTTTTTTTTTTGAAAAAGTGGCAATGCCGCTATAGTGCTTCGGCATTGTGTACTCAGTGTGTTTGCACTGTGCTGCACTGTAGCGACAACATTGTTTCGTTTCATGAGTCCTTTTTTTATTTTATTTTTCAGTAACCTGTTTGTGTTTTTTGTTTTTTAAATATTGATATAAACTGACATTTATATTGTTATACTGACACAATAAATTTCACAATATTTTCACAATTATAGTTTAGTTAGTCACATTTTTTTTAGAGCTGCTACGTCCACAACATTTTTACAATATTTTCACAACAAATCATAAGTGGTTAGTTGTTATTGGTTCAAATTTGAACCTAACACTAAAACTACTTTTTTGCCCCGACAATAACATCCAGTAACAATCTGTCACTTAAGATTTGTTGTAAAAATATTGTGAAAATGTTGTGGACATATTATTTCTTTTTTTTTCCCCTGTAATCGGTTTGTGTTTTTTTTTTTTCTATTAACTATATAAAAAGCGGCTAAGCTGCTACAGTGCTTTGGTAGTGTTCATTCAATGCTTTTACACTGTTCATCTACAGTGCTGTTTTGGTGAGACACTTTTTTTTTTTTTTTCAGTAATCAGTTTGTGTTTTTTTTTTCTTTTAAATATTGATGTAAGTTGACATTTATATTATTATACTGACATAACAAATTTCACAATATTTTCACAATTATGATTTAGTTAGTCACATTTTTTTTTCAGTAATCAGTTTGTGTTTTTTTTCTCTTTTAAATATTGATGCGAACTGACATTTATATTGTTATACTGACACAACAAATTTCACAATATTTTCACAATTATTGACGGCTATGCTGCTACAGTGATTTGGCACTATTCATTAAGTGCTTTTTCACTCTTCATCTACAGTGCCTTTTTTTTTTCAGTAATCGGTTTGTGTTTTTTCTTTCTTTTAAATATTGATGTAAGCTAACATTTATATTGTTATACTGACACAATAAATTTCACAATATTTTCACAATTATTGATGTGTCAATTTCTTACTGATCCAAATAATATAATAAAATATGAGATTGTAGCCAACCACAACTGAAAATAAATGTTTTGACAATGCCGCTACAGTGCTTTCGCACTGTACATCCAGTGTTTTGGCACTGTTCATCTACAATGCCATTTTTGTGAGTCACTTTTTTTTTTTTCCAATAATCGGTTTGTATTTTTTTTTCTTTTAAATATTGATATAAGTTGACATTTATATTGTTATACTGACATTATAAATTTCACAATATTTTTACAATTATGGTTTAGTTAGTCACTTTTTTTTTCAGTAATTGGTTTGTGTTTTTTTTTTTTTTAAATATTGATGTAAGCTGGCATTTATATTGTTATACTGACACAACAAATTTCATAATATTTTCACAATTATTGACATGTCAATTTCTTACCAGTCGAAATAAAATAATAATAAATGAGACTGTAACCAACCACAACTGAAAATAAATGTTTTGAAAAAATATTACAACACTTATTGTTATCACAATATTTTCACAATTGTTGAGATCTCAGTTTCTTATAGATAAAAAAAAATGCTAAGTCCACAACATTTTAACATTAATTTCTACGGTGCCTAAAGTTTTTTTTTCCAATAATCGGTTTATGTTTTTTTTCTTTTAAATATTTATATAAGTTGGCATATATATTGTTATACTAACACAACAAATTTCACAATATTTTCACAATTATTGAGGTATCAATTTCTTACAAGTCGAAATAAAAAAAAAAAAATATATGAGACTGTGACTAACCACAATTGAAAATAAATGTTTTGAGAAAATGTTACAACACTTATTATTATCACAATATTTTCACAATTGTTGAGATCTCAGTTTTTTATATATCAAATAAAAAAATGCTAAGTCCATAACATTTTAACATTAATTTCATAACAAATCATAGGTAAGCTATTATTGATGGATAACAGTGGAGCTACAGTGCTTTTGGTTTATTCAACTAACACTGTAGCTACAGTGGCTAAAGATTTTTTTTTTTTTTTTAGTAATCGGTTTGTGTTTTTTTTTCTTTGAAATGTTTATGTAAGCTGAAACATATATTGTTATACCAACACAACAAATTTCACAATATTTTTATAAATATTGAAGTATCAATTTCTTACAAGTTGAAATAAAATAATAAAATATGAGACTGTGACCAATCACAACTGAAAATAATTGTTTTGAAAATAACAATAATAATGTTATCAGTTTACAACCAATAACAATTTGTCATTTAGAATTTGTTCTAAAAATGCTATGAATGTAGCATTTCTCTCAAATAAAATAAAAAAATATCTATTCAGATTCTAAAAATGAAGATATTATGAAAATATTGTGATATTTTGTTGTATTCTTAGACTTCTTTTTTAATATAGTTAAATTAGGTGAGCTAAAATTCACGATTTCCACACAAAATCTATATTAATTTTCTCACTACTGGAGCAGCACGTGCCTTGCACATGCTACCAACACTAGTCTATATATAATGAGCAAAATCACTGTAGCTACAGGACCATTTTGGTTTCGTGAGCCGTTTTGTCTTTTATTTTATTTTATTTTATTTTTTTATAAGATTTGAACAATAACTACACTACCAAGTGCACTGTAGTTACAGTAGCTTTAGTTTTTTTTTTTTTTTTTTTAGTCTTCCGTTTGTACTTTTTTTTTCTTTATATATTGTTATATTGATACAACAAATTTCATAATATTTTCATAATTATTAAAGTGTCAATTTCTTATAAGTCAAAATAAAATAATAAAATATGAATCTGTGACCAACCACAACTAAAAATAAATATTTTGTGAAAATGTTGCGACACTTGTTGGGTGAATGTGTAAAAGTTATAGTACTTTTGTTTTGTTCAATATGTACTGTTCATCGTTTTTTTTTTTAGTCATCGATTTGTGCCCTTTTTTTCTATCTATATATAAAAAGAGTGAATATGCTTATAAATAGTGTTATGAACAGTATTTTTTGTTTAGTGACTTGTCTTTTTTCCACTTTTTTTCCTTCAAGTTTACCAACTTGGTTTGAGCTTGTTTTTTTCTTTTAAAAGATCTTTATATGTTTACTTTCTACTTGTAATGTAAGTTTACATTGTATACACACAAAAAGTAGCAAATATTATATACATTTGCAAAAAAAAAAAAAATTGTACAAATTTTGCAAATGTGTACAACATTTACCAATTTTTATGTGTTTACAATATAAATTTACATTATAAGTGCAATGTATATTTCTATATATTATATATATATATATATATAAAAAGAGTGAATGGGAAAAGTTACAGTAATTTCGCTATAGTAGTTTTGGTTTGTTTAACTTTCATTGTTTTGCTGGCCCTTTTTTTTTTTTTTTTTTTTTGTGAATGCATAAAGTTGTAGTATATTTGCTATATTATTTTTGGTTTGTCCACAATAATTTTCACAACACTTTCATAACAAATCAAATATGGTAAATTGTTATTGGTTCTAATTTAAACTTACCAATGAAACTACTTCTTTGCCTACCAATAATAACTTGTAGTAACTTACTACTTATGATTTATTGTGAAAATGGCATGTACATAACATTTTTTTGTGTGAAAAATGTTAAGGCATCTTGATGTTGTCACGATATTTTCAAAATTGCTGAGCTGTCAATTCTTTACAAGTTAAAATAAAATATAACAAAATTATAAAGGTATTATGAAAATGTTGCGTCATTCTGTTGTGTTTTTAGAAATTTTTTGTTGGTTTAATCAACTTTGTTGAGCCAAAATTCACTATTCCACGTACAATTTTCTTGGGTTGACTCTTTGTATTTTTTTTTACACACTATTTTAAGTAAAAATACATAGTTTTGCACACAGGAACAAAAACAAAAATTTAGGAAAAAAAACATTTTTCATCCTTTATGTTTAGGGTAGTTTACAATTCTTTTTTAAACTTTAAAATCAAGAAATTTTTCCCTTAATATTTTGGAAAAGAGCAAATATGTTATATTATTATTATTCTCTCAGATAAACCCTAATAAAAACTTATGATTCTTAAAATATTTTATTGTGTAATGTTTAAATTACTACTGCTAAATTTTAACATCTTCAAAATTTTCTTTACGTATTTTGAATTTTAAATAATATTATTTTTTAGAAAGTTAGAATGATGATATTAGGTGTTTTATTTTTTATCTAAAAAATGTTGATTTTCTAGGTTTAAATTTTCAAAACTTATAATTTATCTAATGAAAAATTAGATAACACATGCCTTTTATTATTTTTTTATTTTTTATTTTAAATTTCTTAGCAAAACTCAGTTGTTTATTGTTGGAAGATGATGATATTCGTTATCATTCTTAGAAGTTTTTAGGGAATATATATATATATATATATATATTGTCTTTAGCAAGTAGGTACTAAAAAAATATTACAATTAAATAAATATTTATATGTTAAAAAGTTACCCTAACTTTGTGGTTGATCAAAATTCTTAAACGAATGAGATTAAATTTTTACGACATACTTATCAAAATTCTTAAAATTAATGTCTCTTTTGATTAATGTAAATCTCTGTTTACTTTAAAAATCAAATGATTCATATCTTTGTTTTGTAATACAAATAAAATATAAAATTAACCTTAATTACTACAGTAATTTTTTTTCGTGGCAAGCACGTGCCTTGCACGTGTTGCCCTAACTAGTAATATATAAAAAGCGGCTATGCCGCTACAGTGCTTCGGCGCTGTGTATCTAGTGTGTTTTTACTGTGCAGCACTGTAGCGGTAAGTTTCGTGAGTTTTTTTTTTTTCTTTTCAATGCTGATGTAAGCTGACATTTATATTGTTATACTGACACAACAAATTTCACAATATTTTCACAATTATTGACGTGTCAATTTCTTACAAGTCGAAATAAAATATGAGATTGGTTTTTTTTTTTTTCAGTAATTGGTTTGTGTTTTTTTTTTTTTAAATATTGATGTAAGCTAACATTTATATTGTTATACTGACACAACAAATTTCACAATATTTTCACAATTATTGACGTGTCAATTTCTTACAAGACGAAATAAAATAATAAAATATGAGACTGTAACCAACCACAACTAAAAATAAATGTTTTAAAAAAATTTTACAACACTTATTGTTATCACAATATTTTCACAATTGTTGAGATCTCAGTTTCTTGTAGATCAAATAAAAAAAAATGCTAAGTCCACAACATTTTAAAATTAATTTCTACAGTGCCTTAAGTTTTTTTTTTTCCCAGTAATCGGTTTGTGTTTTTTTTCTTTTAAATATTCATATAAAGTGGCATATATATATTGTTATACTGACACAACAAATTTCACAATATTTTCACAATTATTGAAGCATCAATTTCTTACAAATCAAAATAAAAAAAATAAAATACGAGACTGTGACCAACCACAATTGAAAATAAATGTTTTGAGAAAATGTTACAACACTTATTGTTATCACAATATTTTCACAATTGTTGAGATCTCAGTTTCTTATATATCAAATAAAAAAATGCTAAATCCACAACATTTTAACGTTAATTTCACAACAAATCATAGGTAAGCTGTTATTAATGGATAGCACTGGTGTTACAGTACTTTTGGTTTATTCAACTGGCATTGTAGCACTGTAGCTACAATGCCTAAAGTTCTTTTTTTTTTTTTTTTTTTCCAGTAATCGGTTTGTGTTTTTTTTTTCTTTGAAATATTTATGTAAACTAGCATATATATTGTTATACTGACACTACAAATTTCATAATATTTTCACAATTATTGACGTGTTAATTTCTTACAAGTCGAAATAGAATAATAAAATATGAGATTGTGACTAACCACAACTGAAAATAAATGTTTTGAGAAAATGTTACAAAATTTATTATTATCACAATATTTTCATAATTGTTGAAATCTCAGTTTCTTATAGATCAAACAAAAAAAATGCTAAGTCCACAACATTTTAAAATTAATTTCTTCCATGCCTAAAGTTTTTTTTTTCTCAGTAATCAGTTTGTGTTTTTTTTTTTTCTTTTAAATATTTATGTAAGCTGACGTATATATTGTTATACTGACACAACAAATTTCACAATATTTTTGCAAATATTGAAGTATCAGTTTCTTATAAGTCGAAATAAAATAATAAAATATGAGACTGTGACCAACCACAACTGAAAATAAATGTTTTGAGAATAACAATAACAACGTTATCATTTTAAAACCAATAATAACTTGTCATGTAGAATTTGTTCTAAAAATGTTATGAATGTAGCATTTCTCTCAAATAAAAAAAAAATCTATTTGGATCTTAAAAATGAAGATATTGTGAAAATATTATGATATTTTGTTGTATTCTTAGACTTCTTTTTAATATAGTCAAATTGGGTGAGCCAAAATTCACGGTTTCATACACAATATCTATATTAATTTTCTCACTACTAGGGCATTAGCGTTGTGAAAAAAGCCAGAGTCTCCTTGTTAGTGATAAACCAAAACATAAGGAGTTTTTTTTTTTTTTTAATGCCTCGAACTTTCTATATATATTAAAAAAAAAAAAAAGCGCCAATGCGCAAACAGTGCCACTTTGGTTTGTTTAAGTGTCACTGTAGCTACAGTGGCTACAGTTTTTTTTTTTTTTTTCCAGTAGTCCATTTGTACTATTTTTTTCTTTTAAATTTTTACGGAGATTCTAGCCTTTTGTCCTTATTGGGCAAAATATTTGGCATTATGCCCTTGTTTCGAAATTATATAGGGGCGTGTCCCTATTTCGAAACTTAGTCACAGAGTAATCGAGTTACTTAAGTAACTCGACCATTCTGAAGCCGAGTTATGGGCAGGTTCTTGCCACACTGGCAATCCAGCGTGGCTTTTGGGCAATAAAATATTCGCACGAAACTGTTCAAAACTCGACAATAGGGAAACCGAGTTATATGCAAGATAAATTTGGATTTTGAATGTAACGTCTCCAAAACAGTTTGTCTTCCTCCCTCACAAAAATCCTCAACACCCTCAATCCGTTTTGTCTTCCACCCTCAATCCGTTCTGTTCCTCCCTCAGTCCGTTCAGAGTTGATCCTTTCCAAGTTCGCAGCTTCAACTTCTCTTATTTCCAAGATTGTAGGCCGAAGCTCAACGGAAACCCATGCCGAAAACTGTCACCATAACCCTCACCATAGCCGAAGGTCAACCCAATCCATCTTCAGAGTTAAAGGATTAGAAGCGTATTAAGGTAATTTATAAATGCTGAGTTCAAATTTTTTTTTCCCTTTGCATTTAATCTGTTAAGCGTGGCTTGTGCATGTACTCTGATTTGAGTGTGGCTTCTTAAGTTTGTCTTTGTTTCTCTATTCATTATTATTGTTGCTGTTTTAGCTTTGCTGGGTTTGGTTTTGAACTAGGTTTTGATGCATAACTAGGGCACAAAACCCAGTTGGCATGACAATGGTGTTCATTATTAGGAAAAATTTCTTTTTAATTCATATAGTTTGAAACTATAACTGTATCGAATCAAACTCTATACTTTCGACAGAAGAACAAAAAAAATCTAATCTTTACCCTGGAACTATATTGTATTTGGGCGGGTCTAATTTGTTCTCTTCAAGTAGGAGCTTTAAAATATAATTTTTCTAAATACTTATAATAAACTGACTGGAGTTCAACTACTTGTGATTGTATTGATTATTGTAGCAAAAATAGTATGATCTTTTCCAACAATAATTCAATTCAATTCAATCATGTGACTGATTAGTCAATGCAAACAAATGATTAAATTTAATTTGTGAAATTAAGGTAGAAAAACTTCAGATTTGTATCTAAGTTTATCCATAAAATTTCCAGGAATTTGATATAGATTCTATTACAAAATGAATGAGTCGGTCCAGTAAAGAATTGAAAAAGAGGGATTTAATCTCATGAATAGATACTTCCCTCAAAGCATCTCGCATTCCATTCACTCCAAAGACACCACATAATGAAACGCCAAAGACATCACATAATGCAACACTATACAGTCCTCCAAAAAACTATATTTCAATGTCTACCAAAGTGACCTTCCAATCAGGGACCCTCTGTAGCATAACCCATAGAAGACCAAACAAACTCCACACACCAATGTCCATAAAAAGTGGTTGGGGGTGGAGGGGGGGACTATAAAGTAAACTCTCCACCACACCAAAAGCAATGTTGCTTTGTGTATACGTTGAGAAGAAAAAATTTGATTTGTCTTGTTTGGCAAATAGACGTCAAAGAATAAGCTGCTATGGTCAGTTGGTGACACAAATATTGCGAGGTGTAAGAATCACAATTCACAAAGAAGCCACAATGAAGCTACATGTTCCAAAGCAAACATTGGAGGGGGGCCTTGTTTTAAAGACTAAACACAGTAAAACTTCACCTATACTAGTTCTTTTTTATTTATTTTAGAAACAGGTCCTATACTCGTTTATGACGAACTACTTATATAAAAATATTATGACGAAGAAAGTGAATAAAAAGTATATCACATCCTTTACATGACCTCTTTCAATTGACACATTCATTTTCAGAAACACAAGCCTTTCTAGAATTTGTAGGAGTTCATAATTAATCCCTTTTAGCTCCACAAGAAGTCTTATAACCCCCTACCAACTAAAATCATGATGCAACAAAAGAAAAACAGAGTGTTTTTTTATAAAGCACAACCTATAGTGGTAACCAATTGTTTATACAGTCTCCGTTGCCTATTATTTGGTTGGCTACACTTACTAGCAAAGATTCCTCATTTATTTGATGCTTTATGGAATAGCAAATATTAACCTATTCCATCACAACTGTTTAAAACAAATAGCTTACACATTCTTGTATGAGTTACACAAGCTAGTCAAAAAAAGTTGACCTCCATAACGAGGGAAATTGGATTAAGGGTTTTGATCGAAAGGAGTCATAGAGGTGCTTGATATGAGTAGGAGTCATGGAGGTTGTTGATGGTCACGAACATCAACCTCAGTGCCTTTGGATTTTCTTTGAAGCCATGAGCTTGTCAAAGATCCATTGTAGGACTGGTCAGGGTGACCAGCAAGTGGGTTCATGCTACAGTTCTCCAAATCCCCAGACCCGTACTCAAATTCGGGTTTTTGCATTGACCAATCAGACACATGGATTGTGTCTCAATTACGTTTCTTGATTTCTCTAACAAAAGGAATAGGTAGCTTGAATTTTATAATTTAAACAATAATATTCATATTGAAAGCTAGCTCGAGACTTCACTTTCATGACCCGAGTTTCTAATTTAAGGTTCATTATCCATAATCTCAAGATTGTTAACTCTTGGACTATATTCATTATCAATGACTTATCAACATGATTGCATGCGTGTCAAATATGCAGCAAATGCCAAATATGGATCCTGGACCCGCAGTTGGTACACAGTTGAAGCAGCAGCTAGCTCATCAATCCACGGCATTGTGGGAAACGCCTGCTACTGGTGAGGTACGTAGTTGTAATGAACTTTGGACATGTCGAAATCTTTTTTTTTTTTTCTTTCTGTGTGGTTCTTTGATTACTTGTAAATAGATGTTGAAAATGGTATCATTTCTCTTTTGGTTTAGGCAGAATTTTATTTAATCCAATGCAAAAATGGCATGAAGCATAAATAATCGTGAATTTAAAACGACAATTTCATTAACAGCATCAAGTGTTATGATGAGGTATATTGAACCTATAATGCTAAAAAAAATATTAAAAATCAATAGTGGCTAATGAAAGGTATATTCAATGTCAGTAGATTTCATTTAAAAGTTATATTGGAAAATGATTTAGCAATAGCCTATACAAAAGCAAGTATTGTGGTCAAAAACATTCATAACATAGATATGAGATTGTTTAATAAAATTCCGACAGCTCATTGTAAGTTTTGACAGTGTGATTTCTTCTCCTAGCTAAGTGTGATTGCCGAAGAAAACTTAGGTGTGATATCGTAGTGTTTATCTTTCTTTAATTTTGTTCTATTTACTTTTTTTTGTTTTTTGGAGAATCTTGTTCTATTTAATGTCATTGATCTTGAACTGATCCTATCTGCTATTAAGCTAGAGTGAATAACCGTTAATATCGCAACTAACATATTGCAAAATGTTCTTAACTAACCAGTTAGCCTACTGTTTATTGCATATTATTATTATGTAGCATTCTATTACAACCCCGACACCACAGCTACCAGTTTCTTCGAAAACTGCTCCATCCACGTTGATTTTATAGCATCCTTGTCGAGGAGGGATCCATGGGGGCTTTGTAATGGTGGGCTGTCTTTCATGGGGCTGCTTTACCTGTCCTACTTCCAACAAATACTCCGCAGCTTCTCTGGCGATCACTTCAGGCCTCTTGCACTGCCCCCCATGTCTAACTACGTTCCTATTGTTCCATAGGCTCTAACATGTGACCGCGAAGAGCTCCCAGTCCACACCTGGGCAATGAGTCATTATTTTCCCCACGATGTCCAGGAAGTTCAAGTGAGGCTCAAGCAGAGAAGGAAGTTTGGCTCTTGTTTCACACCACACCGCTGAGGCCACCTTACAACCCCACAATATGTGTCCTGAGGATTCACACAGTTCATAGAGGTCACAGAAATCGTCCTGCCCAACCCCTTTTGTTTTTAGCCGAAACTTTGTTGGCAAAATGTTTTTGGATGCCCTCCACATGAAATGCTTAACCTTGTTAGGACAATTCAAATTCCAGATCATTTTCCAAATAGCCTTCATCCTTGACCCATCTGAACATCCCCCACTTTCCCATTTTTGGTTTCTCTTTTCTCCATACTTTCATGCCACCCAATATGCACTTTTCACATTAAATTTTCCATTAGGTGTCCAGGCCCAAATCAGAGAATCATCGAGGAGGCGGGAGCTGATTGGGATTCCCAAAATAATCTCAGCTTCGTGGGGGAGGAAGATATTTTTAACCATTGCTACGTTCCAGCCTCTCCTCACCGAATCTATAAGACTTAAGACCATCTCTACTTCCATGTGTGGTCTTCTCGGACTCACCACCTTAAATGACTCCGGTGTAGGAAGCCATCTGTCCTCCTAAATGTGTACTCGTTTCCCCTTTCCAATGATCCATTTGGAGCTCTTCCCAATGATATCCTTGGCTACCATTATACTTCTCCGCGCATAGGAGGGTCGACTGCCCAATAGCGCTTCTTGAAATGGGCAACCCGCGAAATACTTCGCTTTAAAAACTCTATGAATTAGGGAGCTTGGATTTTGTTGGATTCTCCACCCTTGCTTCGCCAATAGGGCCAAATTAAAGGCTTTTAGGTCCCTAAACCCCATGCCCCCTTCTGCCTTTGGGGTACAAAGTTTTTCCCACGAAACACATGCCATTTTCCTCTCCTTTTCCTTTTGCCCCCATCAAAATTTACTCATCATCGAATTCAGCTCCTTGCACAGTGTGTCTGGGAGTTTAAAACAGCTCATCGTGTATGTGGGTGTAGCTTGGGCCACCGCTTTGATGAGAATTTCCCTCCCCGCATTGGATAGAAGTTTGCCTTTCCAACCAACTATTTTCCTACCAACCTGGTCCTTTATCCTATTAAAGGCTTTTCTTTTACCCTTTCCCACTAGTGGTGGCAAACCGAGATACTTCTCATGATGTCAGATAATTTGGGCTCCAAACATTTGCTTCACATGGTTCTGCACCTCTCTGTTGGTGTTTTTGCTGAAGAATAGGGAGGTTTTTTCCTTGTTTAGCATTTGGCCTGAATCCCTTTCATAATCCACAAGAATCCTCATTACCCTGTGCTTTCTTCCACAATAGCCCTGCAAAATACTATGCTATCATCGGCGAAAAGAAGGTGGGAAATTCTTGGCGCTCCTCTGCATACTGCGATCCCTTTTATGTGCCTTGCTGCTTCTTCCTTTTTCAACATAGGCGATAAGCCTTTTGCACATTTAAGGAAAAGTTACGGAGAAATTGGGTCCCCTTTTCGAAGGCCCCTTGATGGAATAATCTTGCCCTTTGGTTCCCCATTAATTAACACTGAGTACGACACCGTGGTCACACACATCATTATAAGAGAAATCCACTTTTCATGAAAGCCCAGCCTTCTCATCATTGCTTCTAGGTAAACCCATTCCACTCTATCGTAGGCCTTGCTCATATTGAGCTTAATGGCCAAAAGAGCTTCCTTCCCCTTCTTTCTTGATTAATGCAATGCATCGTTTCGAAAGCTACAAGAACATTATCAGTAATGAGCTTCCTTGGCACAAAAGCGCTCTGCGATTCATCAATCACTACAGCAAGTATTCTTTTCAGTCTGTTAGCTAACACTTTAGAAATGATTTTATATATCACAATGCATAAACTTATGGGTCTAAATTCAACGACTTTTTGGGGTGATTTGACTTTAGGAATAAGACAAATAAATGTTTCATTGAGGTCACTAGGCATCACTCCAAAAATTAGTGCATTCAAAACACAATTTATCACATCTGAGCCTACTATATCCCAATATTTTTGGTAGAATATAGGAGACACACCGTCAGGGCTAGGGGCTTTTGTGGGGTGCATTTGTTTGAGAGCTCTCCACACTTCTTCTGCCTTGAATTTAGTCAGCAACTCCTCATTCATCTCGGTGGAAACTCGGGTATTAATTGCACTTAAACTAGCCTCAAAAGTGGTCGGATGGTCCGACTTGAATATAGTCTCAAAATACTCCAATATGATACCTTCGACCTTTCCCTGGTCCTCCTGCCACACCCCATCCATATCCTGAATACCCATAATTCTGTTTCTTCGGCGCCTTTGACTTGTAGTAGCATGAAAAAACTTCGTGTTTCGATCTCCCCATTTGATCCAGAGCGCTCTAAACCTCTGGTTCCACATGATTTCCTCCATTGTCAAAGTCTCATTGATCTTTTGTCTCAACTTTCGGATCTCCACCACATTCTCATGAATACATTCAGTGGCTTCTAATAATTGGAGCTTATCTTGCTTTTGCTTAAGCACATTATTAATATTGCCAAAAACCTTCCAATTCCACCTTTTCAGATGTTCCTGGCAATTCCTCAATCTGTCCGTAATTCTGAACTCCAGATCACCCTGAAGTGGATCCCAAGCCGACTCAACCACTTCTCTGCATCCTTCCTCCCTTGTCCACATAGCCTCAAAGAAGAAACGCTTCTTTGACCGGGTCCGTGGCTGGCTTCGCCAAAGAGAGAAAGCCAGCAAACTATGGTCAGAAATAGACAGAGTACAATGGTTAATGCAAGCTTCAAGAAACATTCTCATCCACACCTCAGCCGCTACCATCCTGTCTAAACGGAGCTTCGTCCGTTGATTTCCTAGGCGACCATTGCACCATGTAAAACGTGGACCCACAAAGCCCAAGTCGAACAGCCCACACCTATTTAAGCAATCCCGAAACTCCTCCATTTGCCTACAATCTCTAACCGGCCCCCTAGCCTTTTCACTATTGCACACTATTTCATTAAAGTCCCCAAATACAACCCACGGAAGATCGCACTGCTCTTTCAGAGCTTCCAACAATTGCCATGAAATATTTCGTTTCTCCGTTTCGGGTTGGTCGTAGAAACCCGTAGCATGCCACGAACTTGCTGTTGGGTTTTCGCGCACAATCACATCAATATGCGAATTGGAACAACTTTTGAAACTTACCTCAGAGTCTTCTCTCCACAGTAATGCCAAACCGCCACTTCGCCCATCGCTTTACATTACAATACCTTGCGTGTATTCCAGCTTGGTTTGAATCCCTTTGATTCTACTCATTCTTGCCTTAGTCTCCGCAAGAAAGACCAAGAGTGGGTCTTTTTTTCTCACCTCGTCGGTGAGTGTTCGAACCGCCAAGGAGGACCCTAATCCCTGGCAGTTCCAAGCAATAATACTCATGGGGCTCGGCAGTGCTGCATCGCAGCCACCGCCTCATCACCAACGCTTTCCTTTACTTCCTCTATTATTTCACAGTTTTGCTTCGTGCCCTTTCTTCTTTTCTGAACACAAACATTTGGGTCCAACTCTTTTAACGGGGTTGGGCCCTCACGTTTCAAGTTACTTGGGTCCGTTTCGCTTTGGGCTGAATCCACTTTCGCCTCCCTTGCCAGCCGTTTCCAATGCCCGCTTTTAGGGCCCAATTGTTCCACAGTCCAGCCAAGCTTCGAGTCAAAACACATAGCCATTAGGCCTTTCCAATTCATTAATTCAGTTAGGCTTTTACCTTCACCTTTTGCCCCTGGGTTAAGTGCTAACACAGACTTGGGATTTGATTCTCGTGCCTAGCAATTCTCTTTTTCCCACTACATATCATCAATGGGTTTGGCTCGAAAACTGTGTAGGACTGATGAGTTTTCATTCAAAGGGGATGTCTTCTCTACTGACTTTCCCTCCGACCCATTGACCTTACTATTTTCACGCAACATCTTTGCCCTCTATTTTGACATGCCCAAGATTGATTTCTTGCAGATCGAGTTACTGCCACCACGGGACGTCAACTCAATAACGTAATCCCTACCTGCCCCTACCTTTTCCTCAGGCACATCGGAAGGGGCACGTGACTTTTCCGGTCCAACTTCGGCTGCCCCTGCTCTGTTTTCCTGGTTTTTTTCCCACCCATGCATGACTGGATCTTTTGTATTCCTCCTGTTTGGTTCGCCTCTCAGCCAGGCTTCCATATTGAAGGCAACTCTCCACCATTTAGGCATTCTCAGGTGATTTTGGGCATTCTTTAAGTGCATGGCTGAGCAGTCCACAACAATAACAAAAGTTGGGGAGTCTTTCATATTTGAAGTGAACCCACCTGCACTCGTCTCCTTCAATGGTGATTCGTTTGCCTCGAATGAGTCGTTTTGTGACATCGATCCTGACCCTCACCCATAGGCATTTACCCTAGTGCACTCTTGACTCAGGAACATCAACCTCCATGACCATACCCAACGTGGACCCAATCGCCCATCCAGTTTCCTTTGTTCTACTCTTCAAAGGTAAATTGAAAACCTGAATCCAAAAAGGTGACCATTTTAACTCAATCTCCTTTGGGGTTAACTCTCTATCGAACTCTTGGATTAGCACCAGCTGTTTCTCAAAACTCCAGGGGCACATATCGAGGACTTTCTTCTTATCTTTTCCATCTCCAAATTCCACCAGAAATAAGTCTGCCTCTAGCTCAGAAATATTAACCCCCCTGTTTGTTTTCCACAGCATCCTCAAGTTCTTTCTCAGAGCATCAAGGCTTACACTTCTATGGGTCATAATCTTCATGATAGCGCAGTTTTGTCCTACCTCTTTTGCTGCTTTGGTACTGCTACTCCCAAGCTCAATTCTGTCGCCCTCCTCCTCTGTGAAGGATAACTTCCTCCACAACACTTCCAGCTCTTCTGCCATTGTAGTCTTCCTCCTTTGTCCACCCTAAAAGGGTGTTACAAAACAAAAAACTAAAACTAAAACACCACCCCTAACCTCACCCACGGAAGGCCACTCTAACTCTTGCAGTAGCTGCAAGACAACTGCTTCTACATGCGAGCACACGAGAGCACATCAATGGTATGGCCGTTTTGCTCTTTGGTTAGCTGATGAAAGTTAGCTAAAGAGATTGGTGACTCACAAAAGATAAACATAAATGGATCTTCCAGTACCCATAGCATTCACCATATAGGAATAGGAGAATTAACTTTTTAATCATAAATGGAAATTAGGGGAGTAGACAAGATATTTCAACCACATCCATTAAAGGGGAGCCAAAAACAAGGGGATCCCAAAATAAAAAGGTTTATATCTATGAACTGTGAACCATTAATTTATTAGAATCTACAAGGCAAGTGTCAATTTCTTTCATAAGGTAACAATGATCTAAACAAATAAATACATTCTTAAGACAATATCAAATGTAAAATGCATGAACACCACATAACGACACTAACATCCCATTTGAGAGAGACTGTAACACAAAAATGTTACTGAGTATTTACTGATCTCCTAAGCCTGTAAAACCAAAAAGATAGAGACAAATTCAAATAATAAGTCCATAATTATACATAAGGTTATCAGGAATGAATTGGAATACAACACTAGTGCCTACCCTCAATAGAAATATTGTGCGAAAGCCAGTCTAGGCCCTCGTTCAGCCATTCCCTAGAAGTGGCACATGTTCTCTGGATATACCCATAATAAAACCCACAGAAATGGCCCCAATCGGTGGATATTATTGAATTCCCCATGCATAGGATAAAAAAGTGAGAGAGAGAGAGAGAGAATGTCAATCAATATACCAGTGGTGGCATTGTTCGGGATTGAAGAACAAGTTTATCGAAGGCATCCACGGCATTTTGGAAGATCCTTCTTGTTTGGAAATATGAGCAGCAATGCATCCCTCAATGCAGCCTAGGTATTCAACAAGAATTATATTATGCAGAAGAAAATTTTCAACAAAATTTGGACATAGTGGGTAACTAAATGTGCTACTTGCTTACAGTTAGGAATGTAAACAGACAATTTTGGGTCCTTTTTTACTCTATAAGATGAAGGGGTATACATTTCATTAATTCCAACAAAACACTTAAATCGGAATAATGCATAAAGTAACACTATTACAATAGCAATGTTTACCACAACAAAAAATGATCCAACTTCATTCAATATGAGAATTGTTGATTATATTTATATAGTATTAGTTTTTATGAAGCACGGACACTTCATTTGGAGTCCGGTACCAATGTTGTATCCATGTCGTACTTGTCTCATAATAGTGTCCTATCTACCGTATCATTTTATAATTTTTAAAAAATTGCTCATGTCACTGTATAATACCCATAACCATGTTTGTGCACCCTAGGTTTCCAGTAGAAGAGTAATGTAAGAACACAATCAACTTTTCAAAGATTAAATTTTTATTTCCTTTTAAGGCTGCATAACTAAATTAACATATTATACGTTCATTGAGCTGATATCAGGATGGAACCTTTAATTACCTCATTCAACATCTGGTGCAGATTATGCCTGGCCTCAACCAATCATTGCTATCAACCATGAAAAGCATGCTTTGGTAGTAATTTCTCCACCTTGAGTAAAAGGTCTCCACAAAATTTGACTATTATTTAGTCAGGAAATTAATCTAACTACCAACTGTAGCTTTTTCTTTTTCCACCTTTTCCAATTGCCTTCCATAGCCTCACGGTGTGATATTTTGAAGCAGTAGTCACTTTAAACTTTAGCACCTGTACATATAGAACAACATAAAAATTGATAGCACAAAGAAGTGACTACTGAAACATTGACCATTGGAAAGAAGCATCAAACGACAATCAAATAGTGCATGCCACCTCAGACACCAAGTAGGATAGAAAAAGAAGAGAGTATAATGTTATTACTACACCACTTCAGACACTAGAATTTTATAGAATAATTGAGGCCAGAGAGGTTCGACTTGGTACAACATTTTAATATGAGAGTTTCTAGTAAGGAAGAATCATTTTACGAGATGATTAATCCCAATATTTTATACCTTTTTTCATTTGATGACACCAACAGAAGCAACTCCATCACTATGTCCTTCCAATACAAGTGTACAGACTCCAACAGCTTTACATGCTGTTGAAGAAGATTTTTTTTAACAAAAAAAGGTTTTGCACATTTGAGCTGCCGTCATGGAAAAACTAATCAAGTTTTAAAAGTAACAAAGCTCCATATATATAAGATTTAACCAAAAGAAAAAAAAAATACCATTGATTCTTTCATTTTAATCCTGCTTGAAGCATTTGCTTTAGTTTCAAACCGTGTTTGTTTTTTTTGGATAAGTAGTGAAAGTGAATTACTTGCTATGGACTGGGATTTGAAGGAATTTTCAAGAAATTCAATTGAGCTGGAGCCCAAAGGCAAAGAGGGTAGGAGATGGTTGGTTCCAATACCTTAGTAAGGCAGAAGAAAAAAGGACTTGTGGAGGACCTGAAGCTTGGCAGAAAATCAGATCTGGAAGAGAGATCTTCAGATGGGTTAAGGGATCACAAGTCCTCAATGATACTTCTTTTTCCCCTTTTTTGGAAAATAACATTAAAAATTCTTTAAACACATAATTACAAAAGGACATTGAAATAGGTTCCTATATAATCACGTAGGCATTAAAACTACAAAAATGTGACTTAGATGATGGGTAATTTGACATTGCCTTCAATCATGAATCAAACAAAAAATCATAATTATTTTCTATATCCTAATTAAGAAACCCTTATAAACTTCAAAACCCAAAAAACCCTTAAATCTGTACCACCAATTCTACATAACCCAGAAACCAAAAAGAAAGGATTACAAACAAATTAATTACCAAACAAATCATCTACACAAGAAGACACTATTTTCTTTTATAAGTACATAAGAAAACTGATGCGGGAGACGCAAGAAGATTTGTTTATTATTATTTATGTTTGCAAGCCAAGTGTATTTTTATGTTTTAGGTCCTATTAGTTTATTGGGCTATTAGTTTTTTTAATTTAGAAGTAAGGGTATTTTTGTAATAAGGCAATTAGGGTTTCCTAGCCAATTAGAACTAGGGTTTAGCAATCCTTTATAAGCAACCTATTGTACTCCTAGAGGAGACAGTTGATATTTTGATGAATGAAAACAATGGCCGTTTGGTCTTTCTTTGGTCTGGTGCTGACTCCAGGTCTACCCTAGGTGCTGACTCCTAGTGGTTTCCCTGCTTGGTGCTGACTCCAAGCAAGGCCTAGGTGCTGACTCCTAGGTCATATCTTTTATTTTATTGTTCGTTTTAGTTTTGTTCTGGTTGTCCTGCGTCAATTTTGGTATCAGAGCAAACTCCGATCTATTTGAAGCATCATCGCAGTCAATCCAGAACCCAAAAAAAAAGAAAAAAAAAAGCTTTCACCGTATATTTTCCACTGCCAGAAATCCAGCCACCACATCACCTTCAAAATCCTTTCACCCCATCTGTCAATCTTGGCCACTGTTGAAGCACCACACCAGCTGCCGGAAAAGCCAGCCACCACAAAACAAAAACAAAAAAAAAGAGAGAGCGACGCACACAAGCCATCAGCCATCAGCCACTAGACTGATCAGCCACCAACAAATCAACACTCACCGCCACAAGACCTATCAGCCACCAGCCGCCGAAGCCCATTCTCACCTGCAACGACACACCGCAAGGACATCGACCACCGCCGATGCAAGACCTGCTACTAGCAGATGCCACTCCTCCATGATTTGTGCCGCCGCAGTCTCCCCTGTCTTTGCGCCGACGAAATCATCACCAACAGCACCGCCGACGAGCCACGCCGCCTCTTAGCTGATGAGTCCAGCGCCACTTCGTGACTGTTACTGTTTCTTTCTCTTTTTAGTTGTTTCCTCTGTTTCTAGTTAGTCTCGTGGTGTTTAATGTTTGAAGTGTTACTGTGTACTTAGCTTTATACTTTATTGTATTTCACATTAAAAAAAAAAAAAAAGGTGAAGGAAAAGAAAGAAATTATTGTGACGTTGGGCCTTGAGTTGTTCGCCACAGGTGCAATCTGTCCAAGTCAGAGGCCTATTCCAATGATCTGTCCAGAGAACATCACAGCAACCTAGGTCCTTAATCCAACTTTCAACTATTTCCGAGAATCATGGTAATATCAGAAGCCCCTTATTTTGATGGTTGTGAAACTTATCCACGAGATTTTGTTAACTGGATGAATGGGATGGAGCAATTCTTTGAGCAAGCAAATTTTGCAGACAACATAAAGGTTAAGTATGCCAAGTTGAAGTTAAGAGGTAAAGCACAAAGGTTTTGGGAGAAACTTGAATATTTTCGCTATATGAATTATGAACCTGCCATTAGTGTGTAGGAAGATATGAAAGAAAAGCTTTGTGATGAGTATTTGTCACCATACTATCGAGCTAAGTATCTACCCCAATCTCAGTGTGGTACTTTTCAAGTTGAAGCAAATACGATGACTCCTCATTCTCATCCCATCTCATGTCCTCAATGTACTTTTGAACAATCTATCAAGGAATTAAAGGAATTATCTAAACAGCTCATGAAAAATGTTCAAGACATGATTGCTCAGATGAAACAAATGAAGATAATTGATCACAATGAACTTATTGCTGCCCCTATAGAAGACAACATTGATGATGATATCTTGGTTGTAGAGAATCCTCACGCAACACCAAAGCCTAATGTTGACACAGACGTACATGCCTCGGCAAGTGCTACTTTAACATGCGTGCAAGGAAATGAACCTATTGAAGAGCTGCAAAGTGAAGAGATGGTTTCTACAGAGAGTATTATGTTAGAGAGTGCACGTGATGTGATATTGGAAGCTAATGAATCTGCTTGTGATCAGCCTTCCATGGTGCACGAAGACAAACAGTTTGCTAAAGTGGAGAAAGTGGATAACATAGTGCTGCCAATGGTTCAAGATCAAATTATGTTGATTCCACACATTGATTTTATTATTCCAGAAGAGTTTGACATGGTGAAATTCAAGGTTTTTCTTTTCTCAATGCTCCCTAAGGTGATTCCAGACTTGAAGCAAGTGTTACTTGTCAACATCCTAATCCTTCAACGCTTTAGAACTCGAGGTCGAGTTTTCTCCAACCAGAGAAGAATGATGCGGGAGACGCAAGAAGATTTGTTTATTATTATTTATGTTTGCAAGCCAAGTGTATTTTTATGTTTTAGGTCCTATTAGTTTATTGGGCTATTAGTTTTTTTAATTTAGAAGTAAGGGTATTTTTATAATAAGGCAATTAGGGTTTCCTAGCCAATTAGAACTAGGGTTTAGCAATCCTTTATAAGCAACCTATTGTACTCCTAGAGGAGACAGTTGATACTTTGATGAATGAAAACAATGGCCGTTTGGTCTTTCTTTGGTCTGGTGCTGACTCTAGATCTACCCTAGGTGCTGACTCCTAGTGGTTTCCCTGCTTGGTGCTGACTCCAAGCAAGGCCTAGGTGCTGACTCCTAGGTCATATCCTTTATTTTATTGTTCGTTTTAGTTTTGTTCTGGTTGTCCTGCGTCACATTCATGAAAATTCCTCTAGCTTCCTAAAGAACTTCACAATGTACAAACCCCAAGTCTAGGACAAAGTACCCAAATGCACAAATAGAATTCATCAATGAAGAATTTTGGGGAAAAAAAAGTCATGAACAAATGGATTGCACAAATAACTAAGCAACAAGTATTCCTTAAATAATTACAAATGTCTCATTAGTTCCACAAAATAACAAACTAAAATTAGTAAATATGATCTACCACTAGTCAAGCTCATATGTCAGCCCATTTTATGCCAAAAATAAAACTGGATTTCTTCTTTCATACACTTGTTTAAGCATCCACAACATCAAACATTGGATTTTATGATCACCAAATCATCAAGTTATTTTTGCACCATAATGCAACCAAAGTTGCAAATCTTCTTCATTAAGTTCAAAAGCATTTCGAACTACACAAATCTAAATTGGTTCCAACTCCCGAGTTTGGTGTCAATAAATTTCAAGAAAGCATGTGAAACTAAGAAAAATTCAGCATAGAAATAGAAGTCAGCTATTCGCTACACCTTGCATTTAAGTGTAATATATATTTTTATTGAATAACATTTAACATGCAACTCCAACACTTAATTTTGTTTGAGGAAACATTTATTAATGTTAATTCCACTTGCTAATGGATGTATGACCACAAAGAAGGCCAAACTTTAGAACAAATATATTTAGCATTAACTTTACATTTGGCATAATTGAAATAACTATCCATGAAAATAGGTTGAAAGCAGCAACATAAGCGCACAATTAAATCTTATCAAAAGATAGAACAAACAATCTTGCGCATATAAATGAAGAGAAAGTTCATCTGTAAAAAATATAAAGTTTACTAAAAGAAAATACACATCACTTATAGATTGACAAGCGATGGGTAAAAATATGAAGCTTGCCCTTGGTCTGGAGAAGCTAAAAAACCTTCACACAAACTTGTGAAGCAATTCTTGAATGTTCTTATCTACTTGATTAGATGACAACAAGTCAACCAACATGGTTGCAACAGTCGCATTTGCTGAGAAACCCTTGTTGTCCATTATTTTGATATATTTCATTGCCTTTGATGTTTCATTGTGTTGCAATAACCCTTGGATGATTGTGTTATATGTGTGATCACTAGGTGTACAACTGTTCCCATCCATTTTCTCAAGCAGCTCACTCGCTTCATTTATTAGTCCCTCTTTGCAAAGTCCTTTGAGCATTATGGTGTAAGTTCGAACATTAGGTTGCAATCCTTTCGCAGGTAGACTATAAAAGAGTTCTCTTGCAGCTGTAAGTTTCCCAGCATTACACAAACCGTCAATCAATATGCTATAAATCACAATATTGTTGCCCAGTGTTTTGCCTTCCATCCCCTGAAACAATTTTATTGCCTCAACAATTTGCTTATTCTTACAAAGGCCATCCATCAATATAGCATAGGTTTGGGGATCTAGAGGTTGGCCACAAGCCTCCATCTTATGGAATAGATCTAGTGCAGCATGGAGTCTCCCCACTCGGCAAAAACCACTTATAAGAGTGTTGTAAGTCACAACATTGGGAGTCACTCCTTTGTTGGACATTTCATGAAATAGACTCCTTGCTTCATCAATTCTTTTATTCTTGCAATATCCATTGATCAATATGCTATAGCTATACACATTAGGTGAACAACCCCTCTCAACCATCACATTAAATGCTTTGACTGCATCATCCATTTTGTTTTGCAAACAGTATCCATCAATCAAAGAACTGTAAGTGACAGTGTCAGGCTCAATGCCTCTTTGAATCATCACATCAAAAACTTCTTTTGCCTCTGTCAGCTTCCCTTCTTTGCAAAGTGTGTCCACCAATATGTTGAAGGTATGAATATTTGGCATGACTTTCCTTTGCACCATCTCAGTCAACAAAGTAGAAGCCTCCCTCCACCGGCCAAAATTGCATAGGCCTTTAAATAAGCACGAGTAAGTGATAATGTTTGGTAGAATGCCTTTACTCCTCATTTCAGATAAAAGGTTCAAAGCTTCAGTTACCAATTTGTCCTTACATAAATTGTCAATGATTGTGTTATAGAGCACCACATTAGGTTTAAACTTCCCTTCTTCCATCTTCCTAAGCAATCTAATAGCCATATCAGTCTCACCAATCTTACACAAACCATGCACTATTGTTCCAAAAGTAATTTCATTAGGTTCATAGCCTTTCTTCTTCATTTCATCTACCAACCTCACAGCTCCAGCAATGTTACCTTGGAGACAGAGGCCCTTGACAAGAGTGCTTAGAGTTATATGGTTTGGTTGATAACCAAGTTTCAAAAGTCTTGCCAAGACAGAGAACCCAAAATCTACTCGGTTCAAGTGGCAAAAGCAGTTAATTAAAACAGTGAGAGTATAAACATTGGGGGCAATTCCTAACGATTCCATTTGTCCAATTAGAGTAATGACTACTGAGTAATGCTTCATTCTTGCAATGGCACCCAAAATCTGAGTGAAATCCACAATGGAAGGCAAAGGGCTTAAGTGAAGCATTTTATCAAACAGGTCTAAGGCACGATCAAGATTCCTAAAGCTTCCGGATTTGCACTCAACTCTCACATATTCCAACAACCCATTTGGGCTTTCCACATATTCTCTACTAGTAAGAGTAGAATTATAATAATAAGAATGAAATGGAAGGCGTACCGTAATTTTCAAGCGATTGCATATAAAAAGAAGAGAGCTTGTTGATTTAGCAGAAAAACCCATTTCCTGAAGATGAAGAAAAAGCAAATTTGACAGATATTACGTTTTGTGGTGGTAGATCCAGCTAAAAATTTGGGTCGGGTTTCGGTGGAGCTTATGAGCTTCAATGGAGAAGCAGTGGTAGATCGTAGAGGTGAGAGAAAGAGAGAGAGATGCAGTGGCAGATTACACTGTTCCAGGTGGGTTTTCTTTTCTTTTTCTTCTCTTACTTTATAATTTTTAAGGTTTCTCTTCTGATAAATAAACAGTAGAAGCACACGCCCTTGTTTAATGAAACGGTGCGCTCTAATGTTTTTTTCATCCTGCGTTTCAGCTGGGCCAGCGCGTTTGTTTTCTGTACTGTACGTAGGTCCTTACGTTTGTAAATGCAGACGCAGTAAACCTTCCTCAAGAAACGAGATGCTAAAAAGCTGCAAAAGTTTTTTTGATTGAAAATTAAAAAGTATTATAGTAAAATAATTTTTAAATGTGTAAATAGTATTGTAAGACTAATTTTTAATAAAAAAAAATTGTTAAAAAGTAATATTTGTGAGTTTCATGACTGAAGAGTTGCTAAAAAGTTAATTAAAAGGGTTGAAAAAGTTGCTGAGGTGTGCACTGTTTACATTATATAAAGTCATCAATCACGGCACAGAAGAAAAAAAAAAAAAAAAGCCCAAACGCGTTTGCATCCAGACATGGACGCAAAACGCAGTACCCAAAAGGGTGTGCCACGGACTCCAATATAGGGTTGTAAACGAGCCGAACTTTGTCGAGTAGTGTATGTTCAAGTTTGGCTTGTCGATAAATTTAAAAAGCTCAAGCTTGGCTTGAGCTTAAGACAAGCCTAAAATATTGTTTGAGCTTGAGCTTGAGCTTGTGGGAAACCCAAAAAGCTTGAGCTTAGCTTAGCTTAATTCATTAGTCAAGCCAAACTCAAGCTTAATATCAAGCTCAAACACGAGCTCAAATCAAGATTTTGAGCTTAAGATCCAACAAAATTATCTAATGCTTAAATCTCTCAAAATCAAGTAAACAAAAATAAAAAAATAGCATACTCATTTTATCATGCTTCTAGTCCGACCTATGATTAGCCATTGTTCATATTACAACTTTACAAAATTAAATTCATTCATTCATTCATCCTTTATTGTCTATAGCTTCATCAATTGTTTAAAATATAATTTTTACATCCACATTAGATGATAAATAACTAGAAAAAGGCTTGTTTGTAACTATTGTTAATGAGAAATGATTAACATGTTTTATAACTTTACATTAGATAATGGATAAGAAAGGATCATATGTGGCCTATTTATAAATTTTTTTAAAAAGGTAACTAAAGTCTAAAGTGGTGCTTGATCGTTTAAAGGGAAATGAAAAATAAAGGTAAAGGGTATTGGTTTAATATGAGACATTTTATTATTAAGATATATGTAATGAGTTTATTTAGAAAGCACATATCAAGCCTATAAATGAGTTTATACTTGACTTGTTTTGTATTGAGCCTTATAGCTCACGAGCTTGTTCATGAACAAATAATTTTGCTTGGGCTCGGCTTGTTTACTAAACAAGCCTAAATTTAAGGCTCAAACTTGGCTTATTTATAAACAAACAAACATGAACGAGTTTTTTATCGAGCCGAGCTTGAGTTGTTTATGAACAGCTTGGTTCATTTACAGCCCTACTCCAACAACTCAACACTTCCATGTTCCTCATTTTCTAAACATTATATTAAATCAAAATAGATTTAGATCCAATTAAATATTTGTTTTACTCTTTCTATGGATAACTGTACTTTTGTTCACCATATTTTCTAAGAACCAATGCAAATGAACAATAAGCTAAACAAATTAGACGATATGAAGGAAAATTATCGACCCAAAAATTGAATTCGAAACAAGCAACACTGGAAAGGCAGCCCTAGAATCTCAAAGGAAACACTTTTATTTCATTTCAAAACAACTAAATAAAGTATGATCAAGAACAAATTGCACAATTTTTGTGACTTCAGCCACCGAATGAAAAAACTTTCTCTTGGCGAGCTCGATTCAAAGCTATTAAAATACTCAAATTTAGTGTAAAAAACAAAGATCAATTTGGCATCTGAAACTTTTTGCTCTTTACATAGGATAGGTTTAGTCTGAAGCATAAAGTTTTTCAAAAACCTAAATCACGCTTTCTTTATAAACAACAAGATCAATCAGATTCACTCACACATACAACCAAAGAAAAAAAAAAAAAAAACTTCATACACAATAATTCAAAAATGAAAAAAAAAAAAGTTGTGGATTTAGAACTTGAAAAAGAATGGTGGAGTGACTCAGAGAAGGAGGAATTGAATAAGAGTGATTGTCCACTGAGGAGACATGGATGAGACTGAGGCGTCTACCTTAAAGATCGTTGTTTCTCTTGATGAAATCCACGTGGAGCATCCCATGACACGTGGAGGGTATTATAATAATTTTTTTAATTCTGCCGTTTGCCACACGTGCTTTTTTCGTCTCTGATATAACGGTAGGGACCACAACGAGAAGCGTTTTTTAAGATAAGAACTAAAACGGGAAAAACAAATCTATGGACCAAAATGGGAACTGTCTAAAAATGTGATTTCCACCTATTCTTAAAAAATAAAAATTAGGTTTAAAATTATAATTCAACAAAATTCAAAAACAAAAAAGAAACTACCAGATAAAACTTTTTTCCTAAAAATTAACACACTCTCTATTTAAATATAATATATCTCATGCACGTTTAATACATTTTTTCCGAAAAACTAGCACATACTAAACCTAGCAGTTTACTTTTTTTAAAATCCTAAATTTTACTTTCAAATTAAAAATGTGGGGCCTGGGTTCAAATTCTTGGCCCAATAAAGTGTATGGACTTAAGCCCAAGAAACCCGAATAATAAATTTGTAGAGAAGTGGGTCGAAAAGCTGGGCTGTATTGAGTTAAGTAATGGATCAGTAGGTTAGGATAATAGAGAAAGGAAGATTGTAGACGCTTCCTGGAGAAAAATGTCCTCGGCCAAGTCCGAGGAGATTGATTCTATTACTATTGCCTTTGAAGCTCTATTATAAGTCTTACTTTCTGTTTTTCTCCCTCCCCCTATCTCTCTAGGAGTCTCTTACATTATATACCCCCTTCTTGGTGATCTTGACCATCCACTTGTTGGCCATCCAAGTCACCACTTGAGTACCTATCCCATCAGACACCCCTCCTAGCTCCCTATGAGTTGTGGTAGCCAAGGCAGCACTGTTCAGGAGTCTTCTCCACATAAATGCGGCCAGAAAAGCAGCTGCAGCACATTAAATGTGGTGGTAATACATTTCCCTTAAGTACCGCCTAGTTCTCGCCTGCTGTCATGCTCGAGGTGTACGTACCTGCCGCCGAAGCTTTTTAGAAGCTCGCCTTAGCTCGTGAGATCTGGATCCGGTCCACGCCTAACTTGTTCGAGGAGGCATTGCTCCTCGGACAGAGCCCAAGGCCCAACATCAGATTCATGCTTTTGCCCCTACAATAGCCCCTCAAAAAGCTCAATTTCTCCCTCTCACCCGAGGAGGAGATTGGGATTTTGATTTTTAAAGGATCGCACTGCTCATTTCTCCGATTCACATGTGAGAATTCTCCACTTTGCGAGCCCCTTTATTGCGGCTGACGCTTAGTAGCCCGCGAGGGGCCATTAATCACTCCAGGCGACATTATGTTCCCTACATCTAGCGGTGGGGCGTCAATCTAACGGCTGACAGCTATCTTTGGGACTTGAGCGGGAAAACTTCCACGCGATCTCCCCCTTTATATAAAGCCTTAAGTGAGATCGATTGCCCTTCACTTTGCGCGCTCTCAAGTCTTCCAGTGATCTCAGGCACTTCAACTTCCCCAACCCTGCACAGACTTAAGCTTCTTTTACTCTTTCCCCCAAGAGATTACCAAAAAGGTTTCCCTAAAGGCTTCAGACTTGACCAGTTAACTTGACGTAGTAAGTATCAATTTCGACAAACTTTATTTTCTTTTCTCGGTCGCGCTCCTCGGATTTCTTCTCCTATAGGACGCCGTTCCCTTGTCATCCACGTTCACTTTCATGGGTAGATTTAAGTACTTAGTGGATTCCTCGTCCGGGATGGAGGGTTTTAGGGCTCAATACCGCATTTCACAGGGAGTGGGTTTAGAGTATTGTTCCTCGGACCAGGTTTTGACCAAAAGAATGACGAATGAGGTTGTCATTTTGATGATGGCTTTTTTAGAGGGAGGGATGACACTCCCCATGGGTAGGATAACTAGAGATTACCTGCTCAACCACAGGTTATGCCCCCATCAGTGCGCCCCCAACATGTTTAGGATTTTAATTACTTAGTGGATTCCTCGTCCGGGATGGAGGGTTTTAGGGCTCAATACCGCATTCCACAGGGAGTGGGCTTAGAGTATTGTTCCTCGGACCAAGTTCTGACCAAAAGAGGGACGGGTGAGGTTGTCATTTCGATGATTGCTTTTTTAGAAGGAGGGATGACACTCCCCATGGGTAGGATAACCAGAGATTACCTGCTTAACCACAAGTTATGCCCCCATCAGTGTGCCCCCAACATGTTTAGGATTTTAGGGAGTATAAATGCCCTAAATGAACAGATGAACCTCGGGCTTACATGGCATGACATTGCTCACATGTATGAGTGCCATGCCCTCTCCGGGGGGTATTATCTCAAGTCCCAGTCTGAGGAGGTGAGGCTGATATCCTACCTTCCCAAGTCCAACAAAGGCTTGAAGAACGATTATCTGGCCGTCTCCGGAGATTGGCAAGACGGTCTTCACTACCCAGTTAGGGCGAGAAAACCAGGTGGGGTACCCCCGAATTAGGCCCCTCAGCCAAGGCCTTAGCTTTTTGAGATAAAATATTATTATTTATCACTTACTTCTTTTTTAGTATTCGACTCCTCGGACGGTAATTGTTATTGGTCTAACCTGGGTTTTCTTTTCGGATGTTTTTGCAAACAAGAGTCACGTTTCTCCAAAGTTTAGCCTCGTCAACGTTCCAGCGCTCAATTACTTGTTGAGGTCGGAGGTATTTGTAAGCGAAGACGGACAGTTGCGTGCTGCCCACTTGATTTTGGACTACAGACCCCTATCGCAGGATTTTCAGGACGTTGGTCAAGCCATTAGAGCGGGTAGTCCCAAGCTTGCCCGAATAGACGTTTCTAGGCCTAAGTTTTTGGCCGACAGGGACCTTCCCCCAATCATTCTGCCACCTCCACCCGTTCACAGGTAGCTAGCTGCTCCGAGTGAGGAACCATCATTGTCTCCTCAGTCTCTAGACGCTGAGATCGATTAGTTTTGTTTCGAAGAGGAGGTAGGAATAGCAGACAGGCCCGTTGAGCTCTCAGACTCTGAGACTGAGGTTCAAGAATCCTCTACTATTCGTCACCAAAGGTTATTGCTTGCTCGGCCAAACCCGAGCTCCAAGGAAGAGGAAGGAATGGACTTGAAGCAGAGACCTGGATTGAGGGGCATAATGGCCAGCGAAAACAAAGGTCGGTCGTCCCCAAAAGAAGCTGTCAAGACCCAAGTTGCCCCTCTTCTACCTCCCACTCCGCCCCAGCTCCCTGCTGATTTCGATAAGGCCAACCCAAACCTGAAGAAGAAAAGGCCTGTAGAGGACCTGAAGGAGGGCAAAATGGCAGCCCAAAAGGGGGGGAAAGCAGCAGAAGAGAGCCAAAGACCCCCAAGATAAGAGAGGCCAGTCAGTGGAGGGTTGAGATGAGGCTGACACGCGCCGATGGCAGCGCGCTTGGGCCCCTCGGCTTGAGGTTAGCGGTGCTGTCATCCCCTGGGACGCCACCATCTGGGAGTCTCAAGGGGAGTAGGCCGGCGTTCTTGCCGAGGCTCTAAAACAGCCTCTCCTTCTCCTAAGGGACATGGAGGGCCTCAGGCATATCAAGCAGCCTGACCTCATCCTGTCTCTGAAGAGGGACCTGGCGATGGTAAGTTGACAAGTGTCCTTTCTCGCCTGATACTTAAACGTATGCCTATTTATACATGTGCGTATTCTGATAAATTCTTTGTTGTTTTTATGCAGGTTACCCAACAGGTATATGTGGCCAAGGAGTGTGTTAAGAGGGCCAACGATAAGGCTAAGGCTGAGGCCCACTCCCGGCTTGAGGCTGAGAGGCAGTTAAGTACCCTAAGGCAGGAGCAGGCCGAGTTGTCCAAGAAGTGTAAGGAAGCGGACAAAGTTTGCCTTAGTGCCCTGGCGAGTCTAAAAATTGCCAAGAGGCAGGCCAAGGACCAACGCCAATAGCTGCACGTGACGGAGATAAACCTAGCCATGGAGAAGTAGAACATCTTGGACCTCAAGGCCGAGCTGCAGAAACTCAAGGACGCAACTCGCGTGGCCAGGAAGGTCGCCAAGGCTACCGTGTCGGCAGCTTATAATCACGGGGTGCAAAACACGGAGGCTTGACTGGCAGAAGAGGTGGCTGTTGTGTGTAGGGACTACTGCACCGAGTCTTAGAGGGTGGCCATGGACTTGGCAGGAGTTCCTGCAAACTCAGAGCTTAGAAGGGCCGAGAGTATTTTCTTCCCAGAGGATATCCGAGAGATTCCAGAGTCGGCCCCTCCCACCGAGCAGCCCCCTTCTACTCAAGCTCCTTCCCTCGAGGCCGAAGCTTCGGAAGGTGCTGGAGTAAGCGAGGAGGCTCGGCCACCCTCGCAGGATACGACTTCCGAGGATGCCCTCACAATCAAGGCTATAGTCTCCCAAGCCGAGGATGCGGCGTCGAAATCTAAAACTGATGATGTCCCTCCCAAGGCTGCTGATCCCAGGACCCTCCTCAGTAGAAGGTTTAGAAGTAGGGATATTACATATATGTTTAACTTTTTGTAAGGGCAATTCGCCAGCCATAACAATGTATTCGTGTTTCTGTTGATGGAACTTGTATTAAGTTGATTTTAATTAATTTCAATGGAATTGATTCTCTATCTCTTTTTTTTTTTCTTACTTCGTTGCACTCTCGTTGGGTTAGGAAGCTTATTAGTATTGTCAATGGTGCTGATGCTAACAACTTAAATAACCTGATCATAGAACGTTTTTCACGGGGCTCAGGCATGACTTAGGCATGACATAGGTTCTATTTGAGCACTTGTAAAAAATGACTTAGTGTTAATTTCCCCAAGGCATCTGGTCCGAGGACACAGGCATGTCCTTGATTCTGTTTGAATACTTGTAAAAAGTAATTTAGTGTTAATTTCCCCAAAGTATCTGGTCCGAGAACACAGGTTTGCCATTGGTTTTGTTTGAACACTTATAAAAAGTAACTTAGTGTTAATTTCCTCAAAGCATCTGGTCCAAGGACACAGGCATGCCCTTTATTTTGTTTAAACACTTATAAAAAGTAACTTAGTGTTAATTTCTCCAAAGCATCTGGTCTGAGGACACAGGCATGCCCTTGGTTCTGTTTTAACACTTATGAAAAGTAACTTAGTGTTAATAGTAACTTAGTGTTAATTTCCCCAAAGCATCTGGTCCGAGGACACAGGCATGCCCTTGGTTCTGTTTGAACACTTATGAAAAGTAACTTAGTGTTAATTTCCCCAAAGCATCTGGTCCGGGGACACAGGCATGTCCTTGGTTCTGTTTGAACATTTATGAAAAGTAACTTAGTGTTAATTTTCCTAAAGCATCTGGTCCAAGGACACAGGCATGTCATTGGTTCTGTTTGAACACTTATAAAAAGTAACTTAGTGTTAATTTCTCCAAAACATCTGGTCCGAGGACATGGGCATGTCCTTGGTTCTGTTTGAACACTTGTAAAAAGTAACTTAGTGTTAATTTCCCCAAAGCATCTGGTCCGAGGACATAGGCATGCCCTTGGTTCTGTTTGAACACTTATAAAAAGTAACTTAGTGTTAATTTCCCCAAAGCATCTGGCCCGAGAACACAGGCATGCCCTTGATTTTGTTTAAACACTTATAAAAAATAACTTAATGTTAATTTCCCCAAAGCATCTGGTCTGAGGACACAGGCATGCCCTTGATTTTGTTTGAACACTTATGAAAAGTAACTTAGTGTTAATAGTAACTTAGTGTTAATTTCCCTAAAGCATCTAGTCCGAAGACACATGCATGCTCTTGGTTCTGTTTGAACACTTATGAAAAGTAACTTAGTGTTAATTTCTCCAAAGCATCTGGTCCGGGGACACAGGTATGCCCTTGGTTCTATTTGAACACTTATGAAAAGTAATTTAGTGTTAATTTCCCTAAAACATCTGGTCCGAGGACACAGGCATGCCCTTGGTTCTGTTTGAACACTTATAAAAAGTAACTTAGTGTTAATTTCCCCAAAGCATCTAGTCCGAGGACACAGGCATGCCCTTGGTTCTGTTTGAACACTTATGAAAAGTAACTTAGTGTTAATTTCCCCAAAGCATCTGGTCCGGGGACATAGACATGCCCTTGGTTCTGTTCTGTTTGAACATTTATGAAAAGTAACTTAGAGTTAATTTCCCCAAAGCATCTGATCTGAGGACACAGGCATGTCCTTGGTTCTATTTGAACACTTATAAAAAGTAACTTAGCGTTAATTTTCCCAAAACATTTGGTCCGAGGACACAAGCATGCCCTTGGTTCTGTTTGAATACTTATAAAAAGTAACTTAGTGTTAATTTCATGGTTCTGTTTTAACACTTATAAAAAGTAACTTAGTGTTAATTTCCTCAAAGCATCTAGTCCGGGGACACAGGCATGCCTTTGGGGACACAGGCATGCCCTTGATTCTATTTGAACACTTATAAAAAGTAACTTAGTGTTAATTTCCCCAAAGCATCTGGTCCGAGGACACATGCATGGCCTTGGTTCTGTTTGAACACTTATAAAAAGTAACTTAGTGTTAATTTCTCCAAAGCATCTGGTCCGAGGACACAAGCATGCCCTTGGTTCTGTTTGAACACTTATGAAAATTAACTTAGTGTTAATTTCCCCAAAGCATCTGGTTCGAGGACACAGGCATACCCTTGGTTCTATTTGAACACTTATGAAAAGTAACTTAGTGTTAATTTCCCTAAAGCATCTGGTCCGAGGACACAGGCATGCCCTTGGTTCTGTTTGAACACTTATAAAAAGTAACTTAGTGTTAATTTCCCCAAAGCATCTGGTCCGAGGACACAAGCATGCCCTTGGTTCTGTTTGAACACTTATAAAAAGTAACTTAGTGGATAGCATGAGACATTTAAACAACAGACAAGCGATGGATAAAGGAAATTTTCTTTAATAATAGTACCTTTTCAGGTTATTTACATTCCAAGGGTGCAGTATCATTTTTTCATCTAAGTCTTCCAAGTAGTATGCACCTATACCTGCCACCAAAGTGATGCAATATGGACCCTCCCAATTGGGTCCCAATTTTCCCCAAGCGGGATTCTTGTTGTTGCCCACGACTTTCCTCAGCTCCAGGTCTCCCATTACTAGGAGTCTTAACTTCACGTGGGCATCATAACCTTGTTTGAGTTTGTGCTGGTAGTATGCCATTTAGACCCTTGCATTTTCCCTTGGTTCTTCGATTAGATCTAGACTTTTTTTCCAGCAGTCTGTGGTTAGTGCTCAGATCGAAGGAAGTGGTTCTTAACATTGGGAAGTCAGTCTCTAATAGAATAACGGCCTCGGCTCAATAAGTCATTGAAAAGGGAGTTTCCCTTGTTGATTTACGTTGCGTCGTTCGATACGTCTAGAGAACATGTGATAGTTCTTCCACCTATCTTCCCTTCGCATCATCTAGCCTCCTCTTGAGTCTGTTTACTATAGCCTTGTTTTCGGCCTCAGCTTGTCCATTCCCCTAGGGATACGCAAGGGTGGAGTATCGATTTTTGATCCCAAGGCCGCAACAGTAGCGCCTAAAGGCTTTGCTATCGAATTGAAGGCCGTTATCCGAGATGAGGGTATGAGGGACCCCAAACCGGGTGACAATATTCCTCCACATGAACTTCTTGACATCTACATCTTTGATGTTCGCCAGGGGCTCGGCTTCCACCCACTTGGTGAAGTAATCCATGCCAACAAGCAGGTACCTCTTGTTCCCGACGGCTTTAGGGAAAAGGCCGACGATGTCTAAGTCCCACTGAGTAAATAGCCACGGGCTGGATAGAGGGTTGAGGACTCCTCCTGGATGGTGTATGTTTGGCACAAACCTTTGGCATTGGTCACATTTCCTAACATATTCCTGTGCTTCCTTTTGCATGTTGGGCCACCAATAGCCTTGGGTGATGGCTCTATGCGATAAGGATCTTCCTCCAGTGTGACTTTCGCAGATCCCTTCGTGCAGTTCTTCTAGAAGTAAGTCCGTTGCTTCAGGGTGTATACACAGCAGGTATGGCCCAGAGAAAGAGCGTTTATACAACTTCTACTCCTCGGATAACCAGAACCGTAGGGCCTTCCTTCGAATCCTGTCGGGCTCTACCTTGTCCTCGGGCAAGATATCATCCTTTAAGAATAGTATTAGAAGGTCCATCCAGCTGGGCCCTATCCTGACCTGGTAGATGCATGTCACCTCTTTCTTCACCTCCGCTGGCGCAAACAAATCCTCCACAAGAAGGATTCAAGGCAAGCCTTACGCCGAAGAGGTGGCAAGTGTGGCCAAGGAGTCAGCGTGCGCGTTCCCGCTACGAGGGATATGCAGCAGGTTAAAAGAATCGAAACGTGATTGCAGGTGTTTGGCCTGGCCTAGGTATTCCTATATTCTTCCATCTCTTGCTTCCAGTTCTTCATTTACCTGACCAACGACCAGTCTTGAGTCCGAGTACACTTTTATCCTCTTTCTGCCAAGCTTTTCGACCATGGACATCCCTTTCAGTAGGGCCTCATATTCGACTTCATTATTTGTGGCCGATAAGCCCAGTCTCAATGCTTTTTCAATAACTAACCCTTCGGGAGAGATTAAGACTAGCCCAACTCCGGACCCTCTTTGATTCGCCGCCCCATCAACATACACTCTCCAGTATGTGGGACCCTAGAGAGAGACCATGCCGACTGACTTCTCACTTGTGCCTGACGTCCCGACCACACCTTCTAACGAGGGTTCAGCGAACTCGGCCACTAAATCCGCGAGGACCTGGCCTTTAACGGAGGTGCGAGGCATATACTTGATGTCGAAAGCCCCCAGAATCGTTCCCCATTTAGCAATTCTCCCCGAATAGTCAACGCTCCGTAGTATGGACCTGAGGTGGGAGTTGCGTTAGAACGATAATCGTGTGAGCTTGGAAATAATGGGAGAGCTTTCGCGTAGCGTGAACCACTACCAAAATGACTTTCTCTAGCGGTAAGTAGCGAACTTCAGCTTCGTGCAATGACTTGCTTACGTAATACACTGGTCGTTGTATGCCATCATCCATCTGTATTAGCACTAGGCTCACCGCATGTGGTGCAACAGCGATGTAGGCGAACAAGACTTCATCGGCCTCGGGGCTTGACATGAACGGTGGTCGGGACAGGTACTCCTTGAGCCGTTGGAAGGCCAAAGCGCATTCTTTGGTCCACTTAAACCCCTTCCATTTGTTCATTAGGAGGAAGAAAGGTCTGCACCTATCTGCCGACTGAGAGATAAAACGGTTTAGGGCAACAATCATTCCGGTGAGCTTTTGGACCTCTTTAGGATTCTGAGGTGGTTGCAGACTGTTGACTGCTCTGATCTTGTCAGGACCGACCTCAATCCCCCTGTGGGTTACCATGTAGCCCAAGAATTTCCCTGATCCTACTCCAAATGAACACTTGGAGGCGTTGAAGCGCAGCTTATGTTTCCTTAGAATTTCAAAGATATCTTTGAGGTCTCCCACATGCCCAAATGTCTCCTTACTCTTCACCATCATATCGTCTATATAAGCTTCTATGTTCTTTTCCAACCGTGGTTCGAACATTCTGGTCATCATTCTCTGGTACATAGAACCCGCGTTCTTCAGCCCAAAGGGCATCACCTTATAGTGGTATTTTCGGATGGGTGTGACGAAGGCTGTCTTTTCTTAGTCTTCTAGGGCTAAAGGTATTTGGTAGTACCCTTGGAAGGCGTCTAAGAAGCTCATCCAAGGATGACCTGCAGTCGCATCTACTAATTGGTCTATCTGAGGCATAGGAAAGGGATACCTTGGGCAGGCTTTATTCAGGTCCGTGAAGTCCACATAGACTCGCCACTTCCCGCTCTTCTTCTTTACCACGACAGTGTTGGCCAACCACTCGGGATAGAAGACTTCCTTGATAGCCCCCGCTCTTTTGAGCTTCATTACCTCGTCTTTGACAGCGTCAGCGTGCTCTTTTGACGGGCGCTGATTCAGCTGCATTTTAGGGGTGGCGGATGGATTAACATTTAGATGATGACAGATGAAGTTTGGATTGACCCTTAGGGCTTCATAAGCGTCCCACGCAAATATGTCCAGGTTTTCCCTGAGAAACTCGGTTAATTCTTCCTTCTCCTGAAAAGGCAGCTGAGAACCGATTTGGAAGAACCTCTTAGGGTCATCACCGATAACCACTTTCTCTAAGTCCTCACATCTCGCTCCCTCGGTGGGCGTCTCCATAAGTGGTCCTGTGTTCTTTGATTGCTACAAGCTTTTTTGGGCGGAGGTCGAGGGCTCCGCTTCGGGTCGATGCGAAATGGCTGCCACTAGACATTGCCTTGCTGTGGTTTGGCACCCGACGACTTCCATGACCTGCCCCCTGGAGGGAAACTTCACCTTCTGGTGCAGAGTGAAGGTGACAGCCCCTAACGTGTGAAGCTAGGGCTTGGCGACGATGGCTGTGTAGGGCGAGTAGATGTCTACTATGATTAATTCTACTTCCACTACCTCAGGGCCCATCTGCACGGGTAATCTAATCTGGCCTTTCGAGATGACCATCTTCCCATCAAAGCTTACCAAAGGGGAGCTGTAGGGTGTTAGATCCTCAAGCCTGAGGCCCAGCCCCTTGTAGAGGTCGGGGTACATAATCTCGGCACCACTACCGTCATCCACCATTACCCTTTTCACGTCATATCTTCCAATTCTAAGCGTTATTACTAGAGCATCGTCGTGAGGCTGTATGGTTCCGATTTCATCTTCTTTCGAAAAACTCAACACTGGTGGGCTGTCCACCTTAGCCCTTTTCTGATCCAAGCCATTATCCTCTGCCAACAACCTGGCCACAGACATCACCTTGGATGGGCAGGAACCGATCCTTCCTGTGGCTGCAAAGATGACATTTATCGTGCCTATGGGGGGTCTTATAGCTACGTCGGCTCTTGGCTGGCCCTGCGCACCACTGGAATGATGCAGGAGGTGTCCCAATCTCCCTTCTCAGACGAGCTAGTCCAAGTGATTCCACAATTTTCTGCAGTCCTCTGTGGTGTGCCCCGGTTCCTGATGATATCCGCAATACAGGTTCATGTTGCGTTTCATGGGGTCCCCCGCCATCTTGGATGGCCACTTGAAGAATGGTTCTTGCTTGATTTTTTCTAGGGCTTTGTGCACTGGCTCTCGGAACACGGTATTAACTACCTGCATGTTAATAGCTCCGGGCTGCCCGGCAAACTCTCCCCTCGGCCGACTATTATTGTACCGGTCCGACTTGAAATCCCTCTGCTCCTAAGGGATAACCTTAGCTTTACCTTTCCCCTGTAGCTGGTCCTCCTCGACCCTTTTGTACTTATCAATCCAATTCATGAGCTGGCGTACGTTGGTAAGTGGCTTGCCTGTAAGGGACTTCCTTAATCCATGCTCGTCTGGGAGGTCAACCTTGAAGGTCCCGGTAGCAACATCATCGAAATCCCCGTCTATCTCATTAAACATCTCCCAGTATCTGTCCGAGTAGGCCTTCAGGGTTTCCCCTTCTCGCATGGATAAGGACAGCAGTGAGCCTAGGGGCCGTGGGACTCTGCTGCACGTAATGAAACGAGAACCAAATGCCCTAGTTAGTTCCTGGAAAGAGCCTATGAATTCGGCTTTCAGACCATCGAACCACCTCATCACCACGGGTCCCAGGCTAGACGGAAAGACTTTTCAAATCAAGGCTTCGTTCTTGGAATGGACAGCCATCCTTTGGTTGAAGTGGCTGACATGTTCCATGGGGTCCATTTGACCATTATAAATGGTGAACGTGGGCTGGTGAAAGCGTCGTGGAAGCTTTGCTGCCTCGATCTTGTGCGTGAAAGGTGATTTGGAAATCTGGTGAAGTGCTTTGCTCATGGCGTCATTTCCCAGGCCTCTATGAGATGAGCTATCATGCTTGTGCCTGTGATGGTACTCCTCTTCATGGGAGAAGGACTCGCTTGGGGAAGTTCTTGACCTTCGTCTGTAGTCGTCGTCCTCTTCGTCTCCGGAAGAGCTGTTGGAGCTGGAAGAGTCTCGCCTTCGCCGTGCGTCGCATAACTTCCTCTTTAACTCATCGATTTGCAATTGCAGGGCCCTGTTGTCATTGGACCTTCGAGAGGCATGGCTTTTCACTCGAGAACGGCTTCTACTCGTGTGCATGGTATGTACACTTCCCTCACAATCTTTCTCACGCTCAAGGTTCAGGAAACCGTCTTGTTGTTGAGACCCTGCAGACTCTGCCTCACGTGGATTTGATCTCACCATGACTGTCCATTACGCTCACTATACTTCGAAGTTTTCCCACAAACGGCGCCAATTGTGGGGCATGGGTTCGAATTCTTGGCCTAATAAAGTGTATGGACTCAAGCCCAAGAAGCCCGAACAATAAATTTGTAAAGAAGTGGGTCGAAAAGCTGGGCTGTAGTGAGTTAAGTAATGGATCAGTAAGTTAGGATAATAGAGAAAGGAAGATTGTAGACGCTTCTTGGAGAAAAATGTCCTCGGCCAAGTCCGAGGAGATTGATTCTATTTCTATTGCCTTTGAAGCTCTATTACAAGTCTTACTTTCTGTTTTTCTCCCTCCCACCATCTCTCTGGGAGTCTTTTACATTATATACCCCCTTCTTGATGATCTTGACCCTCCACTTGTTGGCCATCCAAGTCACCACTTGAGTACCTGTCCCATCAGACACCCCTCCTGACTCCCTGTGAGTTGTGGTAGCCAAGGCAGCACTGTTCAGGGGTCTTCTTCACATAAATGCTGCCAGAAAAGTAGCTACAGCGCATTAAATGTGGTGGTAATGACATTTCCCTTAAGTACTGCCTAGTTCCCGCCTGCTATCATGCTCGAGGTGTACGTACCTACTGCCAAAACTTTTTAGAAGTTCGCCTTGGCTCGTGAGATCTGGATCCGGCCCACGCCTAACTTGTCCGAGGAGGCATTGCTCCTCGAACAAGGCCCAAGGCCCAACATTAGATTCGGGCTTTTGCCTCTACAAAAAAATTACATTAAACTCAAAATAAAATAAAAATAGCCTCATCGCATGTGCGGAGCACGTGTGATGAGGCTAGTCTATCATTAATGATTTACCGAATAAATTTTATAAGCCCAATTAATATATGCATTTAGGGTATTTATTAACATACCATTTTAAGAAATATTTGATACCATATTTATGAAAAATATAATAAAAAAATTGTAAAAGAATTAATTTTTTTATTTCATAAAAAAATTTCTAAATTTTTTTTTAAATCAACATTTTTATTTTTTGAGAAGAAATCAACATTTTTAAAGCATTAATTAACTTCTCTAAAAAAAAATATAGTGAAAATGTTGATATAACCAAAACCTCGTGCACATCAAAATCAAGGAAAAGGAATATGCTAACGACTAATGAGGGCGTTGGGGACTGGGGGTGTGGCGTGGGAGCCACATAGCGACTAGCATTATCTGTCACACTGACTCGTACATGAGTACAACACGGCGGAGGGCACACCCACCATTCCGCGTGATATAAATGCTAACCTTACGTTTAGATTTCGTTAATATCTATGAGACATTAACAAGTTTATCTATAAAACTAGAACCAGTACTAGAAGTAAAAAAAAAAAAAGCAAAAGCATAGGAAAAGAAGCAACATGGGTCTCAAGGTTTGTGGAAACCTTTTTCCTTAGACGATTGTTAGATCTTAGTTTGTTTGTATAATCATCGTTTTTCTCTCTTTGTATCAAAATCTATGTTTGATTGCTGCTCTTTCTTTTTTGCTCTTTACTACATCAAATTGATTTGATTAGATTATTCTTTTCATAATTTAGATCTGTTGCAAATCTCACTTGTTATGTTCTATTTTCTCAGATCTGTCGTTTTGTTGATTAATTTTCAAAACCCATGCTAACCAGAGTTTTGTTATTCCTTATACTCTAGAACTCTGTCTGGTTTTTGTTTTTGTTTTTGTTTTAAATTTATTTGTTAGTCAATATATTCTCTTGATTGGCAAAGTTATCAAACATTCATAATTCTCAAGTGGGTTATCTATATTGGGTTGTTTTTATTGTTTCTATGGTATTGCTGTTCTATTGAATAATAGTTATGAGTGTGGTAGGAATTAATTCAGATCTGGATGGTATCATTGCAATTGGCATGCAATTTGTTTTCGGGTGTTAATGAAAAGAAAAGGAAGGAAAAAACATGGGTTTAGAAAATTTGACACATAAATTGATTTTTATAATCTGGTGCGATGCCAAGTGTCTTCCACCAAAAGCAACATGCTGCAAGTTCAAGTCCGGAAATCAGCCTCTCCAAAACCATTGAGGGCTATGGCTACTTACCATGACCTTCCCATTCCCCGACCCTGCAAAAGTGGGACTTTTGTGCACATGTACTACATTTTATATAGAGTGGTGATAGTTACACGGTGTGTACGGAACACACAATGTCACATTGGCTGAAATCATGTTTTCGATTCACTATTTCACAATTATAACTAAAATCTTTTTTTGAAAACACGATTTAGCCTTTTTATATATTATGTAACATTTTGTGTGCACTTAATGGATTTGTGCCATCTCCATGTGAGAAGTAAAAGATAATAGGGTAAAAGTAAAAGGTTAAAAATGTTTAAAAGGTTAACAACAAATTTTACTCCACAACTTTTACAGCTCACATGAGATGGTAATTGCCTAGCTATTGCACCAGATTTCAATCTGCACTTTCGCAGTGGTTACAAATATGCAGATGGACTGAGGTAGATAGGATAATTTTTCTGATGATGCCTCCCAGATCTACAATTGGTGTGATTTGATTTTATGCTTGTCTTGTAAAAAAGGATGTGGTCGTAAACTTAAAATCTTATGCCCAACAAAGCCACCCCAGTCCCCTAGCATATTGCAGCATAATCTAGTATGGAATTACTTTGGGCACATAAGTCCAAAGTTGAACATTACCTCTTGTCAAGAAAATGTGGCACAAGCAGTTTAATACAACAATTTTACAAAAAAAATCTACTGAATCACATGCGTGCTACTAGTAAGTGGACGTTTGAATGTGCTTTGTCAATTGCTTATTTGCTGGGAGTACTTAAATAAGAGGAGGAAAAGCTTTGTTATTTGGTGTGGGATGCGACAAAATAAGCTCAAAAGGCCTAAAAAAGCTGGCTATATTTGGGCTAGCCAAATGCACTAATCTGCTCCTGGATTTTATACTTGAAGCTTGGATGCCAAAAAGAGACCATTTGTGTCTGCTAAACAACATTAGCATTTAGTCTAGGGATACCCTCTTCTTACTTGGTTGCATTAGGGACAATACATTGGTACCTAGTTTTGGAATTTCAGGTTTTTTATTATGCTTGGCATTGTTAACGGGTGGACTTCTGTTTCATTCATCTCTATTGACATTCATGCATCAAACTGCACTAGTCTGACCACACTGGGGTTATTGCAGGAGGAATTTGAAGAGCATGCAGAGAAAGCCAAAACCCTGCCAGAGAATACAACAAATGAGAACAAGCTTATTCTCTATGGTCTCTACAAGCAAGCCACTGTTGGACCAGTGAACACCAGTAAGTACCTGAGCCAAATTGTATGCTCATTTTAACTCATTGTCTGTCTTTGTACTCTTGTTGCGTTATAAAAAAAAGTCATGGCCTTTTGTATCTGATTTGCAGGCCGTCCTGGAATATTCAACATGAGGGACAGAGCAAAATGGGATGCCTGGAAGGCTGTTGAAGGTAACAGTTTACTGATCAGTTGCAACAATTTAGTTAGTTTAGTTGCTCTGTGTTATTGTGGCCTATACTAAGAAAATTTGAACGTTTTTTCCTCCAGGAAAATCCAAGGATGAAGCGATGAGTGATTATATCACCAAGGTGAAACAGTTGCTGGAAGAAGCTGCCGCATCTGCTTGATATCTTGTTGATGTCTGTGTTCAAATGTTTAAATTGAATGGAAAATAATAATCTGTACTTTTCAAACTGGTAATGAGTTATTTCTAAATGGTGTGAATGAATCAGGTTTATCAGGTACTACTACTAGATGTGGTTATGGCAATTGTACTCGTACTAAGTATGTTTCTTTTGATTATAAATTATGTCTGGTCAAATCCTTCAAACCCACTACAGTTCCTGCTTTGACAAAGCTTTGGTTTAGCTCGAGCTGCTTTGTTTCTGCTTGAATATACATAAATGGGTGGGCTGTTCAGGTTGGGCGGCGTAGACCTCTTAGATCATTTTCCTACAGTAATCTTCTTCACTCTCAAAGCAAGGGGAATTACCTTGTCGATCTATAAACATATACATGTTTGTCCTTGTAAAATCTTTTTAGTACAAAGCTATACACTCTGCATGATCTATGAATTTAGAGGAAACCATAATTGGACTCTGAAACAGAAAGATGCTTGCTAGAAGGCATGTATGGGTATAGTGGAACATTGTTTGCATTACAAGTTACTGACTGGAAAAATTGGACTTCAGTGGTGAGACTGGAGAAGTCTATATGGAGCTTCGAATAAGGATTCCATCTTTAGGTCTCAGTACTACTATGTCAGTTGCACACAGATTAATAATAAAATCATATACTAAAATAGATAATATTAAAAACAATAATAATAATAAAAAAAAAGTAACCTTAGATTATGTAACAAAAAAGCAAATCTCGTAAGACTAGTTTTTTTATATTAAAAAAAAAGTTATTAGTTTTTACTACGCAAATCAAAACGTCTATGATTTCATAAAAAAAATAAAATAAAAAATCAACTTCGCACTCTCAGTCCTCTTATCGAACCACAATATTCACAGTTTCTAAAAATCATACACATTTCCCAAGCGCTTTCCACTTCTATCTTTTGAAAAGAAAAAAAAAGTTTGGTTTGGTTTTTTTATTTATTTATAAATTTTTAGTTTGATTGGATTTTATATGTGGGTTTCATTGTTTTTGTGCTGAAAAGGCCATCCACACCAATGTTTAAAATTTGTATCTAGAATAACCAGAAAAATAGAAACAAGAATTTGAATTTTGACCATTATGAGTAAATCCAAAATCCTTGTAGACAGATCCAATCATTAGTTCCCAATCATGGAGCGAATGGAATCCTATACATAAATAAGTTACTAAAAGAGTGGAAAAGTCTTTGATTGTGCCACTTAAGTTATATAGAAATTCTTCATAGAATAACCACTTAAAATAACGAAACAAATTATATTTGTCAAGAAGTGCAAAATCACATGATATAATCTTTATTGGGTATCTTGATTAATTGGATTGTTTCATTTTTTTTTTTTTTTTATCATTTTGTCCAAGAGTAAGAGTTCCTCTAATTCTATTTTAGAATACTCTTTTCTTGAATATCATCCAAAAAAATAATATTGGATTGCCTAGTTTCCCACCAATTAGTAACCCAAGATTCTAAAGTTTTAGCAAATGAGGGAAAGATCCACTGACGCAAAAATACTTAGATGCAAGATATACATACACACACACACACACACACACACATATATATATATATATATATATATATATAAGGGGAATGAATGCTTGCTTTGAGGTGATTTAAGATGTTTGTAATGAGAAGATGAGGTGGGGCTTAGTAGATTTAGCAAAGCAATGATTTCTGTTTTAATCATATATCTTTTAAAATTTAGTTTTTCTTCTTTTTTTGGCAGAAAGATTTGGGGTTCACTGCCTTTCGATGTCACAATTTTCTTTTCCGAAATGCAAGAGAATGATTTCCAAGAAATTTATTCAGTCATGCTCAGAGTTTAAGACATGAATTTTCGAAATTTGAAGTTTTTTTTTTAATTTTATTTTTTTATTCAGGTGCTTGCTTCCATTTTTTGTAATAACTTGGTTATGGAAACCATTTGAACACTGTCTAATATGCAAAATGTTTGATTGTTCAAATGTTTCCAAAAAATATTTAAATGCCCTTAATTAGTGAATCTGTTAGCATATTTTTGTAATTGAAATTTGAAAAATTCTCTTCAAATCTATTAAAGTGAATATGGTTTTGGAAATGATCAGAAACATGCCGATTCACTTTACAGCATGTAGTAGGCAAGGCCATTGCATTTATAATCAGTTTTGATTTCAATTCTAAGAACAGCCTAGAGCAAAGACTTTTTGCAAGAGTGTTCTCTTGAAGAGTTGTTTTCCTATAACATTCTCTAAGCAACTCAACCCCATTCCTCATGATTAAAGTTCCTAACTTCAACCACATCACCTTGGTCATTATGAATCCTGATCAAATGTCATGTATAAATTGCAGTCTCAAAGATTCACGTTGAACTAAAAGAAGTTGCTTAGGCAGGTATGTAGATGGAGAGAGTGTGTCACTCTGTTGCTACTTTTTTCTTAGCCTTCTCTTTCTCAAGCAAGTAAATGTTCTCTGCATCAGGTATAGCCAGTATGATTGTTTGCAACTTGATATTCATCTCCTCAACCTTTTCCATGAGCCTGTCATTTGTAAACATGCCCATAAAGACTCTCTGGATTGTTTTCCTGCTTTCTATTAGTGGTAAACCAATAATTACCACTGAACCAATGGTGCCCCATGCTATAGCAATCACTGCCCAGAATGTGAAGTAACCCTTACTAAATACTCCTGCATTAATAGAAAGGAGGATTCAGTTTTGGAGAATAACATGTTTTGGTCACAACATAGTAACAAAATCATTCTACATTGATCAGCATACATATCTCTTGAAACCGGGTTTCTCATTTTCTTTGAGCATTTGACCGACATCTGGCACACACTATAATATTATCAAATATTCAAAACTGTGTATTTATAGTTTGTATAACTTTTCAATTGTCTACTTAGAAGTACAAATTAGATGCTTTTTTTATTTATTCAAGAAGGTGAGATTATGCTAATACGTAGTATATATTTGTTACTGACTTTCTATTCTTATAGTTATTATTTGTTTTGAAAGAACTAGTCTTTGCTTTAAAAGCATTAGTCTATGTAAAAACAGTTAAGATTTCGTAAGGCATTTAGCTGTCGCTAATAGAATTTACCTATTGGAAGAGACAGAAGGGGCCACAATACAACAATCACGACAATAAAACCAATACCCCATTTCACTACCCATGCTTTCGCTCTCTTCAGTTTTTCCTCATTGAACTCTTCTGCTGGCAGCTCACTCGTTTCCTTTTCAACCACTGTGATCTGCTTAGTAGTATCCCAGTCATAGTTTTGAGGCCACAAAATGCTACAAACAACGTGAACCGCTCCTCCAGTTGATATAGAGACAATGTTTCCAGCAAGCATTGGTGCATTTCGACCAGTTGTGTCAAGATTTACCCGGCCATACTCAATGCTTGCAACTGACAACCAAGTGATTATCCCAAGAACACAACCACTCACTGTACCAAGGATGGCACCAATGGCATTTGCTTTTCTCCACAGAAGCATGAAAGCAATTGGAAGAACTGCTGAACCAATCAACACTCCCATGGCAAGATACATCCAACCCAAAGAAACTCCAGCCTTGTTCAGTATTACTGCCAACAATCCCATCAAACAGCCAAAGGCAAGAACAATACCCCTCGACACCTTGAGTATTTTCTTCCCATCTGCTTCTGGATTTATGTAAGTGCGATAAATATCATATGTGCATAAAGAAGATACAGCTATTAGCTCGGAAGAACCAGCAGATGTCACTGCCCTGAACCATTAAGATAAAACGAAAATGCTAACCATTTAGCATTTCACATCCCCGAAGGTATTATAATATTAAAACAGTAATGAAGCCTGTGATGCTTCTTTGTATCAAAGCATCTTGAAGATTTTAGTGGTTACTTTTAAGACATTTAACACATTGTATATCATATGAACACTACTTTTCAACAATTTGAAAACTTAAAAAATATGGATCATAACAGATTGGGCTCAAACAATACAAAGCTTAAATAATTGAATAAAAGAATGACAATAATTTTGAATTTTGCAAACAGCAGAAAGTATAAAAAGAAAAACTGTCTCAGCATTTTAAGATTTTCTTGGGAAAAATATGTCATCTCTATCAGAAGATGAAAATGACCCTTTTCAGTTCCCCAACATATCAAAAAACCAAGCTAATGCTGAATGCAACTTACATGAAAAGCATAGTAAGAAGAAGAACAGATCCTCCTTTCCCCATCAAAGCTATAGCAGTAGCTGGAGGAACAAGTCCGTGGCTTGCCTCACTTTCTGTGATTGGAAGATCAAGGGCCAGTGCTCCCAAACCCAGTGATGTTGCCAGTGAGAATGGCACCGCAAACCAAACCAGGCCACCCAACAAATAGCCCTTATGAGTTGATGAAGGTCTTGCAGCAATAGCACTCACCCAATATCCCTAAAATTTTCTTATTTGGGATATTAGTATTTGGTGTGAAAGCATAGCCTAAATTCCAAAATGGAAACATAAGGAGATGGATTTGCATCCAGTCAGAAGTAATCTTACATTGTCAACAAAAACAGTGCCAAAGCTGCCAATAATGTTGATAATCCCAAAAACTAGCCCGCCTGAGCTCAACATTGTCACGTAAGATCCTTTGTAATTACCACTAACAGGACCACAAGATTGCCCATAATGGGTAACTGGCTGCTCACATTTTCTTGATTTGCTTGCTACTTCAACCAGACGGTCGTATATTTCACTGGGACTACCAAGCTCACCACTCCCCGTGTAAACCAGGTAAACAAAGACAACCAAAACAACGTGTACTGAAGTGAAATAAATAAACAAAACAAAGATCAGGCTAAGACCATAATATAATGTTTTTTTTTTAATCAAACTTTATGAGTGAAATTTAACAAAATACTCAAAGTAAAGTACCTATAACAGAATGTATATAGCTAGCCAAAAAAGTTGCTTTTAGCCCTCCAGCTAGCGTGTAGACAATTACTCCAAGTGGAATCAGAAAGCTAGCAGCATAAATGTTCACTCCAGTAAGTGCATTTACAACAGCAGATCCACCAAGGAGCAACATGGCGGTTACAATAATATTTGTCAAAAAGCAGAAGGTGAGAAAGACAATGTGTGCGGCTGTCCCCCAACTGAAATTAGACAAAGATTATTACTAAACCAGCTAGAAGAAAAGTCTTTAGCTAAGGATGAAGTAATAATATCATATGGATGGGTTTGTCACAAGCATTATCAAAATTCATTGGCTTGACAAAAGTATAAAACACACCGAGCTTTTACAATTTCACAAACAGTGTGAGCATGAGGAGCCTTTCTTTTGATCTCTATAGCCATTATACCAAACAAGAGCACCTGTCCAAAAAAATATTAAAATGAATTACAAATGTTGGCATTGCTTTCCCTGTAATGACAAAAATTTAAAGAAATTCAAGTAGTTCATAGAGGAAAAAATTTGTGTGAACATGCCTGAATGGTAGCCCCACTAGCATACCAGAAAGGCCCACTAACACCATACTCCCAAGCTACATTGGAACTTTGCAAGATCGTAGCAGCCCATGTCCACTTTACAAGTTCTCCATTAAAATTTTATGTCAGCAGACTATGAGGTCAATGTAAATGTCAACTAGGCAGTGATGTAGAGATTACCTGAGATACAATCACACTAGCAATAAGTCCTGTATTAATGTTTCGCCCTGCAGTGTTGAACCATTCAGATGTATGGCGGGACCCAACAAAACGCTTCTCCAGCCATACCTGACCCCACAGGTAAAAATATAGTCATGAATGATAAATTAATAAAAATTATGAGAGTCATAATGCTATTTTTAGTTTTTAAGCTTCAATGATGAATTTAAAAAAAAAAAATGTTGGCTGATAATAATCTAGCTCATAGGCTTCTATGTATGTCTGTTTCTTAGAAAGAAAGTGGACAGACCATACTCCCCACACACAAGCAAACATGTATCATTCTAGGGCTCAACTGCTATATCCAACTCCTATAAACACCTTTGGATTTTGCTCATGGAAGAAAAAGTTAACAAAAAGTAAAAATAAATCTGTTCTACTTACATTGAGGGAAAAGAAAAAGAAAAGAGGTTAAAAGGTAGATTTTTTGTTAGAGACAATAACTTATCCTTGGAATAGTCTTTGTAAGACACGATAACATTGGCTCTTAGTTAATGTGATGTTAAATTTTTGACATGTACTTTCCTTTTTTGCATGAAAACATATACAGTTGAAATCTTGTTACTTGCACCGCAGGATTCAAAAAACAAAAACTTTGTGTCAGATGTGAAAATGAATTGATCTCCATTCTTAACTTGTCATGTCAAGATGTATGCTGCAGTTGATCTTAGTTCATACTACCGGATCTAATAAGACCATAATCAGAATTCCATTATGTTTGGGTATTGTCAAAATTTTCCTTTACAAAACTAAGGAGGTGTAATTAACAGGACTCTAGTAAAGTAAGCAAAGAGGTTCTAGAGAACAAAAGGATATTAGAATTGAATCAATGAAAAGGATCTTCTTATTTAAGAAAGATGTAAGAAAATAACAGTTTCCACATTTCATCATCTATTGACAGCATCGAACAGCAAATGATGGACTATGTGATCCACTTCCCAAAATATCAAATGTTGCCTCAGAAATTAAGTAAAGAATCCAATATCTAATTCCTTGAAACACCTACAATAACTTTGAATTAAATTAAGAAAAAACAGAAAGAACAACAGGGCTACTGATGCAAAGGAAATAGAAAAGGAGATTAAAAGAAAAATATTTTGGCTGAACATAAGCGTATCCTTAGAAATCTCCTACAGAGGCTCATTATAACCTCTCCATTTGAAACAATAAATTTTATTTTGAAGTATATCCAGAGGTAATTAGGACTATGATTTATTACCAATATGTCAAGTATAACCAAAGATTTACGAGAATCAGTGGGAAAAAGCTTCTAGATGCTTAAGGAACCAATGGATGGCTCTTGGAGTTGGTAGAAAATTTTCTGAAACTTAGATTACTGATTACAAGACTAGATCTTTCCATGATAGGGAATTGGACTCAAACTTTGCTATGGCATGACAATTCAATCTCATGGGTCCTTTTTGACAGCACTATAAATGAAACATAGTATATTAATCTGAAATTGACATAACAACCATGCTATGGTGTCAGCAGTATCAAAGATGGAAACTGATTTAATTTGGAATCATGCTAAATCAGATAGTCTTCTTCTTGACATTCACTCTATGTTGTTAATTTGATATTCCCAGATACCGAGATTGACAACATAGCAGTATGATTGCCTCCAAAATACCTTGAGATGTTCTTGCACATTAATTGGTTTGAAATCCTAGTGTGTAATGAACCCAAACATGTACAATAGATGTATAGGTGTAATTCTTGTAATCACATAGTTAGCCTTGTAATTAAGAAGAGTCAAAGTTAGTTAGTAGCAAGATCGCAAGAGGTGGAGCGAAGTTGGTTACAAGTTGTTTGTTGGTTATTGGCTAATAAGATTAGCAAGCACCTTGTTTAAATACTCGTAATCCATAGCATTTTTAGCATTGATGTAATAAGATGCAACTTTCTCACTTTCTTTCTAAAATTCTTTCTCAAATTTTCCTTTCTACTTTTCTTCTTAGAGGGTGACTATCTCGAATTAAATCAGTTGATCTTAGTTCATTACAGTTTGTCATTGGAACGGAAAGAAAGAGGTTCAGGGTTCACCAGAATGCTTATAAAGTTTTTGGGTGCTGTGTATAACTGATAAGTAACAACAAGAGTCACTCTATATATGGGTTGCAAGAAATCAACGATTTGCAAAGTACAAACTTTGCAGTAACCAAGCACCAAGACCTTCAAACATTCTGGATTTAGAACCAGAGAAATTGACCAAAAGGCAGAAAAGAAATATTAAGATATGAAAAACTTATGATTGAATACTTTTTTTTTTGGGATAAATTCGAATACTCATGTTATTATATATATAAATTAGCAACCTAATTTGAGATAGGACAAAACTTCAGCTCATAATTTGAAGAAACCCAAAAGAATTTTAAAATAACAAAAAAATTAAAAAAAAAAAAAAAAAAAAAAAAAACTGAAAGGAGATTGTAATAAAATTCAATACATAAACTACCAGATTGTTGTTGAAAAAAAGTATTGGACATTATTTTAGCAACTGTTTGATTCGGCTTGAGCTATCAGTATAAAGTATGATTTTATCACTACTAGCATAAATTTTAATGGAGTAGTGTATGCCTTTGTCTGTTTCTGCTGGTTAGGCCTATTGAAGACTACATAGCATGACGAGAGTACACTTCAAATTAAGAAGAATATGATAGATAGATAACAACTACATATATATATTTGAGCCCAAAAACAAAGTAGAAAGATAAAGGGAGTTAGTTGAATTCACCAGGAAAGATGTGAAAAAAGCGAAGAAGGCACCAAAACCAAGAATAACAGAGTATCCCACACCTTGACCAAGCACTGGTTTCCCTTCAAAGAAACTGCTCTGTCTGACACAACTGCCACTTTCAGAGACATGGTAATACTTGCTTGAGAATCCCAGCGGTGGACACTGTGACTGAGACGTAGCCATTGAAAGGAGAAGATGTGGTAGAAGAAAGTGGAGGAGCTATAAGCGGTTATATAAGATAGGCTCTGGTCAACGAACAGTGTCTGAAGACTGGATTGAAAGACATTGATTGGTTTATGTTTTTCTTTTCTTTTTTTTAATTAAAAAAGCACCGAATCTTACAACATTTTCAAAGCAAAACTAACCCAACAAGTTTTTACCGGTACTTTTACTGATCCATCACTGGCAATATATTTTTTTTTGTTTATATAAGATAGAAGTTTTACTTTAACTTAATTTAAGGCTTCGTTTGGGAGGAAGAATAGAATGGAATGAAATAGAATAAAAAAAATATTTTTAAAATATTCTTTTCTCTCTCTTGTTTGAGAGTTTCAACGGAGAGAATGCTCATTCCTCTCTTTTATTTTAAAACCTCAAATTTTTGTTCCCTTCAAAATTAGGAGGAACGAGAGGAAATGGATTTAGGTTTAATGAAATTTGTATTAAAATTCTTAAAATACCCCTTTAATATCAACCATTCTTTTCTCAATCAGCCGTAAGAAAAAAAAAAACATAGCTACACGTTATTGAAGCTACTGCTGCTTCGTGAGACACCATTGAAGCTACTGCTGTTCATCAACATAGTTACACATTATTCCTTATACTTTAGAACTCTGTCTGGTTTTTGTTTTTGTTTTTGTTTTTGTTATAAATTTATTTGTTAGTCAATATATTCTCTTGATTGGCAAAGTTATCAAACATTCATAATTCTCAAGTGGGTTATCTATATTGGGTTGTTTTTATTGTTTCTATGGTATTGCTGTTCTTTTGAATGATAGTTATGAGTGTGGTAGGAATTAATTCAGATCTGGATGGTATCATTGCAATTGGCATGCAATTTGTTTTCGGGTGTTAATGAAAAGAAAAGGAAGGAAAAAACATGGGTTTAGAAAATTTGACACATAAATTGATTTTTATAATCTGGTGAAGTAACATGTTGCAAGTTCAAGTCCGGAAATCAGCCTCTCCAAAACAATTGGGGGTTAAGGCTACTTTCCATGACCTTCCCATTCCCCAACCCCGCAAAGTGGGACATTTGTGCACATGTACTACATTTTATATAGAGTAGTGATAGTTACACGGTGTGTATGGGACACACAATGTCACATTGGCTGAAATCATGTTTTCAATTTCACTATTTCACAATTATAACTAAAATCTTTTTTTGAAAACACGATTTAGCCTTTTATATATTATGTAACATTTTGTGTGCACTTAATGGATTTGTGCCATCTCCACGTGAGAAGTAAAAGATAATAGGGTAAAAGTAAAAGGTTAAAAATGTTTAAAAGGTTAACAACAAATTTTACTCCACAACTTTTACATCTCACATGAGATGGTAATTGCCTAGCTATTGCACCAGATTTCAATCTGCACTTTCGCAGTGGTTATAGATATGCAAATGGACTGAGGTAGATAGGATAATTTGTCTGATGGTGCCTCCCAGATCTACAATTGGTGTGATTTGATTTTATGCTTGTCTTGTCAATTAGGATGTGATCGTAAACTTAAAATCGTATGCCCAACAAAGCCACCCCAGTCCCCTAGCATATTGCAGCATAATCTAGTATGGAATTACTTTGGGCACATAAGTCCAAAGTTGAACATTACCTCTTGTTAAGAAAAATGTGGCACAAGCAGTTTAATACAACAATTTTACAAAAAAAATCTACTGAATCACATGCGTGCTACTAGTAAGTGGACGTTTGAATGTGCTTTGTCGATTGCTTATTTGCTGGGAGTACTTAAATAAGAGGAGGAAAAGCTTTGTTATTTGGTGTGGGATGCACCAAAATAAGCTCAAAAGGCCTAAAAAAGCTGGCTATATTTGGGCTAGCCAAATGCACTAATCTGCTCCTGGATTTTATACTTGAAGCTTGGATGCCAAAAAGAGACCAATTGTATCTGCTAAACAACATTAGCATTTAGTCAAGGGATACCCTCTTCTTACTTGGTTGTATTAGGGACAATACATTGGTATCTAGTTTTGGAATTTCAGGTTTTTTATTATGCTTGGCATTGTTAATGGGTGGACTTCTGTTTCATTCATCTCTATTGACATTCATGCATCAAACTGCACTAGTCTGACCACACTGGGGTTATTGCAGGAGGAATTTGAAGAGCATGCAGAGAAAGCCAAGACCCTGCCAGAGAATACAACAAATGAGAACAAGCTTATTCTCTATGGTCTCTACAAGCAAGCCACTGTTGGACCAGTGAACACCAGTAAGTACCTGAGCCAAATTGTATGCTCATTTTAACTCATTGTCTGTCTTCGTACTCTTGTTGCATTATAAAAAAAAGTCATGGCCTTTTGTATCTGATTTGCAGGCCGTCCTGGAATATTCAACATGAGGGACAGAGCAAAATGGGATGCCTGGAAGGCTGTTGAAGGTAACAGTTTACTGATCAGTTGCAACAATTTAGTTAATTTAGTTGCACTGTGTTATTGTGGCCTATGCTAAGAAAATTTGAACGTTTTCTCCTCCAGGGAAATCCAAGGATGAAGCGATGAGTGATTATATCACCAAGGTGAAACAGTTGCTGGAAGAAGCTGCCGCATCTGCTTGATATCTTGTTGATGTCTGCGTTCAAATGTTTAAATTGAATGGAAAATAATGATCTGTAGTTTTCAAACTGGTAATGAGTTATTTCTAAATGGTGTGAATGAATCAGGTTTATCAGGTACTACTACTAGATGTGGTTATGGCAATTGTACTCGTACTAAGTATGTTTCTTTTGATTATAAATTATGTCTGGTCAAATCCTTCAAACCCACTACAGTTCCTGCTTTGACAAAGCTTTGGTTTAGCTCGAGCTGCTTTGTTTCTGCTTGAATATACATAAATGGGTGGGCTGTTCAGGTTGGGCGGCATAGACCTCTTAGATCATTTTCCTACAGTAATCTTCTTCACTCTCAAAGCAAGGGGAATTACCTTGTCGATCTATAAACATATACATGTTTGTCCTTGTAAAATCTTTTTAGTACAAAGCTATACACTCTGCATGATCTATGAATTTAGAGGAAACCATAATTGGACTCTGAAACAGAAAGATGCTTGCTAGAAGGCATGTATGGGTATAGTGGAACATTGTTTGCATTACAAGTTACTGACTGGAAAAATTGGACTTCAGTGGTGAGACTGGAGAAGTCTATATGGAGCTTCGAATAAGGATTTCATCTTTAGGTCTCAGTACTACTATGTCAGTTGCACACAGATTAATAATAAAATCATATACTAAAATAGATAATATTAAAAATAATAATAATAAAAAATAAAAGTAACCTTAGATTATGTAACAAAAAAGCAAATCTCGTAAGACTAGTTTTTTTATATTAAAAAAAAAGTTAATAGTTTTTGCTACGCAAATCAAAACGTCTATGATTTCATAAAAAAAATAAAATAAAAAATCAACTTCACACTCTCAGTCCTCTTATCAAACCACAATATCCAGAGTTTCAAAAAATCATACACATTTCCCAAGCGCTTTCCAATTCTATCTTTTGAAAAGAAAAAAAAAGTTTGGTTTGGTTTTTTTATTTATTTATAAATTTTTAGTTTGATTGGATCTTATATGTGGGTTTCATTGTTTTTGTGCTGAAAAGGCCATCCACACCAATGTTTAAAATTTGTATCTAGAATAACCAGAAAAATAGAAACAAGAATTTGAATTTTGACCATTATGAGTAAATCCAAAATCCTTGTAGACAGATCCAATCATTAGTTCCCAATCATGGAGCGAATGGAATCCTATACATAAATAAGTTACTAAAAGAGTGGAAAAGTCTTTGATTGTGCCGCTTAAGTTATATAGAAATTCTTCATAGAATAACCACTTAAAATAACGAAACAAATTATATTTGTCAAGAAGTGCAAAATCACATGATATAATCTTTATTGGGTATCTTGATTAATTGGATTGTTTCATTATTTTTTTTTTTTATCATTTTGTCCAAGAGTAAGAGTTCCTCTAATTCTATTTTAGAATACTCTTTTCTTGAATATCATCCAAAAAAATAATATTGGATTGCCTAGTTTCCCACCAATTAGTAACCCAAGATTCTAAAGTTTTAGCAAATGAGGGAAAGATCCACTGACGCAAAAATACTTAGATGCAAGATATACATATATATATATATATATATATATATATATATAAGGGGAATGAATGCTTGCTTTGAGGTGATTTAAGATGTTTGTAATGAGAAGATGAGGTGGGGCTTAGTAGATTTAGCAAAGCAATGATTTCTGTTTTAATCATATATCTTCTAAAATTTAGTTTTTCTTCTTTTTTTGGCAGAAAGATTTGGGGTTCACTGCCTTTTGATGTCACAATTTTCTATTCCGAAATGCAAGAGAATGATTTCCAAGAAAATTTATTCAGTCATGCTCAGAGTTTAAGACATGAATTTTCGAAATTTGAAGCTTTTTTTAATTTTAATTTTTTATTCAGGTGCTTGCTTCCATTTTTTGTAATAACTTGGTTATGGAAACCATTTGAACACTGTCTAATATGCAAAATGTTTGATTGTTCAAATGTTTCCAAAAAATATTTAAATGCCCTTAATTAGTGAATCTGTTAGCATATTTTTGTAATTGAAATTTGACAAATTCTCTTCAAATCTATTAAAGTGAATATGGTTTTGGAAATGATCAGAAACATGCCGATTCACTTTACAGCATTTAGTAGGCAAGGCCATTGCATTTATAATCAGTTTTGATTTCAATTCTAAGAACAGCCTAGAGCAAAGACTTTTTGCAAGAATGTTCTCTTGAAGAATTGTTTTCCTATAACATTCTCTAAGCAGCTCAACCCCATTCCTCATGATTAAAGTTCCTAACTTCAACCACATCACCTTGGTCATTATGAAATCCTGATCAAATGTCATGTATAAATTGCAGTCTCAAAGATTCACGTTGAACTAAAAGAAGTTGCTTAGGCAGGTATGTAGATGGAGAGAGTGTGTCACTCTGTTGCTACTTTTTTCTTAGCCTTCTCTTTCTCAAGCAAGTAAATGTTCTCTGCATCAGGTATAGCCAGTATGATTGTTTGCAACTTGATATTCATCTCCTCAACCTTTTCCATGAGCCTGTCATTTGTAAACATGCCCATAAAGACTCTCTGGATTGTTTTCCTGCTTTCTATTAGTGGTAAACCAATAATTACCACTGAACCAATGGTGCCCCATGCTATAGCAATCACTGCCCAGAATGTGAAGTAACCCTTACTAAATACTCCTGCATTAATAGAAAGGAGGATTCAGTTTTGGAGAATAACATGTTTTGGTCACAACATGGTAACAAAATCATTCTACATTGATCAGCATACATATCTCTTGAAACCGGGTTTCTCATTTTCTTTGAGCATTTGACCGACATCTGGCACACACTATAATATTATCAAATATTCAAAACTGTGTATTTATAGTTTGTATAACTTTTCAATTGTCTACTTAGAAGTACAAATTAGATGCTTTTTTTATTTATTCAAGAAGGTGAGATTATGTTAATACGTAGTATATATTTGTTACTGACTTTTTATTCTTATAGTTATTATTTGTTTTGAAAGAACTAGTCTTTGCTTCAAAAGCATTAGTCTATGTAAAAACAGTTAAGATTTCGTAAGGCATTTAGCTGTCGCTAATAGAATTTACCTATTGGAAGAGACAGAAGGGGCCACAATACAACAATCACGACAATAAAACCAATACCCCATTTCACTACCCATGCTTTCGCTCTCTTCAGTTTTTCCTCATTTAACTCTTCTGCTGGCAGCTCACTCGTTTCCTTTTCAACCACTGTGATCTGCTTAGTAGTATCCCAGTCATAGTTTTGAGGCCACAAAATGCTACAAACAACGTGAACCGCTCCTCCAGTTAATATAGAGACAATGTTTCCAGCAAGCATTGGTGCATTTCGACCAGTTGTGTCAAGATTTACCTGGCCATACTCAATGCTTGCAACTGACAACCAAGTGATTATCCCAAGAACACAACCACTCACTGTACCAAGGATGGCACCAATGGCATTTGCTTTTCTCCACAGAAGCATGAAAGCAATTGGAAGAACTGCTGAACCAATCAACACTCCCATGGCAAGATACATCCAACCCAAAGAAACTCCAGCCTTGTTCAGTATTACTGCCAACAATCCCATCAAACAGCCAAAGGCGAGGACAATACCCCTCGACACCTTGAGTATTTTCTTCCCATCTGCTTCTGGATTTATGTAAGTGCGATAAATATCATATGTGCATAAAGAAGATACAGCTATTAGCTCGGAAGAACCAGCAGATGTCACTGCCCTGAACCATTAAGATAAAACGAAAATGCTAACCATTTAGCATTTCACATCCCCGAAGGTATTATAATATTAAAACAGTAATGAAGCCTGTGATGCTTCTTTGTATCAAAGCATCTTGAAGATTTTAGTGGTTACTTTTAAGACATTTAACACATTGTATATCATATGAACACTACTTTTCAACAATTTGAAAACTCAAAAAATATGGATCATAACAGATTGGGCTCAAACAATACAAAGCTTAAATAATTGAATAAAAGAATGACAATAATTTTGAATTTTGCAAACAGCAGAAAGTATAAAAAGAAAAACTGTCTCAGCATTTTAAGATTTTCTTGGGAAAAATATGTCATCTCTATCAGAAGATGAAAATGACCCTTTTCAGTTCCCCAACATATCAAAAAACCAAGCTAATGCTGAATGCAACTTACATGAAAAGCATAGTAAGAAGAAGAACAGATCCTCCTTTCCCCATCAAAGCTATAGCAGTAGCTAGAGGAACAAGTCCGTGGCTTGCCTCACTTTCTGTGATTGGAAGATCAAGGGCCAGTGCTCCCAAACCCAGTGATGTTGCCAGTGAGAATGGCACCGCAAACCAAACCAGGCCACCCAACAAATAGCCCTTATGAGTTGATGAAGGTCTTGCAGCAATAGCACTCACCCAATATCCCTAAAATTTTCTTATTTGGGATATTAGTATTTGGTGTGAAAGCATAGCCTAAATTCCAAAATGGAAACATAAGGAGATGGATTTGCATCCAGTCAGAAGTAATCTTACATTGTCAACAAAAATAGCGCCAAAGCTGCCAATAATGTTGATAATCCCAAAAACTAGCCCGCCTGAGCTCAACATTGTCACGTAAGATCCTTTGTAATTACCACTAACAGGACCACAAGATTGCCCATAATGGGTAACTGGCTGCTCACATTTTCTTGATTTGCTTGCTACTTCAACCAGACGGTTGTATATTTCACTGGGACTACCAAGCTCACCACTCCCCGTGTAAACCAGGTAAACAAAGACAACCAAAACAACGTGTACTGAAGTGAAATAAATAAACAAAACAAAGATCAGGCTAAGACCATAATATAATGTTTTTTTTTTTTAATCAAACTTTATGAGTGAAATTTAACAAAATACTCAAAGTAAAGTACCTATAACAGAATGTATATAGCTAGCCAAAAAAGTTGCTTTTAGCCCTCCAGCTAGCGTGTAGACAATTACTCCAAGTGGAATCAGAAAGCTAGCAGCATAAATGTTCACTCCAGTAAGTGCATTTACAACAGCAGATCCACCAAGGAGCAACATGGCGGTTACAATAATATTTGTCAAAAAGCAGAAGGTGAGAAAGACAATGTGTGCGGCTGTCCCCCAACTGAAATTAGACAAAGATTATTACTAAACCAGCTAGTAGAAAAGACTTTAGCTAAGGATGAAGTAATAATATCATATGGATGGGTTTGTCACAAGCATTATCAAAATTCATTGGCTTGACAAAAGTATAAAACACACCGAGCTTTTACAATTTCACAAACAGTGTGAGCATGAGGAGCCTTTCTTTTGATCTCTATAGCCATTATACCAAACAAGAGCACCTGTCCAAAAAAATATTAAAATGAATTACAAATGTTGGCATTGCTTTCCCTGTAATGACAAAAATTTAAAGAAATTCAAGTAGTTCATAGAGGAAAAAATTTGTGTGAACATGCCTGAATGGTAGCCCCACTAGCATACCAGAAAGGCCCACTAACACCATACTCCCAAGCTACATTGGAACTTTGCAAGATCGTAGCAGCCCATGTACACTTTACAAGTTCTCCATTAAAATTTTATGTCAGCAAACTATGAGGTCAATGTAAATGTCAACTAGGCAGTGATGTAGAAATTACCTGAGATACAATCACACTAGCAATAAGTCCTGTATTAATGTTTCGCCCTGCAGTGTTGAACCATTCAGATGTATGGCGGGACCCAACATAACGCTTCTCCAGCCATACCTGACCCCACAGGTAAAAATATAGTCATGAATGATAAATTAATAAAAATTATGAGAGTCATAATGCTATTTTTAGTTTTTAGGCTTCAATGATGAATTAAAAAAAAAAAATGTTGGCTGATAATAATCATAGCTCATAGGCTTCTATGTATGTCTGTTTCTTAGAAAGAAAGTGGACAGACCATACTCCCCACACACAAGCAAACATGTATCATTCTAGGGCTCAACTGCTATATCCAACTCCTATAAACACCTTTGGATTTTGCTAATGGAAGAAAAAATTAACAAAAAGTAAAAATAAATCTGTTCTACTTACATAGAGGGAAAAGAAAAAGAAAAGAGGTTAAAAGGAAGATTTTTTGTTAGAGACAATAACTTATCCTTGGAATAGTCTTTGTAAGACACGATAACATTGGCTCTTAGTTAATGTGATGTTAAATTTTTGACATGTACTTTCCTTTTTTGCATGAAAACTGTTAGGTTCTAAGAGCTTAGAACAATTGGCAAATCGTGAGCACACAAGAACATGTAAGCTGCAGAAAGAAGAATTCAAAATCTGCCTGGTTCGACCGATCGAAAAACAGGCTCGATCGATCGAGAATCGTATCTGCAGAATTTTAAGTTGGCCCAAACAGCAGTTCTAGCCCATTAAGGATTAGGGTTTCAAATCTACTTCTCCCACTATATAAAGGAAACCCTAAGCACGTTTTTTACAAGGCTTTTTAGAGAGAAAAGAGTGTGCCTCTTTTGTATTTAGGGTTTTGTTCCTAAAACCTCTCTTATTACTTCTACCGGTGTTGTTCCTTGAAGAATCTCAAGATCCGGTATTGCTGAAGTTGCTGCCTTCTCTAGTCATCAAAGGAGCTGATGATCTAAACCTTCAAGGGTGGTCTTGGAGTCACAAACAGGAGAGTTTGTGTTGCTAAACCTTTGAGTGGAGTCTCAAAGTCACAAACGGTGGTGTTTGTGTTTTGCAAAGATTAAAGAAAGAAGGAGTCCGTGGATCTCGGAGCTATCATGGGGTCATGGTAGTAAGTTTCCTACACTTGGGTAGCAATAGGATGTTAGTGGTCTAAATCGCTATTGTGTAAACTTCAATTCTTTCTAGTGGATTTGCTATTTTACCTTGAGGATAGCTAGGTTAAATCCTCCCTAGGTTTTTTACCGGTTTGGTTTTCCTGGGTCATCATATCGTTGTGTTCTTTATTTTTCCGCTGCTTTACTTGATATGATTGATATTGTTTTAACCTAGATCTGAATAATAAACCTAAGTATTCACTTGGTTAATTAATTAGGTTAAACAATCTAGTTTACAGGGGTCTAAACGAACTAACAAGTGGTATCAGAGCGGGTAGCTCTTCTGTTGTAGATCCTTTGATCTAAGAGTTGATCCTTGATCCCTGTTATCATGGATAATTTGAAGTGTCTTTCTGCTCATGTTTGTGATGATTTGAATAAAAAGGACACTGCTGTTTCTATTGATCTTTTTGATGCCTGTGAAACTCTTCGTAAGGAATTATTGAAATATGTGAGAATTGCTAAGAAATTCAAGGAAGAGTTAAAATTGGCTAATCTTGAAAAAGAGGAATTGATTGTTAGATTAGATGAATCTAATAAAAAGAATGAATTTTTGAGAAATCAAATTTCCTCTCAAGATGAGAAGATGAAAAGCTTAGAATAAGATTTAGTTGAATCTAAAGCTAAGATTGAAAATTTGACTAGTGCCAAGCCTGCTGTTGTTAACAGAAGTGTTTCTGTTTCTCTTAAGCCTAAAACTGAAAAAGTTTATATCCCTCCTTTCAAGAGGAATAATAAAGAAAAGGCTTATTTTGTTAGGTTAGACAAAGGTAAAAGTTCTGATGTAGACGCTGAAGTTTCTACACCTAAGTCTAAACCTACTGTTAGAGAGCATAAGAAATCTGTTTTTGTGCCTACTTGTCACCTTTGTAGTGTTGTTGGTCATATTAGACCAAATTGTTCTTTGTTGAGGCAAAAATTAAAATCTAAGACTAGATTTGCTGTTAGGAATACTGATGTTCCTAAATTTGTTCCTGTTTGTCACTTTTGTGGTGTTTCCGGTCACATTCGTTCTAATTGTCATAAATTGAAATTTAAGCATTCTGTGTTTCAATCTAGGACATGTGATGATATTTCTCCTGCCATAAGTCCAAATAAATTGTTTCATATGTTTTTGAAAAATTTAAGCTTGTTGGCTTGTGAAAGGAAATTGCAGGATTTTAGTCTTTCTCAGAAGATTGATGTAATCCCTCAAATACACTCTGCTTCACATGGATTTTCACCTACAAAGCCGAAGACTCGTGCTATATGGGTGAAAAAAGATTCTCTAAGGTGAGTGTTGCTGATTTGTCCCTATTTTAATTCTTTCAATTATTTGTGGACATGTTTTGTTTCTGTTTTAGATTTTTTTTGTTATTTTTCTTGAGGATTACATGAATTATGATATCTCTCTCTTGATTTAAAACGTGCTTGACATTGTGGAGAAACTTGAATAGTATGTGTTATATAAGTGCTAAGCTTTTTCTGATTTTGTTTGAGTATGTACTAGTTTGTACATGTACTCATGGGTTAATTAAGAAATTGATATTTCTTGTTTGTGTACCCTCTATAGCTTAGTTAAGCACTGTCATGCATTACATTTGCATTTTTTTTAATCATTTAGCATAAAGTGTGCTTTTTAGTTTTGGTCATAAATTTTTTTTAAACCAAAAAGATTTTTTTTTGTGTTTTGTATTATATATCTTGGATTTATAATTAAGGTTGGCCATATTATCTTTACATAACATGTTTATGTACTTTGTTTAGCTTGGATGAGCTTATTTTATTGCACGTTACTAGTGTGAGCTTTGTAGTGCATGTTGTGTGGGAAGATATTTATAGTTTTTGATCACTTTGTCTTGATCTTGAAGTCACATGCCTTTGATTGTTGGACTTGAACTTATTGAGAAATGCATAAATAACCATCTCACCACTGTTTACTAGCCAATCATGAACACCTTAGTGCATATCGTAAGATTTTGTGCTCGAGAAAGTGTAGCACATGCACAAAAAGAACATAAGGTGTAGCCTCGGATTAAATGCTAAAATTGATGTGTACATTATTGGGCTATAATGAATTCAAATTAAATAAAATTGGTGTGTACATTATTTTTAATCATTTAGCATAAAGTGTGCTTTTTAGTTTTGGTCATAAATTTTTTTTAAACCAAAAAGATTTTTTTTTGTGTTTTGTATTATATATCTTGGATTTATAATTAAGGTTGGCTATATTATCTTTACATAACATGTTTATGTACTTTGTTTAGCTTGGATGAGCTTATTTTATTGCACGTTACTAGTGTGAGCTTTGTAGTGCATGTTGTGTGGGAAGATATTTATAGTTTTTGATCACTTTGTCTTGATCTTGAAGTCATATGCCTTTGATTGTTGGACTTGAACTTATTGAGAAAGGCATAAATAACCATCTCACCACTGTTTACTAGCCAATCATGAACACCTTAGTGCATATCGTAAGATTTTGTGCTCGAGAAAGTGTAGCACATGCACAAAAAGAACATAAGGTGTAGCCTCGGATTAAATGCTAAAATTGGTGTGTACATTATTGGGCTATAATGAATTCAAATTAAATAAAATTGGTGTGTACATTATGAGGCAAATCAAGAAACTTACATGATTGCAAACTTTTATTCTAGGAGATGTGAGAGTTATATGATGTAACTCTTTAGGTGATAGTCTCTCTCAAATTCTATGTGATGAATTTTGTAGACTTTGTGATTGATTACTATTCACATATCACCTCACATGTTTCTCAAGCTTTTGCTAGTTGCACACACTACACAAGTTACTCTTTGCTAAACTTTGTACATGTTATTGTGTGTGATTTTATTGTGGCCATCCAAGATTATATGTTCCTTGATTTTGATGCAAAATTTGAGTTTTAAGGACAAATTGATTGAAAATCTTAATTCTGGAAGATCTGGGTTGTATTCATATGTTTTTGAAAAACTTTCAGTCTCATACTCATGCATTTCATTCATGAAATATTGTGCTTTGAGGAGTTACTGCATTAAATTGCTCTGTTTTTCAAAAATTTGAGTTTTCCAGATTTTCGATCGATCGAATCTGTCTCTCGACCGATCGAAATTGCGATTAAAAGTTTTGGTTTGATTCTGTCTGACTCGATTGGTATTCGATCGATGCTCGATCGATCGAAACTGAAAAATTTTCAGTTTATAGAGTTTTTGACCAAATTTTTTTTCATGCATCATTTATGGTTAGGATTCACATGAGTTGCATTGTTTTTCTTGCAGTTTTGCAATCATATCTCTCATTGTTTTCACATATAACATGCATACACTTTGCTAAATTGGGTATTCAACTTGAGTTAGAAATTGATTGATTAATTTTTGAGTCCTTTGTACATTTTAGTATATGCTATTTTTCTTGATGTGAGAACTACAGAAAATATTTTTCTTCAGAGATATGATGGATAATCAATGTGCAAATATTTTCTCTACTCATGCAACTGTTTATGGGTCACATAGTGTTAAGTGTGCATTTATTGAAAGAGAGAATATTTTTTCTTCATGTGTATCCTCAACTTAATTTTTTTTAGGTTTGTGTGTTTTTATCTATCCCCAACTCCTAAATTTTCCCCAAAATTATTTTTCCCAAAACTTGTTTTGTTTTTCCTATTTTTATAGGGGGGGAAAAGTTTTTTTTAACCTTTGTTGTTCATAGGGGGAGTTGTTGCTCTTTATAGGGAGAGTTATCTCTTTTATCTATAGAGCTAATCTGTTTTATGTTCCCTTAGTTCTCTTTTTTCTCTCACGTTACTCTTTGTTTGAGTTGTATTTGTTAATACGTGACAAAAGGGGGAGAAATAGATGAAATGTTGGCAAGCCTGTTTGTCTTGTTTAGGGGGAGATGAAATTGTTTTTAAAAAGGGGGAGAATATAAAAACTTTTTAATGTATCTAACTTAGGGGGAGAGTTAGTTTACTTTTGTTTTTATATTGTGCTTCATTTTGTTTATATGTCTTTCTTTCCACACATGCGGTGATGTGTTTGTTGAGTGTTTCAGGAAAGACAGGTGCATTCTAATCAAGACCTTCTACCTCTTCTTGGCAACTTCTAGGTTAAGAGTCTTAAATTGGGATTTGTGATGTAATTGGGCATTTTATTGTATTAGGTTGTTCTTGTATTTTAATATTTCATTTTGTATGAAAGTTTTGTCACGAATTGCCAAAGGGGGAGATTGTTAGGTTCTAAGAGCTTAGAACAATTGGCAAATCGTGAGCACACAAGAACATGTAAGCTGCAGAAAGAAGAATTCAAAATCTGCCTGGTTCGACCGATCGAAAAACAGGCTCGATCGATCGAGAATCGTATCTGCAGAATTTTAAGTTGGCCCAAACAGCAGTTCTAGCCCATTAAGGATTAGAGTTTCAAATCTACTTCTCCCACTATATAAAGGAAACCCTAAGCACGTTTTTTACAAGGCTTTTTAGAGAGAAAAGAGTGTGCCTCTTTTGTATTTAGGGTTTTGTTCCTAAAACCCCTCTTACTACTTCTACCGGTGTTGTTCCTTGAAGAATCTCAAGATCCGGTATTGCTGAAGTTGCTGCCTTCTCTAGTCATCAAAGGAGCTGATGATCTAAACCTTCAAGGGTGGTCTTGGAGTCACAAACAGGAGAGTTTGTGTTGCTAAACCTTTAAGTGGAGTCTCAAAGTCATAAACGGTGGTGTTTGTGTTTTGCAAAGATTAAAGAAAGAAGGAGTCCGTGGATCTCGGAGCTATCATGAGGTCATGGTAGTAAGTTTCCTACACTTGGGTAGCAATAGGATGTTAGTGGTCTAAGTCGCTATTGTGTAAACTTCAATTCTTTCTAGTGGATTTGCTATTTTACCTTGAGGATAGCTAGGTTAAATCCTCCTCAGGTTTTTTACCGGTTTGGTTTTCCTGAGTCATCATATCGTTGTGTTCTTTATTTTTTCGCTGCTTTACTTGATATGATTGATATTATTTTAACCTAGATCTGAATAATAAACCTAAGTATTCACTTGGTTAATTAATTAGGTTAAACAATCTAGTTTACAAGAGTCTAAACGAACTGACAATAGCGACACGATAACATTGGCTCTTAGTTAATGTGATGTTAAATTTTTGACATGTACTTTCCTTTTTTGCATGAAAACATATACAGTTGAAATCTTGTTACTTGCACCGCAGGATTCAAAAAACAAAAACTTTGTGTCAGATGTGAAAATTAATTTATCTCCATTCTTAGCTTGTCATATCAAGACGTATGCTGCAGTTGATCTTAGTTCATACTACTGGATCTAATAAGACCATATCAGAAATCCATTATGTTTGGGTATTGTCAAAATTTTCCTTTACAAAACTAAGGAGGTGTAATTAACAGGATTCTAGTAAAGTAAGCAAAGAGGTTCTAGAGAACAAAAGGATATTAGAATTGAATCAATGAAAAGGATCTTCTTATTTAAGAAAGATGTAAGAAAATAACAGTTTCCACATTTCATCATCTATTGACAGCATCGAACAGCAAATGATGGACTATGTGATCCACTTCCCAAAATATCAAATGTTGCCTCAGAAACCAAGTAATGAATCCAATATCTAATTCCTTGAAACACCGACAATAACTTTGAATTAAATTAAGAAAAAACAGAAAGAACAACAGGGCTACTGATGTAAAGGAAATAAAAAAGGAGATTAAAAGAAAATTATTTTGGCTGAACATAAGTGTATCCTTAGAAATTTCCTACAGAGGCTCATTATAACCTCTCCATTTGAAAAAATAAATTTTATTTTGAAGTATATCCAGAGGTAATTAGGACTATGATTTATTACCAATATGTCAAGTATAACCAAAGATTTAGGAGAATCAGTGGGAAAAAGCTTCTAGATGCTTAAGGAACCAATGGATGGCTCTTGGAGTTGGTAGAAAATTTTCTGAAACTTAGATTACTGATTACAAGACTAGATCTTTCCATGATAGGGAATTGGACTCAAACTTTGCTATGGCATGACAATTCAATCTCATGGGTCCTTTTTGACAGCACTATAAATGAAACATAGTATATTAATCTGAAATTGACATAACAACCATGCTATGGTGTCAGCAGTATCAAAGATGAAAACTGATTTAATTTGGAATCATGCTAAATCAGATAGTCTTCTTCTTGACATTCACTCTATGTTGTTAATTTGGTATTCCCAGATACTGAGATTGACAACATAGCAGTATGATTGCCTCCAAAATACCTTGAGATGTTCTTGCACATTGATTGGTTTGAAATCCTAGTGTGTAATGAACCCAAACATGTACAATAGATGTATAGGTGTAATTCTTGTAATCACATAGTTAGCCTTGTAATTAAGAAGAGTCAAGTTAGTTAGTCGCAAGATTGCAAGAGGTGGAGCCAAGTTGGTTACAAGTTGTTTGTTGGTTATTGCCTAATAAGATTAGCAAGCAACTTGTTTAAATACTCGTAATCCATAGCATTTTCAGCATCAGGGCCGGCTGAAGCTATAGGCCATTTAGGCCACCGCCTAAGGCCCCCACTTGCAAAAGGGCCCCCAACTAGTAATAATATATATTATATAATATTACTTTCTCATCTAAAAAAAAAAAAAAAAAAGTAGTCCGTTTCTCACGCTGAAATGAAATGCAGACTAATGCCATCACCAAATCTTTGGCTTGTAAAAGAAAAGATTACAAAAGGCCCATTTCTCATCTGGAAAAAAAAAAAAAAAGGCCCGTTTCTCAATCTTGCAGAAGAAAATATTACAAAAGGTAGGAAAAAAAAAAAAAAAAAAAAAGAAGCTCATTTCTCACGCTGAAGTGACATGAAGGAAGGCTAATCTATCACAAAATCTTTAGCTTGCAGAAAAAAAGATTACAAGAGGCAGAAAAAAAAAAAAAAAAAAAAGAAGGCCCGTTTCTCACACTGAAGTGACATGAAGGGAAGGCTAATCCATCACCTAATCTTTAGCTTGCAGAGAAAAAGATTACAAAAGGCAGAGAGAAGAGACAAATAAGAAAAGGCAAAAAAAAAAAAGAGAAGAAAAACAACACCCACTCTGTGACTCTCCATCTTCATTCTAAAAAAAAAAACTCTTTTTAGTAAACTTACTCATCAATTAGTGTTGGCAATAGACTTGGTGTGTCCACCGATCTTCATTTCAGGTTTGTTTTTTGGTTTCTCTTCCTCTGCTTCTTTCGTCTTTCTTCTGCTGGAGTGCTGGCTGTGTTGGGATTTTTTTCTTTCTTTTTTGCTTTAGTTTAGTTGTTCTTGTACTCTCTCTTTACTGGCATTGCTTTACTCTTTTTTTTTTTTTTATTCCTTTAGATTTTTCTAGAATGCTATGAAATGGTCCGAATGGACCCACTTAATTTGTTTGTTTGTGTTTTTTTTTTTTTGTAATATATTAAAGAAGTTAGATTTAGTGGATGTGGATGGAATCATGGAAGTTAAAGTAGTGAATTGATAGTCCTACACGTTTTTGATCCAATGATCCCAAAGCTACACCGCCTACACGTTTTTGTTGTTGTTTTTTTATTTTTTTTATTAAAAGAAATCAGATGGATCCATGGTGATGGAGGGATAGTGGGCCTGTGGGTGGGTCTAAGGGTCTTAGTCTTAGTGGATTAGCTATCAAGTTGAGTCCTAGTGGGCTGGTCTTACTTTTTAGTGGATTAGGATCCAAATCCAATCAACCAATTTTGTTGAGTCCTATACATTTTGCTATAAAAAAAAAGGTTTATTGCTACATAAAAAAAAGAGCATTGATAACAAAATTATAAATTTAGAATAATTTACTTTGTATTAATATTAATTTTAATTTATTTGTGCAGGTTTAAAGTGTAAAGTGATCATATTAAGTAAAGCTGCAATTGTGCTTTTGATAAACCAGGTTCTATTGTTTTATACATTAAATTTATATTATTCTAGTTAAATTGTAATTTCTTTTTTATTATAGATTGTGTTTCATTTATTCATAAATATTTTTTAATTACAAATGTCTACTAGAAAATATCCATCTGGATATGAAAAACTAAAAAAAAAAAGACAACGAGAAGAACTAATTGAATCTCAAAAAGGAGCTATGGACAAATTTATTACTAGTAAAAAACAAAATCTTGCAGAAAATTTGAGTGAGGGTTTCATAAATGAACAAGAAATTCATCAAAAAGAGTTAGAAGATAATGAAAATATACAACAAAATGATAATAACGAAGGTGATCATGATAATGTTCAAACATGTAATGTCACCATTCTTGATAATGAAGCTCAAAATAATTTGGAGGAGAGTGAAAATATTAATCATCAACCTAATTATATTCCTACAAATATTTTTGATCCAAGTCAATGGAAAACTATTGATATAAAATTAAGAGATTTGTTAGTAGAAAATGGTCCAATAAGAGTTGATGATCTAAACTTTCCTATAGATAAGAACTCTAGACATTTTTCTACTACGCATTATATTCGAAAATTACCAAATGGGGAGAAACATGATAGAAAATGGTTAGTGTATTCGAAAGACCTAGATAAAGTATTTTGTTTTTGTTGCAAGTTGTTTAATTCAAAATCTAATACAAATCAACTAGCTAATGGAGGAACTAAAGATTGGAAAAATATTAGTTCTATTCTTAAAAATCATGAAACAACCAATGAGCATATTACTAATATGAATACTTGGATTGATTTAGAACTAAGATTATTGAAGAATAAAACAATTGATAAAAATGTCCAAGAACAAATTAAGAAAGAGAAAGATCATTGGAAAAAAGTGTTATTAAGAATAATAGCGGTGGTAAAAAATCTTGGTAAAAATAATTTGGCATTCCGAGGAAAAAACGAAAAGATCTATGAAGAAAATAACGGAAATTTTTTAAGTATTATTGAAATGATTGCAGAATTTGATCCAGTAATGCAAGAACATGTTCGACGTATTCAACATGGTGCAATCCATAATCATTATCTTGGACATAATATACAAAATGAAGTGATACAATTATTAGCAAATGAAATTAAAAGTAAAATTATAAAAAAGATTAAAGAAACAAAATACTTTTCAATTATACTTGATTGTACCCCCGATGTAAGTCATCAAGAACAAATGACTCTCATACTAAGATGTGTGGATATTTCAAAAAGTCCGATAAAAATAGATGAACATTTTGTGGAATTTTTAAAGGTAGATGATACTTCTGGAAAAGGTCTTTTCAATGAAATTATAAATACAATAAAAAATCTTGAACTTGATATTAATGATGTACGTGGACAAGGATATTATAATGGGTCTAATATGAAAGGGAAAAAACAAGGGGTACAAAAAAGAATTCTTGATATAAATCCTAAAGCATTTTACACACCATGTGGTTGTCATAATCTCAACCTTGTCCTATGTGATATGGCTAATTCTTGTCCTAAAGCTATATCTTTTTTTGGAGTAGTACAACGTATATACACACTATTTTCTTCTTCCACAAAGCGATGAAAAATTTTACAAAATAATGTGACAGGTTTAACTCTTAAGCCATTGTCACAAACACGTTGGGAAAGTCGAATTGAAAGTGTGAAAGCAATAAAATTTCAAGTTCTAGAAATAAGAGATGCTTTGTTACAATTGGCAAAAACAAGTGAAGATCCCAAAACAAAAAGTGAAGCTGATTGTTTAGCAACATATGAGATTGAAAGTTTTGAGTTTTTGCTAGCTATGACTATTTGGTATGACATATTATTTGCTGTTAACTCTGTTAGTAAAAATTTACAATCGAAAGACATGCATATTGATGTTGCTATAGATCAATTAAAAGGTCTCATGTCTTTTTTAAAAAAATATAGAGAAGATGGATTTACATCTGCTATGAATTCATCTAAAGAAATTGCAACCAAAATGGAAATAGAGCCTATATTTCGTGAAAAACGTATAATTCGTAGGAAGAAACAGTTTGATGAGAATGTCAATGATGAGACAACACAATCCGCTGAAGAATATTTTAGAATTAATTATTTTTTATATATAGTAGATCAAGCTATTTCTTCAATTGAAAGTAGGTTTGAACAATTTCAAATATATGAAAATATTTTTGGTTTTTTATTTAATTTTGAAAAACTAAAATCACTAGATGATGATAGTTTGAAAAAAAATTGTCTTAATCTTGAATGTTTTCTCACACATGAAACTTATTCCGATATTGATGGCTTAGATTTATATTCAGAACTAAAAGTTTTAAAAGAAGTTTTACAAATAAATGATAACTCTCCAATTAATGTACTAAATTATATAAAGAGGCTAGAATCTTTTCCAAATGCATGTATTGCTTTTAGAATATTACTAACTATATCTGTTACAGTTGCCTCCGCAGAAAGAAGTTTTTCAAAATTAAAATTAATAAAATCCTATTTAAGATCAACTATGTCACAAGAAAGATTAAGTGGATTAGCTATATTATCAATTGAAAAGGAAATGTTAGCGGAACTTGAATGCAAAAATTTAATTAGTAATTTTGCCTCTCAAAAAGCAAGAAAAATAAATTTTAATTAAAAAAATATATGAATTTATAATTAAATATAATAAAAGGCCCCGTTTAAAGCTTTCGCCTAAGGCCCCCAAATTCATTGAGCCGGCCCTGGCTCACAAGTAAGTCTTTCTTTTTCTTTGTCCCCTCAAGTCTTATAAATAAAAGCTATGGGGTCCACGGATGAAAGATAGTTGTTGCTATACGGCTAAATTCTTTGGTTTGCTTACATCTTTCTTTGATAATGTTTTGTCATAAAAATGATAGTAGTTTGAGAAAAGAATGGCCGTTTGAAAAAAGGTGGTTTGCTTACATCTTTCTTTGTTGTGTAGCAAAATATAGTATATCAATAGCTGGGTTTGATTCCCCGCCAAGCCCTGAGATTTTGTGTTTTGTTAATATGGACATCACTGGCATGTATATTGATAGAATAGCTGAATCTGGTCTCACTACTAGTGTGGGATAGTTTTCTGTATTGTGTTTCCTCTTAACCAATATACATATATATATATATATATATATATAGTATATCACTTTCTGTATAAAATTAAATGTAAATGGTGTGATGAGATTTTGACAGTTCTTTGAAAAATAACTCAAGAGAAATCCATCTGGGGTTTCTTGAGTGAAGGACTACCTTCAAGAACCTATCTCCATACAAATATACGGCTGTTTTAACTGACCAAGTTCTCCTTCAATTATCTAACTTTGCTCTATCCATTTGAGGCTGTTCTAAAACCAAGAAAGTATATATTATATGTACTTGCTTAGTCAATAATTCTTTAGCTCAAAACTGAAGCCAATTTTGTAATTAAGAACCAAAATTTGGGAACGCTTCTGGATAAAGAAACTATAGTAAAGATTTGTATTTTACAACAAAATGCAAGCAGTTTCATGGTCTTCAAATGATGGAAGAATAGTCATTTAAGAATGCTAAGAGACACAGTATGAGTCTTGACAACATGTGCACAAATAATTACCTGAGAATGTTTTTGAATATATTGAGATAGTCTTGTTTGTAAGATGGACGTTGTGTTCTGTTAGAGAGGAAAGGTTTTAAGTAATATCTCAATAGTCTTGTTTGTAAGATGAACCATCCAATTAGGTAATATATCCAAGGCTTCACCACGTGGATGGTCGAGAGGAAATGTCTACAAAAGCTAGTGTACAAGTTTAGACAAAAGACAGGTGTGTGGTTAAGAAAAAAACCAAGAGTAACGAGAAGAAAGTAAAATGAAAAGTATTTTAATTAAAATAATAGTACTTTAGAACTTTAATGAGTTGGAGTAGATTATAAACATTAATGATTGAAACGTACGAAGGTGAAAGGTTATAAACATTACAGGGCTATAATGCTTGGGACTAGTACTCTGCTTATTTTTATCATGGTACTGCATAACATGAATTATTGTGGAATAGTGTTACAGTTTATCTCTCAAAGACAGTAATGTATGTGTACTTTGAGAAATAATGTTATAATTTAACACTTTGAATCCCAAACAAAATTAATGTTAATAATTTAACAGTTTTAGATTAGTTGTAACACATACATAATTAATTAGACTAATAACGTAACTATTTTTTTAGAACATGTGCCCATAATTTTCTAAGTTGGACTAATAACCTAACTATTTTTTTACTTAGATGGATTTGAATGATGAGGTACTTAAGACCATAATTTTTTCGGACTTTATGCGGAAATTGGCCTTGGTTCATGCTGCATGTCGTTATTTGTGTTACATTATCCATCAAAGGCAACGACTAAAAAGAAGACGTGTTACGTATGCTGCATCAACCACTATTGATGAGATTGATAATTTGATATCTCAAAATGAAGTTTCATTGGAGAACTTTGAAGTGGAAGATGATCAGAGGTCACCAGAAATTAATGTTGCATGTTCTCGAGTGTCATCACAAGATGCAATGTCTTCTAAAAGCAAGAAAAGACGACTGGCAGAAGATGATGAACTCGTGAATGTAATTTCCCAGTCATTTGATAATATATCAAAGGCAATTGATAGGGCGACTGAGGTTATGGCAAAGTGCTTTTCAAAGTCATATGGAGCAGAAGTTCACGCAGCTTTGGGCATATTGGACTTAGATCCAATATCAAAAACTGAGGCCTACATATTTTTGATGGAAAATCCAACATATACGGAGATGTTCTTTGGTTGCCCAGATCATGAGCGCAAATGTGTCTTATTGACACTGATGTCTAGGCCTAAAAATTAAAAAAGTGTGGGATTTTTTGGCCAACTTTAGTTTTGGAATGGATTATGTTATTTTATTTTGTTTTGACAAAACTCATTATCAGAGTTTTTTTTTTTTCTAAGATATTTGTTTGCATTTTTAGACAATATTTATTTTGTTGAGAATAAATATGTAATGCGTGAATTGCTTTACAACATAGATTATACATAACTTGTTTTTTAGCCACAATAACATTTTCTTTTTTCCTTAAAGAAATTGGGAGATGGAGATGTATTAAATTATCAAATCCATTGTAAAGCACACCAGCCAAAAAAGATCCAATCTAAAACTAGTAGCCCCTAAAAAAAATTTGCAAATTGAAATAAAGAAATTGTGCTATTGTCAATTTTTCATGCCATTATCTTCATTTGTTAAATTATTGATTAGCGTGATGCAATCTATTCACCTTGACAAAACTATATTGTAATTCAATAATCTAACGCAGACCCAATTGTGGCTAACTAGTTTCACATCATCCACAAAATGCTAAACATTTCAAAGCAATTATAAGTTCTCATTGATTATTTTTTACGTCCTTTAAAATGAGGGGTATAATAGTAATATTATTATAAAATGATTCCATTCCATTCTTTCCAATGTCACTTCCAAATGGTGTTACGTACTTTCCATTCCATTCCTTTATTTTATAACATCCAAACAAGATTTTTAAATTACATTCCATTCCTTTCCCTACTAAATCCATTCCATTCCATTCCTTTAATGATCATTCCATTCTATTCCTTTATAAACTCCCAAACGGACCGTAAGTGTATATGTGTGTGAAGCTCTCTTTTGAAGACTTGAACCCTAACCCGACCCTTGCCCTCACACTCCACAAATATTTATACTTATGGAGTGAATACCGCCTGTAGTATCATTTCTTAGTTACTATTAATAGTTTGTCACCAATTATTGCGATATAGTTGTCTTTTTTTATAATGGGCAGATATCAATTTTCTACTCTAAAACTAGCACTCCAATTATACTTAAAACTCCTAAATTATCGAAATGTATGATTGAGCTTTCAAAATTATAATTTTGTTTCAATGTCCCCACCGTTTGTTTTGGCATTAAGTATGGTGAAAATTAGCATTGGAATTTCAAAAGACCAATTTATTCCTCACTACAAAATAGACTGTTGATAGGTAAATTAGTTTTTAATGCTAAATTTCATTAGATTTAACTCTAAAACACATGGCAAAATGAGTGGTGGCTCTAGGATTTTTTTTCTAGGGAGATCAATAAGAAGATAAATCTTAAATAAAAAATGAATCCTTGTAGTCTACGATGTTTCTTTATTGCAAATTTGTCCATAGTTTTAGTAAGAAAATAAAAATATAAACTATTAATTCATTTCACATATAGTTTCATAATACAATGAACATACTAATTGTGGGGGTAAAAGGCCCAATATCAGATCATGGGCTGTGGGCCTGTCTGAGGAGTCCTGTAGGTCCGAGGACAACAAGTCTTGGAGAGTGCGCCCCGATTAACTCGTTTCTGAAGTGTAAGTCACATGGAAGAAAGAGTTGTCCGAGGAAGCTTGCCTGTTCGGATTGATAAGCGAGGTGTCCCAAGTGAATGTCATAACATTAATCCTGGCTCTCCTGGAGAGTCCCTTGATTTACACAAACAAATAGGACAGGTGGCGAAGATCAGATATTAGGCCGAAGGCTGCTGCCACCGCATTTATGATCCTACAGCTAACATCATGGCCGCATTAATGGAAAAGGACCACTGAACAGTGATCTCCATCCTTTACAGCTGCCCCAGGAAGTCTCAAAATAGGGACGGATGGGACAAGTATCAAGGAAAGCCCACGTAATGGAGAAGGGCATATAAATAGAAGAAAAGAGAACAAAAGGAGGGGATCCGGGAAAAAAAAGGCCATAAAGAGAGAGAGAGAGAAAGAAAGAGAAAACCCCACACAATATCTGTATGAACACACTCCTCGGACAGTGCCGAGAAGAATATTGTATCATTTGATCATCTTATCAATACACATCTGGTCATTACCATACTTAGGCTTTCAACCCATACGTGTCCAATCAAGTGTTCTTCAACCCACTCTCTTTACAAATTCATTGTTAGGATATTATATACAGTCTGTGCCTCCAGCTACTCTGTTGATAGGCCCAATCTCCATATCTGTGGGAAGATTATTGTTGTACCTGTGTGTTATAGCTTGAACCATGGTTAGATCAGACAGAGTGGAGTCAGTTGAATCTCAGCATATTGACCACTTTTTGCATCTTGAGCGCCAGAGAGACCGTGAAGGGAGCGTACACACGAACCGTACTGCGAGGAGTCGACGCCGGAATGATGGTGACGAGTCTCATGAGGTCATGCAACGTAAAATTGATCACCTCAAGAGGAAGTTGCGTCGTGCGCAAAGGAGACGCAGTCCGTCTAGCAGTCCATCCATCACAGATGATTCTTACGATGATGATGAGGATGCCAGTTATAGACCCCGCTCCAGGACACCTCCAAGTGAGTCTTTCTCCTATGAGGAAGAGCATCACCGTGACCGCAGGAGTCGAAACACTTATTCAAGGGGTACTGGGAGTGATGCCATGACGAAGGCACTCAACCAAATTTCCAGGTCGCCCTTCACGCGCAGCATCGAGGCAGGGAGCCTTCCTCGGCGTTTTGCTCAACCTATCTTCACTACATACAACGGACGGACTGACCCCGTGGAGCATGTGAGCCATTTCAATCAGAAAATGGCTGTCCATTCTCGGAACGAGACCCTCATGTGCAAAGTGTTCCCTTCCAGTCTGGGGCCTGTGGCCATGAGGTGGTTCGATGGCCTCGCGGTAAATTCCATCGGATCCTTTCGGGCGCTAACTAAAGCCTTCTGCTCTCGATTTGTGACGAACACCAGGGTCCCCCGGCCATTGGATTCCTTGCTATCCATGTCCATGCGAGAGGGAGAGACGCTGAAAACCTACTCAGACAGGTACTGGGAGATGTTTAACGAGATCGAAGGAAGTTTCGATGATGTTGCTCTGAGAACGTTCAAGGTTGGCTTGCCAGCCGAGCACGACCTGAGGAAGTCTCTGACCAAGAAGCCTGTGAGGAGCGTACGCCGACTAATGGACTGCATAGACGAGTACAAGCGGGTCGAGGAGGACCAGCTGCTTGGAAAGGGAAAGGCAAAGGTTGTCTCTCAGGAGAGGAGGGACTTCAGGTCGGACAGGTACAGCAATAGCAGGCCGTGGAGAGACTACAGTGTGCAGTCTTAGTCTGCTGTATCGCAAGCTGTCCATACCGTATTCCAAGAGCCAATTCACCAGATTCTGGAGAAAATTCAGAACGAGCCGTACTTCAAATGGCCAAACAAGATGGGAGGAGACCCCATGAAGCGCAACCAGAGCCTTCATTGTCAATATCATCAGGAGCGAGGACACACCACTGAGGATTGCAGGACGTTGAAGAGCCATTTGGAACAACTTGCGAGGGAAGGAAAGCTGCAGCAGTTCGTTTATCGGCCTAATAACCAAGGAGATCATGTTAGGCCAGGGGCTTTGAGGACCGCCTCATCAAGGCCCCCTTTGGGCACGATTAACGTTATCTTCATGGCCCTAGGAAGAACCGGATCCTGCCCCTCCAGGGTAATGTCCGTTTCCAGAACATCTGCCGAGGATGTCAATCAAGAGATGAAACGGGCAAGAATGGAGTCCCGACCAGCCTTGAGCTTCTCGGACGAAGATAAAGTGGGGACGGTACAGCCCCATGACGATGCTCTGGTCATCACCCTCAGAATAGGAGGGTACGATGTGAAGAGGGTGATGGTTGATCAAGGGAGTGGAGCCGAGATCATGTATCCAGACCTGTTCAGGGGACTGGGTCTCCGACCTGAAGACCTGACCGCGTATGATTCGCCCTTGGTCAGCTTTGACGGGAAGACCGTCATCCCTAAGGGTCAAATAAGGCTGCCCATGCAAGCAGGGTCTGAAGTAATCGAAGTTAACTTCATCGTTGTGGATGCATACTCCCCTTACACGGCCATCGTGGCCAGACCTTGGCTCCATGCTTTGGGGGCCGTTTCTTCGACCTTGCACCTAAAGGTTAAATTTCCGTCTGGAGGACGAGTAGAGGAGATCATAGGAAACCAACCTATGGCAAGGCAGTGCCTTATAGCTGCCATTTCACATCAGCATGATGCCGAGCTAACAACCACTCCGGTCGGACATTTGTAGCAATCAACGTTCCCGGTTCCCCCCAGGACCGAGGATCCGTCTGAGGAGCAATGTGAAAAGTTAAAGAGAGTTGTCATCAAGGAAGATCCAGACAAATTTTTCCAGATTGGGGATCGACTACCCCCTCGGGAAAAGGAAGAGCTGCTGTCTTTCCTTAGGAGAAACATAGATGTGTTTGCCTGGAATTCTTACGAAGCCCCAGGAGTAGATCCTAGGTTCATCTGTCACCATCTTAATGTGAGCCCAGCTGCCCTCCCCAAAAAGCAGCCACCTCGGCGCTCATCCAGGGAACATTCTGACGCTGTCAAGGATGAGGTGAACAAACTCAAGCAGACAGGGGCTATCAGAGAAGTCTTCTATTCAGAATGGCTGGCTAACACAGTAGTGGTGAAGAAGAAGAACGGGAAATGGCGTGTATGTGTGGACTTTACGGACCTAAACAGAGCCTATCCAAAAGACCCTTTCCCCATGCCACGGATTGATCAACTAGTGGATGCAACCATAGGGCATCCACGAATGAGTTTCTTGGACGCCTTCCAAGGGTACCACCAGATTCCCCTGGCCCTGGATGATCAAGAGAAAACAGCCTTCGTGACTCCCATTGGGAATTATCATTACAAGGTGATGTCATTTGGTCTGAAGAATGCAGGCTCCACCTACCAGAGAATGATGACTAAAATGTTTGAACCACTACTGGGGAAATGCATTGAGATTTACATTGATGACATGGTGGTCAAGAGCAAGCTGGAGTCCGACCATATCGGAGACCTTGAGAACATCTTTGAGATCTTGAGGAAACACAAATTGCGTCTCAACGCTTCGAAGTGCTCGTTCGGCGTGGGATCGGGAAAGTTCCTGGGATATATGGTCACTCATCGGGGAATCGAGGTGAATCCCGATCAAATAAGGGCAATTAACAATCTGCAGCCTCCTTGGAACCCAAAAGAGGTACAGAAGTTGACCGGGATGACTGCCGCTCTCAACCGATTCATCTCCAAATCCGCAGAGAAGTATCGGCCCTTCTTCCAGCTGCTGAATAAATGGAAGGGATTTGAGTGGAATGAAGAGTGTGTTTAAGCTTTCCAACAGCTGAAAGAATACCTAACTCGGCCACCCATCATGTCTAGCCCTACAACGGACAAGGTCCTATTTGCCTATATTGCGGTAGCTACCCATGCTGTGAGCCTAGTACTTGTGCAAGTTGACAATGGCGTCCAGAAGCCTGTCTACTGTGTGAGTAAATCTCTTCATGAGGCCGAGGTCCGCTATCTGCCACTCGAGAAGGCTATCTTTGCGATAATTCATGCTACTCATAAACTCCCTCATTACTTCCAATCACACACAGTTGTGGTCCTCACCCAACTCCCACTCAAATCACTGCTTCGGAGTGCAGACTATACGGGAAGGATTGCTAAATGGGGTACCATACTAGGGGCTTTTGATATAAAGTACATGCCTCGTACCTCGATTAAGGGGCAGATACTCGCCGATCTGGTGGCCGAGTTCGCTGAGCCGATGTCGGAAGGAATAACTGGGGCAACGCCCATGGATGGAAATTCAGTTGGCCTCGTCTCTGTGCAAGATTCCGAGTCCTGGAGATTATATGTGGACGGTGCAGCCAATCAAAGAGGTTCAGGAGTGGGGCTAGTTTTAATATCTCCTGAGGACGTTGTCATCGAAAAATCCCTCAGACTAAACTTCTCGGCTACTAATAACGAGGCCGAGTACGAAGCATTGCTGATCGGAGTGACTATGGTCGAGAGAATGGGGGGAAGCATCCTGGATGTATTCTCGGACTCAGCTTTGGTCGTCGGCCAGGTTCGGGGAGAATTGGAAGCTCGTGATGAAAGAATGCAGAAATACCTGAAGTAGGTCAAACAGCTGCAATCGCGATTCAATTCATTCCATTTGCAACATGTTCCTCAGAGTGGTAACACGCATGCGGACTCCTTAGCTACTCTCGCAACCACCTCGGCTCAGGGGCTGCCCCGGCTTATCCTAGTGGAAGATGTCCAAAGGCATTCTGAGGAAATTGAAGGGCCTAATATTTGTCAAGCCAGAGTAGGGTCAAGTTGGATGGACCCTATAGTGACTTATCTCCGAGAAGATATCTTGCCGGTAGACAAGGCTGAAGCCAACAAGGTGAGGAGAAAAGCTCCTCGATTCTGGCTATCAGGGGATAACAAGCTATACAAACGTTCTTTCTCCGGACCCTATCTGTTATGCGTGCACCCTGATGCCACGGAGTTGCTCCTCGAAGAGCTACATGAAGGGATTTGTGGCAGTCACACAGGAGGAAGGTCCCTAGCACACAGGGCCTTAACTCAGGGGTATTGGTGGCCAAACATGCAAAGAGAATCACAGGCATACGTGAAAAAGTGTGATCAGTGCCAGAGGTTTGCCCCGAATATACATCAACCGGGAGGAGTTCTGAATCATCTGTCAAGCCCATGACCTTTCGCTCAGTGGGGCCTAGACATTGTTGGTCCTTTTCCTAAGGCAGTCGGAAGCAAGAAATACTTGGTCGTTGCAACAGACTACTTCACCAAGTGGGTTGAAGCCGAGCCATTAGCTAGTATCAGGGATGTGAATGTCCAGAAATTTGTATGGAAAAATATCGTCATACGGTTTGGAGTACTGCATACCCTCATCTCGGACAATGGCCTTCAGTTCGACAGTAAAGCATTCAGAAAATTCTGTTGTGGACTAGGCATCACCAACAGGTACTCCACCCCTGCATACCCTCAGGGAAACGGCCAAGCTGAAGCAGTTAATAAAGTCATAGTAAGCGGTCTTAAGAAGAGGTTGGACGACGCCAAAGGAAAATGGGTGGAAGAATTACCACATGTACTCTGGACTTACAGGACGACTCCTCGGAGGTCCACCGGAGAGACCCCTTTTGCCCTGACGTATGGTGCTGAGGCTGTCATCCCCATAGAGACTCGGTTCCCCACACTTAGAACCAGTTCGTTCACCTCGGCCAATAATGACGAACAACTAAGGGGCAATCTGGACCTAATCGCTGAGCGTAGGGAAAACGCTGCAGTTCAATTAGCCTATTATCAGCACAAGCTCAAGCAGAGTTATAATGTCAATGTCAAACTAAGACCACTAGCACCAGGAGATTTGGTTTTGCGAAAAGTCGTGGGCACCGCGAAGAATCCGGCCCGGGGGAAGTTGGGACCTAACTGGGAAGGCCCCTATCGTATTCTATCAGTAGCTGGAATAGGAGCCTTTTATCTAGAATATTTAGATGAAAAAGTTGTACCACACCCCTGGAATGTAAATAACCTAAAAATGTACTATTACTAATGAAAATCTCCATTCTCTCATTAAAGTTTATTGCACTGCTTATCCACTAAGTATTAAACAGAACCTTGGTCGTGCCTGGTCTCTCGGACCACACACCTTGGGTAAATTAATACTACTAAGTGTTAAACAGAACCTTGGTTAGGCCTGGCCCCTCGGACCACCTACCTTGGGTAAATTAACACCACTAAGTATTAAACAGAACCTTGGTCATGCCTGGTCCCTCAGACCACACACCTTGGGTAAATTAATACTACTAAGTATTAAACAGAACCTTGGTCGTGCCTGGTCCCTCGGACCACACACCTTGGGTAAATTAATACTACCAAGTGTTAAATAGAACCTTGGTCAGGCCTGGCCCCTCGGACCACCTACCTTGGGTAAATTAACACCACCAAGTATTAAACAGAACCTTGGTCGTGCCTGGTCCCTCAGACCACACACCTTGAGTAAATTAATACTACTAAGTATTAAACAGAACATTGGTCGTGCTTGGTCCCTCGGACCACACACCTTGGGTAAATTAATACTACTAAGTGTTAAACAGAACCTTGGTTGTGCCTGGCCCCTCGGACCACCTACCTTGGGTAAATTAACACCACTAAGTATTAAATAGAACCTTGGTCAGGCCTGGCCCCTCGGACCACCTACCTTGGGTAAATTAACACCACTAAATGCTAAGCTTAATCCTGGCCGAGCCTGGTCCCTCAGACTAACTACCTTGTGTGAACTATCAATTCTCATTCACTCCTCTAAAGGTTACATGAAATCTTAAACGAGTCTAAGCTCTTGGTTCGCACACTTAGAGCAATTTGGAAGCCTAATTTTTCATATTCATTCGGAGTGCGCGCTTTAGGCCGTTATTCTTACCTAGTTTAAACAAATCAATAGTACGACAGTTAACCGCGTTTGTCTGAGTTCATTTTCGTTTACTAAGACTGAACTAAGTAAGTTAAAGACCTTTGATGTTAACCTTAAAGCTTTCAGTCTCTATTCTAGTCAATGAATTTAGTCCTTTCATAAGCAAGTAAATAAAATCAGGCGCAATAGAAAATAAACAAAACATTTTCATTAAATTCGAATGTGAAGTACATCAGTTTAGCGCATGATACAACTATTTGGCCATTATAAGAATGGGAGACAAAGCCTATGCCCTAAGCCTGACCAGGTTGAGAAGGAAGGCTACTCTGCACGCTCGGCTCGGCGCTTGAGGATCCTGCTTCATTAGCCTTATTAGGATCCGTGGGTAGAGAAGTGGCCTCCGGAGCAGCTGGTCCGAGTGGGGCGCCTTGTCCCTCCTGAACTTTCTGAGTAGCCTCAGAAGGAACAAGCACTTGATTTGCGGGCTCTAGAACTCGAGGTGAGGAGGAGGCAGGGTCAGCCGGATTCATGCTGATGTCTGGATGGTAGTACACCTTCTCCGGCTGCCTGAACTCCGAATCAGCCGGGACCCCAACCAAGGTCAAGGCCTCCTGCCAAGTAAACTGGCAGTAGTCCCTGCACACTTCAGAGACCTCTTCGGCGAGTCTTTTCTCGGTCTCCTCTACGCCACGGATGAACTCGGCCTCTCTCTCAGCCTCCGCAGCCCTCAGTGCCTTACCGAGCGGCCTTCTCGGCTTTTTCAGCCTTCTCCGCTCGAGCATGCAGCTCCAGGACCAACTGTCTTTCAGTTGCCAACTCTATCTCCGTCATATGCAGTTTCTTCCGTTGGTCTTCAGCCTGGTCCGGGGCGCTTTTGAGGCCGGCCTCGGCGCTCTTTCTCGCTCTTTCTTTCATGGTCAGCTTCTTTGCCAACTCCTGCTTTTCGTGCTTCACGGCACCCAGGCTCTTCTCTATATCCTTTCGAAGTTTGATCTCAGCCCTGGCCTGATTCCGAGCGACCTTGACCCAATCTTCGGCCACATAAACTTGCTGGGTGAGCTACATAATAAGAACGACGATGTTACGTCATTACGGAAGCAACAAAATTATGCGGTACAAACGTAAATAAACTCGATACATAATAAAGTGACCAGAAACTCACCATGGCTAAATCCCTCTTAAGGGACATGAACAAATCTGACTGCCTCCAGGACTTGACTGCCTCCATGTCCCGAGGTAGGAGTAACGGGCGCTCCAAGGCCTCGGCAATATAGCCCGAGTGCCCCTTTTGAAACTCCCGTATCAATGCGGTAACGGGAATGGGAGCGCCGTCCAGCTCCAGCCGAGGAGCCCAAGCTTGTTGCTACTGAACCTCCCTGGAATGGGAGTCACTCCTGTGCAGGGGTGGGGAAGCCCTCTTTTCGTCTCTTCCACCCCTCTGTTGTTTTGCCTCCTTTTGCTGCGGAGGAGGCACTTCACCCTCCTCGGCTTCGAGGTCTACCACCTTTCTCTTCCTCTTCAAATCGGGCATGGGAAGAAGACCGACCAAAGCAGTAGGAACGGGTGGAGGAGGCGGCAGCTTGCCAGTACCCTTTTCCTTAGGGGGCACCTCAGAAGAGGTACCCGCGCTCCGTCCCGCGATAAGGGCTTTTAACCCCCTCCTCGGCTGCAGAGACATCTCCTCCTTTTCTTCTGAAGTTTCGGAGTTCTGGGGGCTAAGTGGTTTAGTCTGCGCTTCTTCTTCCTCTTCGAAGCGGAATTGATCTATTTCAGTGTCCAGAGATGGCGGAGAGACAACAGACTCCTCCCTCTGTGCAACTTGTTGAGGAGCGACTTGCTGAAGTGGCCAAGGAACCGGCGGAAGGTCTTTGTTCGCCAAGAAACCGGGCCGAGAGACGTCTATCCGTCGGAGTCTCTTGTCTCCCGCTCGGATAGAATCCCAAACTTCTTGAAAGTTATCTGATATTGGAGTAAAATCCAATATCAGATGAACGACGCGCAGCTGGCCGTCCGAGTGTGCAAAAACTTCGGACCGCAACAGATAATTTAAGCCGAGCACGTTCACATGACTGAGTTTGGGAGAGACGAGCTGTCTATCTGCGGCCACAATAAAAAAATAAATACAAAGTCAGTCACCATGCCTCTACACGAAGCGCATACGTAGTAAAATAATATGAAAGCTAAATCGCAATCCCTACAATTGGTATTATAACCTAGTCCTAGAATACCCCACCTGGCTCCCCCTCCTTGGTCGGACAATGATGACCGTCATGCCACGCCCCGGAGACGATGACGTAATCGTCCTTCATGCCCTTGTTGGACTTCGGAAGGCACGATATCATCCTCACCACGGAAGAACGGGACTTCAAGTAGTATCCCCCCTCCTTCAGGGAATGACATTCGTACAGATGTACGACGTCATGCCAAGTAAGCTGTAGGCCCATCATCTCATTAAGGGCATCTACACTACCCAAGACCCTAAACATGTTAGCGGCACATTGGTGCGGACACAGTCTGTGGTTCCTAAGGTATTCTCTAGTAATGTTGCCCATAGGAATGGTCATTCCCCCCTCTAGAAAGGCGATTACGGGAATGACCACTTCACCGGTCCTCCTAGAGGTCAAGATGTTCCCCGGTGGACGATAGCGGAGGCTAACCCCTTCGGGAATGTTATACTTTGCTTTGAAAAGCTCTATGGCCACAGGAGTATCAACTAAGCTTTTAAACCTACCCATATCGATGTCTAAAGAGGGTACTACAAGACTCTCCTAAGACGAGGAAACGTAACAAAACAGTGGCCGAGATGTTCAGCCGAGAAAAAAAGAGGTTTGGGAACCAAGTACTTACAGGATCGATAGATATTTTTAGTTCGGTGACTTTTGAAGATCTAAAATACTTCGTGAAAGTGTACTCGGAAGGTATTAGTACGGGTGATATAGTAGGGCTGGGACGCTTGAGAACTCAGATGTATCAAATGAGCCAAAGCGCTCCCCTAAAGCCCCTTATATAGTGGAGGAAAATGAGTGGGAGTTATCCCGCTCAAAATTTCACGAAGAAATCTCAGTCGCACGATCTTCACCTCACCGTTGATCAAGGAGACAGAGCGCCACCTAGAGCTATAAATGACGCGCTACAATTTCCGAAGCGCCTTTGGAAATCGAAAGTTTCGCGAAACGGCGCTTCCACGTGGATTAGTTAAGGAGATTGATGGGCTTCACCCCTGCGAAAGTCAAAATCCCACCTTTCTCCTCGGATAAGAGAAGAAAACCGGAATTTTGAGGGGCTATTGTGGGGGTAAAAGGCCCAATATCAGATCATGGGCCGTGGGCCTGTCTAAGGAGTCCTGTAGGTCCGAGGACAACAAGTCTTGGAGAGTGCACCCCGATTAACTCGTTTCTGAAGTGTAAGTCACGTGGAAGAAAGAGTTGTCCGAGGAGGCTTGCCTGTTCGGATTGACAAGCGAGGTGTCCCAAGTGAATGTCATAACATTAATCCTGGCTCTCCTGGAGAGTCCCTTGATTTACACGAACAAATAGGACAGGTGGCGAAGATCAGATATTAGGCAGAAGGCTGCTGCCACCGCATTTATGATCCTACAGCTAACATCATGGCCGCATTAATGGGAAAGGACCACTGAACAGTGATCTCCGTCCTTTACAGCTACCCCAGGAAATCTCAAAATGGGGACGGATGGGACAAGTATCAAGGAAAGCCCACGTAATGGAGGAGGGCATATAAATAGAAGAAAAGAGAACAAAAGGAGGGGATCCGGGAAAAAAAAGGCCATAAAGAGAGAGAGAGAGAGAGAGAGAGAAAGAAAGAGAAAAGCCCACACAATATCTGTATGAACACACTCCTCGGACAGTGCCGAGAAGAATATTGTATTATTTGATCATCTTATCAATACACATCTGGTCATTACCATACTTGGGCTTTCAACCCATACGTGTCCAATCAAGTGTTCTTCAACCCACTCTCTTTACAAATTCATTGTTAGGATATTATATACAGTCTGTGCCTCCAGCTACTCTGTTGATAGGCCTAATCTCCATATTTGTGTCCTTACACTAATTATTATTACTAAGGTGAAACCTTGAAAATCATCCATTGTTTTCAAATATAATAAACATATTAATTATTATCGCTAAGTGAACTTTAATTATTATTGCTCAAAATTCTTTTATCTATTAGTTTGTTTTAACTATTTACAATTCTTATATTTAACAATTCAACTCAACTTTGACAATTATTGTTCTTTGCAATTATATTAGTGTGTTTAGGTCTTGATTATAAGCCAACTTATTACTTCATTTTTTTCTTACTATTTGTGGGTTTCATATGAGTTCCTACTTATTTTATATTTTTAACAAAAAGTTAGATAAATTATTCTCAAATAGATGCTAAGAAAATTTTTGTTGTATTAACATTTACTTTTGTCTTCACTAAATCACTCTTGGCCAGTCCCACGTGCTCGGTCCTCACTCAATAAATAATAAATTATCTTATCAAAAAAGCAAATAATAAATTAAAAACACTTCAGATTCAACAACTAATTGTTATTTTCAAGGTTTTAGATTAAATTGGCTTGTTTTTGGGTTTTTTTTTTTTTTTTTTTTTAATGCCAAGATATTGGTAAGAGGATTATATTTAAGGTTATTTTAGTTGTGCTTAGGAAAAAAATATAAGATCAGTGTGTTCAAATTTTTATTTTAGAGGGTCAAAACAAATAAAAATTTTATATTATGTATATATATATATATATATATATATATTTGGCCAAGCCAGAAGCTTCATTTGAACCCCCTAATCGGTGATTGATCATCCATTTTTATAGTTTAATACGTCAAATATAATCTAGGTGATAGTTTACGGTAAAAAAAAAAAAAAAAAAGATTCCCTTGTTCCATTCAATCAGCTTTGTTTTTTTCAGTCACATGAGCCAATAAAAAAATTATTCATTTATTTGTATTTGTTGCTTCGTGTAGGACTCATTAAATTCCACATTAACAAAATCCAATGAGATAATACTGCTCTCTGCTGGTGCTGGCTTGTCGTGATGACAAGTGAAGCTATGAAGGTATCAATATCACTCTTGGTATCATCTACATATTATTGGGTTGTACATATTTTTTCCTATCTATCGCTATCCCAACCGATTGTCAAAGCTTTTAATTTCCAATTTTCTGACTTGGAGGTATATATCTATCGCCCTGATTTTCAAAGTTTTTAATTTCTTTTCTGACTTTGAAGAACGACAGTGTGTTCTTTTTCTTTCTTTTCTTTATAGACGGCGCTTTGGCGTACCTATCAAAATGCACATCGGGTGAATATAGTTACCTGGCCAATCATATGCATATTGCAAACTCTATTATAAAAAAGCCACAAGGCACACTACATTACAAACAAAAAATATAATTTAGACGTTGTCGGTGCATAGATCTATTTAGATACTATTTATTTTGTTGAAATTAAAAATTTATTGCCGAAAGTATTGTAGATAAAGGTAAAAGTTAGTTGAAATAGTACAGCGAAGCCTATGAATAATACAAAAAAGTACAGTGAGACCCATAAATAATAGAAAAAATAAGTTAAATAGTAAAATAATTTTAATTTTTCATTGGTATCCAAACACATATTTAGTGTAATAAGTACTTGCCCCAAAACACTTCAAAAATTAACTTTTGTGCAAAAATAAGTTGGGCTTACTCTCGGTTCAAGTTTTTACGCAAAATAAGCTGTTGGAGTTTTGGTGCAAAAACGAGCTTGGCCATGGTGCAAGTTTTTAAGCCCCAAACACCTAGGAGATAGCTTTTGTGCAGTACCAAGTTGATCTTATTTTGCACAAAAATAGTAAAATACCATACCTTTGAGCCAAACTTTTCACAAGAAATTAGAGTTTGGAGTTTTGGAGCAAGTTTCTTGAGCCCAAAACACCTCTAGGATAGTTTTTTGTGCAAAAACAAGCCGGACTTATTTCTCGCAAAAATACAATAGCTTCAAGTCAAGATATTTGTGCAGAATAAGAGGTCGGATTTGTGGTGCAATTTTTGGAACATAAAACACCTCAGGGTTAGCTTTAGTGTGAAAACAAACTAGCTTGAATTCGTATGAAAAATATTATAGTGGGTATAAACTATTTATTCAAATAGGTAACAAGTATAGATACATTTTAAGATTTGATTCAAAACCTGCACAACTTAGACCATAATTTGGAAGTCTCCCACAATATTGCCAAATAAATAAGTTGAGGTTTCTAATACCTCATGAGATCTATGAGTTATTTTGATCAAAACTTTTAACTAGCATTTTGTGGGTATCCCAAAGGGTTTTCTTATGGAAAATGAAAAATTAGTAGGACCTAAAAAAATAATTTCTCTCCATTTTTCTCTCTCACTTCGTTTCTTCTAACCCAAAAAAAAAAAAAAAAAAAAATCATTTCTCTTCCCTTTCCCTTATCTCCTTGAAATTAACATAATTATTGATCTAGTTAAAGCACTCACATTAGCCCATGTATAATAGAGTAATGAGTAAATTTTGCACGTACAGCTCCAAAAATTATTTACAACAGTTCATATAAAATTGTATAAATTTAAATTGTTGTTATTGTAACGGTATAAATACGCACAATTACTATTCACATCCACATCTATAATTCTAATATTTGTTTATCATATGCACAAAAAGAGAGAAATAAATGATTTGAGAGAATAAAAAAAATTGATAAAAATAAATATTTCAATAAAATATAAAATAAATAATCTAACATAAATGCTTTTAAAAAATAGTTGTGTAAAATAGAAAAAAATATATCATTATACTAAAATATACAAAATTTTTTGGCTTAAATATTCTAACAAAAACTAATGGTCCGTTTGGATTGAGAGGGAGTAAAATAGAGTAGAGTAGAATTTGTTCAAAATTAGCTTATTTTTAGCTAACTACACTCAGCTTTCTTTGGTTTCCAAAACAAAAGAAATTAAAAAAAATAAAAATAAGAGGTAATTACACTCCATTCCCTTGAGGTTTGAGAAAATACACTCCACCCCAAACTTGAAGGAAAAACACTTTCCCCTTTAACATTCAATTGATTAAACTTTATTAAATTAATATTAAAAATATTATGTACTAACTTGCCTTTTTTTGAAGGCAAATTTCCAAATTTATCTTATTTCATAATTAAAATTCATTGTTTTAAACTTTTAATCAAAGAACATTTTAAAATGTGTGAATTTTTCTTCTTACTTTTTTTTTCTTTTTTCAACGGGTTATGGAGATATTTATTGTTACAAGTGTTTTGGTGCTTAATAAATTTTGCATTTTCATTTGTAAATTTATAAGTTTTTTTTTACTAATCATGATTAAATTTTGGTAAAGAAATTCTTTTAAAAATTTAAAATATTAGTTGAAGGCCCGTGCGTTGCACGGTTTTATGTTTAAACTTGTAGAATATATATAATTATTATAACCAAATAAGTAATTATTATAACAAAAGGAATAAATTGCATTGGTATAACAATTATCTTCTAACATACCAACTGTGCTATAATATCATTTGTAGTTACATGTATCAAACTATTGGCATATGAATTTTATATCTAATGAATTTACAATATTAGTGATTTGTAGTATTGTTAACAATAATATTAATGATTAAAATCTTTAGACAAAGTGACATAAAATTGGCCATTTTTTAAAGATAGAACTATTCGAGGAATAAAACCTTTCTTCTAATTAAAAAAAATTGCAAAGTTCTACATCTTGATTACAAACATTTCTTAGGATGCTTGAAATCTTTTTTGACAAAGCTAAAAAATAAAAATCAAAAAGAAAATTAAACAGAGTTAAAAAAACAAAGTACCATATAGATTGCAAAACTGTATGTAATAAATTTAATAATCTATGATTGGAATTTGCTACGACAACTTACATATATATTGGACAACAAAATAATTAAATTAGATCAAACATTAACATGTGAATTAGATTAAACATAAGGAAATTACCCCCTAAAAAAAAAAAGAAAAATGTAAGGAAATTAGTTTAAACAAAAGGCAATAAATACGTTAAACGTATTTAATTGATTATAATAAAAAATTAGAGTAAAAAATACATACCTACATGATTGTAGGTAGAAAAATGGAAGCCTAAATAAAAAAACTGTACAATAATTTGGAGAATGAAAAACTACACTAACTAACGGTGTATATATATACTTACTCCATCTAGAAAAGGAGTCCAAGTAAAAATTAAATACTCTAAACTCCTTGAAGTTACCTAATCAAGAAGTTTAGGTTAATTACATATAAGTTTTTTTTTTAAATACTTTATCCAAAAAAATAGTTAACGTTATTAGCTAGATTATTATTAGATTTTTTTTTTTAATGTTAAAGTTAATACACCAAAAAAAAAAAAATCTTACGGGAAATGGTATGTTTTTTTTTTTAGAGATACACTTACTTTATGATAACAATGAATTAGAGATAAAAAGTGAGTTCCAGTTAGCTCAACTAGTAAAATCTCTGATGGTTGTATAAGAGATCTGGGGTTTAATCCCCTCTACACCAAAAACTGATTGGTGTCTTGGTCTGATGATAAAGAGCTATCATCAGGAGCGGACGTCATAGGTTGAAAATCTCTATATAAAAAAAAAAGAATTAGAGATAAGAATGAAAAAAGAATTAGAGATAAAAATGAATTAGAGTCCTGATGTTTTGAATTTGAAATATGAATGAATTAGAATCCTGATTAATCTAATATTAATTTGCAATTTTTTATTTCATTTTTTTAGAGATGCACTTACTTTATGATAACAATAAATTAGAGATAAGAATGAATTAGAGTCCTGATTAATCTAATATTAATTTATTAAAAAATGTCTCCAAGTTGAACAAAGAAGAACTCCTACATTTTTGTTTTTGTTTTAAGTAAAAGATTAGAAAAAAAGAACTCTTACATTGAACCTATTAAAAAAAAAAAAACCAAAAGCAAATTTTTATTTCTTTATTTTTTTTAAAGAGATAAACTGCATAATAATAAAAATGAATTAAAGTTCTGGTAGTATACTATTCCTTTTTAGTTCTTTAAAATTCTAAAAATTTAATAAAATTTTTACAATTTGATGAAGTCACATGGCGTAACTACGGCATCTAAGCTCAACTTTTATTATATTTCTACCTCTTTCTATATTCTTCTTTATCATTATTGCGTAATAATCCTATTGGTTCAAATAGTCCACCAAAAGAACTCCTACGATTGAACCTATTAAAAATAAAAAAACCAACTAATAGGTTGTAGACGACTAAATTTCTAGTTCGAAATAAATCAAACAAGTAAAATAGTTTCACAAATGCGAATTTGTATTGATGAATGTGTGGTACAATTCTCTGTGATTACAAAAGAGTGATCCTCTGATTCGATCTCCTTGAAAGATTTGTTGATTGGAATTGTGGTAATGTGATTTTGATTCGAACACCAAATATACTTTGATTTGACTGAAGCATGGATCGAAGATCTTTGAAACAGAATTACAAGGAATCTCTGGCTATGAGCTTATTAGAAATCCTTTGTTCTTCATGTTCTTCGTGTTCTTCGTGTTCTTCGTGTGTTCTTCGTCTTCGAAGGTTTGTGGTGGAAGGTCTTCGGTGCTTTAGAGGCTTGAATCCGTAGAGCTTCGTTGATTTATGGTTTGTTGAGGTTTCTGGAGGCTTTTGAGCTTGAGTCCAGTGAATTTGAAGATCTAGGAATATGATTTGGATGATTCTACTTTGAATGTTCCTTGCATTTAAGTTTGAAACTCTTGAAGTTCCTAAAGGCTTCAGGGTTTGATTCTAGCAGAGCTTCAATATTTCTGAATCTTCTTTGATGCTGCTTGTGCTCTAAATGGCTTCCTCTTCCTCTTAAGATGTCTTTCTCTCCCTTAATGCCTTAGGAAGGCTTCTATTTATAGGAGTTTAGAGGTAGGTGAGTGACATGTGGCAGAATTTGATTGGTGACACATGTCACAGCCTGATTGGTCTGCTTGTGTCATTGCTTACACGTGCTGGACTGCTTGTGTCATCGCTTACACGTGCTGGACTGCTTGCGTCATCGCTTACATGTGCTGATGTGTGATTGGTTTACTTCAATGACTTCAATAACACTTGGCAAATTTCTATTGGTTTCTGAGTATTGATAACAAAACCTAGTTGCCATGCGTGATACTTTATAATTAACTGTATTTTGTGGACTTGATAGCATGACGTGTCAGCTTGTGATAGGTCGGGAATTTTCCCTCTCTACAAATGCCCCTTCGAGACTCGTTCATGCACACAGTTTCGGAGTGTGGTGCGGGAATGAGTTTCGAAAACAAATTTTTACATTTGACTTTTTAAGTGAAGTACCTGAAGGTGGTGAAGCTTTCAACAGGATGAGGTAATTTCTGAAGAGTAAACCCACCCAGATGAAAGGCTTTGATGAAACCGAAAAGGGGTCTGCCTGTATTTGAATGCACTTGCGTGACCGAGCCTTCTCAACAGAGGTTAAGTCGAAGTAATTTCACAAGAGTGTTCCATGGTACTTGGAGTGGTTGGTGAGGCTGAAAATTATTTGCAAGAAGTTGGATATGCTTGCAAAATTGAATCATTTCAACAGAGGTTAAGCTGAGGTAATTTCAGAAGAGTATTTTGGATCGTTGGTGGCGATCACAGGGTGTAGAAGATGGGGAAGAGGCGAGGATGTTGGCTAGGTACAGCATGCAGAGCTAGGGGGCTGGCCTCGCGTTTTTAAGAACTCCTGATGAAGTTATCTCGAAGGAGTCTATTTTGGATTACGGCGAGGACATGTGGAAAAGTGGTCGAATGTGTGTGTGTAATTGTATCACTTAGGTTAAGTTGAAGTAATTTCACAAGCATATGATTCTGTGTTGGGGGAGATTGTGAAAAGAAGACGACAATGAAGACGAAAAGGAGATGGTGACTGTGTGAAACATTCAAAACCATGGAGCTGACCTTGTACGTCAAGGAGTAGGTGTTTTTGGGGAGTACACCTTGAGATATGGGACCGACTGCATGCTGGGTGGTGAAGAAGACGGGGATGAAGCTAAGTGAATGGGTGAAACACACAACTCCATGGTGCTGGTCCTGTATGTTGAGGACTCTCTAGTGCAGATGCTTCTAGGGAGTACACCTTGGGATATGGGACCGACTGCATGCTGGGTGAGGTCCGGTGGCCGGTCATATAATGCGCCTGTGTGATGGGACCATGCCAACGGACGTTAAGTTGAAGTAATTTCAGAAAAGTACTTTCTGAAATACTTCAAGTGGAATTTAAGTTGGAGTAATTCCAGAAAAGTGTGTTCTGAGGTACCAGCAACGATGACCTTTGGGTCCCACGCTGGTGAGGACATGGAGTAAGGCTTTGGCAACAATTTACCGGCTCCAAAGGTTGATCTCTGATGAGCTGGTACCTTGCTGGTCATCGTAAGTGTTGGATAAAAGACAATCTGTAGGATACCCCAACACTTTTTACCATCTTCATCTATTGTCGCTTGTTGGAAAAGCACAAAAAAATGAAAGATGGAGCTAACTTGTGATTCTGGTCTTAGAGACCAGCCAAGTTGCTGTTTGTTCCGAAACACTGCTTCTGCTGGAAGACCAAGCAATTGGAGAGAGACTACGAGAGCCATGAGGGTAGGAACTGGTGTCTCTGCTGGACTTAGATGTCCTGGTCAACCAAATCTGAGGAAGTGTGGAACGATAATGCAGGCCGTGTTATGAATAATTTTATGAACAAATGTGGTCATTAAGGGGAAGAAACAAACTTTGTTTGGGTCTCAAAACTACCATGATGTTGTGAAGAGGGTTTCTACTGGACCATGAGAGGGTTAATTTCAAGTAATATTGGTTGCTCGATGTCGAGAATGACGAGGCTATAACGAGAAATGGCTGTGAGAATGAGAGTTTGAAATTTTGAAAGAAGCGAATTCTCATTTCATGGTTCAGTGTGTATTTCTTGATGAGCTTCAATGAATCCGAACCCTCTATTTATAGCGAAGAGACGAAGAATGGCAGATAGGTAGTTGAGAATGGCGGATGAAAAATTTTTGGTAAGAATGGCGGATGAGGAATTTTTGGTGAGAATGGCGGATGAGAATGGTAGGCACCGAATGGGAATGGTAGGTTGGAGACTGGTAGGCACCGAACGGGAGTGGCTGAATTGGTGACCTGAAGCAATTCCCAGTTTAGGATATACTTGTGAGAGTTCATCTGCTCTTTGAAAGAGAAGTCTTGATGAAGTATAGAGGATAATCTTGAGGGAATCCTGACCAAATGGATGAATCTCCAATTTTGATTTTGGGAGCTTAAGTTTTGTACATTGCTAGTACTTCGGAGAAGTGGGTCAGATTAGTGGTTACTAAGTCCAAAGCAAATAAGCGAATTTCAAAATCAGAATCTTTGCGGAAATCTGAATAGGACAAGCCTTGCTCGGTCATCATGATTCTCGGTCATAGTTCACATTAAAGCCAACAGTTGCAGAATCACACCATTTGAGCAATTTTAGATTCTCAAATGAAGAAATAGACCCCAAAATCGGAATCTACGCGAAAAATTGGACAAGACAGGCCCTTCTTGAAAATTCTGACTTTTGGTCAAGATTTGTGCAAAAGTCAATCTTTTGGAAATTGGACTGTTTGCACGATTTCCGAGTCTTGAATGAAGAAACGGATCCTAAAAACGGAATGTACTCGAAAAACTGAGTGGGACAGGTCCGTCTTGAAAATTTTGACTTTTTGGTCGAAGTCAAAGTTCAATTTGGTCAAAGCTCTTTTTTTTTTTTTTTTTTTTTTTAGTTCAGGCGGTTCGGACCGGGTCAGGATGAGCGGGTCAAACCGGGTCGGCCTGGTCAAACGGGTCAACCCGTGGAGGATGACGTCATTCATGACGTCATAGGCCTGTACGCGCGTGTCAGTGCTTGGCGCGTGGACTTGGCGCGTGTGAGGAATGCCGGCGCGTGAGGGTGCTGGAGTGGCGCGTGTTGATGAAGCAACCATTACCGGACCATCTGGTGGCGCGTGGCTTTATTTCTGGGCCTGAAATTTTCAGGTTTTGTAGTTTTTAGGCCGTAAAAGACCCCTATGGTATCTGTTTTGTGAATTTGTTAACAGATTTGCACAGATTTGAAGAACTAGGTCGCCGGTCATCGTTAGATTGTGGCGGCGAGTGGTGGCGCGTGGGACATCCATTGGTGATGATCTTTCTGGGTTTTGTAGATCGAAGGCCGATAAGTCTAGTGGTGGCATCGGTTTTGTAAAATATTCCTCAGATTTGCACAAATTTGAATGAGAAATCCCGGGGAGGTTGGGATTTTATGGCTGCGCGTGGCAGCTCGTTATGACTCCACCGTGGATGATTTTTCTGGGTTCTGAAGCTTGAAGTCTTTAGAAGATTTCGGTGGGTTGATTTTTGTGAAATCTTGTCAGAAATTACTAGAAATCCGGAAGAGAAAATGGCAAGCATTGTTGATCTTGTTGCCATTTTAATCTACTTTGACGGTAGCCGTATTGACAAGGTGGATGCCTGTGTTTAGACGTGAGAGTCAGAAGGTGGGTGGTGAGACACCTTTTTCTTTTTCTTTTTCTTTTTTTTTTTTTTTTTTTTTGTGTGTGTGTGTTTCTCTTCATTGAATGCCATCTTTTATCTTCAAAATAAAGTGCAGACTTCCTTGACTTTGAGTGCACTTGAGCTTGCAAAATCTGACTTTTAAACTTTAGATGTTTTCACATTGGCTGGTTGGTGGAACCATTTGATAGTCTGGCTGCCTTCTCTATATAAAGAGTACGTGAATCTCTCAGTTCATCACTTAAGCATTCTCAACCTTCAACTTTATTTTCCTGCTTTCAATCAATATATATATATATATATATATATTTTATGTGCTATGAGATCTTTTCCCTGACAAAATTTTTTTTTGTTGCTTGTTTCTGTTTTGCAGCTCCTTGATCTTTGGATTTTGACATCAAACTTTACACTGACGTTCTCAAGAAAGCATTTGCCTTCATTTGCTGGCTTTGTATTTCATTGATAGCAACGTTTTTGAAGTGACGTATACCTTCATGTTATTACATTTTTTTTTTCTGCAACAACAATATATTAGTGGTACTCGTCTTTGCAATGACATTTCCATAAGGATATTCAACTGCGCAACAATACTATCGCCAGTACTTGTCTTTGAAGTAGTATTGGCCCTGGTATTAGCAACGAAGCAATACTAGCACTAGTCCTTACTGGCACTTATTCTTGCAGTGCAACCACACCAATTGTTCTTATCATGAAGCTGCACAAAGTTTGCATTTGCTATGAAGTTGCACCATCATTTGCACTGAAGCCATGTCAACATTCATCTTTGCCAAGAAGCTACGTCAACATTCATCTTTGCCAAGAAGCTACGTCAACACTTCATCCTTGCCATGAAGCAACATTTACACTTGCATCTGCTATGAAGTTGCACCATCATTTGCACTGAAGCCATGTCAACATTCATCTTTGCCAAGAAGCTACGTCAACACTTCATCTTTGCCAAGAAGCTATGTCAACACTTCATCCTTGCCATGAAGCAACATTTACACTTGTATCTGCTACGAAGTTGCAGCAATTTTTAGAGGCAATATAGCTCAGACATCAAGATTTCAGAGATGCCAACAAGACGTTGAAGATGCAAGGAAATGCCAACAAAACCCTGAAGATGTCAAAACATGCCAGCAAAAATTTGACATTGCACAAATTGCCCAGAGAAGCGAGGTAATGCAACATCAACTCCAGATACATGATCTATTATCATTCCGGTGGAAGTTGACGTTGTCCAGATTTCAAAGATATAATGTGAAATGACACCATTCAGAAAGAAGATGAAGTAGTTCAAATTTCAAGGCTATGACGTGGCATAACCTGGAAGAGAGACGATGTAGCTTAGACTTGCAAGGTACAAGAAGATGCCACCAAGAGATAAGTGATGCAAAGTATACTTCAGAAATGTGGGAGAATGTCCATAGAAGATAGGCAATGCCGTGCAGATTTCATTTAGTCTTTATCTTCAGCTACAACGATCTTTGATCATCCTATTGAACAGTTGATTGTCTTTAAGCAATGTCTTACCAACCAAAGGGACCTTAAAAGCATATTGATGACCGTTGGAAACTCTTCAAGCTAGACTAGCAATCCTTCTTTTTTTTTTTTTTCATGTGACTGAACTTAGTGACAAGTACTAAGCTGCCTACGTACCCCGGAGAGGGATCAAGTCATCACGTAGTTCAACAGATTTTTTTTTTGAATGATTTTTTTGATGATTTTTTTTTTCTTTGTTTTTTTGTTATCTCTTTTTTTTTTTTTTTTTTTTTTTTTTTTTTTTTTTTTTTTTTGCAAAAAGGGGGGCTCAGTGTGTAATAGTGGGTATCACCACTAATCGAACCCGAGACCTCTCAAGGGCGACATGGGCATCCAACCACTACGCCACACTAGCAATTGGTGACATAGAGTGGGATTATTTTCTCCTTATTGGTACGCTTTCAAAGGCAATGGGAAGACATCATGTACCCTTGCAGCGTTGCAGTGGGTAGTTTAAGCTCTTACCGGGGAGCAATTATGGATTTTCAAGCATAGAAGCGTTTGAGGAACTTCCCATTGATGGGGCCGATCCTTACACCCTCATGATCAATCAACTTGTAAGCTCCATTGGTGTAGACTTCTTGCACAACATAAGGTCCATCCCATTTTGAAGTGAACTTATTGCCTGTACGATGAGTTGTGATGATAGGTCTTCGAACGGCAAGGACTAAGTCACCTACTTGGAATGATCGTGGTTTAACTCTTTTATTGAATGCGCTTGAAAGACGAGCTTGGTAACACTCAAGGCGTTGTTGGGCCTCAAGCCTTTTCTCATCAAGTGCCTCTAATTCTTGCAATCTGAGTTTGGCATTTTCTTCTTCAGTCAACCCTTCTTGAATGGCAATCCGTAATGATGGGATTTGGCGTTCTAAAGGAAGGACAGCTTCTACTCCATAAACAAGAGAATATGGTGTTGCTTGAGTAGGCGTTCGAAATGTGGTCCGATATGCCCATAATGCTTCTCCGATTCTTTCATGCCAATCTCGCTTTGTTTTGGATATCACCTTTTTTAACAAACTGCCAAGCGTTTTGTTAAAGGCTTCAGCTAATCCATTTGCTGGGGCATTGTACATGGAGGAGTTGTATTGTTTAAATCCAAACTTCTCACATAGCTCCGTCATTAGCTTGTTGTAGAACGGCTTGCCATTATCAGTTATGATATACCGAGGGACACCATACCGATAGATCAAGTGAGTTCGAATGAAGTTGACCACCGTTTCTTTCTTCACTTCCCTAAGAGGCACAGCTTCCGCCCACTTTGAGAAGTAATCAGTTGCAGCCAAGATATACAAGTGGCCACCGGATGATTTTGGTAATGGCCCTATTGCATCAAGTCCCCATGCATCAAAAGGCCAAGAGGCTACAGTCGGGTGTAGAGGTTCTGGCGGCTGATGGATGAAGTTTGCATGATACTGACAAGCTTCACACTTCTTAGCATACTCCAAGGAATCTTGCACCATCGTAGGCCAATAGTAACCCATTCGTTTGATCCTGTAGTGTAACTTAGGACCTGATTGGTGTGCACCGCATATTCCAGAATGAGCCTCTTCTAAAGCTTGTTTAGCTTCTTCCTCCCCTAAGCATCGGAGAAACAAACCATCAAAGGAACGGCGGAAGAGAGTGTCTTTGTAGTAAATAAATCGAGCAGCCCTTCGCCGTACTTCAGTCTTATGGCGTATATCATCCGGGAGTCTTCCATGTTGAAGGTACCCAATGATCGCTTGTCGCCAATCTTCCTTTTCAACAAGGCATACAGAAATGATGTTGGCTTGCTCTTCTTCTCCTTCTTCTTCCACTAAGAGAGGTATTACCCACCTCTGGGAAACAGCAACTTTGGCTGTCTCATCCTGGGATAATGCTAAGGCAGTAGCCAAATTAGCTAATGCATCAGCCTGCCTATTCTCATTCCTTGGTATATGCTCCATTGTGATGGCCATAAAATTTGCTAGCAACTTCTTTGCATATTTGCAATAAGGGATAAGGTTTTCTTTCTTGACGTCATACTGCTCTAGGATTTGGTTGATAACTAATTTGGAATCCCCAAAGATCTCAAGTTGCAATATGCCCATCTCAATGGCCATTTGTAGACCAATAATCAACGCTTGATATTCAGCTACGTTGTTAGAGCAAAGTTCGCTTAACGAGAACGAGTATAGAAGTATTTGCCGTTGTGGAGAAACAAACACTACACCTGCCCCTGCCCCTTCTTGACGTGCAGCCCCATCGAAAAACATCATCCATGGTGGCATTACTTCAATGAAAAACACGTCTTCATCCGGGAAATCATCGGAGAACTCCCAATTAGATGGAACTGGGTGATCAGCTAAGAAATCTGCCAATGCTTGTCCTTTGACAACTTTCTGTGGGATGTATGCAAGGTCATATTGTTGTAGCAAGACTGCCCATCGAGCTATACGACCCGAAATCACTGGCCTGGAGAGGACATATTTAATTGGGTCTGCTTTTGCAATTAAACGGACCGTATATGCTTGCATGTAATGCTCCAGTTTGTCTATGGCAAAGAAAAGAGCGAGACACATCTTTTCAATAGGAGAATAATTTAATTCAGCCCCATTGAGAGTTCGACTTAGATAATAAAGGGCTCTTTCCTTCCCCTCTTTATTTTCTTGTGCCATAAGAGCACCTAGAGACTTTTCTTGTGCCGCGATGTACAGCACCAAAGGCTTTCCTGGGATAGGAGCACCTAAGACTGGAGGATTAAGCAGGTATTTTTTGATGCGTGCAAAAGCATTGCTACAAGCCTCATCCCATTCAAAGTGCACATCCTTCTTCATCAATCTATGGAAAGGTTGACATCGACCAGCCAAGTTCGAAATAAATCGTCGTATGTAGGCTAGTTTTCCCTGCAAGCCTCTAAGTTCTCGTAGATTCTTGGGCTCTGGCATTTTCTGGATAGCTTCTATTTTAGACTGGTCAATTTCAACACCGCGGTGCCTCACAATGAAACCAAGAAATTTCCCAGATGTTACGCCAAAAGCGCATTTGCGGGGATTCATTTTAAGCTGATACTTTCTTAGGCGTTTGAACACAGATTGAAGATCTGCCAGATGGTCTTCCCTCCTTTTTGTTTTAACCACCAGATCATCGACATAACACTCCACATTTTTATGAAGTACATTATCAAAGATCTTTTGCATAGCCCGTTGATAAGTAGCACCAGCATTCTTTAATCCAAAAGGCATCACTTTGTAACAGTAAATGCCCTTAGGAGTACGAAAAGCTGTAAGCTCTTCATCCTTAGGATTCATTCGAATTTGGTTGTAACCTGAAGAACCATCCATGAAAGATAAAGCTTCATGACCAGTAGTGGCATCAACCATGACTTCAGTGATGGGTAATGGGAAATCATCCTTGGGACATGCATTGTTCAAATCACGGAAGTCAACGCATACCCGAATTTGTCCATTCTTCTTTTTGACAGGGACAATGTTAGCAATCCATTCTGGGTATTGTACTTCACGAATGAAGCCTGCCTCAATTAGCTTATTGACCTCAGTTTCTATTTGAGGGATAAGCTCCGGCCGAAAACGTCTTTGGGTTTGTTTGACTGGGCGGACGCCCTTCCTTACTGCCAAATGGTGTAGGGCAATACCTGGATTGAGCCCAGGCATTTCTTTGTAAGTCCAAGCAAACACATCTTTATATTCTCCCAGGAGCTTGAGGTATCCTTCTTCTTCTTCATGAGTGAGAAGTGCACTAATGAAAGTGGGTCGAGGTTCTTCAATAGTTCCTAAATTGATCTCTTTAAGTTCATCAACTGTAGCCTTTACTCCATCTTCCAAGGCTGGAGGAGCTTCATCGACCTCTTCATTGGTTGCTTCGGCATCTGAAAGTGTACCCTCTTCTATTGTAATATGAAACGAGGATGATACTTCCTCAATTTGTTCATTGTGTACAAATGATTGTCCAGTGTGTACAATCGTTCGCTTTTGACTTTGAGCGATCCTTCAGTGCTAATGTCTAGAGTAAAGTTACGCTTCATGCGTGAAGGAATGCTACTGCGGATCTCATCATTAGCTTTCTTCTCCTTTTGAACCTCAGAGTTTATTAAATTCTGAGGATGACTATCAACAGGCCTTCTTGTTGCCCCCAATCGATCAAAGATTGATTTACAAGCAAGAGTGTCTCGATTTTGTGTTAATCAAGTTGTACTTAACCTATCAAACACTGTGATTCGTGATGATGAAGCCTCGATGCGATCGAATACTGAGACGCGCGATGAAGAATGATCTTCTCTTCGTTTTGAACCTTCGCCGACCTCCACTGTTATGTATTGGGAACTTGAAGCATTGCTTCTTCTTTTGATCCATATTTGAGCTGGTTGTTCTGGAGTATAACCTAATCCGGTCTTTGGGATAGGAATTCTATGCCCTTCAAGCCGCATTTTCCTTTGTGTTTTGCTAAGGCCATGCATCTCTTCTCCGGTGACTTCTGGAATTAGTTTCCCTAGGCCCCCCTGTTTTGAGAAGTCGTAGCCTGCTCTGGCTAACAACCTATATGCCTTTGGGTCGAACCATTCTTTCGTCCGTTCATTTGGTAGAATACCATCCTCTATCAAACTTTGTGAAGACCTCACGAATCCATTTAATGACTTCGAGGGCAAAGGATTTGTGGATGAAGTTAAAGGCATGACATGATTTTCTTTCAATACGGCTACATCCTCCGTCGTGAGCTTTGTAGGAGCCCTTCCTATGTATTCTGTGGATTGAAGGCATTCTGCGAATAGTGATTGTCCATTCTTACGGCGTGATAATGGTACATAACGGAGAAATGGAAGGCTATTGGAAGGATTTGGCATTTCCGCTCTCACCGAATTATTGGTAGATTCACTAGAACGATCATTCCCATATTCTAGACCTTCCTTTGGGGAAGGAATATCCTTTTTGGTGATGAATTTAACATGCTTATTTTCATCCTGCTTGCTTTTCATGGACGGAATCTCAACTGGGAGGACTTCACTAGGAATGTCATCTTCTACATAAAATTTCGCATCAGCAAAGTGAGCTTCAGTCTCAGTGAAGGGCTTTAAATTGGCATTGACCTTTTTTATTCCTTTTTGAAAGAACTTGAAACATTGATGCAAAGTTGATGGCACTATTCCGTTTCCATGGATCCATGGACGTCCTAACAACATGTTGTAGGTTGTTTTGGCATCGATGACATGGAACAAAATGTTGCTTGTTAATTCTCCAATGATTAATTCCAAGTGTATCATGCCGATTGCGCGTTGTCCTTCTTGGTTAAAACCTTGAATGACTAAACGACTATGCGATAATTCCTCCATAGTAAGACCGAGTCGCCTCATTGTCATTTTTGGTAAGATATTAACAGCTGAACCTCCATCAATGAGGATACGATCGATCTTTTGTTCACGAGCGTAACCGGAGACATAAAGTGGACGATTGTGGGGCTTAGAGCCTAACAACAGATCCTCATCAGTGAAAGTTAAGTCCGGAGAGCATGCGTAACATCCCTGTGCTTGTTGAAGCGTATTGGTAGAAGAGGTGTACATCTCTGGCTTTTCAAGAGCTTGGGTGAGTACCTCTTTCGATGAGGTGGAGGATTGCGAGGATTCGACTTCATTATCCTTAGATTGGAGTTCCTTTAAAGATGACGAAGCCTCATTTGGACCACCATGGTCTACATCCTCCTGTTCGTCATGAATTTCGTGACGAGAGACCGTGTGAACGGCCTCTGCTGAGTCATTTTGAAAGAATTTTCTGGGGAAGAATTCTTCCAATGTGATGTGCTTTCGAGGTTTTTGGGTTTGTGCCGAATCGTCATACATTTTTGTTCCCGGTCTCTTTTGCCTCTTATTACTCCTTCTTCTTGACCAAGGCTGAATCTGGCTTTGTGCTCTTCTGGACTCTTGGGTGATCAGATGAAGAGGGAATGCCCGTTTCTTCTTCCATCTCTTACAAGTAACCATCGTCCAGCCTTCTTCCTCATCCATTGTTGACCCTATATCCTCATTTGAGTTATAATCAGATGCTTTTTGTGAGAGCTGAACTTGAACAGGTTCTAGAGAACCAAACTGGATGAGCATGGCATTTGCACCATGCTTAGTAGTTGGAGACATGCAGCTAGGCAACACGCAAGCAAATGTAGCAAGGTTTGACTGAGCAACATCATTAAAATCCAGGTCAATTTTCCTTTCCTTGGCTAGCTTCATGATAAGCTCTTTAAGAACAAAGCATTTTTGGATTGGATGGCTTATGATGCGATAATACTTGCAATAGTTCGGGTCATCGACTTTTCGTATCTCTCCTGGTCGTTTGCATTCTGGCAAATCAATTAATTTCAACTTGAGCAGTTGTTCTAGCATTTCGGGCATATCGGCATCTAGGAAAGGATACACCTTTTGTTCCCATTCCTTAAGTGATGAGCGACGCATTTCACGCCGTTGGCCTTCCTCAGGCCTCTTCTCATTGGCTTTTACATTTGTTGAAATTTTGACTGGGGCTGAGTTGATATTCATTGAGTCTTTGATATTACCTTTTGCATGCTTGTCAGTTTTCCTTATTTCCCGTCTTTCTTTTCTTTCCTCAGGTATGGGAGGCTTTGTATTTCCATGGCTAGAGATACTCAATTCCATGTCATGTGCACGAGTTGCTAATTCTTCAAACGTTCGGGGCTTTATCCCTTGAAGGATGTACAGAAGTCCCCAATGCATGCCTTGCATGCACATTTCTACGGCAGATATTTCAGAAAGTCTATCCTTGCAATCTAGACTCAAAGAACGCCACCGATTGATGTAATCAACGACAGGCTCATCTTTCCATTGCTTGGTATTGGTAAGCTCCATCATGCTTACCGTGCGACGTGTGCTGTAGAATCGGTTGAGAAACTCTCTTTCAAGTTGTTCCCAACTATCGATTGACTCAGGTTCTAAGTCTGTATACCAATCAAAGGCATTCCCTTTTAGCGAGCGGACAAACTGCTTTACAAAGAGGCCTCCTTGTGTCCCTGCATTCTCACAAGTTTCGACGAAGTGAGCAACGTGTTGCTTAGGGTTTCCTTTGCCATCAAATTGCAAGAATTTGGGGGGTTGATACCCATTCGGCATTCTCATACTGTCAATGCGCTTGGTATAGGGTTTCGAATATATGAGAGAACTTGTAGAAGAACCTCCATATTGTGCTCAAATGGTGTTTGTTATCATGTCCTGCAGTTGTTGGACAGATATTGAGGCCATTGAGGTGGAATGTCCGTGTTGTGAAGTGCCTTCAACTCCTTTTCCCTTATCTACCCTAGCGTTATCTCCTTTCAAGGTAAAGCCAGGTGGGTGCTCAAGGTTAAGATCTGATTCACCAGAATCTTGTACCTGCAGTTTGTTCATCAGGGTTGCAATTTGGACATCCTTATCTTCAAGTGCTTTTGTGAGAAGGGTGACCCTTTGCTCCATTTCAGCCATCTTTTCTTCCATAGTAGAAGTGTTGGTCATCATCACTGGCATGACCTCTAGATATGATGGAGAAAGTGATGAAACAGGATGAGTCAAAGGTACTTCATTCCTTAAGATTCTCATTATAGGTGAAGAGCCAATAGAAAAGGTCTTTGTTGTGGATGATTCATTATCAATCTCCAAATCTTCCAAGACAAATGAATCCTTGGGGGTAGTTTCCCTATTTGCAAGAAAGTCTAGAGAGATGACAGTATGAGGTTCGCTTTCTTTGGTTGCTTGGGGTTGGTGTCGGTCAAGTGCCTTGGATCGACTGCGAGTGATTGGGCCGACATAATCGTCGGCACTGGAAGCATCAACCACTGACTTTCGGACATTCTTGCTAGAGGCCATTGAAACTGGTAGCAAATTGAATTTCTTTTCTTTTGAAAGAGAAAGAGATGAGAGGCAGAGATGTCCCACCGGGCGTGCCAGAATATGTAGACGACTAAATTTCTAGTTCGAAATAAATCAAACAAGTAAAATAGTTTCACAAATGCGAATTTGTATTGATGAATGTGTGGTACAATTCTCTGTGATTACAAAAGAGTGATCCTCTGATTCGATCTTCTTGAAAGATTTGTTGATTGGAATTGTGGTAATGTGATTTTGATTCGAACACCAAATATACTTTGATTTAACTGAAGCATGGATTGAAGATCTTTGAAACAGAATTACAAGGAATCTCTGGCTATGAGCTTATTAGAAATCCTTTGTTCTTCATGTTCTTCGTGTTCTTCGTGTTCTTCGTGTGTTCTTCGTCTTCGAAGGTTTGTGGTGGAAGGTCTTCGGTGCTTTAGAGGCTTGAATCCGTAGAGCTTCGTTGATTTATGGTTTGTTGAGGTTTCTGGAGGCTTTTGAGCTTGAGTCCAGTGAATTTGAAGATCTAGGAATATGATTTGGATGATTCTACTTTGAATGTTCCTTGCATTTGAGTTTGAAACTCTTGAAGTTCCTAAAGGCTTCAGGGCTTGATTCTAGCAGAGCTTCAATATTTCTGAATCTTCTTTGATGCTGCTTGTGCTCTAAATGGCTTCCTCTTCCTCTTAAGATGTCTTTCTCTCCCTTAATGCCTTAGGAAGGCTTCTATTTATAGGAGTTTAGAGGTAGGTGAGTGACATGTGGCAGAATTTGATTGGTGACACATGTCACAGCCTGATTGGTCTGCTTGTGTCATTGCTTACACGTGCTGGACTGCTTGTGTCATCGCTTACACGTGCTGGACTGCTTGCGTCATCGCTTACATGTGCTGATGTGTGATTGGTTTACTTCAATGACTTCAATAACACTTGGCAAATTTCTATTGGTTTCTGAGTATTGATAACAAAACCTAGTTGCCATGCGTGATACTTTATAATTAACTGTATTTTGTGGACTTGATAGCATGACGTGTCAGCTTGTGATAGGTCGGGAATTTTCCCTCTCTACATAGGTATAGTGTGAGGTTTTATTTTATTTTATATATAGGCCAAAAAACAAATTTTTATTTCTTTATATTTTTTTTAAGAGGTAAACTACTTAATGATAAAAATAAATTAAAATTCTTATAATATATTATTCATTTTTAATTATTTAAAAATTTAATAAATTTTTTACAATTTAACGAAACTACGTAACAAAATACAACTTTAATTATATATAATATAATATGATTATATCATTAATTTAAACAAAATGCGCCCCTGTTAATTTTTTCAAATTTAAAGTAATGGAGTATTTTTCTAAAGACCCAAAAGATAAATAAATGAAAAGAAGAAACTTTTGTAAGTATGTAGTATCAAGCAAAAAAACCAAAAAAAAAAAAAAAAAAAGGGATGGAAGGAATGATGAATTGATTTCAAATTTCAAATTTGAAAACATAAAAAAAAAAAAAAAAAAAAAATCGGGACTGTGGCAGGCACCAAATTACCAGTCGAAGCCACCGCCCTGCCTACTCCTCTCTGGTATCATTTCTTATTTTTAACAAACAAAAATCTGAACGCATTGATAGTGAAAATCGTCAAAAGCTATATATATATATTTTGTATCCTTTTTTTTTTTTTTTTTCTTTCGTTGATAATTTCTAATAATTTATGGCTGTTAGTTTGTATGTATTTTCATGAAAAACTTTTTTATAATTTATAATTGAAATCTTGGACTTGGACTCTAGGGTTGCTATTTTTTGCCCATTGGGAATGGACACTGGTGAGATATTAGCGGAGCTGCTTCAAGTAGAGGATGAGATTCAAGATGTCCAAGGTTCCTCTCTTTTCTTTATTTTATTATTATTGCCTACAAAATTTTGATTTACAATTGTTATTTTGCATCTTAATATATTGTCGAACCCCGTCCTCAATTCACATATCACAAGGAACTGATATGTAGAAATTTAAAGTGTAATTTCTTCTTAGATTAAAAAAAAAAAAAGGTTATTGGCTATAGGGTAAGCTTGTGAAAGTTTAATTTAGTGAAACACAGTGAAGATATCTAATTGCAAATGAGGTTGCCAAGGACAAGGAGTAGGATTATTAAATTGAGGACAGCTACATTGAGTTGAAGAAGAACGCCGCAAACCCGTTTTGCTTGTTTATTCTTCAAATTGTGGTGGGTTTCAAAAATCTTCTAAGGAGAGTACATTAATGGTGCTTGCATTCACTTTGGCCTGATATTGCATTTTGGCTAAGTCTCCATGTTTGTACTTCAAGTACTTGCACATAAATTGGTTCTTCTTTTTCTAATAAAAGAAGATGGTTCAACTCACATGGTAGTTATGGTCTGTTTTTTTTAGCCTAAAATGACTTATTTTCACTATCAGATTATGTAGTTTTTTAAACAATACTTTACACTCTTAGCAAACAAATCCCAACATTTTCTGCATAAGAACCATGTCACCCAAATCGAGTATAGAGAACAAAAGTAAGATACGCATCACAAGAGCATCTTTCGTAGATAGTTGCCAAAATATTCCCCTAATTTTCTCAAAGAATGTCATTCATCTCATTGTGCATGGATTGATTCCTTATATCTGCTGATATTTACTGATATGGTACTTTTTCTAGAATCTTGATGTTACATTGTGGGTTTGATCTCTGTTATTTTTCAGACCAAGTAAATATGTTGCTTGAGCAGCAAGAGAAGTTGTATGATAGACAGTCTGAACTAAAGGCCCTGTTGGAAGCATGTAAAGGATTAGGAGACCCTGTTACAGATGGTGCTTCGTCTACTGTTGAAAACTGGTCTGGGTCATTTGAGTGGGATTCTGAAGCTGATGACATTAGGTTCAATGTTTTTGGCATATCTGCATATCGTGCAAATCAAAGGGAGGTAAGTTCCCTATTGGGCAGATTTATTTTGTCACATAGTTTGTGTACTGCAGCTTCTATGATCCTATTTATTTTTGAGTGAAAAAAAGGGTAATCCTAATTCAGACTTCTTTTAGTGGCCCTCCTTATTTTTGTATTCGGCATTTCTTCTGTAGAAGTGGATGGTATTAACATAGGATTTGTCCATGAGTGATTGTGATAGGGGTTAGGAGAATTGTGGATTCAAGGTTTAGAAAGGGTTATGGTTTAATAATGACTAGGGTTAGTCGGCAACGGAAAAGATTTGATTTTGGGTTGCAAAAGGCATGAGAAGACACCGAAATTGAATCTACCCGCAATTTATGAACATCTCATGTGAATTGTAGCATGAATAGTGACATGAACAATGACATAATTAGCCCATCTAGTATTGAGTTTAAAAGGAGAAACCTTATAAGCTATTTTGTAAAATTTTCCACACATTTGGCAATTATTTTAAAGAGCTTTAAGAGCCCCTTATGTTAAAAAACACAACTTAAAAAAAATTTTTGTGGAGGGAGCGAAACTATTGTACTTTTGATGATGTGGTAGTGCAGTTGAAGCTTTCTTTCTTGGATGACTGTGGATATTCAACTGTCATGGATCTCAATAATAGTGGTACCCTTGTAGAGTTTGCTCATTTGATTTCTTTCTACTTGTTATTCTTTGCTAACAATTCTTTAGGCTAATTTGTGTTTTGTATTAGTCATGAGGTAATTTCATTGCAATAAAATCTATTACTTATTAAATAAAATATAAAATAAATCTTGAGTGGACAAAAATTTTTAAGATCAAAAACTAGTCTACTATGGCTACAACATTCTCCTTGGGTTGGAAACAAGTTGGCCTTGAGTTTTAAAGTGTTGAAGTATAAAATCATAACTAAACCTTGCACCATCCCATCAATAGGTTAATGCTTTTTTTCCCCCTACCTATCATTAGATTCATTTGAAATGATGATATCAATGGTTGGAAGGTTTTCCAACCTAAAATTCTTCTTGATTTGACCTATAGAATAACATTATTATCTTCCATGGTCTTGACATTTCATTGATCAACTTCATAATCACCCTGCTTTTCTGTGGTCTTCTTTGTCCTTGTTGTATATACTTTTGGCCGTTCTTGAAATGGACTTGTGGTGAATTGTAAGGTTGAGTCTCTCTCTTTAATGTAACGCTTTGATGCATTGAACCACTACCTGATTGAGGCAGTTCTGGAAGCTAATTGGTAGGGCTAAACCCATAAGATTTTGAAGGGGTAATGTGTGCAATATTTTCCAACTTGGGGATAAACTTGGGCCTAATGTAAAATATGTATTTCTTGAGAATTAGCTGTTCTAGCAAATATTTTTTCCAGAATAGAAGCTGGAACTTATCCAAATTTTCCTGTATATTTGGTAATTCTTCTAATTTTGCATCCTCTAAAATCACGTTCTCATTCAAATGATTTTATTGATTTTCTTGTTCCTTCATAGTCTTGAGAAAAAGGTTTAAACTGGACTTTAGTTCTGAGTTAGTCACTATTATTTGAAACAAGAAATTTTGTTAAGTGAATGATGGAAGAAACAAATTGGAAAATTTGTCTTATGTGTGTTTGTGGTAGGCTTAGGGTAAAGGGAATTGTGGATTTAGGGTTTAGAACATTTAGAAAGAAGGGTTTCAATTCAAGAATGACTTAGGTTTTAGTAGGGAATGGAAAGAATTGATTTAGGGATGCAAAAGAGGTTGGAAGAAACTCAATCGAATCTATCCACAATCTATGAATAGTAGTCTTTATATATATATATATATATTATTTTTAAAAGCACAATCTATGAACAGTACTCATGAATGGTAGCATTGATGCCACACAGGAAACTTAGCAAGAACAGTTTGTATTAACATTTACATGAATAATGACAACATATTAAAGAGAAAAGAAAGAAAGAAAAGAAAAGGAGAAAAAGAACAAAATAAGGTGGACGTGCCAAGATACTCAAAACACTTAATATTAACATTCTCCCTCTTATTTGCGTACAACAACACCCTTATACAGACTCTTTCAATCTTAAGTTTTCTTTTTAATAGAATTCCTATTTTGATTGGTAAACAAAGCCCTAATAAGGTAATGAAAGGTTAACTTGGCCTCAAAGAAATAAAACCAAGATACTTAGAATCTTCTACTAAATCCTAAACTCAGTTAAATTAACAAAATACCCTTAATTTGAAGGAGTTGTTGGAATTATGGTTTGCCCATGAATACAAAGCTGACCATAAGTTGTAAAATAAACCCAAATTTTTTTAGATAGATTAAATTAATAACCTAAATCAAAAACATTTTTTAGATAGGTTAGAATAATATCCCAAATTAAAAACTGTTTAATGCCTGGTATACTTGGAACTAGACTTTTAAAACTGTATGCTTCGATTGGACTTCACATATGACAAATTAGTCTTCCACGGCAGCATCAGGTATAGAAGCTCCTGATTGCTTTCTCACATCTCCCCTCTGAAAGCTTTTTGAGTTTGAAAGGATTTGAAATTTTAGAAAGACACCCAAGGGGTGCTGCCCAAGTGCACAAGAACCATCTTGCCTTTAACAAAAAGTGAAAAGGAAAAACGAAGCAAAGAAAGAAAAATTAAAATAAATTTTTAGAGCTGTAACAAGGAAACATTGGTAGAAGTGGCCGAATGCACTGCGATGTGGTGTAGGTCTAATTCAAAGAGTAGGGACTGCCTACAATTAGTGTTGGTGAGCTTAAGCCACAGATATCTCTCCCTTGCCTTAACTACAGATGAACTGAAGTGAGTCTGTGCGTAATAATTCTTACATTGTTAGAAAAGAAACAAATGAACAGAGTGTAGTCATATCTCCTTTTATTGATAGTGTCTCTAATATTGATATGATGCTATCACAATTTCTTTTTAAACTGTCACTGTTATTGCCCATACCTCTTGGCTTCTACAGTTTTTATAGCTGTGTTTGGATAGCGCTTTGGGCGGAAGCGTTTTCTGCATTTGTGGCGTTTTTTTTTTTAAGTCAGTGTGTTTGTCACTGTTCATTGGCCATGAACAGTGATTTTAGGCCAATGAACAGTGGCAAATACTGTAGCAAACAGTAAAAAAAATATTTTTTAATTTTTTTAATTTTTTTTTTTTTCAGTTTTCAGTTTTCAGCAAAATAAGCGGTATCCAAACGCATACTATATGCTAATTTCTTAACTCCGATAATTATTTGCTTCAAAATTCCACTGATGTTTGTTTTCTTTCTTTCCTTATTTATTTCATAACAGTAGTATGCATTCTAATGAATTTCTGAAGTAAAGAATATCAGTGCATTTTAGGACTCATAAATTTGTGTTCCTGGTGTTTATAGCTTTAAAATGTGTTCTCCCATCTTTATGTATTGATTTTTTATTAATTGATTGTCAATTGATACCAGATCATTAATTCAATCTTGAGTGGAAGAGATGTTCTAGTGATTATGGCTGCAGGTGGTGGCAAAAGCCTGTGTTACCAGCTTCCAGCTGTTCTTCGTGATGGAGTTGCTCTTGTTGTCAGTCCTTTGCTTTCTTTAATACAGGATCAGGTGCCTGTTAATATATATTATTCTGCTTTCTACTGATTCTGCTACTGCTACTTGAAAAACTCCTGTACAACTATAAGAGCATCTTTTGCAACTGCTACTCCAGGTGATGGGTTTGACTGCTTTAGGCATTCCAGCATATATGTTGACGTCAACTACTAGCAAGGAAGATGAGAAGTTCATATACAGGGCTCTTGAAAAGGGTGAAGGAGATCTCAAAATATTGTATGTCACACCAGAAAAGATATCAAAGAGTAAGAGATTTATGTCAAAACTTGAGAAGTGTCATCATGCTGGCCGTCTCTCTCTAATTGCAGTTGATGTAAGTTAATGGTTTTTCAACATGATCTTCTGACTTGATTCTAGACAAGGCATATTGTTTCCATCTTTTTCCTGGCTGTCAAAAGTTGTTGATTTGGCGGTTTGCTACATTATCATGTTCCTTATGGACTTGGATGACTTACACTGGAGGTAGTAGTATTTTCTAGAAAATTAATCCATCATAGGTTGGGGTATAATCTATAGACAATTTTTTTTTTTTTTGATGACAAGCTTCAAGGCAAGGCCACTTCGTGTACACAACCCGTTGAGTAAACCCCAGATACACGACCCCGCCCGCAAGAACTGTGTCTGCTAAACCATAGACAATATAAAACATAAAAGCAAAGGTATATCCTTTTATGGCATAACAAAGCTTCTAATGTGTACGTGTATATGTGTTTGTCTTTGTATGTATGCATATGCATATTTGGATGAGCGCTATAAGTAGAGAAGTAAAACATTGTTTATATTCCTTCACTTAATCCAAGTATGTGGAAGACAATAGTTTGATTCAATTTTCTCTAAATTGTAAAATTAGTTGATGGTGGGTTGATTATATTTATTGTGTGTAACATATTCTACATCATATGATAGACATTCTTAGCATTCCCATTTTTAACATATTGTAACATTTATCTTGTGATACCTATGCTTCAAAATTTGACAAAAGACTACGAGGTCAAACCCTTTTTGGCCAAAATGGGCATTTGTCCCTTTCGCCCAAAAGATTTGGCAAAATGCACCTTTTTGAAACTATCTAGCAAAATGCCCTTGTTTTAAAATTCGATTTTCTAAAAATCGAGTTTCAATGTAAAACTTGATTTGATGAAAATCGAGTTATTTGGAAAAATTCACATGGAACTCGAGTTCCATAATTTTTTTTTTTTTTTTTTGAAGTTTCCTATAACTCAATTTTCTAAAAATCAAGTTTCAATGTAAAACTCAATTTTTAGAAAATCGAGTTTCAAAACAGGGGTATTTTGCTAGATAGTTTCAGAATAAGGGCATTTTACTATATCTTTTGGGCGAAAGGGGCAAAAGCCCATTTTTGCCAAACCTTTTTTGATATCACACCTTTACCATGTTGTTTTCTAAGTCATATATATTCTTAACTGTGCAACTCTTTGTTGTGTATTACATGGTTTACTTTGCAGGAGGCACATTGTTGTAGTCAGTGGGGTCATGACTTTCGACCTGACTATAAGAATCTTGGCATCCTCAAGACTCAGTTTCCTAATGTTCCTTTGGTTGCTTTGACAGTATGTCTTCATTGTTTGTTTGTTTGTTTTTTTTTTTTTTTTTTTTTTGTCATCATTAAAGAAAAACATCCAAAGTTTCAATTTCTAATTTCTAGTATGCCGTTGTTTACATCGGTTTTTTTCTTTGTCATATGTTTTTCAGGCAACTGCAACACAGAAGGTCCAAACTGATCTGATGGATATGTTGCACATTCCAAAATGTATTAAATTTGTCAGCACAGTCAATAGGCCGAATCTCTTTTATATGGTATAGTTTTTAGTGGGTGTGTTTGTTTATATATTGCCTACAATATTTCTGTATTAATAATTTATGAGATATCATATTGTCTTGAACTATAGGTGCGGCAAAAATCATCAGTTGGTAAGGTGGTGATTGATGAAATTGCCGAATTCATCCAAGAATCTTATTCAAATAATGAGTCTGGGATAGTTTATTGCTTTTCTAGAAAGGAATGTGAACAGGTCTGTGTCTTCTACCTTTTCTTCCCTTCCAGTATTGTGTTCATTAACTGTTATAACTTGATTTGAAATTGTTTCTTACCTGTTTTATATCAGATTAGGAGGTGTTTTAGATAACTTTTGTGCAAGTTGCTCAATGTAAGAATTTTTATTGCCACAATTGTAAAAAATAATGGTTAAACAAATACAAATAATGAAATCTTGAAAGGATTGTGTTTTCTACAAAATTTAAGCAAATTGAATTGTTTAAATTTTATTAAATGCAAGTTCAAGATACCCTTTTTTTCCTACAGCTAACTAGTACTAGCTGATGACACGCAGTGCATTTTGAAACATTTTGCAAGAAATTATCTTATGGTGATATGGTCCATGTATATTTAGGAACTGACTTCAATTATATTACAAGTTAGAAAGAGAAAGCACAAAACTTTAAAATAATTAAAAATTTGAACCTTTTGCTTTAGTGATTAGACAAAAATTAATTATATACCTCTAACTTAAGGGTAGAGCTATTTTTAATTTTTATATTCTTAATCCTTTTCATAAAAAAATAATAATAAATACTTGCTTTTTATCTTTTTTGAACTTTTTCAATTATTTTTATCTAAATTTGAGTTAGAATATCATATTCCAAGTTAGTTGTTTCTTATATAAATATTAGAAAAATAAAAATAGTGCCACATATTTTCCTTTTGAGGTGCATTCTCATTTGTTTTGAGGCAGTTAGGCTTGCGGAATAATTGGGAAAATCAGAAATAGTGCCAGTTGGGGAGGTACACAATATTGAGGATTTGGCAGGAATTCTTGGGTGTTGTGTCTCCTCTCCTAACAAAATATCTAGGATTACCCGTGTGCTACTTTCAAAGCAAGAGCTATTTGGGATCCATTTTAGAACATATGCAAATAAGGTTGGTTGGGTAGAAAAGAATGTACTTGTCTAAAGGGGGTCGGTTCACTCTCATTAAGAGTATGTTATCTAGCCTTCCCATTTATTTCTTACTCTTTACCCTTTTACTCGCGGGCATGGCAAATTGGATGGAAAAATTCCAAAGGGATTTCCTCTAGGTTGGGTTGGGGGATGAATTCAAATTTCACTTGGATAATGAGAATACTTGTTCTACTCCTCTTTATCATGGGGTTTGGGAATTAAGAAGTTAACACTATTTAATCAGGCCTTATTGGCTAATGGTTGTGGCTATATGTGTTCGAAGATACATTATTTTGGAGACGGGTAATAGAGATGAAGTATTGGTCTAGTAGTGAGTTATGGCGTACAAGTGAGGTTAGGAGGCCATTGGTGGTGGGATTGTGGATGCATATTAGATTTGATGCTGGAAATGGAACCCAAACTAGGTTTTGGCTTGATGTATGGCAGGGGAAGAGTACCCTTAAGGGGAGATATCCCACTTAGTTTCACATTGCAAGAGATAGAGATGCTGGAGTGGCCTATCATGTAGAAATCCGGAATGATGAGTGTTATTGGACCCCAATGTTTCTGTGTAGTACATGATTGAGAATGGATCTTGTGGAACAGATGCTGGAGGATCTTTACATCACAAAGGTCCAGAATGGGAATGCTGACAAGTTGGTGTGGACCCCTTCATTGAACAAAGGTTTTCAAATGAAGAGTTATTCTATGTATTGAAGGGGTGATAGGAAGAGTTCCCATGGAAATGTATTTGGAAAGCCCATGTTTTGTCGAGGGTTGCTTTCTTTTCTTGGTGTGCGACTCTAGAAAGAGTCTTGACAATTTATAATTTAAGGATGCGGGGAATTATTTTTATGGAGTGGTGCTTCATGTGTAAAAGCCATGGGAGGATGTCAGTCATTTGTTTTTACATTGTGCTATAGCTAGGGAGATGTTGTCTACGATATTCAGTACGTAGAGAATTTTTTCAGTTCTAGAAGAAACAATTTGGTGGTAGAGGTACTGGGGGGGGGGGGGGGGTGGTTATGGTGGTTTGTCCCATTATGTCTCGTGTTGCCTTGGAGGGAGCGGAATGCAAGGTTTTTTGAGGGGCACAAATTAAGTGCACGAAGTTGAAATTATTACCAGTGTAGAATTTATTTGATTTGACTTTGCTGGCCATGGATTTTTCGATCGAGGGCTTCTTGGATTTCGTAGATTATTTGAATTTGACAAAGAGAAGTTTCAAGATAAAGGCAAAGAACATTTCCCTAAAATTTCTGTTGTAGCAACAGAAGTTACCAAACCAGCAGCTGACCAGCCTAGAGAAATTCCTCGAGTTCCAACTAAGCCATCCAAGGATAGTACTAATTTCTCTTTGAAAGATTTATTGAAGTCCTTATGTCATATGCGTGAGTTCTCCATTGACTTTGTCAAATGCACAAGTTATCTTGTGAGTAACATTGGACATGTTGAGCTGAAGATACATGTAAACGAATAGTGGGAACTTAAAGTCACAATCAAAGAAAACATGATAAAATGATCAATGTCTAAGGTGCCATGACGTAGGACAAGGGGGCAAACAAAATTAGATCTAGAACACTTGGGGCAGATCTGGTAGCAATTGGGTTTTGAGGGTTTAGGGTTAGGTTTTGGTGGGGAAAAGGCTGGAAAATAATAGGGATAATGGGTTTTTGAAGGGCACAAGGATTAGTAGGGTTTGGCCATTTGGGGATGAAACAAAGGAGAAAAATCAAGATTTGGGTAGCTGTGAGCAGAGGAATAAAGAAAAGATAAATTCCTTGGCATCACACAAACCGTAACCGTCTGTAACCGTAAACAAAGCTTCATAGCTCTAAAGTCTGAAAATATATTTTTCCTCCCCCAGTATAAAGCATTACAACCCTTTAAATAAAAGCCTAATACCTTTTCCTAGTTGAAATAGGATTTCTTAAAACCCTAATAACACTTGGACTCCTTGGGCTTTTACTACTAAGCCCAACTAAATAACTAAACTTAAATAAAACCTAAAATAAGACCTAATGGACTATTAGTACAGCCCATGTCTAGAATTTAGGAAATTACAAAATTTCCCGACACAAAATCAAATAAAATATAAAACTGAGATTGGCTTTCCTCTGCCTGCATCATGCCATTTGTTCAAGGATTGGAAGTTCGGGAATTAGTCTCAATTGCCATTCTCAATATAGTCAAAGTTGCAACTAAAGAAGATCTTTTAATGAAACAAAGACTCTAAAGAGGTGGAAGCTGCTAATGAAGTTGAAATTGAAGAAACAAGAGTATAAATAACACAAGGGAAAGGCAAAGAATATGGAGGCCGAAGTGTCTTATTCCCAGTTCACGTTGCATATCAAAGAAAGGTTCTGTTGCCAGCACTAACTTTTTCAAGATATTGATTTTGTCATACTGAAAAGTTTAATGGTTTAATTGGATTAGTGAGTTTATCATTATCATCATTGCTACTTAAGATGATGAAATAAAAGGAAATTGAAATCTGATCATCTTATTTAATGTCAAGGATGTACTTCAAGAAATCAAGATTCTTCTTACTTCAACACTTTAAAACTCGAGGACAAGTTTTCTCTACCAGGAGAGAATGACGCAAGTAGCAAGCTAATATCATTTTAATTTTATTTTAGGTGTCATGACCAGTGTATAATTTTTTGGTTTTTAGAGATGGGTTGTCCTAATAGTCTTATTTTGGTTTTATTTGAGTTTAGTTATTTAGTTTGGGCTTACTAGTAAAAGCCCAAGGAGTCCAATTCTTATGTCTCTCTAGGAGTGGAGTAGGCATTAGTCATCTATCATATGGATGTAATGCTTTCTATTCAGAAAGAGGATTAATTTTCTAAATTTTTAGAGGCCATGAAGCTTTGTTTGATACAACCTTCTTGAAGGTGTGATGCCTAGGAAATCCTAGGCATGATCCCTAGAAGTTTACTGTTTTTCTTTTCTGTTCTTAAATACCCAATAACTTAAAACCTTGCAAACAAACGTTGGTTTGTAACCTTTTAAACCCTAATATCCAAAATTTCAAACCCTTAACCACCCATCCATCAAATATCCCCAACAATGTTTATAGAGAGCCAAAACACTTTTCATGGGTAACTGTTCACAGCCCTGGAACAACAATCTAAATCTTAGATTATCTTTTTTGTTTCATCCCTAAATTCTACTATTGTTGAAGCTGAAATACTTATTTTTGTAGACCGTATCTGAATGGACTTTGACATCTCTTACATCTTCTATTGCAGACTTTCTTGAGTTCTTGGATTCCTTGAGCTTTCATTAATTTTTTGTTGTACCTTTTGTTTTTATTTATTGATTATATGTTTTTGCTTTCCTCCTTGCATACACCCCATGTATATGGTTAGCATCCCTTCGCTTTACTTATTTATTTATTTTATGGATTATATATAAAAAAAAAATGCCCATTTTTTTTAATGTCCTATTGTCCAAATGAACTCATAGCATCACTACATTCCAAACCAGTTGGGTTCTGATAAGTTAGTGTAATATTTCTTTTATTTTTATTTCAGAGAAATATGTTTACATTTTGCATTATGTTTTGAATATATGTCAGTCCTTATGTCATCAATATGAAACTGCAGCTGAGTTATTTGACTGAAAATAGATTATTTATGTCTTTCGTATGCCGTCGAGAGTTGCAGATTGCAAAGGAGCTACGAGAGAGAGGAATTTCAGCTGATTATTATCATGCAGATATGGATGCAAATGCTCGTGAGAAAGTACATATGCGGTAAAGTCATTGTTTTAATATAAAATGTCGTGAATTGCAATGTGTTAAGTGGCTAATGAGCTCTGTCTCTATTTGCACCTCCTCCCCTTGTAAAAGCAAGGTGGAGGGTGAGGTCATGCGAATTGCAATAGTAATTAATTCTTTAATTTTTTTTATCATCATGGGGCACAAAATGATTAGGGGTGTACATAGATTGTGTTGGGAGGTTTTACGATCCTAAGTAAATTTTTCCTAATTTCATCAAGTCTATCAACAAAGGTTTTTGTTAAGAAAAATGTTAGGACCACCAAAAGTTACACAACTTTTGTCACAACTCGCCGCGTGTTGTGGCAAGTTGTGAATAGTGAAGAAAAAGTAGTGGGTCCATGTGGGTCCACACCTCCACCACTCATAACTTGCCACATGACGAGTTATGACAAAAGTATGTAATTTTGTGGTCTTAACATTGTTTTAAATTAAACACATTCCACGTCACTCTCCGCCTAACCAACACTTTTTTTTCATTCTATTTTTCCGAACAGCAAAGCAACTCACTTAATCCTTAATCATTACTAGTCACTGAGCCCTCAGTTAAGTTAAGCACAATAAACACTAACCATCTAAATTTAGCTACAAAAACCACCACAATTATCTAGCCTCTTCAAATCTTCATAATTATGGTGCAGTTGGGTCGCTAAAGTTCAATAACAAAACAATGTCTCCCTAATTTATTGGTAAACAAAAAAAAAAAAAAAAAAAAAATCAAAAGTTTTGTCTGTTCAAAAAAATAAACTGAGGATTCTGCTGTCGAAAGTAATCTCAAAGGAAAAGCTTAAAATAAGCTGTAATAATTCTTTTAAAATTCACTCTCTCTATGAGTGTTACTGATTACAATAAGGCCTTTATAAATAACCTAAAGAGACTAGGACTTCAAATATCAAATAAAAATACTTAAGAAGAAGTTAGAACCAAATAGAAAAAGAACTCAAAACATAATATAAGACTCGTGCTTTGGTGAAGAAAATTTGGAAATTACCAGTTTGCCCTTATTCCTGTTGAACTTAATTAAAATTGATCCAGCTCAAATAAACAATAAAGTAAGACTCAATTCGACTTAGACTAGGCAAGGTGCCAAGAGAGATCTCCACTATCCCAAAACATCCCAAATTAATGCTTTGAACCCTAGAATCAGCCTTTCCTCACCTCTTATAAATCTTCAAAGGTGGCTGTCAGTTAGGTTCCCCATCAACCATAGTTCCTTTCATGGATTGGATAATTTTGTTTTTGTGTGGATCTCTCTTTAATAAGTATAATATTTTGTAAAAGTTAAGATAGAAGTGGATTTTGTTGGCTTTTACTGATTGGTGAACACTTTAAATATTTTTGTGATGCTGCCTTTTCTTTCAAACATTGACATTCTGAGTCTTTTTAATATGTTTGATAACACAGGTGGAGCAATAACAAGTTGCAAGTTATCGTTGGTACAGTAAGTATGACTCCAATTCTCAGATCTTTATTTGCTTAATGTCAGTTTACCATTTTAATACCTTCACTTACATTTCCAGGTAGCATTTGGTATGGGAATCAACAAACCAGATGGTTAGTATTTTGGAATTACCTGTTTCTCTGGGTTATCCTACTACAGATTATCTCATTGCATTACTAATGATGAGTTTAATTAGTTCATGAAACTAAAATACCACAACAATACTACTTGAAGTTTGAGAATGAACTATAGTCCATCATTTGTTACCATGTGTATCTCCAAATGCACATACATACATTCACGCTTGCACATACACAGCGGGTATGCTAGTTGCATTGCAAAAATGAGTCAACAGAGCTGTAATTCCCATAGTATTCCTTTTCCATCTGGCTATATGTAAGGCCAATTGGGCATGGCTAGAGTATATTAATTTGTAATCATGTTTTTATTACCACATCGAGCCACTTTGGCCTCATGATGTCCTTTTAGCACATTCAGTTTGGGTTCAGTTCCACTTACTGATGATTTATTGACTTTATGCGATTGAATAGACTTCCCTTCTCTTTTGATCAACTGGTCTCACAAGTAAAAACATTTTTCCCCCTGATTTTACTCATTAAAAACATGTCACAATCTTGGATAAGTTTACTCAGCCCTTTTGGTGTCCTCTTTATGTCTAATAATACTGTTATCTATTGGCTTATAAGAAATTGATGTAGAAGTCTAATGCAATACATGGAAGATGTTGACCTGGCATGGTGACGTAGCACTAGGGAGTGACATGGCACAAGGCTAGCAAAACCTATGGGCTGTATTTCACATGCCCCATGTGGTTTTTGTAGCTAAATCCGCATGTGCCAAATTTATTGTAGTATTCGAAAATTGGAATGAAAATTAGTTATAAACACACGCGCATGCTAGATTTTAGGAATTTGTTAGAAGTAGAAGCCATGTGCTATATTAAATATAGCATGTGATTAATATGTTACAATTTTTTTAGCATGTGATAAATGTGAGTTAGTTATGGATGATGTCATCATCTATAATTAACCCGTAGGCTATAAATATTCATGTATAAGCATTGTAAAGAGGTCTTTTGTTGGTGAATGAAAATAAGCCTTTGAGAGCTTTTCCTTGAGAACTCAGTGTTCTTTGTAGAGGTGCCTAACTACCTATCAATTTGTTCTAAGCAACTCTCATTCTTGAACTCAATCTAGCCTAAACAACAACCCATCACATTCCCTGCTACAGTTTTAACCACATGGAACATGTGAAATACAACCCCTAGGCTTTGCTGGCCTTGTGCCATCTCACTCCCTCGTGCCACGTCACCATGACATGTCAACATCTTCCATGTATTGCAATAGAGTCCTACATCAGAAATCCACTGCATAGTACATCATGACAACTTGTATTAGTAATATCTTGGCTTTTCCTCAATCTAAAACCACAATTCCAAATGAAAAAGTTCAAGAATAAGTGCCTATGATATATAGTTTATGTTTTGTTCGATTTTTCTCGAGTTGGGTAATTTTTGGGTATGGGCAAAATTTTAGGCCTTGGGTTTTATTTTTGCAAATAAATAAGTCTTATTGAGTTTTTATGTGTGGAATTTGGTTCAATTCAACTAGGGCTTGGATTATTGGTCAAAGTAGGAGTGCTGGTTCTATTAGGAAAAGTTAGGATATAGGGTTTATATAAGTGTATAATACTCAAACAAAGATGGAGTTGACTAATAAAACATAATTTTTATTAGTAAAATTATCCCTCATCTATTAACAAAAGAAGAAGAAGCTATATTTAGTTGGCTTGATTTGTTGGGTTTGGCAGGCAGACAGACACAAATGGTGTTATTTCTGTGTTTATATCTCAAATGTGATTGGTATCTTGATATGGTTTGGGAACTTTCTCTTCCACCTTGAATTTGCTCAAATGCTTCATTGATGGCTGAGGTTTAATGCATGAGGTTGTGGGGTTTGCAGACCAAATAACTCTAGAATTAAGCACCAGATTTGATAATGCTTGAGGTTTAATGCTTCATTTAGTGTTTGTCATTTTTATTTATCTTTCTTTTGTTCTGTGTTTCTCATTTTGTTTTTTAAGTCTTATTTTTGGGTTTAATTTCAGTAGATAAGAATAGATTTGTATATTCAGGAGATAAGAGGTCGGTCCTTGGTGTGATGTGATGGCAAGTGCCTTCTACATAAAGTGACTAATTGTGGGTTCGGGTAAGAATCAGTCTCTTCAAAAAATATTGGAAGTAAGGCTGCCCACCAATCACCTCTCTCAGTCCTCACAAAAGTGGGATTTTTTTGCATTGGGTACATCTTTTAAGACTAGATTGGTTGTTCAGGATTTGCTGGACATTAGCTGTATCAGTTGCTCAAGGATCTTATTCCTTTAATGTATTTTAGTCTAGTAATATGCCTTTATGTGGGTACCTAGTAGTTATACAGAAGAGTGTACGTTTTCATGTTTGTATTGCTAACAATGTGTTGTGTGTAATTTCTGTGCAACTCTTTCACTCATGGGAGATTAGTTTAATAACAATTCAGAAGCTTTTAAGCTGTTGACAGATTGTATGATGTAGCCATAATCCTTCAATGATGCTGAAGGGGTTGTAGGTTGTGAGGTCTAGAAAATTAATATTCTTTCTCGTCTTCTTACAAGTTTTAATTATCTGCAGTGCTGCTTTTATTTGAAGTCACTGTCAGTCCTTGCTTCACTACTAGATAATCCCTGCTACAACTGTAATCCTTTCTAACCTTAAAAAACTAACAACTTTAATCCGGAAAAATAGCCGCTATCCTTAATTTTCTGCAACATGGTTTCGACTTTTCATCAACCTTTTTCCTTCTGAAGTCAACTTAATAAAAAACCATAACTCCCCAAGAAAACCTTATGGAACTCGCTCACCTCATAGAGGTAAACAGCGTAGTTTGATTCAGTTTTCTTTTCTTCATCACCATGCCCAGATATCAGCTGCTTCAAATACATTCCAGAAGGACTTCCATTTGTTTAAAAGAGAGAGTGGGTGCATTACTGAGGCAGTTTCATGCATGCATCTTGCAAATGCAAGAGAGTATACTTATCTTGCAGACACAGTTTCTTAAGAGATGCAGTCTCAGGTTTACTTTAGTCTCTGATGTTGTGTCTCATTTTTAAGATCTTACTTGTATGTATTAAAAATTTGGGACTAAGACATTGCTGTTGTTGTGCTTGTATACGTGGAAAACTTACATTCTAATCAATCACTCCCCCTCTCTCCCTCCCTTTCTGACACAAGAAAAAGAAGACTTGTTGGTAATCATGTATGATACTATGAATAAAAAATTTAATTGTGTATGATACTGATCCTATTGATGGACTGGGTGCTTCCCTTTGTTGGAGACAAAACTCAGACCAATTATCAGTTCCCAAAATCTTGTAATAGATGGGATGTACCTATAGCTATCAATCATAAGTTTATGGTAGGATCATATGGAGAGTGAGCCCTTTCTTTGCACTAGGTCTTGTGTTATGAAATTAGTAGCTCTTTCCATTTCTTGAGAACCAACCTGCTTATAGCCTTGAGCTAATTGATGAGCCCTTGGTCACACTTATGAAGGGCTTAGTGAGGGTTACACTAGGCCTTTTGCTCAACTTGTTTCATGAAAAAAAGGGGAGTGCCAGTGTGAGTTTTGTTTTACTTCCTTTTCTTTATATTTTACCTACTGTTCATATATATTTCAATGATCCCCTACGATTCACATATAAATTTTGCATTAGTGTACATGTAATATAGTTGTGATAATTAATTCGTCATTGCTGCTTGTAGTGAGGTTTGTCATCCATCACAGCCTGAGTAAATCAATGGAGACATACTATCAGGTTTTTTGTTTATTTTCTTTTTCCGACTATGTTCACCTTGTTCCGAAATGCTCTATTCTCTCTGTAACCTTTTTTACTGCAGGAAAGTGGCCGAGCTGGACGAGATGGACTCCCTTCTGAATGCTTACTCTACTTCAGGCCTGGTGATGTTCCTAGGCAGGTAGATTTTCTTTTACATTCTGTGTTTTTATATATACTTTGGTCAACTAATCTGTAATCTATGAATTTGAAATTCTCTTAACAGAGTTCTATGGTGTTCTATGAGAATTCTGGATTGCAGAATCTCTATGACATTGCACGATATTGTCAGGTACTATTCTCTTATTGTCATAAAGATTTAGCTGGTTTTTAGTTTCTGAACAGCATTAAATTGATCTTTATTTTGTGAACTTTGTTCTATTGAATGCATGCTTTAGGCAGTGTCCCTTCCATGTCTTTTGTTGAATTTTGTGATTCCCTTTATTTGTGTTTTGTTTTCTTTGAAAAGGGTTTGTACACATATACTTATGTGTCTTTATTTTATCCTTTTCTAATAAATCTTTTACTTATATATAATAAAAAACTTATAACATCTTACTTTTTTTAATCCACAGCCAAACGATTCAAAATTTGCTTAAGCTTTACTGTTTATTTAAAAGATCAATCTGACTAAAAAGCTATAACCAGTTATTGGTTGGAATGTTTTTATGATTTCTGCTTCTAATGATACTATTTTCTTTTACTGGTAGGGTAGATGCGCAACCAAAGCTTTACCCTCCATCTAATTTTTGTGGGAAGTGTCATTTGAGTAGCTTATTGTGAGTCCTTAGGTCAAAATATGATTTAGTCCTTGAATCTCATGTTAGGTTTCATTTTCATCCCTGAACTATTTATTGTGTCAATTTGTTTGTGATGTTTTGAAATCATTTCAATGTTGTCCTTGCCCTGTCTTGCTGTGACTGTGAAGGAGAATTGTTGATGAGGTAGTCATTTTTTTCTCACCTGTGATTTTATTATTGACTTGGCATGCCAAGCCTCAACATGGTTGATTTATTCAGTAAAGATGGCACCATGTAACATACATGTGATTCCACATCAGTTAGCAGTCCTAAGTAAGCCAAATGCATGTGGCACATCTCTTGTCTGATTTTTTGAGCCTTGTGGTGGCCTAATGTATCATATTAGCTGTTTAAAACACAAAGAAAGATGGGAAAAAGGTATGCAGTGTCGACAACTACTGTTCACATAATGATGGCAAGACAAAACAAGGGTTCTTAATGCATTAAGGACCGAATTGACACATTCAACGGTTGAGGAACAGAAATGGAATCTAGTACATTGTTCAAAGACCAAAATTGTACTTTGAACAATAATTTACTTTGTTAATGATAAATTTAGCTTAAGATTTGCTTCTAGTTCATTGCTGATTCTATGTTTAGTAATGTTTTGAAGCTGGATGAAGTTCAAACGCTTATGATCAAGCGTATTTGTTATTCTTGCAATTGAACTGGATTGAAACTTTTAAGGAAAATTAGATCTTTTTAATATATATATATATATATATATATATTTTGTATATTACTTTTATAGAAAAGTATATGGCCAAGTCTACCTACGAAGACCAAGCCTTTATCATCCATATGTGATAGGCAAACCAGAACCTTGAGCCTTTTCTTGTCTTTGCTGTCCTCCTAGCTGTTTTAAAGTTTATTAATATTCCTAGCCTTACAATTATTAAAAAAGAATCCCTAGCCTTGCACCCATAATGCATCTGAATTTATACCAGATACATGGTTAACTACATGTGAAATATATTTAAATTAGCTTTCATTTTTGTTGCAGTCTAAAAGACAGTGCCGTCGGAGTGCCTTTTTCCGGCATTTTGCTGAGCCATTACAGGATTGCAATGGTACTGTTTTGAGTTAGTTTTTGCTACAATAATTGCTTTTCTTCTGTCATCTGGGTTTTACGTATTCTTAAATAATGTAAAACTTAATCAAAATTGTCTCAGGGATGTGTGACAATTGTGCATTCTCAAGTGAAGTGAAGGAAGTGGATGTCACTCGTATGTTTCATAAACCTTTGTTTAAAATAACATTTAACTATTCTTTTATGGCTCAACATATTCCTGTATTGTTTCTTTGTTGGGTTTCTTATAAAATAGTTTCTTCCTCCCCATCACATTTTTTCCTATGACTTTTTGTTTTTGAGGTACTTTTGTCATCCTTAATGATAAATGTTGGAAATTTTATTCATTGGAAACAAAATAAAGGATTTGATTTCTTCTAGTCATATATATATATATATAGTCAAAATTGAGAGAAAATCCAATTAGATTCTAAATTGGATATCAATGGAGATCTAATTTTGTGCCATGAGTCCAATTTAAGATTTTTAATTTTTGTGTCAAGTTAATTATCCATTGAAAAAAAACGAAGAGTCTAATAAAAAATGAACCATATAAAAAAAACCAATCATACACCTAATCTAATCATTTTTTTTTTTTGGGTATAAATACCTAACCACCTTAAGGTTGATCTTGTATGACATTTTATGGATTATGTAACTAGAAGCCTAAAAGTACTATGTGGGCATGGGCAATTGACAAGTTTCGTTTTAGTACCAAAAAAAAAAATGATATATATTTGTTATTGACCAAATTGTATGTATATACAAGTTAATTAGGATCAAAACACCTCCTTGAAACTGTATGATCGAGTAGTGCTAACAAAAAATTACATGAAATTATAATGGTTTAAGTTAAATATAAGCTATAGTAGAAAGAGATTTTAATAAAAAATACAACCTAAAAAATATTAAAATGCTATAGCTAAACCTATGATCTACAAATCTTAGTGTATGTTGAATTGTAGTTGCACATAGCGCATCTTACATGCTAGTAAACACATAATTGGCGCAATCAATTATATTGATATCAAATTTATTGTAATAAATTGATAATACGTATTTTCAAATATTGTAAATCTCATTACAAGTAAATGAAAGATGTAGCATTTTGGGTTGTTGGTATTATGGATGTGGGTCTAAGTGATTGAACCACAATACTCTCTTCCATTCTTCCTTTCTCATCTTCTCTTTTGACAATAAATAACATCTCCTCAACTTGGTTCGGTGATGGGTTTGACAAATTTGGGTGACTTGAGTTCATCCAGATGTTACACTGCTTGCAACGAGGATCGTGTTTTGTTCTGATACCAAGAGCAAAAGGGTAAAAACAAGGAACCCTAGACTTCACCACCTTAGGTTGATTGGAATCACCACCAAGCTTTAGAGAAACATCTTTAACAAGTAATTTTATTCAAAATGCATTTCTCAAAATTATTACTAGAGCCTCTTTTTAATAGGTTTCAAGGAGTACATAAAACCATAATTACATTCCATAAAATCCTGAACAATAGTAATGCCTAAATTTTATTTTTTTATTTCAAATAATAAATTTTGTTGCTGTCCTTGCGTCATTAGGGTTTGATGCTTAAGGGTTTTGTTGGTTAATCAATAAAAAAAACAAAGGATTTTGAATGGGTCTGGCTATTGGTGTTAAAATGGTGAATTGAATGAGAAACAAAGAAAGATAAGTCCTAGGCAATAATACCAAGGTTTCCCAAGCAATCACACTTAGGAAGGAGAAGGCAATGACACCATCAAAACATAAAATATATGCTACTGAAGTTTTATTAAATTCAATCTCTTTATATCTCTCTTTTATTGAATACATAAAAAGACTCTTTTATAGGTTGTTTCCACTACTACTTCTAGAAGGACTCGAACTTCTTTTTTGATAATTTGTTAGTTGGGGAGAGGGGGATTTGAACCCTGGACGTCTCTATTGGAAACACTAGGAGCTACAGTTGAGTTAGAAGGACTAGAACTTCTAAATAACCTTTTCCTAAAAACACTAGGACTCTATTATAAATAAAAGTAATTAAGAAGTTCTAAATCAGTTAGGAAAAGGACACAAAACATAAAATAAGCCTCATTGGCCTTTGGTACAACCATTGGCAACCCATTTAGTAAAAATGAATTACAACCAAACAAACAACTTTCTAACCTAATGAAACTTAATACTAACACAATAATATATTAACTAAAATAGCCTATGTCAGGTGCCAAGAAGGCCTTACATAAAAAATAGAGCACAATTCTTGAATCTTTTGGTATTTAGTCTTGTTTTTCTTTAACTCTTTGTTCTAAGTACCTATAAAAAATTAATTAATAAATAAATAAAAGCCTCTTTGTTGTAAGCATCACACTGGTTAGTCAGGTTTATGATGTTAAGTTTGCCCACTCGTGTTTTTTTAGTTGAAAATATTTAGAGAATTCAAGTAAGAAGATTCAAAGATAGGAGCTGAAAATCTTACTCAGCCCTTAGCCACTATATTCCATTTATATTCAAGCTTTGATTACAAGGAATAGAGAATATTCTTGACAAAGGCAGACTGTGGGGAAAACCACATAAGTGACACCTTACCAAGAGGATATACTAGACTCTTCTAGAAGAGTTTATTTATTTATTTATTTTATATAAGTAACATAAAGATTTTATTAAAAAAAATAACACAGCCTACTACATAGGAAATGTACTAAAGGGGCAAAAACATCAAGAAACCAAATTTCAATGATCAAGCAAAATAGGAAGGGAAAGACAAGAAAAAGATGGTAAAACTATACACCATTCGAGAAGAGTAAAAAAGACAAAAGACTTAAACTCAAGAATGGACTGTTTACATCCCTCAAAGCTTCTAGCATTCCATTCCCACTAGATACACCACATCAAACAGTGCAAGATACACCACATCAAACAGTGCAGCACAATCTTCCATGACCAAGAATCCAACAATTCCACTACCCTTTGCGGCATCACCCAACAAATACCAAACAAGCAAAGGACCATACTCCACATCTCATATGCAATAGGACAGTGAAGGAGGAGATGATCTACAGTTTCCTGACACCTTTTGCACACATAACACCACTCAAGTACAACAAGATGCCTCTTTTGAAGATTATCCGTAGTTAGAATCTTGTCTAAAGAAGCAGTCCAATAGAAAAAAGCTACCCGAGGAGGAACCTTTGATTTCCACACCATTTTCCATGGGAAAGATATGACGATAGAAGGGGAGGGAGAATGATAAAACCCACTCACCTTGAAACCTCGACAGCTGGCTGGCTTCCAACAAAGTTTATCAAAACCAACACCCTGTGCCTTCGTGGATTAGATCAAGACCATAAATGAACCCAAATATTGTGACTCTTGATCATTCATTGAACGATGAAACTATAGGTCTCAAAATATTCTCCCATTTGAGTAACGCATAACCTCTGAGATCGAAGCATCCCTTTTCCTACTAATATTATATAAATCTAGAAAATCTTCCTTAAGAGGATGATCCCTACACCTTACATCATCCCAAAACTTCACTCGAGTACCATTACTCACATCATACCGAAGGAACTTGGAAAAATTCAACCAGCCACTTCTAATGAATTTTCACATACAAACACCATATGCCCCATACATAGATTTTGTACACCAGCCACCTCACTCAATACCATACTTCGCCTCAATGACCCTTCTCCAAAGGGCATCATTCTCCAACCCATAATGCCACAACCATTTGCCTAATAAGGCAGAATTAAACCTTCTCAAATACTGAAGAGTATCAGACAATGTTAGCTGTCTAGCATTGTTTGATCGTGTAGTCTGTAGTGTTTCTCATGAGCCCACACTTTATTTGCTTTATTTACTTTGTTTGTTTTGATCAAGTGTTGCTTTGGAATCAAAAGAGAGTATACATTTCAATTATTTATCCTCAGCTAATATGCTCTCTCGTACTTCAATTTGTCTCAATGGAAGGAACTATGCACAGTGGGCTTAAGCTATTGAGGCCTTTCTACTTGGAAAGAAAATTTCCCCATCCGACTAACGATCTACCTTCTACTACAAATCCTAAGTAGCTTATTAGAAAGTTAAGAATGCACAGGTTAGGAGCTCTTTATGGAACAACATAGAGTTTAAGATAAGTTGTATATTCATTCACTGCAAAAAATTGTGTGGAAACAGGCTTAGGAACTGCATTTTAGTGTTAATAATCTTTTTTTTAAAAGTAAGAAAGATGTATATTGAAAAAGCTACTTTATGCATAAAATGCACAAAGCAGTCCAAAAATTACAAGGAAAAATAAAAAAGAATAAAGAAGAAAATTAATTACAAAAAAGGAGAGAACTAAGGAACAAAGGGAGGGAGTCACTAGATGTGAGTCTCCAATAATCTTAAATGCATTTATGATCTTCATTAGAATTATTTCTCCCATGTTCTAAATTATTTCTCTTTGGAAGATTATTGTGTTTAACTTAAGGATATATGAGAAGAGTTCAATCTTTACCAGCTTATCTTTGCTGATGTTAAAACCATGTAAAAACAAAGAGATCATATGCATGTAGCTCAATTTTTTATTTTTTTCTAGTTTGCCTCTGGCCTTTGATCTAGTGAAGTCTCAGATTATGGTAAGGACCTTGAGTGAAGCATTTGGTTGACTTAAGTAGACCTCCTTATGCGATTTTAATACTGTTAAACTGACTCATAATAAACCTACCTTTGTCTCTATGGGGTGTGTTAGATTTTCTAGGTGTGGTCTTGGAGGACGTGGGGTCATGAGTAAGGGGAAGAAGGTTGTGGTAGAAGACTTGGTCCTCTAAAATGCACTTACTATCATTTTGAGCATCAGATGGTAGACTTCTGTTGGGATCTTTATGGGAAACTTACTACTAACCAAGTTAGTCTTGAAGAGGAGTATGCTTCAGTGTCTCCTATACTGACCTCAACCACCAGCATACTTTCCATTATTGGGGGAAGAGTTTTGTCACATTGTGTCTCTGCAATTTCATTCTTTTTTTTTTTTTGATAAGCCTGCAATTTCATTTTGTTACATCATTCGCTACTACTCCAGTTCAGATAAATACTCCCATTGCTTGTCTTGCCACTCAAGAACCCTAAGTCATTGAATTGGGTGAGATTAATCATATGGCTGGGATTCTAGGTTTGCTTTTTTATCTTGAGCATCTAACTAGTCTTTTTTGAACTACTTTGGTAGATGGCTCTGCCACTAATGTTTCTGGTTTGGACACTATTAACCTTACTTCCACTTTTTCACGATCTTCAGTCCTATATTTTCCTTAATTTCCATTTAGTCTCATTTTTTAAAGTAAACTTGTGTTGCAATATTCTTACCTTCGTATTGCATCTTTTATGATCTCTCACGGTCAGATTGGTGGCAGACTTTATTATCTTGATTTATGCAACTCTTCCTGTTTAAGTACTTTTTATTCATCCATTTCTTGTCTTTAGTCTTCTCAGTCATCCTTCTCTTTAGATCCTGAAGCTGTTAGTTCCTTCATGTCATCAAGTCGTGTCCATGCAATGCGAAGCGTTTTAATTGAGAAAGCATCATAGGTTGTCCTGTGTCTAAGAGTGAGTTGTGTCAATAATTTTTTTCACTTAGTACATCAGATATTTGGGTTCCAAAAAGGCAATAAGAGTCCATCATATTCTCTTTGTATATGTCTTGTGCACTTGGGGCTATGCCTGTTTTTCTTTAATGAAATTTAGTTTGACTTATATATAAAAAAATAAAAAATAAATAAAAGAGTCCCATCATATTTGGGCTTTAGGTATTTTGTAATTTTTTTTTTGATACTTCAATTCGTATCTTTATATTTGATAATGCTCATTTATATTTGATACAATTTTTTTTCTTAATTTCTTGATGGTCACGGCATGCTATGCATAATTCATTTATTTTTTTTACATACAATAAAATGGTGTGCAAAAGTGTAAGTTGAGACATTTTTTGGAGAATACCTGTGCACTTTTATTCCATGCTAGTGTTCCAAAACCATATTGGAGTGATGCAGTGCCGACAGCCTCTTATTTTATCAATTTCATGCCTTCTGTTGGCTTTGGTGCTTATATTTCTCATGTTATCTTGTCCCCTGGTAAAGTCTTGTTCCATTTATCTCCTAAGCTTTTTGGGTGTATTTTCTATTTTCACACCTTAGTTCCAGGAGGTGATAAACTTGATCCTAGATCTCTTAATGTATTTATCCTAGGTACTCTTGTACTTAGAAGGGATACAAGTGTTATTCCCTTACAATTTGCCATCATTTTTAGTGTTGATGTCACCTTCCTTGAGTTGACCTTATATTATTTTTCTGGTGTTGATGTCTCCTCCACATGTACCTTGCCTCCATTCTCTCCAACCACTGTTCCCAAAAAACTATTTCTAGTGTATAGTCCTTAGCAACCAAGTCCCATTGAGAATTTTCCCTTGTTTGGAATCCACTTCTTGATTGTGATTCTCTTCCTACTATGCTGCATAAAGATAAGTTTACCTGTACTTGTCATCCCATTTCCCAGTTTGTAACATTTGTCTCCACCTTTTTGTGCTTTTATTTCTTGGGTAAATTATAGGGTCGATTTTGGTCTCAAATTTAACAAATTTTGATTTGGTCTTTGAAATTTAAAAAAGGGTACAATATCAAAAAAAAAAAATTTAATAGAATAATATCTTATAAAAATCAACACATCATCTATTCCCAATTTTTTATCCAATTTGGTGGGCCCAGAGAGAAAATACCTAGGCCCTACCAAGATCTACCCAATTTTCCACCCCAACCAAACAACCCAAAAAACCCTTCTCTCCCCTATTTTCTATCCTCCCTGTTTTCACCCCAACCAAATGGACCCTAAGTCTATCCAAGAGTCTTTATCATCTGTTCCAGGCTGGAGGAAAACATTTCATCACAATGATACATGAGACATAGTTTCTCTTCCATCCTGAAAAAAAACTATTGTTGGTTATCACTGGATGTGTACTGTGAAGAACTTGCTGGACAGTTCTATTGAGCATTTGAAGGCTCAACTTGTTCCTCCCATTCTTGAGTTTTTAAAATTTTAATTTTATCGCTTCCCTTTCTATGTTATTAAATACATGTATGTCTCACAATTGATGATTATAGGTTTCTATATTAATATGAGCATTGTTTGCAGGTCATGCACAACTTATGGTTTCTTTGCTGCAAGATATGCAAGAGAATGATCAGAGAATGACGATGTTACAATTGATAGACAAAATGAAAATAAAGCATAAGGAACTAGGTTGGTTTTATGCCTTTAATTCATTGTCCACTCTGTTGAATATGAATAAGCTGGATATCATGTATAAGCAGGGCAAGGCAACCATAGATATCATGTATATGTTAGTATTACCGCTGCTATTTGCTTATGGCTGATTTTTTATTCAAAGACATTGCCCATAACATACTTATTGATTACTTAGTGAAGTGGACAAAAAAGGATTAAATACTTATTGGTTGCATCTTTTGAAGATGGGACTGTGCAAGAGTCAGATCTCCAGCTGGGATGAAGTGTGATTTGAATTATCTAAAAGGCAAAGGATTAAAGACCATCAGTTAGGTGGTTTTTGCTGCCACCATCTATCAGAATTGGCTCCAAAGAAATAGGAGAACTAATAATAGTAGGATTCTCTTAGAGAGGACTGCATTGTCAAAAATATTAGGGATGTTGTAACTTGTAAGGTTTAGAATTAGTGGTAGTGGTAATTGGTAAATTCAAAACTCCCTGCAGAACAGGGTGTTATGAGCTGTGTTGACTATGGAGGATTCCTAGATCTATTCTTTGTTAGGCACTTAGGGATGAGGATGGCTCCTCTTGCACTATACCTATAAAAATATGCAGTAGCCAGCAGGTACGGGCCCAGCAACTAGATGGGTTTCTCGAAAAAGATTCTCTGCAACCTACATGATGGGCTGCTTTTATTGCTAATTCCTAACACTATGTTCCTTCTATAGTTTTAGGTATTAGTAACAATATTTTGAAAGATGTTTTATAAAGCAATGGTCAATGCTCCTAATATTTCTTTCAGGATTGTTTTGACTAATCATAACCAATACATGAAGCTCTCCTCCTTTTGTTCTTCGAAATTCATGTCATTTTTATTAATCCTTACATTGTATCTTTTTTCTTTCTTTCTTATTTTAATGCACTGCTTGAAGCCAATACCTTTCTGTCTATCATATGGTAATTTATCGTATTACAAATTCCCTAGGTTCTGAACTGAAGAGAGAGGAAACAGAACAACTTGTCATAAAGCTTATATTAGATCGTATATTGGTAAGAATCTTCTCTTTTGACCTTATAAATAGTTTATGAAATCTCAATAACTTTTCTTGGTGAACTGCTAAAAGCTGTACAAAAAGTTGTGTAAATTTTATTGTTAATTACATTCAATGTGCTACAAAATGTGCAAAATTACCATGTTCTGAAAAGAGAAGAAAGTTTGAACAAAATAGACCTACTAGTTGATTATGGCATTATGCTACATTCCTTTCTGCACACATTGTGGCACAAACTGATAGGATTTTCAATATGTGAATGGAATTTCAAAATTTTCTAATGAAAATAATTTTACATTAGATTTTGAAGCAGTAGTGACTAACCATTTGCAATAAGGGCGTCAGTAGTGAATGTTTTTCGTCTGTCTGACACAATCATTAGTTTTTTTTTTATAAGTAAATAAAGAGAGCTAACGGGCGAGTTCACTGCCCCTGGCCCACTGGAACCCTACTCATGAATGGCGTGGGACCATCCGCGCAATTAATGGGAGTGCCAATGCTTAAACTCTCAATCTTGGACTCACAAGTTGAAGAGTTGGAGGGCTTCTGACCACTAAAGCACCTCCGCGGGTGGTGTCTAGCAAATTCATTAGTTTGCCCAACATGGCAAAAGAAATTAATAAAATGAATTTCCATCATGCTAGAAGTCAAAGTCTATAAATGTCACCCTAATAGCTCTGCATGTTTTAATTATTAAGGATAAACTATTGGGAATTTTAATGTTCATTTCATACTTGTAAATTTGTTCTATAAACAGAAAGCTAGCCACGACATGAAAAAATAAAAATAAAAAAATCGCGAACAGACGTATGAACCCACAAAGATTAGCAGCGGAAAGTGTAACACACAAAAAGACCCCCTGCTTACTTTCTTAAGACACAGAGGCATCTGTGAGCACAAATACACAGACACATGCAAAATTAAATGTGTTTCAAGGATATCTGGGTTTGTGAGCTTTTGAGTTGAACCTTGAATAGGTTGGGCTACTTCTATACTAAACAAGTCTAGCCAAGCCTTAAGCCAAGTGCTTGTGACAAGCTTGTGAGCGCTTTGAATTTTTAACCAGATTCTTCCTACCTTGGTCTTTTAAAAATCAAAGGGGTGTGCCAGTGTGGAATGCTAACTTATAACTGGGCTATTTTTGGTAATGCTGTCTAATTGGATGTCCATCGTAGGAAGCCATTCCATTTTTTAAATCTAAGATTTAATGGATTTTTGTAACTTATGTACTTGATTGTTATGATCTCCAGCTGCATACGTTGTGTATACTTGGGTGATTCTTTTTTTATGATTTGAACAAAATTTACATTACTTACCCAAAAAAAAAAACTATGTTATTTTTGGTCTATAATACAGAATTGTTGTTCAATTATCTGTATCTAAAAAATCTGTAATGTGATAAAATAGGCCTTTAAAACTCTGTTCTTTCAGTTGACCAATTGAAACTTTTCTCTTATTTCAACTCTGCATTTATCTGTATTTTATATGGAACCAATGTATTCTTGATGTAGAAAGAAGAATTTCAGCATACAGCTTATGCCACAAATGCTTATGTAACATTAGGGCCATTTGCCAAGCAAGTCTTACATGGTAAGGGTTCATTTTGAAAGAAAATGCCTTGCTCATAAGCAGTTAAATTTCTGGAATTGATAGTCTATGAATTCTGTTACTTCAAGCCCCTTTCATGATATTTACAACAGTTATTTGCAGAAGGTAGCCATATGTTCAACCGGGGTATTCTTGTTATAAACCTCACCTGTTAGTATTTTTTCATTGTGTACCTCATGTGGTACTTCCACTCTCTCTTAATGTTTTTAAGTCCGCAGGACTTACCTGAACTAATAGGATATTCCATGGCATTAGGTGCATTTCTAATGGTTCAAATCATAAATCTTCAGTTTGAGCTGCTATATTTATCATCCTTGGATTGATACTTCAATGTGTGAGAACATACAGCAAGGTAGACTCTTGAAAATATAATAATTAGATCGGATTGCTCCCTGCCTGAGCTGTTTATGGACGTATTCCCATAAAATGATACATCTTGAACACATATATATATATATATATATATATTGCTGTTTCTCCTTAGATTCCTGAATGAGCTCAATTGGATTACTGCTGTTGTTTATTTTTAACTTACTTCCTCTTTCAGTCCATTATCTACTTGTCCCAGTAATAATTTTCAGAAAAGAAAATTTTTTTATTTTTATTTTTTATTTTTTATAATAGGCCTAAGTGCATTGCTTACTTTTTGTCAAACGCATGTAGGAAAGAAAAATGTGAAATACGACATTTCTAGTGGAGAGAAGAATACAGCTAGTCTGAAATCAGCCAAACGCAGTCTTTCATCCTCTGTTTTGGAGTTCAAGCTTGATGAGCTTCGGAAAGAAGTGTCTTCGATCCATGGGAAAATATTCCCTCATTCTGTCCTGTCTACTCAACAAATCAGCATGATAAGTGCGCAGAAGCCAAATTCATTGGAACAGGCAAGTTCACTAGTCCAATTGGATTTAAGTACTAAGCCTTCAATGAGTTTGTTTCAATAATTTCTTGGTTTGTTGATCTTGTGGCATGTGCATCTAATATGGTTATGAAAGCCACAATAACATATTCATTTGAACTCAGGAAAAGGGGGGCAGGGGTTCAAACACATTGTGGGAAATGTAAATATTTAGTATCAGAAATATCATGTAAATGCAATTTTCACAATATTTTTGTTCAGAGATCTTTCAAAATTTGATCATCACCCTTGATTGTGAAAATTTAGTACAAATATGATGACTGTGATGTGACACAAATGTGAAATTTAAGGTGTGGGGAAAATATTTGTGAATCTAAGGTTTTTGGATGAAAGTGAATCTAAACTTTTAAAAAAAGAATTGTGTATTAATAGGAACCTATAGCAATTTTGAATTCTCAAGCTTCGGAACTGAGCTGTTCATTTCTTTTCTTCTACCGAAACCACAGTCATAACATATCAAATTTTCTTACAGTTGGAGAAAATCATTGGGAAATTGAAGACAGAGAAGTATGGAAGTAGAATTCTTGAACAAATTGGGCAGTACCGCGATTGTGTTCAAACTGATGAGTTAAATGAAGGGCAAGGAAGTCAAAATAGAGGCACCAAACGGCAGAAAACCAAAAAGGATCAGACTGATGAGTTAAATGGAGGGCAAGGAAGTCAAAATAGAGGCACCAAACGGAGGAAAACCAAAAAGGATCTCGTTGTCATTGAAAGCAGTGATGACGAAGCATGATAGGATCAGTAATTTAGAAATTGAAGAGGCGATTTTGTCATTGCCTCATTCCTTCACCACCCCTTTTGGAGAGGTAGGACTATGTACACTCTCATGTATGTTTAGAACTTGAATATTTATTTGAGACCATGAGGTGATCTTGATTGTTGTTAAAGTTGAGTTCCTTGGTGGAAATTTAATTTAATTTTTAACTTATAATTTAGAAAGGGAGGAGATGGGTTTGTGGTGTCGAGTTTGACAAACTATATGAAAAAAAAAAAAAAAAAAAAAAAAGCTACTATGTACTTTCCAGTTCTTAAAATAGATTTTCTAGAGCCATTGGAAGTTTTTACTTTTACTTTTTTTATTGTTTTCAGCCAATTGTGTGACAGGTCGAACGATCTAGAATGTGGAGATATAGTTTAATTTAATTTTATTATTTTACAATTACTGAAAAATCATGACTTATAAGCTCAAAGTTACAATGAGGTTTGAGGAATTTGAATCTTGAATGTCTTCAATGAAAACCTCTAGAGGTGTTAATTAATCTACAAGACTACAAGGCTCTTGGTAACAAGTTGTTGCTTGTGCAAAAATGTGAGAATAATTGAAATTCTTTAAATTATGAAGTTAATTACATAAATATTAGTTTCTAATCAGTTTAAAAAATAGAATTATATTATTATGTTTTAATGTGATTACTCAAAAGTTGATATGTCTTGTTAAAGTTATTTAAAAGGGGCTTCAAGTTCTTTAAGTAGTGAAAATATTTGGTCTAATGATGTATAATTTTTGGTATTTATCGTTATGTATCCTTTTTTTTTCCAAAATTAATAATTCCTCACTGCAATTTGTAATGCTATGTAGGTACTTCACTTTGCAACATTTGTTTGACCTTATCGAGGGCAAAACTGTAGTTGCACATCTTGATGGTAAAATTGTAATTTTGATTGTCAGATATCCTCAACATTCATATAAAATAAATCTAAAAGTCCATAACGATCAAACCTGTATCATGTGCTTCATTCGAACCATCAGATTAAAAGTTAATAGATAAATCAAGTTTAAATGATTAACATGCATAATGAAGTTTAAATGATTAACATGCATCCCTATCATTAGGAAAGATGACCAGTAAAAAAAAAAAAAAAAACTAGCTTTTAAAGCCAATGCCAACACACAATTAGTCAAGTAGCAACACTTTCATGGGTATGGTGTGGAGAAATCAATCCAATCACAAAACAACACTAGCTTCTCCCTTCCAAATCCAATCCCAAACATCCATAACCATCCCGATCTCACCCTTTAAATGATAAACCAAAACAGCCAACATCTCCTGCTCCCATCCTTTGGAGTCAAATCCCAATCAAACCTTCACAACTCCTCCATTCTCGCTGTTGGATCCAGAGGCTTGGGCCATCAATCTCATGGTGCCCTTCTGACTTCTAAGCACTGATATCGGAGGTGGGTCCTAACTAGTTTCGTCTATTCTAGGGTCTAATGATCCTTTCTCTCCTAGGTATTTCTCTCTCTCTCTCTCTCTCTCTCTCAAAGGTTTGAGATTTTTTTTGTTTTGTTTTTCTAGCGTTGGGTATATGACGTTACTAAATTTGCTAAAATGAAAATTCATGAGTGTAAGTCCCACTACCCTAAAGTTTAATAGGGTGTCAGGTATCTTTTAGGGATGGCAAAATCTGACACGATCCGTAAACCCGATACGACTAACCCGCTTATAAACAGGTCATGGATTGAGGATAAATGGGTTCGGGTCATATTCGGCTAACCTGTTTAATAAATAGGTCATGTTTGTATTCAACATGCGAACCCATCTGACTTGTTTGACCCGTTTAGCTTATAAAGTTATTAGCCATTTTGATATTATTGCTTAATTTATGGTTGTTTTTATATGTTTATTACTATATTTATGGTTGTAATTGTATTTTAATTTTAGATATATGGGAATTGATAAAAATTATATAGATTAGGTATGACCTATTAATCAAATAGATTATTAAATGGGCCATTTATATTGACCTTTACATGACTTGTTAATTAAATGAGTTAAACGTGTCAGATCAAGTTGACCTGTTTAATAAATAGGTCATGTTCAGGTTGAGGATTCCTAACAAGTTTACTAAACAGGTTGGGGTCAAGTCAACCCATATAGACGAATGCTCATGACTCGATATGGCATGAACTCAACCTTCGAACACGAATACCCACCCCAGTATTTTTCCCATACAAGCTACATGGATGCCCCTATGTGGATCTTACATATTGGATGCTCTAAATTGATGCATTGTAAGCTCAAAAAATTTTGCAGGCCCAATCCATTATAGTCTATCCTTTCTTGATTCGCAGGTTATTTCTTAATCTATAGCCCACGTAGACCAGTACTTTAATCACATTCTCATCACTAGGAAGAAATTTAGTTAGGTTGTACTTGTACACAAACTTTAGATTTTGTTATATTTGATAACCCACTGCTTGTGGTGGTTCCTTTGCATGTTTTTAACATACTTATTTTTTGCTAGTTATATATATATATATATATATATATATATATATATATATCCTCTTATTACCACCACCACCACCCCCCCCCCCCTCTCTCTCCCCCCCCCCCCCCCCCCCCCACACACACAAAATTTATTTTAAAACCAATTTTTTTTTTGGGTATTTGTAGAATTACTCTTACAAGGGTGGCAATTGAGCGGGTTTTGAGTCTGATCATAATGAGTTGGATACATAATTACTCATGTACCCATTTATCAACTAATTAAATATAAATTAAATACCCGTACTCCCAACCCATTTAGTCCTAGTAAATTTCTCATTTAACACAAAATGACCCAAATACCCTCTTGACCTCCAAAATGACCAATATACCCCCCCTAAATGCCCAAAATGACCAAAATTACCAATGTAGGTAGAAGGGGCCCAAGAGTGCAAATTGGGCTTTGGGCCTTGTATGAGGACATTCATTAATCTAAGGACAGATAAACGGTAATGAAGATGTAAGACCTAGAGCTCCACAGGCAGTTTGCAACTGGGAAGCACTGGGAATGTGTGCCGAAGAGGAGTATCGTCCGGCTAAGCAAAGCAAAGCAAAGGCCAAATGGTGCACTCGATCATCCAAGGTGACTTACCAGAAGGTTCAATTGATAAGGATATGCTTCGAGGAAACGTAGGACAAAGGAGGGACTATGTAATATCTAAAGGGAAAGTTGCTACCACCGCATTGAATGCTCTATAGCTAACTTTCTGGCCGCATTAATGAGGAAGTGATACCTGAACAGTAATTTTCAGCTTTTGTCCTATGCTTCAAGGAAGCGTAGGACAAAGGAGGGACTATGTAATATCTAAAGGGAACGCTGCTACCACCGCATTGAATGCTCTATAGCTAACTTTCTGGCCGCATTAATGAGAAAGTGATACCTGAACAGTAATTTTTAGCCTTACAGCTATTCCCAAAGACTTCAGGAAGGTGCTGATGGAACAAGTATTAAGACCAGCAATCTAATCTACTCGTGGAAAGTGGAAATGAGAGAAAGGAAGGAGTATAAGATAGAGGGATGTCCCTGAGGAAAAGGGAAAGAGATTAAGAGAAAAATACTATAACAGTCAAGAATTGAATTTGTAATCCAACTTGAGAGAAATGTATAAGAACTAATCTCTTCGGAATTTGCCGAGGACGATTTTCTTTAATTTAAATCAGTTTATCTCCCTTTTCTTGTCACCTGAATCCATTTCACTTGTTGTCCAACTCATTAAAGCCCAGTTTTCCAATCCACTCTCTACAAATACATTGTATTAGGCTTTTTGGGCCTAAGTTCATCCATCACTTGGACTCAAATTGCCTCCTTACAACCAATATAACCTTGGACCTCCAAAATTATCATAATACCCCTAGAATGTCCAAAAAAAAAAAAAAAAAAAAAAAATCCCTAAAATGCCCAAAATTATCCAAATTTCCCACAAACAATAACACTTGATTAGTGCCAAGTAGCTCTTTTTTTTTCTTTTTTTTCTTTTCCTTTTCCTAATAAGCAAATCAGTAGAGTCAATTTTTCTTTTCTTTTCTTTTCATGTATGTTATAATTTGTTTACTAAGAAATCACTTTTCCATGAGTTCACATATGAAAGGATAAATAATTTACTAGTTCTATATGTATATGCAACAGATGATCCAAAGAGAACAGACCACTTACTATTGTTATAGTGATTTCTATCTCAAAATATATATAACTTGAAATGATATATAACCTACTCTCATGCGTCGTATCAATAAAATAAAAAATAAAAAAACCAACTCTCATGCGTTGCAAATAGGTCTCTCGTTGCAAAGTATCTAAGATTCCCCAACCTATCTTTAATGCAGGTGATTTTATTTCTTTTCCTTCTGACCAAAGTGGATGTATGGAAAAAAGCAGTGTTCCTGTCACCTTGGATTAGCCAATTATACCGAGATTTGACTGACCAAAACTCCTTTTCTTGCTGACTGACTGTCCAAAACTCCTCACTAAGTTGCTTTTCTAAATTAATGATGAAACTACTGGGGCCATTAGCTAAAGCTTTCTGAATTCCCTTCAGCCTTGCTTCAATTCTTGACTTTCTCTGAAAAATATTCCCAAAGACCTCCTTATTCCATATCTTCACAGCTTCAGTAAAATTCTGCAGGTTTCCTTCCAATTCATGATGCTCCATCCAATTATCCGACAGTAATTTCCCAAACAGTGGGTGAGAAATCCACACCGGTTGAAACCTGAAACGTCTGGGGAACTATAACTCTGGGGAATTCTCTAAGGATAAAAGGATAGGAGAGTGATCAAAGTGTATCCTAGTTAAATGGCTCACAGTAGCTTCCGGGTACAAATTGGACCAAGCAAAATTAGCAAAAGCTCTGTCCAAACATTCCTGGATAATATGACCAACCTCCTGCTTATTTACCCAAGTGTATCTGGCTCCATGAAATCCCAAGTCTATCATACCACATGAGTCCAAACATTCTTTGAACAGGAGAGCTCTGCTCATAATAACTGGGTTACCATCACTCTTATCATTATTAGAGAGTAATTCATTAAAATCACCCAACATCACCCAAGGCAGGTTATGAAGTAAAGCAACGTTAGATAGATTGCCCCATAGCAATTTACGTTCTGCAAATCTAGGACTAGCATAAATGCAAGTTAAAACCCAGGAAAGGTCTGAGGAAAGTACCTTGATAATGACATGAATCTCCTGCTCAGTTTTTGCCAGCTAGATGACATCCACCTCATCAGACTTCCATAGGAGTCATAATCCTCTAGCGTAGCCAATGGTGTCTGTGTGAATTGCTCCATCAAACAGAAGAGTGTCAGTGATATCCTTTGCTCGGTTCCTATGACTGGTGTCATGAGGATCATGAAACCATTGCTCATGTGCTTAGAGACTGCCCAATTGCTACCAGATTTTGGGCAGAGGCTGACTGCCCCTCCCATCTCCGGGCTTCTTTTGATCTTGATATCTCTGAGTGGCTGAAGTTGAATGCTTGCTCTTCCTCCCAATTGTATGGTATGGAACATCAGTGGGCCACCTTCTTTCTTTTTGGAATTTGGAATCTTTGGTGTTTTCAAAATAAGAGGTTATTTGCTAGGCCTTCTCCCTTCAATCTTCGTAAGACAGTGGACAATCAAGTTGCAGAGTTCTTCTATTGTGTGTTGGATCATGCAACTGTCATTAGAACAAAGTGAATAACAGTGGGTTGGACCAAACCGCAGCCTTTGTGGACAAAGCTGAATACTGATGGGTCAGCGCTGGGCAACCCGGGGTTTGCAGGCGGTGGTGGCATCATCAGAGATTGCCATGGGGAATGGATTAGTGGTTTCGCAAGATCTATTGGTTTTACTACCAGCTTTGTTGCAGAGTTCTGGGCTCTGAGGGACGACCTAATGTTATGCCTAAGTCTTGGGATAAATGCAGTGGAAGTGGAAGTGGATGCTTCATCAGTTGTCTCTTTACTTGCCAATGCAACAGATACTAATAGTGAGATTGCTTCTCTTATTGATGATTGCAGGAACATGCTCAAGAGGATCCCTCAAGCCCGGCTAAAGCATTGCTATAGGGAAGGCAGCAAGTGCGCTGACAGATTAGCAAGATTAGGAACTGATATGGAGGAGAGTTTTGTGATTTTTGATGCCCCTCCCACTGTTGTTGTATCTCTTTTAATTTTGGACAAACTGGGCATGACCCAGGAACGTATCTGTAATGAAGTGGACTTATCCACTAAAGTTTTAATTCTATATCCAGTTTATCAAAAAAAAAAAAAAATAAATAAATAAAGGAAGCAGACAAACTACAAAAAAAAAAAACAAGTATCAATTTGGCTTCCAAAAGGTAGGACTTGACTACTACTTACTCTGCTACTTAATCATTACATAAAGTAAAAAATTCATTATAAAAGAAATCTACTATAATGTGTTTCCTTGACATCTATATCTGAATACCATCATGGCAAAAATTGAGAAAGATACTAGGTAAAGCAGCTTGCAATGGGTCTGTATGTTTAGTTCATTCATTGTTCCATCTCTAGTGGCAACTTCTAACTCATAGGAATTTTTTATTGTCCCTTCTATAACTCCAATGGCAACTTACATGGTATAATTATTAGCACAAAAAAAAAAAAAAAAGGACAAAAGAGCACATCTCTTTGCACAGACAAACAGATATGGTTAGTTTACATACCATTTATTTTGCTGAAACTGAAAACTTATTACTGAAAGTACTGTAGATAAAAGTAAAAGTTAGTTAAAATAGTATAGTAGAGCTCATGAATAGTATCAAAAAGTACAATAGAACTCATAAATAGTAATAAAAATAAACTGAATAGTAAAATAATTTATAATTTTCAAACAAATCCAAACGCACAATAGAAGCCATCAACAGATTATGCTACAAGAATAAAGACTCTTTCATATGTCTACCACAACTGCAAGTCTTAATAGATCAAAACATGCAGGAAACATATATTGCAAATTGAGGTCTGATAAACCTTGTTAATTTTCTACAATGCGTTGTTATGCCAGACCAAAGAATCAAATGACCGGCTACAATTAACTTCAAGTCGGTTAACACATGAGAGTAAAAAACAAGGCGTTTTGCAATGCAACACAAAAAGGTAAAAGGATATGAGTATAATTTATTTAAGAAACAGTGCAGTAGATTTCAGTCAAAAGAAGTCACTGTGAAAGAGCTCGCCCCCACTGAAGTACCAAAAAAGGTTCACTCTGCAGATTGGTTAATCGTAACTTACACTACCATATCTAGTTATTGTGCCTTATGTAATAATTTTTAACGATTGAGATTAAGAGTAAAGAAAAGACAATTTTCAATCTCAACTTTAAATAGAAAAAAATAGTGAAGAAGTAAAATATTTTGTAAGAGAAATAGAATAAATGTATGTGGTGCAATACCATAAATATTGCATGTGATCTCAATTTGTAATTCAGCCACCTAGAGAGAAAAGCAATCAAATAGTCACAAGCCTAGTACCAGTATGGAAGACATTGCCACGTGATTAGATTTGAGGAGGAAAAATTTACAAGCATCCTAGGTTACAATAATTCTCATGGGGTACCCAATATATCAAAACTGAAAGACCAAAACTTTAAATTATAGTACTACGAAGAATAAGAAGAAGAAGAAGAAGTAGGCCCAAAACCATTGATATTTTTACAACTCTGAACTTTAATGTTGGAACTCTCATCATCATCATCATCAAGAACTGCACCAATCTCTGTTGAAGAGTCTTCGTTACTCAAAACTTAGCATAGGAATCCACGCACGCGAGGACTAATAAGAAAGAAAGAAATAACTAAATAAGATAATAAAGAGCTCATTTCTATTATTATTATTAGGGAAATACTAACGGATGCGCTTAAAACAATGGTTAACAATTCATTTAAAAAAAAAATTTATGGAAAAATAAAAAAAGCAATTAATGTTTTGACAATTTTTTTCATTTTCGATAAAAATGGTGACAAACTTTCCTAAAATGGATTGTTCTTCTGTACCACTTTTTATGTACCACTCTATATTTCACCAATCATTACTTGCCATGTTTTCATTTTACTCTCCTTATAAAATAACTGAAGTTTAAAATGGAAAGCACTCATACAAATGGTAAGTAGTGATTAGTGGAACTTAGAGTGGTACACAAAAAGTGGTATAGAGGATTTGCTTTCTACCCTAAGGGCAATCATTAGCATGGCTCTTATTATTATTATTATTATTATTATTATTATGGATAAAGTTTAGCTACAAAACTATTTGTAACTTAAGGCTACAAACTGCTCTAATAAACTGACGTGTAAAAAATGGCATGTTCATTGCACATGATTACTTAAATAAACTTAACCCAACTAACCCTAGTTAACTACACCACCTATTAAAAAATAAAAACAAAAACACAATACGTATTCTCTCTCTCTCTCTCTCTCTCTCTCTCTCTCTCTCTCTCTCTCTCTCTCTCTCTCTACGGCTTCTCTGTAAACCAAGAAACCCAATCCCTCTCTATTTCATCGACTTCTCACTGCCGATCACCCCCCTGATTTCCATCTACACTTACCAAATGAGTCTCTCTCTCTCTCTCTCTCTCTCTCTCTCTCTCTCTCTCTCTCTCTCTCTCTCTCATTCCGTTTTGCATTTATTTTTCAATGCCCACCAATTGTTTTTCAATGCCCACCAACTGTTTGAAACAATGTCTAAATCAACATGTTTTTATTTTTCACTGTTGTTATTGATTGAAAACCTTTTCAAAGGTGCTTATGACTTTGTTAGTATCATGGTGGGTTAACCACTAAATCTGTTTTTATTAATCATTGTAATAACACAATTTGAGTTCCTAGCCCACAAGATGGATGGACCTATGCACAAGAAGCCCAAAATAATGAATTTGTAGAGAGTGGGTTAGAAAACTAGGCTCTAATGAGTTAGAGAACAAATATAATGGATCCAAATAACCAAAAAAATAAGGATAGAGTGGATTTATTCAAAGAAAAACGTCATCGGCTCAATCCGAGAAGACTAGTTCTTATATACTGATTCACAAGTTGATTACATAAGTTCTAAGATGCTGCAATGTTTCTTTCTCTATTTCTCGATCCCTTCTTCTTTGGATATCTCCTCCATTTTATATTCTCTTCTCCTCCCATCTTTGCCCTCCACCTGTAAGCTGGATGGTTGGTGCTGATACTTGTCCCATCAGACCCTTCCTGAAATCTTCATGCAGTAGCTGTAAGGCTGAAAACCACTGTTCAGGTATCACTTCTTTAAGGCTGAAAACCAGAGAGTTAGCTGCAAAGCATTTAATGCGATGGTAGCAGCTTTCTTCTTTAATATTTTGGGATTCCCCTATGCCATACATTTCTGCAATGCTTATCCATACTAACAGAATTTTTCGGAACGTCTCCTTGAATGGCAGACCACCTACCCGGACCTCGGCTTTGGTTAGCCGAGGTGGCATTCATCCTCAGCACTCCCTCCTAGGCTATTATGACCAAAACTAACTTCTTTATCTACTAATATAGACTCCTTTGATAGAGTACCCATCCTCGGACGACTTTTGGTCCTAGGCTTGAGTCTGAGGCCTAGTATATATCTATAAATAATGAGCTCCTAGGCCCAATGCTCCTACAATAGCCCTTCGAGATACTTCTTTCTGGCTCCTCAGGAAGAAAGGAGGATTTCGGTATCACTGTAGTTGTTCTGAACCCATCGCATCCTACCTCTGCCTGTGAAGACCGTTAGGTTCTAAAAGTTTAAAACAATTAGCAAATCGTGAACACAAACTTGTCTAGATATAGATCTTAGAGTCTATAGGTTTTATTACACAATGCTCAAGGTGATTCAAGTCAAGATTCAAGAACAAGTAAGCTACAGAAAGAAGAATTCAAAAATTGCCTGGTTCAACCGATCGAAAGATAGGCTCGACCGATTGAAAGTTGTATCTGCAGAATTTTAATTAAGCCCAAACAGCAGTTCAAGCCCATTAAGGATTAGGGTTTCAGATCTACTTCTCCTAGTATATAAAAGAAACCCTAAGCACATTTTTAGAAGGCTTTTCAGAGAGAGAAAAGTGTGCCTCTTTTGTATTTAGGGTTTTGTTCCTAAAAAGCTCTCTTATATCTTCTACTGGTTTTATTCCTTGAAGAAGCTCAAGATCCGGTGTTGTTGAAGTTGCTGCCTTCTCTAGTAAACAAAGGTGTTGATGATCTAAACCTTCAAGGGTGGTTTTGGAGTCACAAACAGGAGAGTTTGTGTTGCTAAACCTTTAAGTGGGGTCTCAAAGTCACAAACGTGGGTGTTTGTGTTTTGCAAAGGCCAAAGAAAGAAGTAGTCTGTGGACTCGAAGCTGTCACGTGGTCGTGGTAGTAAGTTTTCTACTCGAGGTAGCAATAGGATGTTAGTGGTCTAAGTCGCTATTGTACCAATTTCAATTCTTTCTAGTGAATTTGTTGTTTTACCTTGAGGATAGCTAGGTTAAATCCTCCCTAGGTTTTTTACCGGTTTGGTTTTCCTGGGTCATCAGATCTTTGTGTTCTTTATTTTTCGTTGCTTAATTGTTTATGATTATTTGTGTTTAACCTAGATCTGAATAATAAACCTAAGTATTCACTTGGTTAATTAATTAGGTTAAACAATCTAGTTTATAGGGATCTAAATTTCTAACAAAGACGCCCTTTTAACTGCTCAAGGCACGCTCTTGATGCTTTGGTTTACGAGATGCGTCTTCATTAAATTTTTACGACTCCCTATCCCCCACATTCTGCGGCGTGATGTGAATCTAACGGCTGAGGATTTTGATGGGAACTAAGCAGGAATTCTCTCGCCTCTAATTTCCTCTAAGATATAAATAACTTTCAAATCAACTGTTCATCTCGCTTTAGCATCCGTTTCATATCAGCGCACATATACTGAACCTACTACTTCTCCAACTAATTTGTGCCCTCACAAATACCAAAAACCTGTCCGAGGACACTTCTCTTCTTTCTGTAAGTCTCTACGAATCTTTACACTTTGTTTTTCTTTATATATTTTTCTATTCTCTATATCTTTCTTCTCCTCAGCTTCATCTTCTTCTTCCGATCTTTTTAATTCTCCCAAAACTTCCTCGAAATGGGTAGATTTAAGAGCTTGGTAGACTCTGAGGAGGGGATAGAGGTTTAAAGCTCAGTATAGGATCCCTTCAAGAGTGGGTATTAGGTACTGTAAGGAAAGGGAGTGACACGAGAAAAGGCAAGAGGGAGAGGTGGTGATCCCAATAATTGCCTTCATAAAGGAAGGGATGAGAATCCTTATGGGTACTGTCACTAGGGATTATCTTAGGGCCCATAGATTAGCTCCCACCCAATGCGCCCCTACCCAGTGCGCCCCAAACATGTTTAGGATCCTGGGGAGTGTAGACGCCCTTAATGAGAAAATGGGTTTAGAACTAACCCACCACGACGTTAATTGGGTTTACAACCTCCATCACTTAACAGGGCAGGAATACTACCTAAAATCTAGGTACCCCGAGGTCAGGCTCATCCAATGCCTCCTCAATTCCAACAAAGGCCTGAAAAAAGACTTCTTGATCATCTTAGGGGAGTGGCACGACGGCCTCCCCTATCTAACGAGGGAGGGGAAACCAAGTGGGTCTCTAGGTCTAGATTCATACTTTCAAAGTTTACTTCTTTTTTCTTCTCTTTTGATTGTATTCGTACATGAAATTCTTTTTGATTCGTGTTATTCCCTACTAATGATTTTTTTACTTAATGGTTTTGCAGATAAGAACGCAGTTGTCCCTAACTTCAATCTTGTGAACCAAAAAGAGTTTGGACAGGATTTTGAAGGCTGAGGAATTTGTTCATTTAGACGGCCAACTGAGGGCGGCTCACCTAATACTGAACTATGTCCCCATCTCCACCGCTTTCCAGGCGTCGAAGTGCGTGATCAAGGCACGAGACCCCCTCTACATCAGATCAGCGTAATTGCCCTGGGCTTCCTACTCCCTGGTCCCGTCCCAGAAGGCACCCTCACTACCCAACCTATCCTAGAGGGTGTTCCTAAAACACCCTTTTCCACTTCAACATACAAGCGATGAAGCTACATCCTCCGAACCCCTCATCAAGGAAGAAGAGGAAATAATTGACGTCTCAGAGTCTGAGGACGATTTTGAGGTTTTCAATCTACTCTCTTGCTCGGGAGATCCAACTAGTGACCTCGGCCACACATTCCAAGAACAAGAAAGCCACCCACAAGGAGAATCCGCCATCTCGGAAGCAATGCCAATCCAGCGCAAGACCAGACAGAGTCTCCGAGACTTAATGGAGTCCTAAGTGGGGGGTAAGGAGCCGGAGAAGGCTAATCAGACTAAACCTCCCATTCCTCCACCCACCCAAACCCAACGTGCTGACCAAGCTAATCATAAAAGAAAAAAAGGATCAGTCCAAAGGTAAGGAGGTGATAGAGGAGGGGAAGAACTATCCTCCCAAAGAGGCCGAGCCCCAAAAAGGAGCCAAACAAGCTCAAATATCCCAGACGGTCCCAATCTGGTGTCCGGCCATGATTTTGGATAGAGATGTTGTAACTGCCGATGCCTCCATCAGGAATCTTTAACAGGGAAAAGCTGCCTATGTGGTCGACGCATTGGAGCAAGCTCTTCTACTACTCGAGGATTTGAACGAATTGAGGCAGATGAGAAAGCATGAGCTCTTTCTCACACTGAAGAGGGAGCTCGTTCTGGTAAGATTTTATATAACTCTTCCTCATTTTTTCATTCATTTTGTTGTTGTTGTTGTTGTTGTTGTTGCTGCTGTTGTGTGTGTGTGTGTTTTTTTTTTCTTTGACTTGAACGAGTTTCTCTGTTCCTTTTTATTTATGGAAAAAGACCGTCCAAGCTGCTCATAGGATTGAGGAAATAGTCATCAGCACGCATAGAATGATAAAGGACAAGGAATCCACATGCATCGTTGCCTTGAAGACATTTGAGGTGGCAGAGAAGAAATTGAATGAAGTCACCGCCAAACTAAACTCTGCAAAAAGTGATAAAAAGAGTGTCGAGGCGGCTCTAACAGTGGTCGAGAGGCAAGCGAAGAACCAGCGCCAGCAGCTCTGCCAGACCGAGATGGACTATGCAGCGGCGAAGGAGCAAATGAATACTCTCATCAAGAGTTTGGAGGAGGCTGGAAAGGCCAAGGAGGAAGCTAACAAAGCCTGAGAATAAGCGAAAAAAGCTAAAAAAGAAGCCGAGAAGGCTAGGGGCCAGGCCAAGCAGGATGGGTAAGAGGCAGGGGTGGTTGAGACCAAGGAGAGCCTTAGGTTGGAGGTCTCGGAGGTATGCAGACATTACTGCCTCCAAGTGTGGAATGAGGCACTCAGCCAGGCCGGGGTTGATGCCTCCTCTGCTCTTTAGAGAGAAGAAAATGTTTTCTATCCCCCAGCCATCCGGGCTTCTAGCTCATTTGTCCCCAAAGTTAATGCTCCTCCTCAAGGAGCAAATGCTGGAAAGAACAACCCAGTCCAAGTCCCTCCCTCTCCTGGCAATCCTCTTGATGAGGCCATGCAGTCTGAGGCCACAGAGAAAACAGTTGAAATAACCAAGGAGTTGGCCCATGATGCTGCTCAACCTCCTCCATTTGCCTTTAAGGAGCCTGCCAAGGAGAAAGAATCTACCTAACCTATGGAAATAGTTCTGGCGACCCTCCCTATTCCCACTATCGAAAACATGAAGGGCAAAGGACCTGATTCTTCCACCACGGCTCCTAATCCTCCTCTAAAGACTTCCAAGGACAAGCTTGTAATAAAGATAAAGCCTTGATTAGTCCTCGTCTTCTTCTATCTTCTTCACCCATTTTCTTTTTCTTTTTTTTAATGTAGTTTGACTTTTGTAAGTAAATTTCCTTCTTCCTAAGGCTCGAATCAATGAAATTCACAAATCTTTCTTTTATGATTATGGTAGTTGAAATGAAATGAAATCTCCTTTTAGTTTTCTGCATAAGTAGTAGAAAATTTATCCCACTTCATATGGTTAGCAGCAAACCAAATTAAATTTATTAAGTCCATCACCTCGGCAAAGCATAAATTCAACTTCAAGACCATATAAACTAATGTAGTATGCATATAAGTTTAAACTTACTTCTTTCCCTACCCATTAGTGAGTTTAAAGGACTAAAGGGATAATCACTCCTTAAACAAATGCAAGTATGCCTGCAAATGCTTTAAGTGACGCTCATGAGCATCCATTTAAGTTTGTTACCACAATGAAGATCTTTATCCTGACATTTGTCAAAAATGATAGGAAGTATTAATATACCCAAAGTATATGGTCCGAGGAGCCAGGCATGGCTAGGGTTCCGTTTAACACTTACCAAAATGATTGATAGATATCAATTTATCCAAGGTCTGTGGTCCGAGGATCCTGGCATGACCAAGATTCTATTTGATACTAAAAATAGGTGTCAGGAAGTACTTAATTTACCCAAAGCATGTGGTCTGAAGAACCAGACATAGCTAAGGTTCTGTTTAATACTTAGAACAATGATTAAAAGAAATATCAATTTACCCAAAGTATATGGTTCGAGAAGTTAGGCATGACCAAGGTTCTGTTTGATGCTTAAATAGATGTCAGGAGGTATTAATTTATCCAAAGGATGTGGTCCGAGGAACCAAGCATAGCTAAGATTCTGTTTAATACTTAGAATAATTATTAAAAGATATCAATTTACCTAAGGTATATGGTCCGAGGATCCAGGCATGACCAAGGTTTTGTTTGATACTTAAATAGATGTTAGGAAGTATTAATTTACCCAAAGTATGTAGTCCGAGGAACCAGGCATAGCTAAGGTTCTGTTTAATACTTAGAACAATGATTAAAAGATAACAATTTACCCAAGGTATGTGGTCTGAGGATCTAGGCATGACCAAGGTTCTGTTTGATACTCAAAATAGATGTCAATAAGTATTAATTTACCTAAAGTATGTGGTCCGAGGAACCAGACATAGCTAAGGTTATGTTTAATACTTAGAACAATGATTAAAAAAATATCAATTTACCCAAGGTATGTGGTCCGAGGATCCAAGCATGACTAAGATTTTGTTTGATACTTAAATATATATTATAAAGTATTAATTTACCCAAAGCATGTGGTCCTAGAAATTAGGCATAGTTAAGGTTCTGTTTAATACTTAGAACAATGATTTAAAAATATCAATTTACCCAAAGTATGTGGTTTGAGGAGCTAGGCATGACCAATGTTCTGTTTGATACTTAAATAGATGGTAGAATGCATAACATACAATATAACCAATCCAGATATGGTGAAGAAAGCTTTCATTAATAATAACATATTCTTAGGTTATTTACATTCCAGGGACGTGGTACAGCTTTTTCCTCTAGATCTTTAAGATAATATGCACCTATTCCAGCCACTGATGTGATACGATATGGCCCTTCCCAGTTGGGTCCCAATTTTCCTCAAGATGAGTTCTTTGCAGTACCCGTAACCTTTCTTAAAACCAAGTCTCCAGGTGCTAATGGCCTTAACTTCACATTAACATCATATCCTTGCTTGAGTTTATGTTGATAGTAGGCTAATTGGATCATGACATTTTCTCTCCTCTCGTCAATTAGGTCCAAGCTTCTCCCTAATAGTTCATCATTGTTACTCGAGGTGAAGGAACTCGTTCTCAGCGTTGGGAATCCAGTTTCCAGGAGGATGACAGCTTCAGCTCCATAAGTCATTGAAAAGGACGTCTCCCCAGTAGACCTGCGAAGGGTAGTCCGATAAGTCCAAAGAACATGGGGCAGCTCTTCCACCCATCTTTCCTTTGCATCATCCAACCTCTTCTTAAGCCCACTTACTATGACTTTGTTGACAGCCTCAGCCTGTCCATTCTCCTGTGGATATGCCGGGGGGAAATATCTGTTTGTTATACCTAGATTACAACAGTATCTCCTGAAGGCCTTACTATCAAATTGAAGACCATTGTCCGAGATGAGTGTGCGAGGTATTCCAAACTGAGTGACAATGTTTTTCCATATAAATCTTTTGGCACTCACATCCCTGATATTTGCCAATGGTTTAACCTCGACCTACTTGGTGAAGTAATCTGTGCCAACTAGCAAATATCTCTTATTCCTAGCTGCTTTTGGGAAAAGACCTACATTATCCAAACCCCATTAAGCAAATGGCCAAGGGCTGGATAGTGAATTAAGGAGTCCTCCCGGTTGATGAATGTTTGGTGCAAATCTCTAGCATTAGTCACATTTCTTCACATAGTCTTGTGCTTCTTTTTGCAAATTTGTCCACCAATAGCCTTGTGTGAGGGCCATGTGAGACAAAGATCTACCCCCCGTGTGGCTTCTACAAATTCCTTCATGTAACTCTTCCAAGAGTAGCTCAACTGTTTCAGGGTGTATGCATAGCAGATATGGGCCAGAAAAGGATCTCTTATACAACTCTTGGTCCTCGAACAGTCAAAACCGAGGAGCCTTTCTCTATATCTTGTCTGCCTCGGACTTATTCTCGGGCAAGACATTTTCCTTAAGGAATAGCACAATAGAGTCTATCCTGCTAGGACCCACCCTTATTTGATAAACATGAACCACATTTCCTCTTACCTCAGTAGGATTACACAAGTCCTCCACAAAGATCACCTTAGGTAAATTTTGTGCTGAGGAGATTGCTAGTGTGGCAAGAGAGTCCGCATATGCATTTCTACTTTTAGGGACTTGTGATAAATTAAAAGACTAAAATCCAGACTGTAAATGTCTAACCCAGCTCAAATATTCCTGCATTCTGGATCTCTGGCCTCTAATTCTCCCTGGACTTGGCCCACAACCAGCCTTGAATTTGAAAATATCTCCACTACTTTTCCACCCATTTTCTGAACCATGGTCATCCCTACCAATGGAGCTTCATATTCAGCCTCATTATTCATGGCCGAAAAGCCCAACCTCAAGGATTTCTCAATTGTGATCTTCTAAGGAGATATCAGGACTAGCCCCACTCCAGATCCTCTCTGATTTACTGCATCGTCAACGTATACCCTCTAGGACAAAGGTTCTTGCACGGAGATCAAGCCAACTGATTTTTCATCCATGCCCGTCTTCTCGGCACTTTCTTCTAGCAATGGCTCAACAAGTTCAGCTACCAAATCAGCCATGCGAGGTATGTATTTGATGTCAAAAGCCCCCAAGATTGTACCCCACTTTGCAATCCTCCCTGCATAATCAACACTCCAAAGTAGAGATCTAAGCGGAAGCTGGGTCAATACAACAACCGTATGTGATTGGACGTAGTAGGGGAGCTTATGTGTGACATGCACTTCTTCTAGAATGGCCTTCTCAAGTGATAAGTATTGGACCTCGGCCTCATGTAGTGACTTGCTCACATAATAAACTGGCCTCTATACACCACTATCAACGCCTATCAACACCAAGCTCACCGCGTGGGAGGCCACAGCAATGTAGGAAAACAAAACCTCATCCACCTCGGGTCTAGACATGATGGATGGTCGAGAAAGATACTCTTTCAACTGCTGGAAAGGCAAGATACACTCCTCGGTCCATTCAAATCCCTTCCACTTATTCAATAACTGAAAGAAAGGCCTACACCTATCTGCTGACCGAGATATGAATCGATTTATTGCGGCAATCATCCCTGTTAGCTTCTGGACCTCTTTGGGATTTTAAGGTGGCTGTAAATTGTTGATTGCCTTAATCTGGTCAGGGTTGACTTCAGTTTCGCGGTGTGTAACAATGTACCCTAAGAACTTCCCTGACCCAACACCAAAAGAACACTTGGAAGCATTAAGTCGCAACTTATGTTTCCTCAAGATCTCAAAGATATTCTTGAGGTCATTGATATGCTCTGATTTCAACTTGCTCTTGACCACCATGTCGTCTATATAAATCTCAATGTTTTTCCCTAGTTGTGGCTCAAACATCTTGGTCATCATTCTTTGATAGGTGGACCCCGCATTCTTCAGACCAAAAGGCATTACCTTGTAGTGGTAATTCCCAGTTTGAGTGACAAAAGCCGTTTTCTCTTGATCATCCAAGGCCAAAGGTATCTAATGGTATCCCTGAAAGGCATCCAAAAAATTCATCCGATGATGGCCCACAGTTGCATCCACAAGCTAATCAATCTGAGGCATAGGGAAGGGGTCCTTTAGGCAGGCCTTGTTCAAGTCTTTGAAGTCTATACATATCCACCACTTCCCATTCTTCTTCTTCGCTACCACTATATTAGTTAACCATTCAAGGAAAAACACTTCCTTAATAGCCCCTGCTAGCTTAAGCTTATTCACCTCTTCCTTGACAGCATGCTCCTTAGATGAGCGCCGAGGTGGTTGCCTTCTAAGGAGGACAACTGGGTTAACATTCAATCAATGGCAAATGAATTCTGGGTCCACCCTAGGAGCTTCATAAGCATTCCAGGCGAACACATCAATATTTTTCCTAAGAAACATCAACAGTTCTTCCTTTTCCCGAGGAGGCAACTGAGCTCCAATCTGAAAAAATTTCTCTAGATCGCCATCTATGACAATTTCCTCCAACCTTTCACACTTCACCTCTCCCGATACCGTATCTGTTGATAGGACCAAAATCCTTGATTGCTATGAGCCCCCCTCAGCAGAGGCTGAGGACTCAGCTGCCGGCTGATGCTGATGGCAGCCATGAGGCATGCCTAGCCACGGATTGACTCCTCACAAACTCCTCAATCCAGTCCCCTAATGGGTACTTCACCTTTAAATGCAGAGTTAAAGAAACGACTCCTAGGGCATGAAGCTAGGGTTTGGCCACAATGGCCGTGTAGGGAGAGTATGCATCCACTACAATATAATCCACTTCAACCACCTCTGAACCTGCTTGCACGAGCAACCTAATCTTACCCATTGGGACGACAACTTTCCCATCAAAACTCACCAAAGGTGAATCATAGGCTATCAGATCCTCAGGTTTTAAGCTCAGCGCTCTATACAAATTAGGGTACATAATCTCTACACCACTGCCTTCGTCTACCATCACCCTCTTCAGATCTTACCCCCTATTCTGAGGGTGACCACCAAAGCATCATCGTGCAGTTGGATGGTTCCAATCTTGTCCTTGTCCGAGAAACTCAGCGCTGGTCGGATATACTCTCTAGCCCTCTTTGGCTCAAGAATAGAGTCCTCAACTGGCAGCCGAGCTACAGATATTACCCCGAAAGGATGAGAACCAATTCTCCCAGGTGCAGTAAAGATGACATTGATTGTGCCTAGCGGGGGCCGTGAAGAGGCATTCCCCTGAGCCCCTAACCTTGATTGGTCTCCCTGATACAAAAATTGATGTAACCTTCCCTCTCTGTCCAGTTGCTCCAAATGGTTCTGCAAAGTTCTGCAATTCTCAGTGGTATGCCCCCGCTCCCGGTGATATTGGCAATGAAGGCTCTGATTGCGCCTCGAGGGGTCCCTGCTCATTTTGTTTGGCCATTTGAAGTATGGCTCGTTCTTAACCTTCTCCAAGACTTGATGCACTGGTTCTTGGAACACAATATTAACCACTTGAGGAGCTACAGGCCCTGATTGCCCAGCAAAATCCCTCCAGGGTCTGTTATTGTTGTAACGATCCGACCTGAAATCGCCCCTCTCCTGAGGGATAACCTTATCCTTTCTCTTGCCTTGCTGTTGGTCCTCCTCAACCTTCTTATACTTATCAATTCGATCCATGAGCTAGCATACACTGGTAGCAGGTTTCCCAGTCAAAGACTTCCTCAAGCCATGCTCGGCAGGTAGGCCAACCTTGAAAGTCCTGATGGCTACGTCGTTAACTCACCATCTATCTCATTGAACATTTCCCAGTATTTGTTCGAATACGTTTTCAAGGCTTCCCCTTCCCTCATGGACAAGGATAACAAGGAATTCAAGGGCCGAGGAACCCTGTTACACGTAATAAAACGGGATTCAAACGCACGAGTGAGCCTTTTAAAGGAATCAATGGACCCTGCACCTAGACCGTCGAACTACCTCATTGCCACTGGCCCTAAGCTAGATGGGAATACCTTGCACATTAAGGCCTCATTCTTGGAGTGCACAACCATTCTCTGATTGAAGTAGCTAACATGCTCCACAGGGTCTGTTCGACCATTATACATGGTGAATGTGGGCTGAGTGAATCGCCGAGGAAGTCTTCCTCCCTCAATTCTGCGCGTGAAAGGTGACCTAGAAATTTAGTGAAGTGCCCTACTCATAGCATCATTTTCCAGGCCTTTTGAAGATGAAAATCTATTTCTGCGCTCATGATGATAGTCTTCTTCATACGAGAAAACCTCGCTAGAAGGGGTCCTTGCTTTGCACCTATAGCTACCATCCTCTTCACCATCAAAAGAGGAGTCAGAATTGGAAGGCGCTCGCTTTCGCCGTTCGTTGCGTAAGCTTCTCTTCAAGTGATCAATTTCCTACTGCATGGATTTGGTATCTTTCTTTTGAGAAGGGTGATTTCCGTTCTCGGACTAGTTACCGCTTGTATGGGTGGTATGAACACTTCCCTCGCGGTCTCCCTTCTGCTCAAGGTTAAGGAAGGGATCCTAATGTTGGGACCCCCTCGATTCTGCCTGGCATGGCCTTGAACCCATCATAATTAGACGTCAAACTCACCAAAACACAAGTAATCCCCACAGATGGCGCCAATTGTAAGGACGCAATTTGAGTTCCTAGCCCACAAGATGAATGGACCTAGGCCCAAGAAGCCCAAAACAATGAATTTGTAGAGAGTTTGTTAGAAAATTAGGCTCTAATGAGTTAGAAAACAAATATAATGGATTCAGATAACCAAAAGAATAAAGATAGAGTGGATTTATTAAAAGAAAAACGTCATCGGCTCAATTCGAGAAGACTAGTTCTTATATACTGATTCACAAGTTGATTACAATTTTAGTTCTAGGTTACTACAACGCTTCTTTCTCTATTTCTCGATCCTTTCTTCTTTGGGTATCTCCTTCATTTTGTATTCTCTTCTCCTCCCATCTTTGCCCTTCACCTGTATGATGGATGGTTGATGCTTATACTTGTCCCATCAGACCCTTCCTGAAATCTTCGAGCTGCAGCTGTAAGGCTAAAAACCACTGTTCAGGTATTACTTTCACATTAATGTGGCCAGAGAGTTAGCTGCAGAGCATTTAATGCGATGGTAGCAGCTTTCTTCTTTGATATTTTGGGACTCCCCCTTGTCATACATTTTTGCAATGCTTATCCATAACAACAAAATTTTCCGAAACGTCTCCCTGAATAGCAAACCACCTACCCAGACCTCGGCTTTGGTTAGCCGAGGTGGCATTCATCCTCGGCACTCCCTCCTGGGCCATTATGACCAAAACTAACTTCTTTATCTACTAACATGGACTCCCTTGATAGAGTTTACCCATTCCCAGACGACTTCTAGTCCTCGGCTTGGATCTGAGGCCCAGTATATATATGGATAATGAGCTCCTGTGCCCAATGCTCCTACAATCATAATTTTATTTATATCTTTTCTTTGGTTTAGTAAATGAATGAATATTGGCATCGGTGGTGTTGTATCAATGCAGATTTTTATTTTTATAATGGAAACATATAAAAGGGATATGTTTAAAAATTAGTAAAGGTTTTGATAATTTATACTCCAAATTATTGTAGCTCAGGTACAAATAATTGATATTGTGGATCAAATACAATTATTTTTCACCATTATTGATTGAAATTTTTTGTAGTTTAGAATGCACATTGCAAATGTTTAAATAAGAAAAAATCTCAAATAATCTATGATTAAGGAGGCATATATGTGATTGAATCTCAAATTTTGGATAAGGTTCTGATTGGTTTATTGGGTATTGTTGTAGAATGGGTTGTATAGTGGCTTCAAGGGTGCAGAAACTAAATTAATATCTGACTTTGGGAGGAAACTAAATTCATATACACTGAAAAATGGGCTATTGGTGAGAATGGGGAAGACTCAACCTCTAAATTAAAGGTAAAAGGTTTTCCTTTCCAGAAATCTTGCACTATCTATAGAGGCAATGATATTGTGGCTCAGGTACAAATAATTGATAAATGTTGCTAGCATTGAAAACTGAAGCCTCAATGATTAAGATTTGCTTTGTGTTCTGTGGAATTTACTGAAAAATGCAACAAAGATTTATTGTTTTAAGCCTAATCAGTAACTATACGGAACCATATTTTGTTATTTACTAGAGGTTTAAGTACATGTTTGGCATGTTTGATTTGTGTATAGACTAGAAATTATTGAAGATTTTTAACAACAGCATACATTTGATGACTGGACCAAGAAATATGTACTTAGTACAAACTTAATAGCATTGCTCAACAATCTTTTTCTTTCTTTTTTTTTTTTTTTTTTTGCTGAGAGCTCAACAAACTACTTAGTTAGCTACTCTAAGATAAGGTACATGACTTTTGCTTTATGTTACGAGCTTTTAAACCATGCTTCTCTTTTGTGGCCTTAATTTATCTTGTTGATCTCTCGACTTGAACAATTGAACTACATTACTCTTGCTAGGGAATTAGTTATATATATAGGTTACAAAATGACATGATTTTCGGGGCTTGTTCATCTCTCAATAAATTCATCTAATTTCTCATGCATGAATTTTTTTTTTTTTCATATTTATCATGGATTATCTCATGCTTCCTCATCTTGTCATTCCTTAAAATTGTCTCATAGATTTATTATGAGCCACTAGCTGCTGCAATGTAAATGTTGTAGATTGGTTATATATATTTTTTCTCTTAATTTTATAATTACAATTTTATTCATTGTGGTTTTTAACATAAGGTCTCACTCTTATATTTTGATGTAGACTAGCCTCATGTACAAGTTGCAGTAGTGTATGCTAAAAGGTATAAATTTCAACTAATCATATATCCTGGATCTGATGATCATGCTTTGGTTGTGACATTGGTTGTAATATTTCTAGATTGAAGACAATAGAATGGTTGTTGTAGGAGCATTGGGCTAGGAATCCTTTATCCATATACATGTTGGGCCAGAGCCCAAGCTGAGGACCAAGATTTGTCCAAATATAGTTAAACTATATTAAGAAAGCCTGTGTTGAAAGATAAGGAAGTTAGTTGTGAGTGTAACAACCCAGGAGATGGTGCCGAGGATGAGTATCACCTTGGATAACTAGAGCCGAGGTCCATTTTGGTGGTCTGCCATCCAGAAAAATACTCCAGAGAGTTCTAGCGGAACGGGTAGATGCAGTAGATACCTATAGCAAGAAGAGATAGTAAAATATCAAAGGAGAAGGCTGCCACTAATGCATTGAATACTCTGTAACTAACCCTCTGACCACATTAATGTGGAGGTAATATTTGAACAGTGATTTTCAGCCTTACAGTTACTACGCAGAGACTTCTAGAAAAGAGGGGATGGGACAAGTATCAACATCAACCACCAAATCTGCACGTGGAGGGCTAAGAAAAGGAAGGAGAAAGGAGTATAAAAGGAGGGGGAGGCAATAAGAGAGAGGGATCGAAAAATCAAGAAAGAAACATTGTAGCCACTAAGAACCAAACGAGTAACCAAATTAGAACAATATATACCAGAACTGATCTCCTCGGATCTTGGCCAAGGACTACTTTATGAAGTTAAACTTGTCTATTTCATTCTTCTTATCATCTAAACCCGTCCTACTGATTGTCTAATTCAAGCTAGCCTAGTTTTCTTCACCTACTCTCTACAAATTTATTGTTTTTGGGCCTTTTGGACTGGTCCATCTACTATTTGAGCTTGGGAACCAAATCTGTGTCCTTACAGTTGTATTATTTCTAGATTGAAGATAACACTTATGATAATGCACCCTCCATAGTGATATGTTTCAAGAATTAGTCATGGTTGTATTTAAGCTACAGCTTCAGCAATAAAAGGCAGCCAATATTTTCCATTTAAACTATTCTCTTCTCCGCTATTAATTTCTTGGAGGGTTGTCGCCTTGTACTAATTCCTTTCAAACTATTCACAGCACATAGCCTCTGGGGTATAGAACTAGACCAATTCTGATTAATCTACAAACAATAAATTGACAAATTCCAGAGTATCCACATAGATATATGATAAAATAAACATAATTAATTAAATAAAAAATTAAGCTTCCAATAATCTGCACCAAGTCATGTGCACATAAAGACAGCATTGTAGTTTTTAGGGAAATCAATAAACAAAAACAGAGTTTTCTTGGTTTCCTATCAAACGTAAACTAGGAATGCAAAACAAGTGGTACCATTTTGAACCGCAAACTTTATCTCTCATAATAGCTAAAATAGATTCAGCCAAAACCGAAAATATAAATAACTTTTTTCTCTATAAACTTTTTATCAAACAATAACTTAATGCATTTCGAAGGGTCCAACAATAAGAAATGGTCATCAATCTGCCAATTGTTTGATAAAAAAAAAAAAAACCAGCTTCAATCTACCAATGGCCTAACAATAATAAATAATTAAAAAAAAAAAAGAGCTTCAATCTGCCAATGGTCTAACGATAAAAAAAAAAAATACTAAAAAGTTAACAATTTGCCAATGATCTAACAATAAAAAACAGTCTTCAATCTGCCAATGGTCTAACAAAAATAAATAGTCTTCAATCTCTAACAAATAAATTTGCATAGTCTTTAATCTCCATCCAAAATTCTTGCACCCTAACTCCAGTCTATTTAGTGGTTTTGCCAATATGGTGCTCTTCTTGGATAACATCAGAGGTAGCTATTGAAACCTGTAAATAATAGCAAAGAATAATTGTCACGGACTGTAAACAAATTTATGTGCACACAAGATTGACATATTATAGTGGAATGTAACATATCTTACTTTATTTATGCTTCCAAGTGATTCAACTTGTCTCGCCTCACAATCTTTTTTTTGTAAGTCACTGCCATGTTTTTTAGCATGTGCTGTCTTGCTTCGAGATTTACCATTTTTCTTCTCTAATGCAGATTTCAACCTTTTCTTTGGACGCCCAACAGTAAGTTTTGTTTTAATCCTACATATGCTGTCACCTTGTAAAACAGGGTGATGGCAACATCATGGACCTCTATGCAACTTTCCATACTATTCAAATGACAATTTTTTCTAATCTCTCGCAATTCCTTCATTAATTTTTTAAAACATTCTTTAGTATGTTCATACATTATCTCATTCTTTGCTGCAAGTGTAGAAATTTCACGAGCATTGTGACTCAAATAAGAGTAGTGTTTTCCTATTGACTCTTGAGCATTACCTTTAATATCAATATCATGATAGTCCTTGATAAAACTAGCCTTTGCATCTTGCGTCCATCTTTTCAATACAAAATGGACTGGAAGTCTCTTAACGTTTTTATGTTCAAGAACTTTCAAATCATGGGCACACAGAATTCCTACAAAGCTAAACTTCTTGCAACTGCATTCTACTGAAGTAGTTGAGGCTTCATATTTAACTAAGTGCTCATGAATTCTTTGACTATATTTGACCTTGTATTCCATGATAGTATCAGATTTCTTAGCCTTGTAAATAGTACAATCAGCAATCTTCATATATTCATCTTGAAACATTTGAAACATTTCTGAGGAGTATAGCTCTACAACATGTCTCAACATCTCTACATTAAACTGTAAAATCGGTTTTGTTTGCCTCATTTTGAACTTTTCTTATAATTCTTGATGTCTCTTATCAGCCAAAACTCTAGAGTAATGTCCTAAAAAGCGCACAAAATCATGTTTTGGTTTCAAGTATTTCTTCAACATATTATTTATTGACTCAATACGTTAGATGCTTTTCATATTGGCAATGAAAATATGTCGACCATATACAATAGCCATTTTTCTTTCACATCAAATATGCTACTCAACCATTTATTATCAGTAAGACCATATTCCTTAAGCATATAATCCCATGAAACAAGCCATTCATCTTCATCTTCATACTCATATAAACAATCACTAAAATCATTTGCAAATTGCTTAGATGAATGAAATACATGATGTAGATTCTTAGCAGCATTCTAATAAATATGTCATACACACAAACGATGATTAGATTTAGGAAATACCTCTGCTATTGCTTTAGCCATTGCAGCAGATTGATCTGTAAGTATAGTTCTTGGCTACTTTCCTAACATTGCAGTTAAAAAAGTTTCAAACAACCACTTAAATGACTCTATAGTCTCATCATAAAGTAAAGCTGCACCTAAGATAATTGATTTTGTGTGATGATAAACCCCAACAAATGAAGCAAAGGGACGATCATATCTATTTGTTTGATAAGTTATGTCAAAACAAATAACATCTCCAAAGTTCAAGTAATCAACTATTGATCTAGCATCAGCCCAAAAAATGTTCATGATTTGACCATCATCATCAACTTGTATTGAATAAAAATAAGATGGATCTGTCATTTACATCTTATGAAAGTACTCCATCATAGCAGGCCCATCTCCTTTCCTCAAAGCCATCCTCCTCTCATTATGTACATGATTCTTATAGTCAACATCCATAAACCCAAGATTTTCACGACCCCCAGCTTGCATGCTCAATAATTCAATGGTTTGTTTTATTGATATTCCAAACCTATCCGCATCATTTGCAATGGCTTTTTTGAGCAAGTGAAAATTTTCTTTTCGATCTTAACATATGTTTCATTGGCAAAGGAGCAAACTCATGATTATGCTAGCCGTGAAAAGAAACAACATGTAACATACCATCCTTTTAAAGATGACAGGTCATTTGTGCTAAACATCCTGTTTGTGAAATTGGGCGACGATAAGATGCATTTTCGCGACGTTTGTCAAAAACTCGTTCACCCTCTTTTGAGCAGCTAAATGTTCTCCTTATAACTTGCCCCACATTTCCTCACTTCATGGAATGTTTTCGTACACTAAAGTCGATTCAGTGAGCATATTCTTTGTGAAATTCATATGCACTATCATCACAATCAAATTTAATGCCAATTGTTGGAGTATTTGATTTGTTTGGACTTCCAGGAGTAGGTACTACTTTAGCCTCTTCATGTTGATTAGCTATCCAACCAATGAATTCATCTTCCAACACAATTTCTAGTACTTCTACAATTTCCTTGCTATATCTACTTGGAGTATTTGATTTGTTTGGGCTTCCATGAGTAGGTTCTACTTGAGCGTCCTCTTGTTGATCAGTTATGTAACCATTCAATTCATCTTCTAATAAAATGATTTGACTAGTATCCATCATCTATGGTCAAGATACATATTCAAAATCAAATCAGAAAAAAGGAAAAATTTTATAAATAGTATTAAAAAAATAGTATTCCAATATTCTAGACCCATTAAAGAATACTCTTAATGAATTACTTAAAAACACTACAGTTTTAGAATGTCTAAGTCTAGAAGCCTATAAAGTTTACTTACCCTTAGTTGCTTATATTTTTGAAAATCAAGTCAATATGAACAAGAAAAAAAAATCTTTTTTAGATGAATCAAAGATAAATTCAAATTTAAATGAGAAAGGAATACAATTTCTACAACTCAGCTAAATTTAGTATCACAAAAACTACAATAAAACCACAGTACAAGATAGCAAATAGCAGCACTATTACATATTAGAGAAGAAGAAATACAAAATTCATTTTTTTTACAAGTAAATTAAACAAGATTTGGTAACTTATAAACTACAGCTAGCAAATCCACTTCAGTTTTTTAAGGAATCAAGGTTATCAATGAACAATCACTCTAATAAGGCTACTCCATGTATAAAGGATCAGGAAAATTATCGAACTGTGTCAAACATATGATAATAAACAGGTCAGCACCAATTTTTCAATACCTAATGGATAATTTCATATTTAGCTTGCAAAGAAAGAGCATTCACTGACCATATACCAGATTTGCAAAATATTCTAACTTAACATCAAGTTCTTCTAATAGTTGAATCATTTAATCCTCACAAGTAATAAGATGTCAAATTGCAATTAATACTTCCTCGTTATGTATACAAAATAACAAATCATCATTGAGGCTTCAGTTTTGAATGCTAGCAACATTTATCAATTAAAAGTTTAGTGAGCCACAATATCAATTATTTGTACCTGAGCCAGAATAATTTGGAGTATACATTATCAAAACCATTACTAATTATCAAACATATCCCTTTTATATGTTTCCACTATAAAAATAAAAATTTGCATTGATACAACACCACCGATGCCAATATTCATTCATTTACTAAACCAAAGAAAAGATATAAATAAAATTAGGATTAATAAAGAAAGATTCAGTGGTTAACCCACCATGATACTAACAAAGTCATAAGCACCTTTGAAAAGGTTTTCAATCAATAACAACAGTGAAAAATAAAAACATGTTGATTTAGACATTGTTTCAAACAGTTGGTGGGCATTGAAAAATAAATGCAGAACAGAATAAGAGAGAGAGAGACTCACGTGGTAAGCGTAGATGGAGATTAGGGGGTGACCAGCGGTGAGAAATCGACGAAATAGAGAGGGATTGGGTTTCCAGGTTTACAGAGAAGCTGTAGAGAGAGAGAGAGAGAGAGAGAGAGAGAGAGAGAGAGAGAGAGAATGAATACGAATTGTGTTTTTTAGTTTTTATTTTTTTAACAGGTGGTGTAGTTAATTAGGATTAGTTGGTTTAAGTTTACTTAAATAATCACAATGCACATGCCATTTTTTACACATGTCAATTTATTAGAACAATTTTTAGCCTTAGGATATAAATGATTTTGTAACTAAACTTTGTCTCACTGTTGTTATTATTATTATTAGAGAAATGATATATTTATAACATTTTTCACAATATTTTTACAACAAATCCTAAGTAACAGGTTGTTACTGGTTGTTATTGTTGGGGTAAAAAAGTAATCTTAGTGTTAGGTTCAAATTTAAACCAATAACAACTAACCACTTATAATTTGTTGTGAAAATATTATAAAAAATGTTGTGGACGTAGCACCTCTCTTATTATTATTATTATTATTAAAAGCAAATTCTGGGCGAGAATGTATGAGAGAGAAACATTAGAAAAAGACCAAAAACAGATGGCTTGCTGAAAATAGAAAGTGACTGTTCGAATAGCTAAAGGGGCATTTTCACCGAGGCTGAATGCGTGCCGCAAAGGCAACTCTTAAGAACCACTGCAAAGCTATTGATATCTCAACCGCCCAACCCAACAGTGCAACTTTTCTCATTTATTCCTTTTCTTTACAATCTCTCTCTCTCTCTCTCTCTCTCTCTCTCTCTCTCTCTCTCTCTCTCTCATATGTTACATAACACACAAAATTTAGACTTTTTTATGAAGTTTTCATAAAGACTTATTAACGATATCAATTTTTTTACTTACTATTAAACAATTTTACATATTAATAAGTGTGGAATTCTTTGTCAAAATATTTTTCTCTCTCTTAGTGCTAATATAATATCCAACCAAACCTTTCTTTTTATATATTAGGCCCTGTTAGTTGAATTTACGTGTATGTATCCACATTATCCTTGTGATCATAAGACTATGTTTGATTGAGAAAAGTAAAAATGGAACCATAGAAAAAGTTGGAAGGATAAAAAAAAAGCATTTGTATTATATTTGTTTGGTATATAAGATACAAAATTGGAAGGATGAAAAATATATATAAATTTACTTTGTTTGATTGATAAGAGAAGTGATAGTATGAAAAATGTGTATATACATTTACTATAATGCTCCTATTGTATATAATAACTAACATTTTTTTTTTTGTTAAAAGTTATAAAAAGAATTAATATTTTTCTATTAATAAGAACTAATATAAACAGTAATTTTTCAATAGAATATTTGTTTTTTATTTAAATTTTAAAAAATTATTTGTGTGCATATTAGAGAAAGGCCACATTTCTACCAATCAATTATGCTAGAAGAAAGCATGCCCCAATTTATTAAAAAAAAATTAATAAGAAGCAAACTTGCCCACGTTTAAAGCAAAGCTCAATCATCCCCAGTTAAAAACAAACAGCAATCATACACAATTTATTCAACCAAAAAAAAAAAAAAAATCATGCCCATGAAAAAATAAATAAATAAAATAAGCAACCAGAAGGTAAGAAAAATGGTAGTTGACCCATTTGACTTAAGCTATTCATTTACCCTCTCATTTTCTTCCCAATTTGAAGAGATCAAATTTTAGTGGGCTAGAATAGAAATTTTTGAACCCCACATTTTCCTCCCACTTTTCATTATGAACCAAACAACGGAAAACATGTGTTTTCCATTCACATTTTCTCCTAAGCAAACATAGTGTTATTTATGCTCCTTTTGGTGGATAGGAAAGGGGAAACAAAAAAAAAAGGGATGGAGGAAAAAAAGATGTAAAATCCCTAGAATGGATACAGTGGAAGAGAGGAGAAAATAGAAATTTGAGAGAGTTACTAAGGGAGCCACCACATCTTTCACATTTTATTAAATTTAAAAAAAAATTGACAGATGAAATAAAAATATTTAAATCTTATACGCCGCTGTTAAAAACCCAAATAAAAATTAGTTGAACTTCCATCTAAGTTTTTAAAAATAATAAAGGAAAATGTTACCCTTTATGCAAACTACTTTTATAGACTCATAATATATTGTTAGCTTATAATTAATAGGGATAAAAGGGAAAAATAATTTATTATAATTATTCTTTCATTACATTTCATATGCAAGCATTTATTTCCCTTTGGTTTTATTTTCTTTTCTCTTCCAAGCCAAATATGGTGATACACATGCCCAAAAGGGAGAGATTGTTGTAATCATGGATGGAGCTATTCTCGGGCTCTCCCGATACCCCCCCTACCCCCCCCCCCCCTTTTTTTTAATACTAGTATATATTTATGTATTGATTTAGCAATTTGGTTCAATAAAATTATACTTAGTCTCTGTTAACAATAGCATTGATCCTTTTAAAGAACATAAAAAAAATTATAAATTTAAAATCTAGAACATAATTAACAAGCCTAAAAAAATTAGCCCAACAACAAAAATGACAAATAGCAAAATTAAAAATAATTAAGCTCAATCAACTAATTTTGCTCAAAACAAACAACCTAGTAACATTTAAAAGATTTTAACGAAATATTTTTGTCCTTACCCAGTAATAGATGCACGCATCAAAGATACACACCAAAAAAAAAAAAAAAAAGCAACTACAGGCTTATGTTGAGTTCCATTTTCATAAATGATCGCATTGTAATGTATTAAGAAACAAAATTTTTTATCTTTGTCTTCGTTAATGTTTTGTTAATACTAAATGAATTTTTTTTTAAGAGGAAAATAGATGCTTATTTGGAGTTTCATAATGATTTTTTTTATATACTATGATTTTTTTTTTTTTGCCCCCTTAACTCTAAGTCTTTGCTTCATTCCTGAATGTAATTTGATGATGGATTGGAAATCAGTGGGCTGAACGCTTTGGATTTTGACGATCTTAGGGACCTGAGACCAAAACACAGGATCAGAGGCAACCGGGGTAGCCGGCCAATAATCCTCCGATGATAAAGTTAGTTTTCTATCCTTAAGGCTTAATTTTTCTTAAATCGTACGTAAAGAACACTTACTTTTCTTGTCAGAAATGGGTGTTTATATTGTGTCCCGAAGGCAGTTATTTGTCTCGTAACTTCCCCTAAATTGGTGGAGATCAAAAGTTTTTACTCTTGATTCTTGTAACTGTTGAAGCAGTTATGATATTTTCCATAACTGCTATTGTGGGGGCCTATGACAATGCACAAGACCTTTCTCCATGCGCACCAAATCCTAGGCTTTCTTGGATGAGACTCATGTTGGGAGTCGTCCATACATGGACGACTCTCTCTTGGGTTGAGGATTTCCTGTGTGGGAGGGTTGGTTCAATTATGTTTTCATTTGGAGGTGAAACATCCAAGGACGAGCTTGGACTCTGCACAGCTAGAGGAGGAACATCCAAGGACGAGCTTAAACTCTATGGACGGCTGGACTTCGTCGAGCCATACTTGGCCACATCAGTTGCCCCCTTCTTTTTTATTATTATCATTATTTTTTTTATTTGACACGTGGTCCAATCTGGTATGCTTTAACCACAGTTCTTTTTGTTTTTCAAGGCAGATGCCGCGTGGCGCGTCATGGCTGCTTAAGTCGCTTCGAAAGCTGAGCCTTGTTGCCTTTAAATAGCGGAATTCCTCTCTTGCCCCTCTCATTTCAAAAGATTTTCTTCTTTGATCTTTGTCGTCTAGAGCCTCGTCTAGAACTCTCTCCGCATCCATAGTCTTCCTCCGTCTAGAGCCAGGTATTTTTCCTTTCTCGTCTTTAGATTTCCTTTAAGTTTTCAAAAATAATGTCAACTGTTATATCCTCGTCTAGCAATAGTACTGAAAAAGCTATAGACGAATATCATGATACCAATAGCTATAACAGCTCTGACAATAGTACTAGTGATAGTGGTAATGGTAGTGAGGGAAGTAGTACGGATGAGGGTTACGTTTCTAGAGTCCCTGGGGTCCCCTTGGAAGTCCTTCAAAAACAACTTAGAAAAACTTCTCGGTCCTAGGCTAGCACCTCGTCCAGTGCTCCTCTGCCTAGTCCTTTGGACGAGGAGAAGACTGTTTATAGTTGCGTTGTTGGTATTTCGTCTAAAACAAACGAACAAAGGCTTAATAACCTTAAGCTATGGTACCAATTCCTGATGATCTTAACCCTAGGTTGCCCGTCCATGAGGAATGGTGTTGTAACCCCCATTTTGGAGTAGGGGTTTATGAAGCTTATTTCCTAGGGGGTCTTAGGTTACCCTTGAATGCTTTTACCAGAGAGTTGCTTGTTAAATTAGGTTTAGGTATTTGTCAGTTTAACCCTAACGCGTGGAGACTGATTGTCTCCATGCAAATTTTGTGGAGGGGGGTATTTGGAGGGGACCGTCCTTTTACAGTGGATGAGTTCCTCTTTTGTTACAAACCCTCAGAAATAAATTAGTCCCTTAGCTTTTACCAGTTCATAGCCAGGGGTTCTAATTGTAGATTGATCAAGTCCCTGGCCTTTTCTGAAAGAAATTGGAAGACGGAATTTTTCTTCATCTCTGGTTTCTGGGCCGGGAACCCTGTGAACGTTGGTAGAGACACCTTTGCCCCTTACACTGGGGAATTAAGTAACCTTCGTCTTGAAGGTATGCCCCTTCCCATCTTTTTTTTTTTTTTGTTATTTTTATTAACTGTCTAACCTCTATTCACTTGTTGCCTTACAGCCGTTGGACAACCTTCGCTGAGTAAGTTCTACCGTGACCGCATCCATAGGGCTCGATTGCACGTCGAAAGGGATTTCCATTCCTTGGTTACCCTTAGACGCTTAGCTTAGTGGGGGCTTGGTCCAGAACTGTCCAACAAAGCCATTACGCACGAGGTTACAATTCGTAGACGTAAGTTTGGACTTTTAACACATATATGTTATATTCCCTTGACTTAGTTTTAATTTGCATTTCATTATTTTGTAGGAATGACAACCATGAAAGAGAACATGGGAAAAGAACCTATGGACGATGGGAGCCGTCCTGAGATTCAATCCCAAGCTCGTCCTTCCACTGGGGACAAGAGAAAATCAGTGTCCAAAAATCTTGACTTGGGAAACTTGCCTAGTCGTCGAGGTAAGAAACCTAAGCATAGGTCATCTCAAATTACCAAGCCTACTCCTGTTCCGTCCCAAGCCCTCGTCCAAATACTCGATATAGATGCATCTCCAACTGACATTACTCCGTCCAGAACTCCTCCGTCCAAGTCAGTCGTGCTTGCCTCGTCCCAGCCTTCTCAAAGGATTCCCATGAATCTTATTGAGAGTGAAGACCTAGCTTGGGGACGTTTTGAGAAGGCTGTGTCTGACGAGGATATAGTTGCATGCTATGACATGTCCTTAAAGGACTTTGAACACTCTGGGGTTCACGATCTTTTTAAGGTATGCAATTTCATTTTTGCGTCGTCTTGAACTGCTTTATGCTTTTTCTTGTTTAACCCTTGTTTTGTCCTCATCTATTTGTACGCAATGTCAAAATTCATTGCGGCGTCCAGGCAGGCCACTGAATTGGACAAGACGAGGATATTGTTGGAGACCAGGGTTCTGGAGATGAAGGACGAGAGCAAGAAATGGGCTGAGGTTGCGGCGAAGGCTAAGGCCGAGGCAAAAGAGTTGCAAAACCATATTGAGGAGCTGAAGACTAATATCATAGAGAAGGATACTCGTCTTGATCACCTCCATAAGAGGAACGACGAGTTGAGTACTCTTCTCGAAAAAGCCAAGGAGGACGCAGTTGCAGAGTTTAAGGCGTCCAAACAATATACTGATTTGCTGGACGCCAACTATGCAGCTGGGTTTGAAGACTTCAGAATGGATGCCATTGAGAACTTCCCTGAGCTTGATTTCAGTCCTATCAAACTCAATCTTGGTGGTGCTACTTCAAGCTCTTTCCTCCAGAAGAGCTCAGAAGACGTCAATGTTGAAGACGATGCTACTACTCAGCCAAACCAAGATGACCCCAATATTCCTCCCCAGTGAAAGCTTTTACATTTTTATTTGGCTATGTATTTTTTCTTTTTATTTTGGTCCTTTTTGACCATCGGATGTAACTCAAGTACAATTGGCTTGTCCAAAGTTTTAGGATGGCCTTATGAACAAGCCTTGTTAATTTTTATTGTGGGTTTTTTGGACATTGGTTGTCCTCTCCTTTTTAATTAACTAATGAATGCTTGTTTCCTTTATTTCATTATTTTTTATTTATTTATTTAAGTATTGCATGGACGAACTCGTTTTGTATTTCATACAGTAATCTCAACTTTGACTCGTCCATAACTAGAGTTTGCTCATGTTATTCATTTGAACTTGTAATACAACTCGTCCATGAATATCATTTTTGTTATCTTGTGGACCTGACTCAGCATTTCCCTTCGTCCATTAAGTGGACGACTTTTGCTCGTCCCTGGGTATTGCACTAGCCATCTTCCTCTCTCTCTCTCTCTCTCTCTCTCTCTCTCTCTCTCTCTCTCTCTCTCTCTCTTTTTTAAGATTTCAACTTTTTTGTCGTCCAAAGGTTGGACTGTTTCAGTTGAGTTCTTGTCCCATGGACTATATACGCGTTTCCTCGTCCATGGCTGGGTTAACACGCTTTTAAGGCTTTTATTCGTCTCTTGTTTGAACATGCCTCGTTTGTGCTTTGTCCTTATTTCAAGGAAAGCTTAGACATTTCATCCTTTCGTCCAAAGATTTGGATCCATCTTTAGACTTATGCCTTTCTTCTGGATGAGGTTATGGAGAAGATTCTTACATATGTACTTAAAAACCCAAACCATTCGTATAACATATAAACATCATTAAACATCGTCCACAAGTATGGCACATGCTTTAGGAGCTAGTGCCTTGTTCATACAAACATATAAATTCATGACGTCGTCCACAGTTAGTTTTTAAAACTAATACCCTCTCAAGTAACTAAAACAACATATTATGCTAACAATACATGCAACTGAAATGATCTTGGCGTCGTCCAAGGTGAAAAGCCTAATCCAAGACAGTGTTCATCTAGGCTACTATTGATAATACCTTCTCAGGTGTTCAACATTCCAAGGATGTTCCAATTTTCTCCCATCTAGGGACTCTAAGTAGTATGACCCTTGCCTTTTGCAATTGATAACTCTATAGGGTCCTTCCCAATTGGGTCCCAGTTTCCCATATGCTGGGTTCCTAGTTGCTAGAGAGATCCTTTTCAAAACAAGATCTCCTACATTAAAACGTCTAGGCTTCACCATTGCATCATATTGTCTGGACATAAGGTTTTTATACCTTGCTGTCCTTTGCTCCACATCTGTTTTTACCTCATCTATAAGATCAAGATTAAGGTGCAGTTGATCTTCGTTATCCTCGCCTTGGTACTTCATCACTCTGTGATAGGCCATGTAAATTTTCACTGGTATTACTGCTTCACTTCCATAAGCTAGTTTGAAAGGAGTCTCCCTCGTAGGGGTTCTCGCAGTCGTTCTGTATGCCCACAGGACACCAGGTAGCTCGTCCGGCCATACCCCCTTTGCACCTTCAAGCCGAGTCTTGATGAGTTTCAACAAGAATCGGTTTGCTATTTCCACCTGACCATTTGCTTGAGGGTGGGCGGGTGAGGAGTAATGATTTTGAATTCCAAAATGTTCACAGAAATCCCTGAAAAGTGCGTTATCAAATTGTCGTCCGTTGTCTGACACCAGCACTCTAGGCACTCAAAATCTGCAAAAGATGTTCCTCAAGATAAAGTTCTTGACATTTTGTTACGTGATTTTTGCCAAGGGCTCTGCTTTTACCCACTTAGTGAAGTAGTCAATCCCAACCACTAAAAATTTCATTTATCTAGTTCCAAGTGGAAACAGACCTAATATATCCAATTCCCATTATGTAAAGGGCCATGGGGCCATCATCGGAGTGAGATATTCTACTGGTTGTCGAGGGATATTGCTAAAGCGTTGACATTGGTCGCATACCTTTACGTAAGCCTTTGCATCTGCTTGGATGGTTGGCCAATAATACCCCACGCAGACGACCTTATGGACCAATGCCCTTGCTCCTGAATGGTTCCCTCATGCTCCTTCATGAATCTCTCTCAACACGTAGTTTGACTCATCTGGGGCTATGCACCTTAAGTAGGGCTAGGAGAAACCCCGTTTGTACAATACCTCATTTATGAGAACATATTTGGCAGCTCTAATTCTTACCTTCCTGGCTTCGTCCTTGTCCTGTGGAAGCCTTCCGTCTTTAAGATAGATAATTATTGGAGTCATCCAATTCTCTCTTCCTTTAACTTCTTGCATTTCCGGTAGATCTATGCTTGGCATGTACTGGATTTCATCAATCCTATCCATGGCTTTCCCTAACGAGGTTGCTTTCGCCAAAGCATCTGCTTCCACGTTTTCCTCCCTTGGGAGTTGGATAAAACTGGCTTCGTTGAATCCCCTGATGAGCTGTTTTACCTTGTTTAAGTATTTCACCATCCAGCTTTCCTTGGCTTCACGTACTCCGTTGACTTGATTGATGATCAACTGATAATCTCCTCGAACCACGATGGACTCTGCCTCCAAAGACTTAGCCAATTTTAATCCTGCGAGAAGTGCTTCATATTTCGCTTCATTGTTAGTGTTTTGGTACTGTAGACGGATTGCGTACTTCAACTTATCTCCTTTCGGGGATTTGAGTATAACTCCTACTCCTCCCGCGTGCGACGTGGATGACCCGTCCACATTAATGCCCCACTTTCGAACTCTACGCAGCTCGTCTAGTTCTCCTTGGCTAGGGGTAAACTCCGCAATGAAGTCCGCTAGCACTTGCGCTTTAATTGCACTCCTTGGTTGATACCTGACATCGAACTCACTAAATTCAATGGCCCATTCGATCAGTCGTCTTGCAGCTTCTAATTTGTGCATGGCCTTCTTTAGTGGGTGGTTTGTTTGGACGTTGATGACATGAGCTTGGAAGTAATGCCTTAGCTTCCTAGAGGCTATAACCAAAGCGAAGGCTAATTTTTCCATCGAGGGGTACTGCGCTTCTACTCCTCTTAGTGCTCGGCTTGTATAGTAGATTGGTTTTTGCACTCGTCCTTCTTCTCTGATTAGAGCTGAACTCACTGCATGTAGGGACATCGCCAAATACAAATAAAACTCTTTGCCTGGGACTGACAGACTTAGCAAGGGAGCCGTGGAAAGGTACGCTTTCAGGTCTTGGAATGCTTTCTGACACTCGTCCATCCATTCAAAAGCTTTTTTAAGGACCTTAAAAAACAGCAAACATTTATCAGTAGCTTTAGAGACAAACCTGTTAAGGGCGGCCATTCGTTCGGTGAGAGATTGGACTTCTTTTATGCTTCGTGGTGGCTTTATATCCAATATGGCTTGAATCTTGTCTGGGTTCGCCTCGATTCCTCTTTGTGAGACCATAAATCTAAGGAATTTTCCTGATGAAACTCTGAAAGCACACTTGCTGGGGTTCAATTTCATGTTGTAACGCTTAAGAGTGTCAAACGTTTCTCGCAAGTTGACTAGATGTCTTCCCTCGCCCAAACTTTTTACTAGCATGTTATCAACGTATACTTCCACATTGCGCCCAATCTGCAGTCGAAACATGTAGTTAACCAACCTCTGGTATGTTGCTCCTGCGTTTTTCAAACCGAAGAGCATTACTACAAAACAAGCCTTGGCTGGTGACAAAGGATATCTTCTCTTGGTCTACCCCGTCCATTCTTATCTGATTATATCCGAAGAAAGCATCCATGAAACTTAGTAATCTATGACCTACAATGGAATCCACCAACTGATCAATGCGTGGCAATGGGTAACTGTCCTTGGGACATGCTTTATTCAGGTTGGTGAAATCCACACACATCCTTCATTTGCCATTAGCCTTCTTGACCATTACTACGTTGGCCAACCAGTCTGGATAATAAACTTCTCGAATGAAATTTGCGGGGGTCAGCTTTTGAACTTCTTCTTTAATGGCGCTGTCTCTGTCAGGGGAGAACACTCTTTTCTTTTGTCGTATGGGCTTTGAGGAAGGATATGCATTGAGACGGTGAGTAATGACACTAGGGTCTATACCCGGAATTTCTTCGTGAGTCCATGCAAATATGTCGATGTTCTGCCTTAAGAATTGGATGAGATCTTGTTTTGTCTTATCTTCCATATCCATTCCAACCCTTGTATGTCTTTCGGGTTTACCCTCTTCTAGAGGAACATCTTTCAATGCCTCGGTTGGCTCTGCCATGATTCACTTCTCCTCAATGTTCATCATCTGAACCTCTTCATCCATGGCTAACATTGCCAGGTAGCATTCCCTTGCTGCTAATTGGTCTCCTTGCACTTGCCCTACCCCATGCTCTATAGGAAATTTGACTGATAGGTGATAAGTAGATGTGACTGCCTTCCAACTATTTAAAGTCGGTCTTTCAATTATGGCATTGTAGGATGACAGACAATCTACCACCAAAAAATTTACATCTTTGGTTACCTGTTGTGGGCATGTATCCACTACTACAGGTAGGGTGATAGTGCCCACAGGCTGTACTTTCATTCCTCCGAATCCCATCAAGGGTGAATTCGTTGCGCGGAGTTGATCTCGTCCAATTCTCATTTGCTGAAAAGTTGAAAAGTACAATATGTCTACCGAACTTCCATTGTCCACTAACACCCTTCTAGTCGTATAACTAGCAATGAGCAAAGTAATGACAATGGCGACGTCATGGGAGTGGTTAACTCTTTCAGCCTCCTCTTCCATGAATGTGATGGGTTGTTCGTCCGTTGGCCTTGATGATCACCCTGATAGTTGAATGTTTTACACTACCTTAAGGTATGTCTTTTTGGACCTAGAAGATTGCCTAGTCGCAGCACCTCCTATGATCACTCTTATTTCTCCGAGCGGGGGTCGGGATGACTCTTCTACTTTACCCTTTAACTTCTCTTCTTTATGATCTCGTCCTAGGAAACTTCTCAACTTTCCTTGCCTAATGAGGTTTTCAATTTTTTGCTTCAAATCGAAACACTCGTCCGTGTCATGTCCGTGGTCTCTATGGAAGCGGCAATAGTTATTCCTATTGCGCTTATTGGGATCTCCCTTCATCTTCTCTGGCCATTTCAAAGAAGGATCATCCTTGATTTGCATGAGAACCTGTTCAAGCGGCATGTTCAATGGTGTGTATTGTTGACTCCGTGACGGGGGACCTGCCTTCTTATTATCTCGGTCTTTCCTATCATCTATTTGTCCCTTCTTTGGACAAGGGCCTTGCTCGGAGTGCTGTGTGGGGTTTGTTTCCATTCTGTCAGCTCTCTTCCTCTTCTTTGATATGATCACGTCTTTTGCATTCATAAAGTTTTGGGCTGAATGGATGAGTCCAGCCATGGTTTGGGGCTCTTGCTCATAGAGCTTGTGAATGAAAAAATCAGAATTAACTCCATTATGGAAGGCTGCCAGCAGCAACTTGTTGTCCATTTCATCCACCACCAGGGCTTCCCTACTGAAACGAGTGATGAAGGAGCGCAAACTTTTGTTCTCCCCTTGCTCAATGGTTAATAGGCTGGATGAGGAACGCTTGTGTCTTTGTCCCCAAAAAAAATTATTGACAAACAACTTACTCAACTCCTCGAAAGAACTTACCGTGTTCGAAGGTATCTTACTAAACCACACCCGCGTTGGTCCCTGAGGGTAGTAAGGAAAGCCCTGCACATGATCTCGTCTGGAACTCCTTGAAAATGCATCGTAGTCTTAAAAGTAGCAATATGGTCAAAAGGATCACGCGTCCCATCATATGAGTCCAAAGAAGGCATCTTGAACTTTAAGGGTAAGGGGTGACCGTTGATGGAAGCCGTAAAGGGGGAATCTGTTCGATGAACCAAATCCTCCATAGGATTTACCCTTCTCATGTTCTCTTTCATTTCCTCCATGGCCTTTCTCATCTGATCCATCTCCCTCTCCAAGTGCGGCACCTTTTGTGAGGTAGTACCCCTTGTTTGGCTCTCGGGTTTAGGATTTCTCCTATCTTCTTGACTTTGTGCTTGCCCTTCTACATATCCTTCATGACGTCCTTCATGGCGCTACCTCAGATTGATCTCCCTAGTCAACTCCTGGTTCTGGCAGGTTAACTCCGCCATGGCGGCTGCCATAGACTGTATGTGTTGGATAAAAGGAGGATGTATGACAGGCGCTGACTGTCAATCACGGTGAGGATTGCTAGAAGCATCCTTACTCTCTTGATGGCCTGGGCTGGTGACCCTTGATCTTGTCCGAACCATGCAGCCTTTTGTCGGTGAAAGCGTGAAGAATATACGAACACCACGTTAATGATGTCCCCACAGACGATGCCAACTGATAATGGATTGAAAATCAATGGGCTGAACGCTTCGAATTTTGACGATCTTGGGGACCTGAAACCAAAACACAAGATCAGAGGTGATTGGGGCAGCCAGCTAATAATCCTCCGATGATAAAGTTAGTTTTCTATATTTAAGGCTTAATTTTTCTTAAATCGTACGTAAAGAACACTTACTTTTCTTGTCAGAAATGGATGTTTATATAGTGTCCCAAAGGCAGTTATTTGTCTCGTAACTTCCCCTAAATTGGTGGAGATCAAAAGTTCTTACTCTTGATTCTTGTAACCGTTGAAGCAGTTATGATATTTTCCATAACTGCTATTGTGGGGGGGCTATGACAATGCACAAGACCTTTCTCCATGTGCGCCAAATCCTAGGCTTTCTTGGACGAGACTTATGTTGGGAGTCATCCATACATGGACGACTCTCTCTTGGGTTGAGGGTTTCCTGTGTGGGAGGGTTGGTTCAATTATGTTTTCGTTTGGAGGTGAAAGGTCCAAGGACGAGTGTAGACTCTACACAGCTGGAGGAGGAACATCCAAGGACGAGCTTGAACTCTATGGACGGCTGGACTTTGTCGAGCAATACTTGGCCACATCATAATTCTTTCCATTATTCAATAAAGAGACATATTTATGAAAGTTTTCTTATTTTTTCCACAATAAAATAAGTGTCAACTCCACACACTTGCACACATAACACATTCTCCTAAGATTTTCCTAAACCTAAATTATCCTCACACCACTACGTGAGTTCATAATTTAATCCTAATTTTTGCTAACTTAAGTATTGATGAATCCCCTGTTGGAACAATCTGACGATCCTTTGGTGCCATTTCAGTCCTCTGTGTAGGTGTTTGTTGACAATTGGATCAACTGCATCAACATTCACCTTTGGGGATTATCTATTACTTTGATTTTTATCTTCTAATTAGAATTGTTTGTTTTTTAAGATAATAAATTTTTTTTGACAATCTTAGGTTATTCCTTAAGTAGAGTTGACTTAATTCATGGTTCATATTAAGTTTCTATTAGTAGAAAAGCACATAAAAAGTTATGGGCAATAGACTTGGTATTGAATTAATAAATCTAAGAATATTTTGAGAAAAATAAATAATTCCTCTAATTGATTGTTAGAAGTAAACCAAACAATGAAGTTTTATCAAATTCTTAATCAAATCATGTGTAAATATGGTTACACACTAACACTTATATGAAATCAAATTCTCAGGCATCGTGTTTTCAAGAATCTAGATGTTGGGAGGTATAATAAAACTCTACGTTACCATTAACTTACTAACAATGTATGGAGACCACATATTGCAATCGTTTAAAACTATTAAAAACTTAATTGACAAAATTAAAAATTTAAGAGCCAATTTTTTTTTTAGAAAGTTTCAACTTATGGCATCCGTTTCTGATGATAGCTCTTTATCATTAGACCAAGACACCAATAAGTTTTTGATGTAGGCGGGGATTGAACCTCAGATTTCTTATACAACCATCAGAGACTTTACCAGTTGAGCTAACTAGAACTCACAAATTTAAGAGCCAATTTAAAATAGGGTTTAACTTTATTTATTTATTATTTATTTTTATAACTATGTACGTGACCGATAAAGAATGCAAATAAATTACTACAAAAGTATATGTCTAGAAGTAGAAAGTCATAAAAAGAACATCACTAGTGTGTCTTCACATATCTGGTGTGTGTGTGTGTGTGTGTGTGTATTGTGAGGTAGAGTTGGATCTGATTTAAGTTTTTTTTTTTTTTTTGGACAAACAGGATCTCAGATTTTAGTATTGATCTGGGCCTTATGGCATCTTTGCATCAATCATTGCTCTCCTTCGTGCCAAAATCATTACAAACTTATCAAAATCCGAATTCATGACAATGGAAACAAGCCTCTCAGGCTCTCACTAATCAATAATAAAGAACTAATTAACCTCTCCCACGGTTATAAATATAAATCATTCTGCATAGCATATTGTTTTACGTGCATATTTTTTTTATAGCCTAAAAGTTGTGGAGTATAAGAGATTTTTACATCACCTAAGAGAGAGAGAGAGAGAGAGAGAGAGAGAGAGTTGGCTTTTAGTTGAAATGAAGATTGTGGGGGTCAGGCCCAATTACGTAGCAATATTTGGGCTTGGATCAAAATTAATTCGTATATAATTAGGAATATAGCTCACACGGGAGGTCCCATAAAGGAATAGGTAGGTGGCTGATGATTAGAGACTGTTGTATGGTGGTTTGAGATTATCTATTAGGCCATCCAAGGAGATTCTTTGATGGCCGAGGTACTTTACTAGTGTTTCTATCTAATTTACCTTCACCCAAAAAACTCTATGTTGTACTCTCGTTCTCTCGTGTTTCTCTCCCCCCAAATTATCAAACCCCTCTCCCTTCAAATTTTGTTCATTTTATACTCTCCCATTAGTGGGTCGATAGTGATGAGAATATTCTACCTGTGCATGGGCCTCACCACTTGCAAGATTTGGGTGGCCCCTTGAATCTAGAGTACCGTTCCAACATGTCTAATCTCGTCTTAGGAAGTGGGTCCTCCTAACTCTACCATTATGATGATTCCTTTGTAACTTGAACCATGCATCGAGGCCCTTACTCAGACGGTGGACTCCCTCTAGACATTATTTCTCCTTGACGCTACTTCCCCCCCTTGGAGAACAAAAGTGATTTGTTTGGACCCTAGCATGGTTGCTCACGTGATGACCTCGTTATGGGCCTTTCATACATTATGGGTTGGGCCATTAACTTTTTTGGACGTCTGCCTAAACTCAGTCTTGGCCAAACAACATTTTTTCAAGAGAGTTTCAACTTATAACGTCTACTCTTGATGATAACTTTTTATCATCAGACCAAGACACTAATCGATTTTTGGTATAAGCAAGGATTGAACCTCCAATCTCCTATTTAACTATCAGAGACTTTACCAGTTAAACTAATTTTCACCCTCTATATAATTCAATCTCATGTTTTTGGTCCAACCATAAATATTTTCATAGCTTAGAAATAAATATAAGTTAATTATCATGAATTGGACATTATAGATTTAAATTTTATCATACGAGTAAGTCTAGTATTACAATTATTTCCACAACTTGTACTGGTGACGACTTGTGAGTGTTGAAACTTTGGACTTACATGGTTCTACCATTTTTTTTCCTATCACTTATAACTTTTTTTTTTTTGAGAAACTCCTATCACTTATAACTTGTAAGTGAGTTGTGAACAAAATGTTAAAAATTGTTATAGTAATAGACTTATTATGTTCCATATATATCAATAAAGAATATATAAGGTAGATATAATTTTTAGAGGGGTGATATGATTACATACCATATTACCATGTGTACCAAAAAAAAAAAAAAAAAAAAAAAAAACCATACCATGTGTGTAGTGTTTACCGGACACGCAATGTTGATTATGTAAGAAGATTTAACCACATTTTTATTTCTGGCCTGATATTGTTAGCTGGCACTTGTGACTTCTCCACCAATAGACTTCAATTTTTTAGTACTACTCTAAAAATGAAAGGCAGAGAAAGACAGCAGAACCCACTCCATGGACCATAAGTCCATAACCACAAATTCTTCAATCCCATTTGGCAATTTGCAAGCCTTTTAAAAGACAAAACAAAACCACACCACCACTCTCTTTCTCCTCAAACTCTCTAATCTCCATTCTCTCATAGTCCATGGCCAATAATACTAATTCTTGCACAGCTCCATCTACCAAACTTAAAAAGTTCACACCCCACAATCATCAGCAACAAGATGAGGCATCGCTACCAGGACTACCTGACCACATAGCCCAACTCTGCCTTTCTTTCGTCAACCCTTCTCTTCTTTTCTCTGTGTGCCACTCATGGCGGCGCCTAATCTATGCACCTTCCTTCCCTCCTTTCTTCTCTTTATACGCTCTTTTACATCATTCCCAGTCTTCAGATTCCAATTCCAATTCAATAGAATTCTTCAACTTCGATCCCATCTCATCCACTTGGGACCTCCTTCCTCCACCACCACCACCACTTTGTGTCCTTCTCCACCACCCATCTTTCATATCCCGAAACCTCTCGATTCAATCGGTCTCTTTCTCTCAGAACCTTGTTCTCCTCGCCGCCACCACTCATAATTTCGCACCTGCACTCTCTCATCCTCTCATCTTCAACCCGCTCTCCAAGACATGGTCCTTCGGACCCCCACTAGCCACACCGCGCCGCTGGTGCGCTGCAGGCGCGGTGCGAGGCGCAGTATACGTGGCGAGTGGAGTGGGATCCCACTTCTCCAACGACACTGCGCGTTCGTTGGAGAAGTGGGATCATGCACACCATGGCGAGTGGAAAAAGAAGAGCAGGCTTAAAGATGCAAGATATAGTAGGGATGCAATCGATGCAGTTGGGTGGAGAGGGAAGCTTTGTATGGTGAATATGAAAGCAAAAGAAGGAATTGTTTACAATGTTGAAAAAGATGAGTGGGCGGAGATGCCGGAAGGTATGCTTTATGGGTGGACAGGACCAGTGGCAGCCATGGATGAAGATGTGATGTATGTGGTGGATGAAGCCAAGGGTGCTTTGAGAAAGTATGACCATGAGAAGGATTTGTGGGAGGAGATTATGGAGTCAGAGAAGCTTAGAGGGGCACAACATGTGGCTGCTGCTGCTGGAAAACTGTGTGTAGTTTGTGGTGAAAATGGGATTGTGGTTGTAGATGTGTTGGCCTCTCCTGGGAGATTGTGGGTGGTGGATTTGCCAATCGGTTTTGAAGCTTTGAGAGTCCATATCTTGCCAAGGATGAGTCGCCCAGATTTTGATTTTCCGGCAATACCTTCTACATCCGTGGAATGATTTTTTTTTTTTTTTTAAATTTTCTTTTTGTTTTTATGTTAAAGAAAATTCTTGAATTTTGTGTGAATGAGGTACATTGCGACTATATTCAATGTCTTCTTCTTCTGATTTTTCTTCCTTATTTTTTGTGTAACGACGGAACTTAAAGTGAAAATTTGTCGGTTTCTGAAAAAGCATATACTTGGCAGCATTTAGGTTGGATAGTAATTGATGTTGGAACTTGAATTCCTTCACATGCCCTTTGAGTAAAGATGTCCCGCGGCCAGGACTAAGGATAATGTTAACTAGTGATGGAAATATCTGTGAAGGGATGTCAACCAGCGGAGCCGAAGGATGTGATCCTCGTTTTTGCTCATAATGATTTTGTTTTGTCTCATTTTGTACGACGTGGAAAACTTTTTCATCCCATTTTCGTCTCGAGGTCCTACAAGTCTCGCCTCACTCGGTAAAATTTTATTTTTTATTTATTTACTCTACAATTATTACAATTTTTTTAATAAAACTTATTTTATTAATAAAAATATATTTAAAATTACAACTAAATTTATCTCATCAAATCAAATCAATTTTTTTAAAAAAAAATTGAATAATATATCCAAGTGTTTAACAAGACAACCACAAAAAAAAAAAAAAAATCTCATAGATAACACATTATAAAATAAAGGTAGAGAATCACATTGGATAGAATAAAATAAGCTAATATTGATATGTTTGTTTAAATAGTAGCGTAAATAGTAGGGTTTTAGGGTATGAAAAATTTACAATTATAACCCTTACTAACGTGGGGTGGGGTGGGGTGGGGACGGGGAGGGGCGGGGCAGGGTGGGTCTAAAATGTCTAAACCCATCTTCGCTCCGCCTCGTGATGCGGGGCTAAAATCTTGCTCCGTCCCCTCCCCATTACCTTTTCGGGATAGGAAAAACCCGCGTGGGGCGAAGCGGGGAGGAGTAAGTTAAGCGGGGCGGGGCAAAATTGACATCCCTATCTGTGTGTTGTAAAACCTCAAAAATGGTAATATTGTGAAATGTTAAGAAAGGTTGATGTTATTTAACTTTAAAAAAGAATAGAAAAAGATACACCAACCTAATTGTGTTGTATAAAATACAGAACCATTTGAAGTTTTGAACATAACACTAAACTCCATTTTGTATTAAATTATACATAAATTGTTAATTATGCAATACTTAACCTCCTAGGGTTATTGAATGCAACATAAACCCCCTTGCAATACTTAACCTCCTATGTGAAAATGCTACTCTAAATATAGACATATGTTATCACCCTAGAACTCACCATTTATTTTTCCAATTGTTTAACAGCTTACATACATATATAATAATACCCACAAAGATTTAGTTGTTACATCCAAAATTTTAGGGTTTTGTGTGTGTGTGTGTGTGTGGGGGGGGGGGGGGGGGGGGGATTCCGTGTGTTTGTGATGTTACCCATTATTATTAGAAAAATACTTAAGTATAATTCCTTAGGTATTTTACCTTAGATTCTCCAATTACATTCAACCATATGTCTTATTGGCCAATACAACACAAACATATGGTTTATTGGCCTATTAGCCAATTAAATTCCTTTTTTATAGTTGCAGTTTCCAAGACCACATGGTTGAATTTAATTACGAAACCCAAGTACATCACCTACACAAATGTACCTAGATTTTACTCTTGTTAATGTTGTATCACTTAATAACTTTTAATTGTATTATTTTTTAAATTATCGGATCATTAGAATACGTAGTTTCATATTAATCAAGTACTATTTACTATTTGATCAATGTACCCATATTTTGTGTATAAATTAAAAGCACAAAATTTGAAATATAGATATTTTATAAAATGAAATAATTACCAATCTCTAATCATCTCAAATTTTTGCAAACATGGAAGATATAAAAATAAAATGTAATTCAACAGGGATTTCTCAAAATATAAACTAATAAAATGTTATTAAATGATGTAATATTAATAAAAATTACACCATATGTAACATAACATAATTTTACAGATAAGACAAGATACATAGTTCAAAACAGGGAAAGAATGTCGTTCCTCTCTTGGTATGAAAAATGCTCATGTGGGGGATAGAACAAGGCTAGTCAAATCAAAGTAAGACATGGGTGAAAACTCCAAATAGCACAACAGAACAAACTAACAATAAAAAATGGGCATAAATGCAAAATGCCTAAGTAAATTTGATCCATTTAGGCTCTGGTTGTTCCATTGTGAAATATTTTCAAATGTAAAATATTTTCAAGAAAATGTTTGCTTTTCAGGTGTTTTGTTACATTTCTTAGAATACTATGAAAAATATTTTTTGATGTTAGTTTAGTTGTAAAATGAAAACATTTTTCCTTAACTTCAAAAATAACCAAGTCTTCCCACAAAAACTTCCAAAATGACCAAAATACCTCATGAAACCTTTAAATAACCGAAATACCCCTAGACCTAAAAAATTATCAAAGTACTTTGAAAACCTCAAAAATTTTTGAAATACTTATAAAACCATCTAAATGATTAAAATTTCATAGAATTTTCTAAAATTTCCAAAAAAATTCCTAAACCTAAAAAATGACCAAAATGTCCATTGAAACCTCAAAAATGGCTGAAAATACCATTGAAACCTACAAAAAGACCAAAATAACTCTATAACCTTCAAAATGACCAAAATATCCTTAAAACCTCCATAATGACCTTGGAATGTCCAAAATGCCATAAAAAATCTAAAATTAGTACATGATTGAAATACTCTTAGAAAGTCCCAAATTACCACAGTAAACCAAACAATGGAATCATAATGGACTTGACTTTGAATTAATAAACCTAAGGATATTTTAGGAAGAATAAATAATTACTCTAAGATTCTTAGGGGTAAGTCAAACAATGAAATCTTATCAAACCATGTGTAGACATGAAATTTCCTAGGTACTCCGGGAGCATTACACTCTTGTGAAGTGAAATTCTCAATCATTACATTCTCAAGAATCTAGATGTTAAGAGGCATATTAATTATTAGATTCCATGAACCAAACTCTACATTAGCATTATCTTATAGAAGATGGATAGAGACCTCACATTGCAATCATTTAAAAATATTAAAAATTTAACTGAGAAAATTAAAAATTTGAGACCTACTTTAAAATAGGGTTTAACTTTTGTTTTTTTTTTTTTCCATTTTTTGTTCATTTTTAAAAATATTATGCACGTGACCAACAAAAATGCAAATAAGTGACAAAAGTATATGTCTAGAAGTAGAGAGTCATAGAAAGCACATCAATAATATGTCGGCGTAAATGCACTTTTAGTCCCTACATTTTGACGTTTTTCTGTTTTAGTCCCTACATTTTAATTCTTTGCACTTTTAGTCCCTAAACCAATTAACGCTCTTCATTTTGATCCTTTCTGGTAGCCCACTCCCGGAATTTGCTTAGGTGGCAGCCGGAAGAATTAAAATATTATAAAAATGCCATGTCATCCATACACATCAGCATATAAATTAATAAAAAATTAATTTATTAATTTAACTAAATAAAAAAAATAAAACTAAAAACAAAATTAAAAAAACCAAAGCTTCCCATCTGTGAAACCTTATTGCATCTGTGAACCCATCTGTGACCAAAGCTTCCATCTCTTGTGAACCCAGGCAACGATGATGGCTCCAAGCAGCCTTGGTGGCCACGGCGACAGCTTCAGGTGGCCTCGATGGCCACGGCGACAGCTTCAGGTGGCCTTGATGGCGGTGGTTTAGAGAGAATACTTGATCTCGGTCTCCGTCTCGGCCACCGTCTCGGCCACAATGGAGCTCGCCGGTCTCGGCCTTCGTCCCGGTCTTGGCCACAATGGCGCTCGCCGATCTTGGCCACCGTCTTGGCGTGGGTCTGTTGACAGATCGGTGGGTTTGGTGGGTTTTTGAGCTGAAGATCGACGGGTTTGGATGGCGGCTTAGGGTGATTTTGGAGTGGCGGCTTGGGGTTTTGGTGGACAGGGAAGGATCTGGCGGCGGCGCTCTTCTTCAGTCCCAACGAGTCCACCTCCACCACCAAAGCGTCGGCGCCCTTCTTCAGATCCCAGCGAGTCCACCTCCACCACCGAAGCGGCGGCTTGTTGTGATCTCTGTTTTTTTTTTTTTTTTTTCATGTGTTGTTGTGATCTGGGTTTTGGTCTAGGTTTGTGTTTGATCTCTGTTTTTTTTTTTTTTTTTTTCGTTTGTGTCGTTGTAATCTGGGTTTGAGTTATTGGTTGCTGGGTTTGTGTTTTTGTAATCTGGGTTTAAGTTTTTGTTTTTGTTTTTGTTGCTGGGTTTGTGTTCTTGTAATCTGGGTTTGAGTTTTTGTTTTTGTTGCTGGGTTTGTGTTCTTGTAATCTGGGTTTGAGTTTTTGTTTTTGTTGCTGGGTTTGTGTTCTTGTAATCTGGGTTTTAGTTTTTGTTGCTGGGTTTGATTGGAAAGAACAACAAGGTGTAATTTTAGTCCCTATATTTCTTTTTTGAAGAACATGTTCTTCACGATGACTGGGGGAAGAACAAGAACACGAACATGAACATGACGAAGAAGAACATGAACTCTTCTTTTTTAATTTAATTAATTAATTTTTTTTTTGCAAATCTGTTTTTTATTTTTTTTATGTAGTTAAATTAATAAATTAATTTTTTATTAATTTATATGCTGATGTGTATGGATGACATGGCATTTTTATAATATTTTAATTCTTCCGGCTGCCACCTAAGCAAATTCCGGGAGTGGGCTACCAGAAAGGATCAAAATGAAGAGTGTTAATTGGTTTAGGGACTAAAAGTGCAAAGAATTAAAATGTAGGGACTAAAACGGAAAAACGTCAAAATGTAAGGACTAAAAGTACATTTACGCCTAATATGTCTCACCTTTATGGCAAATATATATATTGTAAGGTAGAGTTGGATCTAAATTTTAAGTATTATTCTGGATCTTCTGGCATCTTTTGCACCAATCGTTGCTATCCCTCACGCCGAAATCATTACAAACTTATCAAAATCCCAATTCATGATAACGGAAACAAGTTTCTCACAATCTCACTCATGAATAATAAAGAACTAACCTTTTCCATGGATATAAACAAAAATTGGGTTTTACTAAAGTATGCTTTAGGCCTATGTTAGTAAATTATTATGCACACGCTACATTTTGTTTTACAAGCATTTTTCTTTTTCTATAGCCTAAATGTTGTGGAGTGGGAGAGATATTTACATTACCTAAAAGATGGAGAAAAAAGTGCTTTTATGTGAAATGAAGAGAATCTAGAGAATAATGTCATGCATAAAAAAAATTTCACAAAATTTTTTCATAACAGTTGAATTAGTAAGTTTTTACTCATTTTTATTTTTCATAACAATCTGACACATTTTTTTATTAAGATTTTTGTGTTTATAGACTATTGATAACAAAAAAATCCAACCTAGGGAACCAAACTATGGGCCTTGCACAAGTATAAGGGACCCATGACTTTGTAGCAATGCTCTTACAAAAGAGACAAATGAACTTAATAGAATGGGGCGAAATCTCAACAACGAAAGAAAAATGGAAAAGGCCTTGAAATAAGGTGCAAACGACCCCATAAAAGGGTGTAAGAGAAAAGGTCTTTGAATGAGACTAGTCTAGCAAATGGGCAGGTACGAAGCTAGAACTTAGAATTAGGGGATAGCTTTGCTGTTGGTTATGTGCAGTAACTTCAGCCTCCGACTTTGCTACTGTTTAGCTGTTGAGTTTTTTTTTTTTTTTTTTTTTTTTTTTTTTTTTTTTTTTGGATGTGTTAGTTGCTGGGTAAGAAAAAAATTATTTTGTTTAAAATTTTTAAAATGTCAGATTTTTTTTTTTTTTTTTTTTTTGTTTTGGATAAAATTGGTTTGGGCGAAATGGGATTTCATAGAGAAGAAAGTGAGAGTGTGGAGGGTTAATGAATTTAAAAACCATAGAAACCGACCCGACCGCTGTTAAATTTAAAAGGAAACCTTCTAGGTCTTTTTGGGAATTCTAGCCTTTGCCCTTATTTTTTAAAAATTGTAGTAATATGTCAATGTTTTGAAACTATTTAGGTCCATGTCCTTGTTTTGAAATTCGATTTTAATAAAATTGGGTTTTAATGTAAAACTTAATTGGTTTAAAATCGAGTTATGCCAAATGAAACTTAAAAAAAAAAAAATTTGTGGAACTTGAGTTCCAATTTTTTTTTTTTTTTTAAGTTTGATCACCCAATACTCGATTTTCTACAAATCGAGTTTCACATTAAAACTCGATTTAAAAAAAATCGAGTTTCAAAACAGAAACAAGAACCTAAGGCCCTGTTTGGTTTTTTTTATTTTTAATGACTCATTACTCTTCACTCAATTTTTATCACTCATTACTCATCACTCATCACTTAAAATACCTCAATTTCCCCAAATCCACCCAAATGCTCTCATCACTCAGTTCTTTTGTAAAAAAAAAAAAAAGGAAAAAGTCAAAGATTGCGGCAACCATTTCGGCAACAAAGGTGTTTCAAAAAAAAAAATAGTAATAATAAAAAAGTCAACGAATGTGGCTAAAAAGTTAAAAATGGTAGGTTTAATTATGAAAATGCCATTGAAAACTGAGTTAGGCTGTGTTTGTTTCGGCAGTAAATGGAATCTGGAAAATATTTTACACCACGAGGTGTGTTTGGGTTGGCCGGAAAATTAAGTCAAATGGAAAATGATTTCCATTGACTGTAAAATAAAGAGGCTTGAAGTGTAAATTGATTTCCGGAGCTATTTTACCTTCAAACGAATTACACCCATTTTCCATTGCAACTTGAACCGAGAGAGAGAGAGAGAGAGAGAGAGAGAGAGAGAGAGAGAGCAAGAAAAGAGCATGCACCAGCCAGCCCAGATCGTGCCGGCCCCACCGCCCAGATCATGCGCCAGCCAGACACCCAAGACCCACAAACATCGGTCCACCCATGCACCGACGAGCTTCGATCACGAGCTCCGATCTTGACAACCGATCGCCAACCATACACCGATGAGCTTCAATCTTGACAACTACCACCACCAATCACTGATCTGGCCGCCACCAACCCCCAGCTCATTCCACCCCACCCCCAAACCCACTCGATCTGGCTGCGGCCGCCTCCATCCACTCCAATCCTCTCTTTCCCGATCTCTCTTTCCGTCAAACTCTCTGCGTTTCTTCCTCCTTTCACTGATCAGTTTGTGAATAAAGATATTTTTATTTTGATTTTGGTTGTGTTAAGGGTATATTTTGAAATTTTTTGTTATAAAATTTGTTTGGGCGCTGAGAAAATATGTAAAATTTGTAGAAAAATAGTATTTTCAGAATGTTACCAAACACCGAAAATTATTGTTTGGACTATTTTTCATTGCAAATCCAAACACCTGAATTTCATTTTCCTTACGGAAATTTACTTTCCCCTACATCCATTTTACACTCGGAATTCAATTTACATTGAACCAAACGCACCCTTAATGTTTTTTTAGTTTTCATAACTCATCACTAAAAAATCAGAAAATTTAGTGATGGAAAAAGAGTTATAGAAACAGAGTTATGGTGCTCTCAAATGGACTTCTCGCTATAAGTCCTACCATTTTTGAGTTATGAGTTATGGAAACAGAGTTATGAGTTATGGAAACTAGAAATCCAAGGGCCTGTTTGGTTCTCTTTTTTTCATCACTCAATTTTTGTCACTCGATTTCCATCACTTATCACCCATCACTTATCACTCATCATTCATCACTCTAAAATATCACACCCAAATGGCATTATCACTTAGTTACCATCACTCAATATTTTTCACACTATTTGTGGACCCTATATCTGTCACTGTGTAGTTTTTTTTTTTTTTTTTCCAGGATGAGTGTAGACCGAACCCAGTGGAAAAAAAAAAAAAAAGAAGAAGAAGAAGAAGAAGAACAAAGTGCAGACCAAACCCAGTGGAAAAAAAAAAAAGCAAAAAGGTGAAGACCGAACCCAGTGAAGAAAAAAAAAAAAAAGCCCAGACCGAACCCATTGAAAAAAAAAAAAAAAAAAGAGGTTGACTGGTCAAAAGTTGCAGCTGAGTAGATCCCCTATGTGTGTTTAATTACAAAAATGCCATTGAGTTATGAGTTATGGAAACTGAAAACAGCCAAAATGTGTTTTCAGTTTCCATAACTCACAACTCAAAAATCAGAGAATTGAGTGATGGAAACAGAGTTATGGTACTCACAAACGGACTTCTCGCTATAGGTCTCACCATTTTTGAGTTATGAGTTATGGAAATTGAGAATTGAGTTATGGAAACAAGTGAACCAAACAGCGGCCAAAATTGGGAGTTGAGCACATTTCCCAAACAATATAATTAGTAGACATTGTTTTCAAACTATATTTTTTACTAGCATCTCGAGTCTAAAAGGCTTGATTTTCATGGTCTAGTAAGTCTGATGTGTCATTTCTTCCACGTGGTGTACACCTGGAAATCGAGTCTCTAAGACTCAATTTCCTTAAAACACATACTTTACACTAGAGATTTACCTCATCAGAGAAGAAAGAGATAGGGAAAAAAAAAAGTTCTGTAGATTGGGGTAAGAAGCAGACTGAGACCGAGGAGAAGAAGATCTAAAAATGAAGATCAAGAAGAAGAAGAAGAACCCAAAAGATGAAGAAGATCGGAAGCAGACACAAGAAAAGCAAACCATTTTCTCTTTACACTCTCTTTAACAAAAACACACACACACAAACAATAAAACAATTGTTCCTATAACAATAACAAAGAACCACCTGAAATGAATTTCTCACCCAAGACCCAACTCAACCCATGTCTCAGACAAACCCATACCCAGCACACACAAATCGAGGATAAGAAGATCGGAAGCAAACTGAGATGGTTCTGATCGCCGGGGGTCTGGGTCGCTGTGGGTTGCCGCTGTGGGTCACTGTGGGTCTGGGTCGCTGTGGGTCTGACTCTCTCCCACAGTACCAAATCGGCTATGGTGCTCCCGATTGGAAAGGTGGTACTTCTCTTTGATTTTGCCACTGCTGCTTCGTCTTCCTCTTCTGTTCTGTGGTCAATTTTTCAGCAAATCGGCTTCAGCAATTGCTATTCTCCATGATCGATTTTTCTTTACCTTTATTTTTGTCTCTTTGTTTCTTATGTCTCTGCTGGGTGTTTGAGTATTTCTGAGAATGCTTAAATTTTTTTTTTTTTTTTTGAGCATTCTGTAAATTGAGACTCTAAGACTCGATTTCTAAGTGTTCTCCACATGGAAAAAATGCCACATCAGACTCACATCAGGCTCACTTAGACCATGAAAATCGAGTCTTAAAGGCTTGATTTATAGGCCCAAAATTGAGTCTTTTAAACTCGAGATGTTAGTAAAAAATATAGTTTAAAATTGGTGTCTATTAATTATATTGTTTGAAAAACATGCTCAATTCCCAATTTTGGCCTTGCCTCCAAACAACTCTAAATAGTTTCAAAAAATAAGGCAAAATGCTAGAATCCCGTCTTTCTACCCTTTTCTATTTTTCAAGCTAACCTGCCTCTCTATTCCCCCCCCCCCCCCCCCTCTCTCACAATCCCAGCTCCTGCCTTTGCCTTCCTGCCGCCATAGACGTGCTTCTCTCAAATCACTAGGCCTAGACCTGCTTCTCTCAAAGCACTAGCCCTAGACCTGCTTCCTTGTAGGGCTAAAGCCGCCTCTAATCTGCTTTGATCTTGTGAAATTTGATGGTGGATGTACTGATATTGTGATGCATGCAGTGATGGTGGGAACCGGGAGTTTGATAGCTTGTTGAAGAAACTAAAGGAGCTTGTAGAAACCAATGAAAGTAGAAGATTGCCCAAGCTTCCAAAGGTGATGACATTCCTGAAATTTTATCACTTAATTATGAAAGTAGAAGATTGCCCAAGCTTCCAAAGGTGACGACATTCCTGAAATTTTATCACTTAATTATGAAAGTAGAAGATTGCCCAAGCTTCCAAAGGTGATGACATTGCTGAAATTTTATCACTTAATTCTCATTGAATGATACGTGCATTATTATTATCTTTTATGTGCTCTGTATAGAGATGGGAAAAACATTTTATACTTGTGTCAACATTGGAGCAATTCTTGGAGAATGTTGCATAAAAAATATTTTTAGAATTTAGTGCTAGAAGTGGAGAATTGTTTAAATATGTTGACAGCTTATTGTAATTTGCCTGTAATTTTGTTGCATGCTTTTGAGCAGCCTGTTGAGTTTATTGTTGATGTAGGTGCTCTTTGGAGCTGTTTGTACTTTTGTACAGTATTTAGTTAATCTATATATATATATAATAATAGATAAAGCAGAGAAAAAATTCAATTAAATTTTCAATTGGAATTCAATTAGTGTCTAATTTTACGCCATGTGTCTTATCTAATCTAAATTTTATAATTTTGTACCAAGTGAGTTAATTTAGATAAAAATTAAATTTCAATTGGAGTTTAATTTTGTACTACATATCCTATCTAATCTAAATTTTTAAATTTTTGTGCCAAATTAGTTAATTTAATGTAGAAAACGAGGAGTCCAATATAATAAACCATAAAAAATATAATCATATATATAATATGTAATTTTAATTGTTTTTAAATGTAACCGTGCATATGCACGGAATTACACACTAGTATACTTCTAATTCATGGACCAAAAAAATGGTATATTGCAAGGAGCTGTTTGCAATTTTATACTCTTTTTAATCAATCAAAATTTCAATACTCACTTAGTTTGTTTTAATTTATGAACATACTTTTGTGTTCATATTCTTATTTAAGAAATTATTTTATTTCTGCCCCTTGAATGCATCACTAGCATGCTGACTGTAACCATATTATGGCACAAATTAGGGTACTCGTGATTTTGCGAAAGAACAAATGACAATAAGAAAGAGAGCATTTTCAATTATTGAGGATGTTTTTGAGAGGCATGGTGCTACTGCGTTGGATACTCCAGCGTTTGAACTGAGAGAAACTCTCATGGGAAAGTATGGGGAAGATTCAAAGTTGGTTTATGATCTTGCTGACCAGGTAATTATTTCATATTAGTTAATTCATTTAAGACATTTCCTTTTATGCTATTTTTAATTTTAGGAATTTTCGCCTGTTCAATCAAGTTGTTACTTCATGTAGTTGATATTTGAGTTACCTGGCTATCTATCTATCTATCTATCTATGTGTGTGTGTGCATTTTTTTTTTCATCCAAAGAAGACTTATATATGGACTGTTTTCTTTTTTTCCCCAACTAACCTGTAATTTATTATTTTTTGCTGTACTTATCAAAGGAATTTAGTTACACCATTTCATATTTACTCATACTGATGTAATTTTATGTTCAATCTGTTGGCAGGGTGGAGAACTTTGTTCTTTGAGATACGACTTAACCGTGCCATTTGCTAGGTATGTGGCTATGAATGGTCTCACATCATTTAAAAGGTACCAGATAGCTAAGGTTTACAGGAGGGACAACCCATCTAAGGGAAGATACCGTGAATTTTACCAGTGCGATTTAGACATTGCAGGCCAATATGAAAAAATGGGGCCAGATTTTGAGATTGTTAAAATTTTGACAGAACTCCTTGATGAACTGCAAATTGGAGATTATGAGGAAACCTCATTTTTTTTACCCACCTATCCTTGTTAGTCGAAAGTTTGACATTTAAATTTTGAATGGATTATATACTATACTGTATTTCGTTTTTGATATTTGTATTGACTTGTTATGCATCTATCACTTGTATTGGGTGCATGCCTCCTATCCTCATAGATGCTATTTATTGCCATCTGATGGCAGCAATGTCACTGAGTTTGTCTTGGAAGTTGGAACCATTACCTGGTCAATGGTGCTAATTCAATATGTTTCATCACATATTGTGGTTTAAGACAATTGATAAATATGATTCGATAAAGAATGAGCAAATGAACAAGGCCTAGTTGAAATGAACCGATTTATTGATTTTGTGATAAAGACCTTCTTCAAAGTGTGTTCTATAATAATAATAATAATAAAAAATTATTTTAATTAATTTCCTATTCTTCTACAGATAAAATTGAATCATCGGAAGTTACTTGATGGAATGTTGGACATATATGGAGTGCCACCGGAAAAATTCAGAACCATATGTTCAAGTATTGACAAGTTAGATAAGCAACCTTTTGAGCAGATAAAAAAGGAAATGGTAAGAACTATAGCAACCACCTTCTCTACCACCCCTACCACCACTCCACTTGCCATAACCACCATTGTAGCAACCACAACCCACCACAGCCACCACCACCACAAGTCACAGGCATCATCGTGACAACCACAACCCCCTGCAAGAAGAAAAGAAAAAGAAAAAAACCAAAGTATAACCACAAACATCCACCAAAATCACAGCCAGCCACCGCCCAACCACCCCAAAAACAACCAGCCACTGCAAAAATAAAATCTCAGCCAAGCACTCACCGGTGGCTGATCTAACCCACTGCAGGAAGGAAAAAAAAAAAAAAAAAAAAAACAAAAACAAAGCAAAACCACAACCATCTACCAAAAACAACCAGCCATCAAAACAAAATTGTAACCCACGCACTAACCGATCTCACTACTGAGCCTCCAAATCAAACTTACAAATCATTGCCACCATGACCCACCATTGAAACCCACTGAAAAAAACTGGAAGCTACAGGGAGATCAAGTTTAGAGAGAGAGAGAGGAGAAAGAAGGAGGGAAAACAAAAGGAGGAGAGGAACGATAGGTCTAAACAGAGAAGAAGGAAAGAAAAAAACAAGAGAGAAATAAAATATGTTTTTTTAAATAAAAGAAAGGAGAGAAAGCTTTAAAATAATATTTTTTATAAGATATAGCTACAGTAAGTTGTCAAAGATAACAACTTACTGTAACTAAGGTATTATTTCTTTTAGCTATAGCATCTTTGTTGTAACCTATACCTATTTTTTAGTGTTTTAGTTGCAAATATAGCATTTTTTATTTGTTTATGCAAATATAGCATTTTAGCATTTATACTATTTTTAATATGACGTTTGGTACGAGGTAATATTTTAAGATTCTTAAGAATGTTTAAAAATTTTTATGTTTGGTTGCAAATTAAGCAAGAGAATTGGATGCCAGGAGAATTTGGATTCCCCCTTTAAACCCCTCTTAGCAGGAATGTAGATTCCCTTTAAAATAGGTGGGAATCCAGATTCCTAAACTTAAAAGCAATTGTATTTTTTATAAATTGACAATTTTAACCATTTTTCCTTATCATTTAAGTAATTAAGATAAAATATAAAACAAATCATCAATATATTTTCCCTTATTTTTATCTTTTCCCGTCAAAATAACATAAACAAAATAGACAACTCTATTGGTATATTCTTTAACAAAGTTTTATTTAGGTTTCACATGTGAAAAAAAAAAAGTTTGAAGGAGATTCTTTATTATTACCAGGTATTCACTTTTGCTATTGTGTATACGTGTTGCTCTTTATTTAAATAGTTATTTTTGTATTATACTTGTCATTTTGAAATGTTAGACTACAATTTTAATGAATTTGTCATAATTAATAGTTTATATTTGGTTTTTATTTATTTATTTATTTATTTAGAAGAAGATTTGTTTTTTAAAGGACTTGATAGTTCACGTTCAAATTTAAGGATAAAATAAAAGAATAAATAATTTATTTAAAATTCATAAAAATAAGTCAAATATTATTATATTACATTTCTAAAAATCTTAAGAGGTGAAACCAAATATACCGATCACGCAATGTTCCGGACATGCAATGTGGATTGTGTAAGAAGATTTAACCTCATTTTTATTTCGCGAGTGATATTGTTAGTTGGCACTGACTTCTCCACCAATGGCAATAAAATACTTTTTTTCTTTTTTAATGCTATTTTAAAAATGAAAAGCAGAGAAAGACAAAACAAAAGGCTTCAATCCAATTTGTTGTAGTAATAAACTTATCATGTCCATATATATCAATAAAGAATATATAAGGTAGATATAATTTTGAGAGGGGTGATATGATTACATACCATATTACCATGTGTAACCAAAAAAAAAACCATGTGCGTAGTGTTTACCGGACACGCAATGTTGATTGTGTAAGAAGATTTAACCTCATTTTTATTTCTGGCCTGATATTGTTAGCTGGCACTTGTGACTTCTCCACCAATAGACTTCTATTTTTTAGTACTATTTTAAAAATGAAAGGCAGAGAAAGACAGCAGAACCCACTCCATGGACCATAAGTCCATAACCATAAATTCTTCAATCCCATTTGGCAATTTGCAAGCCTTTTAAAAGACAAAGCAAAACCCCACCACCACTCTCTTTCTCCCCAAACTCTCTAATCTCCATTCTCTCATAGTCCATGGCCAATACTTTCAATACCAGTACTAATTCTTGCACAGCTCCATCTACCAAACTTATAAAGTTCACACCCCACAATCACCAGCAACAAGATGAGGCATCGCTACCAGGACTACCTGACCACATAGCCCAACTCTGCCTTTCTTTCGTCAACCCTTCTCTTCTTTTCTCTGTGTGCCACTCATGGCGGCGCCTAATCTATGCACCTTCCTTCCCTCCTTTCTTCTCTTTATACGCTCTTTTACATCATTCCCAGTCTTCAGATTCCAATTCCAATTCAATAGAATTCTTCAACTTCGATCCCATCTCATCCACTTGGGACCTCCTTCCTCCACCACCACCACCACTTTGTGTCCTTCTCCACCACCCATCTTTCATATCCCGAAACCTCTCGATTCAATCGGTCTCTTTCTCTCAGAACCTTGTTCTCCTCGCCGCCACCACTCATAATTTCGCACCTGCACTCTCTCATCCTCTCATCTTCAACCCGCTCTCCAAGACATGGTCCTTCGGACCCCCACTAGCCACACCGCGCCGCTGGTGCGCTGCAGGCGCGGTGCGAGGCGCAGTATACGTGGCGAGTGGAGTGGGATCCCACTTCTCCAACGACACTGCGCGTTCGTTGGAGAAGTGGGATCATGCACACCATGGCGAGTGGAAAAAGAAGAGCAGGCTTAAAGATGCAAGATATAGTAGGGATGCAATCGATGCAGTTGGGTGGAGAGGGAAGCTTTGTATGGTGAATATGAAAGCAAAAGAAGGAATTGTTTACAATGTTGAAAAAGATGAGTGGGCGGAGATGCCAGAAGGTATGCTTTATGGGTGGAGAGGACCAGTGGCAGCCATGGATGAAGATGTGATGTATGTGGTGGATGAAGCCAAGGGTGCTTTGAGAAAGTATGACCATGAGAAGGATTTGTGGGAGGAGATTATGGAGTCAGAGAAGCTTAGAGGGGCACAACATGTGGCTGCTGCTGCTGGAAAACTCTGTGTAGTTTGTGGTGAAAATGGGATTGTGGTTGTAGATGTGTTGGCCTCTCCTGGGAGATTGTGGGTGGTGGATTTGCCAATCGGTTTTGAAGCTTTGAGAGTCCATATCTTGCCAAGGATGAGTCGCCCAGATTTTGATTTTCCGGCAATACCTTCTACATCCATGGAATGATTTTTTTTTTTTAAATTTTCTTTTTGTTTTTATGTTAAAGAAAATTCTTGAATTTTGTGTGAATGAGGTACATTGCGACAATATTCAATGTCTTCTTCTTTCTGATATATCTTCCTTATTTTGTGTGTAACGACGGAACTTAAAGTGAAAATTTGTCGGTTTCTGAAAAAGCATATACTTGGCAGCATTTAGGTTGGATTGTAATTGATGTTGGAACTTGAATTCCTTCACATGCCCTTTGAGTAAAGATGTCCCGCGGCCAGGACTAAGGATAATGTTAACTAGTGATGGAAATATCCGTGTAGGGATGTCAACAAGCGGAGCCGAAGGATGTGATCCTCGTTTTTTGCTCCGAATGATTTTGTTTTGTCTCATTTTGTATAACGTGGAAAACTTTTTCACCCCATTTTCGTTTCTCGAGGTCTTGCAAGTCTCGCCTCACTCGGTAAAATTCTATTTTTTGTTTATTTGCTCTACAACTATTACAATTTTTTTAATAAAATCTATTTTATTAATAAAAATATATTTAAAATTACAACTAAATTTATCTCATCAAATCAAATCAATTTTTTTAAAAAAAAATTGAATAATATATCCAAGTGTTTAACAAGACAACCAAAAAAAAAAAAAAAAAAAATCTCATAGATAACACATAATAAAATAAAGGTAGAGAATCATATTGGATAGAATAAAATAAGCTAATATTGATATATTTGTTTAAATAGTAGCGTAAATATTAGGGTTTTAGGATATGAAAAATTTACAATTATAACCCTTACTAGCGTGGGGTGGGGTGGGGTGGGGTGGGGATGGGGAGGGGCGGGGCAGGGTGGGTCTAAAATGTCTAAACCCATCTTCGCTCCGCCTCGTGATGCGGGGCTAAAATCTTGCTCCGTCCCCGTCCCATTACCTTTTCGGGATAGGAAAAACCCGCGTGGGGCGAAGAGGGGAGGAGCAAGTTAAGCGGGGCGGGGCAAAATTGACATCCCTATTTGTGTGTTGTAAAACCTCAAAAATGGTAATATTGTGAAATGTTAAGAAAGGTTGATGTTATTTAACTTTAAAAAAGAATAGAAAAAGATACACCAACCTAATTGTGTTGTATAAAATACAGAACCATTTGAAGTTTTGTGTTGTGAAAACAGAGAGGGTGAGAACGAGGGATATCAGAGAGGGTGAGAATGAGGGATATCAGAGAGGGCATAAAGAAAAAGAATAAAAAAAATGTTATTTTAATAAATGTTAAATAAAATATTATTTTTTGAGTTTTAACTTCAGTACGGTATGGAGCTAAATATAGCTCCATACGGAAGGCTAGAGCTAAAAATTTTTAGCTTTACCTTCACTGCTGTGTGGCCATTTTTTGAGTTTGTGTGGAGCTAAAATAGCTTTATAGCTTTTTAGCTCCTCTATTGCAAATGCTCTAAGGTATTATTTCTTTTAGCTATAGCATCTTTGTTGTAACCTATACCTATTTTTTAGTGTTTTAGTTGCAAATATAGCATTTTTTATTTGTTTATGCAAATATAGCATTTTAGCATTTATACTATCTTTAATATGACGTTTGGTACGGGGTAATATTTTAGGATTCTTAAGAATGTTTAAAAATTTTTATGTTTAGTTGCAAATCAAGCAAGAGAATTGGATGCCAGGAGCATTTAGATTCTCCCTTTAAACCCCTCTCAGCAGGAATGTAGATTCCCTTTAAAATAGGCGGGAATCCAGATTCCTAAACTTAAAAGCAATTGTATTTTTTATAAATTGACAATTTTAACCATTTTTCCTTATCATTTAAGCAATTAAGATAAAATATAAAACAAATTATCAATATCTTTTCTCTTATCTTTATCTTTTCCTGCCAAAATAACATAAACAGAATAGACAACTTTGTTGATATATTCTTTAACAAAGTTTTATTTAGGTTTCACATGTGAAAAAAAAAAAAGTTTGAAGGAGATTCTTTATTATTACCAGATATTCACTTTTGCTATTGTGTATACGTGTTGCTCTTTATTTAAATAGTTATTTTTGTATTATACTTGTCATTTTGAAATGTTAGACTATAATTTTAATGAATTTGTCATAATTAATAGTTTATATTTGGTTTTTATTTATTTATTTAGAAGAAGATTTGTTTTTTAAAAAACTTGGTAGTTCACGTTCAAATTTAAGGATAAAATAAAAAAAAAATTTATTTAAAATTCATAAAAATAAGTCAAATATTATTATATTACATTCCTAAAAATTTTAAGAGGTGAAACCAAATATACCGATCACGCAATGTTCCGGACACGCAACGTGGATTGTGTGAGAAGATTTAACCTCATTTTTATTTCGCGCGTGATATTGTTAGTTGGCACTGACTTCTCCACCAATGGCAATAAAATACTTTTTTTTTTAATGCTATTTTAAAAATGAAAAGCAGAGAAAGACAAAACAAAAGGCTTCAATCCAATTTGTTGTAGTAATAAACTTATCATGTCCATATGTATCAATAAAGAATATATAAGGTAGATATAATTTTTAGAGGGGTGATATGATTACATACCATATTACCATGTGTAACCAAAAAAAAAAAAAAATACCATGTGTGTAGTGTTTACCGGACACGCAATGTTGATTGTGTAAGAAGATTTAACCTCATTTTTATTTCTGGCCTGATATTGTTAGCTGGCACTTGTGACTTCTCCACCAATAGACTTCAATTTTTTAGTACTACTCTAAAAATGAAAGGCAGAGAAAGACAGCAGAACCCACTCCATGGACCATAAGTCCATAACCATAAATTCTTCAATCGCATTTGGCAATTTGCAAGCCTTTTAAAAGACAAAACAAAACCACACCACCACTCTCTTTCTCCTCAAACTCTCTAATCTCCATTCTCTCATAGTCCATGGCCAATACTTTCAATACCAGTACTAATTCTTGCACAGCTCCATCTACCAAACTTATAAAGTTCACACCCCACAATCATCAGCAACAAGATGAGGCATCGCTACCAGGACTACCTGACCACATAGCCCAACTCTGCCTTTCTTTCGTCAACCCTTCTCTTCTTTTCTCTGTGTGCCACTCATGGCGGCGCCTAATCTATTCACCTTCCTTCCCTCCTTTCTTCTCTTTATACGCTCTTTTACATCATTCTCAGTCTTCAGATTCCAATTCCAATTCAATAGAATTCTTCAACTTCGATCCCATCTCATCCACTTGGGACCTCCTTCCTCCACCACCACCACCACTTTGTGTCCTTCTCCACCACCCATCTTTCATATCCCGAAACCTCTCGATTCAATCGGTCTCTTTCTCTCAGAACCTTGTTCTCCTCGCCGCCACCACTCATAATTTCGCACCTGCACTCTCTCACCCTCTCATCTTCAACCCGTTCTCCAAGACATGGTCCTTCGGACCCCCACTAGCCACACCGCGCCGCTGGTGCGCTGCAGGCGCGGTGCGAGGCGCAGTATACGTGGCGAGTGGAGTGGGATCCCACTTCTCCAACGACACTGCGCGTTCGTTGGAGAAGTGGGATCATGAACACCATGGCGAGTGGAAAAAGAAGAGCAGGCTTAAAGATGCAAGATATAGTAGGGATGCAATCGATGCAGTTGGGTGGAGAGGGAAGCTTTGTATGGTGAATGTGAAAGCAAAAGAAGGAATTGTTTACAATGTTGAAAAAGATGAGTGGGCGGAGATGCCGGAAGGTATGCTTTATGGGTGGACAGGACCAGTGGCAGCCATGGATGAAGATGTGATGTATGTGGTGGATGAAGCCAAGGGTGCTTTGAGAAAGTATGACCATGAGAAGGATTTGTGGGAGGAGATTATGGAGTCAGAGAAGCTTAGAGGGGCACAACATGTGGCTGCTGCTGCTGGAAAACTCTGTGTAGTTTGTGGTGAAAATGGGATTGTGGTTGTAGATGTGTTGGCCTCTCCTGGGAGATTGTGGGTGGTGGATTTGCCAATCGGTTTTGAAGCTTTGAGAGTCCATATCTTGCCAAGGACGAGTCGCCCAGATTTTGATTTTCCGGCAATACCTTCTACATCCATGGAATGATTTTTTTTTTTTTTAATTTTCTTTTTGTTTTTATGTTAAAGAAAATGCTTGAATTTTGTGTGAATGAGGTACATTGCGACTATATTCAATGTCTTCTTCTTCTGATTTTTCTTCCTTATTTTTGTGTGTAACGACGGAACTTAAAGTGAAAATTTGTCGGTTTCTGAAAAAGCATATACTTGGCAGCATTTAGGTTGGATAGTAATTGATGTTGGAACTTGAATTCCTTCACATGCCCTTTGAGTAAAGATGTCCCGCGGCCAGGACTATGGATAATGTTAACTAGTGATGGAAATATCTGTGTAGGTATGTCAACCAGCGGAGCCGAAGGATGTGATCCTCATTTTTGATCTGTATGATTTTGTTTTGTCTCATTTTTGTCTCGTGGAAAACTTTTTCATCCCATTTTTGTCCCTTGAGGTCCTGCGAGCTCCGTCTCACTCGGTAAAACTCTATTTTTTATTTATTTGCTCTACAACTACCACAATTTTTTTAATAAAACCTATTTCATTAATAAAAATATATTTAAAATTACAACTAAATTTGTCTCATCAAATCAAATCAATTTTTTTTAAAAAAATTGAATAATACATCCCAATGTTTAACAAGACAATCACAAAAAAAAAAAAAATCTCATAGATAACACATAACAAAATAAAAGTAGAGAATCACATTAGATAGAATAAAATAAGCTAATCTTGATATATTTGTTTAAATAATAGCGTAAATAGTAGGGTTTTAGGGTATGAAAAATTTACAATTATAATCCTTAGTAACGTGGGGTCGGGTGGGGACGGAGTGGGGCGGGGCAGGGTAGGGTTGGTCTAAAATGTCTAAACCCATCCCCGCTCTGCCTCGTGATGCGGAGCTAAAACCTTGCTCCGTTCCTGTCCCATCACCTTTTTGGGACAGAAAAAACCCGCGTAAGGCGAAGCGGGGAGGAGCAAGTTAAACTTGTAAAACCTCAAAGATGGTAATATTGTAAAATGTTAAGAGAGGTTGATGTTATTTAACTTTAAAAAAGAATAGAAAAAGATACACCAACCTAATTGTGTTGTATAAAATACATAACCATTTGAAGTTTTGATCATAACACTTAACTCATCTTTTACAATGTTGTAAAAGATGAGTGGGCGGAGATGGCGGAAGGTATGCTTTATGGGTGGAGAGGACCAGTGGTAGCCATGGATGAAGATGTGATGTATGTGGTGGATGAAGCCAAGGGTGCTTTGAGAAAGTATGACCATGAGAAGGATTTGTGGGAGGAGATTATGGAGTCAGAGAAGCGTAGAGGGGTACAATATGTGGCTGCTGCTGCTGGAAAACTGTGTGTTGTTTGTGGTGAAAATGGGATTGTGGTTGGAGATGTGTTGGCCTCTCCTGGGAGATTGTGGGTGGTGGATTTGCTTATCGGTTTTGAAGCTTTGAGTGTTCATATCTTGCCAAGGATGAGTCGCCCTGATTTTGATTTTCCGGCGATACCTTCTACATCCATGGAATGATTTTTTTTTTTTAAATTTTCTTTTTGTTTTTATGTTAAAGAAAATCCTTGAATTTTGTGTGAATGAGGTACATTGCTACTATATTCAATGTCTTCTTCTTCTGATTTTTTTTCCTTATTTTTTGTGAATAGAGGGAACTTAAAGTGAAAATTTGTCGGTTTCTAAAAAGCATTTACTTGGCTGCATTTATGTAGGATATTAATTGATGTTGGAACCTTTTTTTTTTTTTTTTTTTATAAGAATTGATGTTGGAACTTGATTTCGTGTGAATGAAGTACATGCTACTATATTCAATGTCTTCTTCTGATTTTTTTTCCTTATTTTTTGTGAATCGAACTTTAAAGTGAAATTTTGTCGGTTTCTGAAAAAGCATTTACTTGGCAGCATTTAGGTAGGATATTGATTGATGTTGGAACTTGAATTCCTTCGCATGCCCTTCGAGTAAAGATGTCCCGCGGCCAGGACTCGGGATAATGTTTACTAGTGATGGAAATATCTGCGTGTAGAAATGGCAACTGGGCTGGGCGGGCTCAGAATATGGGGTTTTCCTTTTTGTCCGGTATGGTCTTTGTTCCATCTTACACGACGTGAAAAATTTTCTCATCCCATTTTTGTTTCTTGGAATCTTATGAAGCTCTGCTCCACTCTGTAGAACTATATTTTTTATTAATTTGTTCTACAATTAGTATAATTTTTTAATGAAACCTATTTCATTAATAAAAATATACTTAAAATTACAACTAAATTTGTCCCATCAAATCAAATAAATTTTTTTTAAAAATTGAATAATATATCCAAGTGTTTAACAAGACAATTACAAAAAAAAAAAAAAATCATAGATAACACATAACAAAATAAAGGTAAAGAACCACGTTAGGTAGAATAAAATAAGTTAAAATTGATATGTCTGTTTAAATATTTCATTAATAAAAATATACTTAAAATTACAACTAAATTTGTCTCATCAAATCAAATAAATTTTTAGAAAAAAAATTGAATAATATATCCAAGTGTTTAACAAGACAATCACTAAAAAAAAAAAAAAAAAAAAAAAAAAAAAAAATTCATAGATAACACATAACAAAATAAAGGTAGAGAACCTCATTGGGTAGAATAAAATAAGCTAATATTGATATGTTTGTTTAAATAGTAAGGTTTTAAGGTATGAAAAATTTATAATTATAATCCTTAGTAACGCGGGGTGGGGCAAGGATGGGGAGGGGCGGGGCGGGGTGGGTCTAAAAAGTCTAAACCCATTCCTGCCTCGCCTCATGGTGCGGGGCTAAAATCTTGCCCCATCCTTGCCCTATCACCTTTGCGGGGTAGGGAAACCCGTGCGGGACAAAACAGAGAGAAGCAAGTTAAGCGGGGCGGGGTGGGGCAGGGCAAAATTACCATCCCTATCTGTGTGTTGTAAAACCTCAAAGATGGTAATATTGTAAAACGTTAAGAGAGGTTGATGTTATTTACCTTTTAAAAAGAATAGCAAAATATACACCAACCTCATTGTGTTGTATAAAATACAGAACCATTTGAAGTTTTGAACATAACACTAAACTCCATTTTGTATTAAATTATACATAAATTGTTAATTATGCAATACTTAACCTCCTAGGGTTATTGAATGCAACATAAACCCCCTTGCAATACTTAACCTCCTATGTGAAAATGCTACTCTAAATATAGACATATGTTATCACCCTAGAACTCACCATTTATTTTTCCAATTGTTTAACAGCTTACATACATATATAATAATACCCACAAAGATTTAATTGTTACATCCAAAATTTTAGGGTTTTGTGTGTGTGTGTGGGGGGGGGGGGGGGGATTCTGTGTGTTTGTGATGTTACCCATTATTATTAGAAAAATACTTAAGTATAATTCCTTAGATATTTTACCTTAGATTCTCCAATTACATTCAACCATATGTCTTATTGGCCAATACAACACAAACATATGGTTTATTGGCCTATTAGCCAATGCAATTCCTTTTTTATAGTTACAATTTCCAAGACCACATGGTTGAATTTAATTACGAAACCCAAGTACATCACGTACACAAATGTACCTAGATTTTACTCTTGTTAATGTTGTATCACTTAATAACTTTTAATTGTATTATTTTTTAAAATATCGGATCATTAGAATACGTAGTTTCATATTAATCAAATACTATTTACTATTTGATCAATGTACCCATATTTTGTGTATAAATTAAAAGCACAAAATTTGAAATATAGATATTTTATAAAATGAAATAATTACCAATCTCTAATCATCTCAAATTTTTGCAAACATGGAAGATATAAAAATAAAATGTAATTCAACAGGGATTTCTCAAAATATAAACTAATAAAAAGTTATTAAATGATGTAATATTAATAAAAATTACACCATATGTAACATAACATAATTTTACAGATAAGACAAGATACATAGTTCAAAACAGGGAAAGAATGTTGTTCCTCTCTTGGTATGAAAAATGCTCATGTGGGGGATAGAACAAGGCTAGTCAAATCAAAGTAAGACATGGGTGAAAACTCCAAATAGCACAACAGAACAAACTAACAATAAAAAATGGGCATAAATACAAAATGCCTAAGTAAATTTGATCCATTTAGGCTCTGGTTGTTCCATTGTGAAATATTTTCAGATGTGAAATATTTCCAAGAAAATGTTTGCTTTTCAGGTGTTTTGTTACATTTCTTAGAATACTATGAAAAATATTTTTTGATGTTAGTTTAGTTGTAAAATGAAAACATTTTTCCTTAACTTGGAAAATAACCAAATCTCCCCACAAAAACTTTCAAAATGACCAAAATACCCCATGAAAACCTTTAAATAACTGAAATACCCCTAGACCTAAAAAATTATCAAAATACTTTGAAAACCTCAAAAATTATTGAAATACTTATAAAACCTCCTAAATTATTAAAATTCCCTAGAATTCTCTAAAATTGCCAACAAAAATCCTAAACCTAAAAAATGACCAAAATGTCCATTGAAACCTCAAAAATGGCCGAAAATACCATTGAAACCTACAAAAGACTAAAATAACTCTAAAACCTTCAAAATGACCAAAATATCCCTGAAACCTCCATAATGACCTTGGAATGTCCAAAATGCCATAAAACATCTAAAATTAGTACATGTTCAAAATACTCTCAGAAAGTTCCAAATTACCACAGTAAACCAAACAATGGAATCATAATGGACTTGACTTTGAATTAATAAACCTAAGGATATTTTAGGAAGAATAAATAATTCCTCTAAGAATCTTAGGGGTTAGTCAAACAATGAAATCTTATCAAACCATGTGTAGACATGAAATTTCCTAGGTACTCCGGGAGCATTACATTCTTGTGAAATGAAATTCTCAATCATTACATTCTCAACAATCTAGATGTTAAGAGGTATATTAATTATTAGATTCCATGAACCAAACTCTACATTGGCATTATCTTATAGAAGATGGATAAAGACCTCACATTGCAATCATTTAAAAATATTAAAAATTTAACTGACAAAATTAAAAATTTGAGACCTACTTTAAAATAGGGTTTAACTTTAGTTTTTGTTTTTGTTTTTGTTTTTGTTTTTTTGTTCATTTTAAAAAAAATATGCACGTGACAAACAAAAATGCAAATAAGTGATAAAAGTATATGTCTGGAAGTAGAGAGTCATAGAAAGCACATTACTAATATGTCTCACCTTTATGGTAAATATATATATTGTGGGGTAGAGTTGGATCTGAATTTTAAGTATTGTTCTAGACCTTCTGGCATCTTTTGCACCAATTGTGGCTATCCCTTACGCCGAAATCATTACAAACTTATCAAAATCCCAATTCATGATAACGGAAACAAGTCTCTCACAATCTCACTCATGAATAATAAAGAACTAACCTTTTCCATGGATATAAATCAAAATTGGGTTTTACTAAAGTATGCTGGACAAAATGGGCAAATGCCCTTTTCACACAAACTAAGCAGCATTTTGTCCTCTTTCCCAAACTAATTAGAAAAATGCCCCTCTTTTGAAACTCGATTTTCTCAAAATCTAGTTAAAAAAAAAATTTTTTTGGAGCCTTATAGTGACGTTTTAAGGAGTCTATAGTGACATTTTCAGGACCTATAGTGGCGTTTTATAACTCGACTTCCATAAAATCGAGTTATATGCAATTTTTTTCATTTTTTTTGCCTATAACTCGACTTTGTAAAGATCGAGTTATAAAACGCCGTTATAGGTCTTGAAAACGTCACTATAGGCTCCTTAAAAACGCCGCTATAGGGCCTAACTCGATTTTTAGAAAATCGATTTTCAAAAGAGGGGCATTTTCCTAATTATTTTGGAAAAGGGGGCAAAATGCTGATTAGTTTGTGTGAAAAGGGTATAGACCAATTTTGTCCAAAGTATGCTCTAGGCCTATGTTAGTAAATTATTCTGCACGTGCTACATATTGTTTTACAAGCATTTTTCTTTTTCCATAGCCTAAAAGTTGTGGAGTGGGAGAGATTTTTACATTACCTAAAAGATGGGAAAAAAAAATGTGCTTTATGTGAAATGAAGAGAATCTAGAGCAATGTTACAGATAAAAACTTTTTACAATATTTTTTCACAATAATTGAGTTAGTAAATTTTTACTAATTTTTATTTTTCATAACAATCTGACACATTTTTATTAAGATTTTTGTGTTTGTAGACTGTTGATACCAAAAAAAAAAAAAATCAACCTAGGGAATCGAACTATGGGCCTTGCACAAGTATAAGGGACCCATGACTTTGTAGCAATGCTCTTACAAAAGAGACAAATGAACTTAATAGAATGGGACGCAATCTCAACAGTGAATGAAAAATGGAAAAGGACCTTGAAATAAGGTGCAAACGATTCCATAAAAGGGTGCAAGAGAAGAGGTCTTCGAATGAGACCAATCTAGCAAATGGGCAGGTATGAAGAACTTAGAATTAGGGAGGGTGGTTTTGCTATTGGTTTTGTGCAGTAGCTTCAGCCTCCGACTTTGCTACTGTTTAGTTGTTGAGGTTTTTTTTATTTTTTATTTTTTATTTTTGATTTATGCGTTGCTGGGTAAGAAAAAAAATTATTTTGTTTAAAATTTTTTAAAATGTCAGATTGTTTGTTTTGGATAAAGTTGGTTTACTAGGCTTTTTTTTTTTTTTTTTTTTTTCAGTTTTACTATTGGTAATTTTTGTTGTTGGACTTATTTTTTTGGGCTTGTATATTTTGTTTTAGATTTTAAATTTATAAATTTTTTAGCCTCTGTTTGAATACCAATGAAAAATGAAAATTATTTCACTATTCAGCTTATTTTTGCTACTATTCATGGGCCCTATTGCACTTTTTGGTACTATTCAATGGCAACACTATACTATTTCAGCTAATTTTTACTTTTATCTACAGTACTTTCAGCAATAAGTTTTTAGTTTCAGCAAAATAAGCAGTATCCAAACATGGTAAAAAAAATAATGTAAGTGATGGGCTCAAATGCGAACTAATAAGAATTTTCTACCTTAACAATTTGTAAAATGTTGTGGAAAATATTTTGACTATAACAATATTCTTAAAAGAATCAATGATATTGTTAAGGGGCAAAAGTATAATTTTATAAAAAAAAATTTCTAAAATTAGTACCCATATATATAATAATATTTTTAAAAAAAATTGGGGGAGGGGGGGTGGGGGCATTGCCCTAAGTCCAACCATGGTTTCGTCCATGCAAATGGGGGAGCCCAAGAAGGGTTCACCAGGTAAAACGGCCACAAAGGATCAAGTTACCTGGAGAAGAATGATTGAAAGGGACAAATGATCTCACCAAACCTTGGGATCTAGGGGGTGAAAACCAACCAGTCTGTGAATGAAAGGATCAAGGAACCTTGACTAGAAAAAATGATGGAAGAAGAAAGATGCTTAACAACATTAGGAATTCACCCATATCCAATGAGCATCTATACCATTTTCAGGAAGAAGACTCAATCTGTAAAGTCTCCATCAATCCAAGAGAACCTTCAAAGTGACTCTCTCCTAACTTTGAGAAGGGATCCATTTTTATTGACCTTGGTGGACACTTGAGTTATCCGAGAAAACCCATCTTCCATGAAAGGAAAGCCAACTAAGATATAAGGGACAAGTTCACAGGAAAGAGAAACAAAAACAAGAAGGGAAAATAAATACACAAAGCTTCAACCTAAGGATGGACAACAAGCCTAAGTCAAAGGTAGAATATGGTAATTTCGATGCCCTCCAAAACTAGTATAAAAGGGAAGGGATCGGCCATGGGAGCACAACAAGAAAACAATAAGAAAATAGTAGAAAGAGTAAGCAAGAGTAATAGAGAAAGGTTGGCAATAACAATGTGAGTATAAACTTAGGTCGAGTTCCTAGAGAGCAATATTGAAAGAAGTCCCTATTTGTAGCATTACTTGGGGGCTACACATCGATCCAGAGATCTAGGCTTCGCAAGTCTTGTAGGACCCCAAGGTCTACTTAAGTCTGGGGCCTATGTGCTTTGTGTTATTTTCCTCAAAGGATTTGTGCTTTAGTTCTTTGAATATATTTACCGTTTGTTAATATTATGTTATTCCCATAGTTCATGCAAATACATACATACATACATACATACATACATACATACATACATATTGTTGTATTCTTGGACTTGCTTGTGTGCAAATCAGTCCATTAAAACGACCCGAGCTGGCTGCGGTGGAACCGAGGCCAGTTCCCTTACGCAGCATCTCATATCTTCTCTAGCCCTCTAGTAGACCCAAAGATTTGCATTGGGCCTAGGCCTAAGGGACCTCTCAAAAAGAGGGTCCTACGTAGAATTTTTTGAGAATTTAACCTTGTGCATTTGGTCCAACTATAAATAATTTTGTAGCTTAGGAATAAGCTTTTAAAGTAGTGTCTATTACACAACTACTAATACATACTCTTGCACAAACAAAATAAATGAATTGAAATTGTGACCTAATGGAAATCACAATTTCTAAGGGCATGTTTGGTAGACTGTAATAGACGCTGTAATGTAATAGTTATTCCTATAGTTTAATTATTCTTTAGTTTGGTTATGTTTTTATTACAAGGAATAGTCATTCCTTATGAATAGCTATTCTTCAAAATGAGGAATAATTATTCCTCTTTAAAAGGTTGTATTGGCTATTCCTTAGTAAATGCAATAATTTCAAAACTTAATATATTTTCAAATAAACTAACTTTCCATATACATCTAACAATTATAAAATAAAAAATCATAAAAATTAACACATTTCTCTCTTAAATTTAAAAATAACAATTTTTAAGGAGATATAATTGTATGTGTAAGATATTTCCTAAAATAAATATTAAGTTTCATTCTAATATTATAACTCACAACCAAACTAATGAATATGTTTAGTTATTACATTACAACACACTTTATTACTAGTAATAAAGATTACAATTACTACTGTAATCCCCATTCAGTGTACCAAACGTACCCTAAGTGTATTAGTGTAGGTGTAACAAAAATATTCCTTTTATTTTTTGCCTGATATTGGTACTTCTCCACCAATGGCAATGACAGACTTATTCTCTTTTCATCCTATAAAAATGAAAAGCACAGAAGGATAGCGGAACCCACTTCAACTTATGGCTTCAATCCAATTTGCAAGCCTAAAATAGACAAAACCCCACCACCTCTCTCTCTCTCTCTCTCTCTCTCTCTTTTCAAACTGTATTCTTCCTTCTCCCATAGTCAATCCATGGCCAACGCCTTCACCTTCAGTACTAAACGTAAAGAGATCACAGGCCATAATCATCAGCAGCATGATGAAGCAATATTACTACCAGGACTACCTGATCAAATAGCCCAACTCTGCCTTTCTTACATCAACCCTTCTCTTCTCTATACTGTGTGCCACTCATGGCGTCGCCTAATCTATTCACCTTCCTTCCCTCCTTTCTTCTCTTTATACGCCCTTTTACATTATTCTCAGTCTTCAAATTCCATCGAGTTCTTCAACTTCGATCCCATCTCATCCACATGGCGTCTCCAGGGCCGGCCCAATACATTGTAGGGCCTAAGGCAAAAATGTTATGTGGGGCATTTTCTCATATTATAATGTTTAATTAATAAATTTTTATTTAACTTTTTATGTCAATTTATATTTAAATATATTTTTCCTACTTTTTAAGGTACAAAGTTATTGAAAAAAATTTTGTATTTAGGTTTCCTTAATATTTTCTTCAATATAACTATTCCACTTATTTTTTTGTGGCATAATTGATTAGTTATACATTTTTTTATTCGCAAAATTAATTTTTTTAGTTAATAATTAGAATATTATAATAAGAAACCGAAAAAATATATATAAATATATACATAGAAACAAAGAAGAAATTGAACGTAAAATTTTATTTAAAAAAATAAAATCTTTTTTGACTAAAATAATAATTAAATAAAAAAACCTAAAAGATAAGTGCGTAGTGTTGAATGGTTGGAGATTAGGATTACTATGCTATCACATGTCCCTAGGACCCCAGCCCAACCCAATTTGTAAATCAGTAAAATTTGACACGCCTATGCTTTGTTAGAAGGCTAAAGCTTCACAGTGAAGCAAGTATCAAATAACCAAGTGAACACTCTGAGAAAGGAAAACAAAGTAACAAGAACCAAAAAATGACATAAGTAAGCAAGAATAAGACATTTAAGAGTAGTGCAAAACTTGAAGGAGGGCAACGCTCAACGGAGAGGAGGGTCCAATGCACTGCTAAGAAACGTATGAAAAAGTCACTTTCCAACAATTCATTAAAAATATTTGAGGTTTGAGAGTGATTTTTATTTTTATTTTTTTGCCTTTTGATTTATGTTTTGTATTGTTGAGAGAGAGGGAGAGAATGAATTTTCAGATTCTAGGCGTGGGAGATTAATGACTCACATAGAGAATCGAACACTTAGGTTGCATATTCAATTTTTTTTTCTAATTTTTTGTATAAAAATTAATAATACTTTCGATTTATTGGTTAATATTTGGAGCTTAATTAATACTCTCAATGGTAAAAAAATATCTCTATTACTTAAATTTGAGGGCTTTCTTTTACTTTTATTGGTTAATATTTGAGGTATTATTAATCTCACAATGACAAAGAGATATTTTTACTGCTTAAATTTGGGGGCCTTAGGAACTTGGGGGCCTAAAGCGGTTGACTCAATTGCATTATGCATTGAGCCGGCCCTGGGCGTCTCCTTCCTCCACCACCACCACTTCATCATGTCCTCCTTCACCACCCATCCTTCATATCCCGAAACTTTACAATTCAATCAGTCTCTCATAACCTTATTCTCTTCTCCGCCACCACTCAAAATCTCGCACCTGCACTCTCTCACCCTCTCATCTTCAACCCACTCTCCAAAACATGGTCCTTCGGACCCCAACTCTGCACACCGCGCCGTTGGTGCGCAGCACGGTATACGTGGCTAGTGGGATCATGATCATCATGGCGAGTGGAAAAGGAAGAGCAGTTTGCTTAAACATGGGAGGTTTAGTAGGGAAGCAATCGATGCAGTGGGGTGGAGAGGGAAGCTTTATATGGTGAATGTGAAAGCAAAAGAAGGAATGGCATACAATTTGGATAAAGATGAGTAGGAGGAGATGCTGAAAGGTATGCTTTGTGGGTGGAAAGGACCAGTGGCAGCAATGGATGAAGATGTAATGTACTTGGTGGATGAGCCAAGGGTGCTATGAGAAAGTATGACCATGAGATGGATTTGTGGGAGGAGATTATGGAGTCAGAGAGGCCTAAAGGGGCACAACATGTGGCTGGTGGTGGTGGAAAACTGTGCATAGTTTGTGGTGGTAATGGGATTGTTGTGGTAGATGTGGTGGCCTCTCTAAAGAAATTGTGGGTGTTGGATATGACTATGGGATTTGAAGCATTAAGAGTTCATATCTTGCCAAGGATGACTCGCCCGGATTTTGATTTTCCGGTACTTACTTCTACATCCATGGAATGAAGTTTGAGCAATACTAGGACCGTACCATTTCACACAATTTTGGCCATAACTTATTACGTAGCGAGTTGTGAGTAGTAGATATGTGGTGGTAGGTTGATGTGAGACCATACTTCTACTACTCACAACTCACCACATAGTAAGTTGTGACCAAAATTTTATGAAATGGTCTGATACTAGTATTAATCACAAGTTTTCTCTTTTCTTTTCTAGTTAAATAAAATTCTTGAATTTTGTGTGAATGAGAGACATTCAATGTTTTTGTCTTCTAATTTTTTGTCTTCTTTCTTTTTTGGGTCATGATAACGAATGCTCTTAGGGCATTCGTTAAGAATCTATTTTAGGAAAATTTTGACATCACTATTATGGGAAATGAAAAAAATTGTCAAAATATTAATTTTTTTTTCTTTTCCAATAAAAGTTTTCTTTAAATGAATTATTAACCAATGCCCTAAGGGCATTCGTTAGCATTTCCCTTCTTTTTTATCATCGAGAAAGCTTAAAGTGAAAATTTGTCGGTTTCTGAAAAAGTATGTACTTGGCATCATGTAGGTAGGATATATATTAAAACTTTTTTTTTGGGGATAGAAATAGGTAGGATATTGGAACTTGTATCCCTTCACATGCCCTTCGAATAAGATGTCTCGAAAGCTAGAACTGGATAATGTATAAATTAAATATGGTTCAAAGCTTTTTTTTTTTTTTTTTTAGAATACTAAGTATTTTTTAACATACGCACAGAAAGAGGGGAGAAAGTTTTAAAGAACTTGACAGTAGTATATATCCAAAAATACCTAACTCATGAATACACAGTACAAACTTTAAACCTTTTTAGCTTTAAATAGTGGTTTAAAGCTAATTGTTGTTTTACATTTTTTTTTTTTTGGTATGTACCTTAGTTTACTTAATGTCCATGTTTTACACATTCTCAGCTGGTAAAATCTCTGATGGTTGAATAAGGGATCTGAGGTTCAATCCCTAGCTACACCAAAAATCGATTAGTATCTTGGTCTGATGATAAAGATATCATCATGAGCGAATGACATAAGTAAAAACTCTCTAAAAAAAACATATATCCACATTTTTTTGTGCATCCACTCTTTTAAATAGTACAAAATGGAAGTCAAAATTTGCAATGGTTAAACTCATAAAAATGATATAATAAAGTCTAGTAGAATGCAAAATTATTGTCCAATAAGCTTTAAAAAAATGAATTTAATGGTAGAACATTCGACATTGTTACTCCCAAAAGATTAAGTTGGATCTCCTGCTTTAATACCATGTTAAATTACTAATTCTTTCAAAAACTTAAATTACCGATTCTACCATGAGGTGAAGCTACTAGGATATAGTAAATTTAATCATTTAACCGCATATTTCTAACACGAATAATACTAGTCACCATGTTTTCACTCATTTCTTTAAAAAAAGAAGCAAGGCAAGTCAAGGAAGGAAGAGAGAGATTTAAACATGATAACAAGTAATAAAAAAATAGGGTAAATTATCAGTCCATTTGGGAATAGCTTATTAAGCTGAAACTGAAATTTTTTTGCTAAAAATACTGTAGATAAAACTAAAAAATAACTAAAATAGTACAGTGAGACCCATGAATAGTACCAAAATACCAAACACAACCTATACCAACTTCCTTTGAGATAACATGTGATAAGGTTAATTTTGTAATATTGATGCTCACCCATGACAAGCAAAAGGAGACAGTCCTGATAAGGTTGTCAGCCTTACTCGTGAGAGATGACGATGGTGCAAAGTCTACGGCTCAACCTCGAAGCTGACGGCGGCACCTTAAAAGACGATACAAGGAGCTGATGGGGATAAGTTGAAGGGGATGTGTAAACCTTTGACGGGTCTGACGTGGCCTTACTTGGTCCCCACACATGCGTGTATAAGGAAATATCTTGTGCTTCATGCTTAACCCTAATCAAGAAGACTCTTACAAGAAAAGAATTCTGCAAGATACGCGGGTTAAAGAGGTTCTCTCCTACAAGGAAAGATCTTCTAAACCAAGGTGCGGACATCAACCCTACATTACTATAAAAACCCCAAGACCCTCACAAATCAAGGTACACATAGTTTACCTCAGCTCTGGCACCCTAAAGTTGTGAAGAGTTTTGACTTAACCTTCGGAGGGTCTTTGGCCGATATCACACTAGTAACCTCTTGGGGTTTTTTCTTTTGTTTTTGTTTTTGTTTTTGTTTCACAGGTCTTGTTTCGAGCACGTGAGTATTGTGCGGCTTACTAACGATTTTCGGCATCTTCAGCATGAAACAATAATCCCTAAATGTTTTAAAAAAATAACACTCCGCAGGATTTATATATATACAACATATAAGCTCATGCCTTTCAAACTAATACTTTTCTAATGGAATATTTCATTTTTTTAAAAAAAACCCAAACTATAGAATAAATGACACTTCTCCCTTGAAGGTGAAGCTTATGGATGAATGACATTCTCCTCCCCTCATTTAAGGTTTTGTATAATGTGTAGTGATTTTTTAATAATAATACAAAAATTATGTTATGGAAATAACGATGTGAGAGAGGCATTTATAAAACCTCAGAGACGGTAATGTTATATCTTGAAACGTTTGGAGAATGGGGGGAGTGTCATCTTGTGAAACCTCAAGGGAGGTTGGTGTAATTTATCTTTTAAAAAAATTAGCAAAAGATACATCAACCCTACTGTGTACCACAGCATACGTATGAAATACTTTGAAATGTTGAATATAACACTAAATTCATTTTTGTATTGTTTTATATGTAAACTGTTGATTATGCAACACTTGATCTCCTAGGGTTTTTAAATTTTTAGTGCAACATAAACCCCCATGGTATTATTTTATGTGAAAATACAACTCTAAAAACATGGACTTAGGGTTGTAAATGAACCAAGCTGTTCATAAACAGCTCATGCTTGGCTCAATAAATAAACTTCAAAAACGAGCTAAATTTGAGCCTTAGTTTTAGGCTTGTTTGTTAAATAAGCCAAGTCCAAGTATAAATAATTGTTCATGTATAAACTCGTGAACAATAGGTGTAAGAGACAAGACAATCATGATAATATTACTTAAAAATGACAATAGCAATCCCTTGAAGGTACACATATAAAAGACAAATTTATGACCCTTTATATGCGTGTTCAAATTTCTGCTTTCTTCCATGTAGTTAACTAGGTTCAACACTTGGGGGTTGATTAACACATGGGAGAACAAGTGTTATAAGGACCATATAATTTTTTTTGTGTGTGGGGGGGAGGGGGCGGGGGCGCGCGGGGGGCGCATTTGAAGGGCCCAAGTGTAAGTTGCACTAACATCATTGTTGAGAGACTGAAATGTAATTTACGTATAAAAAATAAGAAAAACAAAAACAAAAAAAGACCCAAACAAAAAGACAAACTTCAAACTAGCATTGTGCGAAGACAGCGCACATTCAAAGCTAGATTTTTTCTTTCATTTCTTTCTTAAACTTCTACTCTTATGCATATGAGATTAATCACCAAACATTGTAACAACAAAGCTTCCAAATACTAGTGTTATTGAAATATTCTTAAACTTCTATATGTGAGTAACTGACACCCCATATGTCAAATATCTTATATATGAGTTCCCCTTCCAGTGCTTTTCTTTTTCGCTTCTCTCTATTTCTCACTTTGACGATCTTATATGGAAGCAATCAGTACTGTTTGGTTGCCAACAACACTAGATAGGAAAGATTACAATACCAAAATAAATTGGTATTTTTAATTTTTTTAATTTAAAGCCTTTTAATTACTAGAGAGACATGAAAACTTTTCTCCCCTTATTTTTTTAATTAAAATGATTGGTGCCCAAAACAAAATTCTCATTTTTTCAATACAAACACCCGTGCGTATTCTTTTAAGGAACCTTTATTCATTTTGTCATGTTATGTTGCTTCAATGTATTCTTAGGGAATTTGATTTACATCTCTATTCGGTTTTGTTGGGGTTGTTTGTGAATTTGAAAATAATTTCATCATTTTAAATTCATAGGTGTCAATCTCGGAAGCCCAGCCATGTTTCATGTTTGTCACCACCACATCCCTGTTGGAAAAATAGTATTGAGTAAATAAGAAATTAATGTTTAATTTGTTCACTTGAAAATGTTATTAAAAGTGATGAAAATCCTGAGTCCCATATAGAAAAGGAAAGAGATAATATATGAGTTTATATGCTTATGGGCTGAACATTGGGTTGGGCTTTGGCATATGTGGACTGGGCCCTCTTGTCCAAATAATAATTTTTATTATTTTATTTTTTGAGTCAGTCAGTTTGTGCACAGTAGTTTTTATTTTGAACAGTGTTATCTGTTCACTAACTATATAAATTCATATTCCCTCATTCATGAAAACTGACTTTTTGGAAAAAAATATTTTTCTGCATTCATTTGAGTCAAAGAGAGAGAAAGAGACATAGAGTAGTTCGCATCTTCTTCGTGCTGTAGATCATTTTATCCTAAGAGGCAAACGTCTGTGAGTCTCAAAGCACTAGAGATTGTGTTAAACACAAGACTTGATCTGAATCATTCATTTTTCACGTATTTGGTCTGTGAGTTTTTAATTATTTGCAGATTTCTTCTTATATATATATATATATAGTATCTATTTATTGTGTTTGTCTATCACATTGATTTGAATCATTCATTCTTCACGCATTTGATCTGTGAGTTTTGAATTATTTGCAGATTTCTTATATATATATATATATATATATATAATATCTATTTATTGTGTTTGTCTATCACATCTGTAGGGAGAAGGGGCCCAGAAATGCAAATTGGGCCTTGGGCCTTGTTTGAGAACACTCATTGGTCCGAAGACAGGTAAACAGTGATGATGGTGTAAGAGCCAGTGCATTGTGGGCAAGTTGTAACTAGGAAAGCTTGGGAAAGTAGTCCAAGGAGGAGTACATCCTCAGCTAAGGTAAGCAAAGGTCAAAGGGTTCATGCTGTTATTCAGATTGACCTCCCAGAAGACTATTGATAAGGATATGCTTCACAGAGACATAAAACAACGGGAAATCTAAGAAATATCTAAGGAGAAAGCTGCTACTACCACATTAAATGCTCTGTAGCTAACTCTCTGGCTGCATTAATGAGGAAGTGATGCCTGAACTGTAACTTTCAGCCTTACAGCTACTACTCAAAGACTTTAGGAAGATGCTAATGAGACAGAGATCAACACCAACAATCTGATATACATGTGGAAGGTGGAGATGAAGGGGGAAGATAGTATAAAATAGAAGAGAGACCTTGATAGAAAGGGGATCGAAAACTAAAAGAAAAACACTGTAGCAATCAAGAGCAGAACTTGTAATCACACTCGAGAGAAATATATAAGAACTAATCTCCTCGGACTGTGCCGATGATGATTTTCTTTAGATTGAACCAGTCTATCTTCATTTTCTTGTCATTTGGATTCACTTTGATCATTGTCTGATTTATTAAAACCCAATTTTCCATTCCACTCTCTACAAATTCATTGTATTGGGTTTTTTGGGCCCAAGTCCATTTATCCTTTGGGCAAGGGACTCAAATCTGGTCCTTACAACATCTATTTGTGTTATTGCTTATATTAATTTAGATCTCTAACAATCCACACTTTCCAGGCATTCAGCTTCTTGTGAACGTGATTAAGTTTTTGGTCTCTCAAGATTTAAATCTGCGAGTTATGCAAGTTCTTTTTGGGTTTCTGTATCTCCCTCTTTAGAAATCTCAGAGGGATTGCATCATAAATTCAATTTTTTTTTCACAAGTTAAATATCTCTTTCTCTCATGCATAACGTGGAAAACTGTTAAATGCATTCTCTATCATGGATTATTATGTCTAGCAACTGAAACAATTGCAGAAATGAGTCACATGGCTTGTGACAATGTGAAAATGATTAATAGAAAATAGTTTAAGGAGTTAAGCTCCGTCATTTCACCTTATGAGGATGGATATATTAATAAGGAAAAAAAAAAAAAGGTGAAATCATGATTAACATCAACACATCCATCCTCATAAGATGACATGATGGAGTTCCATAACTCCTTAACAGATTTACACTGGTCATTTCCAGGCTAACACAAACCAAGTGAATCACTTCTACAAATGTTTGAGTAGTAAGAAATAATAGTCCATAAAAGAGTTTGCATTTAAAATTTTTCCACGTTATAAATGAGAGGTCTGACTTAGCTGTGAAAACAAATCTGAATTTTGTGAAGCAATCTTTATGGGATTTCTAGTGAGGGAGACTTGGAAACTTGTATATGACTCCCAATAAGTTTAAATCTTAAAAGGCTAAAAACTTGAACCCGTTCATAGGAAGTTTAATGATCAGGAAGTGAGGATGAGGTGACAAATATGGTTAGGCTTTAGAGACTTCAGAGATCAACAACTATGAATTTAAAATAACAAAACTATTTTCAAATTCACAAACCCAACAAATTCAAATAGAAATTTAAATCAAATTATTTGAGAATACATAGAAACAACATAACATGACAAATGAGTAATTAGAAAAATTAAAAACACCAATTTATTTTGGTATTGTAAACGTTCCTATTAAGTTTTGTCAACAACCAAACAAAGGAAAGGGGACACTACGAACTCACTAAATAAGGAAAAATTATTAGAGAGAGAGAGAGAGAGAGAGAGAGAACTCTGAGTCTGAGACCAGTACTATTCATTGCTTCCACGTGAGATCACCAAAGTGAGAAATAGAGAGAATAGAAAAAGAACCACATTGGAAGGGGAACTCATAAATATCATAGATTTGAAATATTGGGTGTCAAATACTCATATAAGCTTAAAACTTTTTCAATAACAGTAGTATTATTACATTGCGATGCTAGGTTTAATGAAGATTTATAAGTAAGCTAGAAAATTTTTAAAAATAATTAAAACTAAATTCTTTTAATAAATAATATATAGTAATAAATTAAAAAAACTAATTATAATTTTAAAAAATTACTATAAGTTATATGACAAATGCATATCTTGTAAGCCCAAGTTGTTAGTAAAAACCAAATACTACAGATTATAAAATAATTTTTCAAAAATATAACTAAAAGGAGATATAATATAAATTGTTTAAAAAAATTATTTTAAGTTACATGAAAAATGCATATTGCCTAAGAAAAAAAATCAAATATTATTTATATAAAAAACCAAACAATATAATATATAATGAAATAATTTTATAAAATATAATCATGTTGGAATTTAGATCCCTGTAAAACTAGATTGTTTAACCTAATTAATTAACCAAGTGAATACTTAGGTTTATTATTCAGATCTAAGTTAAAACAAAACAATCATATCATGTAAAGTAGTGGAAATATAAAGAACACAACGATATGATGACCCAGGAAAACCAAACCGGTAAAAAACCTGGGGAGAATTTAACCTAGTTATCCTCAAGGTAAAACAGCAAATCCACTAGAAAGAATTGAAGTTTGTACAATAGCGACTTAGATCACTAACATCCTATTGCTACCTCGAGTAGAAAACTTATTACCACGACCACGTGACAGCTCCGAGTCCTCGGACTACTTCTTTCTTTGGCCTTTGCAAAACATAAACATTCACACTTGTGACTTTGAGATCCCACTCAAATGTTTAGCAACACAAACTCTCCTGTTTGTGACTCCAAGACCACCCTTGAAGGGTTAGATCATCAGCACCTTTGATGACTAGAGAAGGCAACAATTTCTACAACACCGGATCTTGAGATTCTTCAAGTAATAACACCGGTAGAAGATATGAGAGAGCTTTTTAGGAACAAAACCCTAAATACAAAAGAGGCACACTCTTCTCTCTCTGAAAAGCCTTATAAAAACGTGCTTAGGGTTTCTTTTATATACTGGGATAAGTAGATTTGAAACTCTAATCCTTAATGGGCTTGAACTGCTATTTAGGCTTAATTAAAATTCTGCAAATACGACTTTCGATCGGTCGAGCTTGTTTCTCGATCGGTCGAACAAGACAGTTTCTGAATTCTTCTTTCTGTAGCTTACTTGTTCTTGAATCTTGACTTGAATCACCTTGAGCATTGTTTAATAATACCTATAGACTTTAGGATCTATATCTAGACAAGTTTGTGTTCACGATTTGCCAATTGTTCTAAACTTTTAGAACCTAACAAATCAAAACTAAATTATAAAATAATTAATAAATCATTTTAAGTTACATGAAAATGCATATCATGTAACTTTAGGTTATTACTGTAGGGACCCGATTTGGTTACCAAGCCTAAAGGGTGAAAGGATTTGGGTCCAAAGAGCCCAATACAATGAATTTGTAGAGAGTGGGTTAGAAAACTATGCTTTAATGAGTTGGACAACAATTATAGTGGGTCAAGATGACAAGAAAATAAAAGTGAATTGATTTTGTCTAAAGAAAATTGTCCTCAGTGCAAACTGAGGAGGTTAGTTCTTGTATATATTTCTTTTGGATTTGATTACAAGTTCAGTTCTTATTGCTACAGTATTTTTCTCTCAATTCTCCAATCCCCTATGTAAGGGACTTCTTTCTCTATTATATACCCCTCTCTTCTTCAAATTCACCGTCCACGTGTAGATCAAGTTATTGGCTTTTATCCTTATCCCATTAGCACCTTCCTGAAGTCTTTAGGAGTAAATGTAAGGCTACTTGTCACTGTTTAGGTATCACCTTCACATTAATGCGGCCAGAGGGTTAGTTGCAGAGCATTCAATGCAGTGGTAGTAGCTTTTCCTTAGATATTTTTTAGCTTTCCGTTGTCTTATGTTTCCCTGATGTTTATCCTGATCAGTAGAACTGCTCGGAGTGTTGCCCTTAAGGTCAAACCAATCCTTCTGACCTCTGCTTTGCCTAGCCGAGGAGACATTCCTCCTTGGGCTACCTTCCAAGACCTTTACAGTCATAGTCTGCTCACGGCGCTTTGACTCTTACATCTTCCCTATTATCTATCTGTCCTCGGACCAATAAGCATTCTCATATAAGGCCCACGGTCCAAGATATACTTTTGGGCCTTTTATCCCTACAATTACCAATAAACAAATATTATAGAAAATTATTAATTATGTAAATAAACATTAAAAAACCATTTAAAAAAAATATTATGACATTTTTGAAAGTTTTAATCAGATTAATATTTTAATTTTTTATAGGCTTCGTGAATAGAGTTTCACTTAAAGTAAATTATATTAATAAATTTCATGCATAATTAGTGGAATATTATATTTTTTTTCCCCACAATATATTATATAACACCCAATTTTGCAATACTACAAAGTCTTACATGCTATTACTAAAAAAAATTTAAAAATTATTGTTTCATCAAAAATTTATCATTGTATAGCAAATAAGATATTTCTTCAATAAAACTAACATAATATTTTCACTCAAAATTAAAGTTCAACCACACATAGATAAAAAAAAATTTGAAAAAAAAAAGTGAACCAAAGAATATCATATATAACTCATCAAACAATTAGGGGATTATTCCTTTTAATTGGAAGGGTATTGTATTCACACTTACAAAAATCATCTTGTAGACACCCGATTTTGCGTCCATAATTTAATTTTGAAAGATAACTAAAATGACCATTTCAAACACCCAAAAGTCATAGTTGCATTTCATGCATTAAATCATTCATTACATATCATAAAAATAATCTTGAAATTTTAATGATCACAATGGTATGCCCGATTCCCAAATCAGACAGTTGGATTGAAAGGTGTCACAAGATCAAGTTTTCACGGTCTGCATACACTATGTGGGTGAAGCTGATCACGTGTGATTAATTGAAATTTATTTTGATTGGTCAAACAATTAAAATTAATTAAATAATTTGTGTGATTGGCTGTTGGATTTTATCAGAAATAAGCTTGGTTGCATAGGAATAAAATTGATAACAAATAACAAGGGAATTGTTGATAATTAAGTCTTTTTAGATTTATCTATCAGATAATTATTATTTTAAGGACCTGATTATCAAAATAAAAGGGATTTATCTTGGAACACGAGTTGAAATACTTCCAGGTACAATTCTCGGCTCAAAAGACCCCTAAAATAGAATCTAGATTGAACCAAAAAAGAGAATTGGGCTCGGCACTTTTAAAGAGCTTATCGGCATTAAGTTTTTAGACTAGGGGCGTTTGGTTGTGCCTCATTCAGGTAAGTACAAATCACATCAGAAGTGGTCAAATTAGTTCAAATTGTTTACTGCAGAGCTTCATCAAGTGAATTCTAAACTTGTCTCATCTAAGTTTCAGCAAGACTAAAAGCAATCCAAGGGTAAAGAGCTAAGAGCAGAAGTTAATACAAATTGTGTAAGAAATATATATATATATATATATATATATATGTATATATATTTGTCTTTGCAGGAGAATTAAAATACAAGTCAAGTATCATTCGAATTTTTGTGTCCACCTGCAGGAAGGTCTCCTGCACCCACCCTTAGAGGAGCCACAGTCAGTGTCTCCTTCTTGACTTGCATGAAACTGAGATTCCTGTTGCCTGTTTTGAAGTTCAAGATTTCTGATTCTCTCCTCCAAGGATCTTGTGTTGGCATCAGCAATTGCCATTCGGTTGCTCTAAATAATCACCAGAGACAAGTGTTAAATTCATTACCATTGAGTTCAAGCAAAAAGCATTAAGGAAGCATCATCTTTTAGCCATTTCATTAAATTGAGCACATATTGGGAAGATTGAGTGCACGCCACCAGTTGCAAACCTCCAATCATCCGCATGCTTTCTTCCACAAGATCAAACACAAATTTACAAGTTCATAAATAACTCAATGAACAAGAAGGAGGACAAAAGGATTTAGGAATATATTGGGTCATTCCAAAGGACATTTGGGGTATACTTTGGCCTGTCTAGATTCATAAAGCTGAATGATCCATCAAGGTTCATCACTTCATATTTCCATGTTGGAAAATGAGGATATGTCTCCATGAAGGAAATAGAAGAACCATCAGCATTGCTAGGAAGAGGACTTTCCCCCTCTTCAGAGGATGAAGCTTAAAAGCACAGCATGTAGATATTTTCACAAAAGATAAAACAATGAAGATAAAAGATTATGATGCAAGCCATGGTGCAAATTGACTTGGGAAAGAAAGAAAGTTACTGATGTTACAGAGATTCCAACTAAACAACCTTATAATTGAGTCTGGGCAAATTCAAGATAGTCTCTTGATGTCCCCGAAACAACGTGGCCGACTTGAGCGCGAGCAATTTCTTCATTAGCCAAGAGGTCTGCCAACCGGATGAAGGAACAAGGATGAGCAGGAATTGTCTCAAGATGGTACACATATTGAACCTGAGCCAGTACCCAGTCACCAAGATACCAATATCTCCCATGGCCACACTCAAACAACACTTGGCGGTCATTCAACTCTTGAGCCCATGCACACTCTGCATGCTCCTTACATCCAAGCCAAGGATTTAAAGATATCTGAAAATCACAAAGAACCCTGAATGAAAAAAAAGCCAAACATCATCGGTAGTTAAGTTATCGATCACCATACGCCAAGTTTGCAAAGAACGCTTGGGTGGCGTCGACAGATGATACTTAGGCAGCCAATGAAGAAACCTTGGAAACATATCATCAACATCTTCTAAAAGTTGTGGACCAACCCCAAAATATTCATACATCTAGGCCTGAGAAAAATCAACACACATAATCAATAGCACAACAACACAAATAACCTTTACAAAATACGTTTGACCAAGAATTTATACCTCACTTGCCAGACAAATGGCACACCTCCTAAGCTTGAAAGACTGCGGCGAGAAAGCTAAGTCATGAAATGCAAGAGGGTCGCATAAGTAACATAAACTCACAATACTCCCCAAGTCTAGACATAAGAGAGTTCCAATGAAAAGAAGCACGAACATACGAGTGCCAGTTGCTATAGTCTCACATTTGTCAATATTGGAGTACAGCCACATTAAGGGTACATTCTTACTCCTGATCTTTGGAGGCATCACACCTAAAAGACCTCTAATTTCCACTAATGAGATGGAGATAGCTCTCAGTTGCCCTAGATTTTCAGATTGAGTCGGATATAATTCTCAGTCGCCTTCATATGATTCAGACGGAGATGGAGATAGCTCTCAGTCACCTCAAATGATTCATACTGAGATGGAGATTGCTCTCAGTCGCCTCAGATTTTTAGACCAAGATGGAGATAGCTCTTAGTTGCCTCAAATGATTCAAAATGAGATGGAGAAAGCTCTCAATCACCTCAGCTTTTCAAACCAAGATGGAGATAGCTCTCAATCGCCTCAAATGATTTAGATTGAGATGGAGATAGCTCTCAGTCGCCCTAGATTTTCAGATTGAGATAGAGATAGCTCTCAGTCGCCTCAGATTTTTAGACCGAGATAGAGATAGCTTTCAATCGCCTCAAATGATTCAGATTGATATGGAGATAGCTCTCACTCGCCTCAGATTTTTAGATTGAGATGGAAATAGATCTCAGTCGCCTCAGATTTTCAGACTGAGATGGAGATAGCTCTCAGTCGCCTCAAATGATTCAAACCGAGATGGAGATAGCTTTCATTCACCTTAGATTTTCAGACCAAGGCCAAGATAGCTCTCAATTGCCTCAAATGATTCTGATTGTGATGGAGATAGCTCTCAGTCACCTCAAATGATTTAGATTGAGATGGAGGTAGCTCTCAGTCACCTCAGATTTTCAGACCAAGATGGAGATAGCTTTTAGTCGCCTCAAATGATTTAGATCGAGATGGAGATAGCTCTCAGTCACCCCATATTTTTAGATTGAGATGGAGATAGCTCTTAGTTGCCTTAGATTTTCAGACTGAGATGCAAATAGCTCTCAATCGCCTCAACTGATTCAGATTGAGACGGAGATAGCTCTCAGTCACCTTAGATTTGCAAATCGAGATGGAGATAGTTCTTAGTTGCCTCATATTTTCAGATTGAGATGGAGATAGCTCTCAGTCGCCTCAGATTTTCAAATTGAGCAGGATATAATTCTTAATCGCCTTAGATGATTCAGACTGAGATGGAGATAGCTCTCAGTCACCTCAGATTTTCAGATTGAGCTAGATATAGTTCTCAGTCTCCTCAGATTTTTAGATTGAGCCAAATATAGTTCTCAGTCAGCATTCCAGATCAAGCGACTATAGTTCTTGATTACCTCATTTGCATTCAAGATTTGATTTTAGGTTCTAGGGCTAGGAAATCTTTGAAAAATTAACCTCGATTCAATCATGGTTACTAAATTCAGTGCCTTTGTTTTACATTGACATTCGCTTTACAAGCTCTGTTAATGAGAGGCATTTTGTAGACACTCGATTTTGTACCCATAATTTAATCTTAGAAGATGACTATAATGACCATTCATATACCCAAAAATTATAGTTGCATTACATGCATTAATTCATTCATTGCATATCATAAAAATGATCTTGAGATTCTAACAATCGCGACAATATGCCCGATTCTTAAATCAGACCGTCGAATTGAAAGATATCACATGGTCAAATTTTCACAGTTTGCATGCATTTTGTTTGAGTAGAATCGATCACATGTGATTAATTGAAATTAATTCTAATTGATTAAACAATTAAAATTAATTAAATAATTTTGTGATTGGTTGTTGGTTCCTGTAAAAAATAAGCCCGCTTGCATGGAAAAAAAAAAATCAGATAACAATGAAATTGTTGATAATTAAGTCATTTTAGAATATTTATCGATCAGATAATTATTTTAAAGACTTGATTATCAAGATAAAAGGGATTCATTTTGGAATATGAGTTAAAAACGAGTCTAGGTGCAATTCCTGACTCTAAATATCCCCAAAAAGAGTCCAAATCAAATAGAAATTGGAAGAGGGGCTTGGCATCCAAGAGGGTCAATCAGCACTCTTGGATTGCCAATCGACACATGGCAAGTGCCAATCGGCACTTCCCAAGTGCCAATTGGCACAGACTTGAGGCCCGGCCCGAGAACCCTTTAATTAAGAAAAATTCCATCTATTTTGAATTTTTGGGGACAACGACGCATTCTAACTCATATCTAATCTTATTCTGCCTATTTTTCAAGCATACAGCCTCTATAAATAGAGGAAAAACATAAAAAATCAAAGCCCTTCTTTTCTGACTTCTTTGCTTCCTTTACGTTAAAGAGGTTCTGGATGCCTTGGCTTTAAGAATTTCTTTTTTGTAAGTAAATATATTTTAGATTTCAAAGAAGTTAAACTTCTTTGATTTCTAAAGTATTCTTCCATTGAAAGGTACATTCATGCAAGTAGGTATTTAATTTCGACCTTGTGTATATTTTTCTCTTTCTTAATTGATATATATGTGTTGTTTATTGCATGGTTTTCATGGATATATGTCTGATTTCATTGTCAATATGATCTTGTTTACAATTTATATATGCCATGTCCACATGTTTAGTTGGGTTTTTCTTTAGTTGATATGCATGTTTATGATTTAGTTCTTCTTTAAATTCAAGATCTGTAATTAATCACTAAAACTTTTTTTCAAAAAAAAAAAAAAAAAACAGATCTGTATTTTCATTAAATACGGATTTGAAAATTTTTCTAAAATTTTTTCTAAACAAAAACAGATTTGTATTTTCATTAAATACAAATCCGGAAATTTTTCTAAAATTTTTCCTAAACAAAAATAGATCTGTATTTTCATTAAATACAAATCTGAAAATTTTTTCTAAATTTTTTTTAAACAAAAACATATATGTATTTTTATTAAATACAGATCTAAAAATTTTTCTAAAATTTTTTCTAAACAAAAACAGATCTGTATTTTCATTAAATACAGATCTGAAATTTTTTTATAATAAAAAGTGGTTTTCTTCTTAAATAAAAATTGCAGAGTTTGAATTTTTAAAGAGTATACTAATATTGAACTTAGGGATTTCAATATGTCGTTGTAATGTCATGTATCATTTAAATGGGTGTATAATGGTCATTTAGAGTCTAGAAGACCAAACTCCGTCTAGGCAGAATGGGTACCTAACATCTTCCCATTCCGTTACTTAGCCCCCCAAACTTAGGTTTTTGGATAGTAGACTAGTGAATCTTTTGTTTTTTTAGATTGTAACTAGGATCAAAACATTATAATTTTTACATATATTGTATTTAGGACCAAAGCCATGTAATATTACTCTACCAAGATTATAGATTGTATTTAGGATCAAAACTTTGTAATAATTATTTGACTGAGATTGTATTTACATAATTAATGAAATTTGATGTAAATTTTTTATATATATTTTTCTTATTTTTTTAACAAAAAATAAGTGGTGGCTCCACACAATTACCCAAAAGAGAGGTATCCTAAGCACCCAAATCTCTCTTTGAGAGTCTAAGTTCCAGTCGAGTTGCCACTATGAGAGACCAAAACTTGGACTCTCAAAAAGAGATTTGGGTACTTAGGGCATCTCTCATTTGGGTAATTGCGTGGAGTCACCTCTTATTTTTTGTTACAAAAAATAAGAAAAAATATATATATAATTTACATCAAATTTCATTAGTGTAAATATAATCTTGGTCAAATAATCATTACACAGCTTTGATCCTAAATATAATCTATAATTTAGGTAGAGTAATATTATAAGGCTTTGGTCCTAAATACAATCCATGTAAAAATTACAAAGTTTTGATCCTAGTTACAATCAACCAAAACAAAAGATAAAACACTAGTCTACTATCCAAAAACCTAAGTTCGGGAGCTGGGTTACGGAATGGGAAGGTGTTAGGTACTCATTCCGCCCAAACAAAGTCTAGTGTTTTAGACTCTAAATGACCATTTTATACCCATTTAAATAATACATGACATTACAATGACCTACTAAAATCCCTAAGTTCAATATTAATTTACTCTTTAAAAATTCAAAATCTGCAATTTTTATTTAAGAAGAAAATCACTTTTATTATAAAAAATTTCAAATCTGTATTTAATGAAAATACAAATTAGTTTTGTATGCTTGAAAAATTCAGAACTGTATTTAAAGAAAATACAGAATAGTTTTTATCCAGATTAAATTTCAAATATGTATTTAATGAAAATAAAGATTAGTTTTTTATTAGAAAAAAAAATTTAGATCTGTATTTAATGAAAATACAGACTTGTTTTTGTTTAGAAAAAAATTTCAGATCTGTATTTGATGAAAATACAAATATGTTTTTGTTTAGAAAAAATTTTAGAAAAATTTTTAGATCTATATTTAAAGAAAATACAGATCTTATTTTGTTTAAAAAAAATTTAGCAAAATTTTCAAATTTGTATTTAATGAAAATACAGATCTGTTTTTGTTTAGAAAAAATTTGTTTAGAAAAAATTTCAAATCCATATTTATTGAAAATATTGATTTATTTTTGTTTTTTTTTTTAAAAATTTTTTTTAGTGATTAATTGCAGATCTTGAAATTTAAAGAAGAACTAAATCATAAACATGTTAATTAACTAAAGAAAAATCCAACTAAACATGTGAACATGGCATATATAAATTGTGAACAAAATCATATTAACAAGGAAATCAGACATATATCCATGAAAACAATGCAATAAACAACACACATATATCAATTAAGAAAGTGAAAAATAAACACAAGGTCGAAATTAAATACCTGCTTGCATGAATGTACCCTTCAATGGAAGAATACATTAGAAATCAAAGAAATTTAACTTCTTTGAGATCTAAAATATATTTACTCAGAAAAAAGAAATTCTTAAAGCCAAGGCTTCCAGAACATCTTTAATGTAAGGGGAGCAAATAAGTCAGAAAAGGAAGGGCCTTGATTTCTAATGTTTTCCCTCTATTTATAGAGGTTTGATGCTAAAAAATAAGCTAAATAAGATCTTATATGAATTAGAATGTGTCGTTATCCCAAAAAATTCAAAATAGATGGGTTTTATCTTAATTAGAGGGTTCTCGGGTCGAGTCTCAAGTCTGTGCTAATCGGCACTTGCCATGTGCCTATCGGCACTCCAAGAGTGCCGATTGGCCCTCTTGGACGCCGAGCCTCTCTTCCAATTTAGATTCAATTTGGACTCTTTTTGAGGATTTTCTAAGTCAGGAATTGCACCTAGACGTGTTTTTAACTCGTATTCTAAAATTAATCCCTTTTATCTTGATAATCAAGTCTTTAAAATAATTATTTGATAGAAAAATATTCTAAAAAGACTTAATTATCAACAATTTCCATGTTATCTGATTATCCATTTTATTTTCATGCAAACATGCTTATTTTTTACAGGAACCAACAAACCAATCATAGAATTATTTAATTAATTTTAATTGTTTAACCAATTAGAATTAATTTCAATTAATCACATATGATCGGTTCCACCCAAACAAAATGCGTGTAGACCATGAAAACTTGATTATGTGATATCTTTCAATCTGACGGTTCGATTTTGGAATTGGGCATACCGTTGCTACTGTTAGAATCTCAAGATCATTTTTATGATATGCAATGAATGAATTAATGCATGTAATGCAACTCTAATTTTTGGGTATATGAATGGTCATTCTAGCCATCTTCCAAGATTAAATTATGAGAACAAAATCGAGTGTCTGTAGCATGAAATGCAACTATGATTTTTGGGTAGTTGAAATTGTCATTTTAGTCATATTCCAAAATTAAATTATGGGTGCAAAATTGAGTGTCTACACATACATAATTTTGCTCTATGTACTTATTTGCTAAGGGTTGTTTAAAGTATAACTATACCTAGAAGAAATGAATCTTTAAGCAAATAAGCCAAAAAGTTAAAAGAAAGAAAAAATAGTTTAATCAATTGCACAACAAGTGACATACACACACCATATATTAGAATTATTTTAATTTAATAACGCACAAATAAAAATATCACAAAATTTTGATTAAAAATGTGACATTAATATTAGGAGTGATCCAACTCATTCTAGATCTAGACTAAGAAATTAACACAAAGCACAGATAGAATTTAAAATATAAAAATAAATAAACGCTAATATAGTCTATACAATCAATTAGTATAAAAAAACCCCAAATCATATTGCACTGCAACACACAGAAGAAATGAAATTTGAAAATGATACAGCACATAAAAGGCGTGAGTAAATGCCCTAGCCAGCACAATAATAACAAACAACTCCTCAAAACTAGATTCTTCCATAGTGATAGTCCAACTAGAAAAATAAAAAAAACACCCTATAATTAAATAAGTAGAATAATTAAAACCCCTAAAGAAAACATGACCCAATCAACACACACCCAAAAATGGGGGAAAGAGGGAGTCACAAATTGAGAAATTTAAAATGTGAAAAAAAAAAATGAAGATTTATCTGAGAGGAACTAAGAACTTAAATAGGCATCTCTTGTTTTTCTTCTTTATATTTGACTTCCTTTGACTTGATATTCATGCACGCAATTTTAGAAAAAATAACAATAATAAGATCGTATAAAAAAAAAACAATAAAAAGATGGATTTATTTGTTCAAAATTATCAATTACATATCTTCACTCTCATTAATTATTAAATTACTTTTTATTAATTGTTTAAATATATTTTCTTGAATGAAGGGATAATATTCAACAATAGTTTAATCATGGTAAAACTTTATCATTTAAGTTTCAATAAATTTAAATTATATTCCCTCTAAAAGTCTAGATTCTTAAACCTACCCATGTAGATATGTAAAAGAATGCTAAAGGAGTCTCCTAAGGTGAGAAAATGCAAAGACGAGAAAGCTGAGGTGCTCGGCCGAGGAGAAAAGAACTTGGAGACCAAGTACTTACAAAAGTGGTTGGTGTTTCTGGTTCAGAAATTTCTTAAACACCTAGGATTCTTTGTAAAAATGCCCTCGGAATGCTTAAAATGAGGAAACATATGTTGGCTAGGATGCTTAAGAACACCGGAATGCTTAAATGTATACGAAATGAGCAAAACTACCTCCTAAGAGCCTTTTATATAGTAGGTGAAAATGAGTGGGAGTTATCCTGCTCGAAATTTCATGAAGAAATCCCAGCCACACGATTTGTGTCTCACTGTTGATAAAAGAGACAGAGTGCCACCTAAAACAATAAATGACGCGTTGCAATTTTCGAAGCGTCATCAGAAATTGAGAGACTCGCGAAACGGCGCCCCCACGTGGATGAGTTAAGAGGCTTGATGGGGTTGACCCTTGGAGAAGTCAAAATCCTGCCCTTCTCTTCGGATAAGAGAGAAAGCCAAAATTTTGAGGGGCTATTGTAGGGGTAAAAGGCCCAATGCCAGATAATGGGCGTGGGCCTGTCCGAGGAGACCCGTACGTCCGAGGACAACAAATCTTGAGGGACGTGCCTGGTCTAACTCATTTCTGAGGTGTAAGTTACGCGGAAAGAAAAAGACTGGTCCGAGGAGACTTGCCTATTCGGATTATCAAAGGGATGACCCAGATGAATGCTACAACATCGATCCTAGCATTTCTGGAGAATCCCCTACCTTATGTAGGCAAAAAGGACAGGTGGCAACGATCAGATGTTAGGTAAAAGGCTGCTGCCACCGCGTTTATAATCCAGTAGCTAACATCATAGCCGCCTTAATGGGGAAAAGACATCTGAACAGTGGCCCTGGTCCTTTACAGCTACCATGTAAAGGTTTTAGGGGAAGGTTGATGGGACAAGTATCAAGAAGGAACCACTTAACTGGCATGTGAGAAGAACTAGCATATAAATAGAGCTGAAGGCAAGGAAGAAGGGGACATTGGACAATTCGGAGAAAAAGAGGAAAAGCAAACAAAAAAGCATCAAGGAAAGAGAAAGAGAAACACCCAGGGAATTGTCAAGAAAGGCTCCTCGGACTGAGCCGAGAAAAATCCAACACAGTTCTAGTACTTCGTCTTTATCAAGCTGATCATAGCTAGATTTGGGCCATCACCAGCTCGTTTCAACCGAGTTTACTTAGCCCACTCTCTTACAAATTCATTGCAAGGATATTGTTCACTTGCTGGACCAGAGTCCATCTCTCTTGTAGGTCCAAATTGTAAATTGTGTCCTTACAAGAACTTATAGAATATATAATTTGTGAAACAATAACTTAATGAAAGATTATCCCATTAAAAAAAAAAAGGAAAGATTATTATACAATTTTAGAATTCTCTTCTTACTATTTCCTTAGTAATTTGATATAGATCTATTTCTTTTTCTTATGCATATGGCTTGGATTCTTCAACTCTAGATATGTTTTGGAAAAGATAAACCTAGACATTTGGGAGGTAGTTCAATTCGGATTATATACATTCAATTAATTGCAATATAATCATATAAGTCTAGAAACTGACTAGGTTTTAGTGTCATAAATTCTTGTTGTTGCCATGATTTATGATATGGTCTAGCTGTTGACCATCCAACTTTCATCTACCGGCTGTACTTTATAATGGTAAGCTTGGCTTCTTAAAAAAAAATTAAAAATTAAAAAAAAAAACCCTGCTAGATCGAATTCATTACTAATAAAGAAAAAAAAAAGTAGTGAAAAGAAAATATCCACTTAACAATTTTAAGAAAATATCCTCCTAACAATATATGTTATATGCCAAGAATTTTAGTGGTTTTTTTTTTTTTTTAACAGGTTCATGAAATAGTGCATCCGATTATTAGAAATATTCTCTTAAAAAAATTATTAGGAATACTTGTAAGCTGATTATAAACTACATATTTTTCAAACACGTAACTCAGGTAGTATGTCCATGCATAATGGATTGCACATGTAACTCAGGTATGTAAAAAAAAAATATTTTCAATTAATGCAATGTTAAGAGCCTTATAATTCAACTTAATATTTTCAAAAAAAAAAAAAAAAAAACTTATTGGAATATCTTAATATTTCCAACCTGGGTATTCAATGTTCAAATCTTTCCTTCCTCAACTAGGCTTTAAATGGTTTTTGACTTGTTTTTATGGATGGCCGGAGGCTCGACAAAAGGAAAAATCTTGGCGATTGCTGGAATATTTGAAGACATTTGTGGAAGGACCTTGGTTGGTTGTAGGGGATTTTAACTCCTTTTTACATGCTTCTGAGAAGAAAAGTAAAAGACCACCACAATATTCACAGGTTGATGCGTTTAGGACTGCGTTGGAGTCTTGTCAGCTTCAGGATCTGGGTTTTACAGGATATCCTTTTACTTGGAATAATAGGAGACCGGGTGAGGCAAATACTAAAATCAGACTGGATAGAGCCGTGGCCAATAATGACTGGATTGGGAAATTTCAAATGAGCAAAGTTCTGCACCTTTCTACTCATGCTTCGGATCACTTACCAATTCTTTTGCAGGTTCAATCTTTTGTTCCACAAAGACGGGAGAGGAGATTTAAATTTGAGGAGGCTTGGCTTCTTATGGAGGACTGTAAGGTTACGGTAAAGGAGGCTTGGAATAGTGAGTTAGTTGGTGAGCAGGGGTTGGCTTCAATCTTGAAGAAGATACAAGTATGTGGTTCAGATTTAATGAAATGGGGCTTGGCAAGGGTAACTCCTGATGATGAGGCAATCAAACAGATCCAAAAGAGGCTAGACCAATTAAATGAAGAGGAGATGACTTTTGATAGCAAGGCTGAATACCTAGAGTTGAACAAAAAGATGGATGAGCTTCTCCAAAAACAGGAAATTTATTGGGCTCAAAGATCTAGAATTTCATGGTTGCAGCATGGTGATAAAAATACTAGGTTCTTTCACTCCAAGGCTTCACAAAGGAGGAGAATGAATCATATCCGGGGTATCAAAAATAGCCAAGGGCAATGGGTGGAAGAAGTAGAGGAGGTGGGGGCAGTTGCCTCCGGTTACTTTGAAACCCTATTTCAGGCAGGAGCATGTGACCGGATGGAGGAATGCTTGAATGCTGTTCCACAGATAGTGACTAAAGATATGCAAGAGGCTTTGACTGGGGAGTTTACTGCAGAAGAAGTGAAAGTGGCCATATTTCAGATGGGACCTACAAAAGCTCTAGGACCTGATGGTATGAATGCCCTTTTCTTTGAAAAATTCTGGCACATAGTGGGTGATGATGTTGTTAAGGCTGTTTTAGATTTTTTAAATAATGGTCATATGTTACCTGAGATAAATCATACAAACATAGTTCTTATTCCGAAAGTGAAAAATCCTGAAAAAATGTCTGATTTTAGACCTATAAGTTTATGTAATGTGATTTATAAGATTATGTCAAAAGTTTTGGCAAACAGATTGAAACAGGTGCTTCCATATATAGTCTCGCCCACCCAGAGTGCCTTTGTACCGGGGAGATTAATCACAGATAATGTCTTGGTGGCATATGAAACACTGCATACAATGCATGCTAGGAAGAAGGGGAAGAAAGGGTCTTTTGCATTGAAATTGGATGTTAGTAAAGCCTATGATCGTGTGGAATGGAAGTTTCTTAAGGGGATTATGGAAAAGATGGGTTTTCCAGCATTGTGGATAGAGAGGGTGATGAGTTGTGTCACTACACCAACTTTCTCTATTCTGGTGAATGGTAGACCTTCTGGCATGATACACCCATCAAGAGGAATACGACAAGGTGATCCACTGTCGCCATATTTGTTTCTCTTATGTGCAGAAGGCTTTACAGCTTTGTTGGCAAAGGCAGAAAGTCAAGGGAGAATTAAAGGGGTTTCCATCTGTAGAAGGGCTCCCAGAATTACTAATTTACTTTTTGCTGATGATTCTTTGTTGTTTTGTCAAGCTATACAGAGTGAAGGGCAAGCTGTAAGGGATATTCTTCAAACGTATGCACAGGCTTCTGGACAATGTGTGAATTTGGAGAAATCTTCAGTTTATTTCAACAGCAATACCACAGGAAGTCAACGGCAACAGATTCCGCAGATTCTAGGGGTAAAGGAGGTGGAGAGATTTGAATCTTATTTAGGGCTACCAACTTTGATTGGTAGAGCTAAGTATCACACTTTTTCTTATTTAAAAGACCGAATCTGGAAAAAGCTGCAAGGTTGGAAAGGTATGTTGTTATCAAGAGCTGGAAAGGAAATTTTGATAAAGGCGGTGGCCCAATCTATCCCCACTTACACTATGAGTGTGTTCCAACTTCCTATAAAACTATGTGATGAACTGAATAGCATGTGTGCTAGATTTTGGTGGAGTCAAGTAGGTGCTGAACGGAAAATCCATTGGAAGAGGTGGGATAAGCTGTCACTTTCTAAGAAGGAGGATGGTATGGGTTTTCGGGATTTGAGAGATTTTAATTTAGCCATGTTGGCTAAACAAGGTTGGAGATTGATCCAAGGGAATGACTCTTTGCTATACCAGTGTTTCAAAGCAAGATATTTCCCTCGGTCTTCTTTGTTAGAGGCCAAAGAATCGCCTGGGTGTTCCTATGTGTGGAGAAGTATTTTGGCTGCTTTGCCTATTCTTAGATTGGGTTCTTGCTGGAGGGTTGGTAATGGGTCTTCTATAAGTGTTGTAGGGGATAGGTGGCTTCCTAACCATCCCACAAATAAAATTATGTACCCAAGACATGAGCTGGTTGACGATTTAGCAGTATCAGATTTGATTGATCCGGAGTTACATGCATGGAGAAGGGACATAATTATGGGACTGTTTCACAGAGAAGATGCTGAAGCTATCTGTCGAATCCCCCTCAGTCGAAGATCTGTCCCAAATTCAATTCTTTGGCTGCATAACAGGAGCGGTAAAGTTTCTGTTAAGTCCGCATATAAGCTTGCTAGACAGATTCCTCTTCATGGGGATAGGGCTGAGACTTCAAGTGGCTGTGCTGGGAAGAAAATTTGGCCAGTATTGTGGAAGCTTAAAATTCCAAATAAAGTCAAAATTTTTGGATGGAGAGCTTGCCATGATATCTTACCAACATCCTATAATCTGGTGCGCCGAAGGATCATTGATGAAGAGAAATGTCAATTGTGTTCTAGAGAGGTGGAGACAACGACACACGCATTGTGGGAATGTGCTGCAGTGCAAGATGTATGGGCTGGTAGCATTTTGAAATTGCAGAAAGGACCCTCTGTTTTTCATGACACACTTCAACTAATGGAGTTTTTAGTGGACAGGTTAAAGATTGAAGAGCTGGAGTTGTTCTGGGTACAGGCGTGGCTTATTTGGAACCAACGAAATTACGTTATGCATGGAGGTCAGTTAAAGGATCCTAAATGCCTGAACAAGAGAGCGGAGGATTTTCTTCTAGATTTTCAGCAAGCCCAGTTGCAGTTGACAGTGGTTCGGGCTGAGCATTTTAATTCTGACCAGTGGCAACCCCTACCGCCGGATGTTTACAAGCTAAACTTTGATGCTGCTGTGTTTTCGGGGCTGGATAGAACAGGTATAGGGACTATTATTCGAAATGATAAGGGGGAGGTTATGGCTGCAATGTCTGCTGTTGGACCACGTGCAGAAAACAGTGAGGAAGCCGAGTTACTGGCCTGTAGAAGAGCCTTGGAGTTTGCTGTGGATGCTGGGTTTTCAAATTTGATAATTGAGGGTGATAATGCTAATGTCATTCAAGCCATCTCTTCATCTCTGCCTGATCATTCCATTCTTGGTTGTGTGGTGGATGATATTCGGTATTTGATTCACGGGTTATCTTGGGCTAGGACTAATTCGATTAGGAGGGAAGGGAATACAGTGGCACATGTTCTTGCCCAATATGCTAGACATTTAGATGAGGATTTATTTTGGATTGAGGATTCTCCTCCACCTGCTTTGGCAGCCTTGTTTCATGATGCTTCATTATTATAATTTAATGAAAATTTCCTATTCAAAAAAAAAATTATTATATATATATATATATATAATATATGTGTGTGTATGTGTGTTAATATAATTAGACCAATAAACTATTTCTACCCTTTTTCCCTTTTTAGTCTGAAGCTCTCTCCATTGAAGCTATCCCCGCTAATTAATGCACCAGTTGGGAGCCGAACCCCTTGGCACCATGGAAGGTATCCTGTGAATTAGCAAGAACCTTAATAGTTACCCATCCAAATAATTTGTAAAATTGAGACCCTTTTAATAACCACAAAAAGAACTCCATTGGTGCAAGAACAATATTTAAAAAAAAAATGCGTGCATTAAAAAATTGAGAGAAAAAAAAAGATTATAACCTCTTTTTTTGGGTAAGTATTAAATTTAAATAAAATGTTAAAATACAAGAGAGGTGTGCAATTAAAAAGCAACTACGTAAAATTCACATATCCCTGTTAATAGTTAATACCTTCCGATTGAAACTTTAAACATGAATCAAACATTGACTGTGTTATCTTGTTGTGCCTAAAACTTTTAGAAGTCACAACTTACCCGTGAAATCTATTACTACAAAAATTTGAAATTTTCATATTTTGAATATATGACGTATAGATGGTGAACCATCATTATTATGTCCAAAAAAAAAAAAAATTATTGTGATTAATTATAGTACAAGGTATTCAATAAGGCACTCAAAAAAAAAAAAAAAAAAATCTTTTGAACCTCCAACGTTGTTGAACTCTTAGTAAAAACAAATTATCACCAGGATATAACGGGCAAAAAAAAAAAAAACCATATTTATTTGTACCAAAACTTACTTGTAAGTTGTACTTGTATCTATGTTTTTCTCCTTCTTTATCACAGGTTCTCCCTCGAAGGAATACACTGAGTTTTGCTTTTATTGTTTCTATTTGGTTTTATTGATTTTTACATTAATGATTATAGAGTTTGTGTTAAACTCTATCAAATGTATTGATTTTTTATTTTTACTTTTTAATTTTTTGGATAATTCTAGATAAAAACACAAGTAGGAAGAATGCGTGTAGTTTCCATGTAGCGCGTACAACTGGGGTAATGTTATTATTACTTTACTGGTCACTAACCCGTGCGATGCATGAGATAGTTAAATAAAAATTAAAAGTACTTATTTTACTTAAAGGTATATGACTTAAATTTTAAAAATGTATAATTTGAAAATGAATGAAAATAACTAATTTTTTTAATATAATGATTTAGAAAAATTCTTTTTCTTTCATATCATTGGTTTCACATAACACATTTTGATGTGGGCTATTCTATGGTGATAACTTCACATAATACTCAACTGCAATTAAATCTACTATCCACTACTAATCTAATCTATGTTATCTTGATAGTAGATCTACAAATTGCATTCTCATATTTTTAGAGCTTGCCACATCATTATTATTATCTATATATAATGTAAAACTGAAAATTTTAACTTTTTGAAAGACTTACGTTAGAATCAGAATTAAAAAAATTATTATTTTTTAATTAGACCTCACATTAGAATTTTGTTTTTAAGGACTCACTTTAGTTTTCAAAAAAAAAAAAAAAAGGACTCACATAAAAAAAAATTTGGATTAAGGAAAAAAGAGAGAGAGAGTCCTATTAAGACTCTCTCACTATTTAGTTTTAAAAATTAAAAAAATTAAAAATTAAAATGATGATGTGGAAATTTGTGGGAGTTTCAGAAGTTTCGGTTATATATATAATATATATATATATATATATATTAGGTAATTATCAACAATTTGAGATAAGTTTCATGCGATCAAGAACTACAAATATATCTTAAAATAGAAAAAATTATAAAAAAATAACCTTCAAATATATGAAAGTTTAGTTGATATGAACATTATTAAAAAAAATACGTGAATTAAAAATGAGAGAAAAAAAAATACATTTTATCCAAAACAAATACAAAATCTCCTTAAATTCAAACTAAAAAAAGTGTTTTTAAAAACTGTAAATTGTCTTTACCTTCTTCTCTCAAAATAGTAAATTTGTCTAAAGTTTTGCTAACAACTGGAATTTTGGTGTCTATCCAAGAAGTTGATAAGGTAATAAAGTAAAAGTTGATAAAAATAATTAAACAGTTGTTTCTATCTGAAATCCCTAAAATTATTCACTAATTTTTTTCAGAATCATTTTCCAAATCACTAAAATTAACATTTTTTTCCAGACCAAAATTAGAAATTCAAAGAAAGCGTAAAAGAAATCACCACAAATTTGAGGAGCAAGAAAGCTGTCCCCACGAAGGAGTCACCAACTAGCAAAATCTTGAACAAATAGTCACTAAAATTTCTCTAAACAAAAAAAATGAAGAAAATGTATGCACGAGCACGTGTTCAAAATTGAAAAGGAAAATAAGGAATTCACTATTGGATGTTCATGGTTTAGATTTGTGGTTTTCACTCTGTTACTTGGTTGCAAATCTGTGTAGTTCTTCACTCTGTCTCTTTGATGTTTCATGATTGAGATTCGAGGGTTTCTTTTTTTTTTTTTTTTTTTTTTTTTTTACGTAGAGTAGTAAAGTGAAAGAATAGTTTAAATAAGAGCTCTAGACTTTAGAGTGAGATAAAAATTTTAAATCTGTTGAAGTTTTAATGAGTTATTGGTTTTTTTTTTTTTAAAGTAAAAAACATTGGTTGGACTATGGCTAGACAAAATTTCATCTTGGTATGGCCAGGCCAATCTAACAAACTAATGGACTACTAATAGTTTTTTATTCCGGAAAACAAATGGGGGTGAAAATAAAACCAAATCAACAACAACAAAAAAACCCATTTTTTTTCGGAAAAAAATCCAAAGTTAATAAACTTCAATGATAGATTAATCTTAATAGAAGAAAAAAAAAAGTGAAAAAACAAAAACATAAATTAGGCCACATATGCTTGAGAATGTGAAGAATGTTCCTAACAAAAGGTAAACATAAATTAAAAACTAAAGTGATCATATTGCATTTTGTATCCAATATAAAATATAAATATATATATATATATATATATATATTGAGAGATAAGACTAGCTTGGCATTACCTGCTGGCTGCTGAGCTCCAATCCATTAGAAAGTTAAAAGCATATGATATAATCCAAGAACCTAACTAGCTAACCAATGTCACAAGGATTCCAGCTAAGCCCTTTATGTTTATGGGAAATATATCTGAGACAGAATCAACTCCATTTCAGTCAACCTCATGGCAATTATTTTGATAAGGTAAATCTACCTCCGACCTTATAACCAAAAGAATTCCTCTCATGCCAAATGAGAAAGATATTGTGTACACCTAATTTCAGAACCAAACAGATAAATTCAACTTAGAAAAGAAGACGCCCCACCTCCCTTCATTCCCACGTCCCACACGTAAGGAAGAGTTTCAATAGTTTTTTGTGTACTTAAATATACTAGATAAATAACCTTATAAATATAACAATAACTAGCAATTAATTGTTGTGAAATCTTTGCTTGTGATTAACCTATAACAAGGGTTTAATAATAAAGTAAATTCAAGAAAATAATTATTTTATAAAAAGTAACGGGTCTGAGTGATGTAATTTTTACCAAAGTTACATTAACTGCACCAAGAACCAAACTCATTTAGCAATAATATATTTCACAAAAATATGTTATCAATACTTTGAGCAAGAAGAATCTAATTTTGGTTTAAAAACACACCTAGGGAAGTTTTCATGTTAGCCTTAATTTCAGTTTTATTAAAGCTAAGTTCATGTAGAGCTCATCTACAACTTCTATTATATATAGAATTATTATGTCATTATGCCAAAAAAGACAAATCTTCTCCGACACAAAAGAAAGTGAAACAAACAAAGAGCATGAGAAACAAGCACTGACATGCATTTATGTTTCCTTAATTAGATTTATATGCCTATCTTTCTCTTTTCTCTTTTCTTTTATCTTTTCATTTTTATTTTTATCCATATCTAGACTTCATAAAAAAATCCGCCCCCCCCCCCCCTCCCCTAACCTTCTTTGTCCCTTCCTTTTCCTAAACATGAACCCATTGTTTATGAAAGGCAAAAGAAAAAACATACATACATTTAAATAGATTTGCAAAAGCAACTATCAACAGTTACAACAATAAGAATTCAATTTTGGTTTCAAACACACCTGGAAAAGCTTCCAAACTAGCTTCAATATAGGATTATTATGTCATTATGCCAAAACATAAAAACCTTCTCCAACACAAGAAAGGGAATCAAGAAAAGAACATGAGAACAAGCAAGTAGATAATGAATTTATACTTTTTTGCTTAGATTTATATACTTATTTTTCTCTTTTCTTGTTATTTTTATTTTTATATATCCATGTCTAAACTTCGTACTAACATTTCCCTTTTTCTTTTCTTTTTCTTGAAGTCACCAGCTACTAGGGGTGTCAAGAGCGAAAGTTGAAGTTCTATTGTGATATATTTTTGAGTACCTACTCTTAAACGTAAATTATTATTATTGCCAATGGAGAGCCCGTATTTTATTACTTGGATATGGCCTATATCAGTCAGCTTTGTTGGGTTTTAGCCTTTTAGGCCTAACCAAATTATAATTAAGCCTATATGCCTTGAAAGTGGGGGGTTTCTTAGAAAAATAATATTATTATGTATAATTATTAAAAATAATGATGGGAAGAAACTATTCTCAAGAATAGTCTTTTTGAAAATTGTGTTTGAAAATATGATTTTAGGTATTAAAATTTTAAAATTTTTACAAAATTGTATTTTTGAAATACAATTTCAGTGTAAATGTGTTTATGCTGAAATTGTGTTTTCAAAACATAATTTTAGTACAAAATGTATTATAATTGAAATAGTGTATTTGCAAAATTTGAAATTTTAAGGAAGTTATTTTTATCCCAAAGTTATTTTTAATTATTAATAATAAATAAATAATCTTATTTTAACAAAATTACATTATTGATCTCTGAAATTTACCTTATGATGGGTTAGCAAAACGACTATCTCCTGATCGTCCATAAGGGTCGTCCATGAACCAATTGGGAAATAGCAAGTCCACCTTCCGTGAACGAAGGGACCGTCCATAGACGAATCACGTCCATAGACGAAGTGGACAGACGACCATATGACCCTTAGAAAGTTTTGATGAACGACTTCCATTCATATACCTGTCTAGGGGAAAGAAGCAGACCCAGAAATGTCGCCGCAATTACCTCGAATGCGTAACTTCCTTCAGCAGTTAATAATTTTCATAGCCGTTGAGGAAGTTATGTCGATGTCCACAAACCTTGGAGCAGTTACAAAGCGAATAACCGCTCAAAGGGTCACTATATAAAGACTGGCCTACACCAAATTAAAGTAAGTTTTTCATAACGTCGCTTCCCTCCAAGTCTGAACATTATTTTCTAAGGAACTGACTTCGCCATCGGAGGAGTTTTGGCCGGTCAACCCCGGTCGCCCTTTGATTGTCTCTTTCCTTACAGGTTATTGCAAACACTGATCGCCACCGAAGCCGGAGCATTCAGCCTACTGATTCTTTACCTCATCACCTTATAAAAGCACTCAGATTAAAAGAGGTATAATGACTATAATGCTATTTTAGCAACTAAAACACCAAAATGTAAGACATTTTAAAAAAATACCAACAGAGCTACAGTGGGCTGTGAAAGATAACAACCCACTGTAGCTCAAAAATTAAAAAAAAAAAAAAATTATTATTTTACATCTTTCTCTCTTGCACTTTAAAAAATATTTTTTTTCTCTCTCTTTTTTTCTCTTTTGTCTTTCTTTTCTGACCAACACGTTTCTCTCTTTCTTTTTTCTTTTTCCTCTCCAAGCTTCTCATTTCTTCTTCTCCATATTTCTGCCAACCTCCTCTTCATTTCTTTTTTTTTTTTAATTTCATAAGCTATGGCTGAAAATATTTCTCTCTCTTTCTTTTATTTTTATCTTTCATTCAATTTTCGATCTCTCTTTTGTGGTGGAGATGGGTTTTGTGCCGGTTGTGGGTGGGGTGGTAATGGGTTTTGTGGCCGGTTGTGGGTGTTGTTGTGATGGGTTTTGTGGCCACTTGTGGGTGTGATGGTGATGGGTTTTGTTGGCTTTGGTTGTGGTTGTGGCCGGTTGTGGGTGTGGTTGTGATGGGTTTTGTGGTTTTTTTTCCCGGTGGTGGTGATGGTGGTGGCTAGCAGTGGGTTGCAGGTTGTGGTGGTGGTTTTTTTTTCTTCCTCTCTTTTGTGGTGGTGATGGGTTTTGTGCCAGTTGTGGGTGTGGTGGTAATGGGTTTTGTGGCCGGTCGTGGGTGTTGTTGTTATGGGTTTTGTGGTTTTTTTTTTTTTCCCGGTGGTGGTGATGGTGGAGGCTGGCAGTGGGTTGCAGGTTTATGGTTGTGGCTGGTGGGGCGACGGTGGAGGCGGTGGAAGTGGCTGTTTTTGTTGGTTTGGATTTTGTAGCGGTTGTTTATAATTATTTTAATGAGTTTTATATTATTTTAAATGAGCTGCTAAAAATATAGATATTTTGACGTTGAATGTTTTGTAAAGCGAGTTATTAAAATGAATAAAGTTGTTTTATAAGTTGTTCAAAACTATAATTTTTAGCTCTTTTGCTGTGAATACATTAAGATTTTAGTCTTTAAGTTTCAAGTAAGTGCTATTTTATTTGGATAGAATTGATTTTGCTGAAATTGAAAATTAAAAATACTGTAGTAAAATATTATTTAAATATGTAAATAATATTGTAGGACTTATTTTTAATAAAAAATTATTGAAAATTGATATTTATGGGACCCACTGTGGGTTGAAAAGTCAAAAAGTAATGCTACTGTTCATGAACCGTGCATAAACAGTAGCTGAACAGTGCATGTGTTGGCTAAAACGTGTCTCCAAAAAAAAGGAAAAAACACGCTACAGTGCACAACGTGGACACAGACTTGAATCCAAACGAATACTTTAGTTTCTTAAGTATAAGTTTGAATACCGCTTATTTCGCTGAAAATTAAAAAAAATAAAAAATATTTTTTTGTACTGTTTATTTTACTGTATTATCTTATTTATTGGCTTATTTTTATTATTCATGGCTAATAAACAATGCCATACAACGCATAAATCGAGTGATGCAAACAGAAAAAATGTTATTATTAAAAAATTACATGACTAACAAAACAAAACAAAAACGTAACATTTTTTATTATTAAAAAATTACACATTACCACCGTCTCACAATTTGAGTGTTGCTAGTGTAACAGAAAAAATGTTGCTGGATAAATACTTTTATTTTTTGTCATTATTATTTACATTCAATTACAGAGTAAACAATAAGTTCTAAACCAATTGACTCACCAGCCATCTTGGAGATTCAGGAAGAAAGAATAAACCTATAGGCTGTGCAAGACATGGAATAGTTCCTGCAAATGAAATAAACTAAAATCCAGTTGATAGAGCAATTATATTCAGTTTATACAATAGGAAAAGTTAACTGCAGATACCTATCAGGGCCAAGGTGCGCCAGCTGACAACAGTTCCAACAAAGTATGTAACTGCTGACCCAAAAGAAATCATGAACTGCACAATAATCAATAATTATGCACATGAATCATAAACATACTCACTCGTACAATTTCGTAGTGGTCTTGCCATACCTGATGCACTGTAGTAAATCCTCCTCGGAGATTTTTGGGGGTTATTTCTACTATACAAACAGGTACCTATTTTTTTAATAGAAGAGATATCTTTAGCTAACAAATGAAAGAGTAATAAGAAAAAAATTAAAAAGAAGAAGAAGAACTGATGAGTTGAAGAATATAATGCACCTAAAATCTTTACATAGACCTAGAGACATGTAAAAGGAATTAGCAAAACTTACCCCTCTGCGACCAAGGATATCTGCTATTCTTCCACTCAGTACTGCACCTAGTAAAGGGAATTAACATTGCCCCAGTTGTCATAATCGACCCAAATACGGAGTATTGCAAATCAGGTCATACAAAAGAATATTGGAATTTAAAGCAAGAAATTTTTTATGAAAATTTTAATATTCGTTCACAAGAATCTCCTTTCGTTGGAATTCGACCATACAGCTTTTGACTTCAATGTGATGAATCAGGGCTATTTATTGCCGTAAAGCACTAAAAGGTGCATCTTAAAATTTATGCATCTTAAAATTAAGGACTCAGTAATGGCATTTCTTTCAAAGAACACTACCTCAATTAATTTTATTCATAACGTTATGAAACAAAATTGTATGCTTAAGACTTTAGTGTATCTATTCATATTGGAGTATTTTAGAAGGGGAAGAGTATCTGCTAGTGATTTATGTTTTTTAATAACCCTGAAATCAGAAATCATCATTTCAGCAAGAGCTTTAACATGATGTAACTTGCATTAAATTCTTCTTCGGATTACTTCTGCATGATTTGAGTGATAATATCTTAGGAAATTTAAGAATCACAAGAAAAAAAAAAAAAAAAAAAAAAAAAAACCAAACCGAAGTTGTTCTATTTGTATGCGCAATTTGGAGGCTTTCAAATGCTGACTTAGTTGTACAATATAAACATTCATGCAAATGATTTGATTGGCGGTATTGCACAATAAGTGAGAAGTTGGGATGCCTACTTCGCACCTAATTATTATTTTTATCTATCTCTCAGCTTTTTTTATTTTGCTTTTGGTTCTAAGCAATGAAGAATAGCAAGAACAAAAAATATCAGAAAAGAAGATAAGTTCATTTACTTGCCCCATTGTTTACACAAGACCATATAGGTTCATAGAACCATATGAAGCCAAGTTTGCAAGGATAGCTTACAGAGATGTATTGATCTCTTATAGGATAACTTTGCAAGGATAGCTTACAAGGATAGTTTACACAAGACCATAATAGGTTCATAGAACCGTATTGATCTCTTGATTTCTTATTAGTGAAGCATGACAGGGCAGCATTTACAACAGCTTTCGCCTGTGAAAATTTGTTGCATTTTGAAGGATAGCTTACAAAGTTGTATCATTCAATAACAGTGGTGCAAAGAATATAAACAAGACTCAGAATTTTAAATTCAAATGAAGATTAGCTGCCTACCTCAGAGGCTCCAAAAGCCACGTGTTTTTGCGTAGTCATTAGTTGTATGTTGTATAGCATTGCCTGTGATGGCATCATGGTGCTGTGCAATCCCCAAAGCATCTTCCAGGCTGACAGAGTTGGCACCATCAGATCTCTTTCCGGCCAAATATTTAAGTTGTCATGCTACATATTTTTAACATAAGGAAATTTCCTTCATCTTTGTTTATAACCCAAATAAATGATGAGAAAACTCCACCCTATTGATGACCGGAAAACATCATCCTCTCTCTGCGTAGAACACATCTTTGTGTTCCTTGTAGAGTTCTCGGAATATAAAGTGTTAGGTTCTAAGAATTAGGAACTAATGTATTAGAACTTCAATTTGTAATGTTGGCAAACCATGATCAAAAAATTCTTTAAGTTGTGTGTTAGACTTGCTCAAAGTATGGCTTTTTATGTAAAGTTGGAATCGAGTTGACTGTAGAATTACTGTGCACTTTCTGCCTGACTCGATCGATCGAGAATTAGACTCGATCGATCGAAAATCATGCAGAACATTTTTTGCAGAAAATTTCCAACTCAGCCCTAGCCCATTTAATGTATAGGGTTTTATGTTTTGCCCTAAGTATATAAGGGAAAACCCTAGCCACGTTTTTAGTGTTCTGAATGCTGTGTTTGTGAATCTATTTTTAGATCTAGAGGTGTTTACCTTCACATACACTTAGGGTTTCCAAACTCAAGATTCATGTCAAGAGATTGGTAAATCATACAGTTGCAGAATCAAAAGAGCTTCAAGATATACAAGCAGGTGTTGCTTGTGCTTTGCTGAAGAATTCAAGGAAAGAAGGAGTCCGTGGATCTCGGAGCTGTCACGTGGTCGTGGTAGTAAGTTTCCTACAGGCAGGTAGCAATAGGATGTTAGTGGTCTAAGTCTTATTGTGTAAACTTCGATTCTTTCATAGTGAATTCGTTTTATCTTGAGGATAGCTAGGTTAAATCCTCCCTAGGTTTTTTACCAGTTTGGTTTTCCTGGGTCATCATATCATGTGTTCTTTATTTTTCCGCACTTATACATGATATGATTGTTATTGTTTTAACCTAGATCTGAATAATAAACCTAAGTAATCACTTGGCTAATTCTCTAGGTTAATCTGTTGGGTTTAAGGGGTCTAAACGAACTTACATAAAGTAGATAACTTTTCTGACCAAATACCAAGAATAAATTACCAGGAATTTCCAGGATGGCAGCATGAGATGCTAGGTCATTTGCATCCAGCAAATCTAGTGTAGAGCTATGAAGCACTGGTGCATTTCGGGACTCGGGTGCAGCGGGACTCAGTGATTAAAAAATTATTAAAAATATTTTTATTTATATTTTTAATATATTGCTAAGCATACTTTTTCACATTATATAAACATATACCAAATTTAAGAGTAATAGTAGATAATAACTAAAACATGATGTTCATAAATTAAATATAACCCACAAGATTGAAACTAAAACATTCCATGATGTTCGGAAATTAAAATACAATTCACAAGTTTGAAACTAAAACAAAATAAAAGATAATCAGCAAGACAATCAAACACCAACATCATCATCATCAAGATCAATAGCTTCACTTCGAACTTCACTTTCACTAGTAGTAACACTAGTGCTAGCATTCCCAATAACCATGGCCTCCAACTCTGGCTCATCAAGTGTAAGGGATGCATTCTCAAGAATTCCAGCTCCTCCATGTATATGGCTCTCATTCCAAGAGTCTCCTGCAATATCCCACATCTTTGTTGTTGTATTTACGTACTCCTCATTGTGCCTTGACAAGAGTCGAAGATTAGAATGCACATATACCAAATCCTTAGTGCGTGCAAGAACCATTTTGTTTCTTTTTAAGGAATGAATAAATTTGTATGTGCTCCAATTCCTCTCAGCGCATGAGGATGAACAAGGTTGTCCAAGAAGTTTAAGGGCAAGGGTTTGAAGAGTTGGAAATGTGGAGCCATGGTATTGCCACCAAACCAAAGGTTGTAAGGCCCACCTATTTGTCAAGGCATCTGGTGAAGGAAACCTCCCTCCTGAAAATGTAGCAAACTCAAATTTCACCACCGTTAATTCATTCTCATCTTCAAAGTATCAATCCAAACACTTGCTCCTTTCCATAGAAATTTCATGATCCCGATGTGAAGGGATGCGTTTTGGATTCTCCGAAAGCCATTCAATGGAGTAATACCTAGTTAAATATTAAAAAACAAATATAGATGAAACGTGTGTTTTACTAGAAGGGCGAACTAAGGAAAATAGAAAATAAATGTACTTACTTAGGATTTAAGGAATGAGCCAAGCAATGTAGTGGTGTACAATTTTTAGTCCATCGATCAATGAGTATATCATACACCACACCCCAAAAAGAGCTATACTGATCATCTTCCAAGCCTTCGTGCTGATATATTGCTGCCTTCACCTTCTCTATCATTGAATCCCACATCTCATACACAAGATGAAGACAAGGCTTATCTGTGTCCGCTACTCGTAGCATATCATAAATAGGTGCTGTGAATTCAAGGATATAATCAATTTTATCCCACCAAAGATCACTTAGAATCATATCTTTCACCTTTTGAGCTATTCCAACATCATCCTCCCTATAAGAAGCCCATTGGTCACTAATAGCCATGGCTTGAAGGCATCTTTTTATCAACTTCAACCTTTTCAGCATTACAACAACCGAAGCAAATCTAGTATCAGCAACTTGGAGCAGTTTTAATGGACAAAATTCATTAAACATTGCCAACCTCATTGAATGGTTCATGATAAAAACACGTATGAAGGATGCATCATCAGCAATACGTGTAATCCAACTACATCCATCATATGTTACTTCATTCTTTTCAGTTTTTTTTTGCTGCACAAATATTCTTTAAAGCTAGATTGAGAGTGTGGACAACATAGGGTGTCCAAAATATTTTAGGATACTCACCTTCAATAAGAGCTCCAAAAGACTTCATCACACTAGCATTATTAGTGATGACTTGGACAACTTTTTCATGTCCAATCTCTTTTATAGCATCCTTCAACATCCCAGCTATATAATGTTTGTCTTTGAACTCACTTGACCCATCAATTGCCTTTATAAACACTGGACCCCCATCTGATACAGCCATAATATTAATAAGAGGCCTCTTTTGTGGATCTGACCATCCATCAGAAACTATACTTACACCATTTTCAAGCAAAAAGTCCTTAATTGGTTTCAAAAGTCTTTCAACATAAGCTCTTTCTTTTTGCAAAAGTGTTGTTCTCAAGGCATTGTATCCAGGAGGAACATAACCCGGAATGCTATGGGTAGCAGCATATGCATAGGAACTACGATAATATGGGTTCCTTGCAAAGTTAAACGGAAGCCCACCGGTGTAAAACATCCTAGCAATTTTGCTATCCAAATCATGTCTAGCATTATTCTGGAATGCTATCTCCAAAGGAGAATTCACAATCACCTTCCTTCTTTTACCATCAACCGAATTTGTACTATCACTCCCTTCTTGTCTCTAAAATGGGGAAATAGGTATAGGCCCACGGCTTGGGGGAAGGTGGGGGTAAGGGAATTTGACTTCTCCGTTCTCTCTCTAACTTATCATTCTCAACTTGATCATGCATTCTCTGCATTTCCAGCCTATGGCTTGGTGTCACCTTAAGGCATGGTTTAATACCTTTATTAGAAATTTTTAATAAATGAGCCTTAACCCTAGAATAGAATCCCATATAAACTATACCACAATAGTTGCACTTAAAGTATGTGTTTCCACCTGATTTAACAGTAGCACCAGGTGGTATTTCTACTTTAGTCACATACTGCCAAAGAGGAGATTCATCATTTGGCACTTCTTGATTAGATGAAGGTGAAGTTTCTGTGCTAGTAACTTCGTCCATTGCAAATTCAATAGATTCAATTTAACCTACAAATAATAACTATTAACTAAATAAATTAATAATAAATCAAATCCAAGTTCACAAATTCACAATTTTTTTTTTGATGGGCACAAATTCACAAATTACAATGAGTAATAACTATTAACTAAATTAAACTAAAATTGAAAAGAAACTAAGATTCACAAATCATAGATTCACAAATCAAACTAAGAGTCTAAGATTGAAAGCTTTATATCAAGACCTGAGTTGAGAATGAGGAAGAGAGAGCTCAAACTTGAAGTGAGTGAGTGGCTATGTCTCACAGGCCTCCTTTGTGAACTAAAATTTTTTTTTCAGAGAGAACAGAGAGGCGAGAGCACAGAGAGGAAAGTGAACAGCATGAGAGAGAATGCATGAGAAAGAGCTTAAACTTGAAGTGAGTGAGTGGCTATGTCTCACAAGCCTCCTTTGTGAACTGAAATTTTTTTTTCAGAGAGAACAGAGAGGCGAGAGCACAGAGAGGAGAGTGAACGACGTGAGAGAGAGCTAAAGTTCAAACAGAGGGAGAGAGAGCTGAAGTGAGAATGCGTGGCCCTTTAGGGTTTGTATATAAGTTCAAATGGTGCTTTTTGCACCTTTTTTTTTTAAAAAAAATTTTGGCCTGAATCGACTGTTTCAGCCATTTCGGCGGTTTCACCCGATACGGCTCGAGTCGGTGCAAATCAGCCCGATTCAGGGTGAATCGGCCTGAGTCTCAGCCGCGGCGGCGCGAGTCAGTGCGAGTCATGGAGAAAAAAAAAACCACGTGGTAGGACGCAATCCGACGCGGCACCGACGCACGGGCAGCAGTGTCCCTCGCACATCGCCACATCGCGCCGCGTTGGACGCGGGTGCAACTCCTCTGGTGCTGCGTCCGTGCATCCTAGGTGTAGAGGAATGGAGGAAATAGCCATTCCCTATCTATTCTGATTCAACATAATCACCAAGGCAGAGTGACACTGATGTCATACCAAATAACATCCACTCAGAATTTGGACATATTGCTTCATACCTTCTAGCAATAAACATTTGCCCTGTCTGCATACCCTCTAGCAAGCACTGGTCAAGCTTATTAATGGCAGTAGATTTCAATGAATTTTGCTTAGTCAACTAAAGGTAGAAGGAAAAATAGTAACGCTTACGGGAAATAATCATCAGTTTTTACTGGCCATAATTCATTTGCTACATTTCTTTGCCTTAGTACAGATAGATGGTGTAGAATACAAGGCATTAACTCGATCGTCTTGAGAAAATTAAATACACTCGTAAATGCATTATTATAACTAAGTGAAATATATTGAATAACTGATAAATAGAAAGATAGAAAAACAAGAATGTTCTAAAGCTCCATTCCCATTTTGAAATTAATTAAATTACATACCAAGAAATGATAAATAACTATTTAACAATAAGAATAGAACTAAAGAAGCATAGGAAGAAGAGAATACTTCTAAACAAATACATTATATGGTGACTAACTAATTATCAAACAGAGAGTAAAAATAATCAAAATTAATTTAGAAGATGTATCACACTCAAAAGACATAATCTATAGGGATCAAGACAAGAAATCATAATATCTTTCGAAGTACCAAGCTAAATGTTGTAATAATTAACATACCCAACTCACAAATAAGTTTACAAAACATGAGATGCCACATGGTTTTAACACAGATTCTAAGAACACTTTAACCTCAAATATGCTAGTAGAGAAAGGAGTGGCATAAATACGAGTAGAAATTATAGAAACTTAATTCCCAAGTCAAACCCTCAATCTTTTTTTAGAGCCATTATCCAAATCATCTAGTAATGGACCTGATATCAAGAGTTATTATTTGTAAATCTAGTGCCATATTTGAGTTTTGAAAATTTGCTTTTTATGTAGTATTAGATCTGGCTACCATCCTGTTGAAGCATGTGTTGTTAAAACATCCAACAAAGAGTCTTCTTCCTTCTCTAGACTTTGCAACAAAAGCGTGCCACTCCATTTGGTATCTCTCCCAAATTCCATCTGGGATTAAAATAATTTGTCAATCCTTGATGGGCCCACCTTCTGTTATGAAGTCTGATTTTACAAGCAACATCACAGCTAAGCTTTCTATCTAATAAGACTGCCTTAACTAGTATAGAATCATGCAGTATTTTCCAGACAAAAAGTGAAACTTTGCAGAAATTTTAACTTTCCACAAGATTTTCTAGACTTCACTGTTATCATTATTAGTTCTAGCACTGTTATTGTCATCATCACTTCCCATTCTCAAATACCTCATTCCCACATGCCGGAGCACTATCCTTGTGACAGTAAAAAGGTCAAGTACCTTAGAAACAAAATTATTTTGTTCTATAAATGTAAGGCTCCTCTTAATTGGCAGGAGATCCTATGGATAGGTTAAAATAGAACGAAAACAGAATCTTGGAAGCCAAAAAACACAAGCAGTGAATGTCCGTGGACATCATGTGATTTTCCTGTTCAAGTCCTTTTTTTAAATTAAAAAAAAAAGTAAATAATTCATTAAAAAGCAGGGGTGTGGAACCCATGTACTTGAGAATTACACGAAATATAACAAAAACTATTAACAATAATTACAAAGATCAAGCATTTCAAATAAATTAGAAATGGAAGCATGTCCTGAATATGATATCCATTTATGGGATCTAAGAATGCTTAGAGTTTTGAAAGACAAAATATTAGCTAAATTTAATAAATCCTCTATATTTCATTTCTTTTTTCTGTTCTTCAAGGCAAAACTTAGTTAACACTCTTTGTGTTCTTATGCCACCAATTAAACATAAAATTCCTGACTAGTAAGCCCAACCATGTTCGCATCTAATCTCTAAACATACCTTCAGAAGTTCACCATGTGCATTGGTCCATTTTCATTACCAAGACACCCTTACACTTGTTCTCGCGATTCCTCTCTTCCTCACAAATGCAGCACCGTCATGAATGAGCTGCATAAACTCATAAGCTTTATTCTTATGTGCCACCCATTTTCACCCAAACAATTCTAGACCATATAATATATCATGCAATGAATTATCACACTAATACTATTAACTAAAAAATGTTTCAAACACCCTTAGACAATAACTTGTCTCATTTTGGTTGTATGCTTGGTTGTGACAAGAATTTTCTATTCTTCTGGTTGTCTGCTTGGTTGTTACAGGAATTTTCAGTTCATATGCATCTACTGTCTTTCAAACTCTAGCAAGAAGCTAGAGGAAACAATATCATTATGGCCAAAAATTAATAATAATAACAATAAGATCCGAACATAGTCACATTAGAGGAGCCATCCAACTCCCAACCGTAAACGTATTGCGTGGCAACATCTTTTCCAATCTACCATGAAAACAAATTATTGTTATATTGCAGGTTTTACACATGCACACCCACACCAACTCAAATTACACACAGATTAGCCACAAACTAATAAACAGCCTAATAAGCTTCTTCTAAAAGAAAAAAAAAAGTTCCATAAATCTACACCAATAGACAACCATAAAGCACAATAGATTTAACAATAAAGATCTAAAGACTCAACCCAAATGAAAAATATACAAATAAAAATTAAAACAACATTGGTCTTTCTGTTAACAATTATTGTGAATGTTGAAATTACACTAGGCACATTGAAAGTCAAATTAATGTGTAGCACTTCCCAATAGGTGGCCATTATATGTGTTACTTGACATTTGGTTCTTCCCCAAGAATGCAATCCCGATGAGTAGGAAAATTGCAATTTTCACAGTAATAAAACCATTGCTTGGGATCTCGTTTTTCTTCACAGATATCACAGTAATATTCACCGGAGTCATCTTCAAGAGTATAACAGAGAGTGAAGGGATGTTCATGTTGGTTGTACCATGTGGTTTGTGGTAGTGTAGCGCATTTGAAGTCTAGAGAAAATTCGCAAGTGACACAACGAAATACTCCATACATTTCAAAATTACAACTACTACACTTCTCTTTATTCTTTGTTAAAGAGAGGTAAAGAGGATGCTTATGAGATGCATGAGTAAGGGTGTTTGATAATAAAATACATTGAACATTGTAATTATTGTCGCATATCTGACAGTTGTATTTTAAGCCGTTGCATCTCTGGGCACAGGCATCACAGGAAAAAGAAGCTCGCTGATAAGTGAGGGTGAGAGGGTGATTATGAATAGGGTGTCGTTTTATTTTGGGTAATTTAGAACAAGATATATGAAGAAAGAAGCTACACTGGGTACAACTGTAAAATGGGGAGAAAATGGATTGTACGCACCCGTTGCATTTTGTGTTATTCGGAATCTCATTAGTAAGCTTCAAATTATGCATGTGACTGAAGTGTTTGATTTTTGTGGCTATTTCAGTTCCGTCCTCCCTCACAATGGTTTTTTTGACTTCGCAAGTTTTTGAGTCAAAGGATTGATGGAGCTCTGGAACTTCAGATTTTGACTCGGTGGATTGCTCCTCTTTGAGTTCCTGCAAATTTATGAACTCCATGTTTCCAGGGAGCATAGCACAATAGAGGTGGGCAGTAAAATCGCATCTTGAGCAATAGTAAAGGCGGAGTGTATCCACTTTTCGAACACAGAGTAGACAAACTGGAGAGTTGGATTGATGGACTTCAAGAGAAGGGGTGAGGTGGAGAGGGTGGTTGTGACGGAAAACTTTAAGTCTGCGTGGGCAAGCAGCACAACGTGAATGTATAGCGAAATCGCATTGGAAACAAAAATAGGGCAGATTGCCTTTTTTACCACAGAAGTCGCAAGTGAACTTCATCAGCTTCCAAATGCTGCGGGTCAATTGGTGGTCATGGACTTCAGTTTGGATGGTGAGTGATAAAGAAGAACATCTGATGTGAATGTTGAAGTTGCAACGGTAACAACAATAACTGTATTCATCACTCTTTTCTCCGCAGACGTCGCATTTGCTAAATCTGCTATATTCTTCTTCTTCGTCTCCATATTTATATATGTCGAAGAGAATAAGAGGATGATTTGGGTGTGAGGGATGGTGCAACCCAACGGGTAGTTCAGCACATGATTTATGATGGAGGTAATCTCCACATTTGTTACAACTGTAGCTAGGACCAAATACTGGTTCCCTGCACCCATAACAAGAATCTCCACTTCTCTCGTCTTCATTAAAGACCAACGGATGCTGCCAATGCCGCCAATGTTGAAGCTCCATCGTCTGGACAACATCAAATTTGGTTAGAAAATAATTACTGTGCAAAACAAACCGAGAAAGAGAGAGAAGCACATGAGATGCTTAATTGAAGGCTGGTAGCATTTGTTTTCTGACTAATTATCATCAAGTCACATGGAAGAGTTAGTAAAGTTTTGTATAAAGAGTAAAGACCAATACCAAATAGACAATCTCGCACTTCTCCACTAAGCTTAGACGCTAATGCTCTTGCTGGCTGGGCTTGCTCAAATTTGATTTGGAAATCCAATAATTTTTAATGTGAGCTTGTGAGATTACAGGTGGTGATTATGGGATTTTAGGAAAGATAGGAGCCATTTGGGTACATTCGAAGGTGGATGCTGATGAGTTTAAAGGACTTGTTTGGAAGGATCTAGAACTCTATCTCTATTTTGAGTTTAGAATTAGTAGGGTGAATTTAGGCCTAAGAATGTGGGTGGGCTTATTGGGGGATTTATTTTGGATCGCTACATTCAAGTACGAGTGAATCGCTGGTTTGTCAAATTGGGGGTGGAACCGGGTGGTGGTGTATTTTGTAAGTTAATAAATATTAAATAGAACTACTTTTTTTTTTTTTTAAGAAACTAAACAGAACTACTGATTAAGTTTCCTTAAAGTAATGTTTATTGGTTTTTTTTTTTTTTTTCTAATGTAAAATGTCGAAGACTTTTGAAAAGTTATAAATATTGAGACAGATAAGAGTTTTTTTTTTTTTTTTTTTTTTTTGGAGAGATAATTACAACATGCTACTAACCCTGCAGCTCAAACACTTTCCCCCCTAGACCCCCAAGCATTTTGTGCATGAAGAGGTGCCAATTCAGCTACAAGGCCTTTAGCAGATAGATAAGAGTTTTTTAAATGTATATTTGAAAATATCATGAATTTTCAACTAAGGTTGTTAATATAAGAAATTTTGAATATTTGATAGGCACTATGTATAAGTTATTATTTACATTAAAATGAGTTATATTTTATTAGGGTCCTTGTGTCAAATATATGAATTTAAGAACCTCTTAATATGAAGGTCTCCACTCTCCACGTATAATAATAATAATAATAATAATAATAATAATAATAATAATAATAATAATAATAATAAACAAGAAAACTAAGAAAAAACGAGAAAGACATTATGCTTCTACAAAAGTTTCAACTATGTCTTTAATTGATCTCCCATTTCTTGTGACTAAAAAAAAACTTAGATTTAATAGTAGAAGGCATTGACAATTAAATGTTGTGAAATTTTGCATATGATAAACCTATGATAGATATTTAATAAGATTGTGATTCAATAATATATCTCACAAAAATATATTGTTAATTCAAGTCCAAATTAACAACTAAATAAGTCCAAAAGTTTACTACATTTTATATCTATACGACAAATTTTAAACAAGCAAATCAACGTACTATTAAAAAAGTAAAGTTGTTGGATTTGGAAGAAATGATTAATTAAAAATAAATTTTATAAAAAAATTAATTACAAATAAAATACTGTTAATAAATATTAAATAAAGCTAGAGTAACATTTATTCAACAAAATTTAAGCAATCAAAGCAACATATTATTTATGATCTATCATTCTTTTTGAATATCGAAGCAATTAGGCATTAGAAACTCATTAATTTATAAAGAGATCTTATAGTTTTTTGAATTATTAAATATATTAAACAAATAACCATATAGATTTAATAGTAGATCACAACTGATTGTTGTGAATCTTGCATGTGATTAACCTATAATAGATATTTAATAAGAATGTGAAATCAAGAAAATAGTAATTAAAAAAAATAACTAATTGATGTAATTTTTATGAAAGCAAAGTCAAATGTAGCATGAACCAAACCCATTTAGCAATAATATATATCTCAAAAAAATATAATGTTAATTCAAGTACTAAATATGCCAAAAATTTTACTTTATTTAACATTTATACAACACAATTTAAGCAATCAAAGCAACATATTATTTATGAAAAGTAATAGAAAAACACGCATGCATATAACTAAATTTGCAAAAACAACCATCATTACTTACTGTAAGAATAATCCAATATTGACTTCAAAACACAATTAGGAAAGCTTCCAAGTTAGTCTCAATATCAATTATGTCAAATATATGTTCATGTGGAGGTCATCCATAACTTCTTCTATATATAGGCTTATTTTGCCTTTGGCACATAAAAACATTCTCCAACACAAAAGAAAGAACATGAGAAGAAATTGGGCAAGGAATTTGATGCTTACTTGTTTAGATGTTGATACTTATCTTTCTCATTTTCTCTTATTATTATTATTATTATTATTATTATTATTATTATTATTATTATTATTATTATTATTATTATCATCTTTTCTTTATCATATCTAGACTTCATACTAACATTTCCTCTTTCTTTTTTTCTAAACATGTCCATACAATCAATTTATTTATCATTAATTTATTATATTTCTTTATGCATCTCCATCTAGGTTATACATGCACGCATGAAACTCTATCATTTTGTTCCTTAGATATGTTCTTTGAAAACATCAAGATGTGCCGGTTGAGATGCACACATTTGGCGATAAGATAGTAATTTGATGATGATAGATCAATCCTAATTATGTCATATATTCAACACCCAAAAGAAGCATAATATATTGTATTTATTTTATTAATTATATGTGAAACTATATTAAAACATGGATGACAATCTATTAGTGGTTCTAATCTGGGCCATCAAAGAAATCATTTTTTTACCAACTATTAATAGTTTACCACCTGTTGTAAATATATTGTGTCCCTAGCTTTATTCATGAATTTATTTTGTTATCTTTTATATTAATTAATGTATAATTGATCTCTTTTAGATTAGTAATTGTAATAAATATGTAACTTGGGTTCTAGTACATTTAACGCTTTTGCTTCAGAAGTGTAACAAATTGTTTTCCTTTTTGTGTGTGTTTCCCCTTTCCATTTTCTTTGTTCTTGAAAAGTATAAACATTGAGGTCAAAAAAAAAAAAAAAAAAAAAAAAGAAAAACACAAACATTAGATTCACGTAAAAGAGAAGGAAAGAAGATTGAAAAAAGAAAAAGAAATTAAGGTCTATAAGAATTCTTACCACTCTTCATATATTCTTTCCTAATAATCAAGAATATAAGAAAAAATATAAAAACAAAAATACTTTAAAGAAATGAACTTCTTTATCTTTGCTTTGATTCTACTCAATCATTTTAAAAAATTGATTATTCCAAAACTTGAATGCTATATCTTGTGTAACTTTCACTTCTTTATCTTTGCATAAATTCTACTCAATCATTTTAAAGAATTGATGATTCCAAACTTGAATTTTATCTTTAGTGTGACTTAATCATGTCAAACGTTGCCATTAATATTTGGTACCTCTAATAAGCGTAAAATGTCAATTAGTCCATTTTATTCTGGTTTATCAACACCTAGTGTAATTCTAAGCAATGTTATACCACTTAATAAAATTAAAATTTTGAAAATACCTAGTGTTATATTACAAGTTCTTTATGTTTTTAATATGCATTGAACTCTAAACATTTTTGTTGGAAACACTAGCTGGTGTCGATTGAACTATAAGACTCTTGAAACAAAATTATGATTTAACTAGAAACATAAATGTTATATTCTCACGAATTTGATAAGAATGCATCTAACAAACCAAACTTGATAATTCTATATTTCCATGGATATTGATAGGCCAAGAATGTATTGACCCCTTTGATAAATTAAATCAATTAATTAAGCCAAGTAAATTAATTCGATTCAATTACATGCAATACGCGTGGTAGCACAAACAAATCACCAAATAACTAAATGCAACAGAATTTAAATTCGACACGGGTGATTTGTTTACAAATGGGAAAAACCACCGAGGCAAAACCCCGCCGGGTGAATTTAAGATAACCACTCCCGAGAATCCACTATTATCAAAACAAGCTGTTACAAGTAAAGGAATTCTAGTATCTTATATCAGCCTACAATTGAACCCTTACCTTAATACACAATTGGACTTGTAATGTAGTGACAATCTTTCCTTTCAATGCACGGCTCCCAGTACATGACTAACCAATCAATGCACAGATCCAAGTATGCGGCTTACTCACCAACTTGAGAGAGATGTTGGCTACAAAGTTCTTCAATTCATCCACAAGATGAAGATCAAGAAGTTCCTTGGTTACAAAACTTTACGACGTACAAATGCAGCAGCTTCTTCAAGAGAAAGATGAACTGAGGCAAATTGTCTCCGGTTACAATATGCATGTAACAACAAGTGCAACCCCTAGACGACCCTTAAAATAATCCTTATATATGTCTAGGGTTGTGAGAAAAGAAACCCTACACAAATAGCTTGGATATGCATGAAAAACAAATCTAGAAATCTAATTTTCGTAAATCTCAATAGATAGGCTATTTGTTGAGATGCTGTCGAGCTTCGGGCAAAAAGTTTCTTTTAAACCTCGATAGATACAATCTGTCGAGCTTTAAAATACAGCACTTCTTCACTTGTTTCTTGAACAGACTTGCACGGTTTTAACTCTTGACTTGAACACAATGTTGCTTGAAGACTTAAACCACCCTAGATCTACCCAATTACAAGTAAAGTGCGTTTTGTCAAAGGATTAGCCAATTCTTAATTACATATATTATTAACAAGTTCCACATATGTCCTAACAGATATGATTTTAGGAATGAAAGATTCCACAAGCCAAATGGTCTCTAAATGTTTAAAAATTCGAGATTTACCTTTCACATTCCCTAAATTAGGTAGTGAATAGGTAGTTTCTCTCCAAGTGCAATGCAGAGTTTCAAGCTATGGTTATCAATCCCACAACATTTTTAGAAAATAATTCTTGGATGATCTAAGCTGCAAAGATATCTTGACTTTTGAAAAAAAAAACCTTGCTTATTGTGACAACTAGTCACCAATTAGTCTAGCACTCAGAGCCACAATTTTATGGAGTTGATGTTTAAAAATTATTTTGCTTGTTTGAACACGGATTGGTGCTGTCGTACATGCATGCAAAATTCTCCTTTTTTTTTCTTTTTTTTCTTTTTTGCTAAAAATGGATTCAATGATGCTTGAATTTCTTCAAGTGTTCGCCCCTTGGTCTCTAGTACCAACTTTGCTACGAACAAAACAGTTAAGCCACATATGCTTTAAAATGTGAAGAATGTTAATGACAAAATTTAAACAAAAATTAAAAACTAAAGTGATCATATTGTTGTTTGCATCTAGTATAACAACAATATTGAGAGATAAGACTAGCTTGGCATTACCTTCTAAACTCCAATCCATTAGAAAGTTAAAAGCATATGATACAATCCAAGAACCTAACCAGCTAACCAATGTAACAAGGCTTCCAGGTGAGCCCTTCACGTTTACAGGAAATATCTGAGACATATTCAACTCTATTTCAGCCAACCATAGGCCTTCATGACAATTATTTCGATAATAAATGATGGTGTTTCAAGTATGATAAGGTAAATCTACATCTAACATTATAACCCTAGGAATTCCTCCCATGCCTAATGGGAAAGATCCTGTGTACACCTAATTGCAAAACCAAACAGATAAATTCAACTTAACGAATCTTTAAACCACTAAGAATTTGGCTCAAACCAACAATTAACATCAACTGGTGTACAATGTTGGAATTGTGACCCTCAAGCCAATTGCACCATGAATATAGATTGAGAGCTATAATAGATGACCAAAATCAGATCATAAATATCCACAACTTTATGCAAGACCTTCTGAAATACTCATGCTTTCAAAGCAGCAAAAAGTATTTTCAGATCGCTACTAACTGGTTAAATACAACCAATGGTAATGGTATTAAACAACATTCATTTTATGAGCTTTTAAACTTAATAGGATTCCTACACTCAACAGTACTCAAACCATGGACAAAATGACAAAAGTTGGAGATAAAAGCAAATTAACATTTTTCATAGGCTGTTCTTTCTTTGGATGTTTTATAAGAACAAAAAACTATCCTTGGGATAATTGCGATACTAGTACACCAACAAGTGCTAATATTGGCGTTGTCTTGGTCCATGTTTGAAGCTCCTGCATAATTGAATTTTTATTGTATTAAGAAATATTCAACAAAACCGATAAAACTATTTTTCAAGAAAAATAGATTTTTCTGTAGAAAATACCTGCAAGAAGAATAACAATCCCACAAGCAAGCAACCTAAGCATGTTCCTACTGCAAAAACCTGTGAATATAGTGGGATTCAAAATTATTTTCATTCAACTCCATTACACAGTAGAGATTTCTTAACCTTCTTACCAATAAAAGTGGCCGCCTTCTAGATTTATCCATCAAAATTGCCCCTAATGCCATCATTGAAATCTGTACAAAATCATGTAAATCACTTAAAAGCATAAAGCAGAAGAAAATGTTGGAATTCCACAAAGAGAGTCTAGAACCTAAACAATGACCATTGCTATGGTCCTAATACTACCCGAAAACCCTATCATTGACAAAATATTCCTCTATTCAACTTCCATTTCTTGTTAACTATAAGTAGCATTAAATAAGGAAAAAAATAAGAAAGAGAAAAAAAGACAACCCTTTTTCTACCAGCTGTTATGAATATAGCACTTGCATTAAATGCAATTCCATTGACTCCTCCAAATTGTTGTAGCACCATCAAGCCAACTCCAACCTAACCCACTTTTATGTTAGCCAGAAAGATCAAACCTGTCTAAAAAATTAAAAAACGTGCTACAAAGATTATGATACAAAAGCTTACAATAAGTGAGTGAGCATATTTCCATTAAAATGAGTCAAGAATTCTAGCTTCAGAAATCTGTTGAAGGGTTTCTATGTAGTCCTATAAAATGATTCAAAAACCATGTCAATACTTGTTTCTAAGTTGTTGGAAAATATTCAAGACTATGTTGAAGTATGTAATTTTTCTGGTTAAAGAGGAAACAAAGAGTTATATTCTCATTGACATCTGAAGTCCAAAATTTACTCTAATCTCAGTAGCTTCTGGAGTGATATCAACATTCTGCCCTTTAAGGTGCTGTAGAGCAGCTTCACACTCTTTCTTTCGACCAGTTTTTTCCTAAAAAAAGTTTAAAAAATTCATATAAGAATGTCAATCAATGCTTGAATTTGCTTTGCCACTTTATAGTGTTTAGACATCTTAGTCAAATCACATGTACTTGGCTAAAAAGAAGAATAATGGAAATGGCAATGATTGGCAAAACTTTAACTCTTTGTTTTTTTTCTAGTTTTCAAATGCATTATCCAAAGAGCACCTTTTGTTAGAATATTTACATGTGAGTGGTGTAGTTAGTTGTAAATTGTTTAGTTAAAAGTAGTGAAATCCCACATTGGATAATAATGACAAAAGTGAGCGATTAAATATAACATAATTAAGCCTAAACCCATTGCCTCAAGCTTTTGGGTTAGGCGGTGTCATGATATGTTATATTAACTCCTCAATTGGAGTCTTCCCAATGTGTTCTCCCCAACACCTTCCAAAAAAATCTTCTAATAAAATTTTGAATAACTCACCAGCCAATTAACTCATTACTAATCAAAAGAGGTTTTCCTTTAGTTCATCCAATAATAGGATAGAAAAAAAATCAGTGAACTATAAGAGCATCCGTAGCAGCTGTTGCAAAAAAAATGCCATTTTGCCACACCAAAACCCTACTTTATTATTTTACCACATCATTTTACAATGTCTCATTTATCAGATGTTCTATTATTCGATTCTATATATTAAAATAATATTTACTATACATGAAAATAATATATTAAATTTCTCTACCATCATCATCATCATCATCAACGACTACAACAACCAGAAAAATGGTTGCGGCCATAATCACCAGAAAAAAAAAAAAAAAAAAAAAAAAAAAAAAAAAAACGTGAACAGAAAAAACAAGAAACTCAACCCAGCCACCACCACCGATTCGGCACCACCACCGATTTGCCATCACCGATTTGCCCACCACCAGCCGACCCACCCACCACCACTGATCCGCCCATCATCATCTCAACCCACCCACCGCCATAACCCACAACCCATGAAACTCGACCCACCCACTGCCACAACCCACAACCCGAACCCACCCACCACCGATCTGCCATCCGAACCCACCCATTGCCCAACCCACCCATCAAACCACAGCCAAAAAACGTGAACGAAAAAAAAAAAAAAAAACGCGAAGTGGAATAGAGAAGAGAATGGGCGGCGACTTCAGGGAACGGCTGGGCGGCGATACTCCGGTCTAGTGATACTCCGGTCACCTTGCCTTGGAGATCGGCTGGGCGGCGACGACTTCAGGGAACGGGTATGGAAGAAATGGGGGAGAGGAACAAAGGTGAGAGAGAAGAGAATCGGTGAGAGAGAAGAGAAAAGAAAAAGTGAAGAGAGAGGAGAGAGAAAAGAGAATAAAAAAGTGTTAAAAAAATTATGCCACATGCTACAGTACCGTCACATATTTGTGACGATACTGTAGCATGTTGCATAATTTTTAGCATTTGCAACATCTGATAAATATGTTTTTTTTTTGTGTTTGGTGTGCCAAATGTGCCAAATATTTGGCATTTGGCACATTTGGCACAGCTGCTACGGGTGCTCTAATGAAGATAAAAACATTAATGAGTAACACAAATTTCATGATAAATAAAGCTAATCAATCCATGCTATGTTTAATATGAGGTCATCAGGTCCGTAAAAACAAAACGTAAAGTTAGAAGTTAAAACAAGATGTAGCTGTGTTGTTTAGTGACATTCACAATGTAAATGAAGTTATTAGATTCAACACACACACACACACACACACACACACACAAAACCAACCCTAGACTATGAAAAAGAATAGTACATTTGACCAACTACTAACCTCAAAATAACTGGTGGGAAATGAAAGCTTTATAATAAGAATAAAACAAATATGTAAAATGCATAGTAATGAAGGAAACATACACTTCACCTTCCAAAACTAACACCCTTTTTGTGATCTCCCCCAAATAATCAATTTTTCAATTAACACCCAATTTCAAAGAACTATATCACACACCCCCATAAATCAGGGGAAAAAATATACATAAGCTATGCCTGATACATTTGGTGACATGGCAGTTTAGAACATGTGGTATATGCCATATCAAACATTTATGTTAAAAAAATAAGAAAAAATACAATAGATTTAATTAGAAAACTAAGAAAATAAACAATTTCTTAATATTAGTTGACATCGCATTATTTGTGTTAAGGGTAATTTATGCATTTCTCACATTTAGAGGTACATTGCTACAATTTCTTAAAATGGGGTGTGAATAGCACACATGAATATTTTAGGGTAATATTGCAAAAAATCAATAATAGTTTAGAATGATAAAATGAAATTCACCCAAACAGAAACAATATCCTACAATCCACAACTATAGCTTTGAAGTAAGAATATTCACCTTAATTATAAATCTATTTAATGAAGGAGCTGCACATAGAAGGAATGTGCAAAGAAGGAGCCAGAGCACACGATAATTCTAATTGCTTGAGATTCTGTAACTTGGGGAATTTGGAAAACCGTGTAAACTTCTAAAAAATTTTAAATCACAACAAAAATTGATAAGCTTTCTACTTTTGTTTCTATGTTCCTTCTTTCAAAAATTAAAGAGAGGGGGGGGGGGGGGCAGGGGGGAGCAAAAAATTGGATTTACATACTGACCTCGGTAACTATGTCCAATACAAGTGTCTGTAGCTGAAAGAGATAGCTTGGAGGCTAGGAAAGACTCTTGATGATATAGTAGGCATGAGGCGCAGCAAAAGATGCCTTAACGAGTTGAGGTGTGTAGTTAAATGAAATGTTTATCATTGCTCCCATATATTTAAATGACACAATTTTCCAAGACGCAAGAGTATATCTCTAAGTGCTTTAACTTGAGTGATAGGCTGGAAATTTTGAAATTTATCACGTGACATTGATACATATAATACTTCAAGAAGTGGGCAAGCAAATAAATGTATTCAAGAGCTTCTCCAATCTCCTCAACAAAGCACAGACAAAGTTCAGTTAACAAATCAAGTTTGTAATTACCAAGTAATGGAGGCATAAGAGTGTATGACTTGTTATTCAAAGCCCAATTACATATGAAAATCAAATGAAGCCTTTTAACTCCCTTTTGAAATGCAAAGCTAATCCAACTATCAATATCACTTTTAAAATTATCACCATACACAGCAAAGTGAAGGTTGAATCATCTAAATGTGCACCCTTATGTAAATTCACTACTTGATTCACCCAATCAACAAATCTCCTCTGAACAAGAAATGGTGGGTATGTAGGTACAAATTGAGACAAATCAAAGAGAGAGGGAATTGGAGGTTGAGCATTTAAAAGATTCACTACGCTCACATCATCAAACTCTAAACGAGTTGTGAAAGTCCACAAGTAACGCCATCTGCTGGCGAGGACACTAGTTTTTATTGCTTCTTCCATAGGTAAGAGAGAAAAAATGGAAACAAGAATTTCATCTGGCAATTTACCAATACCAGTTCAATCCTTCAGGTCATTTTGAGTCTTGTGACACTAAAAAATTTCAAAGAAAAGACAATTTGACACATGTTAGCAACAAGCACATAAAAATAATAATAATAAATTGTGCGACCTTCAAGATAATATTTTGGAGTAGCAATAGTATTAGATTAAATGTATAGAAACAAAGTGTGAAAGTGTCACCTTGAGTAGAGGAAATTTAGAATCAAGCTGCCCTATTTTCCTTCTCTTACTTGAGATCCCTTCCATGGTGTTGGAATTTTCTTTTCAATTTAGCTTCAAATTATTATAGTATGCAAAAACGGGCAAACAGTCAAAAACCAAACTTGAGCACAAATTCAAATAAAAATTGAAATAATCTGAAATTAAAAAAACAGAGAATAAATCCTCTAGCATAAATAAAGGTGAGACCTTTTTCCTCTTTACCTAAGAATCAGATATTATAAGTGTGACAAACCTTAATCTAATACATTGGATTTATTATGCACGAGCTAGATGTATTAAAACAACAAGAAGAATAACATGATACGTGCTGATAAAGATTGGCAACAGAAACAGAAAACAGAAATTGGGTCCCCGACGAGAGAGACAGAGAGGCTGAAGGTGAAGGTATGCTTCGGCAGTGAGGAGATTTCCAAGGGCTGTGTCAAACAGTTACAGAGGGATGTGAAAGATTAGATAGTAAGCTGTTTAGATTTTAGATGAGGAGAGGTGGTCTTGTCGGTCTGCCCCAACTGCTTCCTTTGACATTTAGATTTGGATTTGGATTTATGCCCGTAAAATACACGGAATGATTAAAATTCTATAAATTGTAATAGGCCAAGAATGTATTGATCCATTCGGTAAATTAATCAATTAATTAGTTAAGTTAATTAATTAGATTCGATTACATGCAATAAGCGTAATAGCACAAACAAATCATCAAATAACTAAATGCAGCGAAAAAAAAAATTTGAGATGGGTGATTTGTTTACTAATAGAGAAAACTACTGAGGCAAAATCTCACCGGGTGAATTTAAGATCACTACTCCCAAGAATCCACTATTATCAAAACAAGCGGTTACAAGTAAAAGAATCTCAGTACCTTATACCAACTTACAGTTGAACCCTTTCCCCAATACACAATTGGACTTGTAATGTAGTGACAATCTCTCCTTTCAATGCACGGCTCCAAGTACGTGACTAACCAATCGATGCACAGATCCCAATATGTGACTAACGCACCAACTTGAGAAGGATGTTGGTTGCAAAGTTCTTCAGTTCATCCATACAATGAAGATCAAGAAGCTCCTTTGTTACAAAACCCTACGGCGTACAAACGCAGCAGCTTCTTTAAGAGAAAGATGAACTAAGGCAAATTGTCTCTGGTCATAATATGCATGTCACAACAAGTGCAACAACCTTTGCATCAAGTGAGACGGCCCTTAAAATAATCCTTATATATGTCTAGGGTTGTGAGAGAAGAAACCCTACACAAATAGCTTGGATATGCATGAAAAACAAATCTGGAAATCTGAATTTTGTAATTCTTGATAGATACAACTGTCGAGCTTTAAGTATTAAATCTCGATAGATATATCTGTCGAGCTATCTGTCGAGCTTTAATAAACAACACTTCTTCACTTGAGTCTTGGACAGATTTGCATGGCTTCAATACTTGGACTTGAACTCTTGTTTCTTGAAATATTAAATATATCCTAGATCTACCAAATTACAAGTAAAGTGTGTTTTGTCAAAAGATTTGGCCAATTCTAAATGACATATGTTCATAACATATTCCACATATGTCCTAACAATTTCCCCCTTTGGCAATTCGTGACAAAACCACAATAAACAAGTGAAATATGAGAGAAGTCATAAATCACTCAACTCATACTCACTTGTTAAAATACAATAAAATCTAATCCTAACACAAATTCTTGAAAAACTTTGTAAGAAAAGAGTTCGTGGCTTGATAAATTTGACAACTTGTATTTCTGAAACACTTTAAACAAAACTTATCAAGGTATTTTAGTGTGAAACAGAAATAAAAGATTGCATACATAACTCACTTGTTGAATACAATAAAATCTAATCCTAACACAAATTCTTGAAAAACTTTGTAAGAAAAGAGTTCGTGGCTTGATAAATTTTGACAACTTGTATTTCTGAAACACTTTAAACAAAACTTATCAAGGTATTTTAGTGTGAAACAGAAATAAAAGATTGCATACATAAATAAGAAACATGTGTATAAAGAGAAAAAAAAAAACAACACATGGAGAGATAGGTGAAATGATAACAACATCATCATATATATAAAAGATAAATAAGTATAATGTTTGTTATCACTAAATGGTCACAAGACCGATGTACAAAAGGATAATGTAACTACAAAGAAAGAAAAGAAAATACAAAAGTCCTCACTACATCCTTAAAAAATATAAAAACACTCCCCCTAACAAAAAGATCCTATGCTAACTCTCCTCTTAAGTACATGACTACTCTCATTCCTAAAAACTACTCTCACTTTTTGTCACGAATAACAAAAGGCAAGTTACTGAGAAGCAGTCATCTTCTCATCACCGAAAGAGCTAGCATCCTCATCCTCATCCTCATCATCATCACCATCACCATCACCGGAGCCATCATCATCATCCTCATCCTTTGAAGCCTATGGAGATGGAGAGGAGAACCAACGAAGCCATCAAGGTAAGCCTGATGTCGTGCAATACACCCCACATTGGTGGTCACCTGACTCATCTCATCAGTGAGAGTGTCAAGACGAGCATCCATGCGCTGAAGCTGCACCATGATCGCCTCAAGCGTCACACCACCCGTGGAAGAATAAGGAGGAGCGAAGGTGGATGGAGTGGAATGGGCTGGAAGAGTCGCCGTCTCAGTCTATGGATGGAGTGGAATGGGTTGGGCCTCGCTCTGTCTAACGGACACCGCACTAATGGCAGATGAAGTGAGCAAGCTCAGGATAAGAGACAGAGGAGTGGCAAATGATCCTCGTAATAGCCAAAAGAAAGATAAATTTATCACGAGTCGTCGTATCCTTATAATCATCTATAAGGGAGAGTATGAAGTAAGAGGAAAAGTCAATAGTAATTATTTTTATAAAATCATTCTCCAAAAAAAAAAATATTTTTATAAAAAAAAAATGAAATTTGGTGCAGTGGTATAAGATATTATGTGATATTGGCATTGCCATTTTAGTATTTCATTTTTCTTTTTCTTTTTTTTCTTTTTTGTAATAGAAATGAAAGATTCATAAAACGAAACAAAGGGAGAAAATAGGTTCAAGGGCAGAGAAGCATCATACAAAACAAAGAAATACTATACTGGCAGGTCATGCAATTGTTTCGCTAACTTGATTCAAACAAATTTGGATTTGAAGTAATAATTAAAACAATTTTTTTATCGTATAATAAAAAGTTAAAATTTGCAATTGGAAGTCTCAGGACAAATACAACATCACTGTTGTTGAGAGGCTGAAATGTAATTCACGAAAAATAAATAATAGGACCACAGACAAACCTCAAACCCCTTTAAACTGCCGTAGCACTTCGAGAAGAAAGCCCTACTATTACTCATTAAAAGCTAGTTTTTTCTTTCATTTCTTCTTAAACTTCAACTCTTGGATATATAAAGATTAATTACTAAACGTTACAACAACAACAACAACAACAAAAGCTTCCAAAGATCAACAACATAACGACGTACTTATAAAACTCTTGAGTTGAGTCATCATTAACATCCCAGGTGTCAAATATCTGATACAAACAAGTAGCATAGAAAAAAGCCAAAGCACACAACACAGAACAGATTGATTACATGATCTACGTCCAGGTTCAACAGACGCAAACACCAATAGCAGCAGATATCTGCAACTGCAAGGCCATAGCAATGAGAGGGTTTTAGCTTTCTGAGCTGCAGGAAGTCTCACCTACTGATGATGATGAGCTATCTTGCCTGAAACGCTTCATCTCCTCATAAGCCCACTCAAGACCAGGGCAGTAATGGAGTGGTGGGTTAAATCTGCTGTCATTCATGTCATCTGGCATGAATGCACCATTCTCTATCAGAAATTTCACAGCTTCCTTCCTCCTTTCTTTCGCAGCACTGTGAAGTGGTGTCCCTGGGTTTAACAAAAACAGAAGGAGAAATAAATATCAACATCTGTATCCAAAAATTAGATTCCTTTTTTTCCCCTTCAATTATTCATTTAAGCAAAAAGGGAAGGGGAGTATTGAAGGGAAACATCATCTATAGGGAGAAGATACTTACAGCCACAAGCACCCTTAGTTCTAGCATCAATGTTAGCACCACGCTCTAGCAATTCGTCCATAACTTCAAGGTGGCCACCTTGAGCAGCAAGGTGGAGGGGGGTGACCCCTTTTGATTTGGGGCCCCATGTAGCCACATTCACGTCCATCCCTTCATCAAGAAGCCGCTTCACCTATTCCAAGGAAAGGTTATAAGAAAAAAAGAATTCAAATGACGCAAACAAAAACAGCTCATCCTTGAAGCATCACATAATTTTACAATATGAATAAGGATATAGAAAAAAGAAGAAAAAAGAAACATGTCCTTGAAGCATCAAGTACTACTTCCTCTTATTCTGTTATAAAGTAATTTACAGTACGACAGTGAAAAACATGAATTAATACCCCCCTTCCCCCAAAACACCAAAAATATATCAATAAACCACAAACCTATGCCATGTCTTAATCAGGTTACAAATACATATCTGTAATGGTTCAAATGGTTGGCTTCTTGGGAAATTAGAGAGATCTTGACTGATTCAAGGTAGCTAGCCTCCAAGAAAAGAGAAGAGAGACATGAGAGATTTATAATTGATTAGTTGAAAGAATTATTTTTTTCTATGGATAGGTAATTACATGAATGAATATATAGGCTTAGTTGGGCTTAAAACTGCCTGCAACTCATTGGCTAACTACCCCTTAAGCAAGTAATTCATAACTCAATAAACCCTCTCTTGGCAGCTGTATAGGGATGAGACATAGGAATGAAATGGAAGTACTTTGTCAGTCTGTCCACCTTCAGCATCAGAGAAAGGTAACCCCTCTATGAATTCCATGGAAACATCTACTTAAGGATGACTAAGGGATAGGAAACAGCTGTAGGAGACCAGCAAGAGACACATTATCCAGCTTATTACTCTTGTATCACACTCTAATGTATCTTTTTGATACTCCCTTCATGCCTTTCCAAAATAAATCCATCTTGGCTCTGTACAAGGACTTTTGGTTACCTGAATGGCCTGCCATGGGTGGTCATGGATGTGTTGTAAAATTCTAGGCTGGAGGGAAAACGATTAACCTAAGTAAATCCTTCCCTTATAAAGGAATGTAAGGAAGAAGAGACTAGAGGTTTCTACAAAGATCTATTCTTCCTTCCTTGAGAGATACCTTGTTTTCCTTGCCTCCTTGTTTTCAATCAAGAACGTGTATCCCATTTTGCTTATCCATTTCAATTGGGCAGGAGTTCATAGCTTCTGTTCCCTTAAGGCTTCATTGGTTAGTCTTGAAGATAAATGGCACTAAGTCCAACCCCCATTCATAGATTGGAAATGATGAATTGTTTACCCAGTATTCTTAGATATGGAATAACTAGCATCTAATAAGATCCTCAACGGTGAATATTTTACCTCAAACAACTGTCCACATGCAATTACTGAAAGAACCTTCACACTCAAAATATTTCTCCAAGAAAAAGTGATTGTCCTCAAAACACCACAAAATGATCGGACCTCAAACTTCTCACTTTTTGATTTCCCACTTCTCCCTCCATTTCCCCTTTTTTTTCACCTCTTACATCATCTATTTTGTTCACACGCCCTGATCAGCACTGACAATCAAGTTTCAGCACCAAACCCCTTTTATGTCATTGAAAGCCTAAACCTCATAAATTCTCATAGCTGCCACCAAATAACCACTTAATACCTAATCTTGTTGCTGCCAAAAATTTTTGTAAACTTGTTTCATTCAAGAACAGCCACTTTTTACACGTATATCCTCCTTTTCCCAAACAGTAATTAACCTAAGGACCATAAACCCCTTCCCTGAAACCAAAAGCTTCAAACCCTAAAAAGCCCATCACATAAGCAATTCTAGGCAGGTTTCTAATTCAGATCTAGTCTATTAGGTAGTAGACTTTAAGGTTTAAAAACTTGTGATATTAGAGTTTGGAACTGCAAGAGAATCTACAGTTTATGAATTGATTATGATTTGAAAATAAAAAATGATTAAAGCCCAAGAAAGCCTTAAAATAAATATAAAAAGGTTCCAATGTTCTCCAGCAGATCGAGTATAAGGTTTGTGTTGAAGATTAATTGACAACCGAGAGCTGGCAAATATTTAGATATTCAGGGTCATGAAATATGGATGTGAATAATACAATGAAAAGGTTTCAGTTTGGGGGGGGGGGGGGGGGGGGGTGTGAAATATTACATAAAGGTAAGCATTCCTAAAATAACCAAAATACCAAACATAACATAAAGGTAAGCATTCCTAAAATAATCAAAATACCAAACATCACTTGATCAACATATACACACACACACACACACACACAGAGTGACGTAGGAGAGTTTAAGCCCATTAGTATTTTTATTTTATTTATTTATACTATGTTTTATTGATTATTATGTCGTTAATATATCAAAAGGTCATGTGTCTAGTATGTGACTTTTAATGAAGGTGGATACTTAGGATTTAATTGTTATATGTAAGATGGAAGATTAAGATTCTAGTGTATTTTCTTATCATTGTAGGCAGTCTTTTCTTATCTACATGAAATTTCATATCTGAATATTTCCTTTGTTATTTGAGCCTAGACATTGATATTTGATTGTTCCAAACTTCAATCCCATTATCTTTTTCTTTTCTTTAATCTTTTTTGTTATGTAAGTTCTTCTAAAACCCTTCTTCTACACTAGACTTAAGTTCTCCCTACCACATCAAGTGGTATCAAAGCAAGAGATCCTACATTTAGGTGGTCTTGAGGATGCAAACGCTGACATAAAAGACCTCTTTCATGATGCCACTCATAGAACATACGGCATGTAGCGGATTGACGATCAGTTGGTGTGTGCAGCTGAATAAGAGGATGAAATGACTTCTTTTATAGGTTAGTGGTGAGGCTCCTCGCTAAAACCTTTGTAGTTTCCATAACACACGTCATACAAAAAACTATTGAGTCATCAGAACAATTGCCACCTACTTAGAAACGATGACATATAGTGACTTACACTTTTGCTAGAGGTGATGTTCCTCACTAAAATCATCATAGTATCCACACAATATCTAATATGAGTCATTAAAACATTTCTAAGTCATTTCGTCGATAAGTCATACAAAAAAAGAACACTCCAGCATAGGTGGTAATTGTTCACAAAGCATTCTCAGGGCTAGTTTTCTTTCGTTTATATAAATATTATTTCCTCTCACACCCTTCATACATTTTAAAAGTGAATATTATACCCATATGTTTCTTAACCACGACAACAAGCAACCGTATAGATAGAGTCGATATTATATACAATCCATGAATAGTTAAAGGGTAAAATGCAAAACTGACTCTCTAAGTTTCTTCAAATTTCATTTCAGTCCTCTAACTTTGCTTTTATTCATTTCAGTCCGCTTAACTTTCAAATTTATTCAATTAAGGCTTTTCCATTAACTTTTGTTTATATGATGTGGTTAATTTTTCAATTTTATAAATTTTTCTTCAAATTTTTTATATTAAAAAATATTCAATTAATGATTGAAAAAGGACTGAAATGAAAAAATAAAGTTAGGAGAGGACTGAAATGAAATCTGAAAAAAAGTTAGAGGATCAGTTTTGCATTTTAGCCTAAAAATAAACAAATTAGATATCAAACACAAACTCAAAATCAGAACTTCCATGACCCCCAAAAAGATTGATAACGCAAATACCACTACCACAATCAACCAATTAACAAATTCTTAGCCTAAAATGAAAAATAACGAAATAAAGCGAAAAAAAAAAAAATGAAACCTCTTTGAGATCGCCTTTGCGAGCACCAATATGGAGCAGAGTCCATCCTCGATCATCCCTGTCAACACCTCCTGCTCCAGACCTTATAGAGCGACGCCTCGACAAGCTTCGACGAAACAAAGACGTAAGCTCCTGTCGCTGAGGCAGCTCCTCGAGCATATTTACCATACCAAATCTCACACACACACACGCGCACACACTCCTCACAATAATAACAAAAGAAGAAAACAACGACGATAATTCAATTGAATTTGTTCGGATTACAAAGGAGTAAAAGAGGTCCGAAGTTTTGCTTACATGATCTTGAGAAGAAAAACACAGCAAACAATTGGAAAGATCGATCGATAAAGAGAGAGAGAGGAAAAAGAAGAGAATTAGCGAGAGTGATGGGCTATGCAGTAAGGTGCAAAGGGATTCAAGCCAGGACCTAAGACACGAAGATTCTGGCAGATTACGACGGCGTTCACGCACACGAACAGCCTTGATTTTGAGATTTTAATCATTATATACTGAATTTGATGATAGATTTGCAAAAGGCCGAAACAGATAGAGAGCAGATTATATATATAAAAAGAGAGGAGCAGAGTAGCTAAAAAATTGTGAGAGGATCTCCGGGTTGTGGTCGGATTCCGAGAGCCAAAAAGGAGTTTTTGTTTTGAAAAAGCACTAAGTTGCTGCTGTTTATGCTATTTCGCATTAACAAGCAAAACCAACCAAACCCTAGGGGAGAGAGAGAGATTGATTTTTTGCCCGAGAGCACTGACTGAAGGAATTTCAATTTTTATTATAGGGAATAATATGCTATACATGTTTAATTAGAAATTTGTTAAAAGGGCTTCTAAACGCTTCTAATGGATCCAAGGCCCAACCTGATAATGACAACAATATTTTTTTTTTTTTTTTTGGAATCTATTTGAGAATCAATAACAAGACAAATATCACTAAACAAGATGTTTGTAACTTATCTAGACTCATCACAGCCACTTTGCACTTGCAATATTTTTTTTTTTTTTTTGGTTTAGTATTATAATGTTAAAAAGTGATATATAAGTAGTTGTGTGTATTTTGTTTTTTAAAGAAAGAAGTAAAGTAATAAGGAATAATGTTTAAAAATAAAATAAAGATATTGTCTTAAGTTTTAGGCTGAATGGAGAAGATAAAGGAAAAGCCTAAAACTTAAGAACAGTAAATTACTCTCTTAAGACATTGCTTAAGAGAGTGTGTTGTGTATAGTATAACTTACCCCATCCTCCCTTAAAAGTTACCATGGATTTTGAGTGGAGTTGTGGTGTGCCTTTGTGTTAGAACCCCTTTCCCTCTCCCCTTGTGTGTGTGTGTGTGTGTGTTTGTTTCTCAAAAAAAAGAATGGGTAATTGTCCCACATTGCTTAAGAGAGTGTGTTGTGTGTAGTATAACTTGCCATACCCTCCCTTAAAAGTTACCATGGCTTTTGAGTGGAATTGTGGTGTGCCTTTGTGTTAGAACCCCTTTCCCTCTCCCTTGTGCGTGTGTGTGTGTGTGTGTTTGTTTCTCAAAAAAAAAAAAACTAGTTTGTATATTTTTAATTTGAAATTAATTAACTAAAAGATATGGGTATTTTAGAGAATTTAAGAATTTATGTGAGGGTATTTTAGTACACAAAAAGTTAAAACTCAAACAAAGAATCTTGTTATTAATAGTACTAGACTCGTTTCTCAAAAAAAAAAAGTACTAGACTCATCACACGCACTTTGCAATAATGCTCTTTTTTTATTCTTTTTATTTTTATTTTTAGAGTTATAATACTTAAAAGTGATATATAAATAATCGTGTGTATTTCAAAAAAAAAAAAAAAAAGAGTTAAGGTAATGTAGAATAATATTTTAAAATGAAATAGAGATAATGTTCAAAGTTTTAGGCCAAATTGAGAAGATAAAGTAAAAGAGCCTAAAACTTAGGAACAGTAAATTACTCTCTTAACTAGTTTATATTTTTTAATTAAAAATTTTTTAACTATAAAATAGGGGTATTTTAGAGAGTTTAAGAATTTGTGTAAGAGTATTTTAGTACGCAAAATGTTAAAAACCAAATTAATAGTACTAGACTCATCACACGCGCTTTGTGCGTGCAATAATGCTCCTTTTTTTTTTAGAGTTATAACGTTTAAAAGTGATATATAAATAATCATGTGTATTTAAAAAAAAAAAAAAGATAAGGTAACGTAGAATAATGTTTAAAAATGAGATAGATATAGTATATTAAGTTTTAGGTCGAATTGAGAAGATAAAGAAAAAAACTTAAAACTTAGGCTTAAAACTTAGGAACAGTAAATTATTCTCTTAACTAGTTTGTATTTTTTAATTTAAAATTATTTAACTATAAAATAGGAGTATTTTAGAGAGTTTAAGAATTTGTATAAGGGTATTTCAGTACACAAAATGTTAAAAATCAAAAAAGGAATTCTGTTATTAATAGTATAGATAAATATCTCCCAATTATTCACATTTTATATATATATATATATATATATGTATATGTATTATATTTAATCAAATCACAATTATAATCCAAATTAATTTTATATTAGCTTCTAATTGTTTTTTAATTTTATACCAAGAAATTTTATCCAGATAAATTTTCACAATAAATCTTTAGTGTTTGATTGTTCCATGTATATGGTGCATACCAGCAACATTCTAGGTTTGATACACTAGCATTCTGCATGGGAGGGTGTGACGCATACCCATTTGACTACATATCGCATTGGGATCACAAGTAAAATGCAGTTCTCAGAATGATTTTGGGGCCACTATGTAGGCTTGCCGCTTGCAGCTTTCACCTAAGGCATACGCTTAAGAAAAGCCCTGCCATCAAAAATTCCTTACCCAATCCATGATTCGCCTTCATGGGTTTGGATATTTAATGCATGGGGCATACGTTGGAAAAATGTTATGAATTTCATTTTAATAACTATTGCAGTTTGTTTATTAGAATAAAATATTTCGACACCAGTGAATACTGACATACTATTTCAAAGTAATTACTATTTATTTATTTATCACAAAAAAAGATAAATATAATTCTTTATTATAGAATATATTAATTCAAAATCAAATAAAATATTTTAAAAATTCTTAAACACTAAATCAGATCAAAATTACCAACCACATTTAATTAAAAAAAAAACATAACTTTCTCAAAAATAAAACATAACAACAAGAAAATAAAAAATAAGAGAAAAAAGGGGAAAAGAAAAAAAATGAAATGAGTCAGACACATTTTGTTAAAAAATGAAATGTGTCAGACACATTTTGTAACAAAACTTAACTAGGTATTATGATCACACTAAATGAGAAAAATAGAAAAATATAATGTCGTAGATAGAAAAGAGTGATGTGATGGAGAGAGAAAAAAATTGAGAAATGAGGAAAGAAAAATGTTAGGACCACAATAATTGGCACAACTTTTGTCACAATTTATTCATGTGATGAGTTGTGAGTAGTGGAGTCATGAACGCATCACTTTCACCAGAATGCATTGAAACTCACTAAAATTTGAGCCGAGATATAATGGGGTGGTTTATTATACCAGTTTTATGATCGAAGTAGAATATTTTAGGCATTCTGAATGGAATGGAATTTATAACATTAGTTGGAATATCCTTCTTCATTCCACTTAGATAATGTGTTCAACAATACAAGTGAAGACCAACCATATGGCTAGACAATCTTAACTGCCTACCACCTACCTAGTTATGCACCCTGACTTTGGACTTAGCCTAAACTAGTGTTCCTTTGCACATGGAGTTCAACCGTTCAAGTGGTTCTCAACCCACACAAAATTTAATGGCCACTCCTTTACTTAGGCCCGTGAGATTTATGGCGTACTCTCATGCTCATATTTAGGATAGACCCATACGCCGAAACCTGACCCCGCTTCACAGTAGTCCATCATTGTAGGCCTCACAAACCCAAAGGAGAAAGTCCCAACCTTAGCCAACATACCAAATTCCCATGACCCATCCACCACAAGCCCACCAAATCATAATCTACCTACCCTACCACTCGAGAAGTTTATTAGTTGATGAGTAGTGGGTTCATGATTATGGAGGTGTTGATGATATGAAGGAATTATAAAATGCATAATTGCGGGGATATCTTTAGTGACATCTCTATTTTTGGATATCTTTAGTGACATCTCTATTTTAACTTTGTGAGTTTGCAAATATTTTCAAACTAAAGTTTGAGTTCAAACCAATCTTGACCTCGATTTAAGAGTTCAAACCCTCACTAGGAGATCTTTCTCTCAAGGGATTTATAGAGAAGTGTTTGCGAGGCCATTGAGAGAGAGAGAGAGAGAGAGAGAGAGTAAATAAATGCCAAATGGCTATGACATTTTTTTTTTTTTTTTGCAATCTAAGATGCATTTTTAGTAGTACTTAATTATTTTTATTATAATCAAGTGGCACATAAGTAATCTATTAGCCTCATCAGCATTTTCTACGACGAAAACAATGAAAATGAAAAAAATGAAACAGTATCTAAAAAATCAAGGACTAAAACAAAACACTAGAAAAGATCAAGACCAAAATTAAAACACTCCAAGATCAAGACCAAAATAAAAAACACTTACCACTACACATTCTTGGCGCAATGGTCACTCTGCAAATATAAATACTTGTGGAGTGTGGGAGGTAAGGGTCGGAGTTCAAGTCTCCAAAAGGAAGTTTCACACATATAAACACTTAGATTAGACTAGAGTAGAATTTCTATCTTGTACAAAAATAAATAAATAAATAAAAACACTCCATAATTTAGGAGCAATGCTACTGCTATGTATCCAAAAAAATTACACAACATTGGAACTAGAGGTGGCAATTCATATTCATGTGTCGGGTTTGTGTCGTATCGAGTCATAAGTATTAGACTATATGAGTCAACCCTAACCCGACATGTTTATTAAACGGGTCAAGATTTCTAAACCCTAACACAACCCATTTATTAAACGAGTTAGTCATGTCAACATGTTTATAAGATTTTATCAAAATAATAATAATAATAATAATAATAATAATAACAATTTTAGTATTAAACTAATTGATATGAATTATTTAAAACCAAATAAATAAATATCTTAATATAAAAATTTAAAATTAACAAGTAACTTCATCACAAATAATAATTTAAAACTAAAGCATATCTCAATATCACATATAATCAATCATAATATGTCAAAAAAAAAAATCACAATAATTAATAAGTTTATATACCTAGGGTTTGAAAGATACATTGGTAAAATGTCATTTAATTAAACGGGTCAAATGGGTTCCATGTGATGGACACTAACCTAATCCGTTTATTAAACGGGTCAGTCGTATCAACCCAAATATAACACGAACCTATTAAGTTTCAACCCATAACTTATCAATTTCGTACCGTGTCGTGTCGGGTTCACAGGTCGTGTCCAATTTTGACACCCCTAATTAAAACACCATTAATATAACCCTTTTACTAGCACTAAAAATATGCCACTAAGCAGTTGTCAAAATTTATTTTATTTTGGTACCTTTTGATCCAACTCTTTATATATATATATATATATATATATATATATATACAAAATAAAAATTCTACTCTAACACGTCTAACATAATCTAAGTGTATATGTGAAATTCCTTTATAGAAACTTGAATTCTAGCCCTTGCTCCACACACCTTATAAGAACTTTGTACTTGTAGAGAGACTATCACGCCAAAAGTGCGTAGTTGTTTTTTGGTCCAACTCAAGATTCTTACTATTCAATGTGCTGTGTGTTCTTTTGAAATGTCAACAAAAGAACTACCGGATGGGCCAACTATCACAATGGTATAAAACTTTAAGGTGTAAAATTCAAAGACCCCCAAACTTTAGAGCATAGTTTGCAATTTACCCCTTTTTTTTTTTTATAACTTGATTGTTAGGAATGAGGAGATTTGAACTCTCAATGTTTCTAATAAAAACACTAAGAAATGCCAACCAATCGAGCTACAAGCACTTGCAATAACAATCACAATGGTGGAATTACTAAACCAAAGCTAATCCGAACGGTGGAGTTGCATGGCCTCTTTAGCAGATAGTAGATACAACACAATGGCCATTGGCCAATATCTATATATTTGGCCTAACCAGAATGATACAAGCTGCTTTAGGCCATAAAAATTCAAGATCAATTTCCACACGTGCACTAGTAATGTTTTAGAAATACTTTTTAGTTTTTACAATTTATGGTCATACAAAGGTCCAGACATTTGATTCATGTAATACACAACTGACACAAGTTCTGGAAGCACACAGGAGTTTTATTTTTTATTTTTTCAGTTTTATGCTTTTTTTTTTTTCAATGACAGATAAAATCAACTCGAGTCAGATGGTGGCTTTTCCTTTGGATGTTTGGAGGAATAGTGATCACCAAGTTGGTTCTGATTTGCTAGTTGCACCTGAAAATTTAATTCACCACAAGAGTGTAGCTCAGCATATCACATAAAAGAACGGCAATTATATGTGCAAGGAAAAATGCTGTTGCACACGAATTGTTTTACACACCCCAAAAAGCAATTGAAACATGAATTGAAAATTGTGACTTCAAGTCACGGTTTCCATTGTTTTTAAATTGAGACTTTCCAGTCACGATTCCAGTTTTTTTTTTTTTTTTTTTTTTTTTGGAGAGTGAAAATTCGTGTAATACAGTTTGTGTAATAACACCACCCCTTGTAAAAAATTTGTAAAATCAGATGAACACAACAGCACTGTCTTTACCACTATCAGAATTAAGTCTCTATTCTAAGAGATGTAGAAAATCTGCAGCCGTGTGACAACAGATGGGAACACATATCATGACACGTGATTCTTTGGAAAAAAAATGCAAAAAGACCAGAATTTAGGTCAAAATCAAACTACCTAATGTTCTTCTAATTGAAATTAGAAACCCCTAAAAATATTGAATCATGTGCATAGCACTTGATAGAATTTTCTGTCCATTGAGCAAGTTGAAATGTGAGGGAATGACCAATTTTGCTCATTTCCATAATCTAAGGATTTTCTAATTTCAAATTTGAAGAATATGGGGTCAATTTGATTTTAACCCAAAGTTCAGAGAGTGTTATTACATTTTTTTCCCAAATTCTTTTTAACTGTCATAAATGAGGACACGTCCCCTCAAATGAAATGAGTTTAGTTTGCTTCCAAAATTTTAGGCACTAGACAATTGACAGACCATCTTGTTTTCAGCATCAATGGTTTATTACATATCAATGAAAGATGATCTATTATAGAGGTAATATCCAAAAATAACCCTTAAAATAACAAGTCTGTCCATAAAACCATTCACAAAATATCTCAATCCTACATCTTTTGATTTTTTTTATTTTTCTGTCAGTAATTCTCAACCCAGCAATATAACTTCTGTTAACGGTAATGAGGTGACAGCTTCAGAGAAAAGTAACCCTAGCATGTCATGTCAAATTCCTATAGTATTGTTTTCTTTTCTTTTTGGAACAAACTTAGTTCAGATAAAACAGCAGTCACATTCCCTGATCAAGCAGCACGACTTGCCATTCCAAAAACCATTCATGATCAGACAACATAAAAACAAAATTTTATCTCTTTTTTTTTACTGTCAATCTCGTAGCCAAGGCAATCTTCCCTTCCTATTTCCTAGGGTGCTCCACAACCCCCCCCCCCCCCCCCCTCCCCACCAAAAAAAGAAAGAAAGAAAAACACCAACATTTTCAAAGCATAATTGGGGGTAAAGAGCAGTGTTTTCTTTTTTCCTCTATTCCATAGAGGAAGAAAATGATCAGAAAGACAGTATATATGGTTTGCTGCATTTGGTAAGTGCTGAGGGCTTTCAGTCAAAAGAAATACCACATTAAATTTGTAGTCACTAGACACCATATATTGGATTTGTTGAGTATGTAGCAAAGAATTAACACCCCACCAAAACTAGCCAGGGATCAGACACCACCAACCAAAACTTGAGACCCAAATATTTCAAAATATGTCTGGAAAATAAAAAATAAAAATGCTTTAACCTTCTGTTTGTAACCAAGATCAATTCCACATTGTTGCAGGGAAATCGAGAGCGGCGTCATGCTGATGGTTACCATTTCTTATAAATTGATCTTAATAAGGAAGATGAGAAGGAAGAATACTTATTGTAGAAGCAAATCTTGCCAAGGATGATTGTATAAAATGAAAATTCTTTGGCTTGCTAAGGGTTTGGTTAATGATGGTTGAGAAAAATATTTGGCTTTCTTAGGATTTGTGTTGCAGTTCAAACGTTGGAATATAGGAACAAGCTTGGTGGTGATTCCAAGCAACCTATGAAGCCTAGGGTTCCATACATATTCTAGGTGGTGAAACCGGTATTTGTCCTGCTCTTCTCTTCTTTTTCCTTATTTATATTTTCCAACCTTTTTCTTGCATCAGTTTGTTTGCTCTTCTTTCTTTTTCCTTATTTCCATCTTCCAGCCTTTGTTTCCATGATCGTTGAGATAAAAGAAGGTTTAACAGTGTTCTATTTTGGGTTTGAGAGAGAAATTAAAGTTTTAAATCTTTTTCATTTCATGAAAAATTTGGACCGTTGATAGAAATGAGCCTTAGTCTCAAAACTTTTAAGTCAACTATAGATGATAAAATAATCCAGGTAGACATGTATATTCTTGTTTACTCCCATTCATTATCATACTCTTTCTCACCTCCTTATCCTTAATTGACATCTTTTTTTTTCTTTTTTTTTTACTACTTCTACCAATATTTTTTTTAGTCTTCCTTTACCTCTATTCTTTTTCTTGATCAAAATCATTTCTTTTCTAACTAATGCATTAAAATCAGTATCCTTTGCGCATGACCAAATCATCTCATGTGATTCTCCTTCATCTTTTCATCAATAAGAGCTATCCCTATCTTTAAACAAACCTGTTCATTTTGTATACTATTTTTCTTTTTGATTAGATCTTGAAAGGTTCTTGAATAGAGTTTGATGTTTAGTAGGTGATGCGAGGAGAGTAAAAAGTTCTTTTTTTTTTTTTTCTTATTCCTTTTTGAAAGTCAATTGTATTTTTATGGGCATTGAATTTTATTTTAGATCTTAGTAGTTAATTACATTATTAGTACTTAATTTCCTAGGGTCAAAGGCATTTTTGTAATTCAATAATTGAGATTTCCTACGTCAACTAGAATTAGGGTTTTGTTTTAGTAATCTATATAAGCACAATATTGTACTCCTACAGAGACAGTTTACAGGTTTATGCCGAATAAAATTTCTTTTGGAATATTTTCAATGGTCTGGTGCTGATTCTTGCCAAACCTAGGTATTGACTCTTAAAAGTTTTCTATCCTACTTGCTGCTGTCTCCAAGCAACCCTAGGTGTCGAATCTTATGTGATTTTTATCGTTTCTCTTTCTTTCTTTTTTTCTTTTTTTTCAAGTTGCAACAAATTTTTATTGTCTTACAGCAGTAGGGTTAGATGACAAAGATATTGGATCTTGAATGAGTTTGATGGCTTTTTTGGGGGGGTATTTTGGCATTTAGCATCAATTTTCTAACAATTTCGTTAGTTGTCACGTTTTTGAAACTATTTTGTAACTAGCATCTCAAGTCTCAAAAACTCGAGTTCTGTGACAAAACTCGAGCCTTTAAGACTTGAGTTTTCATAGAGCAAACAAGGAGAAGAAGAAGAAGAAGAAGAAGAAGAAGATTTGAAGATCTGGAGAACAGATCTGGGTACAGCCCTATCCAATGGTGGATTTTTTCTTCCACATCAGATTACCACCACTTGGAACTCAAGTTCCATCATTGAACTCGAGTTTCAGAGCCTTGAGATGCTAATTTACTACATAGTTTTGCAAACTTGACAACTAACTAAAATGTTCCGAAAATAAAGTTGAAATACCAAAAAAATCTGCTTTTTGGTGTTAAACCAGTGAATAAAGCAAGAAACAAAGAAAAATAAACTATAGCCAGTAACACCTAGGTTTCTTAATTGACCACACTTTGGAAGGATAAAGCAATCACCCTCTAAGCTTAAAGTAGCCGTTGGAATTTTATTAAATTCAATCTCTCTACTTCTATTTTTGTATTGAATACATAAAAGCACTCTTATAGGCTATTGCCAATACCACTCCCAAAAGGACTAGGACTCCTAGATAACATTTTCCTAAGGAGACTTTGACTCCCAATAATAACAAAAGTAATTAAAAACTTCTAAAACAACCCACTACAACATCGATAGAGGACTAAAACATAAAATAAGACTCATTGGCCTCTAAAACAACCCACTACAACATAGTCCAGAAAATTTAGAAATTACCAAATTACCCTTAGTTAAGTTAAAACCTTTTTTAAATTGAACCAGCAACTTTCCAACCAAAAGAAACTAGATACTAAGACTCAATAATAACTAAAGTAGCTTATGAAAGGAGCCAAGAAGCCCCAAATTGAAACTAGAACACAGTTCTTGAATCTTTTGATATTTAATTTTGTTTTTCCTTAAACTCTTTATTGTATGCATTATCCATTTATCCATCCAAATATTCCCTTTTCAACTACATTTATTTTATGAACATGTTGCTTCCTAATAGCCCAACATTCATTTCCATAGAGTATAACTAGTCTTACAACTAGTTAAATAGTAGTCTTATAGAAATTCAGTGCAGTCTTATTAAATTTTGCCATTAATTTCATAGGTATTCTACGATCACACAATACTCCTTATATGTTTTTCCATTTTATCCACCTAGCTCTTATCCTATAATTCACATTCTCTTCAATCTATAGTCTATACATCCTTATGAATTATTGATCCAAGATACTGAAGGTATGCACTCTTTAATATCTCCTAAACATTAAGTTTGATAACCCCTACATCATTGTTTCTACTTTTACTAAACTAACACTCCATGCACTCTATTTTAGTCCTACTTAACCTGAAATCTTTAGATCCTACAGCATCCCTATAAATCTTCAACTTTGCGTGACTCAATGTCTAGTCTCATCAACTAAAATCATAAGTAAAAACCATACACCAAGGAATTTCATTCTGAATTGATCTAGTAGGCTCATCCACAACCAGTACAAAGAAATATAGGCTAAAAGTTGATCCTTGATGCAAACTTACTGTAAGAGGAAACTCACTTGTGATGTCTCCATTTGTTCTCACACTAGTTACAGGACTGTCACATATATATAATCACCTTAACATACCTTAAGTACTTTAAGGTAGTCCTATCCATTTTAGGTCTATAAGAAGACCTAAAATAACACTAGTAGGAAGTAGTACAAAGTGTTTAAGGTATATAGCTCAATCATATCAATCCTTAATCACCTTTTGACTTATCCATCTCAACATTCTCATTTCAATTACACTCATTTTTGCTTTATAGCCCAACATAAAGCACCATATACTGCCTAGCATAACACCTCCCCCCACCCCCCCAAAAAAGGGAGGTTTAATTTTGAAAGAGAGGATTAACGACTTTGAGAGAAAAGAGTGAAATCAGGAGCCAGGAGAGAGAGAGAGAGAGAGAGAGAGAGAGAGAGAGAGGAGGAGGAAAGTTGGATCTGAAATCAGATTTCACTTTGGCCTTGATAAGTTGTGTACATGTGTATCAACCATGTGAAAAGCCAGAAAGTTACAATTGATTTTCAATTCTTGTGTGTAATTCTAGGGTGTGTAATTTTTTGTTGGCTCAAATACATTGTTAGTCCCTAAAGTTTAGCACATAAGCGATTTTAGTCCCTAAAATTTGAAGTGATCACTTTTAATCCCTTACGTGACTTGGCCAAATTAAAAACTGACATGTTATCACTCTATAGAGACTAAAAATGATCACATAAAGTTTTTTAGGTACTAAAATCAATCACTTTAAGTTTTTTAAAGACTAAAAGCTATCATTTTAAATTTTTTATGTACGTGACCACTCTAAACTTCAGGGACTAAAATCGCTCATGAGCAAAATTTAGGGACCAATATATATATATATATATATATATGTGTGTGTGTGTGTGTTTTATAGGTAAATTTAGGGACCAATAATGTATTTATACCCTTTTTTTTCATAAGTAATAATATAATCCCTCCATATCCCTTGAAATCCTATCCCCTTCTCCCAAAAACAAAAAAGAATCATCCAAAGAAGGATTGCAACCCCCCTTCTCTTCCTCTCTCCTTTCTATCCTCTCCCTCCTTCCAAACGTAACCTTCAGAAGGAGAAGGAAATCAAGCTTTAAAAGTTGTGAGAAAACTTTTTGATAAATAACGTAAGAATATTATTAATAATATAAAGTTTGCCAAACCGAGTACATTGGGGATGTACTAAGTGGGCACAAATCAAGAAACTAAAGAACAACGGTCAATAAAGAAAGAAAATGAGGAACAAAAGTTGTGAAAAATCTCTTTATTAAACCCTCTACCTGAAATGATACTCATTTACATGTGGTACAACCCATTCCAGCATATTCAGAATTACCAGAATTCCCCTTACTGAGCAATATTTGACAAAGCTTAATTAAGATAATCCCTGTAGTCTGATGCTAAGAAACATAGAAATAAGGCTCAACTAACTAGACAAATTCATAGGGTTCCAGGTGGCCAAAACATAGAAATAAGATACAACTATTAGTTCTTTTTTCTTTTTTCCAACAAGTAACACCAATTGATTTTATGGTTTCGAACCCTAGATTTCTTATTTGACAATAATATTTTACCAGTTGAGCTAACTAGAATCCACACTATTAGTTAGCTGGTAGTATCAATGTAATTCTGGCCAAAATTTTGGCAAATAGATTGAAGGGGTATTGGGAGACATTGTGTGACACACAAAATGCTTTTAATCAAGACAATGAGGTTCCTCATAGCTAATGAATGTTTGGATAGTCATTTGAAATCTGGTAATCCTAGCGTTTCTGGGTACACCTGATGTGGAAAAGGCTTATGGGTACACTTGATGTGGTAATCCTAGCATTTCAGTTCCACATATAAGCTTTTAGCTCGGCATTTACAATCACATTGTGGTTTCCTTTTACAATTTAAATGCACCCACTTGACAACTTCACTTGCACAATATGGCTACTGCAAAAATACAAAGAAAGACTAACAAAGACTCAAGGTATCCAACTGTACAAAAAGTATCAAATGTCAAAGTCCATTCATATGGGGTCTTCAAAAATAAGAATTGATTAAACAGAGTAACGCTACATAAACAACACATCTAAATTGTAAGTTTTTACTGGTTCTAAGAATTGATTAAACAGAGTAACACTACATAAACAACACGGCTAAATTATAAGTTTTTACTGGTTCTCATTCGGTCCACCACTGACATTTTTTTATTTTTTTATTTAGCATTAACAACTTGCCACCTCATAATATTTTTAGTTTTTTGTGTCAAATTTCTCAAGCAAGCAAGAGGTGGCAATTGAGGTACAACGCTGTTTAGGGGCAGAAGCGAAAATAAAATAATAATCATCTTCTTTCACTTTGCACCAAGTTCTAATTCCTTTTTTTCCAATATTCATCATAAATAATCTCAAACATGACAAAAAGAATAGTTGATTAAGCCAGATCAGATCTGGGTCGTCGGAGAGAGGATACCTTACAGATTGGACAGGTGACTTTGAGAGCAACGGCTCTGGCCTCAAACTGAGACCCTTTTGCCTTCTGATTCTTCTCCGCATTTCGTTTCTGCGCTTCGATCTTCTGCTTTCCCCGAGTCATCCTTTCTTCTTCTCGCTTCTCTCTCTCTCTCTCTCTCTCTCTCTCTCTTTTCCCTTTCTTAATTAAATGGTTCGTAATTGACTTGGGTATCTATCTATCACTGTATGAGTATGACTTTATTATAGAGAATTGATTATTTATTTTTATTTTTGGGATAATTACAGTAAACCCACCTGTGCTATGGCCCGTTTTCACATTACCTACCCGTGGTTTAAAACTTTACACTTTACCCACCTAAACTTCAATCCGTTACCCATCCGTTACCCACCTCGCCCCTTGACGTTAGAAAAACACCCTTTTCTTAAAATCAGAACATAACACCGATCAAAAACCACGAACCAGAAGTTCTTTTCCTCACGAGCCCTAGAAACACGAAAATCCCTTGTTTGAGCTGAGGTTTTAATTTTTCTGGTCGTGCTTTCATGTGAGGGTGAGGTTCTGACTCTGGGTTGTCTTGAGGCATTGAATATTTGAAGAGAGATCATCACCAGGTACGACAGTTGTGCTTTATGTGGGTTGGGGTTTCAATTGTTGATGGTAGCTTTGATTCAGAGGAAGTTGATAAATGATGTCTTCTTCGAGTGGAACTTACTCCGGTTCAAATGGGCATATGTGTACATATGAGACTTGTGTGCTGAGAACAAGTCTGACAGTGGATAATTTTGGGAGAAGGTTTCTGAGTTGTAGCCGATATAAGGTTGGTCCCAAGTGCCCTTTCTTCCAGTGGATTGATAATCCCACTTGTGTGCGTGGGAATGAAGCTGCCCATTTCGTGCAACAGAAGATGGATTTACTGCGAAGTGAGCTGCAACTTGCACATGAAAGGGAAAAAACAGCTACCCAGGTAGCAGCAGAAGCTACCCAAATGGCAGAAATTGCTCAAGACAGGGCAGCAAAAGCCACTGAGAGGGAGAGAAAGTTTCGAGCTTCCTCAGTTCAAGCCAAGGAGATAGCAGTGAGAGCTTTAGAGCAAGAGAGAAAGTGCAGAATTGCACTAATACTGTCTTGGTTTTTTTTTTATTTTGGTTATGTTGTTTTCGTGTTTTAGCTCAAGTGAGAATGTTAGAATGATGAAATTGAGTCTACCTGGTGGGTTGTAACATAAGCTAGTCTGCAAATGTATTGTAATAGAATTATGTAAGATGTAGATGCTGTTGGCTTGAAGCCAGTTAATAATATAAGTCTTTTTAAAATAAAGTGTTAAGATTGTTAGATGTTGTTGGTATTTTTGTTTAAAGTGAATTGGCTACTTGTAAACTGTGAGCTGTTGGTGTTTTGTTGGATGCTGTGAGCTGTGTTGGTTTGTGCATAAAGTGCATTGTGTGCAGATAATTGTGTTGGAAGTTTAATTGTTTAAAGTGTAAAGTGCATGACAACTATTTGTCAACTTGCAAGAAAAGACAACAAATACACACACAAACCTGCTATTCAACATATACACCTGCTATTCAAAAGTGACTGCTATATTCAATACATACACACATAAACAAACTCATATGTTCAACTGCAATAACCAAAATAATAATTTTGAACACCTGCCATTAAGTTGGGAAGTTGTATACATATTTAAGGTAGCATTGAATAGTCTTTCATCAAGCACCAGTAAATATAGGGCATTTGGTACAACAACCAAAATAGTTGCACTTGCCCCTATTTACAAAACTTAACAAAAATACAAAAAGTGATTGAACAGCATATATAAAAAAGTGCCACCATACTTTTGCTGCCCTGCCATTGTCTACAAAATACATATGACCCTAACATTACAAAACCCTAATACATAGCAACAAAGTGTCTTGACATAATCTTCATTTACTGCCCCTGCCCCTGCCTCTCCCACCACTGTTGGCCTTTCCACCTCTTGTTCTACATTTCTGAGTCCTAGCTGCATTACCCCTTCCTCTCAAAGCAGCTCCTCTGGTAGCAGGTGATCTTGTAGCAGTTGATCTTGTAGCAGGTGATCTTGCAGCAGGTGATCTTGTAGCAGGTGGTCTACTGTCCCATGTTTCTGCAGGGGTGTGTGGTGCTGGCTGGCTTGAAGCAAACCAAGGAGCTCCTCTAACTGTGTACCTGAAGTCTGAAGAGTACCACTGACTTGGGTTCTGTGACCATGGAGTCTGAGCTGGTAGCTGTATAGCTGGTGGCTGTGTAGCTGGTGGCTGTGTAGCTGGTGGCTGTCGAGCTGGTGGTTGTGACCCTGCTGCCTAGTTGGATGAGGATGAGCCCATAGTGTAAGGCTGATGTGTTGGTGGGGGTTGAGATGAGGATGGGGCTTGTCTGCATGTAGAGGGCCTTCCACTTCCCTACAACAAAAAATGATCATGTTTACAGTGTCAGTTATTGGCATTTTGCATTTAATAAAGAAAGTTTGTAAAGACTTACAAATTGTTCTTTCTGCAATCTCTTCCTCCTCTCCCATGGTGTCTCACCAGTAACATTGGCCTTGCATCCCCTTGCATTGTACCCTTCCTGTTGACACCTTCCACACCTCACTGGCTTGTTTGCTCTAGACACCTTATAAGGGTTCCTTGGCTCATCAGCATCTCTCTTCCTCTTCATGGGTGGCCTGCCCGGTGGCTTATAGATAATAGGTGCAACAGGCTTGGGTTGGCCACTTGACACCCACTCAGACTGGCCAGGCATGGGAGGTATAGGTGTCTTGTATGTCTCCACATAAGCATCCTTGTAGTAGCATGGATGGGTGTAGTCTTCTGGCATCTCACGATTCACAAAAATTGCTGCAACTCCATGCTTGCAGGGGATTCCTGTCAAGTCCCATGCTCTACAGCTACATGTCCTCCCTACCAAGTCCACCACATGCCTTTCCCTCTCACTGGCAACCTCATACACAAACCTCCCAGATGGCATTGCACAGAAGCTCTTACACTCTAATTTTAACTTCTCCAACTTGCCCTGTATGCTTGGACACAACCAGCCACCATACTTTTCTATGCCAATCTTCTTCACATACAGTCTACTCATAAGCCTAACCCTGATCCACTCCAGCATTGATAAAATTGGCTTGTCTCTAGCCTTCAGAATCATAGAGTTGAAACTCTCACTCAGATTGTTTGCCAGACAATCTGTCAAAGCTCTTGGAGAAAAGTGGGATCTGGTCCACTGTGCAGGCTCTATATCAGCAAGGTACTTCCAAGCTTCTTCATCCAAACTCTTAAGATGCTCCATCCCCCTCTCAAATTCCCTTACTGATGTTGTGCCAGCACACCTCCACAACACACTCTTTAACTCCATGCCCTTGTGGTTAACCTTGAAGTTGTTGTATATGTGCTTCACACAATACCTGTGCTCCACAGTTGGGAATAAAGTCTCCATTGCAGGTAAAAGGCCCTGCAATCATGTAAGCATTCAAGTAAGCAACTATGCAAGTAAGCAAGTATTGAAATCATGAACATGAGCTAGATGATAATACCTTCTGCTTGTCACTAATGAATACCAGATTGAGCTCCTCTGGCCTGCCAATGTCATCTGCAAACTGCTCCAAGAACCAGGTCCAGCTGTCCTTGTTCTCTTGCTCAACCACAGCCATTGCCACTGGGAATATATTGTCATTGCCATCCTTGGCAGTGGCAGACAATAATTGCCCACCAAACCTACCCTTCAAGTGGCAGCCATCCAGCCCAACAAAGGGTCTACAACCACCTAGAAATCCAACTTTCTGAGCATTATACCTAATGTACATCCTTTTAAACTTGGGTTCTGCATTCTCATTTTCCATCTCTGTTTGTAGAATCACCTTGCTTCCTACATCTGTCCTCCTTATCATTTCTGCATAATCTCTAAGTAGGCCATACTGAGCCTCTTCATTCCCAGTAATCAAACCCCTAGCTGCCTTCCTTGATCTATACACCTGACTAATACTTAAATCCACTGAAATCTGCTGCATCACATGGTGCTTAACACCTGAGACCTCCCAATTAGGATTCTTACCAAAATCCTCTAAATACCTCTTTGCCACATAGGCTGATGTAACTTGCCCATTTCGAAATGTCAGGGGGCAGGTACATTCAGGCTTAAGTGTCTTGATCTCGAATGTGCCCTCTCCACTCACCATTGATGCATAACACCTCCATCCACAATTGTTCTTGCAATGTACAGAAATCTTCTTCTTCTTATTCAACTTCCATTTGATATCAATGTGATGCTGAATCACATACTCCCTCAAAGCCTGCCTAAACACCTTGGAGTTTGGAAACTTCATCCCTACCACCAACCTAACATTTTCCATATCAGTCCTCTCATTGAATTCTAGATTTCTAGGCCCCTGCTCATCATCAGAACCATCCACACTTGCAATATCATCCTCTAAAGCTGGTTCAGCCCACTCTTCATCTAAATCTATGTTTGGAGGAACATTGCTTGGGCCAGGTGTATCTGTGTTTGGCTGAGGTGTATTAGTGTTTGGCTGAGGTGTATCAGTGGTTGGTTGAGGTGTATCAGTGGTTGGAAATGGAACATTGTGAGGTGGAGAAGACTCACCAAAAATGTCATCAGCAAAGTCTTCTCCTTCCAAACCTTCATTCAACCAATCAAACTCCTCCTCTATCCCTACACTAGCATCATCCCCTGTAGCAGCTCCTGCACCACCCCTTGCACCACCCCCTGTAGCAGCTCCTGCACCACCCCCTGTAGCAGCTCCTGCACCAACCCCTGCACCATCAGGGACTTCAACTGCAAGTGGAGTATGATCACTCTCCACATACAGTATGATGGTGTCTCTTGACCCTCCCACGTTAAGCTTGCACATGGGCACCACATCTTTATCATCTTCTATGAGCCTCAAGTCTTGCTCGAAGTTGCCCCCAAGACATAAATAATGAACCCTACACGGTTCATCAATCCCCAATTCCTCACATATACCTTTTATTTCAAAATAACTAAGCCTATCAATATCCCTACACACTATGTCAACTTTCCCACCAAAGTATTCTAACCTAGGGTTCCACAGAAAAGTACCCCCATAATGTACCTCCAATTTCACTTCCTCATCAGCCATCTGCAATAACTAATTAGCATTTGACACGTACACAATTAACAATTAAGGAATTGTAAACATTACCAACACAAACATGTTTCTGTTTTGCTTTTGGGATGCAACACACACATCAGAGGGACCACTTTTTTTGCTTTGCTTCTGGGATGCAACACACACATGGCAAACACTAAAATTTAAACCATTGACTGATTACTCAAAAATGCCCATACATGCAACACACACATGGCAAACACTAAAATAGAAATTTGGGACCACTGTGAGACACAATGACCACGACAGACAAAATGCCCATAAACAAACACAAATCCAAACAACAGGTAACATTACATCAACAAAATGACCATTAACTGATTACTCAAAAAACCTCTACCAAAAATAAAAGATTACTCAAAAAACTATAAAACAACCACAAGCCCAAACTAAAAACTCAAACAGTGACTGATTTCTTACCAGGATTTGAGTCCCTCGACCAATTCGTTGCTCGTCTAGGTTTATACTTGCAGCGCTATTTCAATATCAGATGCAGAATGGGGTTTCTCTAGGGGATTTTCGTGTTTCTAGGGCTCGTGAGGAAAAGAACTTCTGGTTCGTGGTTTTTGATCGGTGTTATGTTCTGATTTTAAGAAAAGGGTGTTTTTCTAACGTCAGGGGGCGAGGTGGGTAACGGATTGAAGTTCAGGTGGGCAAAGTGTAAAGTTTTAAACCACGGGTAGGCAAAGTGAAAACGGGCCATAGCACAGGTGGGTTTACTGTAATTATCCCTTTATTTTTAAAGAGAAATGTTAGTATTTTGGTGACTCTAATAAAAGACATGATGGTTTATATTGATACTCATAGTTTATATATAATACAGAAAAATTTAACATGTATATTTTTTCACTCTTTTTTTTTTTTTGAAATATAAAATTTAAAAATTATGCATTTAGAATCTTAAACAAAAAGGCTAATGATAGTTACTAATAGGCATTTATTATTTATTTATTTATTATTATTATTATTTTGTTTGTATATTAATTAAACTATATATTTTTGTCCTATATATATTTTTCATAAAAGAAAACGGTGGATCACACTATGAATTTAATTTGTAGGACTCAGCATTTTATTTGTGGTATTTGAGAACATGTAATTCGAGAGCACTTAGGGGGGGGGGGGGACATTTTCTTAATCAGATTGGTTCAATACGACCCTACAAATTACACATTGAATAGCACATTAATCATTTTTGTAGATAAATCCAACAAGCATTATTGAACAATGATGCATCAATCCAATGGCTTGTGATTGCTAGGCATTGAGAATTTTTTTTTTTTTTTTTTTACTAGATAAAAATTCTACTCTACCCTAATCTAAGTGTATATGTGTATAAAGTTCCTTCTAACAGACTTAAACTCCGACTCTTGCTCTCCACCCTCCACAAACACTTATACTTGTAAAGTAACCATTACACAAGGGTGTGTGGTGGTAGCATTGAGAATCTCTAGTTCAAAGAAAAAATTTACTACTCCATTAAAGTAATTAATAACTTTAGTTAGCTTTGTACCTAATTGAAACGGTTGGCTTAGCCTATTAAAAGAGTTTCAGTCTGTTCCATTTCATTGATTGCAAATCCCAAATCTATGGATACAAATTAAAGATTAATAATTACGCTTAAACAAGAAAGTAGAAACCGTGCATAAATGTCACAAGTGTAGACCTTTTTAAATGCTACTCCCCATCCATAGAGAATTTTGCGCTTGATTCAAGAATCAGCGAATTTTCTTTAAATACTCCAATGGAGTTATAGCCCATTTTTCTTGTCTTTCTTTGTACTTTTCTCGAGTAATTTTTAGGTACTTCTGAAGTACGGAGAATGGTGCTCATTTTTCTCACATTTATGGTGGGGTTCACTAAATAAATTCATGGTAGAAACATCATTTTTCCGTACTTCAGGAGTACCTAAAAATTTTCCACTTTTCTCTGCATGCACTCCCTAAACTCTTCAAAAATAGAAAGCTACCGCCAAGTCCTCTTACCATACCAATCTTAGGTAACATATTTTGGCTTTTCAAATCCTCCAACAATTTCTCCAATGTATCACCGCGTATCTTTAGTGTGGTGGTTACTCCACAAGTATAAATACTTGTGAGATGTGGGGGGTAAAGGCCGGGGTTCAAGTTTACAGGAGGGAGTTTTAGACACATATACACTTAAATTATGCTAGAATAGAAATTCTATCTTGTATAAAAAAAAAAAAAAAAAAAAAACAATTTCTCCAATGTTGAGCCCGTACTTCGTCAACTACATTCTAAGTATGGCCCCATTGTCACCCTCAATATCGGGTCTGGTCCTTCCATTTTCATCACAACTCATGAAGCTGCTCATCGAGCTCTTGTGAAAAGAGGCACCACCTTCGCTAGCCGCCCACCAGCCCATGGGCTCTCCAACAAGGCCGAATCTTTTAGCGACCAATGCACTGTCGGTTCAGCACCCTATGGCTCACTATGGCATCTCGTCCGACAAAATTTCATGACAATGGTACATCCTTCTCAGTTAAAAGTCTTACTCTTCTGGTCGTAGGTGGGAATTTGGTCTTATTAAAGAACAAGCTTCTAGCTGAAATGCTGAATTAACAGAATCAGACAAGGCTATTCGTGGAGCACTTTCAATATGCTACGTTTGCATTACTTTCCTTGATGTGCTTTGGAGAGAAACTAGATGAGAAGACCATCAAAGATACCGAACAAATGCAACTGGCCACGCTTACAAAATTCATTAGGTTCAACGTGTTAAATTTTCTACCAATGATAACAAAGATTGTGTTTCAAAAGTTCTGCAAAGAGCTCTTGGAGATGGGGAAAATGGCTGAATGGCAGCAAAATATTTTTCTTTTCAAAGTATATAGCAAAATGTCCATATTTTGAAACTCAATTTTGTTAAAATTGAGTTCTGTATAAAACTTAATATTTTCAAAATCAAGTTTTATATGTATTTTTAAGTAAAACTCGATATTAGCAATGTCAAATTTCACTTAAATTTTCAAAAAAAATTAAGTGACAAAATATGTATAAAACTTAACATTATTAATGTCAAGTTTCATTTAAAACTTGATTCCAAAATAAGAGCATTTTACTATATACTTTAAAAAAAGTGTTGTTTTGCTACGTACTCTACAAATAAATGATATTTAGCCGATTTGCCCTTTGGAGATACGTAAAAACCAAGTCAACCTCCTGCTCCCACTCATAAAAGCACGCCAAGAAAAAAATTAAAAAGATCAACGGTGACCGGTGAGTTTACCATTCTCATTTTACAGCCAACTTATTTATTTGTCTCATCTTTTAGCAAATAAACTAATGGGCCGCCACTTCAGTTCAGGGTGTTCTTAGGAACACCCTTACCTGAAAAAAAAAATTATATATAATAATTTAAATTTTTTTTATTTGTTTACTCTTTTAAAAAAAAATAGGGACACTCTCAAATAAAAAAAAATTATTTGTTCTACTTTCAAGCAAAAAAAAAAAAAGCCGAAAAAAAATTTTTTGAACTAAAATCTGAAGAAAAAAAAATTGTAACAGAGCAAGCCCACAAAAAAACCTCAACATCAATCCTAAACAACAGATGGTAAAACAAACCCAATCTAAAGAAGAAAAAAAAAAAAAAAAAAAAACAACCCAACAGATGGTAAATAGGTAAAGCAAACCCACGGATTCTAAAAAAAAAAAAAAAAAAAAAAAAAACACCAAAACTCAATATACACTGCAACAGTCAACTAAATCAAAACCAAAACCAAAACCCATGGATTCTCAAATCAGTAAATTAGAAACCTAAACTAAAGACAAAAACCTCTATCAGTCAACAGAGCTCCAGTCCAGAGCATCGAAGATCGCATCCAATCAACGGATTGGAGCATCAGAGATCGCATCAGCCAACACAACTCCAGTCCTGAGCATATCGCATCGAGCATCGCCGCATAGGAGATCGTTTCGATTCGCCAGTCATGCTCACAATGGTGCCACCCGACCCACCCCTCAGACCTCCCTGCTCCCTCAAGGTATTTCATCTTTTCACTTAACTTCTCTCTCGTTTTCTCTCTTACATATACGGGTTGGGTTAATGGGTTTCTCTCAAACTCTCAGGCTCCGTTCGTTTGGAGGGAAAACAGGAAGGATGGAAAATAGAGTGAGGAAAACAGGGTAAAAAATACTGTTTTCTACTGTTCGTTTAGGGAAGGAAAATAGGGAGGATGGAAAACTCGGAAGAATATTTTCTCTCCGGGCCCACATTTTTTTTCCTTCCAAATCGAAAGGAAAATCTGAAGAGAAAAGTGTTACAGTAGCACTTTTACAAAAATACCCTCTTCTCACCTTTTTTTTTTTTTTCAAGTTCTCTTTTCTCTCTCTCTTTTTTTTTTTTTCTTTTCAACGTTCAGGTTACGTTGTTTTTTTTTCCTTTTTTTCTTTTACACGTTACCTAAACCAACGTTGTTCTTCTTCTTCTTCTTTCTTTCTTTCTTTTTTTTTTTTTTTTCAATGTTACCTGGTAACGTTGTTCTTTTCTTTTTTTTTTTTTTTTTCGACGTTACCTGGTAACGTTGTTCTTTTGTTCTTTGCTTTTTTTTTCTTTTTCTTTTTCTTTTCAATATGACCTGAATGTTGTTTTTTTTTTTTTCAATGTGACCTGATCTAATTTTTAATGAGTACAAATAAATTTATTTTTTACATATTATGTAATAAGGGTATAATAGTCAATTTATATAAATTACATTTTACATCATTCCCTTTTTCTCTCCAACCGAACAAAAGAGTTTTCCACACTCCTACTTTTCCACTCTTCCAACCGAACACACAAGAGAGAAAACTAAATATTTTCCATCCTCTCACTTTTCCACTCCTCCAACCGAACAGACCCTCAGTCTCAGCCTCTCTTTCTTTATCTGAAGAATGAAAGTGAAATGAGAGTCTCTCTCTCTCTCTTTAAGACTTTATTTGATTCTCTTTGAATGTGATTGGCTGATTACTTTATTTGCTTAGCTTTATTTTGTAACTTTATTAATATTTGCCCTTTTTGGCTTTATCCTATAGTGTTGGTGTTGGTGAGCTACAATTAATTGTCTTTTAGTGTATTGTGATGTGTGATTGTGAATTTATCTGATTGGTTCTTGTTATTGGGGGTCATTGGGCTTGTCCATTGAGTGGGGGGTGGATGGGGGCATGGGGCCGGGGTGAGATATTTGAATTGGGGGAAGTAAATACACATGGGTATGTGCTAGTGCAACTAATAAATAATAATTTAATTAACCAATAATTAATTAGGGAAAGCAACTAATAAACAATAATTAATAATTTAATTAACCAATACATTATAAAAGACAAACAAATTAAATTATGTTAGGCTAAACAACAATTAATAATTTTATAATTAATGAAACAACAATATAACAAATTATAGTTTATAAAAGACAAACAAATTAATGAAATAACTAAACAACAATAATTAATAATTGTATTATTATTTCAAATGAACTTATAGTTTATTTGCGTGTTTTTTTATTGTTGTTGTTGTCAATATATGAATTTCTCTTTTTATTAGATTGTGTAATTTATGTTTTTTAAGAAACACCCTAAGCAGTGGCGGCGCCACGTTATGCTCAGGGTGTTCCCAGGAACACCCTGAGCTGAAAAAAAAATTTATATATAATAATTAAAATTTTTTTATTTGTTTACCCTTTAAAAAAAATTTAGGAACACCCTCAAATTTAAAAAAAAATTATTTTTTCTACTTTCAAGGAAAAAAAAAACCAAAAAAAAAAAAAAATTTGAACTAAAATCTAAAAAAAAAAAAAAATTGTAACAGAGCTCTCAAAAAAAAAAAAAAAAACAACAGACGGCAATCCAACATCAAGCCCACAGCAACCCAACATCAAGCCCAAACATATTACAGAGGTAGCAAATCCATGGATTTAAAAAAAAAAAAAAAAAAAAAAACCAAACCCAATACAGAGCAAATCACTAAAATCAAAAAATCATAAATCAGAAATCATTAAAGCCTAAAGCAAACCTAAAGACAGAGCAAGTGAGCAACGCCTCAGAGCAACGCCCCTCCAGAGCAGATCGGTCCAGTCCAAAGCACATCGCCGCCCCTCCAGAGCAAATCGGTCTAGTCCAAAGCAACAGACGGAGATCGGTCACGTCGTCATCGCTTGCTCGCCCCGACCTCATCGGAGATCGCTCGTCAGTCGTTACTACCTCAGCCTTCAGCCTCCCTGCTTTGGCGCCGGCGATGCTCCCTCAAGGTGCTCTCTCTTTTTCAGTTTTTCTCTCTGACTCTCTCTCAGTCTCTCAGTCTCTCTCTTTATCTGAAATCATGAATGAGAGTCTCCCTCTTTATTTTTAAGACTAACTTTAATACTTTATCTAATTCTGCTAAAGCTTTTAACTTTATTAATATTTGGCTGAACTGCTAAAGCTTAACTTTATTAATATTTGTCTGTTTTTTTTACTTTGACTTTGGCTGTTTTTTTGTATTTGGCTTTATCTTATCTGTTGGTTTGTATTGGTGAGATATTAATTGTCTTTTAGTGTAATGGCTCTTGTGATTGGGGCATCAGGCATGAGGCTTGATTGGCTTGTCTGTTGAGTGGGGTGGGAGATGGATGAGCACATGGGCCGAGTAAACAATAATTAAAGCATGGCTGGCTCTTTTAGTGTAATGTGCACGTAGATGTGTGCTAGTGCAACTAATAAACAATAATTTAATTAACTATTAATTAATTGGAAAAAGCAACTAATAAATAATAAATAATAATTTAATTAACCAATACATTATAAAAGACAAACAAATTAAATTATGTTTCCCTCAAAAAAAAATTTAATTATGTTATGCTAAACAACAATTAATAATTTTATAATTAATGAAATAACAAATTTTATAATTATAGTTTATAAAAGACAAACAAATTAATGAAACAACTAAACAACAATAATTAATAATTTTATTAATATTTAAAATGAACTTATAATTTATTGTATAGTCACCTTTATTCATTTTTTTTTCTTTTCATTTTTTTTTTCCTTTTGAGGTTTTTTGGTATACAGAATGCAAATTTGTTTTGGTTTTAAGAACTTTTTTTTTTTTTTAAGCACAAACTTCATGCTGGCCAAATCTTGAATTTTGGCCGGTATTTACCGAAACGTCTCGAAACACCCAAAATGACCCGAAATTTTTTCAAAGTAGAATAGGAACACCCTGGACAAAATTCCTGGAGCCGCCACTGACCCTAAGAAAAATTTTTGAAGCTGCCACTGAACGAGAAGTATATCAAACTCATCTCAATATAGACGACAAAGATGGAGAATGTCAATGTCAATGTCTACTCTCTTACATCGAAAACCCTTTGTGATATCCAACTCCCGGGTAGTGAAAGGAAGCTGAGCGACGATGAATTGTCGAGTCTAGTTTCAGAGTTTCTTTTAGGTGGAATAGATACATCAGCCAACACATTGCAATGGATAGTGAAGTACCAAGACATCCAAGAAAAGCTTTTTAATGAAGTAAGCCAGAGAGGTTCTTGAGTAATGGTATTGGTGGAGAAGAAGAGGTAGCATTTGTTAGAGAGATTAAGAATCAGATGATGCCCTTTGGTGCAGGGTAGAGGGTTTGTCCTGCTATTGTCATGTCATTGATGCACTTAAAATTTCAAGTGGATGGCTGAAGATGGTTTTGAGGTTGACATGACTCTGAAAAGCAAACTTTCATTATGGTCATGAAGAATCCACTTAGACCACGTCTCTCTCCAAGGATAAATAAATTTGCATCTTCCAACTTCCAAATTTTATTTATACATACATATATATATAATTTTTATCCACTAATGAAATGGAATGATCAATTTCACACCTTGTGGAACCTTATGATTTAAATTTTCAAAAATTAAATTCTTAGGGGATTAGTTTGCAATCCAATTGAAGTTGGAAGGATGTTTTTGCATTTTGCTCTTAAAATTACTAAGATAATTTACTATTGGGTAAACTTTATCATTACAGTTTCAAGAAATTTAAACACCACTCTGATTAAAAACTCAATTAACAAAAGTTTCAAAAAATTATAAAAGTTAATTACAAATTTATAAGTGAGGTCTTACACAAATACACAATTGTCATTGCGCTGCACTATTATCATGATAACCAAACAAAATATATCTTTCTATCACATTTGGGATATTTAAAAAAAATATTCAAGCAACTGAGATAAGATCATATAGGAAGATCTCATCCAACAGGTGATCTCACCTGCACTGCTAGACATGGACAGACAGATACCTCCAACAATTGAGCTCTGAGATAACCTTGAGTATCCATCACCAGAATGATAAGGTTGTGCCATTGTCTCCATCCCATTTAATGAATAGAAGTTTGACTCATCTGCACTGATGCACTCTGGGACCTTCCTTGAATGGTTGGACTTGCTCATTGATACATGAGTGTTCATTCTTTGCTAATTCACCTATGCTAAGATTTTTATGAGACAAAAGTTACAAAACTATGTTAACTGATACTCTTTCACAAAATACAGACCGTGCAGACCATACTAAGACATAATTTTCTACATTAGTACACATCTGACAGACTGACCCTGATTTTGACATATTTTAGCCACAAGGCAAACACAACCTATTTACGGGTTGCCTTCGCAAATAACATCCTTTTCGCAAGAAACTCCTTCTACCGACTTCCTGTTGCCATATATTTTGTTGCTACCACCGATTGACACAGTAAGAGCACTTCCAACATAAATAACTACTGAATTCCAATTGAAAGTAAACAACCCACATTTTCATATGATAAGGATTCATTTATATTATGAAAGTAGGCAGCTCCATGACTAATTTAAACCACCCACAAAAGCATGGACAAAGTTCTCCTCAAAACCAGGTCACCTATTACATGGCCGTTCACAAGACCATCCACAAGAATTAAATCACATGATTTATTAAATCATTTAAACAAATAGTCATGTGACTCAAAAAGTACATGCGGATAGTTTTGTAAGTTGCCACATAGTGGATTGAAGGAACTTTCCTCTAAACTGGCTTGGAGGAAAACTCTATCCTATAAGCATTGCCAAATTTGACTGACCAGGTAACAGCCAGGTGTTGGGCAAAGCATAAATGGAAAAATTGTTGGCCAAATATGAAGTGTATTTCCCAGCTATCAACAATGACTAAAATGGTGATCATACATGCCCATAATTATTAGGCCATATAAAACTAGCTAAACAACTTGACCATGCATGCCCATAACTAGGACATATAAAAGCTACAATCCTCATTCATGATGATTAGCCTGTTACAAATTAGCATCAATCAAACGTATTTACCAAGCTTAGAGTAACATACTGATAATTGAATTAGAAACATTGATGTGGTTTGAAAACCATGGGCTTAGTACAAATTTTGCATGATGAAAGCAAAAACTTTTGATAGTGAAATTAATTGGTCTTTTCCTTTTCTTTTTGGCCTGAATCCTGCTAAATGTGTAATGTCCTCAACAAAAGCTATCTTTAATCTGTCCCCATTGCATTTCAAAAATCCTAAATCACAAAAACAATTAGAAAATCAGAAAAATTCAATAGGTGCTCTGCAAAGCCTTAGAACAAAATGTTAGTGTTAGAAATAACTTCCCAGTCCCTGTTACAAGCCTACTAAAAGACACAACATACGTTCATAGAATGAATTTAAAATCATGCATTATATAATATAAAAAAATCGTTAGAATTTTTAATTGCTAGCCATACAAGGAATACAAGGGGCTGATACTCCAGATGTCACTGTCTCCATTTCTTTATTTCCGTCTGAGGCCTACCTATATATATGCATAAGCGGATTTCAAAACACACAACACGCTTAACAATTTATCAATAATAAAAATTTAAATATACCTCATACAATAGTTCTCCAAGATCCCATATGTTGCTCATCTGAAGTTGCCGATGTTATAAGTGCTTTGAAAGCCTGTGAGACAAGTAATTAAGCGAACTAACTCAGCAGACATGTAATTATAGTAATCAAAAATTAAGACAGACAAGGTATCTCTGCTGCACATTATCTCTCAAATCTTTAATGTCTTATAGTGATGAAGTCCACAAAATGTACTCAAAAAAGAAACCATGGATGGAAATTTAAAGCAAGAATATATTTATGGACTGACAGTACCATTAACATGGAATACGAGTCTAAGTTATCGCTACTTAGAGTAAGCACATATGACATTAATCAGCACCAACAAAAGCACTGGGCTGTGGTCATTATGTCTAGCTAAGAAAGCAATTTGATATATCTCAGCAGGCTGCATAGATTCAAATTTAGACATCATTTTTTGATCTGTGAAAAAACTGTAGTCAAGTAGTTTTCTACAGAACTAACATGCATACCTGGTACATCACTGCAAGAAGTTTGTTGGCATCACCACATGCGTTAAGTTATCTGGTCCATCACACCACATGGAGCTCCAACAATGTGATTCTCTACCTAATAAGAAAAATGAAATAATAAGTGAAGCAGCATAGCATGCACAAGGTACATAAAAATTAAATATTCTATGATTAAGGGAAGAATATCAATCCGAAGGTTCTGCTAAAGAGTCAAACCTTTTGGCAGACAAAGCATGGACTGATGTTTAACCCTGCAATGTATAGAAGAAGAATTAAGTTGATTGCTTCTCCATGAAAGAATAAGAATAAATGGAAGCTTTTTTTCTATATCAACCTCATATAGTAAAAAAATCAATTTCTCAATAAAATGAAAGGGATAAATTATGTTCAAGATTTACACAAGGATAATTCATAAAGTGCCATGCATCAGTCTAAATTCACAAGTGAACTGAAAAAAATAAACTCACCCAAGCTATAGGATAGAAAATTATCATTAAAACTTTCACAAGCCATATGAACTTGGCCCCGATAGTAAGTCCATCTTGTGCATATTTCTTGTAGAATGACCTGACAAATGAATGACAACAGGATAATCAATCCCATTTAAATCCATCAAATGTAGTAGCTTTAAACATCTCAACTAAACCAGCAAAATCATGAAATTTAGTAAAACAAGCATACCTCCCCCAAAGCCAGAATGAAAGTTAAGGAGCAAACAATTGTGACTTACTGATTGAAAAGTTTATCTAGGTATAACGAAAGGCCTACAGATTGCAAATACCAAAGCCAATAGCTGTTAATTGAAACTAAGCAAAGTCTAACAAGTAATATGAAGATAATATAACAAAATCTTAAGAATTACAATACTAAAGGATATCTACCATTCAAAATTTGACTTTTCTGAATTCATGGAGGCTCTACCTCTAGACTCCAAGGCCACTTTAAAGGACACACTCATTTTAACTTAATTGCTCCAAAAGGCACAATACCACCAAATCCTTTTTATGTTTTTTTGTTAAAATCACACACTCACAGTATAATTTCCAAATTAAAATCACATATCCATTACTTTTCACAAATTTCCCTAGTGTTACTAATATGATCAAATACAATTGTGCACAAATACATGCATAGACACAAATATATCCCTACATGGCAATCACATTTAGCACTTGAACCAAATTAATTACAATTTGAAAGAGAAATTTCAAATTCAAACCAATTAATACTTATGTTCATATTCTTTATGTAACTTTATGGGATTAGCATATGACTTTTGATGAGCTTGGTTAGCTACAAGCCTACAATTATAAGAATTCATATATAGTTAAGATTTTTTTTTTTTTTTGATAAATGCATATGTAGTTAAGAATTATACTGTAATATTACAATGAGCCTCATTTCAGTGGTCATTTAAGAGTTCCCTAAGCAGTCTTTTGACATTTATGAATTTTATATCTGGAATATATCCTAGGTTTCTTGAGCCTAGAAACATTTGAATTTCAAGTTCAATACTTTTGCTATCTCTTGTTGCCTTTTCTGTTGGATGCTCCTCTTAAGCCCTATTACTGTCAGATGGCTATGAAGGTACTGTATTTTTGCTGCATCATAAAATAAGATAAATGTAGTACTGAAACAACTTTAACGTCCTTCTTTGACATAGCAAGTGTAGTTCTCAGCAAGTACTCTTTAGGTATATGTTTTCATCATTTTAATAAAAATCAGACCAAGGGAGAGGGTGCTTGAAGAGTACTAAAAACAGAAGATATAAGAGAGAGAGAGAGAGAGAGAGAGAGAGAGAGAGAGAGAGAAATCATTCTTGAGTGCCTTGATGGCATCAGAAACCTCTCCATAGTGCCCCATATACCCAACCAAATGAATAAATGACTTTGTCTATTGCAGTTGATAAAGTAAGATCTCATTGCAATCCACAAATAGGTCACCATCACAATATTGTGGTGCCTATTTGGCCTAATATAATTATATTCAACACAAATTTGGCAAGGAAATATTATAGTGCAGATAATTAGTCTCCGAAGTCCAGAGCATTACAATCCACATTCTCACTCACTGAAGCAATATGAAGATGTAAAAATGTAGGACTTACCTCTTCATGCATATTGTCATCTCTCGAGCTATGAAACATCGTCTGCAATACAATTGTTATGAATTGTCAAAGCTGATTCTAAGGAACTGTATATCTACTTATAAAAGAGTAAATATCCATAGCAAATCAGCTATTACACATGAATTTACTAATACAATTTGATTTTGTAATCCATCGTCACATGAAATGAACCATAATTAGAACTTCAAAGGAGTGAAAGCTCGTATAATTTCGCCTCCCTCTAATTGATGTAAAACTGCTCATTGTACCAGGAGTCCTGAGGATAATCTCCTAATTGTATCAAGAAACCAAAATTTGGCTGCATACAATAATTAATAAGCTAGGAATTAATTAAAAGCAAGAGGCTAAAGTATCAAAAAGTTACCCATCCTCACCCAGGAACAAAAGGTTACTGATGTTGATCCAGTGACATTGGGTGTATACTTCCAGCACTCCCTTAAACAAATATGACATTTCCAAGAAAAGGAGGGGCAACTAAAAGGAAAAAGAAAGAACATAGCTCATATTGCCAATAAGCAAGTTAAGAAGAACTTTACTAACCAGATAGAGAGATTTCCATAGTAGTAAATAGGATATACGTACATTTAGGTGGATATGGAATTTACCTAGAGTCACTGAAATGCAAAGAAGTTTCTTTAAGAAACTGATGAAGCTTGTGTGGAGGAACATAGAATATTTGAGTCACCAACTCATTTGCAGAAACCATCAGTCTCTCTCTTCTTGATCTAGCATGTTTAGGAATCCAATTGCTGCAGTATATATAATATAAGGTTTAAAATTCTAATGCCAATGAGCTCTAGTACAAATGGAACCTACTAAAAAAAAGTTGTACCCAATGCACAAATGGCACCTCCACTCTTATAAAAACAAGGGGAAGGGTGAAGTTGTGGGCTCATAACTCACAAGATGTGTTTGTAATTTTGATGCCCTAATTTTATTGATTGTGTGTGGATGTATGATGAATCCCACATCGGGCATATACTCAGTAGATCTGGGGTTTATTAACAATTACAAGGAGCCTCGATTATGACTAGTCATTTTAAGGTATAGCGTAGATGTGGCTAGCGTTTTTCTTTAGGTCGTTACAATAATTTACAAAAAAAAGGTTTTTCAACATCTTAAAATTTTGGACACTGAATCCTACAATAAGCATGCCATCCCACATTATGAGTAAGAAAATTACCAAATGCAATGTCATCAGTGGCCAAACAAGAGTTAGAAAGAGCAGCAACCAGAGTGGAAGGACTAGGAATGGGAATAACAATAATATTCTCATCCACACATAACCTTTCCTGCACTAAGATTTCAAATGTGTATTCATTTCAATTCTCAAAATAAATCAACAGCGAAAACTCAACTGCAAACATCCAGCAAAGTTGCTAACCAAGGGGGGGAGGGGGGGGAACATTCAGGCCTTCTCCTCCCCTCCCCTCCTCTCCTTCTCAAAGTATCCTTCGCCACAAAGAGAGAGAGAGAGTAAGATCTAGTTCAAACCTTGTTTAAAAGCCAGCCAAATTCATACCATGCTGGCCTACTTTGTAATGAAAGAAGCAATAAACACAACTCTTGTTTGTTGCAAAAATGAGCATTCTACACAATCAACATTTATGAAACAATGACATATAATATAAAAACAATTAACCTTTATGTTAGACTGAACAAAAGGATAAATAGGGAAGCTAAACAAACAAGAGTACTCAACCCTAACTATATATTTATATCCATGTACCACATCCAGATTACTGCTGAAGTACTTCCACATCACTCTACCCCATTTTAATTTGACTCAATTCAAGTGGAAAAATGAAGGTATTACATCCACTAAAAATTGCAATCAAGATCATTTTACCACAATATGCGTCCCACCAAAGGGTAACGAGGTTTTATTATGACTGATCTTTAAAACTAGAGTGCATGAAAAAATAACAAAAGTCAAACAGCAAACCAGAATGTACTACAAAACTCACCAAATCCATACCAGGATCACTAACGCAGAGTGTCCCTGCATCACTTATCAATGCCACAATCTCACCCTGCTTCGGCCTCTTTAACACAGTTTGTTCTCTTTGAGATTCATTAAATTTGTAATAACTCATTTGAAATTCTAAAGAACAACAATCAGAATGCACTGGACAAAGACGATACCTGCGCTTTTATTTTTAGTTGGTGGAATTGGTTGGGGAAGCATTCTTCAGACATCTGGGTTTTAGTTCCATTGTGTTTGATGTGCTGTACTTGGAGGGAGAGTAATAGGCGGACGTTTGAGGATGTGGATAGTTTGGATAATCAGTTGCTTGCTTCTTTTAGTGGCTTTTTGTTTGACTGGTCCTGGGCTTGGTGACTTACATCTAGTAAATCTCTCTCTATGTTCGTTAGTTCTCTTCTCTCTTGTAATTAAGTTTTAGTATTTTCTCTTTTCTTTCTTCTTTTGTACTTTTGACTAGTTTGTGTTTGTCGGACCATGACCCATGCCATTCCACCTCAAAACCAATTGGTGATGAAAAAGACACATCAAAATCTTTTATGGCATCCAACATCGCGCCCCATGAGCTTACTTTTAAAGTGATTGTAGTGAGTCAAATTTTGATTCCCCAACAATTTTTCCCTCACAATGACACTCCCGCGACTAAAACCCATGTCCTTGGCTCTAATACCATTTGCTGAACCGTGAGTTGTGCCATTCAATCTCAAAACCAATTAGTAATAAGGAAAGACACACTCAAATCTTTTATAGCATTTGACATCGCGCCTCGTGAGTCTATTTTTAGAGTAGTTGTAAAGAGTCAAATTGTAATTCCCCCATCAGTGCTCCTTTGCACAAAGTAGTTTTTTTTTTTTTTTTTAATTTATACAGATCCTTCTTATTTATCAAAAAAAAAAAAAAAAAGTGATAATCGCTACAAAGATGTATAGATCAAAAGCCTACATGTAAGAGACTCAAAAGAAGTTTAATTTTGTAATGGCGAAGCAACTTCCTTGAATGGACCAGCTGATTTTAAAACACAGAGAGCGATACATAGGCGAGCGCAAAGAAAGACAAGGAAAATGTTTCAAAAACAAATGAGGCAATGCATGAGCTAGTTGAGTTTAAAGGGGGGGGGGGGGGGGGGGGGAACCTGCATTAGCTAAGAATAGAACTATGGAGAACAGACATACAATTTTCAAGTTGATGATAGTTAATACGGTTTCGATAATTGTGTCAAATTAAGTGAATACCATAACATTATATCGACAAGATATAACTTGGTTTAAGCAGGCCCTGCAAAAAGAAGAAAATTTCAATAATTTAAGATATATACTTAAGAGAGAGAGAGAGAGAGAGAGAGAGAGAGGGAGAGAACGAGAAGGTTAAACAAAAAGAAGGGAAGTGGCCTTACACATTTTGAAGATTCCTCAGGGACTGAATCAGTGAATTGTGCGAAATATTGGGGGCTAGAACAGAAGGCATGGGTGAGAAGTCCAAAAAGAATTTCATACTCATTTTCAAGAAACTGACACGGCTCCATTTTTAGCTGATGAAATCTTTAAGATTGCTAGAATTGGATTTGAAATTAAAATATATGTGACCCACAGGACAAAAGGCATTCTCAAGCCTCAAAATCATTAGTGCCATCTTTGATGTGTGCTTTTCACATTTGAAGTCTTGACCCAACTCAAGCTCAACAAATGAATCCTATGGAGACTAGAACAGGATCAGCCTAGTGGTTACTGATTGGGTTGATGTTAAGCCTAGGCACTATCATCTTGTATCCCATAGTTACATCAACTTGACAATTACAGCTTACCCTTGAGGTAAAAAAATAAAATCAAATGATCTATTCTTAAGTTTCAGCTCAAGTGTCTGTTTAAGTGTCTGTTTGAGAACAGCTTATTTAGCAAAAACTGAAAACTTTTTGCTGAAAGTATTGTAGATAAAGCTAAAAGTACTATAGATAAAGCTAAAAGGTAGCTGAAATAGTATAGTAGGGCCTGTGAATAGTACCAAAAAGTACAATGAGACTCTTGAATAGTAGGAAAAATAAGCTGAATAGTAAAAAAAAAACTACCTTTTTAAGCAATCCCAAATGCACACCAAAATGAATCAACTCACTTTCTTTTAGAAACCCCAAAAAGTTCGTCAAAAAAAAAAAAAAGAAAAAAAAAAACCCCAAAATGAAAAGACATTTTAAATCACTTACTTTACAGCTATTATATCGAACAATGATCTAAAAGATATCGAGCTTAAAATTCCGAGCCTTGAAATACGGAAGATATCTAAATGCTACAAAACCAAGAAAAAATAATAATCAGAAAATACTATAAGCACCGGTTATAGAACAAATTATAGACATTACAACCAGTTGATTAGACTGCTAAACCACAAGCACAAGGTATTTCTATCCTAAAAAATCAACCACTTCCTAACATACTTTTTAAGTATTAATCATGATACAAATATAGACAGTACCAAAGGAATACCCATAATAAACTAATATAAAAGAGCAAACATACCACAATAAAATAATCAATACCATTGTTTTGAATGTCAAGGAACTCAAGGTTTCCATTTAGTAAAAAAAGGTCCAATCAACTCAAACATGCAACCCACAGATTGCATGTTTATCAACATTCAGAGAAGTACTTGCCATTTCTTTTGTATTAGTATGCACCTTTGGAGACCAAGTTTGACTCATTCTGTTACAAGGATTTCAGGGAAAAGAATGATTATATATGACAGGGGACTGTGATGCAGACTTGCAGTGCATTCCTAGTGTTTGCAAGTGGCTACTGAGCATGCTGCTGTAGCCATGAAGCTAATGCAGCTAAGTCATGATGCAGTGCAGTCAAGATATATAACAGTGCTGGACTATTGTTCATTATGTGGTTGCTTTGCCCTGCAGCACTTGTAATATGATGCATTCTTAGTATTAGATCTCTTGTAAAAGATTGATAGTGTATCCATGAAATAAAACAGTTAGTGATAAGGCAGTGGTAAGATCAGTCAGTTAGGGCTGGTTAGTTAGTTACAAAGTTTTTATTGTAAGCTAATCAAAGAGCAAAAAGTGCAACAAACCAGCCAACCAATAGCAGCCTGCCTTGATGGCTATAAATGTACCAAGCCTACTACTTTATAATCAGTTTTTGCAGCATTGAATGAACACTTACCTGAGAGGTATCATACCAAGAGTGTGTCTCTTGAAGAGTTTGCATTTCCTAAACTACTCTAAGTAACTTACATTGTCCAAACATTCCAATCTCAAACCAGCCTCCATCAAACTGATACCACACAGATACCCTAGCATAATCAAAAAAGTCCATGAACTTGCATAACAGACGTCATATTTCCTAGGTTCAGAGCAAAGGAAGTTTAAGAGTTCCTTGGCATTAAATATATCATACAGCTTATTCTTATAGGTGCCAGTTAAAAAAATTATTGTTTTTACTTAAGAGTGCAAAAGTGCCCAATATGAAGTCAACTTGAATTTTGTAAGTAACATCATACTTTGTATTTTTTTTTTTTGAAATATAAGCATTTCAAAGCAAAGTCTGGATCAACTTAAGAACTGTCTCAGAAGTCAGAATCAAGAGCCACTTAGACTTCAGCTTGCTAATATATATATATATATATATATATATTGATAAGTAAGATGATAATTATAAATGAGAAAAGACTTTAGCTTGCTAATAACAATCACAGTTATATATATATGTGTGTGTGTGTGTGTGTGATAACTTATGGAACCTTTGTAAAGAAGAGCCCAACAATCACAATTAAATATTGGCAACCATTTCTTTAAAGCAATTCATCAGGAAGGGCCATCAAAAAGCATGCATCACAAGCAACACTTAAAATGTCCAGCCAAACATGAAGTTATCCTCAGCCTGATATGTGATGACCATTACCTCACAGACTAATCAGTGGCCTTATAAATAAGTGGTGGGGAATCTAAGTGGTGCAGACTTCAATGCCAAGTTTGTTGAGGAACTCAAAATTCCTTTATCTCAAATAAGACCAATTTGGCACATAATCTGAAACTAGAACTTGAACCAGGTAGATAAATTGGAATTGTGAGTGCCAACGTGGATAAACTAGTCCCAGACAACATCCATTGTGAGTATCGGGTTGCTTATAAATTCTCAACAAACAAGCAATAACAAGCCACCAAAAAAAAAAAAAAAAACGAGATTTGTATACTCGGTTTGGTAGTAAGATAATCTAGATGTCCTTCAAGAAGGTCAAGATATCATCTTTGAGGTCCTTTAGAAAGATAAATAATATTCAAATATTATCCAGCATAACTAATTATAATATTTTCAGGCAAAAAAGATCTAACTTTTCGCCATCCACTAAATGACAATTCCCAATATCTATACAAAGACCATTGTGGAATGAAGCACAAATCCGTCTCCTAACCGCTAACATTTACACTTTGCACAAAAATGAGAGCGGGTTGTTGCAGTTCCACATCTGTAACAGAATTCAATTCCACACCTGTGATAATACACAAAAAGAAAGTTATTACAGCATTCAAGACTTCATAGAAAAATACTAGTTGAAAATAATTGTAGTAATTGTGCAGGTAATACATCAAGAATAGGGTCAACACATGCCTAAGGTCCTTAATTAAATAACAACTTTATCGTTATAGAGTAAGGTAGGAATTTAATCTATAGATTGAGCATGTAGGTGGACAAGAACATTGACTCATCAATTACACATGATCTACAAAATCTGCACCTAACTAAAATTTTATCAATCATAAAGGAAATTATGTGTGTGTGTGTGTGTGGGGGGGGGGGGGGGTACCTAGGTATAATTCCTTAGGTGTTGTACCATAGGTTAACCAATTAAATTTAATCACATGGTTACATTGGCCAATAAACTACACTGTCAACTGGTCATGGGAGAAGATAATACTGCTGCATTGATCAATACAACCCTGAGGTTGAATTTAATTTGGAAACCTAAGATTTAACACTTGGTAATTGAACCTAAGTTTTTCCCTATAAAAATTTAAAGAACCATGCTCCTAAATAGACATTTTGAGGAACAAAGACATAAAAGTTTTATAAGCAAAAAGTTCTGACATAAACACTCTTGTTAACCAGGAAAATGGTTCAAGAAAGGCTATTACTCCTCATTTTAAGCGACAAATGATACTCCAAAGTCCAACCACAAACCTCTGCACAAAACCATATTTCTAGAAATCCAAACTATTTGTGCATCAGTGATTTTTTCATTGGCATAGGTAGACAATACTGAATATGCAAGAAGTGGCAAAGCAACCCAAACATACTAACTAACAAGTCTAATTCATCTATATGTATTCAAAGTCCTAGATTAAGTATGCTGGTATATCTGAAGGAATTAGAAATATAAAGAAAGAAATGAGGACCTGCATTTGATAAACATGCAGCCTTGATTTTTATCAACATAGAATCTGCAACTTGGACACCTACTCCAACTCTTGTTCTGGGCAAGGTTCAATAACATAATATCTTCCCTTTCTCTCTCATTCTGATGCAATTTCTGGAACTGGTCACAGTTAATCCCTGAATGCCAAGGAACCTTACACTGTGCGCAAAACATTCTCCAACAATAGGGACACTGAGACTCCCTTATACTATCTCCACTCCCACTGGTGTCATCAAGCAACAAAGCCGAGCAATCCTTAAAGGGACAATAAAACTTTTGTGAGCCAGGAATAAGAGCCTCACACAAAGCGTTACCCCACCTGTCAAAAACATCCTTGGGAAGAATAGAACGACATTGCTCTGGCTCCAGCAATCCTTTTACACATTCTGGTACAGGACAACGTATAGAGGTAATATTGTCTTGAAGCTTGGAAGCCACGTACTTGGCCATACACTCTGTACAATACGCATGATCACAACCCTTAATGCTAAAACTCTCATTCCCACTCTTGGGTTCCGCGCAAATTTCACAGAGAAACTCAAAGGAGCCATTTTGATTGTTGGGTTTTGAAGAAGAAGACTGCCCAGTTTCCAAAAGAGGACCAGAAGAAGTTGTTCTTCGCCAATTTTGAATTTTGGGTTTGAACATAAGAACTCGGAGTTCATCATCACCATCATCAAAATGATCATCGAGGTTGATGAAGGATCGAGAATTAGGTGATGATTGGAGCAGAGAAGCCATGATAGCAACTTGAAGGTCTCTGTTCTCAGAGTAGCGTTCAACAGAGATAGCGTTGGACTTGTTGGTTCCCTTAACGCCTTTGTCCAAGGTTGTTGTTTTCAAAACAACAACATCAGCATCATCATCATCATAATCATCGTTTACTTCGACAACATCTATAATCTTCTGTTTCTGATCCATCTGCTGATGCCTTTTTCTTTTGGGAATCAATTTGGCGCTTTGATTTGAGGATGATGATGAGGACCCAAAAATAAAAGGATCATTTGGAGGAGGAGGAGATGGAGATGGAGCAGCCATTTTCATTCACCAGAATATAATTTAATTTAATTTTTAGGGTCTCTCGCCGCCGTTTGTTCTTCTTTTCTTTCTTCTTTTAACTCTCTCTCATATGCTTTCGCTTTTGTTTGTTTTTTTTGAAAACTAGTGTTCCAGTGCTATAAACTACTACTCCACTACACTAGCCTAGTCACTATTTTGAAAGTTTGGGCCCCATACTCCACAGCCCAGTCATTTCTTTATCTCTTTCTCAACTCTATTTCACGGCAAAAATCGCACAATTGCAGGATTATTGAAATATATATCAATTTATTAATGTTTATAATATATATATATATATATATAGGTATTTATCATTTTTTGGGTATTTAAGTTTTTCATAGAACTCGAGTTCAATGTAAAAAATCTTCAACAAATTTGAAGGCTATTTTTTCAAAAAACTCGAATGCATAGAACTCGAATACTATGAAAAACTCAAATTCTCTAAACTCGAGTATCCAAAAAGTGATAGATCCCTACATATCTATTGGGTTATGCTAACGAGTGCCCTTAGGGCATTGGTTAAAGATCTATTTTAGGAAAGTTTTAACATTACTTTTATGGGAAATGAAAAAAACTGTCAAAACATTAATTGCTTTTCTTTCTTTCGCCATAAAAACTTTCTTTAAATAGATTATTAAACAATGCCGTAAGGGCATTCGCTAGCATTTCCCTTAACTATTTTGGCCCTATTTGACTCTATTTCCATGGTTCCTTTGATCTCTGCAATATTTTTTCTCACTTCATCATCATCTTTTATTTTGTTTTCAAATAAGTATGTTTCCTATTAGCCTCATCACACGTGCTTTCGTGTATGTGATAGAGTTTTTTATTTATTTATTTATTTAGTATCGTAATGTTTAAAACTGAGATAAATATAGTGTCATCATTTTAGTATATTTTTCTATGTGACTTAAAAAAAATTTTATTTGTATGTGGGTTTAAAGTTTGAATTTTGAATTTAAAATAAAAGGTGGTAATTCTTATAGAGAAGAGAAAAAAAAAAAAAAAAAAAAACAAACAAACAAACAAACAAACTAAAACTTAGGAACAGTAAATTACACTTTTAATTCATTTATTTTTTTATTTAAATTTATTTAACCAAAATATAGAGTATTTTAGAGATTTTAAGAATTTGTATGCGGATATTTTAGTACGCAAAATGATGAAACTCAAACAAAAAATAATGTTATTAGTAGTATAGAAAATACAGAGAGTGAAGATGAGAATGTGAGGGTTTGGGATACGTCTAGGGATGAAAAAAAGAACACACACATGCATTTTCAAAAATAAGGACCACCGTGCACTCTTGGTATGGTGATCACTTCACAAGTATAAGTGTTTGTGGGATGTAGGGGCAAGCATTGGGATTCAAGTCTCTAAGAGGGAGATTTACACATATATACACTTAGATTAGGTTAAAGTATAACTCTATCTATCTCAAAAAAAAAAATAAAAATAAAAAGGAACTACCTTTAAATATGAATAAAAGAGGAACATTGTTTCTTATTTCTTGGTTTTTTCTTAATTTATTATAATTAGGAAATGATATTTTTTTTACTAAAACTTTTTACATCATGAAACACCAAAAATGTACGTGCATATTTTTTTTTTTTTAAATTATGTTAAAAAGTCATTTTATGACCTATTTGTAGGGGTGTCAATGCTCGACTCAACCCGCGAACACGACATGAACTCGATATGGGTTTTTTTGGGTCAGAGTTGGGCCTTAATGGGTTTGGATCATAAACGGGTCAACTCGAAAGCGATATGATAAAAAACGTGTTATAAGCGGGTCAACCTGCGTAACCCGTAATAGACACGTTTGATATGCCAATTTATTTATGTCAACCCGAAATGACCCACTTAACACAACCCGTTTAACTTGTATAATAAATAAATATTTATTTTATTTTAGATTTGTTAAATATCTTTTATATCCAACAGACATTTTAAATTTAAAAAGAAAAGTGAGTAATTACAAAAATTTACTAGGGATATAATTGGAAATTGAAACTTTACAAACCCTAAATTTATAAACCTTCTTATAAATATCTAATATATATTTTTTAATTTTAGCCATATTACTCACTCTACTATCTTATAGTTCTATGCCCAATTCTCAAAATCAAAGTCTTAAACCGATTATTGCTCTCTCTCTCTCTCTCTCTCTCTCTCTCTCTCTCTCTCTCTCTCTCTCTCTCTCTCTCTCTCTCTCTCTCTCTCATGTGTTTATTTTTTTGCATAATCTCTTGTTCTATTAACTTTGAATCCATGTGCCGTTATTAATATATGAGATATATTAATCGTTGATTAAAGCCACAGTTGTAGCTTTTGTCTTGTGCCATGCGGTTTTTTTTTTTTTTTTTTTTTTTTTTTGTGTGTTTGTATTAATGTAGGACACTGTCTGCATATCTTGCAACTGAGTTTATTGAGATACTTTATAAACTAGATCTAATGGGTATTGCTTTTAAAGATTACAAAAATGTGGGTTGAAGACTTGAAGTGTATGTATTACTTTTGAGATGTAAAAAAATTATTTATAGATGGATGTTATATCTAATATTATGCAGATTGAAATAGGTTGTGTTACATTCGTGTCAACCCAATACAACTCGTTTATTAAGTGTGTCAAATGGGTTGGGTTAGGTCAACCCGCCTTATTAACAGGTCTAACCAGGGTTGAAGGATCATTATACGATTATTAAATGAGTTGGGTTAGGGTTGAGCCATTTAGTCGAATACCCCTACCTCGACATGACATGAACCTGACACACTAACCCTAATTGACACCCCTACTTATTTGAGCCAATTAAATTGTTAAGATTTAGATATGTTTTGAGATCAAAATTTTAGATATTTATAAAAAAAACAATTCATTTTGAGATGGCAAGCAACATATACAGGGGCTGGTGTTAGGGTCAAGGGGGACATGTCCCCTTGTCCTAAAATAGCTTTTTCATTACCACCACCTCCAATTATTGATTTATATATAAAAAAAAAAAAAAATTTACATTTTGGATCTATACATTGTTCTAGGTTGTGTTATTTTTGAATGACTTTAGTTTTTAAGTGAAAGGATTCCTCACATCTTATTATTCAACCACGTTGGTAATGATATGTAAAATCCAGTGAATTTTAGATTACAAAGTTATCCCTATCATAAAAACAAAAAATTATAGATGTCAAATTTATTTTTCTCTTTTTCCATTACAAAAGCAGAGAATATGAATATATTTCGAGTTCAATTTCTCCATGTATTGCTTAGTGAAGAAATCAGATTGGTGGGAATTGAACTTGGGTATAATTTTAGCTCAAATTCTCTCTTTTTTATGTGTGTAAAATTGTGCTTTTATGGGATAAATGAAAATGATCAATTGTATGGATTGATTATGTTGGAAAAGAGAAAAATTTGCCCTAAAAGGCTAAAATATTAAACTTGTAAAATCAAACTGAACCTTAATTATATTATTTTAATTTAAAATATAAGGGACAATGTGAAGCTAAAAGAGGTAAATTGTAAGAAGGACTGAAAATCATATTGAAGCAGCAAGCACACGTTAGAAAATGATAATTTTGTGTATATATTATCACATCATTTAAAACTTTAAATATCTTAACTAGTTTCGCGCTTGTGATGAGTTTTTATTTTATTTTTTATTTTTTATAGTTTCATAAATTTTTTATTAAAAAAAAAAGTGAGATTAGAATTTAGAAGAAAGGAAACCGAACAAAAGAGAGAGAGAGAGAGGAATGTTTAAGTCTTGATAGGGGGAAAAAAGTGAAAACGTTGGGCTCAATGGTCCTATTTTGTCGGGAAAAAAATGTGTTTTTATTTTATATATATAATTTTTATTTTGAGAATCTAATTTGTAAGTGGATAAAACAATTTAAAAATCAATAAGAAAGTGACCCTATTTTTTAGGTAATGTTTTAGTGGGTGTTTGTATTTTTACCGGATTATCCTTTAGTTTTGTCTCTATTTAATCATAGGAGAGTAGGGGCATTTTTGAACAAAAAAAATGAGAACCCCAAACAGGAAAAACCCTTAAACAGTAGTATAGATAATATTTACATTGTTAGATTCACAAAAAAACATCCATGAAATGGATGCAAGAAAAAAGATTTGAAATATAGAATAGAGCATCATCGTTACAATTGTAAATAAATCAAATTGTTCATAAACAACTCAAGTTTAGTTTGATAAAAAATTCGCTCATGTTTGTGTGTTTATAAACAAGCCAAACTTAAATCTTAAATTTAGGCTTGTTTAATAAACGAGCCCAAATCAAGTAAAAAATATGTTCACAAACAACTTTGTAAATAATAGGGCTCGATAAAAACCTATGCTGGCTATAGGCTTGGTAATGAACTTGACAAATAAATCATTATCTTACAAAGACTTTAATTAATTGAGAGCGGAGGCCCCCTGTTCAAACCAAATTGACTTGATATTGATTTGATATTGTTCAAGCTTGACATAGTCCAAACTTTTAGACGGAGTCAAGTTTAAAAATTCACTACTGAACAAAGTAACGAAGTTTGGGTTAATTACATGCCTCCATGTACTTTTAAAAAGTATTAGCGTTGAGAGCTGGCATGGCTGGCACGGTTCTTAACTTGACTTGACTTGTGTTGTTTGCTGTCGACTGTACCAAGTCCACTACTTTTATTTTCCATATCTATATCATGGAAATGGAAAAAAAAAAAAAATGAATGGTACTAAAATTGTTAATGCTATACGGGAGGGAGTGTCGAGAGGCGTCGGTCGCACGTGCGCAAGGTCGGCATAGGCACGTATGAAAGTAAATGGCATGTGGGCCCACCACCGTAAGCATCTATTCCCTCAGCTTATTACACACACTACTGCTACTACTTCACTGCACTCTCTCTCTTTCTCTTTGTAATCACACAAATCTCAGATACTGAAAGAGAGAGAGAGGGTGGTTTGTGTTGTTGCTATCTCTCCTTTTTTATTTTTATTTTTTTTACAGCTGAATTTGCAATTCTCTCTCTCGCTCTCTCTCTCTCTGTCTCGCTTTCTCTCTCTGTGTTTGCATCTCAGATCCCGAACCCCAACGGTGCGTTTTGATCTCTTCACTGTTTTTCCTTAGATTTTAACTCAATTCCACCAATTCTATACCACTTGATAATTTTTTAGCTGAGTTTGGAAGTTTAAGCTGTTGTGTAGTGTATGTGTAAGCATAAATAAGTGTTTTTTTTGTTAGTATTGTAAAAATGGCTTCTCTTAATCTTTGCAGAGAGTAGAGAGTAGTATATGTAAGCTATTGGTTTCTTCAATAATGTTGTTAATTCAACAATAGTTGTTAATTTTATTCCAAAGTTAAATGGTTTTTTTTTCCCCCAATAATATTCAAGACTAGTAGTTAATTTTGTACCAAAGATAACTGGGTTTTTTTTTTCATAATGTTTGATGAGATTGAGACTAGTATAAGTTAATAAATCAAGAGACTGATTTTTTTTTTTTAATTTTAATTTTGATGGCATAATGTTTGATGAGACTGGGACTAGTATAAGGTGTAGAAGTTACGAATTCAAGAGTAGTTGTTAATTTTATACCAAATATTAATTTTTTTTAATAATGTTTGATGAGGCTGAGACTAGTATAAGTTGTAAAAGTTATTAAATTCAATATTAGTCGTTAATTTTTTTTTAATTTTTTTAATTGCATAAGTTTCTTTTTAATTTCTAATGTTTGATGAGTCTGTAATTTTATATGTTTGTTAGTTTGATTTTAGGCCATTTCCCCCTAAAATTGTGATTTAGAAAATCTTACTGTTGTTTAGATTTCTTTAATCTGACTGTAGATGATTTTGTTGGGAATAAGTAATTGAACTGGAAACACTCTGTTTTGAATGCTCTAATTTATCCATTATTGGGTCATGAGTTTAAGTTTCAATTAGTTAATTGGAATACTCGTTGGAATCAGTTTACCATGGTGGCTTGGGAATCAAGAAGCTATTGCTATTTAATCAAACTTTTGTTGGGAAAGTGGTTGTCACGTAATGCAATTGAAGACATGGCTTTATGGAGGAGGGTAATAGGGATAAAATTTGGCTCCTCTGGTGAGTATTAGTGTTTGGGTGAGGTAAGTGGGCTGTGTGGGGTGGGATTCATTAGATATGATTTTGGAGATAGCATGAAAGTTAGATTTTGGCATGATTTGTGGCAGCGGGAGACCACCCCTAAGGAGAGATGCACAATTTATTTCTAATAGCAATAGGTAGTGAAGTTATAGTGGCAGATTATTTAGAGTTGTGACATGAACTTTTTTATTGGATTCCTTTGTTCATTCGTGCAGTTCAAGATTGGGAAGTAGATTTCTTGGCAAAGTTATTGGAGGATCTTTATGAAATGAAGATTTGGTATGGCAATGTTGATAAATTGGTGTGGCTCCCTTCGCAAAGCAAAGGCTTCCACTTGAAGAGCTAGTACAAAATTTTGAGGGGGGGGGGGGAGAGCAAGTTTTCTGTGGAAAAGCATTTAGAAAGTTTGTGTCCCACCAAGGGGGGCTTTCTATTCATGGTGTGTTGTTTGGGAGGATTTTGATAGTTGATAATTTAAGGAAGAGGGCCAGAAGATGGTGCTTCATGCATATGGGAGGATTATATATTTATGCTGTGTCACAATGGCTATGATATTTTGTTTATTTGGAGCTTCCTAGGTGATGCTGAATTTGTTGCAAGAATTGCTTGCGTGTTGAAAGGGTTGCTTTGGCAGAATAGGTCATATTGAAATTGGCTCCTTTGTGTCTGATGTGGTCTATTTGGAGAGAACAGAATGCTTTTTGAGGGGCAAGAGCTAAGTTCGGTGAAGCTGAAATATGTATTTCTGAAGCATATGATTGGACTTTGTCGTCTATTGCATTTTCTGTGGCGACTCACGGCATTCCTAGAATTCCTGAATTCCTTGAGTTTTTTTTTTCTCTAGCTTTGCCTCCTACTTTTTTTTTCCCCCTTATCTTTGTGTATTCTTCTTTTCTGTTTTTGTGCTGTACTTGTTGTATACAGCCATATTCTTTTGCAGCACCTGTTTTAAATTTGTCAATAAACTTTACTTATCAAAAAAAAAAAAAAAAAAAAAAAGTTACTGTTGTGTCCAACCACGAAAAGGAAAAAGATGTAGGTAGTGTGGTGTGGTGTTCTCTTTTTACAGGATGAAGTTGGGGTGTACATGATTGTATTGGCAGCTATTCTAGTGTCTTTATTGTTCAAGAAATGCTATGTCCACAACATTTTACAACATTTTCACAATAAATCCTATATGACAGGTTGTTACGGGCTGTTATTGGTGGGGTAGAAAAGTAATTTTAGTGTTAGGTTCAAATTAGAACCAATAACAGTTAATTACCTATGATTTGTTGTGAAAAGGATGTGGCACCTCTCTTATTGTTTTGAAGAAGTTTCCTCTTTTTTTTTTTTTTTTTTTTTTTTTGTGATAATACATCCTTGGAAATTGATGGAATAATAGAGTAACTGACAGTATAGATGACTTATTATCACGCATTTGCCTAGTATATCTTCTTGAGTAGGTTTCTTGTTGCTGTTGTGACTAAAGTTTCTTTGTTTTCAGGTACATGTTTTCTTTCTTCTGCAGCCTCTAGATGTTATCACCACCCAAATAGCAATATGTTCAGAGGAGGCATTCCAGAGCTTTGTGTGTCAGATGATTTATAGTAGCCGTATTGTGCTCAACCACCAGTGCCACTATGGGTATCTGTCTGATGAAATGGCAAAAACTGTTGCTTCTTTTCATTCTACTGATTTATATCCTAATGAGCAACAGTAGAGCTCTCAGTCCTGATGGTATGGTGATATATTTATGAATTTGTAATTCTTTTTCTTTTTCTTTTTAAACTTCCCAATTATTCTTGATATCTCAAAGTGGTACAGTGCTGATGATTTGTATATTTCTCATTATTATATATACATTTTATCAAAACCTTGGTACTAGTAATGAAAATGGTTCTCTTCAAATTTTTGCTTGTTCTTGCATAAGCCACTGGTTGAGTTTGGTTGGAAGTTATCATTCTTATAAGTTATTGCTCAGCTGTAGTATTTGTCTTTGACAATGCCATCATTTAGATATAAAAAAAAGTGAATATATATATATATATAAATATTTTCTCCATTATGATATAATCTAGACAATGATAAATATTGCCCTTTTTTTTCACCTTACTAGGTTGGGCACCAATTGAAATTCTAGGTGGATGTTCACCTTGTATGCTTAGTCTATGCTTCAAGCAAGAAAGACGCACATGTTCTTTTATTTCCCTCTCTCTCTCACTTTTAATGTATCAAGTTCCCTTTGTGGTTTGTAGGTGAGGCACTTCTAAGGTTCAGGGCAGCAGTTGTTAGTTCAGATGGAGTCCTTGAACAATGGAGACCAGAAGATCCTGACCCATGTAATTGGAAGGGCGTGAAATGTGATTCGAAAACAATGAGAGTAACTTACTTGTAAGTTTCCTGAATAACCTCTAAATATGCTTGTATCATCATTTTCCTCTGTTGCTTTTTTTTTTTAATGCACAATTATTGATTGTTTCTTTCTGTAGTTACTGATAATTAACCCAAAACATATTGCATTTTATCTAATTTCCATGTAGTCCTGAAGGGACCTTTGTTCTTCATAACATATATCCAACTCCTTCATTGGGTTGCAGTTGCACAAACTGTTCCAAAAATTGGGTACCAAAATTTCCCATCCCACCAAATTGGAATAAGAAACTCCAAGAACTTAAAGTATTCTGGCCAAATTCTGACAAATGGTTTTTATAACATTCTTAACAATTTAAAACAGTCAAACTAGATTACATAAGGAAATTCTCCTATAAAAGTCTTGTTCCATCACAGGAAATTTTGTGGAATTATAAATTCCTAACTTGGCGAATGGGACCGAAAGTGATGTCCACTTGTTTTTCGTTCTTAAGTGCTAATTTTATTGACTTTGAGGATAGAGGTTTCATATTTAGGATCTGGCATCGGTACTTTATTCTTCCTTTCAAGCCAATGACCTTTAGGTTAACTAGCACTCCTGGTGTTTCCAATGAGGCGTCTAGGATTTGAATCCCTCACTCACTATCTTAAAAAAAACTTTATTCTTCCTTTTGATGGTGAAAAATTTTGCACTTTCTAAAAATATTTTTTGAAAGTAGCATTTATCCTTTTCTTTTTTAGTTAACTTTCCCTTTTTGCTTTTTTTATTTTGTGAAAAATGTGTATCATATAATGCATGATGCATGGGATGGAGAGGTGGGAATGGAAACATGATAGGACACAATTTACCAACTGCGAAATGTATTGTCTTTAAAATTATGATACTAACTCTGTTTGTTCTTAATAATCTTATAGGCGTCTTCCTTATCACAAATTGAGTGGTTCTCTATCACCTGATCTTGGAAAGCTAGACCAGTTGAAGTTTTTGTATGTTTTTTTTTGTTGACCTCTTTTGTTTTATTTGCTATGTTAAAATGTGATGCTGCAGCTGATGGTATTATGATGTATCATGTTGTAGAGCTCTTCATGACAACAATTTTTATGGGACAATTCCTTCAGAATTGGGAAATTGCACACAGTTGGAGGCAATGTGAGCACTACCAATGGTTCTGTTATGACTAATATGTGTTCTCATGTTTGTTAACTAAATGATATGTTCTCATGTTTGTTAACTAATGATATATGATATTTTCTTCCTGAACGTTAAAGAAATGGCGTTTATTAGTTGTTAAAAATCATGAACTGAAGATAGAAAGTTTCCTCAATATATGCAAATTTCGTGCATGTACATATTAAAATTGCTTGCTAGTGCATTAGAATGGTACATAATATGCCACATCCATAGTGCAATTAGAGAAAAGTAACCTTCTGTATGCCATTTAAGTCTATTAGCTCCATACCAATTAAGAAGAGGTAATGGTAAAAATGCCCTTCTTGGAGGGACACTTCATATGAAGAGGATGCTTTGTAGAGAAGGGTAGTAGACACAAAGTATGGCAGTTTGTGGTGGGGTTGGTGTTCTAAGAAGAGTCTCAAGAAAGGGTGTGATACTTTTCATTGTTTTATTAGCTTCAAGGTGGGTGATGATTCTTCTATTAAATTCTGGCATGATTCTTGGTGCGGGGGACCACCTTTGAAAGATATTTTTCCATAATTGTGTCATTGTGTGGCATTGCATTTAACAAGGATGCTTCAGTGGTTAAGCTAATATCTTTCTCAGGGGATAGCTATCATTGGAATGTCACTTTTATTCAATTGGTTCAAGATTGGGGGTTGAGAGTCAACTGCCTCCTTTATGGATTCGATTTATTTTGGAGTGTGGAGAGGGGATGGAATAGATAAACTTTGCTGGAAACCTTCTTCCCAGGAAGTTTTTGAAGTCCGATCCTACTATGAGGTCTTACATTCCGATTCTCAAATGTCTTTTCCATGGAATATTTTCTGGAAACCAAAAGTGCCAATAAAGTTTAGTTTCTTCCTGTGGACAGTGGCGTAGCGAAGAATTTTAACTATTGATAATTTGTAAAGGCGTGGATTATTGTTATTGAGGTGGTGTTGTATGTGTAAAAGGGCTGGGAAGACAAGTAATCATTTGCTCTTACATTACTCTGTGCAGCTAGAGAGCTGTGGAATATAGTGTTTTCACTATTTGGGTTGTGGAGCTTCCAGCTAGCTGGCCAAGCAAGTTTAGTAGACACAGAAATGATCCCTCAATGTCTTATATGGGGTATTTGGTGGGAGAGATGCTCGGACTTTTGAATGGAGTGAAAGATCGATTCATGACCTCAAGCTTTCCTTTTTCCAGACTTTATTTGAATTGACAAATGCATTGGGTGTTTTTCACTTTATTGCTTTTTCTGATCTGATAGATAGATGTACTTTCCATGCATCTTAGTTTTGTTGTTTTCCAGTTTCCTTAGCACACTGCCTGTGTGCTTTGGATTTTTGTATTCTGTCATTATTTTTCAATGAAGCTAATTATTTATCGGAAAAAAAAAAAAAAACACAGCTTGGGAATTAATGCAATGAAAGTGGCATTCAAGCTTTGCGCAAACAAACCAACTTCGTGAAAAGAATGAAAAGTACCCATTACATTGGCTTTAACCACATCCAAACAGCTTTGGAAAAAGGCCATTGAGAGACCATCCGATCCCAGAGCTTTGTTGCCATTCATATCTTCTAGTGCCTAAGAACTTCCACTTCCTCAAAAGTTCTCTCCAGCCAATTCACATCTTTGTTATCAAGCAAGTTGAAATTTAAACCATCCAAGTGAGGCTTTCAAATTTCAGATTCAGAATATAGCTGCTTGTAAAAGTGGACTATTTATTCCTGTATTACCTCTTGATTCTCCCAACTGTTTGCTCCATAATTTTCGGATACAATTATTCCACCGATGAGAATTTGCCAATCAATGGAAGAATTTCACTTTTTTATCACCCTCGTTCAGTCATAACATTTTGGTCACCATGAAATTTCCTTAATGGCAATATGTCCCCCAACTGCACCTTAGCCTCAGTTCTTGAACGTTCCTCCATTGAGAGATTCCCATTCTCATCCCTCTCATCCTGCTACTGTATTTCTGCTAATAACTCTTTCTTCTCGATGCCCACATCACCCAATTCCTCCTTCCATTTTGTTAAGTCCTACTATAAGGCTCTTAGCTTCTAGGAACGAATGAAGCTTGGAGTACCCATAACCTGGTAACTCTACTATCAAGCTTTTACCCTGTCTAAAAAACCAGCAGTCTTCAACCACATATTTTCAAATGGAGTGAGCCCCCAAGTGTGATTGGGAGTTAGTCTACCTCCCCTGTCTACAACATGTAAGTGTGATTGTCTACTCCTATCTAAGTGTTATCGCTTAGGAAATGTGGTTGATATTGTCTAGGGTTTATCTTTCTTTGTTTCTCTTTCTATTTACTGTTTTGACACCAAACAAACATCAAATTCATTAATGATCCACTCTTTTATTCCCTAAAGCTACCTAAACACTTAAACATCAATCCCTATTCAAGAACCCTTCAAGATCTTAATAAAAAAAAAAAATCTAATTTAGTGCTGAACTTATAAAGATCCTACATCTTAATTGGTATAAGAGCTCATTAAGGCTTCTGTTCTGCATCACTTTGTTTTCTGTCGATAATGCTTTCATAGTTGATACTTTCGCTCAGGGTGTTTTCATAGTTTGTGGTTTATAGTTAACTTCATAGTTTTCTACTTTTGAATACTGAAAAGGTTCAGCGATGCAGCTTTAATCAAATGTATTCCTTGGTTGGCAGAATACCAGAACTTGATCACGGGTTCTTGGGATTTAGCCCCTTACAAAGTTGATTGTTCAAATAGAAATTTGAAGTACTGAGAATAGTCACGCTTACATAGATTGATTAGTACTGGGAGAATACCTTGCTATTTCTTTCCATTGCTTCTGTAGAATACCGAGTATAGTGCCCTTGGATACCATTGAGAACCATGTGTGATCAATGGTCCATAATTCAAACATGAGAGCCTCTGCTTAAACTGTATAGATTTGTCTTACCCTTAGGCGTTTTTTTTTTTTGCTAATTAAATAGTTAATAGCAGACAATGCTAGCTTGCACTTTGTAGTTTGTATTAAAGCTTCCTGTTGGGGCTCATGGCCCTTGTTAATCACCTGGTGCATAAGTAAGATGTGATCACATTGTATTTGAGTTACATAAAAAGTTGGTGACATAGATTACAAATGAAGTGGTTACATCGATATCTTGTATTTTATAACTCACTAATCCTGTTTGTTTATTATTGAGAGTAGTAATGTTGATCTGTCTTCTACAGATTCTTGCAGGGAAATTACATGAGCGGATCTATTCCCAGCGAATTGGGAAACATTTCAGAGCTTGAACATTTGTAAGTTATCTTTATCATGGTTTTTATTGCTTTAATTATAATATATTCAAAGTATTGAATATCTTTTGAGTGTAGTCATTTACATTGGATTTTGGAAAAATAAAAATAAAAATAAAAATAAATAGAATACAGTAATCACAAGGGAACATAGGATTGGTGTGACTTGACCTCTAAGCCGACAATCTACAGGTAACTTGAGGAGTAATTTTCACTGTCAATGTAGGGCGATTTTGAATATTGGTACAAACTTTCACTGATTTCAAAACTCAAATACACCCAAAGATTTATCTACGTACTAAATACATCTCTTTTTCCTTACCGGCACCAATGGAGAAGATTGCAACAATGAACCAAACTTGGAAAATGGTGCAAGGAATATAAGGGTGTTGTAATCCCTTTAGGAGTTGGCGATGTGGCATCCAAATATCACCCAATATTGATAATTGGGTGGGCTTTCCTAAAAACTCTAGAACTTGGCCAATTTAAAAGCCACCTGAAAAAATCTCCATCTTAGATTGAATTAGATCATGCCTCACCAATGAAACTCCTCCATCTCCTCTACCAAAGCCCTTAAGAGCAATCATAAATTGCATGCAACGATAAAATCTAAGCAATGTTTGGATGTGAACAAAGGTGTAAATTTAATCATGTGTGTTGGATCATTTATCATAACAATTGTTTCACTGCAATATAGCCTGAGAAAAAATCTCTCAAATGAAGTGACTTTTAACAACAAATTTGGTCCTATCATGATATTTGTTTTTTTAGTCAGTGTATTAGCACTTAAGATATTGCAAAGCATAAAAATCTCACTTTGCTGCAAACCCAAATCATCAAGAAACGTCTTAGCCAAATTGCATCCTTTACTGTTTTTTGCTACCATATACTTTGATTTTGTAGTAGATAGCGACTCTCAACTGTAGGCGCCTTCCAATTGATGCCACAACTAGAAAGTGTGAAAAATTAGCTCGTCAAACCACTCTTCTTATCCTAATCACCGGCTTAATCAGAATTCACAAATCTAACAACTGTAGTGCTATCGCTAGATGATGCCTTGTAATATACCAAGTCAATGTCTCTAGTATTCTTAAATACCAAAAGACCCACTTCACAATTTGGCTATGCTCTATACTAAGGTTAGCCATGTATTTATTATTAGTACTAAAGGCCTGTGAAATATTTGGACCAGTGCAAAATAGTACTAATAAGGAACATGAGATGTGCTACTACTCAAATTTTGGTGACAACGCTAGTAAAACGTAAAAGCAAGTGAAGTACTAGTAGGCTTATATGAAAGCATTCAAGCATTCTATAATTTACTTCTTTAATGACAAAAATAACTTGCTTGTCAATTTCTTTGAATTTCCAATTCCTAAATATTCTTGTTAGCCACATCCAAAATTTTCATCTCAAACTCACTATATAACTGAGCCTTCAATTTGTATATCACAATTAATTACTTAACTGTAAGGAGTATATTATCAACATTCCAAAAAAAAAAAAAAAAAAAAAAATCTGAGCTGTGATATATACACGGTTAAAATACAGATTAATTACACCCTTTAAGTTTGGTGAATTGTCATTTTGGTCCCTTAAGTTTTGTTTTTAATTGTTTTAGTCCTTAAAGTTTATGTTTGTTGTTAATGTTAATCATTCCGTCCAATTACTCTGTTAACTATTAAAAAATATTTTTTTTAATGCTAAAAGCCTAACTCAGCATTGGGTTCGCCTTTGGGCGGTGTCCCACATTGCTAAGGAGTGAGTTTGAAGATGCTTTATATATGCGCACGATTTTTGTACTTTCGCTGCTAGTTAGTTTAGATATTCTGCTGTTTCCTAGCCCACTGCCTGTTTGCCTCTTTTTATTGTATTTTCTCAAATCTTTATCAATGAATTTTTTTACTTATCAATGTATATATATTTGCAAGCTATCCTAGGATTTAAAATGCTTCGTTTGAGATGGGCTTGGAGTTCACACTTATAATACCCTCATCTAATCCTCCTTTTCTAGTTAACTTACCCAAAACAAGAAGGATACTCAAATAATTCTGGAAAGTATAAATTAATGAGATTAGATAAAGATTATCTAATCTCAACTCAAGTAAAACTTAATTCAAGAAATTTCTGTTTATGATGCCTTATAAGATTTCCCCAAGCGGAGTGTCCACCCAAACAATGCTACTTTTCTAGATTAGACTGGTACAGAAATAAAATCTGGAACTTGGTGTTATTATATCTGATCTGGATATTATGGCGTAAAAGAGAAATTCTCGGACTTTTGATGGGATTGAGCTTCCTTTAGACAGTGAGGTATCAATTTTGATTTCACTTTTTCATTGGATGTCTCTAGATAGTGTAGTCCTCTTTGGGAGATCATGGTTTCTTTACATTTAGGGTCTGTTTGGAATTCACTTATTTTGCTGAAACTAAAAATTTTTTGCTGAAAGTACTGTAGATAAAATTAAAAGTTAGCTGAAATAATACAGTAAGACTCATGAATAGTATCAAAAAGTGTTATAGTAACACTATATTCTTAAGAAATTTCATCATTTTTATCAAAACTATTAGACAACAACAACAAACTAGTCAGGGTTGGCCATATATGTCCCAACATGTATCTGTAATGGAACCATTTCTAATAAAGTGACTAAATTTTACGCTGTCCTTTTACTGGGCTTGGGACTAGTTGTGAACAATATATTTGACACTAAGCATAGACACAAGTGTAGTCATTTATTTATTTTTTTCCAAATTATTACATTCATGTAATTTTGTGTTCAACAAATGTGAGTTCATATTGTGTTTTCTGATATTACAGAGACATTTCAAGCAACTCTCTGAGTGGATATATCCCTGCATCACTTGGGAAGTTGAATAAGCTTGTTAATTTGTGAGTAGATCATTTGGTCATATTGATGCTTTAAAATGGTGTTTTATTGACATGTTGCTTGAATATGTTACATTGAAACTCCTAATTATTATTGTGGTCTTTTTGGACATTTTGAAGCAATGTGTCAACCAATTTTCTTATGGGACCAATACCCTCTGATGGTGTGCTTTTCAACTTTACAGGAAGTTCGTAAGTACAGCTTATCCTCATCTGTTATGTTCATAATAATATGTTCTGTTATGTGTTTTTTGATCACCAAGCTGCTTAGTGGCTAATAATTAAGAATAACTTCTAGGGAGTCTTCTCTATCTATTCCAAGTATATTTTCTTTTAATAAAATTTTCATTGCTGTTAATAAACAAGTCTATCAATGAAATATTACAAATTATTATTGATGAAAGGGAATGCAACAGATTCCTTTTGCTGCTCTGCTCTTGACAAAAATTTCTTTATAATCCGTAACTTGCCTTTGTCACTGAACGTTACAATAAGCTGAACAAATGCATTAATTTACCTAGAAGGCTAGACTTTGTGAGTAGCTACAGTTAATTTTTGAAAACGTTATCTCGCAGTTTTGTTGGCAACCGTGGTTTGTGTGGGAAGCAAATCAATGTGACATGCAAGGATGATGCTGGAGGACCTGGAACAAATTCCCAATCTCCAACCTCAGGTAAAGTAGCATGCATAGGAACTTGATTGGCTTGTGTTATGGATGCAATTTTGGGATTATAGAGCATTTAGATTCCATTTATTGGACTGAAAACTTTACTACTATTATGGTTGTCTTGCTAATTGGCGGAATTCATTAAAAAAAAAAAAATTTGGCAGAGTTGGTACTATTGATGGCACTCAATGATTTTTATTTTAAAAGATTTATATTTGACATTATCATATTCAATACTGGATTAATTGTGATGACTTATACTCTCTTGAATTTGACTTTTTGAAGCCCAAGGCCTGGGAGTGAAAAAGAAATACTCCGGGCGGCTGCTTATAAGTGCCTCAGCAACAGTTGGTGCCCTACTTCTGGTTGCACTTATGTGTTTTTGGGGTTGCTTTCTGTACAAAAAGTTCGGTAAAAATGATGGTCAAAGTCTTGCAAAGGATGTCTGTGGAGGTACTCTTTTCTTAGCTAATATCTGTTCCATTAAAAATCTGTTTGAGTTATTCTTCATCTGCATCCATGTGTAGGAGTTCCTAGAATTCAAGCTCTTTATTTACAGAGTCTTATCATGTCAGGTGCATCAATTGTAATGTTTCATGGAGACTTGCCATACTCTTCAAAAGACATCATAAAGAAATTGGAAAGTTTAAATGAGGAACACATTATAGGTTTGGGGGGCTTTGGAACAGTGTACAAGCTTGCAATGGATGATGGCAATATATTTGCATTGAAGAGAATTGTAAAGATGAATGAGGGCTTTGATCGTTTTTTTGAGAGAGAGCTAGAAATTCTTGGAAGCATAAAACACCGGTACCTAGTGAATTTGCGAGGTTATTGCAACTCTCCTACATCAAAATTGTTAATTTATGATTTCCTTCCTGGTGGTAGCCTTGACGAAGCTCTTCACGGTAAGATATTCTCTTATATTTATCTTTTATTGGTGGGCCTGACATATAGCTCTTGTAAGGTTCAATGCTTGTATGCAGGGTATCCCTCTGCCTAGTCTTTAACTACACAATCACCTAGAAACACACAATAGTCATTGAGATGAAATTTATGAGGCCTTTGAAGAAAATTAGATCAAGTCCATTCCAGAAATTGGCACAATGTTGTTTGATTACATCAAGAGCAGTGTTTATTTCACACAAGTTATTTTACACAGTTATACACACCTGAAAAACCAGCTAAATTGTGAACATGTTGGCTGCAAGCCTGCAACATATGTAATTAAAATTTCAATGGGTCAATAAAATTACATAGATCTTTAGTTGATGTCCACACAAGTTCAAATATAACTATGACTTTAATCTGATTGTGCTCAATAGTGAAGGAAGATGTATAGGTTTATATATAATTTATGGGTGGTCATCATGCGTTACTAAGAGTCCAGAATATCCAAAAAATATTTTGTAATTCCATCAAAATCTAGTTATAGCTATACACCATAAGATAAATATTTGTATCTTGATTTTTGTAACATTACTCTAATTTACCACAGGTTTTTTATTATTTTTATTTTATTTTAAATAATTTTAATTTTGTACTTTGCAATTGTATTAAATTGTTGCAAAAAATGAATCCCTTAGGTCCTGATACTAACAATGTTTCATAATCCATTGTACAGATAGATCTGATGTGCTAGACTGGGATGCACGCTTGAATATCATAATGGGAGCTGCAAAAGGACTGGCCTACTTGCACCATGATTGTTCACCCAGGATCATACATAGAGATATAAAGTCAAGCAATATTTTGCTTGATGGTAATCTTGAAGCTCGAGTCTCGGACTTTGGACTTGCCAAACTATTGGAGGATGAAGAAACCCATATAACGACCATTGTTGCTGGAACTTTTGGTTATCTGGCTCCAGGTATGCAATGTCTAGTGCAAGCACAACTTGACCTTTAATTTTAAGTTTGTTGAGCATAAATGGCTCTTTATAGGTTTTCTACCCCACGACCCCAAACCAGTGTGGAAGATCATTGATTCGATGTCAAACTATGTCAGACTTTCACATGCCCCCAAAATTTTTAGATATATAATATGATGTATAAACTGGTGTGAATATCTGCTTTACTTATTGGTTGCTTTTTTATTTGACGATCTAAAATAAAGGGATTTGAAGAACAATTGCTATAGAAATTTAACATATGATTATTTGAGCTTCGAAGATTTTGCTCAAACAAAAAACACTTTTATTGTGGATTTGAAATAACATCTGATACCTAGTCATTTCAAGTTCACGTTCAAGCCAACATATTAATAAAGCTCAAAAACCATCCATAAATTTCATCAATAGAAAAAAAATTTACCATTTCATACTCAATTCAAGTCATTTAACTCAAAATATTTTGTTTTAAATGCTTCTATCCAAGCGAACCAATTCCATCCTTTTCCTTACAGTTGTACAGAATTTGCTTCAAGAAAGAAATGAAGATCTGAATACAACTATGTATATGTAGAACTGACTTGGAGGATTTAATTGGAATAACAAATAGCTATTGATTCAGACCTGACTTTCATAAAGTGGGAACTCCATGTGTACAAGGCTTTAAATGTAACAGTTCTGTTATTGTCTGGTACAATATTTGATAAATTTGACTTGCAACTCCTTTCATAATGTGTCTTGTAAATGTGTGGTTGTGCTAATATGATGCCTAGAATAAGTTTTTCTTTTTTGATATTTACATTATGATTGGACCAAGGACAGGAGAGGTTCTTGGCATGCATATGCTGGCCTGTTCTCCTTTGTGAAATATAATATGGATTGTATGTTGTTTTCCCTTACAATCTATCTTTAAGTCCGTGTTTGACCCCACTGGCAGAGTATATGCAAAGTGGGAGAGCAACCGAGAAGACTGATGTATATAGTTTTGGGGTCCTGGTGCTGGAAGTGTTGAGTGGAAAGCGACCAACAGATGCATCGTTTATTGAGAAGGGCCTCAATGTTGTTGGTTGGGTATGTTTCATCCCTACACTTGTGCTTGCAGTCAAAAGACTCTTTAAATCAATCACTAAACTAGTCTTAAAGATTTAGAAATGGAAATCTCTCTTGTCCTTACAATGTTGCATGTTTTTGTATCTCATGTAAGTTATAGGGTAAAATACAGTCAACACCCTTGAGATTTGGGCTAATACTAAGCAGGTCCAAGACGTTTCAGAATTAACCGATTTGGTCCCTAAACCATATGCTAAAATACAATAATTTGATTTCCAAGAGCATATGGTTTAGGGACCATATTGGTTATTTTTGAAATATCTTGGACCTGCTTGGCATTAGCCTAAATTTCTAGGGTGCTGATTGTATTTTTCCATAAGTTATATATATATATATATATATATATATAATTTTCTGCTGCATATATTATGTCATGTCCTAGCATCCCTCTTAACTCCAATGGAGCTATGTTTGAAAAAAGCGGACAGGAATCTGTCTAGAGGCTGATAGCCCTAGCAATTCACTGTTGCCCCCGCCCCCAGAGGAGGGGGGCGGGGGGGATGTCCAACAATGCACCTAATTTCTCCTAGCAATAGACAAATAATCTGTACTTTGCTTTCCCAAAATTCAACTCTCCTCTTTGGACTTCATGAATTCTTATTTTATCAGTTTCTTACAATCTGTTATTTAAAAGATGTTGCCATAGAGAAAAAAAAAAAACCGGATATAAAATATTTTAAAATTAATTGAGATATCCTATTTGTCCTCCAGTTTCGGAACAACTGATTTTGGATGTATGTTTAATTTCACTGGATCTATAGCCATGTATCCCATTTTTGACAATGGAGCTTTCCTTGCAAGACAGGCTAGTGGACTCCTGTATGCATAAAGAACCGCACCCACCCACATAATTATGACAATTTTGGGCAATTGATTGAACTTTCCTTTTCAAGCAGCTCTGCTAACCTGCTTTTTTCCTTTATGCAGTTAAATTTTCTGGTCACAGAGAATAGGCAAAGAGAGATGGTTGACCCACAGTGTGAGGGGGTGCAGGCAGAAAGTCTTGATGCACTGCTCTCAGTTGCCATTCAGTGTGTTTCTTCTAATCCAGAGGATCGCCCCACAATGCATAGGGTGGTCCAGTTGCTTGAATCAGAGGTCATGACCCCATGCCCAAGTGACTTCTATGATTCCAACTCTGATTGAAAGCCTTGTGCATAGATGGAGGTGTGGAGTTTGCGTCCATGTATTTCTTGCGAGTTAGAAGTAATGCAGCAGTTCAAAGGGATCAAAATCAGCAAAGCGTCACTTCCTATAATATTTGTTCATTCTTTCAGCAGATTTTGAATCATTGGGCGTGCTGCATCATCTGTGTCCGTTTGACCTACTGAGCATTTTGTCAGTCATCAGGGTGCATTTGGCTACTTACACTGCTCATATTGCATGGATGCACGAAGACTTTTCTTTCTTCACGTGAATGGATTTCAACACGATTGAGTTATTTATTCATGCTTTCCCCGGCCTCCCCCCCTCTTTTTCTTTTCCCATTCCCTAATTTGTAATCTCTAGCATTTGTTCCTCGAAATTAAGTGTAAATGAAATCTGTACAAATTGAAAAGGGCTCCCCCTTGCAAATGATTCTTGTTTATGCCATTTTTGTAAAATATGTTTTTAATACAATAATTAGTTCTCTGATATACATACACACTTGGTGTTACCCTCGCAGATCTGTTAAAGGCTTAAATTTTCTTCTACCTCTTCTTTTTCTTTTCTGGCCGAGTTTGCTCTGAACAGATTTGAGTACGTACGTGTTATGACTAACCAGTGTATAAGTCAGGTGACTCACGTGATATGCCGTAGTCATAATATTATTTGGTAGTAAGGCATACTCGACATGTATATGTTATGGTGGTTCAAATCCTACAAGTTGGTACAAAAACTGAAAAGACTAGGAACGTTTTTCATCATTGCCAGTCAGGTTTTCATGGGAATTGAAGAAAATTCTGTTGATTCTGAGACTTCCATCTGAAGAGGGTCCAAAGAGCAAGTCATTTGTCTTCTCTTTAACCCTGCTCTATCCACGTAATTATTTAGTGAAAGAGTAAAATTTGCATCTTGTGACTGATTGTTATTTCGAGTTGGATTATATTTTGGTTAAGCTTCCACGAGGTAAAATATTTTATCAAAGGATAGACTTGGGGCTTTGCAACGGGATTTTATTTTATTTCAAAATTTGTAATTATTAGTCATTAGATGACTACTATACATTTTTTGTACGTAAATTTCATGAGAAATATATTGAGTATCATCATTTTTTATTGATAATAGTTACATAAATTTATGGTGTCTATTTCATAAAATGCATTACTTAATAGAAGTTTATATCTATGTTTCATTCGAATTTTCAAGGATGAACCAAGTCAAATTAAAACTAAGAAGATTTCAGTTGTTGCCGATCTTTCTTCTTCACCTAGTCCACCTTCTTATAATTATTTTTCCAAATAGTTAATGGACATTTTAAAACACTTTAGGTAATATCTTATAAATATAATTATATATCCACCTCCCATTTAGCAAACTTAGCAAACTAATTAAAGGGGATTTGAGAAGACATTTTTGCATATAAATGAAATATATAGTTTTATGCTACAAAGTTTTAATGTTGATTTTGATTATTTATCTTTAACTTGGACTACAAAAAATGTCTAAGAAATATTTGACATAAGAAAATATTTCATTTTATGAAAAGACATTTGAAGTGAATTAATCTTTTTGGGGATGTTCAAGTGAGCAACCACATTAAGTTGCATGCTACGGGCAGCAAGGGCCGAAATTTTCTTTATATTCATGCTTAATGTTAATGATAGACCCGCCACTAAGCATATTGTTTTTGTTTTTTTTTTTTAATGCATAATTATTGATTGTTTCTTTCTTTAGTTACTGATAATTAGCCCAAAACATATTGCATTTGATCTAATTTCCATGTAATCCCTGAAGGGACCTTAATTAGTTTGTTCTTCGTGGTATTACCGTTAAGTTAAATGCATCAAAGGTGGTATTCATGAATAGAGACCTCAAAAACAAAGTAGAAAAGATTAAGGTTGAGTTTGGTATTGGTTTAAAAAAGCCATTTTTTTTTACTATTTAGTTTATTTTTGCTACTATTTATGAGTCCTATGCATTTTTTGGTATTATTTATGAGTCTCACTGTATTATTTCAGTTACTTTTTAGTTTTATCTACGGTACTTTTAATAAATTTTTTTCAATTTAAACTAAATAAGTTATTATCAAAGGGACTTTAAGACAACCCTTCTTCTAAAAAAATAGCTTATTTTACTATTTTTTTTTTGTTATTATTCATAGGTTTTATTGTACTTTTTGGATTATTTATGGGTTTTATTGCACTATTTTAGCTAACTTTTTTTACAATATTTCAATGAAAAGTTTTCATTTTCAACCAAATAAGCTACTCTCCATTTCCAACCTAGACAGGTTGGGTACGGTGCTTGTCTCTTTTCTCTGAGGCATCCATAGACACCTGCCCCAACCCAACAAAAATATTGAGGTGTAAAACAATAGCCATGCAAACTGAAGAATGGCTGAAGAATCCTTAACCAATGCATGTCATATGTATAATATTATATACGTGTCTGTCCCTTACCAACATATCTCTCCTATAAATACCAGCATCTCCGAGTCGCCACTTCAGTACTACCTCAAAAACAAAACCATGGCTAAGCCTATCTTGCTCTATACTTCTCTGTGCCTTCTTGTGCTCTTCAATGGATGCCTAGCTACTCAAACAAGCAGGCAGCAACAACAGTTCAACCAGTGCCAACTGGACAGGCTAGATGCCCTCGAACCAAACAACCGCATTGACGCGGAAGCCGGTGTGATTGAGTCTTGGGACCCCAGCGACCAGCAATTCCAGTGTGTCGGAGTGGCCGTCGTTCGCCGTACCATAGAGCCTAATGGCCTTCTCTTGCCTCAGTACTCCAGTGCTCCTCAACTCATTTACATTCAGAGAGGTAAGCTACACTGAGTTTAGTTCTGTGCATGTACGCACAAGTTGCAAGTACAAAACTGTATAATTTAATTAATTTGTGTAATGTTATACAACAGGTTACGGTATCTTTGGTGTCGTACTTCCTGGCTGCCCCAACACTTACCAAGAATCTCAACAACATCAACATCAACAACAACAACATCAAGGACAGCAGCAAGACCAGCACCAGAAGATCCGAAACTTCCGACTGGGTGACATCATAGCATTGCCAGCCGGAGTAGCCCATTGGCTGTACAATGACGGCGATTCGGAGGTTGTCGCACTCTCTCTCCTTGACACTAACAACCAAGCCAACCAGCTTGACAAGAACCCCAGAGTAAGAACTAATGGTCTGTTTAGATACTGCTTATTGTTGAAAATTAAAAACTAAAAGTACTGTAGTAAAATAATTTTTAAATATGTGAATAGTGACATGAGATTCATTTTTAATGAAAGTTTTGTTGAAAAAAGAGGTTTGTGAGTTTCGTAAATAGTGCCACTATCTAAACGAGACTCATATACCAAACGCTGGACGCGCAAATATTGGACACTTGCCGCTATCCAAACGCTTCACTTAGAAATTCAAATATTATTTCCAATTAATATGTAATAACAAATAATCCAACTGTATAATTAAAGTGACGATATATGCATCTTATGTGGCTGGCTTTGTATACATATGTAGCACTTCTACCTTGCCGGAAACCCAGAAGATGAATTTCAGCTACAAGGTCGAAGCCCACGAGGACAACGACGCCAGCAACAGCAAGGCCAAGGCCGTCGCGAGCGTGGTCAGCAGCAACGGGGACAGGGCAACAATCTCTTCAGTGGCTTCCGTACTGAGGATTTGGCTGATGCTTTCAACGTGGACGAGGAGACCATTAGAAACCTTCAAGGCTTCCAAGAAGACAGGAAGAACATAGTGAGAGTGAAGGGTAGGCTTCAAGTGGTCAGGCCGCCAAGGTCACGTGTAGAGCGCGAGCGATTGGAAAGACAAGAGAGAGAGCAAGAGAGAGAAGATGAGAGGGAACAACGTGAGAGCCGCCGAGGTGGACGTGACAATGGCATTGAGGAGACTCTATGCACCTTGAGGCTCAGGGAGAACATATATGACCCTTCACGAGCTGATATTTACAACCCCCAAGCCGGTCGAATCAGTACCCTCAACAGCCACAACCTCCCAGTCCTTCGCTTGCTTCAACTCAGTGCCGAGTTTGGAAGGCTCCAAAGAGTAATGTTAATGAAAGCTGCGATTAAATTAACGAATATTATTTGCTTTTTTGATATTTTAGATTTTAATTAATTTAGAGGTCATGCATGTTACACGCAGGATGCTATTTATGTTCCACACTGGAATAGGAATGCACACAGCGTGATCTATGTAGTAAAAGGTCGTGCCCAAGTTCAAGTGGTTGACGACTTTGGTCAAACTGTGTTCGATGATGAGCTGCAGCAACATCAAATCTTAACCGTACCACAAAACTTTGCCGTGGTGAAACGAGCTAGTAGTAGTGAGGGTTTCGAGTGGGTGGCCTTCAAGACAAATGACATTGCCCAGATTTCTCCTCTCGCGGGACAAACCTCTGTCCTCAGAGCCATTCCAGCGGACGTACTAGCCAACGCCTTCCAACTGAGCCAAGAAGATGTTTCAGAACTGAAATCTAATTTGGATCAGCAAGAGATCACTATAGTAAGACCCTCTAGATCTTCTTCTCAGAGGAGGGCTATAACTTAGATGAAAAATCTAATGTTAACTGTGTAGAAACTGTATCATGCCGACTCCTAGTTTTGCTTTTTGTAAGGTTGCAAGGCTCTTCTCATAAATAATCAATGCTTAGGAGTGTATCTACTCAAATAAATCACTGCTATGTGTATCTTTGTGAGCTTATAATAAGTTAATAAAATCCTATATATATGGTTTGTTCGGCTAAATTTTGTTTACAGATTTTATTTCTTTTCCTTCATATTTTTGCACAATGATACTCAAACACTTCTACTACTAGAGAGAGAGGGGGCGGTTTTGTTCTGTTGTTATCTAGCTCCCCCCCTTTTTTTTACAGTTCAATTTGCATCTCTCTCTTTCTCTGTGTTTGCATCTCAGATCGAACCGGAACCCCAACAGTGCGTTTTGATCTCCTTACTTGTTTCACTTATATTTTAATTAGCTCAATTCCACCAATTTTGTACCACTTGTTATTTTTTGGTAGCTGAGTCTGAAGTTTAAGGCGTTAAGCAGTAGTGTAGTGTATGTAATATGTGAATTTTGTGAGCACAATTTAATCTGAATGACTGTTTTATTTTGGTTCCCAATAGTCTTGTGGATGGCTTCTCTTAGTCTTTGTAGAGTGTAGAGAGTAGTGTATGTAAGATGTTGATTTCTTGTATAATGTTGTTAATTCAACGCTAGTTGTTAATTTTATACCAAAGTTAAATTTGTTTCCCCCTAATAATGTTTGATGAGGCTGAGACTAGTATAAGTTACTAATTCAAGAGTAGTTTTTAATTCTATACCAAATATAAGTGGTTTATTTTTATTTTAAACATAATGTTTGATGAGACTGAGACTATTATAAATTGTAAAATTTATTTGATTCGAGAGTAGTTGTTAATTTATACCAAAGATAACTGGATTTTTTTTGGCATAATGTTTGATGAGGCTGAGACTAGTATAAGTTGAAACTTTATAAGGTTGTCAAAATTCCAGATTCTTCTTATTTGAAACCCGTTGAGCTTGAGGTGTACACAAAAAGTTCAGATTCTTGAAGAAGGGTTGGGGTTTCATTGACACCTTATGCTGCGTTTAACGTTTATTCTAATTACTTCTTGCCAACCCCATTTTTGGGTGAAGTTTTGCATTGGTTGGTAGATAACATACCTAATCAAGGGAGTCGCAAGAGTGAAATGATTTTGTCATTTGATATCAATAATGAGACATTCGAAGGGCTAGTGCCGCCTGATCATTGCTTAGATAGAGAGGATCTTGGGAGACGTCTTTTGTTTTTTAGGGGGAAACTAACTTTGATTAGATTAGTGACGGTTGATGAATATAGGTTCACATGCATATGGGTGATAAAAGAGTATGGAGCGCATAAATCCTGGAATAAACCTCTTGTTGTGCTAAATAAATGTGATTTTTGATGGCTTCACCAAGCGTGGTTTAATTCTATAGCATGAAATATTTCTGGATCTCTTCCAACGGTGAATCAAAGATACGGAAAGAAACTGAATATGTTTTAATTGACCCTGAAACTTTTCGCAAGAAACGTGTTCGTATTCAAAACATTTCATTTGTAGCAATTATTGCCACAATTTCGGGCAATTGCACATTTCTTCTATTCAAGCTGCTCTGCTAACCCACTATTTCTGGTCACCGGAATAGGCAAAGAGAGATTGTTACACTGTGAGGGGCTGCAGGCAGATAGTCTTGATGTGCTCTTAGTTACCATTCAGTGTGTTTCTTCTTTTCCAGAGGATCACCCCCACACTGCACAGGGTGGTCCAGTTACTTGAATCAGAGGTTATGACCCTGTGCCCAAGTGACTTCTATGATTCCAACTCTGATTGAAAGACTTGTGCATAGATGGTGGTGTGGAGTTCAAGTCCATGTCTTTATTGTGAGTTATGGAAAGTAATGCAGCAGCTCAAAGGGATCAAAATCAGCAAAGCTTGACTACTGCAGAATATTTGTTCATTCTTTCTGCAGATTTTGAAGAATTAGGCGTGCTGCGTCATCTGTGTCCACTAGACCAACTGAGCTTTTTGTTAGTCATCATGGTGCATTTGGCTACTTGCACTGCTCATTTTGCATGGATGCGAATGGATTTCAACACAATTTCTTATCCCATTTCTTAAAATCTGTAATCTCCTCTAGGATTGTTCCTCCAAATTAAGTGTATATTAATGACGTCTGTATAAATTGGAAATGCTCCCAAACAAAGTATAACAAGATTTGTGAAAGTACATTGGTATGCTTTCAGCAAGGTGAAATAAACATATTCAACAATAAAAGATTAGTATATTTAGCAACTGACTAATATTTTTAGCTAAGCTAAAATAATGTATTAAGGTAAGAAAAAAAAAAGTGTTCATCAAAGCAGGAAAAAACTTGTTTGAGAGTCAAGATATTGATGTCTTCTGATTTTTCTGTTTATTTCTCACCTGGTACATGTCTTGTCCTTTTATAATGGCTGAACACCTCTGCTTGGTTAATGGGTAATAGTCAGAAGTTTCATACTTAGGATAGTTGTATTTTGTTGGTGTAAGAGCTGGTTGCGTTTTATTCCTGATTTGGATTCTCGATTAGGCTAAGTTCATTTAATTTTAGCCACATAAGAAAGTAATTTAGCTGCCTTAAGAAAGAAAGAAAGAAAAAAATTATGTTGCATTTTTGACACAAAATTATTCTGAAAATGAAAGGGGCTCATGGAAAAATTATATTGTTTATGTGATAGACCATGTCATTCTTATCTAATAGTTTACCATTTCATTAAAATACTCACACTGTCATATTACATGTTTAAATATTTTTTTTGAGAGTCATCACGTGTATAAGTTGATTGAATTCAGTTAAAAAAAAAAATTGATTGAGTCAAATTATACTAAAAATAAAATAAAGAGAGAAAACGCCATTTGAAGTTAGGTGAAAACACAATTTTTTTTATTCAATCAAAACACACATTTTTTTTTTCTTCCTTGTACTGCACCAACAAAGAACTTGGAATGATAGTGACATGACAACACATCAAAGATATAAAAAATAATACGATTTTTACACAACGTCAAAGGAAAAACTTACCTCTATTAGCCATTTTTCACAGTCTCTATCCGCACAGTGCAAGGAAGAAACAAAAAGATCAATATGAGACTTGCAGTATCATCCGATCGAAAAAAAAACACACTTAATTTCAAAAGGAGGAAGGAAGTCCTTATTTAATTGATAATGTTTGAAGAGAAATCCTTCAAATTTATCTTATATTTTTTTATTGAATATGAATTTTACTTGAAAATCTAACCGTTTAATTGCATGTTTTTTATATTCTTAACACATGCATAATTTTTTACCACAAAAATTTGAAATTTAAACATGTTATTGATGACAAAGTTTTTGATCTTTGATTTTTTGAAATTTTACAAGCATGAATGATATGATAAGAATATACAATTTTAAAGGTTAGATTTTTAAAATACAAATGCAATAAAAAGATATATATGAGGAGTTTGGTTCGAAGAGTTTATCTCTAAACTAGAGAAAATCCTTTTTCATATTTATTATTATTACTAGTCGCTAATCCGTGTAATGCACGGATTAGTTGAACAAAAATTTTAAAATTTAAATTTACCTAAAGTTATGATCACTTGAAAAAATAAGTTACAATTTAAGAGGGGGAAAAAAAAAATAACACCAATAATGCTAGGCATGTCATGTCTATTATCAATGACATCCCTTTTTTAATAAAAATTAAGGTCTCAATCATTTTTTTAATATAATATAATTCTTCTCATTGCTCAATTTGTTTGCAAAATCTTGACTTTTTTCTTGTTATATAAATGCAGCCAAAAAACCCAAAAATAAGAAATAAAAACTATAGAAGTTTTTACATAGAAAACAGTAATTAATTATACTCAGAAATGACATTTACACTCAAAAAGAGTCATTAATCTAGAGCAATTGGTTTTGGAAAAGATTTTTTTTTTTTTGAGAATTGGAAAAGCTAATTTAGTGTTATAGGCGATAGTTATAATATTTTAACACGTAGAAGAACAACAAAAAGGTGTATTAGATGAATAAATTGACTTCATTAGAGAATGAAGACATATAAATGCATTGGAAAGAAGATTTCGGAATATATGAATGTAAAAAGAAGAAGAAGGAAGTACCAGTTGAAAGACCATAGAGTTTTAATTGAGATAGAAGATGACCATTCTAGGAAGCACTTGGAATGCTCCTATTATCTGCACAGCCTCGGCTACCACCTTCTTGCCTCTCATCTACCTATGATTCCAACTTTTATTCTTGGTGAGAGAAAGGGGCTCTTGCCTTCAAGTAATGTAATTGAGAAAAATGCCACAAGAAACGAATCAACACCCTCTTTGGTTCTTAAATAATAAAAATTTAAAGAACAAATTTACAAGGTTAATGCATAACCTAAGCTTTTTCATCAAGATTTAAGACCTAGTAATGTAGAAAACAATATAAAAAATAGAGGAAAAATGCAAAAATGGTCATATATATGAATTTTTTTTTTAAATAACAGTAATTTATAATTCTTAAATCACACTAATTCAAATGGTAAGGTAAAATATATGACTACATAATAGAAAAAACATAAGAGAAAAATAGGTTGCCTTAAAAGAATAATGCATGACTATAGCAATTGAAATTTGTCAAGACAATTTCATAAATTGCAAAACATGAACCCAAAATTTAGATATTAAAACTTCTAAAAAGCCAAAAGAAAGAGTAAAGAATAAGAAAATTCAATGCCTAGAAATTATTGAAAAAAAAAAAAAACATATGACTACATAATAGAAACAAAAATATGAGGGAAAGATGGGTTATTATCCATGGCTAGCAGTTGAAAGCAGCAAGATAGTTTCAAATATTGCAAAAATTGAATAAAAAAATTATAGTTGTTAAACTTCTTAAAGGCTTAAAAAATTGAAGAATCAGCAAAAAAACATATGACTACATAATAGAAAAAATATAAGAGAAAGATAAGTTACCTCAAAAGAATAACCCATGATTATAGCATTTGAAATTTTGTCAAGACAGTTTCATATATTGCAAAATATGGACCCAAAATTTAGATGTTAGAACTTCTAAAAAGCTAAAAGAAAGAGTAAAGAACCAAAAGATTTAGTGCCTAAAAATTATTTGAAACAAAACAAAAAATAAAAATAAAAACATATGACTACAGAACAAAAAAAATTGACAATTCTTATCAACAAAAACACAGTAAAACTATAATTAAAAACCCCTAATAGTGATCGAAGAATTAGAGAAGGAGAGAAGGAAGAGTTAAAAAGAAAAGAAAAGAAAATCGAATGAGAGAGGAGGTGTTTGCGTAAAGAAGATAGTAAAAATATAATTAAAAAACCCTAATAGTGATGTAGTGATCAAAGAATTAGAGAAGGCGAGAAGGAAGAGTTGAAAACAAAATAGAAAAATGTATGAGAGATGACGTGTTTGCATTTAAATACAACTTAAAAGTCCTATATCAAATTGAAAAATATAAATAAAACATGCTGATGTGAAATGGAGAGGTCAACTAAAAGTCAACTTAAAATGATGGTGTAACTTTTGAAAAGTTACACATTTTTTAGACAGTAGATTTCTAAGAAATCTAATGGTTAGAAAATCACTATAACCAATGTAATCTTTAAAATTTATTACTTTCCATATTAGCTAATCTAATTAATTTGAGAGAATAATATATTATATTATTTTCTACTTTCTTTCACTCTCCTAATTAATTCATCCCTAACCTTGCACAAGTGCATATTCTCAATGTTTTTGAGTTGTAGATTTTTTTTTCTTTGGACAGATAGACTTGAATTTCCAAAACCCAAAAAGCGAAACAAAAAAAAAAAAAAATTTTTTTTTTCTCCAATATTCGAAGACAAGAAAACAACATAGCTAGTTATCAAGCAACGTGCAGGTATGAAATGCTTCCGAGTTATCCTTGGCTTAAGATGTCAAATCTTGGCACAAATTGATATTTATTAGATCAAATATATAAAGATTTGTCCAAATTTCTCCACTCTCTCGAAGCCGCCTTGAATATTTCATATTTGCTTAGACCAAGGGAAGACATGACTTGTTCACACCGTAAATGAAGCAAATATGTGGAGATTGCATGGATCTCATAAGGGTATACTTTATTCTAGCAGTTGTAGGCTCCTTTTGAGTTCCAACTCTCTCTCTTTCTCTCTCTCTCTCTCTCTCTCTCTCTCAACGTTTAAGGAGCCACCATCCAATAAAAAAAAAGTTTAGGATTATCTAAACTTCATATAATACCAAATAAGAATATAAGTTCATCTATCCGTGAGAAAAAAAATCTGAACCTCAAAAACATTGAGAATAAGCCCTTGTGCAAAATTAGGGATGAATTAATTAGGAGAGAGAAAGAAAGTAGAAAATAATATAATATGATATTCTCTCAAATTAATTAAGTTAGCTAATATGGAAAGTAATAAATTTTAAAGATTACATTGATTATAGTGATTTTCTAACTATCAAATTTCTTAAAAATCTACGGTTTATAAAATGTGTAACTTTTCAAAAGTTATACAAGATGTAACTTGAACCCATCTCTTATAATAACAATAACAATAATAATAATAATAATAATAATAATAATTATTATTATTATTATGTGACTTAGTTAACTCAAATATACGAAAGCCTCTTAATGAAATATTGGACTATCAAGCAAGAGCTAATGCCTTGATCCATACCTGACTAAGTAAGGACATGGTTGCCAAACTAATGATTTCATACCCTACTCTGCCAGCCAGACCATTTCTCCCCTACGAATTGTCCATGGACTTGACTGAGATTAAAAATTAATTCCGTAGCCTTATTCCTTATTCGTGGTTTGAAAAAAAGTCGCTGAACCTGAAATAAGACATGTTGTCCAAGGCAAGGGGTCAGGTCAAGCTCGTCTGCTCACTTAGCTTCAACTTAAGGCCAGGGGTCAATCAAAATTAATACTTCTTTTCCCATTTCCAACCTTCAACCGAATAGGCTCATTTTCAACCCTCATGAGGAAAGACACAAAAAAAGTTGTGGTTTCCTCATCAGTCATCCCTGATCTAAGTTCTTGTTACCTTCTGTCTTGTAACAATTCCCTTTCAGGTCCTACCAATTACTGTATTAGTTTGGAGTTCCTTGCCAAGTTGAAGCCTTGTGTGAAAATAGCTTTTGATATATATGCTCCCATTCCTATATCCTTCAATATATAGATTAATACAAGTTTGTTTCTCTTATCAGTTGCTTGTTAATAATCCTTTTCAACACCTCTCAACTCACCAGCCATTAGGCCCTTGGCTTAAAGGCAACCTGCACGTATGTGGACTCAAGAACTGGAGTCTCTGTGTCTCTTATATAACACATAGACTTGCAGTATCATCCGGAGAATTAACTGTGTATATATTCATTAACGGCACATAAAGATATAGCACAGCACTTCCATTCTTTAGTTGTCAATTCACAAAAAAATTTCTCACTAAACGGCAACTCTTCTTGTTGATTGCGTTGTGGATCATATGATGGTTGTGCCCTTCGCAATTGAGTTGCCGGTTACATTTCTAGAAGATAACTGGAAGGGAACATGACACAATATGCAAGAGAACAGTTAGATTTCCTTAAGAGTCAAAAACAAAAAGAAAAGAAAACAAAATAAAAGAAAACAAAGAAAGGATTACTAATATATATAACAACTTCACAACCTTAGATTACCAAAAAAAAAAAAAAAAAAAAAACTTCACAACCTTAGTAAAATAGGGTCGATTGTCACAACCAAGGAACCCCATAATGTACTTACAACAAAATTATATTATTTGGTAGCAGACCAGATACCATTATCACTTCAAAAAAGTACTTAATTTTATGTTTGATAATTGTTGGGCTTTCTCATCTCCCAAATTGTAGAAAGCTCAATGATAACCAACTGGAGCAGGTGACTCCCTCAGCTCACGTCCCTGATAATGTATGTCCTGCAAATCATTATAACAAAAAGAGCTTAAACATTTAGAATAACCAAATAGAATATAAATCATTATGTAAGCTACCTAATGATTAATTTATCAAATTTGTAACAAGTGGTAATTACTTAGGTGATTTTCTTACCGATGCAAAGTGGTTAACATCACGGTGGTGTGCCTCATCTGCTCTTACAACCATGACAACATCGCGTAATTTTGAGCCAGCAGGCAGCTGCCAGTAATCAATAGCAATGGCTGGAGCAGGAACATTTTCAATGTTACCCTTGTCCAATTCCTTGAGGAACTCAGTGTATGAGTGAATTGCTTCCTCCTCAAGGTAACCCACCACACGATGAGCGAATTTGGGGGATATCATGTAGCCTAAGAAGTAAGCATTGAAGAAAACACCTTGGACAGTAAACACAAGGGCACGCTCATACCACCTAGGATTGGCTACCTCCATGAAGGTCATGAGGTGCATACGCTCATTCTCGGCTTCTTCCAGCAGTGCTTTGATCCAGCCACCACTATGCTCAAATCGCCTCAGTGACTTGCAGTGCAATAGCATTCCTCCCACCATGCCAGGTACTGCTGCCACTGTTTCAAGCATCATTGCCCGGCATCCATATCTTCTCTGTAACATAACACAAATATGCATAAATACAATAAGTATATTCGACTCTCCTGTTTCAGTTTTCAACTCCAGAAAAATTTAAGCCATAAACACATGAGAAGATGCATCAGAAGCAGGATATCCATCAAAACACAATTAAATCTTTTTTGATTGTGAGATAAAATTAGAAAAATTAGGCTGGGAAAAACAATTCCTATACTCTTCCTCGTTAACATAATCATTGCTAACATGTCCTTTTCGTCATGTTAGAACAGCCTACCTCAGATCTAATTTATTTATGCAATTTGTTAAGTTAAACTGCTTTAGAAGTATACCAAAGTTCAAAATTTTGGATTCAATCGGTGTTACTAGCACACCCAATTATGTTCATGTTAAATTGTTAATAACGGCTAAAGACTTGTAATTCAGTAACACTGTCACATCTCTTTTATAAGAAAAGTCAAAGTTTAAATTTTCCATCAGCTATTTGTAAGTAACAATTGAACATCCCGTTAGGATCCAAAAACATAGGAAAAAAAAAAGCCGGATTGTCAATGAAAAAAAAGATTGAAGAAACAATTAAAATTTTAAAGAGTAGTAGATTGTTGATTTTTTAAGAAAATGGCTATATATTGAATTACAAAACGTTGCGATGTATCATGCATTAATCCCAAACTTTAGGATATAAAAATTGAAAAAAAAAAAAAAACTAATTTTCCTTAGTTCCTGAGGATAACCAAACACTATAGCACCAAAGTTTTAGCCAGAAATGTATAATTGGCTTGTAGTTCTAGCACGTCACAAACAACAACATATGGTTTATAACTTTCTATAAAAAAAAAAGAAAAAAAAAAAAAGAGGAAATGATACCTGAAAGAACAAGTCAGTGGGCCATCTGAGGGATTTGACGGTCCAATAAGCCAATTTGTCCAAGAATGTTATGGGCACATGATGCTTATTCAGATCAATTGAAAGATCCGCTTGGTATGTCTCCCATGGCTTCCATCATCATCAAAACACACAATACCATTCTCAAATCAATACCATTTTTTTTCTCTCGATAAAATTAACAAATCTATAAAAGAAACTGAAATATATATATTCTACAAAAAATTAAAAATAAAAGAATCATAATTTTATGTTAAATAAATTATTATAAATAATGATAAAATTCTCTAAAATAAACATGTTTATTCTGGTTATTGTGGGTCAAAAAAAAAAAAAAAAATTTATTACTCCTATTACTATATTTCATATAGGCAGCAAATGGAGCTTCCTTAAAGCTAAACGCTCGTGACGGCGTGGAACGTGTGGAGTACTTAACACCACACCTACTTGCTGGTCAAGACTCAAGACCAGCCAAATGGGAATACGTGTGTGTAATGTAATGACCAATTAATAACAATATCTCCAAAAAAAAACAACATAGAAAAACCCTAATAATAACTTGGTTTTTTATGTTCCAAGATCTATGAGATTTTGGATTTAAAACCTCTTATTACTATCATGGAGCCATGTGATGTAAGACTAAATAAGAAATAATCAAATATTCGAAAAGATCAGTATGGGTAATCAAAAAAGAAAATGAAACCAGAGAGAGAGAGAGAGAGGAAGAGGTAGATGTATACCCTAAAGCAAGCCCACTTCCAATCGGTGCCATCCTTGTTAGCAACTTTGCTAGGCGGCACGCCCCAATAACTCACAATATTTCCTTTCTCTTTCTCAGAGTCAGCAGTAGTATTAACGTTCTGCACTTTCTTCTCCTCCTCCTCCTTGTTCTTCTCCTTCTCGGTCTCCCCTTGCAGTGTCACCGTACTAGAGTACTGCCTAACACCAAACGCCGCCACCGCAGGCCTAGCCCTCACAAACGTATCCACAACTCCTCCATTTACACCCACAACTTCTTTCGCCAACAAAGATGGTTTGGCGATTCGACTCGACTCATGCACACCCTTATTAATAAGGGATGTAGAAAAAAGCCTCGACCCCAAACCCGCCACCCCCGCCACCCTGCTCCCACTTTGTCTCATCATCATCATCTTCGTCGTCACTAGCAACCAAACCCAGATTCTTGGAGAGGTTTAGGTTGTTTTTTTTTTGGTTTTGTTTCTGTGTTTGTTTTTTTTTTTTTGGGTTTGTTTGTTCACGTTTTTGGAGTGACTTTTGATTTTATATATAAGCGAATTATAGGTTAGTCGGTGGGAGAAGGGATACGTGTACGGTTATTGTCACAACAGGTGTCATATTGTCAGCCGAACGATCATTTTAGACGTTGCTGGACAGTTGATACCGGTGTAGGATTTAAGTGTATTGACTCATTCGCCCTTGACCTTTTATGTAACGTTGGGAAGAGGGGGTTCGGGTAGGTTGGTAATTGCGAGGAGAGAGAGAATCTAGACGTCAAGTAAAGTAGGCAAGTTCTTGGGGACCAAGTCAAGTTTGCTTGGGACTCAAGAATACGAGTAATTAAAGACTTAATAATGAAAATCGTATTCGACTATTCGTAACCAATTCCAAGTTGGCAGTTTCCAAAATTTGAGGTCAGTCACGAAATTCGAAGTTTCGAGGTATTTTAATATTTTCAGAGCAAATCTGACCTTTGGGCTTTTGCTGGTGGCTGCTACGAGAGAAGCGGAGACAACATAGGAGCCTGCCATTAAGGGCATGCAATAGCCAATACAATGACAATCTCACCCACATTTCAACTGGAGGCAAAATAATATAGGCGGTAAGGCATTTTAAACACTTATTTTTAGTTTTTAAATAAATTTTACACATATTTTAACCTATACGTATTTTAAAAAATTATAAACAATGATGAGACCGACGATCTCGATGTACCTAGACGGACTCGACATAATGATGATGAAAATTGAAGATGACGGAGCTTTCATTATTGACGAAGATGTCGTCCCAGACGAAGTTAACCTTCCCCGCGACAGAAATAATGGCCCTATTCAATACGGTTAAATGACAAGCTCGGACGGTTACAAAGACAACTGTACAAACCGTTGGAAGCATAATCAAGACCAACATAAATGAGAATGGGGCGTTACACATTGAAGTGGCCATAATGGCTGCAACGGCTACAATGGCGAACATATATAAGGCGATATCCTCAGCATAGAAGGCAGGTACACAAAAATATACATACACATTCATTTTCTTCTTTCATGTTAGCCTAAAACTCTTCCGCTAACTTTAGCATCGGAGCCGTTGTGGCAGGCACCACACCGGTGACCACTCGAGAACCAGAATACTATTTTTCCATCGGAAGCTTTAAGCAGGGACGACGACTGCATCCGGGCGCACCTACAACGACTGACGAATCAGGGCTTCATCAGTTTGGCGCCGTCTGTGGGAAACCGAAGATTTCCTCCATCTTCCTTGATCTTCCATCAACCTTTGCATCTGGATGGAGTCCAATCAAGATTCAGCTGCCTTAGCCCAACAAGTCCAAGCCTTGGCGGCCACCGTGGAAGAACTTACCAGGCAAAATCAGGAAATGAGACAGTGGCTACAACAGGAGGAGAATCGGAACGGGGCCAACCAGGAGGGTGAGGAAAACAGCAATAGAAGGAGCGACCGCCGAGAGCCGGCTATTTCAGATGAACAGAGTTCCGACCTACTCCGAGAAATGAGGAAGGAGATGGATGAACTCAGGAATGCCGTCAGAGGCAGGATGGATCAAAGCTTAGACCGGATGATCAAAGCAACAGACTCGCCATTCACAGCGGCGGTCCTGGGGTGCCCAATTCCGTTGAAGTTTAGGTTACCTCAGCTGGAACCCTTTGACGGACTTAAGGATCCCCAAGACCACCTCAATACTTTCAAGACTACACTAGGACTTCAGCAGCCTCCCGACGAGATACTCTGTCGTTCCTTCCCTACTACACTCAAGGGAGCTGCGAGAGAGTGGTTCGCAAAACTACCAACATCGTCTATCGATACCTTCGAACAATTGGGTAACGCTTTTCTGCGCCACTTCGTCGGTGGGCAACGCCCCAAAAGACCCGCCGATTACCTGCTCACAATTAGGCAAGGGGAAAAGGAGACCCTAAGATCGTATGTGAAACGATTCACTCGGGAGACCTTGGAGGTGGACGAGGCAGATGACAAGGTACAGTTGACAACCTTTAAGGCAGGCCTGAAGTCCAAAGAATTCGTGGTTTCACTAGCAAAAAACCCTCCAAAGACGATGGCAGAAATGCTCTTGAAGGTACAAAAATATATGAACGCAGAAGACGCGCTAACCGCCATACGAGATGTGGAAAAGGTAGGGGACCCGAAAAAAAGGGAAGACGACCGTAGAGGGAGGAAGAGAGATCAGCTAGAACGTCGAAGTAGTGACGGGGTAGAAGGAGGGACGATAAGGCCCAATGTACGGTAAAATTCACCCCCCTCATTATGCCTGTCGACAGGATCTTAGCACAGATTAAAGACGAGCATTACCTCAAGTGGCCGAGGCCACTGCATTCATCCCCCAACCTCCGGGACAAGAAGAAGTACTGCCAATTCCATAAAGATCACGGCCATTACACGGAAGAGTGTAGAGACCTAAAAGAGCAAATAGAAGAACTCATTAGGAGAGGGAAGCTGCAGAAGTACGTGAGGAAGGAAGAACCCGGTAGGCCCAGGGGAGACAATAGGAACCAGCGTGGGGCCACGTCTGGGGACGAGGGTAACACCTCACAACACCCACCAAACATCAGAGGGGAAATAAAGACGATCGCGGGCGGCCCATCCACAGGGGGGTCGTATAAATCCCTCAGGAGAGCGCATCACAGACAGGTGAACAGCGTCCATAAAGTGCCCCCATTCAAGCAAAGACGAACGGACCAGGACTTGCATTTTTCAGAACAGGACGCCAGGGGAGTAAAACAGCCCCATGACGACCCCCTGGTGATCATGCTCGTGATTGAAGGGTTCAACACTAGAAGAGTCCTTATAGATAATGTCAGCTCAGCGGATATCATCTACCTCTCAGCCTTCCAACAACTGAACCTGGATCCAGGAAGACTGCGACCGTTTGGATCTCTGCTCGTCAGCTTCAGCGGAGACAGGGTATATCCTAAGGGCATAGTGACGCTAACGGTTATAGTTGGGACTCATCCGAAACAACTGGCTCGTCAGACAGACTTCCTGGTGGTAGATTGCCCCTCATCCTACAATGTAATCATTGGAAGACCCACGCTCAATCGGTGGAAAGCAGCCACGTCCACCTATTGCCTGAAAGTAAAATTCCCGACAGAAGACGGTGTGGGCGAGGCGAAAGGTGATCAAGTATTGGCCAGAGAGTGCTATCAGGCCGTGTTGGCCTCAAAAGAGAACCACACCTGGATCGTCGAGGAGGAGCAGGAGAGAGTGGAACCATTGGAGACAATTGAACTAGTCGACGATGAGAGAGCCTTAACAACCCGGATAGGGACGACGTTAACTCCAGAGATGAAGATTAAGCTCGTCCAGTTCCTCAAAGAGAACTTAGACGTGTTTGCATGGAGCCATGAGGACATGCCTGGCATATCGCAGGAAATAATTCAGCACAGACTCAGTGTGGATCAGAGGGTAAAGCCCGTCCAGCAGAAGCGACGAGTGTTCGCTCCTAAACGGAACCAAGCAGTCGCAGACGAGGTTAGCAAGTTGTTATCCGCAGGATTCATTCGCGAGGTTTACTATCCGGAGTGGCTCTCTAACGTCGTCCTAGTTAAAAAGGCCAGCAGAAAGTGGAGAATGTGCGTAGACTTCACGGATCTAAACAAGGCTTGCCCAAAAGACAGCTTTCCCTTGCCGCGAATAGACCAGCTGGTAGATTCCACTGCCGGCCATAGACTGTTAACGTTCATGGATGCTTTTTCGGGGTATAACCAGATAAAGATGGCCGAGGAAGACCAGGAAAAGACCGCGTTCGTTACAAGTCAAGGGTTGTACTGCTACAAGGTGATGCCTTTTGAACTGAAGAACGCAGGGGCAACTTACCAGAGGTTAGTAAACAAGATGTTCAGTACACAAATTGGCAGGAATATGGAGGTGTATGTGGACGATATGCTCGTCAAGAGTAAAGAAGAGCTTGCCCACCTGGACGACCTTAAGGAGACGTTTACCTCCCTCAGGGAATACCAGATGAAGTTGAATCCCAACAAATGTGTTTTCGGGGTAGCTTCGGGAAAGTTCCTGGGGTTCATGGTTTCCCAAAGGGGGATAGAGGCGAATCCAGAAAAGGTGCAGGCTATTCTCAACATGGCATCCCCCAAAACGGTCAAAGAAGTCCAAAAGCTCACGGGGAGTATTGCGGCGCTCAATAGGTTCGTCTCTAAAGCGACAGACAGATGCTTACCTTTCTTCAAGACGCTGAAACAAGCCTTTGTCTGGACTGACGAATGCGAAGCCGCGTTTCAAGAACTCAAAACTTATTTGGCCAACCCTCCTCTGTTAAGCCCAGCCAAAGAAGGAGAAAACTTGTATTTGTATCTAGCGGCATCAGACACAGCCGTCAGTGCGGCACTGATTCGCGAGGAGGACAAGAAACAGCTTCCAGTCTACTACGTCAGTCAAGCTTTTCAAGGGGCTGAAGCCAAGTACCCCAAAATCGAGAAGATTGCGTTCGTGCTCATTGTAGCATCGCGAAAGCTGCGACCATACTTTGAAGCGAATCCTATCCTAGTAATGACGGATCAACCCATCAAAAAGTCCATGAACAAACCAGAGGCAGCTGGGAGAATGGTTCAGTGGGCAATTGAGCTAAGCCAATTCGACATTGAATATCATCCTAGAACCGCCATCAAAGCACAAGCTCTAGCGGACTTCATCGCCGAATTCACCGGTATTGACGAAAATAGGGACAGTGACGACACACAACGTTGGACGATACAGACCCACGGATCGTCAGCTCAAAAGAGAGGGGGAGTAGGGGTTGTCATCACGAGCCCGGAGGGAGAAACGCTGAAGTATGGAGTTCAACTAAGATTCCCAGCCACCAATAATGAAGCAGAATATGAAGGAATACTCACGGGGCTAAGGGTCGTGAAAGCTTTGGGGGCGAAAAACATACTGCTCCAGAGTGACTCGAAGTTGGTAGTAGGGCAGATAAAGGGAGAGTGTGAAGCAAAGGAGGAAAGGATGCAGAAGTATCTCAAATTGACGAAGTGTCTAGCACAGGGATTTGAGGAAGTAGAATTTCAACAAGTCCCAAGAAGCCAGAACACGAGGGCAGATGAGATCGCCAAACAGGCCTCTTCAGAAGAAAAACCCCTCAATACTGACGTGTACATGGAGGTCCAGAGACGCCCCAGTATAGAAGAAGTTCCTCTGTTCACGATCCAAAACACTCATAGCTGGATGACGCCAATACTATCTTACCTACAGGACGGACACCTTCCACCGGATATCAAAGAGGCCAAGAAGATAAAGAAAAGAGCAGCCAGATTCACAGTCCTGAACGACACCCTGTACAAAAGGGGCTACTTTATGCCGTACTTGAAATGCGTGGACGAAGAAGAAGCACTCTACATCCTGAGGGAGATCCATGACGGAATATGCGGAAACCACGCAGGTCCTAGATCCTTGGTAAGTAAGGTTATCAGAACTGGTTACTTTTGGCCTACCATGCAGGTTGACGCACAGGAACTCGTCAAAAGATGCGACAAGTGTCAGAGGTTCGGGAACGTTCAACGCCTCCCAGCCGAGAGGCTGACCGCAATAACCTCACCATGGCCTTTCGCGCAATGGGGGATCGACATCGTTGGACCCCTGCCCCAAGGGAAAGGACAGGTAAAGTTCCTGCTTGTCACCATTGATTACTTCACCAAATGGGTCGAAGCAGAAGCTCTGGCAACTATCACCGAGGCCAAGATCCAAAGCTTTGTATGGAAGAACATAGTCTGCCGGTTCGGGATTCCACACACGATCATATCAGACAATGGACGACAGTTCGACAGTCAGACTTTCAGAGACTTTTGCTCGGCGCTAGGAATTAAGAACCAATTTTCCTCCCCGGGACACCCACAAGCAAACGGACAGACAGAGGTAGCCAACCGAACATTGCTGAGGATCATCAAAGCTAAATTGGACGAGGCTAAAGGAGCTTGGCCTGAAGAGTTGCCCAATGTTTTGTGGGCGTACAGGACTACAGCTAGAACCCCAACGGGTGAAACACCGTTCAGACTCACCTATGGCTCTGAAGCTGTAATCCCGGTAGAAGTGGGAGTGACGAGCACCAGAAGAGAAATGTTTCAGGGACGGAACAATGACGACGGATTAAGGGTCAACTTGGACCTCATCGACGAAGTCAGAGAGACGGCCTTCGACAAAATGACAAAGTACCAGCAGAAGATGGCAGAATACTACAACAAAAGGGTCAAGCTCAGACGACTCAGCGTTGGAGATCTCGTTCTACGAAAAGTCACCCTGGCAACCAAGGATCCTACCCATGGGAAGCTCGGCCCCACATGGGAAGGCCCTTACAGGGTCGTGCACTATTCCAGACAAGGCAGCTACCATCTGGAAACTCTTGACGGCCAGAAGCTTCCCAGGCCATGGAACATCGAGCACTTAAAGAAATACCATCCTTAGGTGTAAGAAGATATTGTATTCACTCCCCTCGACAGCAATAAAAGTATTATCCAGTAAATGAATGACTTGATAACAGGAGGATAAAAGCCAATTAAAATTTTGGCTAAGTAACAAGATTCCGCCTTGACGGATGTAAGTTACTGACGAACCCTGAAGAGGGATAAAAGCCAATTAAAATTTTGGCTAAGTAACAAGATTCCGCCTTGACAGATGTAAGTTACTGACGAACCCTGAAGAGCGATAAAAGCCAATTAAAATTTTGGCTAAGTAACAAGATTCCGCCTTGACGGATGTAAGTTACTGACGAACCCTGAAGAGGGATAAAAGCCAATTAAAATTTTGGCTAAGTAACAAGATTCCGCCTTGACGGATGTAAATTACTGACGAACCCTGAAGAGGGCTAAAAGCCAATTAAAATTTTGGCTAAGTAACGAGATTCCGCCTTGACGGATGTAAGTTACTGACGAACCCTGAAGAGGGCTAAAAATCAATTAAAATTTTGGCTAAGTAACAAAATTCCGCCTTGACGGATGTAAGTTACTGACGAACCCTGAAGAGATCTAAAAATCAATTAAAATTTTTGACTAAGTAACAAAATTCCGCCTTGACGGATGCACCCTAAAAAGGGAGAAATCAATTAAAATTTGGCTAAGTAACCTTAACGGGTGCAACCTACTGACGAAGCATCGAAGAACACATCAAAACTTTGGCTAAGTAGACAAAGAGTCTATTCCGACAGATTCAAGTTACTAGATAATGTCCTAAAAAATATATAGCCAAACGTCATAATTTAAAGGCCCATAACCACGGGCAACTTCCATCATGTTCATACAAAAAGACCCATAAAACATTGGGTTGTAAGAATTAGAGAACATTGTTTTCATATGGGAGCCTGAAAACACAGGCCTTCATCAAAAAAAAAAAAAAAAAAAAATACAAATAGCAGAGGTTCCTTTAAACAGTGCAGGTTCACGCATCTGGAACATTCTCGTCTGTGGGGAGCGCAGAAGTGGCCTCGGGTGCACCACTTTCCAATGCCGTGGATGGAGAGGCCTCGTCAGCAGCCATCTCTTTATCAACCTCCTCTAAGTCCAGATTCTCCATGTCAACACCGACGGGATGCTTGATGAGATAACGCCTCAAAAGCTCGAAGCCTTTGAAGTACCAACTAAACAGCATGGTGTTATGCTCGTCAGTTTGTTGGAAGCCTTCAATCGCCTTCGCAGCAATTGTCTTGATCTTTTCTTTCGCCACAACTAGCTGCTCATCCTTCTCCACCAGCAACTGACGTTCAGCTCTGAGGTCGTCGCTCATGACTTTGAGTTTCTCCTTCGCCTCATTCGCTTCCCCCATGGCATTGATCAAGTCCTTCCTCAACTGCGAGTTCTCGGCCTCCAGATGCTCCACTCTCGATAACGCAGAGACGACTTTGGTTTCTTGAGCAAGGAACTCGGAGGTGATATGAAGACTTTCTCCCAACACCTAAAAAAAAAAGAAAAAAAAGAAAAAAAAAATGACGAGGAAAGGATGAGTTAAAAAAAAAAAAAATGAACGACGAGGAAAGAAAGACGAGCTCTGAAGAGAAGGAAGGGATGAACGATGAAAGTACCTGTACCAGCTTGTGGAGGTGACGACCCACGAGCTATTTATCCGGGATCTCCGAAAGCGCTTTCATGTCCTCAGGGGTGAACGAATCACGCGCCCTCGATAAAGCAAGGCCTTCATCATCCCAAATAGAAGAAGGCCCGGAGTCCACCCTCTCCTTCTGTTTTCCCCCAACTCGTTGCTTTTTTCTCAAAGGGGTAATGTCCTCGATTGAGGTGTCCGGAGAAGCCGTCCTTGCAGACCCAGTACCGGGGGTGAGCGGGGTCGTCGTCATCACAACAGGGGCGCCTTTCTCCGTCACCCGCACAACTTTAGCCCCGAGACTGGATAGGGGCTCGTTCTTTTTCCCCCTCATCCGAGCATACATACTTTGGTTAAATTTTGTCGTCATTCCTGCAATGAAATTTCGTTGAGACAAAGGTCCACATAAAAACTGCTATTGACGAACACAAACACTTACTCTTTTTCTCTTCAATTTCAAGCGAGCGTAGCACAAAGGGAGATGGTTCAGGTCCAAAGCAGCAAAAGGCAAGGGTTCGGGGGTCTACGAGGTCGTCAAAGTCTTCAATGGCCTGCGAGTATTCAATAGCCTTCTCAACACGCTCTCTGTACCTACTCTTAAGCTTTGGCCGCCTCTTAACTGCAAAACGCAACAAAAGGTTAGTGACGATAAAACAACTCTAGAAGACGAGCGTTAAAAGGTTTTGATGGAAGCTTCGACGCACCTAGGTTTGGGGTCCCCCATCGACGAAGCAACCTTGGGATTTCACCCCACACCCCACCAGATGGGGTCTCCCAGTCGTCCCCGGACACATAGAAGAACCGGGACTTCCAGTACCTGAATGACGAGGGCAAATCCCTGACAATCCTAGTCCGTCTCTCCCAAGGCACCAGCTCATAATACCCATACTCCTTGGACTCCTTCAGACGATATAGGTAGACGAGCTCGTCCACCTTAATCATTTCCCCGTCAGTAGCGGCCAGCCAAATCTCCATACAACTGACCACTATCCTCCACGAGTTAGGCATAAGTTGCCCAGGAGCTATACCTAGCCGGCCTAGAAATTCCATAATGAACGGGTGGACAGGGAACCTAAGCCCACTCAAGAAGGCGGCCTCATAGAAGCACACCTCCCCGGGTAGAAAGTGGCAAGCCCGTTCGTCCTCACGGGGAAGACGAACCCTAACCCTATCAGGAAATTGAAACCTATCCTTGAACCTGGCGAGTGTGTCACCGTCCAAGCTGCACAATTCGCCGAGGGCGTGAAAAGCCCTAACCTCACGGTGGGTAGAAGCGGCGGTATCCCCTTCCATTAGATCACCACTAGAAGACAACCCAGTATCAAGTTCACTAGATCGAACCTCAAACATCCTAGCTCCGTCACCTACCAAGGTCCCGAACCAACTATGCGATTGACTGAGTATGTGAAGTAACTCGCCTAAAACGACGGTCAAGCCACTACCCTTAAAAAAGAAACTCCCAACCGAAGAAGAAAATGTCCGAGAAACACCTAAAGAAGCCCCTAAACGCGTAAAGAAAAAAGAAATTGATGGACACTCTACCCTGACCTCGGAGCCGCCAACCATGAAAACGTAGAAAAAAGGGGAGGGGGAGAAATAGACACTGAGAACACAAGAAACCAGCGCAGAAACAGAAATTATAAGTCTTGGTGTAATACAAGAAAAGTAAAAAAGAAAGAAGAAGAGAAAAACCAAGAGAAGACGAAACGTACCTTGAGAATGGAGAACTTCAACGGCACCGAGAAGATCGAAAAAGATAAAAACCGGGAACAATGGAGATACACAGGCACGGCAGAAAAATAAAGTGAACAAAGAAAGAGAAGAAAAACACTCAGAGCAGTTTAAATGGGTAAAGAGAAGCAACCCAAAGGCCAGAAGTCAAAACAACAAAAATCGATGGGAAACCCAAGGGTCATTTAATTAGAAAACTAATCAGAATAAGCCACGTGGCCGCGACACGCGTGACGCCGCCATAGAACAGTTAATGCGAAGCAAAATCCCAAGAGTCGTGGACAGCTCACGGACTTCTCACATTCTGAGATCGTCTTGACGACCTCAGAATCCGGGGGCAACTGATGAGACCGACGATCTCGATGTACCTAGACGGACTCGACATAATGACGATGAAAATTGAAGATGACGGAGCTTTCATTATTGACGAAGATGTCGTCCCAGACGAAGTTAACCTTCCCCGCGACAGAAATAATGGCCCTATTCAATACGGTTAAATGACAAGCTCGGACGGTTACAAAGACAACTGTACAAACCGTTGGAAGCATAATCAAGACCAACATAAATGAGAATGGGGCGTTACACATTGAAGTGGCCATAATGGCTGCAACGGCTACAATGGCGAACATATATAAGGCGATATCCTCAGCATAGAAGGCAGGTACACAAAAATATACATACACATTCATTTTCTTCTTTCATCTTAGCCTAAAACTCTTCTGCTAACTTTAGCATCGGAGCCGTTGTGGCAGGAACCACACTGGTGACCACTCGAGAACCAGAATACTATTTCTCCATCGGAAGCTTTAAGCAGGGACGACGACTGCATCCGGGCGCACCTACAACGACTGACGAATCAGGGCTTCATCAAACAATATTACTCAAACTCTTCGATTATATTTTAATGTGTATTTACGATTGTGTGCAAATTATATACAATTAATAATACTTCAGCAAAAAAAAAAAAAAAACAATTAATAATACTGTTATTATAAGAAATTAAAAATATTTTAATTTTTGTAAGTTATGACTTTAACTCACTTATTATGAATTGTTATTGTTATTGATTTGTTGTCCTTATGTGCTGGTGGTGGAAATACTAAATGATCCTACACCAAGTTTTACTATTGATGATTAACTTATCACAAAGACGCAATCTGGTGTAAAAGCTTGATTTTGGCATAAATTCACCCATGTTTTAAAGTGTCAAGAAAATGCCTTAAGCACATGCTCTGATTAGAAGAGCTTTAGAAGGTCATGATTTAAATGTTTGGATGGAGGATTTCTCATCCATTTGTCGAGAGATTTACTATTTATGTGAGTGAGGAGAGTACGTATTTATTGTGCTCCAAAACACTGAATAAGTATTCCATCTGAACTTCTTGTATTGTTTTCTGATTTGAATTTATAAAATTCATAGTTTTGAATCGTTCAAAGAACCAAAAAGAGAAAGGTTTCAAGGTTTGAACCATGATGATATCATGAACATTTTAAAATAAATCTATTTCCTAATTCCATCTTCAACAACAAATCTAGTTCCTAATTGTATTTAAATATATTAATTGTCCATTTTTTTACCAACAAAAGCATGTAGCCTAGTGGATATTAGCTTTTAGGAAAATGTTAATGAGTGCTGTACAGCACTTGTTAATAATCTATTTTAAGAAAGTTTTGTTATCAATTTTATGAGAAATGAAAAAAACTGTCAAAATATTAATTACTTTTTTTTCATTTCCCATAAAAACTTTCTTTAAATGAATTATTAACAAGTGCTGTACAGCACCCGTTAACAGTACCCTAGCTTTTAAGTAGAAAATGACGTTGTTTGATGTTCCCATACATTTTTCATCAAAGCCAACCTTCTTCTCCCTTTCTATCTTATATCTTCTTTTCCCATTTCTATCTTTTACAGGAGTAATTTTTAGATATTCTCAGATTATGGTGACATGTGCTCTCTCCTCTTATATTCATGATGAATCCTATCATAAATGTAAAAGAAGAGACCACCATGCTACTGTACTCCGAAAATACTTAATAATTCTTGCTTTTACTCTCTCTCTCCAACTTGAACTCGCTCACACCTCCATTGTTGGCACAGAGCTTGAGCCTCCGCTACCTCATTGCTCACATCTTTTTCACTATTCTCTCTATCACGAATGAATGTAGCTCAAGTGGGGGTTTGCGCCTCCACCACCCTCACTATCTTTTCGCTAAAAGACAAAGACCAAACCTATCGTATCAATTAATTCGATAAGAAAATTGTTATATTCACAATATTTTCATAACAAATCTCAGGCGGTAAATTATTACTGGTTTTAATTTGAACTCATCACTAAATTAATTTTTTACCCATCAGTAATAACTTTCATTTAAAATTTGTTATTAAAAAGTTTTGAAAATGCTGTAAACATATCATTTTTCATTTGATAAAAGCTTATCACATCACAAAAGCATCTTGGTCAGGTTCACTGAGTTGAAAAAGACTAACCTACTAACTAGATCGATAACCAATGTTAGCTTGACAACAATTCACTCCTTGACTTGGCCATTGGTCGAGTCAACTTCTCTGTATTAGGGGGAGTGCATATTTCAAAAATTGTTTGTAAACGACTCTATGTTTTCTTTCACACACACAAAAAAGTATGCTTTCCATTGCTAAAAAAGTAATTTTTATGATTTTTTGGACCCATGTAATTTAATAAATTTTTTTGATAGTGAGTGTAATTTGTGTATCTTACCCATGAAAAATTAATTTTGTGTAATTAAGAAAAAAAAATTGATGACAGATTTAATTTGTACATTTAATGTGGATTCTTGTAATGAAAATTGTTATTTTTGAAAATAATTTAATTATATTTTGAACATGTTTTTTTTTTTTTTAATGCATGTGAAAGTTGGCCTATTATTTATTAATAACTTTAAGGGTAGTTTGGGTTTTTCATATTTTACATAAGGGCATTTAGGTAATCAGATTAAATAGTTTAGGGCTTTGTCATTTTAACCACAAAAGAGAGGGTACGAGAGGAGACGTGAGATGACTCACCAAGGTTGTTGGATGCACGTGAGGGCACGAAATTGACTCTGGTTTGCTTTCTTTGGTCAATCTTAGGACAAGGAACTGATATGTGTGAATAGTTTAATTTAAAAAATAAAAAGAGATTGGTGATGTCGAGTAGGTTGGCTTTAGGGTGGTGATGTTGACCCGTGATGAGCAGAGTTGCACAATGACAAGCAAAAACTATTGAGGGCCACAAAGTCATGGCTTTGACACTGTTGAGATTAAGAAAAAAGAGTCTGTATATGATGACTGTGTATTTCAATTGTGTACAGGCACCCTATATATAGGCTGCGATAGTTGACTTGACAGGGTCTTATTATACTTGAATTAAGGATAATCGATATTATTTGATCTAGAAAATATGTGCACAAGTAGTGTTAGTTAGGGAGTAACGAGTAACGACATATCAATTTCTACACTTAAATTCACATTTTGTTTATATGTCAACTCTTCGCATGAATCTACCACATTTGCTTGAAGAAGCTGAAATCCAATTAAAAGTTGACGCATAAGCATAGTATGAATTTAGGTGTGGGAAGGAGTGTGTCCTATTACTTATATGTACACATACATTTGAAATGTATAATATAAAAATAATGGCTATATGCTAACAAGCTGGAAGGCCCGTGAAACAAGGCGATTGGGGTTGCAATAGGTGTTGAGGCTGGAAAGTGAAAGAAGCTTTGCATGATTGAGCATAGTGTTGACAGGTCCCTGTGCTGGAAAGGGAAATATGAGAACATGAGGAGCTTTTGATCCTCGTTCCATATGAGCGCCTTGACTAGATAACTATCAAAACACTAGTTCCTCACCTCTATCTTCCCCAAATTTGTATGCAAGCTGCTAAAGATACTCATAACTAAACTACATACAATGACAAAAAGAGTGAAAACTGGTGGTTGCCGCATGGTAACGTACTAGGATTTTCTTTGTCTTCAACAGTCTAGTCAGGTACTCAATGCTCTTTCACGTTGTCAATGAACTAGAGTGAAAATCAGATGAACATCATCCAGAAAATAAAATGGGAAATTCCCCTATCCTAGTGAAGCTTCTCACAAATGTAGGGCTCATGAACAACACCAACACAAGGAATGATCCATGAAGACAAGTGCCCTGAAAGGCAATTTCATGACCCCATGATTTGTAAATCTGAGAAAAGACAAACAAAGCTTTTACATACTAACATCCTTCAAGAGATCCATGAATCATAGAGCAAGAAGGTCCACAACAAAGTGTATTGTATCAGCCAAATAGGATTAACATAACCTGTGCTGCTTGTGAAAGAGTCTAATTTGCAACAAATATTATTGCTTCTACGTACAGTCCCTATGATAAATTACAGATATCAATTCTATTGTTATGACATGAATGAAATAATATGAACTGATACATAAATTCCAGAACAGTAACATTGCTGGTCATGGTTACCCTTGATCTTTTCTTCTTATTACATCTTTGTAGGTGCTTCAGTATATATAGAAGGCGATTGTCCCTCCAGAATCAAGGCCTTCAATGTCATTGTTGAAGAGTCCCTTAATGATTAAGTATATCGATTTTGAACTAACCGGGATAAGATTCAGGATTTGGTAACCAGGATGGACACCATAATCATTCTTATCCACCATTTATTTATTTATTAAGCTTCATTGATCTGCAACAAATATGGAATTGGCTATGAAGATTGCAGTCTCCTATCCTTCTCCTTTCAATTAACACAATGATAAGGGAAGCAGACTAGTTAGACCTCATCCAAATAGAATATTAGTTCAATATTTAAAATAGGTGAAAACTTCACACAACAAATTAAGTTTAGAGATTAATACTGCAAAACAAAAGGAAAAAGATTAATTTACAGTAATCACTAGTTTCAACTAACACAAGTCCACTTCCAATCGGTGCCATCCTTGTTAGCAACTTTGCTAGGCGGTACGCCCCAATAACTCACAATATTTCCTTTCTCTTTCTCAGAGTCAGCAGTAGTATTAACGTTCTCCACTTTCTTCTATTCCTCCTTGTTCTTCTCCTTCTCAGTCTCCCCTTACAGTGTCACCGTACTAAACATATAATAATAATATTATATATATATATATATATATATATCCCAACAGTAACACAACAACGATGAACAAACAACAGTATTGAATTTCAAAAAAGGAATGGTGGGGTCAAGGCCGAGTCTACCTTCATGATTAACTGCAGCAACTACAAGGGTTGATTTTGAAGGAAACGTTTCATCCATGTCGTTGTCTTCTTCTTCTGATAATAAGAAATCTGTTTCTGATATGAATTTGGGGTTTGGAGAGAGGGCTTCCTCTGCTGCTGGCGCCGCTGCCATCTCCGCTGTTCTCGTTAACCCTCTTGATATCGGCAAGTTGGAACAATATATATATATATATATATATATATGCTTTACATTTCTTATATCTCTCTCTAATTTTCTGCCATTTATTTGATTGATAGTTACATTGGAATGGGGAGGGAGAATTTTAACCTTAAAAAAAACCACCCACCAAACTGTGCTAGTTGAACTACAACGCTCCGCTCGTAGAGTAGAGTGGAGACAATTGTTTGAACTTAGACCTCTTGCTCTGATATCATGACAAAATTAGCAATTGTTCCAAAAATTAAATTCAACTATTTAGAAGCAATGCATTACATAAAGAACTACATCTAGACAACTTTGCTGATAGTTCCATATAGATAAATCCTTCCAATTTCCAAACATACGTTACCACAACATATCTTTAGTAAAAAAAAAGCAGAACAACAATAGCGAAAACAGCATCAGCTTTTATATTATATATTGTTTCCAAGTGTGAAGATTGAAGGCCAAGATTACAAAAACTATACTCTAATAGATGCAATTTAAAGAAGCCCACAGAAAAACATAATTGTAAACTATGACACTCCAATAGATATAAAGCATTGGAACTTATTTAGAAGCAATGCATTACATATAGAACCACATCAAGACAATTTTTCCAATACTTCCATATAGATAAACTCTTCCAATTTCCAAACATACATCACCTTTACAACATATCTTTAGTAAAAAAAAGCAGAACGAAGCATGATTATCAGGTATATGACAGTCTACAATAATGATAACAGCAATAGCTCTTATACCATATATTGTTTCCAAGTGTAAAAATTGAAGGCCAAGATTACCAAAAACTATACTTCTAATTACTATCACTTAGCTCATCATCATGAATGCCAGAAACAGCACTCAACCTAGCAGACGATTGCTTAGCCCAGTTGACGATTTTTTGGGCCTCCCGGCTGATCTTCTCTTCTTCTTTCATAGCCTTTTTTAGCATCTTCTGCTGCTTCTTCGTTGAAAAAGTGCTCAAATCCGATAAAAATTCATGGTTCATGTCCCAATCAAGACCATTCTCCTTACTCTTCTTACTCTTCTTCTTCTGATGATGATCATGAGAAGAAGCCTTCTTTGGAGAAAGCCAGAAAAAGCAACCTGTTTTCTTCGGCGGAGAAGGCGAAAAATCCATCGATGACGTAGACCCAGATGGAGATTTTGATGATTTTGAAGACTCATGCTTTAAAACTGGATCTGGGTTTTCTTCCAAATCTGAGAAAACCCCCTTTTCCACTGACAAATCGGGTGGTGATTTTGGATTGGGAGGCGCTTTTGAAAGCGAAAAATCGGCATTGGCAGAACAATCTGGCTTGGGCTTAGGCTTATTAGTGAGTGGAAAAGATTTGAGCTTGCGGAAGCGGGACTCAAGGTCAGTGGGGAGGACAGAGTCAGTGAAAGAAGAGCAGCGAATAGCAGCAACTTGCTCAAGAACACAAAGGTCTTTTGCTTGTGAGATTAGCTCTTCCACTGCTGCTGACTCTTCCTCGTCGTCTGTGTCTGATAGGTACCTGAAATCAGCCATTGGAATAAACTCTAAATTTGGCTGTGGGCTTCACTTTTTTTTATGGTGTTTAGGGAGTGAAAAATGCAGTGTTACCCAGTGGCGTTCACACTGCAGTCCGACTGTTCGAGGTCCGGTGGGAAAGAAGATTGTAGAACATGTTTCTCTCTCTCTCTCTCTCTCCTCTCTCTCTCTCTAACGGCTAACTCATGCTTTAGGATTTTATTGCTTTTAATTTTCATACTTTTCTTTTTCAACGAGTGGGGTCCACACACATTCGGGCCCACTCAGATTGGGAGTTAACACCAATAAAAAGAAAAAAAAGAAAGAACACAGTAATGCAATATATATACATAAATTTTAATATATTATATTGATAATTATGAAAAGTTTTGTCTAATTATTTTTATTTTTATTTATGTGTATATATAATGTTTCGCTAGTGTGATATTATAAATTGTAAATGGTAGATAATAATATTATAAATTTAAAAGGAGGTTTTAAATTAGAATTAATAAAAAATACTTGTTTTTTTAATTATTATGAAAAATATTGTGGAAATTTGGTGTTTGTAGTATTACTGCTATGTTTTTTTTTTTTTTTTTTAATTTGGTTCTGCGCAATTTTTCTTCTGTGTTTGTTCTAGTACAGTGATATCATTGGCTGTATGCACACTAGTCCGCTGACTCCAATCCACCATTTTCTTTATCTTTGGTCTTTTTCAGCTCTCCTAACTCCCAACTTGCGTCTCAGTAACACTGACAATGAAGTATCACCCGATGGGTTTGCACTTTGATCTTTATATTCTCCTATCAACCCAAATTTTAATATTAGCACAAAGTAACCCATCATATAATAAAATATTTTAAATAAACCTATTATATAATAATAATAATAATAATAATAATAATAATAATAATAATAATATTGAGTTATTGGAGCAAAGACTCTCTCTCTTTCTCTTTTTTTTTTTTTTTAATTTTTTTATTTGAAAATGTATGGAATTATATTTCCAACAACGCCAATTTTGCATCGATTGGACTTTGGGTTCAAAAGTTATGACCTTAGGAAGTTGGTTACCCTTACAAACAATCTTTATTTTTTTGTCTTTAAAGTTTAGGGTAAAATACACAAGCTTCTTTTGAGATTTAATGAATTTACATTGCCCCCACCCAAAAATTTTAAGAAATAACATCTCTACCATCAAGGTTTTCATAAATAAACAAATAAGTTTATGCCCGTTCATATAGTTACTTTTCTTATGAGATGAGCTTCTACAAGATTCATGTTGAATATACTTTTTATTTTATTTTTATAATTCAATAGTTAGAGGAAGAGGGTTTTGATTCATAGATGTCTTGGTTGGAAACACCAAAAAGTATTAATTGAGCTAAAATGCTATTGGCATGTTGAATGTAATTTTACTAGGCTCGTTTGGATGGAGGGAGGAAGGAGGGGGAGTAGAGTAGAGTTGGCTAAAAATAAGTTAATTTTAGGCTAAATCTACTTTACTCTCCCTCCCTCCTCCTCAATCCAAACGGACCAAAGTTTGCGATCTATATTAACTGAAGGGACTTGTGTCTTGTGGAGGTTGGCTTATGGTGATCAAAAAAAAAAAAAAAAATCTTGCTCTTTTTGTTTGGTTGATTTCTTTTTTAAGTATTCCAAATTTATATTCTCTTTTTTTTTTAAAATTTATGTAATATAGCAGCCTAAGCTTTGAAACTTTGAGTTTGTAAGAGTCAATGAGGCAATTATATGCTAAGAAGACAACCATTCTTTTCTTTTTGCTATTGTACAAAATAACCTGTCTCTTTTTTTTTTGAGAATAAAATAATCTTCCTTAAAATAAAAATATATTTACAGTTTATTATAAAAAAATGTTATTATAATCTGTCTTTTTTATTTTTTTGAGAATCAAATGATCTGTCTTAAAATAAAATATATATTTGCAGAACATTATAAAAAAAAAATGTTGTTATAAACAACTTTCATTAGAACAAATAGCAAAGAACAAACAAGCTTTAGTCATCAACAACCAATATGCAACAAGGAATATTTAAAAGAGAGAGAAACAGAGCCAAAGAATGAATGTTTGGTTTAGGTTTACAAATCATTTTTATTTATTTTTTAAGGGGTTTAGACTTTAGAATCTATACATCTTTTTCCTTTCCGTCCAAAAAGAAAACTCATGGACAATTAATGCTTTTACATAACATTGATCTGATCACAAATATACATAGATAAGCCTGGAGGGTTTCGTTTTGTAATCCACCCAGCCGGCTACATTTTTGAACAATCAATCAACCAGTTTCAGATCAACCTGAGGAAACTAACTCTAAAAGATTCCTAATTATTATTTATATTTTTGAGAATCAAATGATCACTAAACTTAATCCTCCCAACAATCAATTAACCTAAACATTTGAGGCGTGGAAGCTCTTCACATCACATCACAAATGATTCAAGGCCCACAATAAATCATTATTACTTCTTCTTCTTATTTATTTATTTATTTATTTATTTTCTTTCTCCATCCATAATCATCATTTATTCATCTTCAATTCAAGCAAATACCATAAAAATTTAAACTTTAAATATCTCGGTTAAAATCCCTAAAAAATGTCAATTAATTTTTTTTTTGAGAAAAAGGTCACTGAATATTATTAAGGTAGGCTAGTAAGGTTAGCTTGAACAACAAGTAATAGATCTGGTGGTACATCTTCCATCCAGATTTGCATATGATTGAGGGATTTTGAGTTCCTCGCTAGAGAGTGAGCTAACTTATTACCCAAGCGGCGTACAAGAGAAGTTTTAAAAGCTGAAAAGAAACTACTAAGGTATACAATGTCTTGCACTAAATGTCCGTAGGGTGTGAAGTTCCTGCCTTCTGCTAGCAAAGCCTTGTGTAAAATTTCAGAATCCCCCTCAAGTATGATGTGGTCAAAACCCAGCTCCACAGCAAGTTCAAGAGCTCTCCGTGCTGCAAGAACCTCGACCTCGATGACTAACATTGGTAGGGGGATTTTTTGAGACACCGTTGCCATAACTCGGCTTTCTTTGTCTCGTATGACAACACCCAGACCTGCACTTCTGTCATCGGCAAATGTGGCACCATCAAAATTAATCTTGTACCAATTATCTTGGGGTGGAGTCCATGTTGCTATCTGTGTTCTTCTTTGTCTTGTGGACGTCATGGGACTGGAATGGGACTCAAGTTGTCGCTCTCGAGAGTGTTCCAGTACCTTGTCCAATGGGAGTGTTGGTTTCCCAAGTTGGAGATTATTTCGCCGATTCCACAGGTTCCATAACACCAAGGAAAAGAGCGCCGGATCTGCTGTACCTGCAAAAATAAATCCAATAAAGTTAGTGACGCATGTGCTCTGTTTGAGAGAGCCTTGATTCCACGCTGGTATGGAATTTTCGAGAGATTGCAAGGCAGGACAGTGGTAGAGTGCATGCATTGTATCTTCATCTTCCTGTTTGCATATCTCACATCGTCCATCAGGTATTATCTTGCGCCAAAACAGGTTTGCTTTTGTGGGTAGAGAGTTCTTGCATGCTCTCCATATCAGTGTCTTCACTTTGTTTGGAACATCAAGAGCCTAGATTTTGTTCCACAACGGTTTCAGAGCTTGGGTTGATAACTGACCCGGTTGTTGCACTCTAGAGGCTTCCTATAAAAAGCGGTATCCCGACTTGACCGTGTATTTTCCGTCGGGCGTGAATGGCCATATAAGAACATCATCTTGAATGGAGCGGCACAAGGGGATGTTTTTTATAACTGATGCTTCAAAATCATAAAAAACTCTATCAATTAAATCAGCCTTCCATATTTTTTGCCCCTGATCAATAAAATCTCCAACCTTTGCACCTTCCCATCCAACGACTACAGGTGTGATTATTCTAGGATTATGTTTAGTAGGCAGCCAATTCTCCCCCGATACATTGACAGATAGGCCCGACCCTATTCTCCATGTTGCACCTCTCTTGATAACATCCCTCCCCTTCAAAATACTATTCCAAGCATATGAGGCGTTTGTCGGATTCATTGCTTCCATGATTGTAGAATTTGGAAAAAACTTCGCCTTAAAGACCCGGTAGAATAGAGAATCCGTGTCATGAATTAGACACCAAGTTTGTTTGGGTAGGAGGGCATCATTAAACAAAGCAAGGTCTTTGAAGCCCATACCTCCTTGGCTTTTGGGTTTACACAAAACTTGCCATTTCACCCAATGAATTTTCCTACTATCACCCTTTTGACCCCAAAAAAATCTGCATATCATTGATTCTATCTCATGGCATAAGGAAAGTGGTAGTTTAAAGCATGTCACAGTGTAAGTGGGTAGAGCTTGGGCCACAGATTTGATTAAGATCTCTCTTCCCGCTTGAGATAAGAGTTTTGCTTCCCAACTGGCTAATTTTTTCCAAACTTGTCGCTTAATATGGGTGAAACTCCCCTTTTTTTGACCCACAGGTGATGGAAGGCCTAAATATTTTTCATATTGTTGAATGACTGAAACTCCAAGCATATTTTTGATTGAAGTTTGTGTCTCTTTGGATGTGGATTTGCTAAAAAAAAGAGTAGTCTTGGTGTGATTAATTTGTTGCCCCGAAGCACTATCATATTTAGCCAAAATATCAAGTAGGCATTGACATTCACTTTCCTTGGCCCTGCAAAAAATCACACTATCGTCTGCAAAGAGTAGGTGAGTTAGCTTAGGCCCATTTTGATGTCAATTAATTAGTTACAAGGTTTTTAGTATATATATTGTTAATTAATTATTAATATGGGAATGATTATCTCTTTTTCTCCACAAGATAAGCTACCCATAATTTCTCAAATTGTACCTATAACAAGTTGAGGCGTTAAACTCTTATATCATCTGTTATAGGAAAAAAAATATTATAAAACTATTAAAACCATGAATTTTCTCTAGTAGATTTGAACAAAATGACCACATGCTTAAGTGATTTTAGGAAAACCATCAAGACCTTTAGTCGGTTTGAATAAAATAACCAAGGTCATGTGCTTATAGGAACTAAATTTGGAATTATGAAAAAAAGTTAACACTTAAAATACCGTATTCTCTTCATAAGTTTAGATGTTCTAGACATTTTTGATAGAGTGATGGAGAAAAGAGATAAGAGAGTTTTCGTGCTTCGATCTTGTGAGCTACATTAATGAAACCAGAGTTTGAAAAATTACATTTTCTCATATACTTTTATTTTTATTTTTATAATACATCACAATGATTTTTTTTTTTTTGGGTTTGAGAAACCGGCCCAAAAGCAGACCAAGCTATTTTATCGCTAAAACATCATAAACATAAAACTTGTAAATGTTGGAAGGGAAAGAATTCCTTGAAACTAAAACAAGAAAAGAACGTCTTGCTCTTCGAGTAAGAGCATGTGCCAAAGCATTATCTTGCCAACGTGTATAAGAGAAAGAAAAAAATTGAAAAGAATTAACTGAAGACACAATGTCTTTAATCAAATGCCCACGAAAAGGTGGTGAAAACATATTTACAATGAAATTAGATACAAAAGTCATCAATATTTTGAATTTAACTGGTATATATTAATTGCTTCAATCTCACCATTTTCTCTAGTGACTGTTCTTTTAATTTATTAAATTAAACAATCTCATAATTTTTTCATGAAATTAATATCTTGATTTTGTATTTAATGACATAAAAAGTGAATTATACTTCGCAATAGATGTAACCCTTCACCAACTTCATAGTAAGCGAATATGCGCCTTTCATTGGATCCAATCACATCATTTTGAAACATTATACCCCATTGGGTCCCAACAAGTCAGCAATTTGTTAATTGAGAGATTAATAATAAGAGGATAATGACCAATTGTCAAATACACATCATCATTCATCACCTCCACATCTCAACAAAAACTTGTTCCATTTTTGTTTCCTCTTCCTCAGATAGATAACCATTCCAGAACTCTCACAGCTTTTAAGGGACAAAGCTTGACATCTGGGTCTATCTTATTTTTTTTTTGTTGATTGATTAAAACTCTGATTAGTTTGCTAATGGGGTCAGAGTCTCCGCAAAGAGTAGCTTGTTGCTTTTGTTTCTCCACCAACAAGAACGATGGAAAGAAGAGTAGGAGATATGAGGTTTCAGGATCAAACATAGAGGACAAAAGGTGGGAAAAGAACGATGAGATTTTGTCAGACTTTAGCACCTTTTCGGTTAAAGAACAAGAAAGGAAGCTGAAGAAGGCATTGGAGGAGGAGGAGAAGATTAGTAGGGAAGCCGAGAGGGTTGCCAAATGGGTGAAGCAAGAATCAGCAAGAATGGATGCTTCTGTAATCGAAACTGTGATTAGTAATCACGATGAAGAAACAACCAAGTAATGGTTTTACACTTTTACTGTACTGTAAAATTCCCTTTTTTTTTTTCTTCCTTGTAGTTTGAATTTTTGATGCATGTGGTTGTATACGGATTTGGCAGCAGAATTGGAATTTGTAAATCCATTTCTCTTGTTTTATTTCTATCCATACGAATTCAATATGAAATTGTCCATATGATGAAAAACAAAGTTTAGTTCGAATGTAAAATAAAGGCCAATTCACTAGTAGTCCCAGTCTTCTCTCCCTCTCAAATTAACCTTAGCAATAACAAAAAGCTGTACTACTTAGAAAGAGTACTACCTCTTCTTTATTCTAAGTAAGAAAAGTATTACCTTAGAATTGGGTTTTGGAATTCAACTTACAGAGCTTCTCTTCTCATTCTCAAAGTTCAACATTTTTTAGTGTTGTCCAGTAACAATTTAAAATCTTAGAAGAAATCCTACTGAGTGAATTTAGTCCTTGGTAAATTGCAATCTTCTTACTGTATATAAAGATGAAGATATCATGGAAGAAACAAAACATAAAAAACCCCATACAAGTTGAGTTGAAAGATTCCTAGTACGTCTTCAACAACTTATGTTGGATGCTCAATTGTCAAGCAATCATTTATGTTTATCTAATTCAGGATTTAGATTAGATGCAAGAATTGAAAACAGATAACACATTTATTTACAGGGATATTTTAATGGGGAAAAAATCTCTGCACGCGAACGTTTATTGCGTGTTTGCGACCAAAATAGTAGTAAAATTCAAATAATATTTATGTTGGACAATTTTAGTTGCTATGGTTTTCTAATAACCAATATTAGGAAAATATTTGGTCTTTGATAGACTAGTCAAAATTCATTAGAAAGAAAATATAAAAAAACACCATAATTGAAGGCTGTTTTATTCAAATATTTGGTCTTTGATAGACTAGTCTAGTCAAAATGATTCATGGGTTGGCCGTCTCAAAACTCAGCTTATTACTTTTCATTTTCAAGAACTAAAATAGTAAATTCAGACATTGTCTGCTTGTCCCCCTTCCATCAGGTTGGTATTAATTAATTAGTGAGATTTCGTTAACAAAATTAAACAAATGTAATAATACAATTAAAGCCATTAATTTTTCTACGTGTTAGAATAGGATTCCATATCAATTAAGGGTTGCAATTTATATTTGCGTATTGGGTTCGTGTTGTATTAACTCATGAGTATTCGATTAATCCTAGCATGACCTGTTTATCAAACGGGTTAGTCATGTCGACTCGTTTATGAAATTTTATCAAAGAGATTTTTTATTTGAAATATGAAAAACCAAATAAATACATTTTAAAAAAAATATAATTCGAAAACATATCTTAATATTGCAAATAATTAATCACTATATATTAAAAAAAAAAAAAAAAAACCACAACAGCCAATGTTAGATCCTAGCAATTAGGTTAAGGAAAATTAATAAAAGTAAAGGTAAAGGTAAAAGTAAAGGACGACATCGATTATGCGACGGTGACAGAGAGTTCAATGATGAAAGGAAAGGATGACGATGGCTTGGCATAGTAACAGAAGGGGGATGGTGGCTAAAAAAATAAGGTGAGATTGAGGACTGAGAGTGAGAGGCGGCTATGGGCCTTGGAAGAATGAAACTAGGAAAGAAAATAAGTTTATATGAATAGGATTTTGAAGGATATATTGGTAAAATGACATTTAGTTAAACAAGTCAGTGGTTTCATGGGTTGGACCCGAACATGAGAACTTTCAAACGAAATTAAGTGTCATTTATGCTTTTAAAGTTGTGATTTCCATCTCTGTTGTGTTGACTTTAATTCCGTGCTAAATTTGATTGTAGTTTCTTCAATCATTTTTCCTATATGCATGTGAGATTAATTGTAAATGATGAGTGTGAGAGATCGATAAAGAATCAAACTTCAAAAGTTGAACAAATGGATTTCGTGACTAGCTCGCGACTGTTTCGCGAGAAGCTTACCCTTGAAAAGAGCCACGTGTAGAGTACATGACTAGAAGATGAAGAGTCGTGCTAGAATGGATTTTTTGTGACAGTCTCGCTGGTAAGGCCAACCAGCGAAGGACCTGCAAAACTTTCTGTTTGGTAAAAAGTTGTGTTCTGCTTTACCAAGTCTTTACCCACACTTTATATACCCTCACTACCCACAAATTGTAGGGAGTGCTTTTTAGAGAGAAAACCCTAGAAAATACTCTTGAGAGTTAGTGATTATTATACCTACAATTATCTACATATTTTCTTATAGTTTTCCTTAACTCTTACCTCTCCATCTCTATATCTTTGAGAGGTTGCTTGTCCAGACACTTACCACACCCATTTTGAGTGTAAAGTGAGATTTTGGTACTGCTAGGAAGAATTGGAAGGAGCCATTCACTGGCAGATGCAATCGGGTTGAATTGCGGGATCCAAAAAGTTAAAGAAGACAAGGCTCCGAGAAGTCAGTTTATAGCAGAAGCTTAGAAGGTTTAAGTACATGGAGAAAACTAGGATTAGATGGTCTTTTGTTATTCATGTACTCTAACTTTATCCTCTAGTGGATCAATTTCGACTTGGAGAGTTATGGAGAGGTTTTTCGCTGAGTTCTTCGGTTTCCTCTTCGATAACACGTCTTGGTATTATCTTATGTTTGCATCTCTCTTCCCTACTCTTTAAGTTTTCATTTTATTGTTGATAATGGATGAATATAAGTTAGGGTAGTATTAACGGTTCTTTGCGTTTATTTACTCTTATTTCGCTCTTAGTATAAGTTAAGAGTAAAAACTATTTAGCCTTAATTTTTATTTGGGAGTTTGAATAAGTTCTTGTGTTTCAGCACAAATCTGAGCTTTCAGTGCTTAATTTCAAGGAAATCTATCTGCTTAAAAATAAGGGTAGCCTTAATTAATGATAAGATAAGGGAGAGTCATTTGAGATGATTTGGTTGTGTTTCGAAGATAACTCCCATTCACTTGTAGTTGTAGATTTAAAAAATAAAGTTTATATTATATAGGACAATAATTCAGAGCAGCAGTTCTCATATACAAACGGATGATCAAGACATCTAAAAGCGAGTTTGGGGTATGGCAGTCCAAAATAAGATTCAGAATTTTTTTTGGAGAGCTATCGAAAATTCCATTCCATCAAAATCAAATCTGGTCCGTCGCAGGGTGCTTGAAGAGGATATTTGTGATCATTGTAAAGCTAGTTCTAAAGATGTTCTCCATGCTCTCTGGTTGTGCCCTCATCTAGGACCCAGTTTGGAATTTAAACTCCAGTTGGAATTTTCAATCCTTCAAACAATTTCAGAGCTTCAGAGAACTTGTGCAGCATGTAATTAAAGAGGAGAAAGATCATGAGTTTTTTGCCACCACGGTCTGGACAGTCTGGTTTCGAAGGAATGCAATTAGAGCTAACAACAGATCTTACCCGATTGATCAAGTCATTCTAGATATTTTAGCAACTCAAGCGAGCTTCTTAAGAGCCAACCCACCAAAGCTTCCAGACTCAACTAACCGGGTTCCTCAAAGAATTAAATGGAAACCACCACCATATTCTCACCTCAAAGTGAATTTTAATGGAGCTGTGTTTCGGAAAGAGAGCGCAGCAGGGATGGGGTAGTGATTCGAGATGAGAAAGGATTGGTCCTAGCCTCCATGGCAGAAAAAATCCATCTCCCAAACTTGATGGCAGCTGTGGAAGTTGTTGCAACTGTCAAAGCCCTTCACTTAGCTGTCAACATTGGTGCTTCTTCCATTTTTTTAGAGGGTGATTCAAAATGTATTATTATTGCTCTGAATTCTGAAGTGATTTTTTTTTTGCTGCTTATGGCTATCTGGTTGAAGAGGCCAAGTCTCTTGTTAGGAATTTCTCTGATGTTGTTTTTCGTCATACTCGAAGACAAGGCAACTCGGCAGTTCATAACATTACTAGAAATGTTAGTGAGTCTTCGGTGTGGATGGAGGATGTTCCTCTACATCTTTTCTTGGTAATTTTAACCAATGTGGCTATTTCTTGAATAATATTATAGGGTTTATTCTCAAAAAAAGAAAAAAAGAGAATATTTGGGAAATTGCATATCTTTTAAGGAATTTTCTTTTTTGATTTAAAAAAAATATCTTTAAGAAATTATGACGTACACAAGAAAATAATGAAATTAAATATCCCGCAAATATTTTAAATTATAAATCAATTAAAAATAATTTTATTTTTAATAGCAATCATTAAATCTGTCAATTAAACTAAATTGAAAGAACCAACGGTGTCTTGGTCTAGTGGTGCCAGGGGCTAGACTTGGTAGGGAGAACTACGGTTCGATCCCCCGCAAGCCCGTTGGGAGGAGTTTAAAACCTTAACCCCGGGACCCGCTCCGAAACCGGATTAGTCGGCCCAGTGGGTTCGGATACCGGTTGGGAAACCAAAAAAAAAAAACTAAATTGAAAGAGACCCATGGGCTGTGTCATGCGGGAAAAATATGTAAACAGCAGAATATGAATCAACGGAAGTAAATACAAGCAGCAACTATTTTAGGTTGGAAAAATTTATTTTATTATTATTATTATTTTTTTGGCTAGGAAATTGAAAATCAATATACACACACACACACATACACACTAGCCTCCGAGCACGCGCGCGTTTAGAGGCTCTTTTATTTTTTTGAGTAAAATTTAATAATTTGCATCTATTATAATTTAGAAATATATATATTTTTATTTTTTAAAAAAATAAAAAGGATAAACTTTAAAGATAAGCAGTAACTGTAATTATTTTTTTGAACATGAAAGGAAAAAAAATCTTAATTTTAAGAATTCTCTTTTTAAATTTAAAATGAAATTTGTTATTTGACATTTATGACTCTATTTCTAAATGAAGTTATCCATTATTAGTGAGGATATTTTTGAACCATATAAAAGTCTAATTGTAAAAGGGAAATCTTTTTATATATGGTATAGATATATATATATATATATATAGAGAGAGAGAGAGAGAGAGAGAGAGAGAGAGAGAGAGAGAGAGAGTTACAACTAGTGTAACTTCACAAGAATCACACATTTTTTAGACCGTTGGTTTCTTTTAGGTTTAAGAGTGAAAAAATACACATGGTAATGTCATAATCGTTCTCTAAAAATTAGTAATTTAGACATTAACTATTCTTATTAAAGGGAAAAAAAAAACAGCATTAACTCTCCACTCTCCTCCACGTCATCTTCTTCTTCCTCTCATCCTCTCTCACATCTTTCTTCTTGCACTATGTACTCTCGGGCCATCACCATTGATTTCTTAACAGTATTGTCTTGAGGTACTTAAAAATTTTAGAAATATATGGCCAAAGTCACAATTGTTTTAGAGAAAGATTATTGAGGCTAAGTATTTCTAAAACCCTCATGACAAATTTTACTCAAGGTACTGCCAAAACACAAAACTCAAATGGTCGAAAAATAAATTCTACTTTTTTCAGATCATATACTATGGTTAATTAATGGCAAAACAATACTCCCTCCATAATAAATGGTAATCATGTTTATTAAAACAAAATAAAGACAACTTGGATTTACAATTTAATCTTGAGCATTTTATGAATGGTGGAGGCTTGAAAGTACATAGTGCAAAAAAAAAAAAAAAAAGATGAGAGGAAGAAGATGATGATATGGAAGAGTACGGAGAGTTAATGTTGTGGTTTTTTTTTTTTCTTCTTTAATAAGAAGAGTTAATGCTTAAATTACTAATTTCTAGAAAGTAATAATGACACTACTATGAGTGTTCTTTGACCCTTAGATTCAATAGTAATCAATGATCCAAAGAATATGTAACTCTAGTGAAGTTACACCAAGTGTAACTTGAACCCATCTCATATATATATATAAGGAAAAAAAAATTCTAAATTTTAAGAATTCTCTTTCTAAATTCAAAATGAAATTTGTTATTTGACATTTATGACTCTATTTCTAAATGAAGTTACCCTTTATTAATGCGGGTATTTTTGAACCACATAAAAGTCTAGTTGAAAAAGGTGAATCCTCTTTATATATATATATATATATATATATATATAGTGCATTCCTTAACGTTCTCTTTATTTAGGTTTCTACTTCAACAAAGTTTGCATTTATATCAAATTATTAGTTCATTGAATTAGCTAATAGAGTAAATGTGTGTTTAACATAGTATGCATTATCTAAATAATATGTACCTGTTCCAATCTAGAAAGGTGGCTGACAGCTGATAAATTAAGAAACACAAGCTTGGCCAAATTCACAATGTTGCATCAAGAAATTTCAAAGCTTGGATACAGAATATTGAATCACAGATTATTACCTTGTGTAGACATGTGCACTTGGCTCTATTCCTCTTGCTCGCATGCTCTCAAAAGTTTCACGTGCACGATACATATCCCCTCACCTTGCATAATAAGTGACCAACAAGCCATACTCTCTTCTAGAAGGCTGATATGAATAAGAACAAGAAAATAGGAAACAACCATATTGATGTAGACATGAATGAGTTAAAGCTATTAGTTTTTATTTGAGGAGGGTTGTGAGGGGGGGGGGGGGGGGGGGGAAGGGGGAGGATGCAATCATTCCACGAATTTGTATTAATTTAAAAAAGAATTAGTCATTCCTTGGATAAGTTCCACACGATAGGTCTGCATGTTTGTGTGTGGCATGCACGGGAATACAATCTCAAACAATAACTACGAAAAATTTCAATAATTGGGTCAGAAGAAAAGAATTTAAAGATGTTATCTATTTCAGGAACTTCTAGAATTCTGTTGGCCCATATACTCTTCTAGAACAAAACACTTCTAAAAACTATTGATTTTGATTTCTCTGAACTTGTTTATGTTGGATATATATTATTACACTGGTTATTGTAGCATTAAAAGTCAAGTAATTGCTCTTTGAATTTAAATTTTTTAAAAAATATTTTGTTTTTGACCCAAAACATTAATTTGTTTGCCAAAAGATCCCTCCCAACAAGCCAACAACTCCATGACAGAATAAGGCATAACCCCCCAAACACGCAGAAAATCAATGACTGCAATTCACAAGCCATATGTCTTTTACTCATAAAACACCAGTCCATAATGATCATACCAACTTTTCCACAAATTATTTCTAATCAAGGTCTGTCCTAATGTCACACAGCACAAGAAGAAAGACAGCCTTGGAGATACAAAAACATTCCCAATGCTCTACTACTGTTGTAGCTACTCAAATACCCACCTAAAACTGCTCTTCCACATCAACCTTACACGAGCCCCGGATTTCCAATTTTCAGATGACTATCCAAGAATTCATTGGCTATTAACACTGAGTTGAGGATTTATCTATCCTAAACAAATGCATTCTATGTGTTAGACGCTATTCTGCCTAGTACTCCCTTCAACCATTTGCCAGCACCTTGGCCTATTTTATAGACACTGCCCACAAAACTATATTAGGTCTAAAGTCCTTCACTGCAAGGGCACCATTTTAAAAAAATTGGACATTGCCTAAATCTGAGAATTTATACCTAAACCCAATTATATCTATCCTAACCTCATCCTAACAGCAGTCAAAGAAGACTACAAGGGCCATGCTATAAAGTACCTGTCTCTAAAAATCAACACTATCCTTAATCCCCGCACCTACAAATCACATTACCCTCGATATTTTTTTATACATTTAAGTCAAGGACAGGTATTCGACTCCATTGAAAAGGCCAGGAAATGTCGTTTGATCTAGAGGTCATTGGCCACACTACCATCGATATAACAAGAAATACTCAATACCGATAAGCCTTAATCTAGAGGCTCTCACAATGAAAAAGAAAAAATAAATTTTGAAAAGTAAACTTCAATCAAATGAAATTTCAATTGCCTCTTGTACGATAACAACAGACTTTATCAGCTGAACTAGCTCAAAAACTTTGTCTCGCCACACGTTTTTTCCTCGGCCTAAGTTTGTACACATTCTCTAAAGGAGTTAATCATTCTTTCCTAATAGCTTATCTTTCTCTTATCAAACTCACAATTCATCACATAAACCTCAAACGAGTCAAATATCACATACTTAAAATACAAAATGCATACAAATGAACTGTGTTGATGAGCTATACCTTCTTAATTCTCTCGAAAGACTGGACAACAGCCTGCCAATTCTCCGGCTCTGTCTCCAAAACCTTCCGGAAGCTCCTCCGCGAGCCCTCCCTATCTTCGTGCCAGTTAGACCGATACTCCACCCGGTCATCACCCTCAATATACCGCGCTCTCTCCTCCGTTTTCTCCTTCAATCTCCTCCCATCATCCAATTTCACAGTCAACACTCTCCCATGGAACTCCACACCATCGAACTCCACCGCCTTCATGGCCGACTTGGCCGCCATAGCATTGTTACCCCCATAAATCACAAACCCAAAACCGGCAATTCAGTCGGTTTCGTTGTGAGACTTGATGAGAATGACGTTATTTATGGGGCCGAATTGACGGAAAAACTCGGCCACCTCGTGCTTCCTTATCCAGTTAGGTAAGTTGCCCACAAAAATTTTATTTTTTTGGCGGAATTCAACTTCCACGGGATTTGAATTCTGGGATTTGGCTTTCAGTGGTGGCGGCGGGGGTGGGGGTAAAGGTGGAGGTGGTGGTGGAGGTGGAGAGAGTTTGGAGGTGAGAGAGAGTTTGGTGGTGAGAGAGTGAGGAGTGGGGATATGAGTGGGGTTGCTGAGGTTTTTGAGAGGGTTAGAGGGGATTTTGGGTGTGGGGGAGGGTTGAGTTTTGCTGGGGCGACGGATGTTGGAGGAGGAGGTGGTGGTGGTTGTGGGATTGTGAGAAGAGTTTGGTTTGAGGGAGAAAGAGATAGAAGTGGTGGTGGTGGTGGTGGTGGTGAAGGTGGAGGAGTGGTGGGTGGTGGTGAGGATGGTGGCGGGGAAGTGTGGGGTGGAGAGTGAAGAAAGCCCATCCATTATCGTTGGGAGTGGAGTGAGTAGAGACTAAAGAGTGATTTTTTGAAATTTTCGGTTGATTTTATATTGGTAAAAGATTTTTTTTTTTTTTTTTTTTTTTTTTTTTTTTTTTTTTTTTTTCAGTTTTCAATTTTCAGTTTTCAACAAAATAAGCGGTATGCAAACGCATACATAATCCATTGTCAACAATGTTACCAGAGATTTCCCATCCCCAAATGCTTTACCCGGTGTTAAGATCAATACTCTGATGCAAAAGGTTGAACTAGCTAATGCACCTATTTCTACATCTGTTACAACTGTTAAATCCTCTGCTAAGCCTAAAAAGAAGGGTTCTCCTTTGGATGAAATTCGCAAGGACCTTGATGCTCTATATGCCCTCCTCAAAATGATTTCAAAAGAAAAGAAGGCTAATGATCATGGTTTAGAAGATGAACGGTCCTCTAAAGCATCTATTTCAAAAAACTCATATTACCTCTACAATTAGGAATGGTTTGGTTATGATGAAGAAGACACTCCTGATTTAGCATAATATTGATTTTGATTCTCCTATTTGTCTGGCCTGCACAACGGCCAATGCTACAATATTGGTTCTGATTCCCTTGTTTGTCTAGCTTGCACAACGGCGAAAGTGCTAAAATAGTTACCCCTGATGATTCCGCTACTTGTTTCCCACAATTGGTGCTACTTTTAATAAAGTGGATTCCGCATGATTCGGTTAAATGATGAAGATTCAGACTCTACTACGGATGATGACAAAAAGTGAAAAATTCATTGTTCATTGTTCACTGTTACTATTCACTATTACTGTTCATAGTTACTATTCACTCTGAAATTTTGCTTATTTAAGGGGGTCTGTCCCTTAACTTAACTTCTCTCCTTTAAATAAGTAGTAGTTTCACTTTTATAATTTGATAGTTAATATTAGGAGGATTTGAACCGTGATTCTCTTAATAAATGATAGCGTGTTATGTCATTGAGCTACAAAATTATCGATAAAAGACAATAGTTAATGCAACAAACCATTTAGGTACTTGAAATCATTTAATTTTGTTGTTAATCTTTTATTGGATTGTGCAGATTAATCATCCGAAATTGCTTCGTTTTATGCTTTGTTTGTTTCGATGGAAAATATTGTGTAAAGTTTACATACATTTATGGTTGCTACCAAAGATAGGAAAACGAGAGAGTTTTATGGAAAATGTTTTTGGAAAATGACTCATTTTGTAGAAAACATTATTGCTAAAATAAATAGCGAGTTTGTTTCTCTAAAAAAAAAGAAAGAATGGGTAATTGTCCCACATTGCTTAAGAGAGTGTGTTGTGTGTAGTATAATTTGTCTCATCCTCCCTTAAAAGTTACCATGGCTTTTGAGTAGAATTGTGGGGTGCCTTTGTGTTAGAACCCCTTTCCCTCTCCCTCTCCTTTGTGTGTATGTGTGTGTGTGTGTTTGTTTCTCCAAAATAAAAAATTAATAATAAACAGAGCGTTTGTAAGAAAATTAAGTAAGTTTACTAAAATATTTATGTAATTGGTTTTTATTTCCTACCTTAATTTTTGCGTTGGTGGTATAATCAACATCAATAATATGTGTTATATTTTTAAAAATAAAAGTGATTAACCTTTAGTTGTTACAGAAATCTATATTAAAAATATACAATATTTAGAGAAACAAATTTGAATATACGGTGTCCTTTTTATGAGTTTTACATCTTACTGACATCAAAGAGTATGAGAGCAAGTTAATTTGGTGTTAAAAACATGCATGCAGATGAATCAAATGTTACCATATCATGAAGACAAGCATTTATTTGGTGAAGAATAAAAAAAATTTAGAAAGAGTTTAATAACAATTTTTGTTTTATTTCGAAATATCCCAGCTACAGTAACAGAACAAATACTATCTACAATAGCACTCCAAATCATAGTAGCTTTTAGTAAGAGCCTGAACTCACACAACTCTAAAAATAACTATCCAACATTCCACAATTTCATTTAAATAAAGAAAAAGGGAACGTGATAGACTGAAGAAAATGAAATTCTACTTAATTTAGAACTCCTATAACCTATTTGCAAATAGTATTTCCTTATTCCGCATTAGTTACAATAGCTTGGGAGACATTTTATTATTGTTTGGTGGTACAAGCAGGAGGATTCTGCTTGCCCGAAACGGCAGGCTTGACATTAACACAAGTGGAAGTAGCAGATCCTCCAGCACCTTTGTATACGAGATCAATGTCAGCAACCACCACTTGTTGGCATGGTACACTGTTACTGCAAATAAGCTTCACAGCTTCCTTTGTTGAAGAAGTGCCTCTAATGTTCTTGAAGCTAACATTGCTGATCTTAACTTTCGAGGGAGACTGAAAGCGAAACAAACAAACAAAAACCCACCCAAGAATTTAATATTAGTATCTGTAATTTGTTTTTCTTTTTTTAACTTTTAACATCAAAATGAGTGTATATGGTTGTGATGTTTATAATAACCTTGTTTGAGCATTGACTATTTGGGCAGTAGCCTTGATCAATGAGGATAGGATTGGCAACGTTGTTCATGATAATATTCTCAAAATGAATATCAGAAGCAGTTCCAGGAGAGGAAGAAGGCCATGTTTTGATTCTAACACCATTCGTTGTACTGCTAAGGGTGCCACCAACTACTCTAATTCCTGAAACTGGTTGTTCATTTTGGTACCTTCCAAGACTTCCAATGCTGATACCATGGCCAGGTCCACAAGTTACTTGGTTAATAGTAACATCTTGGGTTCCATCACCAATGGAGATGCAATCGTCACCTGTTCCAATATTGGCATTGGTGATGGTGATGCTAGATGAACGTCCGATGTGGATTCCATCGGTGTTAGGGCTATTTCCAGGTGCAGTTATGGTAACATGTTGGATTTGCAAGCTCTTGCATCCGAAAACGTTTATGTGGAAGAATTTGCTGTCCTTCGATTGAATGTCACGAACTATTGAATTTGTGACAAAATCGAACCTTATATTCTGTTCATGTTTACAAGTTAGATAAATCAAAACACCAAATATGAACGCCATAGTTTCATTTAAATATTCTCTTAAAAATATTTTCATTTAAATATATTTTAGCAAAATGCTAACACTTCTTTGAATTGCTATATTAAAAAAATTACAAATATATATATATATATATCAATGAATGTTGATGGTACTACTTCAACAATATTATATCACAATTTGATGTTATATGTGAGTATGATTGGTGAGCCATCACTGTCACCTTTAACCACCACTTTTTCTCCATTACACACAGTTGCACAAGTTAGGGTCATGGCACAAAAGTTGTGACCAGATTCCGTACATGGACTTTCTCATATATAAATTTTGAATTTTCTTTTTTGGTGAGTTGTGACACCTCACTATATAAAGCTTACGTCAAATTATTAATAATATGATAATATCCTTAACATCGTTAGATGAATAAGTTCTTGAATTAGTATTTCGTGATGGTTAAAGTTCTTAAAGTTTTAGTGTCTGTATATATCTACACAAAAATAATGGAAATTTAAATGCTAATTATTAAGATTGAAATCTTACGGTAGGAAGTATTTTGCAGTTGTACTCTTGGTTACAATCATTTTTTTGCCATGCCGTTTGTCCTTTGCCATCAAAAACTCCACCACCTGACACAGTGAGACTGTCGATACGTTGAAAAGAAACCCAAAAGTCTTTACCCTTGAAGGAGGCAACGTCTGATGGGGCCTCTAGGGTGCCTTGAAGGTTAAACTCAATAGCACCTTTGCATGGACCTAACAAAGTCACTACACCTAGTTTGTATGTCCCTGTTGAAATCACAACTTTACTTCCTGCTACTGCGCACGCAGCTGTCCAAGCTTTCGTCAAAGCCTAATAAACACATTATGAAAAATCAAAATTAGTATATTACAATCAATTTTCATGTTAATGTTTTATCATCTGGTCAAGAAACCGAATAGTTTTTAGTGTAAGCAGAGATTGGAACCCGAGTTCTTTTATTTGACAGTAAAAGACTTTACTGGTTAAGTTAACTAGAACCCACTTTTCATGTTAAGTAGGTATAGTTAATTGCGCTACACATATTTATACCTGGGTGATATCGGCATTAGGTTGTCCTCCATATGATTTAATGTCAAAAACTTGCACGGCACTGGTGGATGCCAACAACAATAGCAAGGAAATTGTTACAATGCTCAAATTCTCTCCCATTTTATTGTTCTTTATTTCTCTGCTATTAACAATTTGTTGTATGGTATGACGGTTTCCCTATTTGGTTTGAAGCTATTTATACTGCAGTACCTGAGCTCATCACCATTAAAGCCATCCAACTGATATTAACTAATTTTATGCACGGTTGCGAAGAACTCTCCTATTTACACTTCAACTTCTATGCTATTATTAGCTTTCATGCTTCCTCCTTCACTAATTAATTAATAGTTTATCGTTATAATTAAACCGTTGATGACCAGTTAAGATTTAATCAATTTCAATGACCACGGAAGGATAAATTTTTAACAACTTTATGATTGAATTATGCTAATAACTCTAAAGGATTATAACATGTCTATTTTTTGGTCCATTATTCTATAAGATAAGATTATTACTACTATATATCACCCTAACTTCTTAGCCTTAAATGGCAAGCTCTTAGCTACCTGAAATCTGTTCATTTTCTCCTTGATGTGAATTGAATACTTGCCGTTAGAGAGGAAGGAAAAAGTCTAGAAAAATAACCACCTCCAAAAACTGTCCAAATTTAGTATAGGCAGCATGCCCGTCTACAGTGTAAAATAGGAAATAAAGAATATACTATATAGGAGAAGCTAAACTCACCTTTTCAATTATTATATTTATCATTATTACTATAATTAGTTTACAAATCTTTGTCAATTATTATATACTAGCCAATAACCCATACAATGCATGAGAGAGTTAGACATAATCCTCTTTGTCTAAATAAGAAATTTGATAATTATGATAACCAATGAACATTATTATAATTGTAATGCCAAGAATATTGTAGTTTTGTCACCTTTTGAGTATTTTTAAAGAAAATATTTAGGGTTTAAATTCTCTCTTCTCTATTGTGACTATCGAATTATAAACAAAAGAAATTAACAAATACTTTCAATGGTCTTTCTTAGAGTTTAGAAGTTCGAAATTGGAAACACTTTTTGGTTCTTAAAGTGGAGACTAAGAGACTAAGGGTTTGTTTGGTAACTGCTTTTTCCCCTTATTTTCTGTTTCCAAAAATAATTTTCTATTTTTGAGACTAAAAAACTTGTTTGGCAACTCAAAATGGACAGAAAACAAAAACTGTTTTCAAAACTCAATTTGTGAATAAAACTAAAAACATGTAAAAGGCTATTTTTAGTTTCTAATTTTCAAAAGTCAATAAAAATACACATTTAATTTAATGAATCTATCTCATTTAATGAGTTAGCATTAGAGTTCAAATCCTAGTAACAACATATTTTAATATTTTCTATTCTTTTCTTCAAAAAATTATCTATTTAATTTCAACTTAACCAAACATGTTTTTGATTTCAAAATACAAGAAAATTGTTTTTCCTTTATATTCCCAAAAACAAGTTTTTGAAAATAGAAAACAAAAACTGTTAACAAATATAACCTAAGATTGTCTATCTATGGGTTTTAGGCCCAATGCAATTTGTGAGCTCAAGCCCAAATAGCCTGAACAATGAATTTGTAGAGAAATGGGTTGGAAAGCTGGGCTTCAGTGAGTTAGATGATGATCCAATACTGTTATGTCCATATAAAAAGGAAAATTACAGGAAATTCTTGTAAGGAATGTCCTCGGCACAGTCTGAGGAGATTGGTCCTTTCTCTATTTTACCTTCAGGACTTCCCCAAAATTCTCCCCCTTTACTCAGGGGTCCCCTATATTATATACTCCCCTTTGGATGATCCGAAGCCTCCACTTGTTGGCCATCCAAGTCACTACTTGATTATCTGTCACATCAGACACCCATTCTGGCCTCTGTAAGTCGTAGTAGCCAAGGCAACACTGTTCAGAGGTCTTCTCCACATAAATGCAGCCAGGAAAGCAGATGTTGTGCATTGAATGTGGAGGTAGTAGCTCTTCTTTAGGCATCTCCCTAATTTCTGCTTCTTCTTGTGCCGTTGGGGCGTCCACCTATTGTTGGGGCCTCTTAGAGGCCCACTTTGGCCAACAAGATCTGGGTATGGCCAATGACCAAGCTATCCAAGGAGGCACCTCTCCTCGGACAGGCCCAAGGCCCATTACTAGAGCTGGGCTCAGGCCCCTACAAAATGTATATATTAATTATCTATAGTTATGTATTAATTATTTATATTAAATGAATTTATATGATTATTTTTATAAACTCTATATAAGAAATAAGTTTTAGTTAGAATAATAATAATAGATTTACAATATGACATTCTTCCTCATATCTAGTTGCTTTGGCAACAATTGACACAAAAACCATAAAAAAAATTTGTGAATTTACTAAAATTAATCTTAACCCTTAAAATTTCCCAACTTCTTTCCGTGACATGTAATATATATATATATATATATATATATTATTTTAGGCATAATATAATTTTAATATCATTTTTCTAAGATTTATATGAGAAACAATTGCTTCTAAAAAAAAATTTATGTGTGGAACAATTGATTTGAAATATGGTATTCTTACTCAAATTTGATTGTTTTGGAACAATTGAAACAATGTCCAACAAAAAGGGGGAAAAAAAAAAAGCTGTAGTAACATAAAATCAAGAATGTAAAAGAAAAATAATTGAAGGATATTTACATTTTTTTGGTAAGTGTGAAACACGCCTATCGATATGAGCCACTATATCATACAATTTTTAATTTGTAAACACACACACACACACACACACACACACACACACATATATATATAGTATGATCAAATCACTACATTATTCTTAGTGTCTTTCTAATTTATCTATAAAATAACTAAAGCTTACCCTTTTTTACAATGAAAATTATTAACATTTTTTTTACATATTGATAGTTAAGGGTGGGGATCTAAATCTTAAATGTTTCTATTGGAAATTGAGGTGCCAACTAGTTAAACTAAATCTTATTGAAGTATTGGAGAAAACTAATAATAAGTTGCACTGCACATAACTTAACTAGTTTTAATTTTGTAAACTCGATCAATTACTAAAAACCGATCAAAGTTACTCAAGTTGCTACTCTTTGAATTCGAAAGAAAAACCTTGGGAAAAACCTTCAAATCCCCCAAAACATGGATGCTATATCTAAGTTCCACAATTTCAAAGACATCATCCAATTCGGTATGAATAGCATATTATTTGTTGATTCGACCAAAAAGTCTCTGCAAAATTAAAGCAAGATCATTTCTCTGCATAATGAAAAAAAAAAAGGAAAAAAAAAGGAAAAAAAGCTAGTAAGCATAAATGAATTGTTTTGTGTGTGGAGAACCAAGCAAAAATGAAGTTGAGTGCTCAAACGCGTGTTGAAAGAGGATAGTTTGGCTTAACTGACCTATTTTGTATTTGCCTCAGTTTTGAATTCAATCAAATTGTTCATGGCTTCTTGCCATGGTTTATCAAAAAAGTAAAAAAAGAAAAAAAAAGGACAAAGTTTAGCTACAAAATTGGTTGTAGCCTTAAGTTACAACCTTACTCAATATCTTTTTATTGGAAGTGAATTTTGACAAATCCACCATTAGATTACATCTTTTTCTTATATCCTTCATGTTTGAAATTTTTTTAGAAAATTAAGAATTAATAACTATGTCATCAATAAATTATTAAATTACAAGTTTTTGTAGTTTAAAATTATGTGTAAAATATAAGCTTATAGATTTATAATATTATCCAACTGACACAAAATTTGACATGTGTATTAAGAACGTAAATAACATACAATTCAAATATTAGAGTATCAGAAGAACACAAAAAAATGTGAAGAAGTTTATAACTAGATGTAGATCCATGGTAGCATCCAATTGACACGCATGTCGAATATCATGTCAATTAGAGATTTTTTGTTATTCAATCCAAACTAATTTTTTATGCATAATTATAGATTATAAAATTATAAAATTTAAATATTTGATTAATGATATAGTTATTGATCTTTGATGTTCTGAAGATTTTGCAAACATTAAGGATACAAAAAAAAAAAAAAGTAATTTAATGGTGAATTTGTCAAAATTCATATTCAATAAAAAGATATTGAGTGGAGTTGTAGCCAAATTTTGTCATATTTGGCCGGTTTTATGGAGAATAATAAGTCTTTATTTGTCATAATTTATTTTTTGCAACAATTGACTTATGTATATCTAAGACCAAAAGACGGGGTAATGTAACAAATTTCTCTCGCATTAGTTAAGGCCCTTGTAACTTAATTGGTTGGTATTTTCTGGTGTTTCAACTGAGACATCTAAAGTTTAAATCCGTTTCCTCAAACTATCGAATTATTCATAAAATAAAATAAAATAACTTGCGCAAAATAGCATCTCGTTGTCAAAAGCATGCTGATTTTGAAGCAATAATTGAGGAGATTGATAAGGAACTAGTAGATAATACCCCAGTTTCAAACACCTTGGTTGCTGAAGTTATCCACGAAATCAATGGAAAGGAGGTAGAGAAGTTATCACCGGTTTTGGTGCATGACTCAATGGAAAGGGTAGGTGAGCTAGAGGTGGGTGGGTTCGATCTTGTCTCTGATAGTAGGCAATCCGTGGTGGGTAATGTGGGTTTTTCAGTGGGCTGGGCTGATGTGACAGAGAAAAAGAAATCTGGGAAATCGGGACAAAATAAAAAAACCCCTCAGGGTTCTAATGATGCTGGCAGAACTGTTGAAGCTGACCCTACAAAAGAGCACAAAAAAGGTACGTGGACTAGGCTTCCTTGTAGGCCTAACAACGAGCAAATGGTGAGGGATAATACAGAAGACATAGGTCCAAAAAGAAAAGCTACGGAAAGTGGTTGTCCTGAAGAGGGGGTTTTTGAATTTGAAAAAAAGCAGAAAGTTGATGATGAGACTAAGAGACTTAGTATGTTATTTGCTACACATTTGGGATCGACGGAGGTTGCTGGGCAACCCCGCCGGGTTCAATGAGTCTTTTAAGCTGGAACTGTCGAGGGCTTGGGAACCCTCAGACAGTTAATACCTTGAAAAAGGTCATTAGGTTAGAAGATCCCAGCTTGGTTTTCTTAATGGAAACTAAGTCCGATGAGGAGTGGGTAAAAATTGTACGCAACCAATGTGGTTTTAAGGATAGTTTTGTTGTTCCGAGTGATGGTTTAAAAGGAGGGTTGGCTTTATTTTGGAAGTCTGAGATTAAAGTGGATGTTCTGGATTCTTCGCTCTCTTTTATTGATGCACTGATTGAGAGGGGTGATAGGATGGGTGTTGGCATTTAACAGGTTTCTATGGTCATCTTGAAACGTCGCAAAGGATTGAATCATGGCGCTTGCTTAACTCCTTAAGGGATGTTTCACAGTTGCCATGGCTAGTGATTGGGGACTTCAATGAAATTAGGTGTCAGGCCGAGAAGGAGGGGGGTGCAACTAGACCGGTTTAGCAAATGGCCCGATTTAATGCTTCTATTAATTATTGTGGCCTGAAGGAAGTTGGTTTTGAGGGACCGAAATTCACATGGCTTTATCAGAGAAGGGATGGCACTCAGATTAGGGAGCGTTTGGATAGGGCCTTAGCGTCTTCGGACTGGCATCTGTTATTTCCTACTGCAAAGCTTCATCATAAATCCTCTTCTGTTTCGGACCATAATCCTTTATTGCTGCAACTATTCTCAAGGACAAAACGCCTGATGTTCAAGAAAATTTTCAGGTTTGAATCTATGTGGTTGAAAGATGAAAGATGTGAGAAAATTGTAACAGAGGCATGGGGGGAAGGGTTGTGCTTGGATTCGAATTTTCCTATTTTATCTTGCATGGAGTCTTGTCGAAATAAATTGGAGATATGGAATAGGATGGAGTATGGGCATGTGGGGAAGAAGATTGCTTCTTTGCAGAAAATATTGGAGTGGTTGGAATTGCAAGCTTCATCGCCGGATGTCATCAGAGATCTAAGAGATACTAGAGTGGAGTTAAATTGTTGGCTGGATAAAGAAGACGCCATGTGGAAACAAAGGGCAAGGCTGAATGTTCTAGGAGGGAGACAGAAATACCCGTTTCTTCCATGCTAGGGCTTCATCCAGGTTTCAAAAAAATTTAATTGAGGGGATTTTTGATGCAGACAATGTGTGGCAGGTTGATCATGAGAAGATTGAGAAGGTTTTCATTGAATATTACTCAGACTTATTTACATCTTCAGATCCCTCAGAGTTTACAGAAATTGTGGAGGCTGTACAACCAAAGGTCACCCAATCAATGAATGCTATGCTAGTGAGGGAATTTCAAGCAGGTGAAGTGCATAAAGCTCTGAAACAAAATGTATCCTTTAAAGGCTCCGGGCCCTGATGGTATGCCCCCTCTTTTCTTTCAAAAATTTTGGTCTACGGTAGGTGGTTTAGTGACTAAGATAGTTTTGGATTTCTTAAATTTGGGTATTACCCCACCTAAATTTAATGAAACCCATATTGTTTTGATCCCTAAAACTAAATCCCCTAAAAAAGTGACTGAATTTAGACCAATAAGTTTGTGTAATGTCATTTATAAATTGGCATCTAAAACTTTAGCCAACAGACTTAAAAAAATCCTCCCAGCCATTATCAGTGATACGTAAAGTGCTTTTGTGAATGGTAGATTAATTACTGATAATGTTTTAGTAGCTTTTGAGACATTGCATCATATAAATTTGAAGAAAACAAGGGCTACAGGAGAGATGGCTCTTAAGCTTGATATGAGCAAGGCTTATGACAGGGTGGAGTGGGCATGTCTAGACAAAATTATGGAGAAATTGGGGTTTCACTCAAAATGGAGAAGATTAATGATGCAATGTATTTCTTCAGTCACTTATGCAATCCGTATTAATGATAAATCTAGTGGTCAGATCATCCCTACCAGAGGGCTTCGTCAAGATGACAGTTTAATTCTTTGTAAAGCCACTATTGAAGAGTGTGAAGTCGTACAACAAGTACTGAGCAAGTATGAACGAGCTTCGGGCCAACAGTTGAACCGGTCCAAAAATTCTCTGTTTTTCAGCCCTAACACAGCAAAGGAGATCCAGGATGAGATAAAAGTTCGGTTTGGAGCTCAAGTGATTCGTCAATATGAAAAGTATTTGGGTCTTCCATCTTTGGTGGGAAGGAATAAGAAGAATACCTTTAAGGAAGTGAAGGAAAAATTGGCTAAGAAGTTGGCAGGATGGAAAGAAAAACTGTTGTCCAAAGCTGGTAAAGAAGTCTTGATTAAAGCAGTAGCCCAAGCTATTCCAACGTACACTATGAGTTGCTTTAAAATCCCTGACTCTCTTTGTGATGAGATGACAAGCTTGATTAGGAATTTTTGGTGGGGCCAATGCAAGGAGGAACGGAGAATGGCATGGATCAGTTGGGAGAAACTTTGTGCTCCAAAGGCTTGTGGAGGTATGGGTTTTAAGCAACTAAAACAATTTAATCTGGCTATGTTGGAAAAACAAGGCTGGAGGCTCCAAACTAGGACTGATTCTCTTTTTTATAAGGTTTTCAAGTCCAAATATTTTCCTACTTGTGAGTTTGTTGATGCTAATCTTGGTAGAAATCCTTCCTTCGCTTGGAGGAGTATCATGGCTGCCCAAGATATAGTTCGTAAAGGCAGAAGGTGGCAAGTGGGTAATGGTCGTAACGTCAGGATTTGGAAGGATAAATGGTTGCCCTCTCCCTCTACTTTTGAAGTTGTTTCTCCAGTTAACAATTTACCTGAGGATTCTCAGGTTGCTGCACTGATAGATGACGAAAAGGATGTTTGGAAAACTGATTTGGTGTATAATGTCTTCCTTCCTCATGAAGCGGATTTGATTTGTGGTATGGCCTTGTGTGCAAATCTGCCAGAAGATAAGCAGGTGTGGGCGCTGACAAACAATGGTCTTTTTAACGTCCATGGAGCTTATAAGCTTGCTATGGAGCTGAGATCAGATGCACAGGTGGGAACCGGGTCTGATGGGAGTCACTTGAGGAGGTTCTGGCGGTCCATTTGGAGGTGCAATATTCCTCACAAGATCCGACACTTTGCATGGAGGGCCTGCAGAGATGTGCTGCCCACGAAAGAGAACCTGGTCAGACGCAAAGTTCTCTCGGACAGTTGCTGTGATGAGTGCAGAATGGCTGAAGAAACATCAGGCCACCTCTTTTGGAGTTGTCAAAGAGCCCGTGACATTTGGTGGTTGTCTGCTCTGTTTCGGGAATCAAGGGTCCAGCACTTTGGTTCGTTCATGGACATATTATGGTACGTGGTTATGGTTGCCCAGTGGGAGCACAGCAACGTGAAGAAATTCATCGTGGTGGCTTGGGCGCTTTGGTCAAATAGGAATGAAAGCAGGAATGGGGGGGCGAAGAAATCCTGTCAGGTTTTGCTGCAAGGGGTGTTGGAGTATTTATATGCTTACCAAGCATGTTTGGTGGCGTCTGACAACCCAAAGCAACCAGTTGAACCTGTGAAATGGAAGCCTCCCTCTCCGAACCGATACAAAGTAAACGTGGATGGTGCTGTATTCAAAGAGCAACACATGGCGGGTGTGGGGATTTTGATTAGGGACGCTGAGGGTCATCTGATTGGTGCTTGTAGCAAGAAGCTTGCAGCTCCTTTGGGTGCCATTGAAGCAGAAGCAAAGGCTGTGGAGTTGGGTCTTCTGTTTGCACAGGATGTCCATCCAAGACTTCACACTTGAGAGCGATTCGTTGACGTTGATTAATGCGTTACAGGACCTGTCTCCTCCTCCCTCATCAGTTGCAGCGCTAGTCTATAGTTCAGTTGCCGTGTCCCATTCTTTTAGATGTGTAGATTTTTCACATGTTAGTCGTAATGGCAATAGGCCAGCCCATATACTTGCAAGACATGCTTTAGGCATTGCAGATTTGTCTGTTTGGGTTGAAGAGGTTCCTTGTTTCCTTGAACAAGCTCTCAATCAGGATGTAGTTGCTATTTCTTCAGTTTAATAAAATGTTTATCGTATTTCTCATCAAAAAAAAAAAAAAAAAAAAACCCTATCTTGTTGCCCATTTGTAAGTGTGTTAACAAACCCAAAAGCCTAACGAGACATATTGATTGATATTAGAGTGAGGATGACGTGAGAGAATAAAATTTGTTGTTAGTAATGATGCCCTAATAATGGGGCAGGAAGAGTAGTGCACAGTGCACACATCATTCACCACATCAGCTTTCAACTGCTCCCCCTGGATTTTCTTTACGGTTCCAAACAAACTTGCTGCTCTCATCTCTCATCACGCTACTGCTCATACTGTTATACATATCATGCCAGCTTTGTGTGGGGTTCATCCATATATATATATACTAGTAATTCATATACTAACCTTCTTTTTGGTTGAAAGATGGTCAAAATTCCCTTATTTTAAGGGGTTAATGGCATTCAAATGAGCAAAAAGTTGGTGTATTTGTACTAATAAATTATGAACTTTGATTAAAAAGTGTTTCAATATTTGGATGGCGAGCACGAGTTTGTTCTAACATTGCAGCCTAGAGTAGTATTCAGACAATTTATAAATAGGTGGATTCTTAATTCGTTATCATTTTCATGGTGTAATTATGATATGAACATGAGTTAGGAAATTTTCAAATGCTTTTTTCCCGAGTTTCAAGATCATGTGTAGAGATAGTTGGCCAAAACTATGATATATTTTGAAATTTGTATGTAAGTTGCGAATTTTGCGATGAATTAAAAGTGTGAGTGACATTCAAACACATCCTAATTTGCCTTCCCTAATTCCTATGCGTTGGTGAAATTTGAGAAACATGATGAATCACAGCAAGCACTTTGACTATGGAATGCATATTAGGTATTAACCATTGAATTTTGATTTAGTTATAATTTTTAATCCGGTGGTCCGATTTAATCACATGATATGTTGTTTTCATCCAAATCTCTTCTAGATTTGTTTTTAATTAAGAATTTAGAAATCCAATGGTCAAAATTACAATTTTCTCTTGGTGAGGTGAGGTTAAAAAATGAGGTGTTTATAGAATTTCCCTAATTTTCAAAGCTTGAACAAGCAACACCAATGTAAAGAGAGGATACCAAATTTTGTGACTAGATTTTAACCTAGGTGTGTAGTGGAGATCATGATCACCAAGCTGTTATTCGGAATCTCTTAACTGTATAACAGGGGGATTCTGTTTTTTGATAAGAACAAGGGGATCCTTAAAAGTGTCATATAGCAACTTAGGACTTAGCTATATTTACAAGGGGAGTTCTAAGGAATAATTTGGGATATTTATTAGAATCTATTAATTGTATGACAAGGGAAAATTTAATAATATAGAGCTTTTTGTGTTTAAAATCTACTAAGTTACTAACTGTATGACAAGGGAAATCCTAATTTTTTTTTTTTTAAATTCTATATATATATATATATATATATATTTTTTTTTTTTTAATTTTAAGAACAACTCAGCTATATATTACAATGGAAGTTTTAGAGGTATTATTACCACTGGAGCTTTTGGTTATCACTAGGGAATATAACTGGGAGGAGTATTTTTAGAACAAATTAACAGCCTGATAGGGGAAGTTATTAAACTTATTTGGGGGCATTTTAAGGACTCTTTATCTGTTAAACAAGGGAATCCTAAAAAACATGTGTTGAAGGCACTTAGGAACTCTTTAACAGGAGTATCCTAAATGATCTTGTGGGGCTTATGGACATTTAAGGACTCTTGACTGTCTCTGTATAACAAGGAATCCTAAATGATCTTGAAGGGGCAGATCGGTTCCTTATAAAAGTTTGCCTAAGCACCTCTGTTAGGAGGATCATCAAGTCTAAATGTAAGAAAAAAATTGTTTGGGATATTCTTAGAACTCTTGACCAACTATTGGCAATTCTGTTGAATGCAAATTATAGTTCAAATACTCTTTGGAAAAATTGACCAATCTTCTGTGAATACTAAAGGACGATTCTTAGAGTTGTTGACTAGACTAAGGGGAACTCATATAGGAAGACACTAGGAATTTCTGACCAACTTTTGAGGAATTCCTAATGCAAACAAAGATTGGAAAACCTATAGGGTTACTAACCATCCTTAATTTGGGGAGTCCTAAAAATGATTTTCATCCACAAAAGTTGCAATGACCCTTAGAACTGGGCTTTAGGAAAGACCAATCATAAAACGAGTGACCAATCGCATCTTAAGAAATTCCAATGATCGATGGAGACTCCGTACACTCTACTTACACACCCCTTAAGTGAATTAATGTTTACACTCTCACACATAAAAGAGACCAAAACCCACAAAGGAAAGAGTGGCCTCAAGGCTCCAAGTCATCGTTTGCAGGTATAGGTGACAATGGTTGTAATGTCGATGAACATTATATTTGCAACAACATATGAAAGGGTAGTGGGCGGCCAAATGGGGGCGATCAACTATCGATGGGTTCCAATATGGCAGGTTATTGACATGGTATATGGTGTATTGATGTGGCATAGGGTGCTAATACGTTTCAAGGGCTGATGTGGCACTCTCTGGTAGTGACACGTGTCCCTAATATGGGATACGAATTGTGCTATGGCGTATAGGCTTGGGGGTACATGTGTTGAGGATTTGCCAATGCTACTAGAGTGCATCACAATTAAAAAAAAAAAAGGCCAAAAAACAGAGAGGGATTTTCAAGACATTAGCTACGATATTATAACACGTTAAATTGTTGAAATATAGCTTTAATACCATGTGAGTATTAATGTTGGGAATATGATGGTAAGGGAGAAAAATAGAGAGTAAAATTAACATGGTTTGGCTTGGTGTCCTATACTGTATACTAAACTTTAGGCTAACTCTAGACTAACTTGCTCTATAAGCAATGATATTGCAAGTAGGTTTCAGATTTTTATTTTGTTTTATATATATAAAACAATTAGGTCCTAGAACAATGAACTGAGAAGCAGATGATGGAGCTGGGCATTACCTCGGACATTAGTTTTGATACTTATAACGCAAGCTAATTTGAACCTACACACAAGAATGTGTTAGTAGGTCCACCCAATCTATAAGTTTAGATATATATATATATATATATATATATATATATATATATAATTACTTATATAATTTCGCAACTTGTTAACTAACAAGTTAGAAGCCACCTCAGTAATTATAAAAAAAGTGAAAAAAAATGTAATGAATTTAGTGACACAAAAATTTTTACAACTATTTTGAAATAATATGTTGTAATTGGTGTATAATGAATGTGGTGTCAATAAGTATCTCATGTAAAAGTAATATTACACCAAATACAACTTTGACACCTCAACAAAGTTGTGAAAAAAGTTATTAAATTTTTTAATGATTAAAATTTTGTCTCCTTGAGATGAATTGAAAAGATATTTACAACCTATGCATGAAGACAGTGTGTAGGTGACAAAAGAGGGAACAAAGATTTAGACAATGTTGTTGAAAGAGACTGGAAACAAATTGCCCCGTTTAGTAGAGTGGTTAGAGTAGTTGGAGAAAGACCCTCTTCTCTCATTAGTTTAAAGACAAGTATGGTGATTTCTTTTTAAGGCATGCACACCCACTATCCTATTCCATAACCTCTTCTAATTCTCCTCCTACTCCTACAATGACAAAGCAATCAAAGCCATGGAGACCATTTACAGCAAATTGCTGTTCAGTTGAGGACCAAACAATTTTTTGCAACTTCAGCCGATGCAGGCCATCAAGGTCAGAGTTCTCTAAGGACATTGCTCCATTACCTTCATTTCGGAGACTATCTTTCTCTGATCTTAGTCGCTCTTCATCAACACGCATCAATGAAGATCTTGCACAATCTTTTGGGTCGGATTTGCATGATTTTCAGCTAAGTGAGCTACGTGCAATAACTCAGAACTTCTCAAGCAACTTCTTATTAGGAGAAGGTGGGTTTGGAACAGTGCATAAGGGTTATATTGATGAAAACTTAAGACAGGGTTTGAAGGCTCAGGCAGTTGCTGTTAAGCTTTTGGACATTGAAGGCCTTCAAGGGCACCGTGAATGGCTTGTAAGTAAATTCATTTATAATTTTGTACCCAATAATTAATATTCTTATTGTATCAAACACTTTCCATTTTTGAAGATTTCCCAGAATTAGGTTGGCTTGAGAAAATAGAAATCATATATTCTCTTTTTGCTGATGTAGCTCTGTTCTGTGTGAATAACAAAAAAATAATTTATGATGACATGGTTCATCTATGATATGATTGGTGTATCAAAATTTTCTTTCAAAGCATGATTTTCCTATATTTTATTAGATATTGGTTCTAAAATTATTTGTCCATTACACATATGCATGTCATGTAATACATAGAGAATTATTAGATGTTTGGTATTTCATCCTCTCACGTAAATGATAGATATTAACATAAATTTAATTAGTGAATAATATTATGTTAGAGTAGAGGGAGTATTGTTAATTTATTGAATAATTACCCGTGATAGACGAACATATAGTAATATAATTAAAATTATAATACAATTATTTTTCTTTTAATCTATCTATTCAGGTTTATAATTTTCTTTCAAACAAGCGCATGAAATTGTTTCAAATTGATCCATATTCCATAGAATATATTAGGCCTCCTTGGACCAACCTCGTTAGACAGTGTCTGTGTGCACATTCTACAGTCTACGCCAAAAGCCTGTTAGGTATGTTACTGTGGCTAGTTTATACAACCAGAGAGCTGAAGTCAAATCAGCCCTTCCACAGAATATGATGTTTCCATGGATGAAGGGTGCAAATTGCGCTGGTACCGGAGCATTTTCAATCCTATGGGCCAATTATTAATGAGGTTGTACCAAATATATATGTACAATGAAGAAAACAAAACACATATATGGTTCAGGTTATATTAGGTCACCTACTTCTCATTCTTTTATGAGAGTGTTGCCAAAGTTCCTGGTCTGCTTTCAATTGAATAAGGAGTGCAAACGTATCATTTTGACTGTATCGTACGGCATAATTTATTTCTTTAGTCTACTTTTTTGAAGGGTCTTTCTTTGGTTTACTTGACTACTCCTTTATATTATATCATCACGATGACTTCTTTCTTTATCTTTATATACCCTTTTGTCTCTCTCTCTTCAATTATATACGATTTCTTTTATTTTATGTTTGATTTTCCCATACATCACATAAAAAATTGGCCCCTGCCATATTGATTAACAATCATATATTTTTCCATGTAGGCTGAAGTGATATTTCTGGGGCAGCTGAGGCACCCGCATCTAGTTAAACTGATCGGCTATTGTTGCGAGGATGAAGAAAGACTTCTTGTGTACGAGTTCATGCCTCGTGGCAGCCTAGAGAATCACTTGTTCAAAAGTGAGTTCTATTTTAATTTGTCACCAACTTAAGCTCTTATCTTATCTAACACTTGGATTGGAGGGATTGATTAATAAAAGTTAAAATTAATACCCTCATAGAAGTCATAAGTTTGTTTTATCTTCAATGAGAATGAGATTATAGGACTAGGAAAAACTTAATATGAAACTTGCATATGATAACTTAATGTGTCTTATATGATTAAAATACGTATGAATAGTCATCTAAATGATCACATAATAGGTTAGAGGTGATTTCTCTTAAAGCTAAATGAGGAAAAAATCAATCTAGCCAGCTTGAGACATCCTAAATATTTTTCATTTTCTGCTCCAATTAATATTTGATTTTACAAGTTATTCGTTATGATTGAAGGGATATCAATATCATTGCCGTGGGGCACAAGAGTGAAGATTGCAATAGGAGCAGCCAAAGGCCTTGCCTTTTTACATGGTGCTGAGCAGCCTGTCATTTACCGCGACTTCAAAACTTCGAACATCTTGCTAGATTCTGTGTGTAGCAATATATCTCCCTTCTCTTCAATCAGATAAGTTGATTGACAAAGTCCCTACAATCAAACCATTAATTTGACTATAATGCTGCTTTTCTCTATGTTAATAGGATTTCACAGCCAAATTGTCAGATTTTGGGCTTGCTAAGATGGGACCTGAAGGATCTAACACACATGTTACCACTAGAGTGATGGGTACCTATGGGTATGCTGCCCCTGAATATATCTCAACAGGTACTGCTTCTGGCACATAGTTAGTGGACTTGTCAATGGTAAAGGCTAAGCTTGTAACAATTTGGTTATTCATAAAGCTTAAACATTTAGGAAATGTTGACATTTATCATAATATCATGATAAATTATCAATTATCGCAAAAGTTTAAGGTATTTGAAAATGTTGAATTTAATCATTTAACTATAATTTTAACAATATTTTTGTTAATATTTATCAGGGCACTTAACTACAAAGAGTGATGTTTATAGCTTCGGGGTGGTGCTACTTGAACTACTTACAGGAAGAAGATCATTAGAAAAAGCAAGACCAAAGAGTGAGCAAAATCTGGTTGATTGGGCGAAGCCGTACTTGACTAGCAGCCGAAGATTGCGGTGCATCATGGACCCAAGACTTGCAGGTCAGTATTCAGTGAAGGGAGCAAAGGAAATGGCACTTCTGGCGTTGCAATGCATAAGTTTGAACCCCAAAGACAGGCCAAAAATGCCAGGCGTTGTTGAAACACTTGAAAACTTGCAACATTATAAGGACATGGCAATCACTAGTGGACAATGGCCAGCATCATCACCAAAATCAACTAGAAATGGAGTCTCTACAAAAGTGAGGATGGAGAGTAAAGGTGGATATCATAGAAAGTCCTCTCCTATCACTCCCAGTAAGAAAGCATGAATAATTTCTAATGGAAGAGGCAATTGAAAGTTTATGGTAGCTTGGGGTGTCTATTAAGTACACACTTTTTCCTTGGGCATGTCTGGCTGCCAATGTAAATATTTGAATCGCACATAGCAAGCATATATAAGTATATAGCCCCATGAGTGTATACTAATATTTTGATAAAGTTGTTATATATAGTTCGATACCAGATGTTCTAGCATGAATTAGCTAGACTTGCTTTTCTGATTAATTACAACAGTGATTTGCTTGCTTATCAGGGTCCATTGATCTGATGACTAATGAACAGCTCAAATTACTTTTACTATTCTTTTTTCTTTTGAAACAATTTTAGTTAAAGTAGGAAATTGTAAGCCGTGAAAAATAAAAGTTTAGACACGTGAGGAACTTATTATCTTCCATCAACCATATCATTTGACTCACTTATTGGTTTAGGATATCCAATGAGTTGATTAATAATACGGTGTAGACAGAAAGATGCATGTGCTAATTTGAATTTCATATTTTAAAATTTCATTGATTAAATTTCATTGCCCCTAAATACTTCACATGCCCCCATTCTGTACAAATCCATTGGCAGCTCTCGATCTTGTGTGACGGCAGGATCAATCCCTTAAGCCATGCCCCTGTCGAGATTTGGATTTGATGCAATAGATAGGATTGTTGCACCATCCAATTATGTGTCAAAAGTAAAAAGGGTAAAAAAAATATACCTTAACAACCTTTATATCTCACATAAGATGGCAATTGCATAGTTCAAAAACCGGATCACAAAAAAAAAAAAAAAAAAAAAAAAAAAAAAAAAAAAAAATCTACAATATCCTACATGTCTTGCAATTGGACCTAATTGTAGCTGAAACAATTGGGCCACGCACGGAAAAAAATCATATAGGGACCGTGCCTTGCCGAGCCCGATCCAAGTTAGCATAGGTTTGAGTTTCTGTTTTAGTTTTTTTTTTTTTTTTTGATAGGTTAGTTTTTTTTCGTTTGTCCTTAGTGATTACGGTGGCAACTTTGCCTTCCGTACCAGTCTTCTTTGAGTTCAAATCTTCTATCTCATCTTTCTTACTCCACTCTATACTCTACCAATAAATATTTGTCATATGTACACCTATTTAATTCAAATTTATTTTTCAGATTTTTATTATTTAGTTTCCTAAAATAAATCAAAAAAACCCAAACCCTCCCCACAGCCACCATTACTATTCCTCCACCACCACCACCACCATCAACAACCTTCGTTGGCGCCACCAAGAGGAGATTCGACATTGTCAATGACCAGCCACCCACCACCACCAGTTGTCAATTACCAAAAATGAATTTTATTAAAAAAAAAAAAAAACCAACACATCTCCCATCAATCACCACCGGTCCACCACTCTTATTCAACGCCTCTAGGTAGAGATGGTGACGCCTTCAAAGCTGCCATGTCTGGGTACCAGCTATGGATTTGAAGAAGAATGGTGGTCATGGATACCCACCAACAAGATGTCATAAAACTAATATTAGACATGGATTTTGAAGACAAGGAGTAGTGGTGGATAGCCATTGATGTCACTGGCAATCTTCTCTAGGTAGCTCCGGCAAAGTTGGTGGTGGCGTTGGAACGGTGGTGGTGGCTGGTGGGGATTATTTGAGTTTTGTTTTTTACTTTTTTGGTTTTTTGATTTATATTAAGAAATTGAAACAATGAAAGACTGAAAATTAGATTTGACTTAAATAGGTGTACATATGGCAAATGTTTATTGGTGGAGCATGGTGTGTAATACCCTAATTTTTGTTTTTATGATTATCACCGTATCTTGTCACTTTTAATATAGAGTTGAGGTACTATATGTGGGTGCACAGTAAGATGGGAGTAGACAATTTTGTGGTGCTACAAAATAAGTAAGAATATTAAAGTTTTAGTGCATACAATTTTGGTGCTGCAATTAAAATAATTAATAATTAGAATAAAAGAGGAGGATGTTTATGGGCCTCTTGGAGACTAAAGAGATAAGTTTAAGTGGGTTTCAAAGTCCAGCCCACTACCCACTAAGCCTACATCTCTAATACAAATAATTAGGGTTTTATAGGAAGGGATTTATCAAGAGGCTAAAAGGTGTTTTCTTTGGAGTCTAAGCACACACAAGTGAAGAGGCAATCATTTTTTTCAAGGTATGATTTCTCACCATTAGAAACAAAAAAAAAAAAAAAAAAAAAATTAAAAGTTTATAACCTTATCTTGGAATCAGTTTGTGATGATAGGTTGTTCAGAAGGTTGAATTCGGTCTTAAAATTCTACTTAACTTTTACGGTCAGATCTGCCACTATGAATCCTTGAACAAAAAGCATGAATCTAATCCTACTCACATGTACCTGTTGCGTTTTCATTAGGATATATATATATATATCTACACATATAATCCTAGATGGAGTCACGAAGTTTCAAGAAGCTGTAATGTTGGAGTCTTCCTTCGGATTTGTACACATAAGATATATATTATATATTTTATATATATATATATATATATATATATATATATTATAAGTCATGATGCTGCCACTAATAGCCATTTAGGTTATATATTAAATTTTGGAATTGGCTTTTGTTGGAGTTTGGTTCTCACATTGTTCTCTATGGGTCCCTTGAACATGTAAATTTTTCCATCAAGTCTTCTATTGGATTGGTATATATTAGGTCCTTTTAGTTTTACCACGTTTCCTTGATTATATATGTTAGGATGAATTAACTTTTTCTTTGGGGTTTGATATTAAATCCTAGGTCAATGACATTTTGGCTACTGCCGTCCTCATGGCAATATGAGTTTCGATTAATTCAAGGGAATATTATTGGTTAGAGAAACAATAATTTAGTGTTAAAAGTATTATTAGTTCAGCAAAGTTTAAATCCTAGTGAGTCTTTTTATATAGTTCTATAGGCTTTATATTTAGTAGAGGATATTAAGTATATTTTCATGATTGATTATAGGTCTTATTTAAGAGTGTTTTGAGGCTCTTTGGAGGTTGTTTTGGCTGGAATTTCAGAGTGATTCAAGCACTGTAAGTAATTATGCATAATATGCACAAGTTTCGTCATTTAGGTTCTTAGATGTCAAAGGTTTTCAAAAGTTATATTTTTTTTTTAAGCTTACGTTTTCTAAAGTTTATCGAAAGCATTTTTACATCATTGAAAGAGAAACTTCGACTTTTAAATAATGTTTTAAAGAGAAACTTTGAATTTTAAATAACGTTTTGAATGTTCGAATCTCATTAAAAAGATGATTTCTAAATTAAACTCTTTTCAGAAAATAATTGAGTTTCAATGTAAGTTTTCTAAAAGGGTTCTTGTTCATTAAGTTTATTTGAAACCAAGTGATTTCAAAGTCATATTCCAATTTTTTTCAAAAAGTATTTAAAACGTTTCTTTAAGCAAAATTGAATTTTCAGCTTTACGCAAGAATTATAAAATATTCATATAAACTCTTTAGTTCTTATCCATTCCCTAAGAGAGTCAAGCATCTTTTGATTTATGCTCCATTCGATATTGTGATCTTTAATATGCTCCGGTATTTGGAAATAATTGTTAATATCAAGTAAATTATTATATTTTGTATAAACGTTGTTTTGTGATATGTGATATGTGATCCAAAATAAGTGTTTTTTTTAGAATTGATCAGATATATGTGTAAATCCGCTCACAAGATTGTATGTGAGAATATGTGTTGATCCCTCACCAGCAGGGGTTAGATGTTGGTATTCGCTCACAGGATTGTATGTGAGAATATGTGATGTGTATATGTAGCACTGTGCTCTGATCAAATATATGTATGTGTTTTCGAATGTTTTTAAGATGTGATTACATACGTATTAATTGATTTACTATATATTTTGGAATAATTATATTTGATATCATTGAGTGAGTTGTGAAAAATCAAAACACTCGTGCTTTGCTTGACTCTATTCCGTTGTGTATTCTGTGTAATTACTTACTAGATGTGTGGCTCACCCTATCAATTAAAATTTTCAGATTAAAGTTTAGTTGGGGAACTGAACCATTGGATTGCTTCGTAAGGTGCAAGGTAGAGCGTGGGAGTTTTTAGGCGAAGTCATTAATTCTTGAAGCCTAAAGGATTATTAGTTATTTTCTTTATCCCGCTTTAGATTTCACAGAATTTTGGAGGTTACTCTAAATTGAGGGTTTTAGTATTGTAAAAGATTTATTAAGATCATTGTTTATTTGGAGTTTTATTGAATTATGTTTAAATTAATTATGTTTATTGAGTTATGTAAGTTCAGCAAGTTAGTCATGCATCTAAATTTATGTTCCATGGATTTGGGTCGTGACATGGTGTGGAGCAGGAAAGATGAGATAGAAGATTTGGACTCGTCTTCTTTCCTTCGTTGTCAAAGTCGCTCAACACGTGTTATTAGTTTCTATTTAAAAAAAAAATATTTAAAAGGTAATTCATTAACAAAAACTACATAGCCTGGATAAGTGTCGTATCATAATGGTGGTACTCATTGAACACTTCTTTACAAAAAGAAATCAATTTGATACTTGTTGTTTCTTTAACAAATTTAACCTTGATTTAATTAGTTTCTTTGTACTAATACTACTACGATCATGCCAAAATAATGAAATATTAATCATGTTACATTTTTATAAATTTTTTTTATATGCATAGAGTATTTTAAATGTAAAATAAAATTTTTAAAAAACTTGTAAATTTTAAATGGTGTCGTTTCTATTGAATATCTCAATTAAGTTTTAAACAGATTCTTTTCAAATCTCGCACTAATTTATGATCTACAAAAATAGGGCCTAGTCTAAGGTCGACTAAATGTATTTTGGGGTTAGATGCAAATGTAAAATATTTTGTTACTTAATATTTTATAAGAGATACATTAATTGGACTATTTCCATATATATATATATATATATATATATATATATATATATATATATTCATAAAAAGTATTTTAAAAGTGTTAATTCTAAAAATATCGAAGCAATTAGTATTAGAATAAATATCTTATTTTAGATGGTCACTGTCTCTCTTGGCAATATTGGATTTCAAGTATTGAACAATGTATTTTAATAATGAATTTCTCTTCAAAACTATTAATTCTAATTTTTATTTTGATAGCGAGAGAAAGGTAGAGTAAGCTTTTGGAAGATTAAAATTTTTTACTCTCCTACAGACTTAAACTACCGCAAACATAGTGAAACGTATTAATAAAATGTTGAACATTCTAAAAGAGTATGATATTTAAAAATAATTTTTATTTATTAAATTTTTGGGCCTTAATTAAAAGTTTTACATCGTAAGGCAAATATACAAGACATTCTATTGGCCAATAGAAGATTTTTTTTCCTAAGTGAGAAGCCTTACTTTATTATTATTATTATTTTTTGTGCAATATTATAAGGCAAATAATATAATATATTTTAGGGGTCCCTCTTCCATTTGAGGGCCTTAATGGCCTAAAAGTTGAGCCACCTTTGATAGGGAGTTAAACCATGTATTTGAGCATTTCTCTATTTTGTATTTGTTATAACTATAGAAAGTACTTTATTTGAAAATGATGATAGTGTAAATACATTATATGTGATTTTAACCCAACTCAACTCAAGCTACCATTAATAGCTTTTTGTCCCAAATTCTTGGGTTGCTTTTTTCTAATAACCTTCAAAATCTATTTTTAGATAAAAAAATAAAAATAAAATAAAAGATGCCACATGATTATTGGAAGCAAAGTATAAGATATATTATATAATACGTCCGGAATCACAACATTTTTTACAATTTGTTGAAATGTCAAAATTTTAATAATACATACAATAAGTCTAAAGTAAAATTAGTGGTAGATCCATATTAAAATCAATAACAGCTTGTTAACACAGTAATTACTATTTTTTTTAAAGTAAAATTTAAGTACAATTCTTTAAGTGCAATATATTAGATTTTTCAATCAAAGTTAAACATATGGTTGCATTGACTAATAAATCAAGTATAATTAATGTTATAATTTTCTAATAGCAAATAAATTTAACGCAATTTTGTATTTAAATTTAATTGAAAAACTTAATATATCGTGTTAAAAAATTTTAACCTAAGTTTTACACTTATAAAAATAGGCCCAAAGCTCTAATTACCAATATAAAGATAATATGTGTCTTGTTATATACAATGCACGTAACTCACTTAGATAATTAGGTTAAATGTTCCACGTGACAAAAATAAATATCATATTCCTATTGACCATTAGAGCTCAAAGCTTTAAATGGAGCCAAACTTTGTTCTACAAAATGATAGAAGTAGCATTTTTTTTTTTTTTTTTGGATTTGACAAGTAGCATTCCTATACAATATACAGATTGTTTGGCCGCAAAATGGTGTTGAATTAAAATAATAAGGCCCTCCATGTGATAGGAAGATATTATAGGCTTTTTGCATAGGCATCTAGCTATAGCTGCAAAAAAGTCACTCAAAGTCATACGTATCAGTGCGGACAATTAAAGAGAAGAAGCTGATGAGTGGCTTTGAGATGAAGCAAATAGCACTTGCCAAATGCCAAATGCCTAATTTCTTGGTTGACTATCGTATTAAAGAAAATAACAACGCACCTCGTGAGGCGGGTTTTCCTAGTCAAGAACGACGTGCAGACGCGTCTTCGCCTAAATTGGTTGACTTTTTACTCCCATTCGGATCTCTACCAAATCGATTGCTCATTCTTTCTCTATTTGGTCGCTTATACAACCTGTTAAAATTTCAATTTTTTTTTTCTCGTTTTTAAAATTTTTTCAAAATATAAACATACTTTAGCCATTTCTAACAAAAATTTTTTAACAAAAAAAATTTAGATAAACTACTCCGAAACAAACACTTCGTATCTCGTAATTTTTTTTTAATATACTGATTTGTAAAAGGAAATTTTTATGTTTAGTAGGATTTAACATTGTGTGTTTTGGGCTATGAAGCGTATTTGTTCGTGTTTTTGCATTGACTCTTTAGAGTTAACAATTCCAAAAATGCCACATTTTCAAAAAGCCTAAAACATAAAAGCTGAATGAAACTAGCCCTAAAGTGATAATTATTTTTAAAAAAATGGTATATTAATCATTCATTTTAGAAAATTTTTATAGGTAATTAAAAAAGTTGTCAAAAGAAAAAAGTTAATCATTTTTTTATTTTTCTATAAAAATGTTTTTTAAAAAAGTTTACTAATGTATGCCCTAAAAGAATACATTAATGCTGTATATTCCATTTGAAAATGGAAGCTATACAATTTTTTTTTGGTAGAAAGGATGAAGCTATATAATGTATTAGCTAGGCTTTCACTCGTTGTTATAATACTATCTAATATACGAATATCATTCTGTAGATTTTTTTTTTTTTGGGTAATCCATTCAGCATTTATTTTAATTTTTTTTTAGAATCAAACCATTCTGTAAATTTAAATTGCCGTACTGTACGTATGAGATAATTACAATTTTTTGTATGAGACGGCTCTTGTAATATGTTTAAAAAATAAGATTTTCTTTTGAGTGCATAAAAAAAAAACAGAGGTATTATGAAAAGAATCAGTTAGATTTTAGAAGTCCGTGAGTCTTTGTATATTTTAGCCTAAAATTCCAGGTTATATCATATACAGTTTATACTTTATATACAACTTTAAACTCTTATTTTATATACAATTGTAATTTTAAACAAATTTAGTCAATAAAAATAACCTTATTTCAAAAACACTTCAAATCAATCACACTCAAAAAGTGGAATGCATTTAGAGTCTCTCATGGCGGTTCATGTGACCACATGAAAAGCTCATATACTATCATATAATATCACCCATCATAATACATAAAAGTCACAAACTATTTGGCACATGAATCCCACTTTTTCTTCAAAGAAGCGAGATAAATGCACTTTGAAGAAGAAAAGTGGAAAACTCTTAAGGTAATCAAAACCCAAACGCACTTGCTTGAGTGCATGTCTAATCCCCCAAAAAACCTGCCAAAACATTTCTTAACTTTTCAGCAATGAAATTTAGTAGAGTAATAGTACTACCATACCAAAATTTCAAAGTGAAAAGCCACCGCACAAACATCCAGTTCCCTTTCAATTAGAGAAACCATCCCAAAATGGCTTTCAACATTAACAATAACAACAACAAACCCAAGAAATCCATTTCCTCTTCCCAATCCAATCTATGTACCATCCTTTTCTTCATAGTTCTCTTCACCATCCCAGCCCTTTTTCTCCTCCACACACCTTCCACATCCATATGCACAACCTTTGCCAACCATGCCAAGCCTTGGTCGGGTGATCTTCGAGCAGCCCAATTTGCTTGGAACCGTCTTCTCTTCCTCCAATACCCTGACCAAGCCCCACCTATTGCTCTCAAGATTGCTGTATTCTCACGAAAATGGCCTATTGGTACAACACCGGGAGGCATGGAACGCCACGCACATACTCTACACACCACTCTAGCACGCCGCGGCCATCAAGTTCATGTCTTCACCTCTCCTAATGAACTTGGAATAATTAGTACAACTTCTTCACCATATGTCCATTGCATGCCATGAAGGCGAACCGGGGCATTGGCGATATAACAAAGCTTGGGAGCTATTTATGGAAGAGAACAAACGTGAACCCTTTGATGTGGTTCACTCGGAAAGTGTTGCACTTCCTCACCATATTGCAAGACAACTTCCAAACCTTGCTGTGTCATGGCATGGCATAGCACTTGAGAGCTTACAATCTGATATTTTCCAAGATTTGGCTCGAAGACCAAACGAGCCCGATCTCTCCAGCTTTCAACAATACTTTACAAGGGGTAGTCCCAAAGGTGTTAAATGAAATAAGGTTCTTCAAGAACTATGCACATCATGTTGCTATAAGTGATAGTTGTGGGGTAATGCTTAGGGATGTGTATCAAATTCCTAATAAAAGAGTCCATGTGATTCTCAATGGCGTTGATGAGGATGAGTTTGGAAAAGATTTGAGCGTAGGCCTTGAGTTCATGTCTAGAATTGGTGTCCCTGGTAATGCAAGTTTAGTACTTGGTGTGGCTGGAAGATTGGTAAAAGACGAAGGTCATCCACTACTCTATGAAGCATTCACCAAACTGATTTCAAAGCACCCTGATGTGGTATTTGATTGTTGCTGGGTCAGGACCATGCGAGCAAAGGTACAAAGATTTGGGGCCTCAAGTTCTGGTTTTGGGCTCTATGAGTCCATCACAATTGAAGGCTTTCTATAATGCCATTGATATATTTGTAAATCCCACACTTAGGCCTCAAGGGCTTGATCTAACTCTTATGGAGGCCATGATGAGTGGAAAGCCTGTAATGGCATCAAGGTTTCCTAGCATCAAAGGTACAATTGTTGTGGATGATGAATTTGGTTACATGTTCGCCCCAAATGTAGAGTCATTGTTAGAGGCACTTGAAGCAGTGGTGGAGGAAGGATCAGAGAGATTAGCACAGAGAGGACAGGCATGTAGTGAATATGCAACTTCCATGTTTACAGCACGAAAGATGGCATTGGCATATGAGAGGTTATTCCTTTGTATCAAGAACGAATCCTTTTGTACCTATCCTTAGGCTATATAGAGATACATATATTGCCCCCTTTTTGGCTTCGTTTTGGAGTAAATAATATAATATATATTATTGGTTTTCAAAATCAAATGCTGATTATACAGTTTTTCTTGTTGTACCAATTAATTAAGATTCGTATTATTAAACATAAAGAAAATTTCACAATTGGTTTTCTTATATTTGTACTTTTGAAAGCAAGCACCACAACATTGGCTATGCAATCACTTGTCCAAATTTTCAGTTATACTATCTAAAAAATTATCAAGTCAAAAATACTATCTAAGATGTCCTCTACTGTGCAATAATGTCCAAAATGCCATCCATTAGCTGTGTAGTATATTGTCCAAAATACTATCCAAAAGAGATTTTCACCGTACAAAATGCTCTGTATTTGAAATCAATCCTTAGAGAAGGAGGGGGGGGGGGGGGAGTGTACTTCTCAAATACAAACCAAAATGAATATATATGCGTCTAGTACAATAAAAAACATACCAGAAAAATCAACTAACACAACCATATTTCTCTTGCAAAGGCTATCATGCGTATGCAAGGAGAGCCAGATAGGGGATCAATGGATCATATATGCAGATCAGAAGTTTGTTTCCATGAAAGGTTACTTAGCCATAGCCATTATTAAGTGCTTCACCATAAACATCTTTGATTTAACTAGCTTCAACTTGAAGTTCACGTTGAACTCATGATATACTATTGGAGAGGGTGAAATTAGGTTCCTAGTTTAGGTGACGGGAGGAAAATTTATACATCTGACATGGACGGAATCGTGGTGGACGGATGTAAGGCAGAAGGGTTTGAGGTACACGTGTCAACTCTTTATAAATAGAAACTCTTTGCGTCTCACGCACAACTAGGGTAAGTAGAATCCCAATGGGAATAGAATCCAAATATGGAGAGAATTCCGTAACATTCGCCCAATCAATGATAAGTCCTATATGGAAAAGATTTCTTTTACAAGGGAGGAAGGTTGGTTCTGCACTACTATAAAAACCCCAAAAACTCTCACAAAGAAAGGTATGCATACTATTCCTCAACTCTAGCACTCTAGGGTTGTGAGCATCTACTAACTTAACCTTCGGAGGGTCCTTGGCTGGTGCCACACCGGTACCCTTTCAAGGTATTTGTTGCTTCGTGTTTTGCAGGTTGCATCGAGTGCGAACGAGAGAACTTTGCAGCTTACTGACGATATTTTGAGCATCATCAACTATAGTTTATGTAACCTCCTCGGTTTGTCAACAAGACTTGGAATAATTGGCCTGCATCTAAAACTATTAATTCCATATTTTGAAGTGAGATTTTACTTTGGAGTTGATAATTAAAATTTTAACCTACCAATATCCCAATTTTGGGTAAACACTATATTTCAAAATTTGTGAGAAACTTTGAACTTGGAATTTTTATGCATCCAAACCCCAAGTTCAAATTTCATTTGAAAGGTATCATTAAGCAAATTCAACAAATAAACATTCTCTTACTACCAATATTACTCTTCACACTATCACCACCATTGTTCCCTTTACATGTCTAACTGATAAGGTCTTAACATCACCAAACACCAATTTCTCAAAATCTATGTTGTAGTAATTATTATAAGATTTGTCACTATAGCAACACAGCTGATCACATTGTAGCTATCCTGAGTGTCCAATATATCAGTGATCGCAAAAGTTCACGTTAAAGATTGCAATTAGAATATATCACAATACATTGATTTAATCCATAAGAAAAAGATAACAAAGAATTGATTTAAGTTCCCAAACAACAAACAAAATTTGTCATGTTTATCAATATACACTGCTTATAATTGTGTCAAGGAAAACCAGCAAGTAAATTTTTATCCTATTGATTGTTGAGAATTTCTGGAATGAAAATAAATGTGTAAATTTGAATTTAAATAACATATTATTTTTCAGTTTTTTTTTTAAGGGATTGTTTTGTACATTAAAAAAGTGAACTTTGAAATGATTTTGGCTAAGCCTAATGTGATACCTGAAAAAATCTAACTAATAAATAATACCTAAAAATCAAGCACAACCACCAAATACATTAAAGCTGAGTTTGGATAGCGCGTTTCTTGCGTTTCCTGTGCGTCTGCATTTTTTTGTGGGTCCCATGCACTGTTCATAGGACCTGCAAGTACGGATTTTAGCAAATTTTTCTTTAAAATTGAGTCTCACGGCACTGTTCACACATTTAAAAATTATTTTGCTATAGTGTTTTTAATTTTCAATTTTCAGTAATAAGCGCTATCCAAACAGACCCATAGTCTTACTATTGTGGTTTTCGTTGATTATCTTGTTGTTGTGATTTTAGCAATGAAAAAGCTATTATTTTATTATCCAAGATAATGTGTCATTTTTGCATTGAGAATGCTGCTTGAATGGTTGTTATCTGCAAATAGTTATAAAGCTTGGTGAATGGTTGTGTATATGTTGTAATTAACTCAAAATGGGTTCAAATGCTTTTCTTTAGAGGCCTAAAAGCCCAAAATTTAGAATAATAATTTTTAGAAGTCCAGCCGAAATACTAGAACTAACCGCACTGAACCGTTGAAATCAACCGCACCTTGTGTAGACCCGTTTTTACCCTTTAAAACTAAGGTGCAGTCATGCATTGTGTGAAACCGCACCCCATAGGTATGGTGCAAAAAATCTCTTCAAAACTGACGAAATTGAACTGCGTACAGCCCTACTCTATATTTGTTTTCTTCTTCTAGGCAATTGAGTGTAGAGGTGTTTGAGTATTGTTGTTCAATATGATGTGAAAATTGTGATTTAAAAAGTGTTGTGAAAACACGTATTTAAAGTACTCATAATGGAAAAATTTTGTTTGATGCTATATTTCTAATAACGTCTTCTCAAAAGTGAAAAATCATAATTGGCTGTTTGGTATGTGTGTATGTTTTTTTTTAAAAAGTAATGACATGTAGTCTAATCGGTGGGACCTGTAGTTTTTAAAATATTTACAAAAGTGCCATTGAACAATATTATTTGAAAACTGAAAACTGGTGAAATGAGTTTTCTAAATTCAGTGATTAAACACTCTAAAATAAGAAATGTAGCTCAAACACTCCTAAAAAAACACTCCTACCAAACATGTTATTTTTTGGGGGTCCATAGTTTTTAGTGTTTGAACACTAAAATTTATTGTTCAAACTGTGAGAGATCGGAGAAAATTTAGGGCCTCTCAAAAAAAGATTTGGGTGCTTGTAAGGGCACCTCTCTTTTGGGTAGCGGTGTGGAGTCACCACTTATTTTTTTAAACAAAAAACGAAAAAATAAATACAAATTACATGTTCGTAATACTTCGAACGTCATTGATTGAATAAAAAATAATACAATTTTGGTAAATTAACCTTACAAGTCTTTGGGTCCTAGTTACAATATATGCAAAAGAATACAGCTTTGGTCCTAGTTACAATCTACCAAAATTAAAAAACAAAACACTAATCTACCTATCCAAAAATCCTAAGCTCAGGGGCTGTGTAATGGAATGGGAAGGTATTAGGCATTCATTCCGCCCAGATAGAATTTGGTCTTCTAGACTCAAATGACCAATATACCATTTTTTGAATGATGTTGAATGATATGTTATAATGCACATAACAAACACTTGACCAAAATTAATTTAAATAAATTTTCCTTATGAATATGTCCTCTTTTTAAAGAAAAATCAGATTTGTTTTAACAATTAAAAAAAAAGACTTGATTTGTAAAAAATCAAATTTGTTTTGAAAATTAAAAAAAAAAGACTTGATTTGAAAAAAAAAATCGAATCTGCTTTTGTAAAAGAAAAAAAAAGATTTTGTTAAAAAAATTAGATCTATTTTAGTGTAAAGTTAAAAAAGTGATTTTATCACGAAAAATAATATTTGTTATTTGTAAAAAAAAAAAAAAAAAAGAGATTTTGAAAAGAATCAGATTTGCTTTGTGTAAAGTTAAAAAAAAAAAGATTTTATTTGTAAAAATCAGATTTGTTGTTGGACACAAAAAAAAAAAAAAAAAAAAATTTTGAAAGGGGGTCCACATATATGAGATAAATTTATTATGCATGCATCACATATTAACAAAAAAAAAAACTTCAACCTAACTTTCAATCCCTTCTTTTGAATTTCAAAATCTGCAATTTTATAACAAAGAAAACTTTTCAAAAAAAAAAAAAAATTAGATCTGTATTTAATGAAAATACAGATCAATTTTGAGTTTAGAGAAAATTAGATTTGTATTTAATGAAAATACAGATCAGTTTTGTATTTAGAAAAATCAGGTTTGTATTTAATGAAAATACAAATTAATTTTGGGTTCAGAAAAAAACTCAAATTTGTATTTAATGAAAATATAGATCAGTTTTGTATTTAGAAAAAATTAGATCTGCATTTAATGAAAATACAAATCAGTTTTGAATCTTTATAAAAGAATTTTGTTAGTCATTGCAGATTTTGAAGTCAAAAAGAAAGAATTGAAAAAACAATCATCTAATGTATCTAAGCATGGCAATTATATATTAAGAACGAAACATAATAAAACATACTAAACATATTCACGCATCAAATAAAAACATACTAATTAATGGAAGAAGAAAAGAAAGAAGAAAAATAGAATACCTCTTGCATGAGCACGCTCTTCTAATGAAAGAACATTTTAGAAATCATAGAACTTTGTTCACCTCTTTGAAGTCTGAAATACTTTACTTACAAAAAAGATGTTTCTAAAGCAAAAGCCTCCAAAATATCTTTAACGTAAGGGGAGTTGAAAAGTTAGAAAAGAAAAGCCCTTAATTCTTATTTTTTCCCTCTATTTATAGAGGTTGGGATGATTAAAAAAATAAGCTAAATGAGATCATAAATGAATTGGAATGTGTCCTTATCTCTAAAAATCTGGAAAAGATAGGCTTTATCTTAATCTGTGTTTGAGTTTTGGTCTAATTTGGACTCATTTTTTGAGGATTTTTGAGCTGAGAATTGCACCTAGATGCATTTTTAATCCGTATTTTAAAAATTAATCCATTTTTCTTGATATTCGAGTCTTTAAAATGATAATTATCTTGTAGATAAATATTCCAAAAAGACTTGATTATCCACAATTTCTTTATTATTTGATTATCCGCTTTATTCTTATGCAAGCAGGCCTATTTTTGACACTAACCAACAACCAATCACATAAATATTTAATTAATTTTAATTGTTTAACCAATCAGAATTAATTAAAATTAATCATGCGTGATCGGTTCCACCCAAACAAAATGCATGTAGATCGTGAAAACTTAATCGTGTGATATCTTTCAATCTGATGGTTCAATTTTGAAATCAGACATACCATTGCGACCGTTAGAATCTTAAGATCATTTTTATGATATGCAATGAATGAATTAATGCATGTAACGCAACTCTAAATTTTGGGTATATGGTCACTTTAGTCATCTTCCAAGATTAAATTACAGGTGTAAAATCATGTGTCGACACAAACAACCTTACCAAACAGGCCTTGAGTCACTGACACATGCCAAAGCATATTTTTGTGCTTGTCTTAATGGAGAATTATCATATCATTCGGTGACTATAAATTTATCATATCAATCAGAGAGTTTGTATTTCCAGAGAGAGAGTAAGAAAGAAAGAAAAATTCCCGACAATGGCTAGCAATGCAATGGCTAATAGCTTGAATTCCCATTGGAAGCAAGTGCCTCTTTTAGGGCTGCGTGGGATTATTAGGATAGGAGTAGCACTAGTCGTTCCTCTAATTGCCTTGATTCTGTCCTTTCTTTGGTGGAAGATGAACAACCAACCAGAAACGGAGGAACACAATGTAGAGCTTCCTCATGATCTTCAACTGCATGCTCCAATTTCGAAACTACCACAAAGAGATTTCCATGAAGATGAAGCAGCCATGGATTGCCCTGTCTGCCTTGAGGAGTTTGTGGAGGGTGAGAGCCTTGTTTAGCTTCCTACATGTCTCTATGCATTCCATCCTACATGTATTGAGTGGTTGACTCAGAACCATGCTTCTTGTCTTGTTTGTAGACTCCAAAGATAAGGGTGTAGTGATCTAAAACTACAGTAATAACACTTTCAACCAGTGTCATTGCAACGACCAAAAAGTTGTTGGTGAGCTGTTGTAATAAACTTTGAGGCAATAACAACATGTCTTGGAATGGTAAGATTGAACCACAGCAGTTTTCACAAACTTATTGAAATTTTGTTGCCCACTGTTGCAATAAGGTTTGTAGCAATAGGCTATTGCAACAAATTATTTCGTTGCAATAAAATTTCGTTGCAATAGTGTTTTGTTGCAATAAAATATTTTTATTATTATTAAAAATAGTGTATCGCAACAAAAATTACTTTTGCTATAATTTATTGCAGCAAAATATTTGTTATAATAGGTTAGTGTTACAATAAATTACCTTTGAAAACTTATTACAACAAATTTCTTTGTTGCAATACATTACCGCAACAGTAATTTTTGTTGCAATAAATACCTCTGAAAATTTATTGCAACAAAACATTTTGTTGAAATAGGTTACAAAATAAATTTAAAAATAAATAAATAAATTTGAATGCGCTCTTTTTAATTGATCAAAGTTTAATAACCTGATTCAAATATAAATGTTAAATAGATCACTACATGTAATCAGCAATAGCAAAACACGAATCACTACATGTAATCACCAAAACCAAAAAAATATAAGACATTTGAGCTCAATACATACGTTGCTATACAATGGATAGAGATTAAACCAAAATCACATATACTACCTTAGCTTTAGATCACTGCACCCTTATCTTTTTTTTTTTTTCCTTTGTTTCTTGCTCTACACTTTCATTCTTTCTTTGCGGCTTTCTCTTTCTCTCTATGGGAATATTTACAAATTCTCTGATCGAAAGGGATTGATCTTAATTTACAGTCATCGATATGATAAATTCCCCATTAAGACAGGGACAGCGAAAGAGATTGTCTTTAAACCCAAAATAAGCTTTGGCATGTGTCAGTGACTCAGTTGCCTAGAAGAAGAAAACAAATATTTAATGATAAAAACAACCTCTAAGAACATCCAGCACAGAAGCGTAGTCTTGAGAAAGTAGCTATGGCTGCATGCATTGCAATTAAATCTGAGACCAACGAGGTGTTTGGGCAGATTTAATTGCAACAAATTGCAACAAACTATTTTGTTGCGATAGGTTTCTGCAACAAATTATTTTGTTGCGATAGGGTATGGTAACAAATGTTTTTGTTGCGATAGGTTATTGCAACAAATTTTTTGATGACATAGGTTACTACCACAGTGGTTATTAAACAGAGATCAAGATCTCGAGCACACTAAACACACTTACAAAATGTTAGGTTATGTTTGGTAAAAATTTTTGTTTTCTATTTTCAAAACCTGTTTTCGGGAATACAAAGAAAAAACAATTTTCTTGTATTTTTGAAATCAAGAACCAGTTTGGTTAGTTGAATTAGAAGAAGATTTCAAGTTTGGATTTTTTTCCATCTTTTGAATGAGAAGAAGATTGTAGATGAATTTGATTGATTGATTGATTTTAATACTGGGTTTACTAGTTTCACCTATTGATTGATTAATTGATTTTAATGAATTTGTCTCATTTTTTTGCAATAGGGTTGCAACAAATTATTTTGTTGCAATAGGGTATTGCAACAAATGTTTTTATTGCAATAACCTATTACAACAAAAACATTTGTAGTGGACACATTAATTCATAGAAGAAGCATATAGAACACATGACAGAATATAAAATAAGGCTTTTGTAAACAAGAATAGTATAGTAAGGCTTTTAACTATGTATCCAACATCACTAATAAAGCATAGTTAACTTTTGCTACTGTGTGTATGAGCATAGTCATTATAGTGAGCTTGCGTAGAAAACTGTAACACACTAAAAAAAAAAAAAAATTGAGCATCCTTGTCCCATCATTTGGATACCACACTCAATCGTCTCCAACTGAAATGACGCCTCGACAATAGGGGCATGTAGAGGTTCGAGCCAAGTGGTGTGTAGTATAATTGCGGTGGTACATGTGGTTGCTTGATGGAAGACACGCCAACTGATTTTCATCAACAAAGTTACAAGAATAAATACAACAAGTCTCCATGTTATAAGGAACCTAAGACACATTGTGAAAAATGATTGTACGAACCCCCATAGGAATGCGAGGGTCAACACCAACCCTAGTGCATCGATATCGATATGACACATAACTCATCAACGTAACAAGCATAAGAATGCAAGCAGTGATGGCAAATGTGGCATCGCAATACTGACGCCAAACACTAAGTATGCGAGGAACACGCTCGAAAGGATGTGAAATAATGATATCGTCCCTGTCATCATCCATGACAGAATCTCTGCAAAAAGAATATTAATATTTCATTCAGACTTATGTACATGATATGAGACAGTTTCATTAATTAAGGACCTGCCTAACAACAACATTAAACTTAATTGATGTCAACAAATTCTTTGATAGAAACAACAATATCTTAATCCCTTCCCTTTCCTTCCCCTAAACAGTCTAATGCCCCCCTTGGTAGAATTTTAGATAAGTTTGTTGTTTTTAACCAAGAGTCAAGAGACAAGTATTACAATTTATTTTGCTAAGAAAAGCTAAGTTTTAAAATTTATTTGAAAAAAAAAAGAAAAAAGAAAAAAGAAAAAGAAAAAGTAAACTGATAACTTAATTATAGACTCACGATTGTTTTTTTTTTTTTTTTTCCTGATAATTATTAGAAGTCTTACAACACTTTTGGCGTTTTACAACAATCGAAAATCAATATTTTTGAGGGAATCTCAATGAGCTAATCCATGGGTTTTATGGGTCAACAAGTTGCTATTGTTGCAAAGTTTCAAAAGGTATAGTCTATGAAGCAAGGGTGCGTTTTCGGGTGCCTATTGCCACAAATTTTTTTGTTGTAATAGGTTATCCCAACAAACTGTTTTGTTGCAATAAGTTACTACCACCATTGGAAACATATTGCAACAAACTATTTTGTTGTGATAGGTTTCTGCAACAAAGTATTTTTTTGCGATAGGGTATTGCAACAAGTGTTTTTGATGCGATAGGTTATTGCAACAAATTTTTTGTTGCGATAAGTTACTACCACAGTGGTTATTAAATTGAGATCTAGACCTCGAGCACACTAAACACTTACAAAATGTTAGGTTATGTTAGGCAACAATTTTTGTTTTCTATTTTCAAAAACTTGTTTTCGGGAATACAAAGAAAAAACAATTTTCTTGTATTTTTGAAATGAAGAACATGTTTGGTTTGTTGAATTAGAAGAAGATTTCAAGTTTGGATTTTTTTTCCATCTTTTGAATTAAAAGAAGATTGTACATGAATTTGATTGATTGATTGATTTAATACTGGGTTTACTAGTTTCACCTATTGATTGATTAATTGATTTTAATGAATTTGTCTCATTTTTTTTTCCATATTGCAACAAATTATTTTGTTGCAATAGGGTACTGCAACAAATGTTTTTGTTGCAATAACCTATTACAACAAAAACATTTGTAGTGGACACGTCAATTCGTAGAAGAAGCAAACTGAACACATGACAAAATATAAAATAAGGCTTTTGTAACCAACAATAGGATAGTAAGGTTTTTAACTATGTATCAAACATTGCTTATAAACCGTAGTTAACTTATGCTATTGTATGTATGAGCATAGTCATAATAGTGAGCTTACATAGAAAATTGTAACACATTAACAAAAAAAAAATTGAGCATCCTTGTCCCATCATTTCGATGTGACACTCAATCGTCCTCAACTGAAATGATGCCTCGACAATAGGGGCATGTAGAGGTTTGAGCCAAGTGGCGTTCAATACAATTGCGGTGGTACACGTGCTTGCATGATTGAAGACACACCAACTGATCTCCATCAAAAAAGTTACAAAGACAAATACAACACGTCTCCATGCTATAAGGAACATGAGACACATTGTGAAAACTGATTGTATGAACCGCCACAGGAATGTGAGGGTCAACACCAACACTAGTACGTCGATATCGATATGACACATAAATCATCAGCATAACAAGCATAAGAATGCAAGGAGTGATGACAAATGTGGCATCGCAATATTGACGCCAAACACTAAGTAAGCGAGGAACACGCTCGAAAGGACGTGAAATAATGACATTATCCCTGACATTATCCATGACAGAATCTCTGCAAAAAGAACATCAATATTTCATTCAGACTTCTGTACACGATATGAGGCAATTTCATTAATTATGGACCAGCCTAACATCAACATTAAACTTAAGTGATGTCAACAAATTCTTAGATAGAAACAACAATATCTTAATGCCCCCCCTGACCTTCCCCCAAACAGTCTAATGCCCCCCCTGGTAGATTTTTAGAAAAGTTTGTTGTTCTTAACAAAGAGTCAAGAGACAGGTATTACAATTTATTTTGCTAAGAAAAGATAAGTTTTACATTTTATTTGAAAAAAAGAAAAAGAAAAAGAAAAAAAAGTAAACTGATAACTTAATTATAGGCACATGATAGTTTTTTTTTTTTTCCTGATAATTATTAGTAGTCTTGCGACACTTTTGGTGTTTTACAATAATTGAAAATCAATATATTTGAGGGAATCTCAATGAGCTAATCCATGGGTTTTATGGGTCAACAAGTTGCCATTGCCGCAAAGTTTCAAAAGGTGGGAAATAGTCTATTAACACTACAACAAAATGTATTTTTAGTGACGAAAATTAGTGAGGAAATATTTTTCGTCACTAAAAATACAGTTTAGTGACGAAATTCATATTTCGTCACTAATAATGAGAAAAATTATAATATTTAGTGACGAAAAATAAATTTCGTCACTATTGTAATCTGAAAAATGGGCGCCAGCGGAGGGAAACTTTGGCGCGAGTTGAATTAATCTATAGTGACGAAATATTTCGTCACTAAAAGTTGAAATTTTTAGTGACGAAATATTTCGTCACTGTAGGTATTGTTGTGGATAGTATTAGTGACGAAAATAATTTCGTCACTATAAGAAAAAATTAGTGACGAAATATTTTCGTCACTAAAAATAATAATAGTTTTGCACTTATATATTTTTAGTGACGAAATCATAATCCGTCACTAAAAGTATGATTTAGTGACGAAATATGAATTTCGTCACTAAAAATTTTAACAAAGTCCAGTCTTTAGTGACGAAATTGAAATTCGTCACTAAAGACTAAAAAAAAAGCCTAATTTCATTACTATACGAAAGAATTAGTGACGAAAAATATTCGTCACTAAAAATAATAATAGTTTTGCACTTATATATTTTTAGTGACGAAATCATAATCCGTCACTAAAAGTATGATTTAGTGACGAAATATGAATTTCATCACTAAAATTTTTAACAAAGTCCGGTCTTTAGTGACGAAACTGAAATTCGTCACTAAAGACTAAAAAAAAAAAAGAGCCTAATTTCATTACTATAGATGTTGTCCCCTTCAGCCATTTCGGTACAAAAGAAAAAAACGCCCAAACACTTTCAATTGTCCCCTTCAGCCAACCAAAAAAAAACCCAAAACTCTCTGAGCCGTCGCCGCTTAAGGTTCACCGTCGCCGCTTAAGCATCCGGTCCGCCGTCGCCGATTAAGGTCCACCGTCGCCGCTTAAGCATCCACTGTTGCCGCTTAAGCATCCACCGTCGCCGATGACATCAAGTGTCACCGTTAAGCACATTGTGAAGACACTGTCGCCGATGAGCTCCCACCATTGCCGATGAGCCCAACCGTCGCTGGTTAACCTCCCACCGTCGCCGATTAAGGTCTGTTAAGAGCCATCGTAGCCGTTAAGGTCAGCTCGCCGATTAAGGTCAGCTCGCCATTGTGACGCTTCAGGTCGCCGTTGCGACGATTCAGGTCGCCGATCGTTGGCGACGATTCAGCTCGCCGGCGACGCGTCATCCTTCAGTTCGCGACGCTGCACCGGCGACGCTTCGGGTCTCGACGTTTCTGGCTTTGGTCTTTCTCTTTAACTGGTCTCTCTCCCTTTTGCTTTTCCATTTTTGTTTCTGTTTTGTTTGATAATATTACCATGATGATACCTTCTTTTTTTTTTTTTTTTTTTGTTAAATTATATTGTGTTTGGTTCCTGATAATTACATGTGTATAGTTAGCTTTTACATATTTGAAACAGTATATTTAATTGGGAATTTAATTGAGAATGATTTAAGGTGTTTCAAGTACTAATACTTAAGCCTTAAGGTTGAAAAAAAAAAAAAATCTGGCTCTAAGTTGATGACAAGAGATCTTATTAGAGTTTAACTAATCATTTCTACCATCAAATCTTGTATGAAACTAGAAATTCACACTACATGAAGTTTAAATTTAATAACTAGTTTTTTATGTTTTGCTTTTCTGTACTCCCTTTGATGTGGGCTAAAGCTTCTTTTGTATGTGGACTAAAACTAACTAAAAGTTATCTTTCTTTTATCTCCAGCTCTCTTTCTCTTTTGTGGCTGGAGAAATTGTGAGGAACAAGGTGAAGAACACAAGTTAACTTTGGATTTTTTCTGAAAGTTGTAAACTTAGCTTGAGCAAAGTAAGTAAATTCTGGTTAAACACTTGTAAAACTCTATTCTTACGATGTTGAAAATTGGATTTGTGGTGGTATGTTGTATTGGAGCAAGCGGGTGGCTTGCATAGTGTTATAAGGTAGTTTAAACTAATATTGGGAGTGTTTTTAGTTTCTTGCAAATGTGTATGGACCTTATTGATTAAATGTGATAAATAGTGCTTAATTGATTTCAATACTTGTAAATACTCTATACTTGTGATGTTTGTGATTGGTTTTGTAGTGGGTTGTTGTGTTGGAGCAACCGGGTGGTTTGCATGGTGTTATAAAGTGGTTTAAACTAATACTGGGAGTGTTTTTAGTTTCTTGCAAATGTTAATGGACTTTGTTGATTAGATGTGATGAATAGTGCTTAATTGATTTCAATACTTGTAAATACTCTATACTTGTGATGTTTGTGATTGGTTTTGTGGTGGGTTGTTGTGTTGGAGCAAGTGGGTGGCTTGCATGGTGTTATAAGGTGGTTTAAACTAATATTGGGAGTGTTTTTAGTTTCTTGCAAATGTGAATGGACCTTGTTGATTAGATGTGATGAATAGTGCTTAATTGATTTCAATACTTGTAAATACTCTATACTTGTGATGTTTGTGATTGGTTTTGTGGTGGGTTGTTGTGTTGGAGCAAGCGGGTGGCTTGCATGGTGTTATAAGGTGGTTTAAACTAATATTGGGAGTGTTTTTAGTTTCTTGCAAATGTGAATGGACCTTGTTGATTAGATGTGATGAACAGTGCTTAATTGATTTCAATACTTGTAAATACTTTATACTTGTGATGTTTGTGATTGGTTTTGTGGTGGGTTGTTGTTCAACTTCAAGTTAAAACACTTTTTGGTTAGTATTTAATTTTATAACATAGTTAGAACACTTTTTGGTTAGTACTTTATAGCATGAATATGCTCCTACTCTTAATGCATTATTAGAAATATTTCTTATAACATAGTTAATGTTTTTATTTTATAATTTTAATGTAGTATTGTTTTTATATTTGTGCAGATTTTTTATTGGTGGCTTTGTCATTACTTGAAGACATATGAGGGCATTTTTCGTTAGTTCTAATTATATTATGCTACACTTTTTGTATTGTTATAAAAACATCTTGAGTTATTGTATGTGTTACAAACAATTATTGTATGGAAGGAGTTTGAATTGGATACTTGTTTATTTTTTACTTGTAGAATGTATGGATCTTTTTTTATAAATGTGTTGTTAAAATAAATGTGTTATTCAAATGAGAGGTTTTAATAATGTAATGACAGGTTACAGGTTAATATCAAAGCCATGAAAAAAATAAAACCAGAAAATAAGCTTTAGTGACAAATTTTTTCGTCACAAATATAGCACCAAAAAATTGTTTTAGTGACGAAATATTTCGTCGCTAAATGTAGTAAAATTTTGTAAGAAATGGTTTTAGTGATGAAAATTTTCGTCACTATATGTGCTTGGATTTTCTTAAAAATAGTTTTAGTGACGAATTTTTTTGTCACTATATGTACCCGAATATAGTTTTAGTGACGAAATTATTCGTCACTAAATATGATTTAATAAACTGAAGTGTTTTTAGTGACGAAATATTTTCGAACTTTTAGTGATGAAATTTTTCGTCACCAGGACTTTTAGTGACGGGGTTTCAGTGACGAAATGAATTTTGTCACTAAAAGTCCAATTTCGTCACTAAAGGTTCTTAGTGACGAAAATACATTTTGTTGTAGTGAGCACGGGTGCGTTTTCGGGTGTCTATTGCAACAAATTTTTTTGTTGTAGTAGGTTATTGCAAGAAACTGTTTTGTTGCAATAAGATACTACCACCTTTGGAAACATATTGCAACAAACTATTTTGTTGCTATAGGTTTCTGCAACAAATTATTTTGTTGCGATAGGGTATTGTAACAAGTGTTTTTGTTGCGATAGGTTATTGGGACAAATTTTTTGTTGCAATAAGTTGCTACCACCGTGGTTATTAAATTTAGATCAAGTCCTCGAGCACACTAAACACACTTACAAAATGTTAGGTTATGTTTGGTAACAATTTTTATTTTCTATTTTGAAAAACTTGTTTTCTGGAATACAAAGAAAAAACAACTTTCTTGTATTTTTGAAATGAAGAACAAGTTTGGTTAGTTGAATTAGAAGAATATTTCAAGTTTGGATTTTTTTTCCATCTTTTGAATGTGAAGAAGATTGTAGATGAGTTTGATCGCTTGATTGATTTTAATACTGGGTTTACTAGTTTCACCTATTGATTGAATAATTGATTTTAATGAATTTGCCTCATTTTTTTTTTCCATATTGCAACAAATTATTTTGTTGCAATAGGGTTTTGCAACAAATTATTTTGTTGCAATAGGGTATTGCAACAGATGTTTTTGTTGCAATAACCTATTACAACAAAAACACTTGTATTGGACACGTCAATTCGTAGAAGAAGCATACGGAACACATGACAGAATATAAAATAAGGCTTTTGTAGGCAACAATAGTATGGTAAGGTTTTTAACTATGTATCAAACATAACAAATAAACCATAGTTAACTTATGCTACTGTATGTATGAGCATAGTCATAATAGTGAGCTTACGTAGAAAACTGTAACACACTAAAAAAAAAAATACTGAGCATCTTTGTCCCATCATTTGGATGTCACACTCAATCGTCTCCAACTAAAATGACGCCTCGACAATAAGGGCATGTAGAGGCTCGAGCCAAGTGGCGTGCAATACAATTGAGGGGTACACTTGCTCGCATGATGGAAGACACGCCAATTGATCTCCATCAACAAAGTTACAAAGACAAATACAACACGTCTCCATGTTATAAGGAACCTGAGACACATTGTGAAAAATGATTGCACGAACACCCACGGGAATGCGAGGGTCAACACCAACCTTAGTGCGTCGATATCGATATGACACATAAATCATCAACGTAAGAATGCAAGCAATGATGACAAATGTGGCATCGTAATACTAACGCCAAACACTAAATATGCGAGGAACACACTCGAAAGGACATGAAATATTGACATCATCCCTGACATCATCCGTGATAGAATCTCTGCAAAAAGAATATTAATATTTCATTCAGACTTATGTTCATGATATGAGAAAATTTCATTAATTAAGGACCAGCCTAACATCCACATTAAACTTAATTGATGTCAACAAATTCTTGGATGGAGACAACAATATCTTAATGCCCCCTCTGACCTTCCCCAAAACAGTCTAACGCCCCCCTTGGTAGATTTTTAGATAAGTTTGTTGTTTTTAACCAAGAGTTAAGAGACAAGTATTACAATTTATTTTGCTAAGAAAGATAAATTTTACATTTTATTTGAAGAAAAAAAAAAAAAAAGCAAACTGATAACTTAATTATAGACTCACGATAGTTTTTTTTTTTTCCTGATAATTATTAGAAGTCTTATGACACTTTTGGTGTTTTACAATAATTGAAAATCAATATTTTTGTTGGAATCTCAATGAGCTAATCCATGGGTTTTATGGGTGAACAAGTTGCTATCGCTGCAAAGTTTCAAAAGGTGGGAAATAGTCTATATAGCACGGATGCGTTTTCAGGTGCCTATTACAACAAATTTTTTTGTTGTAATAGGATATTGCAACAAACTGTTTTGTTGCAATAAGTTTCCACCACCTTTGGAAACATATTGCAACAAACTATTTTGTTGCGATAGGTTTCTGCAACAAATTATTTTTTTGCGATAGAGTATTGCAACAAATGTTTTTGTTGCGATAGGTTATTTCAACAAATTTTTTGTTGCAATAAGTTACTACCACAGTGGTTATTAAATTGAGATCAAGACCTCGAGCACACTAAACGCACTTACAAAATGTTAGGTTATGTTTGGTAACAATTTTTGTTTTCTATTTTCAAAAACTTGTTTTCGGGAATACAAAGAAAAAACAATTTTCTTGTATTTTTTAAATGAAGAACAAGTTTGGTTAGTTGAATTAGAAGAAGATTTCAAGTTTGGATTTTTTTTCCATCTTTTGAAAGTGAAGAAGATTGTAGATATATTTGATTGATTGATTGATTTTAATACTGGGTTTACTAGTTTCACCTATTGATTGATTAATTGATTTTAATGAATTTGTCTCATTTTTTTTTTGCAATAGGGTTTTGCAACAAATTATTTTGTTGCAATTGGGTATTGCAACAAATGTTTTTGTTGCAATAATCTATTACAACAAAAACATTTGTAGTGGACACGTCAATTCGTTGAAGAAACATACAGAACACATGACAGAATATAACATAAGGCTTTTGTAAGCAATAATAGTATAGTAAGGTTTTTAACTATGTATCAAACATAACTAGTAAACCATAGTCAACTTATGCTACTGTATGTATGAGCATAGTCATAATAGTGAGCTTATGTTGAAAACTGTAACACACTAAAAAAAAAAAAAAAAAAAAAACTGAGCATCCTTGTCCCATCATTTGGATGTCACACTCAATCGTCTCCAACTGAAATGACGCCTCGACAATAGAGGCATGTAGAGGCTCAAGCCAAGTGGCGTGCAATACAAACTGTTTTGTTGCAAGAAATTACTACCACCGTTGGAAACATATTGCAACAAACTATTTTGTTGTGATAGGTTTCTGCAACAAATTATTTTTTTGCGATAGGGTATTGCAACAAATGTTTTTGTTCCGATAGGTTATTTCAACAAATTTTTTGTTGCAATAAATTACTACCACAGTGGTTATTAAATTGAGATCAAGACCTCGAGCACACTAAGCACACTTACAAAATTTTAGGTTATGTTTGGTAACAATTTTTGTTTTTTATTTTCAAAAACTTGTTTTCAGGAATGCAAAGAAAAAACCATTTTCTTGTATTTTTGAAATCAAGAACATGTTTGGTTAGTTGAATTAGAAGAAGATTTCAACTATTTTGTTGTGATAGGTTTCTGCAACAAATTATTTTTTTGTGATAGGGTATTGCAACAAATGTTTTTGTTCCGATAGGTTATTTCAACAAATTTTTTGTCGCAATAAATTACTACCACAGTGGTTATTAAATTGAGATCAAGACCTTGAGCACACTAAGCACACTTACAAAATTTTAGGTTGTGTTTGGTAACAATTTTTGTTTTCTATTTTCAAAAACTTGTTTTCGGGAATGCAAAGAAAAAACCATTTTCTTGTATTTTTGAAATCAAGAACATGTTTGGTTAGTTGAATTAGAAGAAGATTTCAAGTTGGGATTTTTTTTTTTTCTATCTTTTGAATTAGAAGAAGATTGTACATGAATATGATTGATTGATTGATTTTAATACTGGGTTTACTTGTTTCACCGATTGATTGATTAATTGATTTTAATGAATTTGTCTCATTTTTTTTCATATTGCAACAAATGTTTTTGTTGCAATAACCTATTACAACAAAAAAATTTGTAGTGAACACGTCAATTCGTAGAAGAAGCATACAAAACACATGACAGAATATAAAATTAGGCTTTTGTAACCAACAATAGTATGGTAAGGTTTTTAACTATGTATCAAATATTACTAATAAACCGTAGTTAACTTATGCTACTATGTATGAGCATAGTCATAATAGTGAGCATACATAGAAAACTGTAACACACTAAAAAAAAAAAAATGAGCACCCTTGTCCCATCATTTGGATGTCATACTCAATCGTCCCCAACTGAAATGACGCCTTGACAATAGGGACGTGTAGAGGCTCGAGCCAAGTGGCGTGGAATACAATTGTGGTGGTACATGTGCTTGCATGATGGAAGACACGCCAACTGATCTCCATCAACAAAGTTACAAAGACAATCTTGAAATGTGAGTTCACGGATTTAGGAAATTGCAATCCACCGACCCGCTTGCCAATGATGGAAAGAGAGGGGAAGATACCAGAAGGTCAGTAAAGTGAGAGGATGACACACACCCCATAGGCACATGGTCATGTAACCGAACCAAAATTGTGTAGTGTAGTTTGTATGTGTAGTGAAGTTTGTACGTATAGTGTGCGATAAGATTTTCCAATATAAAAAATGGTGTAAATTATGTGTAGGGACACAATTTTGAGTTACCGGCCCAACGATGGATGGATTAGCCCAAAAGGGCCCCTAAGCAATGAATTTGTAGAGAGTAGGTTGAGAAGGACTGGATTAAGAATAACTCAGCTCCTCAAAATGGTTGGGACTCGTTCCTACACCCTCGTTCCCTTCTATTTTACACTTGCAATCTTCTCTTCGTTCTACGTCCGAGGCTATTCTTTTCTTTTTTCTCTCTCCTTTTCTCTCTCCTTTTCTCTCTCCTCTTTTTCCAAAAAGATCTTTTTTTTTTCTTTTCTTCTTCCTTTTTCCTCCTCTTTTATACTTCCTCCCCTCCTTTCTTAGCCCTCCACGTGTGGATTGTTTACTTCCTCTTTGGACACTTGTCCCCCAGTTTTTTCCAGAAGTTGCTTCGTAGAAGCAACGGGGTACTCTGCTACTGTTCAGATGTCTTCTCCACATAAATGCGGCCAGAAGATTAGCTATGGGGCATTCAATGCGGGGTTGGTAGCCTTTCTGCTTGATATTTTGGGATATTTTCTGGATGCGTGGATCTACCACGTTTGACAAAGCCAGTGGAGACCCCTAGGGCACTTTTCTGGCCGGCCGGTTTCCAAAGTTTATCTCTACCTCGACCGTCCGAGGTGTTAATGTTCTCGGACGGATGGTCGATCTCTCCCAAGTCTTGTTCAGATTCCCCTCCGTTTATCTCGGTCATTATAGATCGGACTAGGTAGTCCTCGGCTGGGCCATGGTCCTCGGCGCGCAATCTTGATTCAACACACGGGCCTATGATTCTCGTTATTTGGGCTCCACACCCAGGCCCATCTCCTCTGTTGATATTTTTGCCCCCACATTATGTAATAGATAAATCATAAAAACATCAATTTATAAGGTAAGAGAAGTTAACATGAAAAATGTTTATATCTTTATTTATTTATTGAATATAAATGATGGATGGGAACAAAATGAGGTCGTGGCTAAGGGTGTGCAGCCAAAACCGATCCAATCCAACCAAATTCATCAGGTTGGATCGATTGGGTCGGTTTTTAGGAACTAGTAGGGTGGGTTAGGTTGTGAAATTTTTTTTTTATAGTAAGTTGGGTTGGGATTGAGCATAAAATTCACCAATCCGAATAATTTGACCCGACCTGACTCACTTATATTTAATATATATTTAAATTTTAAAAAATATATTATACAATTTTGTATTTAATTTTTTGCCCCTCTTTTTAAATAAAACTCAAACTCTAAATTCTCCTCATTGCAATCTCCTCTCTCTCTCTCTCTCTCCTATTCTGGGCCCTAAATAAAATCCAAATCATTTAATTTGTGTTGGTTAGTTGTTAAGCTCAAGATTATTAGATTATAAATTTGTTCTTATTTATGGTGGTGTTGTTATAATGTTCAATTTAATAATAATAACAATAATAATTGTAATTAAAAAAAAAAAACTATCCAACCCAATTTAGGTGGGTTGGGTTGGATTTTTTTAATCCACCATGGTAGGTTGGGTTGAAAAAACCCCTCAACCTAACTCATACACACCCTTACTTGTGGCCCAATGACTCTTATGATGTTACTCTAGAGGTTCACAGTGTCTAATGAAATTTATGAGGTCTTCTTATGACTGTAAATGGACAAAATTGTTTATAAATAGCTCGAACTAGACTTGAGAAAAAAACTTGTATTTGTTTGTTTATTTGGCAACAAGACAAGATCAAGCCTAAATTTTGGCTCGACTATTAATCTAGCAAAACCCAAACATATAATGTATTTGTAAACAAGCTTGTGAACATGAGACTCAATTTAAGTATATATAATATAATATGTTAACATATAAAAATATACTTATATAGACTTGAGACTAGATTATATAAGTTCATAAGATATCTAATTAATAGTTTTAAAACACTTATAACATAAAATAGTCAAATTCATAGTAAACATTATATATATTTTTTAACAATGCAATGTTTGTGAATCTAATTTTTATAATTGCATAATTAAAAATCATTACATCTAATTTACTCAAATAATATAGTTTTAATTTTGATTTAATTATTAATTACTTCGCAAAGATTGTTAAAAGGTTAGAAAATATTATTTTTAGTGTTTATTGTTATGGGAAAAAGAATAAGTTAATAAAGAAGTTTGCAAATAAGCTCGAGCGTGTTCGATAAAAAAAATAACTAAGCTGAAACGTGTAATATAGTTCAGTAATGAGCTCGAATTCAACTTGTGTTTTTAATAAAATTAAATGAACAATTATGAACTTTTAATACTCAAATTGACTCGTATATAATCCTAAGTCTCGGGTTCAAAAGTCCTTATCAATATCTTAGGCTACCACTAAAAGATTTTTCCCAGTAATTACATGTTGCGTGTGGAATGGGCAGCTACAACCAAATTAGTTTTAAAAGAAAGACTTCAAAACTCCTTATTTACATTAAAACCTTAAACTTATAATTATACCCTTTATATGAAAATAATATATTCATTATATTTGTTGAAATTATACAATGGTTATTTCTAAAATGATAATTAATCATCCATTTCTTTCATCAAACCATTTGAATTTATTTGCATATCATTATAAATATACAACTATTTTTTTTCTTCCATGTTATCTCTTTATTCTTTTAGAAATAAAAATAATAATAAATAAAGAACCAAACAATGAAAGATTGACAATATATATATATATATATATATAGCCAAAACTGAGAGAAAATCCAATTAAATTTCAAATTAGAATTCAATTAGAGTCTAATTTTACACTATGTTTTCCTCTAATCTAATTAAGCTTTTAAATTTTTGTGCCAAGTGAGTTAATTTAATGTAAAATTTGGATTTCAATTAGAGTTTAATTTTGCGTCACGTGTCCTATTTAATCTAAATTTTTTAATTTTTGTGTCAAGTGAGTTAATTTAGTGTAGAAAATAAGGAGTCTAACACACACACACACACACACACACACACACACATATAGTCAAAGCTTAGATAAAATTCAATCAAATTTTAATTGGATTCTCAAATTTGCATCATGTGTCCCCTTGGAAACAATGTGCATAGTTTCTTACTTGATACTCATCAGTGGGGAACCGAAAGGATTCATAACCCCATCTCGAGGCATAAAGCAAGGTGACCCATATCTTTTCCTTCTATGTGTTGAGGGGCTATCTTCCTTGATTAGGAATGCAGTGGACACCAATAGATTGAAAGAAATACACTCTTTCAGGGGTGGTGTTCGTATCTCCCACCTCCTATTTGCAGATGATAGTTTATTATTCTATGAGGCCAAGCTTGGTGAAACCCGTCAACTAATGGACATCCTATCACTATATGAGGCGGTTTCGGGTTAGGCCATTAATAGACAAAAATCTACCCTCTTCTTTAGCCCAAATACTAGTCGGAGGGAGAGGGAGGAAATACAAAATTTATTGGGAGCACAAGTCATGAATAATTGTGAAAAATATTTAGGGCTACCTATGGTGGGAGGTAAATCCAAAGTGAGCACTTTTAAGGAGCTCCAAGAGAGAATAACAAAAAAGGTATTGGGTTGGAAGGAGAAAGCCATATCTAAGGCAGGTAGGGAGGTCTTGTTAAAGACGGTGGCTCAAGTAATCCCCACTTATTCAATGAGTATTTTCAAAATCCTCTAGAAGGTATGTGAGAGAATTAATTCGGTGATGGCCAAATATTGGTGGGGGCAAACTCAGAGTGAGAAAAAAATACATTGGATAAATTGGGGTCGCTTGTGCACCCCAAAGAACAAGGGGGGGATGGATTTTAGAGATATCCATGCTTTCAACCTTGCTATGTTAGCCAAGCAAGCCTGACGCTTAGTTACCGAAACTTACTTTCTTTTACCGAGTATACAAGGTGCGATACTTCCCACGGTGCTCATTTATGGAGGCTAAGATAGGGGGCAACCCATCATTTGTTTGGCGCAACTTATTAGCGGCTAGGGACCTTATCACTGAAAGAACGGTGTGGCAGATTGGTGATGGCCAGAATATAGATGTTCGAACAAAGACAAAAGTGGCTGTCCAACCCCCCACTCTTTAGACAAGGAGCAGACACAAATCTAAAGGTGGGGGACCTCATTGACCAACGTACTAAGCAATGGAAGAGGCAGTTGATCTATTCCACCTTCTCGCAGTCCACAGTGAAGGAAATTTTGAGCATTAAGCTTGGCAACCTACAGTCAAGAGACAGGCTTCGGTGGAAGGAGAATAAAAACCAAGAGTTCTCTGTCAAATCAGCATATCTGGTAGCTCTTCGCTTAAACAGGGCTGAGATGGTCAAACATTCATTGGCCTGGGAAGACAAGAAGCTTTGGAAGAAGGTATGGAAGCTAGGGGTACCACTGAAGGTCTAAAACTTTGTGTGGAGGGCTTGCTCTGATATACTACCTACTCGGGCTAATCTATTTCGAAGGAAGATACCAATTGATCCACTTTGTACAGTTTGCAGCCAAGTTGATGAAACAGTTACTCAAACACTGTGGGAATGTCCTCTAGCTCAATGTATGGGCACTGGTAAGAGGTAAACTGCAGAAGTGTGGAGCGGTGGCACCGAACTTTCACCTCCTTGCTAGATAGATGGTGGCTAAGCTCACAAGACCTGAACTGGAGTTGTGGGCAATGGTGGCTTGGTCTATATGGAATGTGAGGAACAGGTACCACTTCGAAGCAAAGCAGTCCCAGCCGAGCGATATTCTCCGAGGTGCCACATCGTTGTTACAAGACTATCAGTGGCTAAACCGAAGCCTTGCTCAACCCTAAGCACCTGAGTGTGCTATGCTGCTTTGTAATATGCTGGGTTTGTTTTTTCCCTATCGAATTCGACGTACTGACAGTTAGTCACCATATACCTGCTTTGTAATACGTTGGGCTTCAGTCCCTTTACTTCAATATATTTCTATCTTCACAGTAAAAAAAAAAATTAATTAATTTTGTGTCAAATGAATTATTAAGTGTAAAAATTGAAAAGTCTAAATCTAATTAATTTTTAAATTGGATTTCAATTAGAGTCCAATTTTTCGTCACGTGTCTATCTAAGTTTTTAATTTTTGTGACAAATAAATTATTGGATACAAAAACCAAAGAGTTTAAAACCAATTAAATTCCAAATCATATATATATATATATAACTAAAGCTTAAAAAAAATTCAATTAGAATTAAAATTAGATTTTGCTTTGGTTAGCTTTCTATAAAAATTAAATTGTTTAAATTTTTGCTGTTATATTTTCTCTAAACTAATGAGCATAATTTTTTATACTATTTCTATTCAAATATTTTGTATGCACAGATCCTGAACCTAAAAAATTGTAATTGAACTGAATGATCACATATACTTGTCCTCATTCAATTTAAAGGACACTATCGTATTAATTTATTCTTTTTATTTTGTATTATATTTAGTAGAATTTCACGTACAATGATTGTGAATTGATATTTTATATGTAGTATTTAATATTGATTTTTGAAAATTATATACATAATAGTAATGTAATGAGAAACTTAACGTAACTAATATCATAAAAATTGAAAGGAAAAATCATTTTAGTCTCTTTAAATGTCATGATCAAACTAATGTCTTATATGTTTAATAACCCAAATTAACATCAATAGCACCACTTCAATTTATTATGCGTAAGTACGAATTACATACTGGTTTGAATATATTTGATGAGCAAAGGGAGTGAAAATTCAAATTTCACCCTAACTAAATAGTAAATACAAAATATATACTATTCCTCAACTAAAAAAAAAGGGGCGCCTAGACAATAACCCCGCCACGTGTTGACTTCGTATACGCTATTTAAATCTCTCAACCCAATGTCGGTGATTCCTACCTTTCCTATGTAGTATATATCCATGACGACGTTTTTTTTTTTTTTTTGTGTGTGTGTGTGTGTGTGTGTGTGGATTCAAAGGCTTCCAGTTCAGAATAATATCTCGTGGTTCTAGTATAGGTTTTCGCATCGTATTCAAATTCAAGTGCATTAACCATGTCAGGAAACTCAGATTGCAAAGTCGATGTTGGTAAGTTTCATTTGAATTCCCTTTCACCTCGAAAGCCTTACGAATTTTGTTTTGCTTGGATTGGTTAGAAACCTTTAAAAATTTTGCTTTTTGGTATTTGAAAATCAAATTGCTAAAATTGAATTGGGCATGTAATAGTTCATTGAAACTTTTTAAGTTCATTATTCTACGTTTTCATCTAAACTATTTGATTTTAGATATGAAGTTTAGTGCAGAAATCTCTGTGTATGTGTGTGAAAAGCGAGCTCTGTTTGAGTTTATGGAGTAAAGCTATGTGTTATTGATTTTATTTCCTTAAATTATTTGTAGTTGATGGATTCTCTGTTATCAATTGAATATGTTTGTTTTGCAGTTTTTGAAGATGTAACAAATAAAGCATTAAGCCTGTAATATATTTAATATTTTCCTTGCATTTTGTATGGTTTTTTATTGTGATACATTCATTGATATGAAAGAAGTGTATTCAAATTGTTAGTGAGGTAGGGCTTCTCTTGCCTTTTCATTTTAAAAAGAAAAATTCCCCTTAACAGTTATTAATAGGCACAATTTGTTCTGAGGTGGTTATTATTCATTTTCATACAAAGGTAATATGCATGAGAGGGTGAGCGATAGGGTCTTGTATGGTACAGCGATTCAAGCAGGGCAGGAGGTAGACTTGTACATTCCCCGAGACAAGGAAACAGATTTGCGTTTGCAGAATACTAATCTGCAGAGGTTGCAGACTATGCCGTCCAGCTTTTCTCTGGCCTTGTGTCCCTCTACAATCGAACACAGGACTATATTGGTCATCACAGTAATCCTTAGGTTACTATCTATCAAATGTGCTATACAACAAGCCATGTGAGGAAGCGGCTTTCACAAGTTGCTAGTATTGCTCGATGGGATTTACACCATAAAAGTAATATTTTCTTTTCTAATAATAATGTTATTATTGTCACTTAAATTTTTTCAGAGTCCAAATTTGGTACTTTTTGTTCCATATATATTTACTGAATCAAAACTCGTTATAGATTTGTTGAGAGTACCTAGTCTAGATTTGTTGCTTAAGAATAATTTAATTCTTGCTTTCTATGTTCAGCATATGTCCTCTGTTCATGCAAGATAATTCTTTTGGTGGTTAACTCTCTCTCTCTCTCTCTCTCTCTCTCTCTCTCTCTCTCTCTCTCTGTTAGGAGCCTTAACTGTCTATATTATTTTACCCTCCTACCCAACTGGAACTTAAAATTAAATAGTTTTTGTAAATTTTTCCATACAATCGGGAACTTCTGGTTGATGATTACCTAAATTTTTACTTCTCTCACTAAACAGGCGACTAATATTCTATGTGCATTGGTTTATTGAGCAATCGTTGACCTCACTTTTAGTGTTAATCCAATTATGCGTAAGATTGTAGAGATTCGTTGTGTTTTCTGGTTAACTGTATATTGGATGGTGGGTTTCTGCAACTTGGTGACTAATTGGTTTCCATTATGGTTGTAGGATCGCAGGGCAAGGCATTTTCTTGGATTTGGTTGTCATATTTGGCTCCCCAGAAGATTCTTAGGTGTTGAGCTGCTGGACAATTAAATTTAATCAAGGTAGGCAGAGGAAGTGTATCTGATATTCATGCTATCATGCTACTAGAAAATGCTCGTGGCTCAATATACCCATAATGGAAGGACAACTGAGGTTCAAGTTGCTACCCCAAAGGAAATTTCTGTTCCTAGCTTAAAAGAATGCTTTTCTTCACATGGATTACTCTCTTTTTGGTACCTCCTGTAATGTGTTCCAAATCTTTGGTTTTACAGCTTTGTGTTCTCATAGTCATGTGATTAAAATTTGAAGTTGCTTGCATTCTAGGATCCAGTGATAAAAGCACCACTGAATTGGATTTGTAATGTATGAAGTGCAGGAAGTGCAGCTCGGCTCTTAAAGCATTTGTATTCTGGTTTTCTTCAAGGGAATTTTTAGAACATGTTATTTTAATCAAGAGATTTAAAACTACAAGTATAATGTTTGAGGTGTTGCTTGGAAGATTGGCAATTGAAAAGCTTCATCCTTTGTTGTATACTATATTGTGTGTGTCTGTACACAAAATGGTCTCCTAGTAACCTCAGTATTGCCTACTCTGTTTTTAGATTCAGTAGACTGGCTTGTCTCTGGAACATATGAACATAAGTGTTCTACAGTTGCTGCAGACTTAGCAACTCCAAAGAATGTATAGTTTAATTTAATTCTTGTATTGAAAATTGAATCAAGTCTCTGTTAAGGTAATCATAGACCTTAACCCCACAAAAAATAAAGGTGATGGTAGACCTGCATGTTCCACTTGCAATAATTTATGAATGCATATATTGGCAGTAGCTGCTATATGTTGGTAGTGGTTGTTAGCATTTCCATGGCTTTAAGAAGTTATTTGGATGCAGAACTACTAAAGTTTTAAATTAAAGAAGAAGCAGATTGTAATTGCTTTTTGCAGCCAAAATTTAACTATTTGTTCTATCTGGAGCGGGAATCTACTGCCACTGCTGCAATGGCCATAGCCCATGATTACAATAGAAGACTGATTTTACTATGAATACCATGACGTTTGCTGCCAACCTGTTTTATCCTGTTCTGAACATTGGCTACCAACATGATACAGAATCAACAAGCAACAAGGCGGATCCTGAAAAATAGGACCTGGACATGGCAAGAGCCAAAGATCAAACAAGGTCAATGATTGCATTTTTATTCTTATAAAATTATCTGTAAATTAAAGGCACACACTTATGGCAAAGATGTAGGAAATACTACATGAATCAATATAAAAAAAGAAAAAAAATTGGGGCACTTCATATTTCAAACTCAAAGAGTAGCCTATATCTCCCTTTGTTCCATTAAGAAAAAGGGTCTTTTACAACTATTAAAATGCGGCTTTGTTTGATCTCAAAAGTTAAATGCAGTGGGCTGGAATTGTTTGAATGGGCTATCACTCATCTCAAAGGCAATAGCTCTAAAGCTGCTATCTGAAAATTGTCTTGGTGGGCTGCTGTGTATTATCTATGGCAGAAGAGCAGTCATCCACTCAAGGAAGATAAACATAGGAGCAGATAGTTAAGGATATTTAGAGGGATGTCAAAGGCAGAGTGGAGAGCAAAAGTGGAGCAATTGACTCAGTGCCTAACAGAATATTGTGTTGTAAATGGGGCATTAACCCTGCTTTTCTGTGTAAAAGGCCATGTTAGTTTGTCTGTGTTTGCTGCTGTGTATCTGTGTATCAGTCTCGGTACCCTGTTGGCGTTAGGGTGCTGTGATGCTCCGTGTTTACCATGTTGTGGCTTAGATTATCATAGTACCTTAGGGCCTTGTGTAATCTTGAAGATTGTACTGCTGTGCTTCTGTTCTGTATCTGGTGTTACAAAGGCTTGCTCATTCACAAGCTTTTTAGTGGACTTTGGGGCCTTGTGTAACACTGTTTGTTTCGAAATAATATCTTTTCTGATTAAAAAAAAAAAAAAAAAACTGTTAGGCATAGCTTGGGTATATGCTGCATTTCAAGTTATCAATGTCGGACAACATAAGTTGTCTCCATGCTTTGTGACTGGTTTCTGATACCACCCCTTTTCTTTTGTACACAGTTCTCGTCATATTGGTTATCAAGAAAAAAAAGTTCTTGTCATATCATCTACTAACAGTGCTGCTGCCTCCATGATCATTGAGACCGACTCACATGTTGGCATTGCATCTACTCAATTGCCATTACCATTGTCTTTATAAGTGGTCAGGTGAAAACGACCATTTTAAATTGGAAAACCAATAAGCTGGCGATCTGAAACGGTTTCAAAGAAGAAGGGAGAGAGTGGACAACGTATCCTACGTGACACACAGCAGGAAGCAATCTTGTTTGGTAGACGTTTTCAAACAACAATATTTAGTTTTTAAAACAACACTAGAAGCGAATCCGCGCGTTGCGTCGTAATAATTATTTTTATCGTGGTTTTATTTAATTTTTTTTACAATTTAAACTAATCTAATAATGAGAAATGTATTTCGTAATTATATTTTTATTTTTATATGAACAATTATAAATGTAATATTGGAACAATCCAAAACACCAAAACAACGTAAACTAAAAAAAAATTAATAAAACTTAACAATGATTAATTAAACCAATATTAGGATAATTTTTTTTGATAATCTATTAAGGTTATTTTCTTTGTAAAAATTATAATTTCGGCCATCCAAAATATATTATCAAATAAACAATTATTAGCAAAATCTAAGAATTAAATTTTTATACATGCATTGTTATAAAATAATTATAATTAAAATAAAATTGCAAAAGTTAAAATTTATCACCTATTAGATTATTTTTGTTTGGCTAACCTTTGCTTTTCTTTAAATGAATGGCATTATAGAGTACTACTAATACAACTATTAAGAGTACTTTGTTCACCACAAAGAATTAGAAAATAAACAAAAATTAATAAAGTTTCATAGTCTAACATCTAAATTGAGCACTATAAAAATCATGATATGCAACAAAATAAATACTAAATATCCAAACCATACTATTTAATAGAATAATATTATATTTTTATATGCTATATTTAATTTTTTAAAATGCAATAGGATAACATTTAACAATCAAAGAGAATAAAAAATAAAATAAAAAAAACAACAATTTAAAAAGCAAAACTAAATCGCATTAATTCAAAATAGAGTTTTAAAGAATATAAAAAATTATGAACTTAAAGTAGAGATGCAAGAAAAATAAAAAAATAAAAATCCACCAAAAAATTTAGAGAGAGAGAGAGAGAGAGAGAGAGAGAGAGAGAGAGAGAGAGAGAACCTTTTTTTTTTTTTTGGTGAGAGAAAATTATGCATAGAATGGAAGAGATAGTGACAAATTTATAATAAGAGTATGTGAATAAGAAGAGACAAAAATAAAGGAAGCTGAAGGGAAAGAGGAAAAATTATATAAATGTAGAGGATAGTGGGGAGATAAAAAGGTAAAGAAGGGAGAAAGATTAAAGAAGTAGCGGGGAGATGAAATAGTAAGGGAGAGAAAAAGGTTGGGGAAGTGTAAATATTAAAAAAATAAATGTTAAAAACAATTATAGGAAAATTGGGGGAAAAAAAAAAACCTAAAGCTTGAAAGGCTTCAATGTTTTGTTTTGTTTTTGTTTTTTGTTTTTTTGTTTTTTATTTTTCTTCCTTTAAGCTGAAAAGGCTCACACAAAACCCTAAAACTAAACTGAAAAGACTTTGGGTTGGACTTGATAGTGAAACTAAATATATAAAAGGTGGGCTAGATTAATTATACAGATTTATTATAGGGTGATAGTGGAAGTAAATAAATAAGTAGTGGACTAAATTTATTATAAGGTGATAGTGGAGGAAAATAAATAATTAGTGAGCTGCATATAGGGCTGACAAATTGTAAAAACCATTTTAAAATTGTAGGACAAATTATTATTTTTTTTAAATAACATGGCAGCTGATGCATCGTAACGTAAGAGCAGCAGCATTAAACGCTACGCTTCAGCTTTTAGTAATATAAAGATATAGATTATACGTATTTCTACATACTTTTTCACTCACACCTATTTTCACACATGTTTTCAAACAACAATTTTCAATTTTTAAGTGCATGTACTAAACACTCATAATATTCAAGGCCTCCAATTTTTATATTTCTGTATATATTTTGAGACTAAGACTTTATTATTGTTGTCGTATAGTAGTTGTATATATTTCAGTCTTACTTACTCCAATCACTCTTAAAGATAATTTCTAACAGTAGAATCAATCTTTTAAGAAATTGTAGTTGATGGGGTAGGGTCACTTGCATACGTATAATCTATGCACATGGGAAGAATTCCATATGCTAGTTCCCATTATCCAGTAGCAACTCTAGAAATTTTCCTCAGAATGTTCCTTAAGAAGCATAAATTACACAATTTAATAAAAAAAAAGAAATTCATATATTAACAACAACAACAATAAAAAAAACACGCAAATATATAAAGTTTACATCTCGTTTAATATATAAAGTTTTCATTCTTTATATATTTCATTGCTGAAAAACTTCTTTCTACTGTTGAGTAGCGACAAGAAGGGTCAAAATTATAAAGTTTTTTTACTAACTACTAGCAGTCTACTATGCATTAGCACACCCTTTTATTCTTTTTAACTATGTGTTTGTGACTAATATAAATAATTGTGATCAATTTTTGTGTTGAAAAAGAAGTAAAACCAATGTTAAAAATGGACCCACTAAATATCAATCCAGCTGGAAACATGGCCACCGTAGATCAAACTTCCATTCTTACGTGCGCATTAACACACACTTTTATCTTATTGTCGATGTGTTTGTGACTCATGTAAATAATTGTGATCAATGTTTGTGTTGAAAAAATGGACCCACCCCATATCAATCCAGGTGGAAACATGGGTAACGTACGATCAAACTTCCATTCTTACGTGGCGCAAACAAACAACGTCAACACAATTAGTACCTTCTAGAGCCCGCAATTTGCCTCTCTCTCTCTCTCTCTCTCTCTCTCTCTCTGAATTCCACATCGATAGCATCAATCAAAGCAAAGCAAAGAACTTTAACCCAACACTGTAAAAAAACGACACAACAACAAAACCAAAATATGGTATCTACGCTCTGTTCCAGAGCCAGAGCAACCTCGTCCTTCTCCACCCTCCTCTCTTCCTCAGCACTACGACGCCGTTTACCCCTAGTCGGTGCTGCGTTTTGCGTGCTCAACTTTGGCCTCTCCAATCTCTGCCTCTCCTCTTCTCTCAAAACGGGTTGTGCTCAGTCTCTCCCTTAGTCCCTTTTGTCCCTCTCTTACGGTAACCCAACCTACCACCACCACCATTTTTCTATTATGGGTTTTAACTTTTATATAGTTTTGCTTCAACATCGGGCCGCCGCAGCACGTCGAGGCGAGGAAGGATTCGAGGCCAAGCGTCGGCGTCGCAAGCATTGATCTGATCGGACCAATCTCCGATCTCCGATGCCCGATCTAAGCTCTGTCCGCCGCGTCGCGCCGATGTGCTTGATGATGAGGTTTCAATCTGGTTTGTTGGGGTTGGTTTTGTTTAGGATTGATGTTGGGCTTGCTCTGTTATAATTTTTTTTTTTTTTTTTTTAAGATTTTAGTTCAAAATTTGTTTGGCATAAAAATTATGAGGGTGTTCCTGATTTGCTTGAGGGTGTTCCTAGGAACACCCTGGCCTCAACGTGGCGCCGCCACTGCCATTATCAACCAATATTTAGTTTTATGTAGTTGTAATAGGAGGGCCGCTACTTGCACACCGACTCTATTAAAAAATGAATTCTTAACATTTTAACAACCAATGTATATTATATTATGTTTAATTTAAGTAGTTTCTTGGAGTAGGAAGATACCCGGAAGATGAGGCAACTTACTCCCCGCGGAATTTTATTCTAATAAATTTGTATGCAGGACAATGTTTCCTTGTTGATACGCTGCTTTGACTCACAAGGGAAATTTACTTTAATTCACAAGGAAGATGGTTACTCATGCCACTTGCAAATTGAATACTCTGTGTCTCACTTTTCTGCTTTGCTTAATTCTTTTTTTCCCTCTCTTCCTCTCTTCGCACTGAATTTTCTTCCTCTCTCTCTTCCTATCAACCCGGTTCTACTCCTTTGCCCACCGTGGTCAACGTCAAATAGGGAGAGCTCCGATCTGTGAGCTTTGATCTCCGTTCTCCGACAGAAATTTTCTCCTATCTGTGAGCACGTAATTGCAAGTAGACGGCACCAGTGCTGTGTCTGTCACTTACAAACACTCCATCCAGTGCTCTGCTTTCTTCTTCCCCAATTTATTTTCCTTTCATGTGTTAATTCTTACTAGTTGAATAATTTTCTTAATACATATCTTTAGTATATTTCCGATAGCAATTCTATGGGCACAGAAAACGCCTCCTCATGTTTTCCTTCTTCTTCTTCTACTTCTGCGCCTAGATGGACATATGAATACGATGTCTTTCTCAGTTTCAGAGGCTCCGACACCCGCAAAAAATTTACAAGCCATCTGTACGAAGCATTGAAACGGAATGGCATAACCACTTTTAGGGACGATGAAGGTCTCGATCGAGGAGCATTCATTAAACCAGAACTCTTGAAAGCAATAGAAGAATCAAAGATTGCTGTCGTTATTTTCTCTAGAGACTATGCTTCATCGAGTTGGTGCTTGACTGAACTAGCAAAGATTGTCGAGTGCATGGACAAGAAGCGGCTGACAGTTCTGCCTGTTTTCCATGATGTGGATCCTAGTGATGTGTGCAAACTGAGGGGGACTTTTGAGAATGCCTTTGCAAAACAGCTCATTGATAATACTGAGAATGTGCAAACTTGGAAAGATGCTGTGACAGAAGTTGCTGGTATATCTGGATGGGATTTACGGGATGAGTAAGAATTTGTTTTGGTTTTTTTGTGTTTTTGTTTTTACTATTTTCCACTACTTTCTTTATTTGGCCACATGACAACTTTCATTGTCTCCTGTATATTATAAACCTAGTAAAAAATTATAAGCCCGAATGGTACTAAGGTTGAAAAACATTGCATGCATAATTGGTACCACATATGAGTTCCCTTTTTGTTACTGAACAAAGCTAAGATTTTACTTTTGATGAATGTTTTATCCCTAAATTAATGTATCTAGCTCTGCATCAAAATTAATGTTTTACTATATTTTTTGCAGGCCTGAATCAATAGTTATCGAAAAAATCATTCAAAGGATAAATAATGACTTGGATCATGAAGTCCCAAGTGTTTTCGAGCACCTTGTTGGAATGGAATCTCGTGTGCAGGAAATGCTGGATTTATGTTTGGGTGAAAGGTTAGATTGTGTCCATTTTATTGGGATTTGTGGCATAGGTGGAATTGGTAAAACAACTCTTGCAAGAAAAATTTATAATAAAATTTTTCGTGACTTTGAAGCTAGCAGCTTTATTGATAATATTAGAGAAGAATCTGAAAATCAACATCTAGTTTCTTTACAGAAACAACTTCTTTCTAAGATCCTCATGAGTACCCAAAAAAATATATCAAATGTTTATGAGGGAATCAATGTTCTGAGGAAGCGACTCCGCAATAAGAAGGTTCTTATTGTTCTTGATGATGTGAATGAAGAAGAACAACTAAAAGCATTAGCAGGGAAAGATGAATGGTTTGGTGTAGGGAGTATAATCATTGTAACTAGTAGAGATAGGCATTTGTTGAGAAGGCATGAAGTGAAACATATATACGAAGCTAAAGAGTTGAATTATGATGAAGCTTTGAAACTTTTTAGTTGGAAGGCTTTCAAGAAACCTCATCCTGAAGAAAATTATGTGGATTTGTCTAAGCATTTTGTGAAGTACGCAAACGGCCTTCCCTTAGCTCTTGAAGTTTTAGGTTCTTTGTTATTTGGAAAAGGAATAGATGAATGGAAAAGTGCCCTTGAATAACTTAAAGCAGAACTTGATTACAAAATTTTGAATATTCTCAAAATAAGTTTTGATGGTCTAACAAAAATGCAGCAAGAATTATTTTTGGATATTGCATGTTTTTTTAAAGGAGAGTACAAGGATGGCATAATAGATATAGTTCAAAGCTTTGGTTTCTGTCCTGCCTACAATATTGGTTTTCTTGTAGACAGATCTCTCATAACCATTGATGAACGTGGAACATTGTGGATGCATGATTTACTACAAGAAATGGGTCAAGTCATTGTTCGTCGTGAATCCCTTAAAGAACTTGGTAGACGTAGCCGGTTATGGTGTTATGAGGATGTCCTGCATGTATTGAAAAATAATATTGTAAGTTGACATGTCTAAACTTGAATTTAGAGAAGTATATATATATATATATATATATATATATATATATTCTTTCACATTCTCCTAAGATTTTTTCTAATTTTATTGTTCTTGGTTAATAGGGAACAAAGTTTGTTGAAGGTATAGTCCTAAAGACACCTGCAATTAAAAAGGAACACTTGAGTGTTGAAGCCTTCTCAAAGATGACAAATTTGAGATTCCTTAAAATTGGTTATGTGCAACCTTCACAAGACCTCATTAGAGGTCCTATCCAACTTCCACAAGGCCTCAATTATCTTTCTAATGAGTTACGTGTAATAGATTGGCATGGATATCCTTTAAAATCCTTGCCAACTAGTTTCCAACCAAACAAGCTTGTTGAACTGAGAATGCATTGCAGTGACATCAAACAACTATGGAAAGGAATTATGGTAAGATTTTCATTTATACTGATTTGTATTTCCTACATTTTCATTAAGGCTTGAGTTTGTCTAATTATTTCTTGTTTTATAATAGATTTTAAATGAGTTAAAACTCATTGACCTCAGTGACTCTCAAAACTTGATTGAGATCCCGGACCTTAGTGGAGCCCCAAATCTTAAGCAGCTGATTCTCCAACGTTGTGCAAGACTGTATAAGATACATGCATCTCTTGGAGATCTCAAAAGGCTTATTCGATTGGATTTGAATGGTTGTAAATGTCTCGAAAGCCTTCCTCAAAAGATCAGCTTGGAAGCTCTTGAAATTTTCAATCTTAGTGGTTGTTCGAAATTGAAGAAGTTTCCAGATATTGTGGAAAATATGTCACGTTTGTCAAAACTTTGTTTGAGTGAGACTGCAATAAAAGATTGCAAAAACCCTTCAAGTCTCCCTGTTGCAATTTGTAGTTTGATGTCTTTAAAAACTCTCAATTTATCTGGTTGTTCAAAACTTGATGAACTGCCAGAAAATTTGGGGAAAATCGAAGGTCTGGAGGAATTAAATGTGAGCTGGACTGCAATAAAGGGCCTACCTTCATCCCTTGTTCACTTAAAAAATCTCAAAATATTATCTCTCTCCGGATGCGTGGGGCTATCATCTGAATCATTTAATAATCTCAGGAGGTTTCCTTCAATGCAACCTAGAAAAAGTCCTGACCCCATGGGCATGCTAGGGCGTTCTTTAATAGGCTTATGGTCTTTGACCAAACTTGATCTAAGTTATTGCAATGTTCGGACAATTCCTAATGTTCTTGGGTGCTTGTCATCTTTAAAAAGTTTAAATCTAAAGGGAAATAATTTTGTTTGCCTTCCTGAAAGTATCATTCAACTACGTAATCTAAGATGGCTTTGTATGGGTGGTTGCACTCATCTTCGAATGTTGCCCAAACTTCCATTAAATATTGAGTATATTGGTGCAACGAATTGTACCTCACTGGAAACATTATTATTAAGACCAGAATACGATTTTCGGCCGATATTTCATCTTCTCAATTGCAACAAATTGATCAAGAATCAAGGCTATGGTGACCTAGTTTCAACAATGCTAAGGCGTTATATCATTAATACCCAGGTCTATTTCTCTCTCTCCCTCTCTCCCTTTCTCCCTCTCTATCACATGTGAAGTTCTAAGCATCATGAATTGTATGTTTCAGGGTCAGCAAGATGGTTCTTATTACTATGTTGCGATTCCTGGGAGTGAAATTCCGAAATGGTTTAGCCACCGAAATGTGGGGGGTTCAGTGAATGTGCAAGTGCCCTCAGATTTATTAGGTAACAAATTGATGGGAATCGCTGTGTGCGCTGTTTTTGTATTCCACGAGCATCATCCACTTCACCCACTTCATATACTTACGTGTTCCATTGGTGGATCTAAAAGAGTGGGCCTTTTTTTATACGAGGAATTTGGTAAGATTGAAACATATCAGCTTTGGCTGTATTATATGCCCTACTTTGGAGTGGACTGGAAAGAAAAATTGAGCAAAGTCGACGCTAACGGATTCAGCCAGATTGAAGTTAAATTTGAACCTGACGGTCCAGGGTTGGAGTTTACGAAATGCGGGGCCCATCTGGTATCCGAGCGAGACATTGAAGACCTAATAAACCAAACTAAGGCTGGGCCTAGCAGCTGCATCATCACTCCTTACGATGAGGATGGTTTTGAGGTTTCAGAAAAAGATACCAAAATTAAGCGAAGCAGTGATGTCTCTGATGGGGAAGGGGTTGGACCTAGTGGAGAAGCTACCTCTAATGACGAACCACCACCCCTAAATCTAATTGAAAATTGGTTTGGGAATTCTGATTGTGAGGAAGAGGAATCTCAATGAAAGTTATAGCTTTTATGGAATCTGCACTGCCGATCAACTTTTTTTTCTCTTTGATTTTATTGTAAGTCACCATCCTTTCTCCCTCTTACGTGAGATTGTTTGTAGTTGTGTATTTCTTTTATTTCTGTTTGAAAATTCATTGCCAATTCTTTTAGTTTGGTAATTTGTTTTCTCATTTTTGCTAGATACGAAGAAGTATTTGGACTTTGTTGGAAAGGAGAAACTGTCACATCGCTAGCTGACGAAAAGGCACGTGGAACTAATTGTATGGTAGTCATTTTTGTTCAATTGTGTTGGATGGTATATTTGGAACTCTCTATTATTGCTCTCTTTTTATAGTATTTTCTACAACTTTCCATAGGGGAATGCAATAGATGCATGGTACTCCAGTATTGTAAAATCAAATGGAATGAAGAAAATTTTGGCCTCTGTTTCCGAGTGAAATTAAATTGCAGCAAAGTAGATAAAGTTATTTGCAAAGCTTTCTTGTCATGTACAATAGAACTAATGCAACTATTTTATCATTTAGAAGTAGGACAACTATTTTAAAACTTAAAGGACCCTTCTTTTCTCTTTTTTTATTTTGACTTCACACCACACCACCCATTGCTTGGTTGATTGGACAGCTGTGGAAATTTTCCTTTTTGGTATTTGTATTTTGTGGTGAGTTTGTCCTTGAATTAGGCCTGAAACAGTTGAATTAGGTTCCTGAGTTCTGACTTGTTTTTTCTGGGTCCCAATATAACAAACTTACGAAATATCATTATTTTCTGTTTTTATTTTAATAATTTGATTTAAGGACGAAATTTTGTCTAGAACTCCTGATGTGCATGTGTCTATATGACAAGTTAGCTCTGTTGAGTTAATAGAGTAAAGCTATAATATTAATTTCATTCTTTAGAATATTTGCAGTATATGGATACTATGCTTTCAATTATATTATTTATTTGGTTATTGCTGGTCAAAATCATATTTTTAATGTACTCAGTACAAAACTTATATTTTATTTGTTTTTCCCTGTTATCCATGCACTTCTTTATCAGACTACGATCATCCAACTACCATCCTTGTCAATTCTGAATAAGAAACTTCTCATCGTCATTTGTCATTTGGAAACTGATGTCAAGTGGTTCCATCTAGGTGCATTGATGTGGCAGTCCTATATATTGTGTGGATCACGTCCAGATTGGTTGAATCAATACAATTGCATGGAAGCTTCTATTGCTAGCAACTGCCAAAGCTTGAATGTGCAGAAGTGTGGGCTTTGTCACTGCTACATGACTTCTTTATCTGACAATTGTAACTGTGAAGCAAGACCCTGTAGATTTAGAAGCTATGTTGAAGAAGTTCAGCCTAAAAGAGTCAGAACACAAATTGATTCCATGCTTAAAGACGAGGGAAAACGAGATGTAGAATATCTTCTTGCATTGCTAACTTCATTACTTTTGAGCTTTTCCTTCTAAGCTACTGGTATGCATCCACCCCCTAGTTTTCTGTCATAGATTTATTTCAAATAGCTCATTTATTTCCTCTTTTCTTTGTGATTTGATTAAATATTACTTCCCCATGGTGTAACTTCAACTCACAAGTCACATCAGTACTGCCTCATTTGGATTTTTTCAAAATTTCTATGGATGAATACTTCAACAGTGAGCAGAAATTTATACTAAACTTATCTATTCCTATATTTAGCTTTCCTGTCGATCAAATTTTCCAAGGTTGCATTCCTACATGAACTTGGGCCTAGTTTTCTTTTTCTTTTTTTGATGAATGAAAAATATTATGAAGAAAACACTCAAATACAAAGCCACACGCAGCACAACAATAGCAACAACAGAACATCTAGCCATGATATAAACATATTTGAAGCAGAGCAAAACTCTCTTCAAAGAAAAACTTTCTGGATTTTCCGAATGCAATATTGACTCTGACTAGGACACCAAATTCAATCACAACAGCACCTAGCATAAAAATTATAGATGTAACAGGAAACACAGTGGCAGGAAACAATTCAGCACAACTGCACAGGATTCCCTGGCTTCATTTTGAGAAATGACACTGGAATATTCCAACTTTCACATAGAGATATATTCATGATAGTGGAATATTCTAGGTCTTTGCTAGAGTATGAATTCTCTCTAGCTGCCATCCTTACACCAATCTCGCATTTCTTCAACTGCTCCTCACTCGAAATATTCCTTCCATGAATTCTGGCATTTATGACTCCATAAATGGTGTGTTAAAATCAAACACCGCCTCTCTCTCTCTCTCTCTCTAGAAATTTCTCTCTTGCTCTCTCTCTGGAATTTTCTTTCTACAAGACTCTCTTGCTCAATTAAAGTCCAGCCACAATTTTAGGATGTCTAGAAGCTTAGAGAGAGCAGTTTACTGTTACTGGGCTAGAAATATCAAAGTCGGTGACTGGAAAGAAATACTGAATAAAGTCGACGCTAAGGATTCAGCCAGATTGAAGTTAAATTTAAACCCAAGGGATTGGAGGTTACAAAATGCGGGTCCCATCTGGTATCCGAGCAAGACATTGAAGACCTAATAAACCAAACTAATGCTGGGCCTACCAGCTACATCATCACTCCTAATGACGATTCAGGAAAAGATACCAAAATTAAGCGAAGCAGTGATGACTCTGATGGGGAAGGGTTTGGACCTAGTAATGACGAACCACCACACCTAAATCTAATTGAAAATTGGTTTGGGAATTCTTATGGTGAGGAAGAGGAATCTCAATGAAAGTTATAGCTTTTATGGAATCTGCACTGCCAATCAACTTTTTTTCTCTCTGAATTTATTGTAAGTCACCATCTTTTCTCCCTCTTACTTCTGTATGTTAAGAGCCCGGTGTATCAGTCTCGTTTTGAGCCTCAGGAGGATTTTTTTAAGGGGTTGATGCTGTTATTGGATACGAAAATGGAGAGGCAGTACTTGTTTGAGGTGAGGAATGAGGATGGGAGTGTTGATGCTTGTACTTATTTTGGTGGATTGTGTAAGATCCTGAGGGCCAATCCCAAAGCGTTTGTGGATGATGTGGTGAACAAGTATGAGAAAGTGATGAGAGGAAGTTTGAGTGTTTGGAGTTTCTGTTGAGTAATCATCCAACGCAGAACTTGTTGCATCCGTATAATAAGGAGTGGAAAGCAAAGTTGGAGGAGATGGAGTTGGGGTGTGATGCCCCGGATGATGATGAGGATGGGCTCAGCAGTAATGCAGGTGATACTGAGGTTGTAGAGTGGATTGAGGATGATGGTAATGATGAGGAGGAGGAGGAGGAGGAGGAGGAGGATGAATGCATTGTTGAGAATGATGATGACGATGATGTAGTTATGGATTCAGAAGAAGGTGGAGATGATGAATCTGGAATTGAAGAAGAGGATTTAAGTGTAGAAGAGGATAAGAAGTTTTGGGAGGAGGAGTTTCGAAAGGCAGTGAGCAGCGCGGATGCAATGGAGAAGTTAGCAAAATGGAGTGTCGAAGTGTCAAATAAGTTCTATAAGGAGCAGTTGAGGGAAATGGAATCACAGAAAAAGGGAAAAGTTAAAAACATTTCAGAAGATGGAGATGAAACTGCACTGAGGGGCAAATGGCCAAAAGTGAGTCCAGAGGAATGGAAGCGTGTTGGGTATGGTCCATGGAGAAAAAGGATTAAGAAGAGTAAAATTCCTCCAGAGTTGCTTTTGCGAGCTGCAGTAAGACCATTCACTTACAGAAATCTTGTAAAGGAGATTGTTTTGGTGAGGCATGGAATTGTAGATGGTGATTTTAGTTGGAAAGAATAAAGTTTTAGCCTTTTGTTGTTCGTATTGTTACTGTGTAAATTTTCTGTTCAATATCTGAATTTTGAAGGAAGCTAGAAGCTTGAGTGGTTTATTTACCTTTTGAGCTATGTGGTTAGTGCCAGTTAAAACAGGTTTGATCAGTGTTTTTGTTTCCATAATTTTGGAAATTTTTACTAGTTAATTGGTATGTTTTTCTTGAGCTCTGCACTCTCTATGTATCAAGTAAAATTTATTTCTAGAGTATTTTTCTATGACCCTAAAACCATACAACAAGTTGACACCCTTAAGAATGGACTATGTTTGACATTCTTGTTTTAGATGATTTTGGTGCCTGCGTTTTACCAAGTTATAGAGGATTTGGCATGAACCAGACAATAATCTTTATCAATCAGTTGTATGATTGTTATCTAGTCTCTGTGTGAGAAACCCAAAGCCTCTTAATGCTTATAATGTATATAAGCATCATTTTGCTGACATGATTTGATCCTTTTACACAGCTGTCTCCAATACAAGTACAACACCAGAACCCCTCTCCATCTCTCTCTCTATGACACTTGTGGATTTTGCTATATGATTTAAGATACTTGATGATCCCTCTCTTTGCAGCTTTCAGTTCAAAACAAAGGCATTATCTGTCAAAGATTTTGTCAGCATTGATGCAAGTTTATCAGAATTAGACCACTGTTTTCTAAGGATGAAATGCAAAATAGAGGATTTGCACATGCCAAAACCATATACTATTTAAGTTTGTTAAGATTATATTTTAGAGCTGCTTTAACATGCTGGATGATTCCATTGTTAATGAATGTTATGGTTCTTATGAGTTAATGCCATGATACGAAGGATTTTTTTTTATCCGTTTCTTAGTTCATACTCAATTTGAAGCTAGTGATCCTGGAACAAATGGCATCTCATCACCCGATAAGGAAGTTGAGGTCAGGGACTCAATCTGTGCTGGTGTGAGTTGCGTTGTCTATTTTAGCTATCAAAATAAAGAAATTCATGGTGTATCCAGTGGCACAGTGTCAAACAAAACTAAGTTCACAATAACCTAATCTGTGCAGAAACTTAAAGATGATCCACACATGTTAGGGACGAAGAACAAAGAACATGAGGACAAACATAATGTTCCAATGACTCAGAAAAAAGAAAAAGTAGGTGGCTCCAATTCTGGACTTGCAAGGTATAACCGTTTTCTTTTTTCAATGGATTTTGCTGTCAAGTAAAACAAATCCATCTTAAGCTTGTGAATGAAATCCATTTAAAATGTATACATGGCAAAAATTAAAGTGTTATATATAAAATTCTGATTATTAAGGATATAGTTATGACTATCAATCTATCATGTTGTAAGATGTCTAGCTTTTGGTTAAATGTTATATACCTTAAATTATTAGATCAAGCAGATCTCACTTGAGTATAATTGTCGGTCATCAAAGAAGATAATCGAGCAACCATCCCATCTCATTCTTATCATTGTTATATATGGTTACTAGAAAGGGAATTTAGTCAAGAAGTTTATGGAAATTATGAACTCAAAAAGAGTGCAGTAAAGTGTTTGATTTCAGATCAATGTAATTCAGGTGAGATAGAAATTACTTTTGAGTCTTTGTTTCCATATTTTTATTTACTTGTAAGTATTAACTTAATTACTTTAGGCTAGTATCATGCTTCTAGCATTCCAAAGATTGACCACGACAGCCATTCCCAACTTTAAACAGAGATGCAAACAACTGAACAGATTCTATGGCATCAACAATCTGTTTCTGGTATTTTGTGTCAAATGAGAAGTCAGCATGTTACCCAGGCTTCCCCATCTGCCATTTAAGGATGTCCTAATAATTTTGCTACACTAGGCAAAGTTAACAATGAGAATCTTCGTTTGTACTTCATTTCTTTGCATCTTTCTCAGTTTCTGGTATTCTGCATTAATAATGGTCTCATCATCATTTGCATTTGATCACTTATGGTTCACTGTTGGATGGACAATAGCCAACAATATTCATGCTAGAAGTATTGTGAGTTGAAAGTTGACTTGAAAGTCATTTTCTTGATAAGACACATGCACTGAACCAGAAGAAAACTTAGAAATCTTTATTCTCCAATATAACCACCCACACCCCAAAACAGTACTAGGTGCTGATCTGCACCTGCTCTTCCTTCATCAATAACTTGATATTGTACAATATCTGAAAAACTTTCGGTATCAACAGCATTCACAACATAATCAGTCTCATTAATTGTTTTAATTTGCCTGCAATATGCATCATATTTGGTGTTTTCTTTTAACCTTTCACTATACCCAGAGCCCATGGGAGGGCTAGGCACACCAGGAGGACTAAATAGCTGCAACATTATTTCTTCAACATAAATATATATACACATACACATAAATATAAATATTTATATCACCTGAATAGTTTTCTTGGCTAACTTATTTAAAAGCTTAAGTTGTCTTTTCAATTCCATGTGATCTTCTCGATATATTCTCTTGCAACCAACCTCATTACTGCTAAAAGAGAGAAACAATGTGAACAAAACCAGTAAGACAATCATTTTAGCCATTGGTATGTGATCTATACCACAAACCATGTGTGTTGTCATTTATTACCCACACATTAAATATAGTTGTTCTGCCATTTGTATTTCCTTCATATTCCTATAAAAAAGAAACTTATTAATTATAAATAAATTGTTAAATTCTCATTATAATGAAATTTATTTGTAGTTAATTTTGTGGTAAATAAAAAGGTATAAACTTTAATTTTTATGGAGATTTGGATTCTTGCATTTAACTTCAATCTTTATTCTCTTCTCAAAAAAAAAAAAAAAAACTTTAATCTTTATTTAGAAATTCTCACCATGATTGATTCTCAAAAAAAAAAAAAAAAAAAAAAATATTTCTCACCATGACATAAATAGGTATATTATTTATGTGAATAAAAGAGTTATAATTCCCATTAGTATTGATATATCTTTGGTGTCTTTGTAGCCCCTTTTAGGAAGTGGTGCGGCTTTCTATGATATTTGGAGTGATTATCTAGGCTTTCTATAAAATAAGCCAACTAAAAATCTCATGTGAACACCTTGATTATCTAGTGATTATTTAGGCTTTCCATACAAGGTTATGCTAACAAGTGCCCTTAGGACAATGGTTAACAATTCATTTTAGGAAAGTTTTGACACCACTTTTGTAAGAAATGAAAAAATTATCAAAACATTAATTTTTTTTTTTTTTCATAAAAACTTTCTTTAAATGGATTGTTAATCATTGCCTTAAGGATATCCATTAACATTTCCCTTCTATAAAACCAGCCAACTAAAAATCTCATGTGAATGCCTCGATTGTTATGTATGAGCAATTAAATCTCTCTCTCTCTCTCCTTATTACATATTCAAGTTTCACAATAAATCGATGGAACTGAAATCTTCAAATGAAGTGCCCAACTTTTAGGCAATTTTCTTGCCTTGAAAACTGAACTAATGTTACAGAGGGGAAAAAATGAATCGTAAGGACAAAAAAACATTGAAACCCAAACCCGGATTAACAAAAATTAAACCCAAGAAAACCCAGAATCTGCACCAAACAAAAAAACCCATCCATATAATAACTAATAGTCGAAACGTTTGACTTTTTGTTGACCGTATCTCATTGTGCCACGTGGCTACATAAATTTATGCCACACACTTACATTTAAAAACCGAACAATTGTGTCTTTTCGTTTTGCAGAATAAGACATTGAACAATTGTGTCTTTTGGGATTTTAAGTAACTAACCACAACCAAAAGAAACGAGTTGTTACACTGTATCATACAGTTGTTTTCCCCTTGGTACATATAAATATAACCAGACTGCAAAAAAACTGCGATTTGCAAGCAGTTTCTCTTTTCCAACAACACACCTCTGTCTTTGAAAAAAATCGCTGACAATCTCAATGCCACTACAGATCGCAGACTAATCCATTTTTCTCTTCTTTTTTATCTCAGACTCTAAGTCACACCCTTCGCCTTCCTCTCCTTCATTCATTCATTCATTCATTCCAACCCCAAGTTTCAACTATATAGGAATTTCTCTTTAAAACCCAAAGACCCAAAAACGTGTAAACCCTACATGAAAGCCTTTGAAGTTTGAACACCGCAAAGATATAGAAAACAAATAGCTTCTTCAACAAACAAGTTTTCTTCACTGGCTTTACTGCCCTTTCTTTCTCCTTCGCTTCTTCCTGTAAGTTGGGTTTTTTAAATTTTGGCTTTATTGAATGTTTGATTCATTAAAATTTGACTTAAGGAGTTGGGGGAGGAAGAGGAATGCCACAATATATGTTTTTAACTTCTATTTTGACACCTGTATTATTTTCTTTGTGAATTCATTCTCTTTTTCTATTATATCTTTTTTCATTTTATTTATTTATTTATTTTTTATTTGGTTCAATCTGGCACTCTCATTGAATGCTAGGTAAACAAGTCCCATGCACAATATGGATAACATGAAGCCTTTCTTTATTTTACTTTTTATTTTTCCACTTTTTTTTTCAAGAGAAAAGTCTACCAAAGTTTCATTCATAGATTAACCACTATTACATAGAATGGGTGGGACTTATTCTATGACCACGTCCGAGTAAGTACACATTCAAGCCACAAAATGTTTGAAAGAGGAAGACCCTGAATTTCGAATGTCAAAAATATTATTTAAACTCTTGGCTTAATGGGTTTGACTGTTTCCTGCGAAGTATTGAAACTCGAAGTTATTGTTGGTTGATTTGTGTTGTTTTATAGTCATACATTTTGATAAACTTAGTTTTTAAGACATTTAAATTGACATTTATTTGATTTTAGATACTCTGTATGATTCTTTTATGGACTAGGTGGTTTTTTGAAACTGATTGGCAGATTTGAAAAGTTACAAAAAAATCACAATAATTTTAGAAAAACTATATTTGTCTTTTAATTTATTACAAAATTTACTTTTAACATTGTAATGTCGGTGTTTTCTTTGTTAAATAGTTGGTTTATGCAAATTGTTTTGTTAAAAAGTTTCTATTGCAACTTATTTTGTTATGTAGTATCTTTTGGAACTTAATCTTCTCAAAATCAAGTTCAAAGTAGAAATTAATTTTACCAAAGTCAAGTTCTATGCAATTCAATGATATGTGACAAATGTGGAACTCAATTTTCTGAAACTTGAGTTCTACATTCTATTGAATTTCATAGACTTTGGCAAAATTGAGTTCCACATTCGAACTCAACTTTTAAAATTGAGTACCAAAAAGAAGTTATATAACTAAATAAGTCCCGATAGAGGCTTTGTAACAAAAATAATTTTCAAATATCAAATACTTAGAAAAAATGGTCTTATAACATCTATTGGATAGAATAGTATTTTTGGTTTTAGTTTATTACTATTGTTTTTTTTCCTTTTTCTTTTATGTAATAATAATCAATAAATAGTCTCTTGAATAGTTATGAGGTACATTGTTCAGGAGAAGGGAGTAGGTCTGCATGCAAGATAATTGGAATCCTAATGTTTATTTAAATTTTTGTTTTTTGCATATTTCATATTGAGGTTAGGGATTTTTTAAATTAGAATCTTAATGTGCAATCAAAGAAGAAGAAACGAAGAATTTTTTAAATCTTTTACAAAAATCTATCAAATTTATGTTTGCAAAATATTCATATATATCATAGAAAAATAAATAAATTTGCTAAACATTGTGCTCATTTAAGGTTCATTCCCAAAAGAGTTATAATGTTGTTGGATAGTACACAATTTTACCATTTGAGCTAACTAGAACCCATGATTTTATGTTCTAATTTATTATATATGTTCAATTTTATTTAGATATCATCTTGCAAAATCGCTACAATTTGTATTTAATTAATGTTACCTCATGTTTCTAGGTATACTATGCATTTATACAAACTAGGTTTTCCTGTTAAACTATACTGATATGATGATTGTAGTAAATTAAACCAAGATTAAATCATACCTCATACTCAATAGCTTCCTTGTGCATTGCACGGGTGATTCCGTTAATTTATAATGACATTTTTTTATGTTGCATAAGTTTTTATTTTAATGCATTGTAAATAATAATAATAACTGTAGAAGACATTTTTTTCCTTCATTTTATAACTATTAGTATATGTTTTAGCTATATATTGTTACTTAGTAAGATTAAATCATATATTATATTCTATTTATTTCCCGTGCATCGCACGTGTTAGCGACTAGTAAAAAATTAAACTTGAATATCTAAAATATTTGAAAAGTTTGGTTCCTTTGAAACCGCAAATCTCATGGCAGAGGAGATGTTGATGAGTTGTCACAGTGGTTATTAAATAGAGATCAAGACCTCGTGCACACTAAACACACTCACAAAATGTTAGTATTTATTTATTTTTTGATTTTATTCCCAAATACATTCCATTAATTAAGTCTCAATCACATGGATTTCTCACTCAGAAAATCCTTCAAATCCCACTACTCGTTCCAAGTTCATGTGAAGGAATTTAGAGTTGGGCTGTGAGTTGTTTGGTTACAAGGTTTTGTTATACATGTAGGAATTGCTGACTGTGTTTGATTGTTGTGGTGCAGCAGCTGTTTAGAAAAAGGAACACGTTCTAATGTAAAAACCTTTCACATTAGTGTTGATGTAAACACATACTATTTAAGGTTGTTAAGATTATATTTTAGAGCTGCTTTAACATGCTGGATGATTCCATTGTTAATGAATGTTTTATGGTTCTAATTTAGCTAATGCTATGAGACAAAGGGAATTTTTTATTATGTTTCTTAGTTCAAACTCAATGTGAAGCTAGTGATCCTGGAACAAATTAATGGCATCTCATCACCCAATAAGGAAGGTGAGGTCAGGGGCTCAATCTGTGCAGGTGTGAGTTGTGTTGTGTATTTTTATTAGCTATCAAAATAAAGAAATTCATGGTGTATCCAGTGGCACCGTGTCAAACAAAATTAAGTTCACAATAACCTAATCTGTGCAGAAACTTCAAGATGATCCACACATGTTAGGAATGAAGAGCAAAGAGCATGAGGACAACATCCAATGACTCAGAAAAACATAGTGACTCCAATTCTGAATTTGCAAGGTATAATCGTTTTCTTCTTTTCAATGGATTTTGCTGTCAATGTAAAAAAATCCATCTTAAACTATTGAATGAAATCGAGTTAAAATGAGTACATGACAAAAATTTTAGTTTTATATATAAAATTCTGATTATCAAGGATATAATTATAACTACCAATCCATCATGTTATAAGATCTCTAGCTTTTGGTTAAATGTTATATACCTTAAATTATTAGATCAAGCAGATCTCACTTGAGTGTAATCGTGGGTCATCAAAGAAGATACTAGAGCAACCATCCCTTCTCATTCTTATCATCGTTATATATGGTTACCTAGAAGGGAATTTACTCAAGTAGTTTATGGGAATTATGAACTCAAAAGGAGTGAAGAAAAGTGTTTGATTTCAGGTCAATATAATTCAGGTGAGATAGAAACTACTGTCTTTGTTTCCATATTTTTATTTACTTACAAGTGTTATCTCAATTACTTTAGGCCAGTATCATGCTTCAAGCATTCCAAAGATTGACCACGACAGCCATTCCCAACTTTAGACAGAGAAGCAAACAACTGAACAGATTCTATGGCATCAACAATCTGTTTCTGGTATTTTGTGTCAAATGAGAAGTCAGCATGTTACTCAGTCTTCCCATCTGCCATCAACTAAGGATGTCCTGATATTTTTGCACACTAGGCAAAGTTAATGATGAGAATCTTCGTTTGTTTGGCTTTGTACTTCATTTCTTTGCATCTTTCGCAGTTTCTGGTATTCTGCATTAATAATGGTCTCATCATCATTTGCATTTGATCACTTATGGTTCTTCTCTGTTGGATGGAAATAGACAACAATATTCATGCTATAAGTATTGTGAGTTGAAAGTTGACTTGAAAGTCATTTTATTGATCAAAATCTTAAATGATTTGACAAGAATACATGCACTGAACCAAATGAAAAATTAGAAATCTTTATTCCCAGTATAACCACCCAAACCCCCAAACAATATTATGTGCTGAATTTCAGCTACACCTACTATTCCTTCATCAATAACTTCATGTTGTACAATATCCGAAAAACTTCTGGTATCAACAGCATTCACAACATAATCAGTCTCATTAATTGTTTTAATTTTCCTGCAATATGCATCATATCTGGTGTCTTCGTCTAACTTTGCACCATAGCCAGAGCCCATGGGAGGGCTAGGCACACCAGGAGGACTAAAAACCTCTCCTCCCCAGTCAACGTAATTAGCACCGTCTCCTAAAGCAGTGAATGCATTTTTTGGCCAAAATCCGATTACAGTTTCATCATGACCATATTTTAGAAACCAGTTTCCATTGCTAGAATCCTATCATTCAAGAGAAAATTGACAAACAAAGGAAGTAAGAACAAATTATGTGCTTTTTTGCATCATACCTGATGCACACAGAGGATACTATGAAAGAAACACACACACACTCGCACGCACACATCTATATAAACACATATATTTAATTACTTACCCAAAAAAGCATTAATTTCAAGTCAAATTAATCCTCTGGCGTTGAAATTGGCTCTAAAGGAATGTCGAGAGGAATTTTCGTCGTTACAGGAATTATTGAATTACATAACGTATTGAAGCATTAGGATTTAGCTGTCTGTAGATGGAAACATCAAATATTAAAAGGTAGGTAAATAGCGCAGCTATTACATAATTAATAGAACAACATCTGAATAGAAAAAAATATTAATTACTTTTGTAAATGTGTATAAATAGGTACGAGTATCGTTGTACAAGGTTGGATTTACCTAAGACAAAAGGAAATGAGTATTAGATTTAACACGCTCATATACATACATAAATACATATTGTAGACTTGTTTACCTTATCACTTACTGTCCATCCAACTTCTATGCTATCTGGATAATTTTGAACCTCTATGCGGGCAGAACTATATTGAGTTCCTTACTTTTGGGTTGTATACGCCGATGATTGCAGAACCTCCATGGTACACGATGTTCGTATTTGTTGTCCGCACTATAGCATACTGAGAATAAATATATAACATTTTAAAGCAATTAAGAGAAAATTATTCTTAAAAGAAAATGTGTGATTATGCTTAGTGTTACTCCTCCAACTCTAGTTGCACATTGAGTATGCGTGTGCTTATGCACTCCAAGCCAAATTACTAATCATCAATCACACCATAATTAACAACAAACTCGTGTGTGTGTGTGTGTATATATATATATATATTGTGATTTATATGCTGAATTTGTAGGAACAATAATTATATTTGGGCAAAATAGACAACTGTCCTTTTCACGCAAACAAAGCAAAATTCTACCCCTTTTCCCCAACTAATTAGGGAAATGTCCATTTTTTGTAACTCGACAATCTAAAAATCAAGTTAAGTCTTATAGTGGCGTTTTTAAGCAGCCTATAATGACGTTTTAAGGACATATAGTGGCGTTTTGTAACTCGAGCTCCATAAACTCGAGTTATAGGTAAAAAAATAAAAAAATAAATTACCTAAAACTCGAGTTCATGAAGCTCGAGTTGCAAAACGCCACTATAAGTCCTTAAAACGTCACTATAGACTTCTGAAAATGCCATTATAGAGCTCCAAAATTTTTTTTTTTTTTAACACGATTTTTAGATTGTCGAGTTACAAAAGAGGGGCATTTCCCTAATTAGTTTGGGAAAAGGGCAAAATGCTGCTTTGTTTGTATGAAAAAGGCGTTTGCCCATTTTGTCCAAATATATTTGCATGTCATTGAAGATCAAATCAATAAATTTAAAGCCAAAAAATACCATGAGATTTTTCAAGTTCATTGAAGACAATATGAAGTCATTGATTGTTAAAGAAAATCATGAGATAGGCTACTGAATCTAAAGATTGATTTCTTAGGGGAGGTAACGGTGCTACCCATTCTTTTTGCTAAGAAAATAGATGATGTAAGGAAACTGAAAAAACTAATCAAGTCGAACGGTGGCTTTTGTGGTTTGATTGGTACAGTTTTGTTAATGTATCAGTCTGTATTGGTTTTAAATCTAGCAAAACCGAGAAAATTTCCCTTCAGCTTGACCAAACCCGACCGATATCAATGCTAGAAAACCATTGTAGTGTATTATTAAGTTAAGTGAATGATACATTGCATCACTTTCGGCTTTTGAAATAATTGTATGATAACTTCATTATTAATGCTATCAGCTACATGTTTTCAATGTACATAACCAAATAATCATTAAACTACATTCAATTACCAACATCTTGACTAAATAAGTAACAATAAAAAAATACATCATCCTTTTTTTTTTCGTCCTAACAAGAACTTCATTGTAAATACGCTCTCTTTATATCACCCTCATCATTAGCATAAAAAGATGAGACATTTTCTTATAGCCTCTGAAAGGATATTATTCAAGTCAATACAAATTTGCCTAGAAGATGAATCTTACAATACACATGATAGAAAATGAATAAAGGGTAAATAATAAGTTCATTCAATATATTCAACTTAGCATTAAACCGTTAAATTAATCATGTTCAATAAAATATTGAGGCATTATTTTAATACATATGCATATATACAAGATGTGTCACATAAATCCAACAAATTCAACTAAAGATTAAAGAAAGTACGTACTAACCAACTAGCTATTTGAAAATATGCATTTTTTAAAAAATTTTAAAATATGTCTTTTGAAAACAATTTAAAACATCACAATTAAACATTTAACTTGGGCTTTTAGGCTAATTTTTTGGTTTGAGCGATTTTTGAAAAATTCTATGTTCACAACAATTTCATAACAAATCCTAAGTGGCAATTTGTTACTGATTATGATTTACATACCACTGAAGTTATTTTTTTGTCCACCAATAACAACTTATCACTTATAATTTATTGTGAAAAAATTATAAACATAGCGTTTCTCATAATTTTTTTATTCAATCTTCAAAATTTTGGAGAGTTCAAATTTTATTTTTAATAGACTTGAGTTTTAATTTAGAATGTTCAATTTTTTTTTTCTGGTGGTCAATTTTTTTTTTTCTAGGGCGGTCAACATCCCATTTTAATTTAAAATTCTTATTTTTTAAGGTATATATATATTAAGTCAGGGTGGTCACAGGACCACCCTGAATTACACTTGGCACCGCCCCTGGTTGGGGTGTATTAGTTAAAACTTATGGAGGGGAAAGAAAATAATTTACACACAACTATTCCTTGACATAATTAGATAATTATTTTCCTATCAAAAGAAAATAATATACAATAAAGGAACCAACTACAACTACAACACAAAATATATGCAAATGTATGAAATAAATGAAAATAAATTAGAGTGTAGCAATGATAACTCACATAAGTACCAGGTCTATTTATAGTGAGTGGTTTATATTTTGAGTTATGTATCTCTCTAGCTAACTTTGTCCTTTTGAGATCAGCCATTGTATTTCTCCTAATGGGAACCATACCATCTGGACAACCTTTACCATTTAGCCAAAAACTAGACTGGTTAAATAGTGGTGAAGACTTTTGGGCTCTGATTCCTTTAGGGTTGGAGGTAGATCTCACCTGTACATTAATTAATTCAATATTGAAGTAAGTGTTACTTTTCTTCATTAAAAAAAAAAAAAAAAACTAAAAAATTAGATAAACGTGACATAGTAATAGAAGTTTACTAGAAAATCATAAAGGAAAATGCTAACGAATGCCCTTAGAGCAATGTTTAATAATCCATTTAAAGAAAGTTTTTATGGGAAAAAAAAAAGAAAAACAATTAATGTTTTGACAGGTTTTTTCATTTCCCATAAAAGTGATGTTAAAACTTTCCTAAAATGGATCCTTAATCAATGTCCTAAGGGTATTCGTTAGTATGACCTTTTTTCTAATAACCTTCAAAATCTATTTTTAGAAAATTATAAAAAAATAAAATAAAAGATGCCACATGATTATTGGAAGCAAAGTATAAGATATATTATATAATACAATACGTCTAGAATCACAACATTTTTTACAATTTGTTGAAATGTCAAAATTTTAATAATACATACAATAAGTCTAAAGTAAAATTAGTGGTAGATCCATATAAAAATCAATAACAACTTGTTAATATAGTAATTACTTTTCTTTTTTTTTTTTAAAAAAAACAAAACTTAAATACAATTCTTTAGGTGCAATACATTAGATTTTTCAATCAAAGTTAAACACATGGTTGCATTGACTAATAAATCAAGTACAATTAATGTTATAATTGTCTAATAAAAAATAAATTTAACGCAATTTTGTATTTGAATTTAATTGAGAAACTTAATATATCGTGTCAAAAAATTTTAACCTAAGTTTTACACTTATAAAAAATAGGCCCAAAGCTCTAATTACCAATATAAAGATAACATGTGTTCTGTTATATACAATGCACATGACTCACTTAGATAATCTAGTTTTTTTTTTTTTTTTTTTTTTTTTTTGAGAGAGTAGATAATTTGGTTAAATGTTCCAACTAACAAAAATAAATATCATCTTCCTATTTACCAACTTGTTAATACAGTAATTACAAACTTAAATACAATTCTTTAGGTGTAATACATTAGATTTTTCAATCAAAGTTAAACACATGGTTGCATTGACTAATAATCAAGTACAATTAATGTTATAATTGTCTAATAACAAATAAATTTAACGCAATTTTGTATTTGAATTTAATTGAGAAACTTAATATATTGTGTCAAAAAATTTTAACCTAAGTTTTACACTTATAAAAAATAGGCCCAAAGCTCTAATTACCAATACTAGCCTCTAAGCACGCGCTCACGCGCGTGCTCAGAGGCTCTTCTATTTTTGGGATAAATGTTAATTTAAAGCATTTATTATAATTTAAGACTACTACATTTTTCGATCACAAAAAAACCTAGGGGTGTGAAGAAAAATTATTTCTCCACACATATTTTTTCATCACACCCCTAGGTTTTTTTGTAATCGAAAAAATGTAGTAATCTCAAATTATAATAAATGCTCTAAATTAACCCTTATCCCAAAAATAGAAGAGCCTCACGCGCGTGCTCAGAGGCTTTTCTATTTTTTGGGTAAGGATTAATTTAGAGCTTTTATTATAATTTGGGATTACTACATTTTCCAATTACAAAAAAAAAAAAAAAAAAACTAGGGGTGTGATGAGTATTATGTGCGGTGAAATAATTTTTCATCACACCCCTAGGGTTTTTTTTTTTTTTTTTTGTGATTGAAAAATGTAATAATCTCAAATTATAATAAATGCTTTAAATTAACCCTTATCTAAAAAATAGAAGAGCCTCTGAGCACGCACGTGAGTGCATGCTCAGAGGCTAGTATTTATTTATTTATTTATTCTTTTGTGTTAAAGGAAATGCTCACAGTTGTCAATTTTTGTTTAATAAAAAAAATTAGTTTTTTAGTCCTAAAAGTTAGCCACTTACTACACATACATAACAAAAGTTAAAAAGAGCTTAAATTTAAAATTTATCAACTACCTTTAAATCTGAGAAAATGTACGTAATTTTTTTTATGGAGTAGTAAATTAATAATTAGAAAAAAAAATTTAAATTTAATTTCATATAGAATTATACAAATGATAAATATAGTTTCTGTTATAATAAAAAAAATTACAACAATTTCTTAGATAACAACCACTTCATGCGAGGTTTGAATCTCATCCGATCTTATCTAATATTCTTCTTCAATGCAAACTAATAAATTTTTGCATACGTCAACTTAAAAAATATAAGAGAGTTAGATTTAAATATAAGTTAATCATTATTTTGAATAAACTAAGTATATTAAATATTTTTTTAAAAAAGAGTAAACTTTAATCAATGACTTTGAATTACACTTTGACTTTGAATGGCTTCGGGTAAATAAAACGTTTCTGAGATTTTTTGTTAAATGAAGGAAAACAAAGAAAAAGCCTCATATCTGATTCCTATAAAAAAATAAAAAATAAAAAAATCTTTGAAAAAAAATATAAAAGAAAATTTCTATTAAAAAAAAAAACAATTTGTGTTCTGAGGGATTACAAACTCAAAACATGTTCCAATTCTACAACTTACACGCCAAACAAAGTTAAATTAAAAAAAAAAATAAAATCACTTTTAAAGAAAATAAAGTTAAATGAAAAATACATTCCCAGCAAACTGTGTCCCCAAAACTAAGAATCACTCATTCCATTTTACGAAGTAAGTTGAAACACCATGAACAAAAGTGCCCACAAATATGAGAATCAAGCACCATATTTTCACCAATACCAATATACAACCAAGTAGCGTAATCCCCTTAAAAATTATATATATTAAAGAAAATTTCTATATAAAAAAAAAGTTTGTTTTTGATTCTATACCAAAATAAATAGAAAGAGCCCTTACTAATATACTTTCTCAAGCAAAGTAGCCAGTTCAAGCACAAACGGATAATAAGCAACCGTTAAACCCCCTTGAATACTTTGTAGCCATAGCAGGTAAGAATTAAAAAAAAAAGTTAGTGATAAACAAAACAAAAGAAAAGAAACAAAAACTTGCAAAATATAGAACCTGAAAAGCTGTTGAAGCCTTAGACAAAGTCTATTTAAATTATTTAGAAACTAAATTTGAAAGTAGAAGAAGAAGAAGAAGGGATTTAGAACTAAACTGAATATCTTTAATCTAAAGAAAAATGAGAGAAACTGGCAAAGTATACGTGAATTTGTGGGTCTTAAAGCATAGGAGTTTTAATTTATATATTTATCCTGTTAGTTGAAAACTTGTAAGTTGGAATTAAAAAAAAAAGTTAGAATTCATTTGAAAAAAAAAATTACTACACTTGTATATATTTTTTTATTAAAATTTCGATAGCAAAATTCGGTGCTTGAGTTTAGGAGAAGTTTGTTGTGGTTGGTAACCACTGTTGCTGGGCTGTTTAGTAGGAAGTTATTGCAAGGAAATTGCAATTGATTGTATAGGTAGGGAGGGTGGTTTTGGTTTTGCACGTGTGGAGAGTTTTCTTGAGGGAGTTTTTTTTTTTTTTTTTTTTTTTTTTTTTTTTTTTTTTGGGGGTGGGGGGGATAAGGGTAAGCGAAAAAAAAGTAAGATTAAAAAAAAAAACCAATTTAACGTAAAGGAGAGGAAAAAAAAAAAAGATCTTGCAAACTTTTTTTTTTTAATGATGGGATAAGGATAATAATTATAAAAAAAGAGATAAGATTAAGGGTTTTTTCCCCCATAAAAAGAAGTAAGGTTTTATTAAAAAAAAAAAACAACTTAACCGTGTAGGAGTGGGAAAAAAAAGAGATCTTGCAAAAGAGATTTAAAAAAAAAAAAAAGGAAAAAAGAAGAAGAAGAGGATAGTTGGTTGCCGTATTTTAATTAGGAGTGTTTGTAGCAAATTTGAATTTTAGTATTGGTTTAGTGGATGTGAAGTTATTTTGTAGTGGATTGTTTAAAAGTTAGAAATATAATTTTACTTGATTGTCCTCCAATTTTGTTCAGCTATAGGGGTATTTTAGAACAAAAAAAAAAAAAAAATCTGGTCCAAACATGGGCAGCTCCTTAAATAGTAGTATAGATAAAGATAACATGTGTTCTGTTATATACAATGCACATGACTCACTTAGATAATTTGGTTTTTTTTTTTTTTTTTTTTTTTTTGAGAAAGTAGATAATTTGGTTAAATGTTCCAACTGACAAAAATAAATATCATCTTCCTATTTACCAATTAGAGCCCAAAGCTTTAAACGGAGCCAAACTTTGTTATAAAAAATTATAGAAGTAGCATTTTTTTTTTTTTGGATTTGACAAGTAGCATTCCTATACAATATATGAATCAGATTGTTTGGCCGCAAAATGGTGTTGAATTAAAATAATAAGGCCCTCCATGTGATAGAAAGATATTACGGGCTATTGCATAGGCATCTAGCTATAGCTGCATAAAAGTCACTCAAAGTCATACGTATGTGTGCGGACAATTAAAGAGAAGAAGCTGATGAGTGGCTTTGAGATGAAGCAAATAGCACTTGCCAAATGCCAAGTGCCTAATTTCTTGGTTGACTATCGTATTAGCGAAAATAACAACGCACCTCGTGAGGCGGGTTTTCCTAGTCAAGAACGACGTGCAGACGCGTCTTCGCCTAAATTGGTTGACTTTTTACACCCATTCGGATCTCTACCAAATCGATTGCTCATTCTTTCTCTATTTGGTCGCTTATACAACCTTTTAAAATTTCAATTTTTTTTTCCTCGTTTTTAAAATTTTTTCAAAATATAAATATACTTTAGCCATTTCTAACAAAAATTTTTCAACAAAAAAAATTTAGATAAACTGTTCCGAAACAAACACTTGGTATCTCGTAATTTTTTTTTAATATACCGATTTGTAAAAGGAAAATTTTATGTTTAGTAGGATTTAACATTGTGTGTTTTGGGCTATGAAACGTATTTGTTCGTGTTTTTGCATTGACTCTTCAGAGTTACAATTCCAAAAATGCCACATTTTCAAAAAGCCTAAAACATAAAAGCTGAATGAAACTAGCCCTAAAGTGATAATTATTTTTTTAAAAATGGTATATTAATCATTCATTTTAAAAATTTTTTATAGAGAATTGAAAAAGTTGTCAAAAGAAAAAAGTTAGTCACTTTTTTATTTTTCTATAAAAATGTTTTTTAAAAAAGTTTACTAATGTATGCCCTAAAAAAATACGTTAATGCTGTATATTTCATTTGGAAATGGAAACTATACAATTTTTTTTTTTGGTAGAAAGGATGAAGCTATATAATGTATTAGCTAGGCTTTCACTCGTTATTATAATACTATCTAATATACGAATATCATTCTGTAAATTTCTTTTTTTTTTTGGTAATCCATTCAGCATTTATTTTAAATTTTTTTTTTAGAATCAAGCCATTCTGTAAATTTAAATTGCCATACTGTACGTATGAGATAATTACAATTTTTTGTATGAGACAGCTCTTGTAATATGTTTAAAAAAATAAGATTTTTTTTGAGTGCATAAAAAAAAATTAGAGGTATTATAAAAAGAATCAGTTAGATTTTAGAAGTCCGTGAATCTCTGTATATTTTAGCCTAAAATTCCAGGTTATATCATGTCCAGTTTATACTTTATATACAACTTTAAACTCTTATTTTATATACAATTGCAATTTTAACAAATTTAGTCAATAAAAATAACCTTACTCAAAAACACTTCAAATCAATCACACTCAAAAAGTGGAATGCATTTAGAGTCTCTCATGGTGGTTCATGTGACCACATGAAAAGCTCATATACTATCATATAATATCACCCATCATAAATACATAAAAGTCACGAACTATTTGGCACATGAATCCCACTTTTTCTTCAAAGAAGCGTGATAAATGCACTTTGAAGAAGAAAAGTGGAAAACTCTTAAAGTAATCAAAACCCAAACGCACTTGCTTGAGTGCGTGTCTAACCCCCCAAAAAACCTGCCAAAACTTTTCTTAACTTTTCAGCAATGAAATTTAGTAGAGTAACAGTACTACCATACCAAAATTTCAAAGTGAAAAGCCACCGCACAAACATCCAGTTCCCTTTCAATTAGAGAAACCATTCCAAAATGGCTTTCAACATTAACAATAACAACAACAAACCCAAGAAATCCATTTCCTCTTCCCAATCCAATCTATGTACCATCCTTTTCTTCATAGTTCTCTTCACCATCCCAGCCCTTTTTCTCCTCCACACACCTACCACATCCATATGCACAACCTTTGCCAACCATGTCAAGCCTTGGTCGGGTGATCTTCGAGCTGCCCAATTTGCTTGGAACCGTCTTCTCTTCCTCCAATACCCTGACCAACCCCCACCTATTGCTCTCAAGATTGCTGTATTCTCACGCAAATGGCCTATTGGTACAACACCGGGAGGCATGGAACGCCACGCACACACTCTACACACCGCTCTAGCACGCCGCGGCCATCAAGTTCATGTCTTCACCTCTCCTAATCAACTTGGAATAATTAGTACAACTTCTTCACCATATATCCATTGCCATGATGGCGAAGCGGGGCGTTGGCGATATAACAAAGCTTGGGAGCAATTTATGGAAGAGAACAAACGTGAACCCTTTGATGTGGTTCACTCGGAAAGTGTTGCACTTCCTCACCATATTGCAAGACAACTTCCAAACCTTGCTGTGTCATGGCATGGCATAGCACTTGAGAGCTTACAATCTGATATTTTCCAAGATTTGGCTCGAAGACCAAACGAGCCCATATCTCCAGCTTTCAACAATACTTTACAAGGGGTAGTCCCAAAGGTATTAAATGAAATAAGGTTCTTCAAGAACTATGCACATCATGTTGCTATAAGTGATAGTTGTGGGGAAATGCTTAGGGATGTGTACCAAATTCCTAATAAAAGAGTCCATGTGATTCTCAATGGTGTTGATGAGGATGAGTTTGGAAAAGATTTGAGCGTAGGCCTTGAGTTCAGGTCTAGAATTGGTGTCCCTGGTAATGCAAGTTTAGTACTTGGCGTGGCTGGAAGATTGGTAAAAGACAAAGGTCATCCACTACTCTATGAAGCATTCACCAAACTGATTTCAAAGCACCCTGATGTGTATTTGATTGTTGCTGGGTCAGGACCATGGGAGCAAAGGTACAAAGATTTGGGGCCTCAAGTTCTGGTTTTGGGATCTATGAGTCCATCACAATTGAAGGCTTTCTATAATGCCATTGATATATTTGTAAATCCCACACTTAGGCCTCAAGGGCTTGATCTAACTCTTATGGAGGCCATGATGAGTGGAAAGCCTGTAATGGCATCAAGGTTTCCTAGCATCAAAGGTACAATTGTTGTGGATGATGAATTTGGTTACATGTTTGCCCCAAATGTAGAGTCATTGTTAGAGGCACTTGAAGCAGTGGCGGAGGAAGGATCAGAGAGATTAGCAAAGAGAGGACAGGCATGTCGTGAATATGCAACTTCCATGTTTACTGCACGAAAGATGGCATTGGCATATGAGAGGTTATTCCTTTGTATCAAAAACGAATCTTTTTGTACCTATCCTTAGGCTATATAGAGATACATATATTGCCCCCTTTTTGGCTTCGTTTTGGAGTAAATAATATAATATATATTATTGGTTTTCAAAATCAAATGCTAATTTTACAGTTTTTCTTGTTGTACCAATTAATTAAGATTCGTGTTATTAAACATAAAGAAAATTTCACAATTGGTTTTCTTATATTTGTACTTTTGAAAGCAAGCACCACAACATTGGCTATGCAATCACTTGTCCAAATTTTCAGTTATACCATCTAAAAAATTATCAAGTCAAAAATACTATCTAAGATGTCCTCCACTGTGCAATAATGTCCAAAATGCCATCCATTAGTTGTGTAGTATATTGTCTAAAATACTATCCAAAAGAGATTTTTACCGTACTAAAATGCTCCGTATTTGAAATCAATTTTCTGAGATAATTAGAGAAGCGGGGGGGGGGGGGGGGGGGAGTGTACTTCTCAAATACAAACCAAAAAGAGTACGTAATTATATATGCGTCTAGTACAATAAAAAACATACCACAAAAATCAACTAACACAACCATATTTCTCTTGCAAAGGCTATCATGCGTATGCAAGGAGAGCCAGATAGGGGATCAATGGATCATATATGCAGATCAAAAGTTTGTTTCCATGAAAACTTACTTAGCCATAGCCATTATTAAGTGCTTCACCATAAACATATTTGATTTAGCTAGCTTCAACTTGAAGTTCACGTTGAACTCATGATATACTATAGTTTGTGTAACCTCCTCGATTTGTCAACGAGACCTAAAATAATTGGCCTGCATCTGAAACTTTTAATTCCATATTTTGAAGTGAGATTTTACTTTGGAGTTGATAATTATAATTTTAATGTACCAATATCCCTTTTTTGGGTAAACACTATATTTCAAAATTCGTGAGAAGCTTTGAACTTGGAATTTTTATGCATCCAAACCCCAAGTTCAAATTTCATTTGAAAGGTATCATTAAGCAAATTCAACAAATAAACATTCTCATACTACCAATATTACTCTTCACACTGTCACCACCATTGTTCCCTTTTGTTCCCTTTACATGTCTAACTGATAAGGTCTTAACATCACCAATCACCAATTTTTCAAAATCTATGTTATAGTAATTATTATAAGATTTGTCACTATAGCAACACAACTGATCACATTGTAGCTATCCTGAGTGTCCAACATATCAGTGATCGCAAAAGTTCATGCTAAAGATTGCAATTAGAATATATCACCGTACTTTTAAGTTTCATACACAGTACTTTGATTTAATCCATAAGAAAAATATAACAAAGAATTGATTTAAGTTCCCATACAACAAACAAAATTTGTCATGTTTATCAATATACACTGCTTATAACTGTGTCAAGGAAAACCAGAAACTAAATCTTTATCCTATTGATTTTTGAGAATTTTTAGAATGAAAATAAATGTGTAAATTTGAATTTAAATAACATATTATTTTTCAGTTTTTTTAAAAAAGAGGATTGTTTTGTACATTAAAAAAGTGAACTTTGAAATAATTTTGGCTGAGCCTAACGTGATACCTGATAAAATCTAACTAATAAATAATATATGAAAATCAAGCCCAACCACCAAATACATTAAATCAAGTAATAAACAAAGAAAGGGTTTTATTTCTCTACTTACTACTATAAAACTACATCGTACTAAACACCAGAAGTCAATCTCGTCTTTTTAACTTAAATGATTCAGAATTCTCAAAAAAAAAAAAAAAAAAAAAAACACTTAAATGATTCAGTACTGATGTCTCGTTTGGAACAGATGTCAATTTCTTATTGGGCGTAGAAATACCAGATGCTGGAGTTCCTGAAACATATCGTATACTTTCTCCCAAAGAGAACTAGATAATAAACTCTCTAAATTTGTTTTCTTCCTCTAACCCACTGACTCACTGACACACGCCAGAGTATTTCTGTCCGTCTTAACTCTTAATGGAGAGTTTATGTTTATCGTATGAGAGTTTGTATTCCCAGAGAGAGAGAGAGAGCAAGAAAGAAAGAAAGAAAGAAAATTCCCGACAATGGCTAGCAATGCAACGGCTAGTAGCTTGAATTCCCATTGGGAGCAATTGCCACTCTTAGGGCCTCTTGGGATTATCGGGATAGGAGTTGCACTAGCCATTGCTCTCATCTTTGCCTTGATTCTGTCCTTTCTTTGGTGGAAGATGAAGAATCAACCAGAACCGGAAGAACACAATGCGGTGCTTCCTCAGGATCATCAGCCTCCTATGCCGGAACTGCCACAAAGAGAATTCCATGCCGGTGAAGCCGCCACGGACTGCCCTGTCTGCCTTGAGGAGTTTGTGGAGGGTGAGAGCCTTGTTGAGCTTCCTACATGTCTCCATGCTTTCCATCCTGCATGTATTGAGACATGGTTGACTCGGAACCATGCTTCTTGTCCTGTTTGTAGACTCCACATAGAGCTTCAAGTTGACAATGTTGTCTAATTGGGCTTTTAGTCTAGCGAAAATAATATGTGCTTTTATGTGTGTATTTTTATTTATATACAATGTCGTTTAGAATGATTTGGCCTTTGTATATATTACAATAGATCAAATCCAAAATTATGATAATGGAATAAACAAGAATCATTTGCAAAGGGAGAGCATTTTCAATTTATACAGATTTCATTTACACTTAATTTCGAGTAACAATACAAATGCTGGAGGAGATTACAGATTAGGAAATGAGAAAGCATGAATAAATAATTCAATCGTGTTGAAATCCATTCATGTGAAGAAAGAAAAGTCTTTGGCGCATCCTTGCAAAATGAGCAGTGAAAGTAGCCAAATGCAATCTGATGACTAACAAAATGCTTGTAAGGTCAAACTGACACACATGATGCAGCAAGCCTAATGATTCAAAATCTGCAGAAAGAATGAACAAATATCATAAAGAAGTGAAGCTTTTCTGATTTTGATCCCTTTGAACTGCTGCATTACCTTTGTAACTCGCAAGAAATACACTCCACACCTCCATCTATGCACAAGGCTATTTGATTTGAGTTCTTGCACAACTAAAATCAAATAGCTTATCAAGATGAAAAAGGAGGTATGTTTTTTTATTATAAGTAATTGTAAATGATTAAATTTAGAAAAGCGTATATTGGAAGTATTCTGAGATTTAAAAAATAGAAAGAAACAAAAGATAAAAAAGGAAGCCATAAGATTAGCGATACAAGTACAATGAGTCAAAAAACTCCATAAGAAAAAAGGCTGAGATAGTAAGAGTGTGTCACCCATTCAAAGAGAGTTTTCAAGGAAAGAAACATGAGATTCGGTATAGATAGCTTCTTCTCCACAAATATCCATAGATTTCTCTCTCTAAATGCACCATAGAATACAGGCTGGCCCTGCCCGCCATACAGTTCCATACCTACGACACCCCATCATTCCACTTCAAGACTCCATCATAGACTTGATTGATTTGGCATGACCCAAGCAATCCTGATGGCGCAGAAGAAAAAAAACCCACAAATCATAGGCAATTGAACAATGGGACAACAGATTACTAAATGTTTCACCAGATAATTTACACGTGCAACACCAATCCGCGATTACAATACCCCTTTTACAGAGGTTATTTGCCATTAGAAATTTTCCCAGTGTTGCCTCCCAGACAAATACGGATACTAGGTGGGGAAATACCTCTCCAGACACACTTCCAAGGAAAATTAAGAGTATGAGCTGCTCTAGTATTGATCACAGTATTGCCTCCCAGACAAATACGGATACTAAGTGTTGCCTCCCAGACAAAATACGGATACTAGGTGGGGAAATAACTCTGGATTTGAAACCGTTTGTTGGTGGAAGGGAGCCAAACCAGCTTATCACCACCAGATGAACCAACCTGTGCGGCATACAAATCGTCTAAAAACTGAGTCATAGACTTCAACTCCCAATCTTGAACATCTTGAATAAAAATAGGTCTCCAGTGTGCCTTGCCATGTACCCATTCCATACAGTCAAAGACTCGAGCATCTTTGTCTCTAGTAAATCTAAACAGCTCCGGATGTCTATCTTGAAAGGAACTATTACCATCCCAATGATTCTTCCAAAACAATTCTTGGGAACCATCCCCTACCTCATATCAGATGTGTGAAGCAAACTGATCCCATCCCAAAGCCCCACCCCATAAGTCCCTTGCACCTCTTTGGAGTCCACTGACAAATATCATAACCATATTTGCTATCAATGACTTTCCTCCAAAGAGACTGGTTCCAAACCATATCTCCATAACTATTTACCCGATAAAGCACGATTGAAACATAACAGTTTGCTGATGCCTAATCCCCCTTGTTGTATTGGCTTACACACCATAAACCAACCAACCAAGTGGAATTTGTGCTCGCCATGAAGACCTCCCCACAAAAAATCCCACTGAATCTTCTCTAACTTCTTAGCAACACTGGCTGGTATTAGAAAAAGGGATAAAAGTTATGTAGGGAGATTAGATAGTGTACTTTTTATCAAAGTCAAATGACCACCCTTTGAAAGATATAATTTCTTCTAACCCACTATCTTCTTCTCCATTTTCTCAACAATCCCATCCTAGATACTACAGGATTTGTAAGAAGCATCTAGACCCAGATACTTCATAGGAAGAGAGGAATTCCTGCAACCCAGAAAACCATCCATACTCTCTATATTAGCAACCATCCCAATAGGTACCATCTCAGACTTAGCCAGATTAATATGAAGGCCAAAAACAGCCTCAAAACACAACAAAATGCATCTGAGCTGGTGTATCTGATCTATATCTGCATCACAAAAGTTCGGTGTATCATCTGTAAACAACAAATGGGAGATAGACATAGAGCCCCCACCAGATGCAGAGACTGGGAAACCATCTATATAACCTTCCTCCTTTGCTTTTAACATCAATCTACCAAATTCCTCCATTACCAAAACAAATGGTGAAATGGGATCACCTTGTCACAACCCACGAGTACTGGAAAAGAAGCCTTTAGGAGTACCATTAATAATTATAGAAAATCGCACCCTAAAAATACAAAATTGGATCCAACGCCTCCATTTCTATCCAAAGCCACATCTTTGAAATAAATAATAAAGGAACTCCCAATTAACATGGTCATTAGCCTTCTCCGGATCCAATTTGCACATAACCCCTAGAACTTTAGATCAAAGTAGACTATCCACACACTCATTTGCAATTAATACTGAATCAAAAGCATTTGGAGTGTTGGATATTAGTTTATCTAACACCTTCTTCAGCCTATTCACAAGAACTTTAGCCAATATTTTGTATACACTTCCAATGAGGCTAATAGGCCTGAAATCCTTTTGACTCCACAGCCCCTACTTTTTTTTGGAATAAGAGAGATGAAAGTGGGATTGAGACTTCTCTCAAACATTTCTTTATGATAGAAATTGTGAAAGAACCAAATAATATCACCCTTCACCACATTCCAACATTTCTGAAAGAAATCTATAGTAAAGTCATCAAGACCTGGAGCCTTATCGCTATCAACAGAGTATAAAGCTTGAAATACCTTTTCTTCTGTGAATAAATTCTCAAACTCTCTTGCTTCTCCATCTTCCAACAAGTCAAACTGAATTCCATCTAGTTTAGGGTGCCAAGATTGAGGTTCCTAGAATAATTCACTGCTCAAAACTATTCCGAATCTCCTCTTGGTCAACTGAAGTGCTATCCCCCACCTGAAGACTACCAACGAAATTGTTCCTCCTGTCTGACTTAGCCAATCTGTAAAAAAAAAAAAAAAAAAAAAAAGCGTATTCCTGTCACCTTCCTTAATGTACAGAGCTCGTGAATTCTGTCGCCAACTAATCTCCTCCTAAGAATTTCCCACTTGTTAAACTTCTCACCTCCTGCAAACTATCTAGAAGAGTAACCTCCGGCGACAAGACATTTTTTTTTTTCACCCGCACGTCCCCAAAGACCTCTTTATTCCAAATGCACTCAGATCGTTCTTCAACACTCTCAGCTTTTGAGCCAAGATAAAACTTGGGAACCCCTGAACCTGAATAATATACTGCCTCTATGAATCAATCCTTCTGTTCGGAGCCACATTTTCTGAAATTTAAAGGATCCTCTTTCTGCACCGATGCCATTAATGTAAAACAAGACTGGAAAATGGTCTGATAACATTCGAGGCATGAGTTTCTGGTGCAGGTTACTGTTTGGAATCTTCTCATAATTATAAACACCATGAAATTCCCCACCAGCCAATCACACCAGATATCTCCTTCTGAAAAAGCTCAAATAAATAAAACCATCTTCTTCTTCTATCATTTCCTTTCCTTTCCATTCCACCACTCTTGTCTTGTGTCCCCCCCCCCCCCCCCCCCCCCGGGGGAGGAGGAGGACCCTGCTGCTGAATTTAAGGAAACCAAATCAACAAATACTTCGGACCATCCCTGTTCTCTACTTCTGTCTCTTGCAAACAAACAAACAACATCTCCAAATTTATCAACACATTGTTTGTGACACTCTTTTTTCGGGGTAACTCACCGAAACAGAAGCAGAAATAGCCAGATTTCGTGGTTCTCTTTCTCTGATTTCTTTAAAAGCCGAGTGTCAGGCCAGCTTTGTTTCTCCATCTATGTTCAATATCTGCGAGTAACTTCATAGCTTTCTCCTCAAAAGAGACACCTAAGCTAAGAAATTGCTAAATTTTCTTTTATCCCATTCCGAAACTAGTGATGGGTTAACAATCACTAGCGAATCCACCACCGCTCCTATCATGGGTCACCTCAAGCTCACATTGTATCTCAGAAAACCTTAATGTATTTATACTGCTCTTATTCATCACACCCAGATGAGTTCCTTTGAAACCTCACATTTGTCACCCCGGTCGGTGTTAAAAACATTCTCCCAAAACACGTGTTTGGATTAATATATAACTCAAGTTTTTATCAAGAAAAGAAGAAATTAGAGAGGTGTGAAGCTTATCAAGAAGACAAGAGAAGCAGTGCTTCTATACTAATACCAGAGACAAAGAGCAGCAGTATTTCTATACCAGAGACAAAACGACAGTAGCTTTCATTAGACAAATACCTATACGACTTGTAGTTGATTCTGCTATTGATTTTGTTATTAGTTTTTACACGTGTGTATGGTCATTACGATTAGTGTAGCACGTGTGTTAGTTAGTTCGTTTCCTTCTCTGTACAGCCGTATATATGTATAAGTCTTGTAATCAGTTGTGAGTTAATTCAATGAAACCAGTAATACCAAATCTTTGATAGTGTTCATGGATATTTTGTATTTATAATTATTTTTGGAATATTTTAATTAATTATCGAGTTTGCAAAACTACTTAGCAAATTAGCACATCGAGACTCTAAGACTCGAGTTGAATGTAGAGCTCGAGTCTTTAATACTCAAGTTGCAAGTAGTGGTAACCTTATGTGAAATAAGGACTCGAGTTCCAGCGTTCTTCTTCTTCTTCTTCAAATCCGGATCTACTTATATGGAACTTGAGTATCTCCTACTTGAGTTCCACATGGATAAATTGTTCCTGCACATCAGCTACGTGCCACCATTGGAACTCAAATCTTAAAAGGTTGAGTCTCTTCAACCAAACTCAAGATGCTAGTTTACACAATAGTTTTAAAAACGTGATTACTAAAGAAAATATTTCAAGAATTGTATTAAATTGCAAATTTCCTCCCAATTTTCATCACCCAAAACTCAAAAAATGTGGGGCCCACCAAAACTCAACTTGTATAGACTGATTTTTGAGTTAAGTTTTCATAATCAAATCTCAAAAATTTGAGTGAGTCATGAAAACTGAAAACAAAACTGGATGTTTTTGAGTTTTGAGTTATGGACTTCAATAGGCCCTACCACTTTATCCAAAAATTTGACTTATAAAGAAGAGATGTGCACCAAGATATGAAACCAAACAAGTTATATCTAAAGTAAGTGAAAAAAAAAAAGTTAGAGAAATGATTTATGGGAATTGAATTTAAGTTATGAGATTTGAGTTATGAGTGATACTCAATTCAAACAGGCTTTTTAGCTATTTGATCAAACAAATTGTGTGCGTGTAACAAAAAGATATACTTGTATACACACCAAAATATAAAGCAAAATGAGAGAGAGAGAGAGAGAGAGAGAGAGAGAGAGAGAGAGAGAGAGAGAGAGAGAGAGAGAGAGAGAGAGAGAGAGAGAGAGAGAGAGAGAGAGATTAACTACTTTTTACATATATTTTGAGTGAGGATTTAGTTCTTACCGACCATATACTCATTAGAGATTTATTAAATATATTAGCTCATAGCGTAGGCCTGAGTCCACACTTACCTATGTAAGCCAAGTTTCCTACTTTTACTAGTAGCTTAGGGTTTATCCTCTTATATATACCCATGTTATGATTAATTGATTATAGTTAATTATAACATAGAGTTTATACCACAAAAAATTAAACTTAAATATTTTAGATATTTAAGTTTAATTTTTTGTGGTTTTTGGTAATTTTTGTTTAGTGCAGATTTTGGGTTTTCTTGGGTTTAATTTTTGATAATCTGATTTTGGGTTTCTATGTTTTTCTTTCCTTACAAAAACTGATTCATTTTCTTCCCTCTGTAACATTAGTTCACTTTTCAGTTTTCAATAGCATTTTCAAGGAAAGAAAATTACTTAAAAGTCGTGCACTTCATTGGAAGATTTCAGTTCAATCGATTTATTGTCAAAGTTAAATATCTAATAAGAGAGAGAGAGAGAGAGAGAGAGAGAGAGAGAGAGAGAGAGTATAAATTGTTAGTTTTTTATAATTAATTTTTTTTATACAAGATAGAATTTCTACTCTAGCCTAATTTAAGTGTATATGTGTGTGAAACTCCCTCTTAGAGACTTGAACCCCGACTTTTGCCCCCCACACCCCACAAGCATTTATATTTGTAGAGTGACCACTGCACAAAAGTGCGTGGTGGTTTTATAATTAATATTAAAATGTGCCAAGGTGATATTTCTTTCATAGAAGGATAATAAATGTTTATTTTTATAGGAATATGAAGCGAAATGTAAATGACAAAAAAACTAAATTTAATGTGTGCATGTGTACAAATGATAGAACAACTAAATCTTATGTGTGTGTGTGTATAATATTCTTAGACTTGAACTGTGAATACTTAGGAAAATAAAGAATAACCGCTCACACATGACAATCAAGGTGTTAACATGAACCTTTTAAGTTGGCAGGTTTCGGTCTTGTGCCGAATCTTGGTTTCATGAGAGTGCTCTAGATAATCACTCCAAATTTTATAGGAATTGGCACCACTTCCTATAAAGGGCTACAAAGACACCAAAGATATATCAATACTAATGGGAATTATAACCTATTTATTCACATAAATAATATACCTATTTATCTCACGGTGAGAGTTTCTAAATAAAGATTGGAGTTAAATGCAAGATACCAAATCTCCATAAAAATTAAAACTTATACCTTTTTATTTACCACAAAATTCACAACAAATAAATTTCATTATAATGAGAATTTAAAAGTTTCTTTATAATTGTTTCTTAAAAATACAATATATTTATAATTAATATTAAAATGTGCCAACATGATATTTCTTTCATAGGAGAATAATAACATGTTATTTTTATAGGATTATGAAGCGAAAGACAAATGATGGAACAACTAAATTTAATGTGTGTATGTATACAAATGATAGGACAACTAAATTTAATGTGTGCGTGTATATAAGACTTGAATGTTGACAACTTAGGAAAATAAAAAATAATTGCTCACACATAACAATCAAGGTGTTAACATGAGCTTTTTAAGTTGGCAGGTTTCAGCCTTGTATCTAATCTCAGTTTCATGATTGCTCTAGATAATCACTCCAAATTTCAAAGGAAGCGGCACCACTTCCTATAAGGGGGCTACAAAGACACCAAAGATATATCAATACTAATGGGAATTATACCCCATTTATTCACATAAATAATATACATGTTTATGTCATGGTGAGAGTTTCCAAGATAAAGATTGGAGTTAAATGCAAGACACTAACTCTCCATAAAAATTAAAACTTACATCTTTTTATTTACCAAAATATTCACAACAAATAAATTTCATTATAATGAGAATTTAACAATTTATTTGAAATTAATATTAAAATGTGCCAACGCGATATTTCTTTCATAGAAGGATAATAATGTGTTTATTTTTTCCATAAAAAATATGCTTATTTTTATAGGACTATGAAGCAAATAAAACTGACAGAAAAACTAAATTTAATTTGTGCATGTACACAAAATGACAAAACAACTAAATTTAATGTCTGCGTGTATATAATGGTCTTAGACTTGAACTGTGACTACTTAGAGAAATAAAGAATAATTGCTTATACATAACAATCAAGGTGTTCACATGAGCTTTTTAGTTGACAGATTTCGACCTTGTGCCCAATCTTAGTTTCATGAGTACTCTAAGTAGTCACTCCAAATTTTAGGAAGTGGCACCACTTCTTATAAGGGGATACAAAGACACCAAAGATATATCAATATCAATGGGAACTATAACCCATTTATTTACATAAATAATATACCTGTTTATGTCATGGTGAGAGTTTCTAAATAAAGATTGGAGTTAAATGCAAGACGCCTAATCTCCATAAAAATTAAAGAGTAATGTTACAGACACAAACTATTTTACAATATTTTTACAAACTGCTGATGTGGCTTTAGTATTTTCCAAATAATTATTGTAAGTAAAAATGTGATATTAATGATGGGCCCATATTAGAATTAGTAAGAATTTGCCACATTAGTAGTTTGTAAAAATATTGTAAAATAGTTTGTGTCTGTCGTATTACTCAAAATTAAAAGTTATACCTTTTTATTTACCACAAAATTCACTACAAATAAATTTAATTATAATGAGAATTTAACAATTTATTTATAATTAATATTGAAATGTGCCAACATGATATTTCTTTCATAGGAGAATAATAACATGTTTATTTTTATAGGAATAAGAAGCAAAATACAAATGAGAGAACAAGTCAATTTAATGTGTGCATGTATAAAATGACAAAACAAGTAAATTTAATGTGTGAGAGTATATAATGGTCTCAGACTTAAACTGTAACTACTTAGGGAAATCAAGAAGAATTGCTCACACATAACAATCAAGGTGTTAACATGAGCTTTTTAAGTTGGTAGGTTTTAGCCTTGTGCCTAATCTTGGTTTCATAAGTGTTGTAGATAATCACTCCAAGTTTCATGGTAAGCATCACTACTTCCTATAAGGGGCTACAAAGACACCAAAGATAAGTATCAATACTAATGGGAATTATAACTCATTCATTTATATAAATGATATACTTGTTTATGTCATTGTGAGAGTCTCTAAGATAAAGCTTGGAGCTAAATAAAAGATGGTAATAACTCCATAAAAATTAAAACTTACACCTTTTTATTTACCACAAATTTCACAACAAAGAAATTTCATTATAATGAGAATTTAACAATTTATTTGTAATTAATATTAAAAATATGCCAACGTGATATTTCTTTCATAGAAGGATAATAGTATGTTTATTTTTACAAGAATATGAAGTGAAATACGAATGATAGAAAAACAAAATTTAATGTGTGCGTTGTATACAAATGGTAGAACAACTAAATTTAATGTTTGCGTGTATATAATAGTCTTAGACATGAATTGTGACTACTTAGAGAAATAAAGAATAATTGCTCATACATAACAATTAAGGTGTTAACATGAGCTTTTTAAGTTGACAGGTTTTGGCCTTGTGCCTAATCTTGGTTTCATGAGTGCTCTAGATAATCACTCCAAATTTTAAAGAAAGGGGCAACAAAGACACCAAAGATATAGCAATACTAATGGGAATTATAACCCATTTACTCACATAAATAATATAGATATTTATGTCATGGTGAGAATTTGGAAATAAAGATTAAAGTTTTTTTTTTTGAGGGGGAAATAAAGATTAAAGTTAAATGCAAGAATCCAAATCTCCATAAAAATTAAAACTTATACCTTTTTATTTACCACAAAATTAACTAAAAATAAATTTCATTATAATGAGAATTAAAAAATTTATTTATAATTAATAAGTTTCTTTTTATAGGAATATGAAGGGAAATTCAAATGGCAGAACAAATTTAATTTAATTTGTGGGTATATAAATGACAACAGACATGGTTTGTGGTATAGGGGTATAGGTTACATACTAATGGCTAAAATGGTTGTCCTACTGGATTTGTTCACATTGTTTCTCTCTTTTAGCACAAATGAGGTTGGTTGCAAGAGAATATATCGAGAAGATCACATGGAGTTGAAAAGGCAACTTAAGCATTTAAATAAGTTGGCCAAGAAAACTATTCGGGTGAGATCAATATTTCTATCCATGTGTATGTGTGTATATATTTATGTTGAAGAAATAATGTTGCAACTATTATATTGACAAAATGATTTTGTGATTTGTAGACAAAGTATGGCGATACATATGATTGCATAAATCTCTATGAACAACCGTTCTTCAATTATCATTCACTCAAGAACCATACTTATGATTTTCCAGTAAACTTCTATTACCATGTCACATTTTTCTAACTTTTTAGTCTTTTTTTTATAAAGAAAAGTAACACTTACTTCAATATTGAATTAATTAATGTACAGGTGAGACCTACCTCCAACCCTAAAGGAATCAGAGACCAAAAGTCTTCACCACTATTTAACCCGTCTAATTTTTGGCTAAATGGGAAAGGTTGTCCAGATGGTATGGTTCCCATTAAGAGAAATACAGAGGATGATCTCAAAAGGGCAAAGTTAGCTACAGAGATACATAACTCAAAATATAAACCGCTCACTATTGATAGACCTGGTACTCATGTGAGTTATCATTGCTACAATCTGATTTATTTATTTTTATTTCATACATTTGCTTATATTTTGTGTTGTTGTTGTAGTTGGTTCATTTTTTGTATATTATTTTCTTTTGATTGGGAAATAAATATCTAATTATGTCAAGCAATAGCTGTGTGTGAATTATTTTCTTGCCCCTCTGCAAGTTTTAACTAATACACCCCAACCCAATCCAATACCATATTAATTATTTCAAAGGTCCAATGAATATGTGATTGATTATTTTGTGATGTGAACAAATTTGATAATTTTTGGGATAAAAGAGGAGAGAAAAGAGAGAGAATACATTAGAGTGTATGTAGTTCTTATCAACACACAAGGAACAAAAGCCGAAAGTGATACAATGTCTCATTCACTTAACTTAATAATACACTACAATTTTACTAAAAAAAAAAAAAAAAAAAAATACACTACAACTGTTTCTAGCACTGATATCGGTCAGGTTTGGTCGAGTTGAAGGGGGATTTTCTCAGTTTTGCTAGATTTAAAACCAATACAGACTAATACATTAACAAAACTGTACCAAACTAACCATGAAAGCCACGGTTCGGCGTGATTAGTTTTTTCAGTTTCCTTACATCATCTATTTTCTTAGCAAAAAGAATGGGTTGCACTGTTTCCTCTCCTTAGAAATCACTCTTTTGATTCATTAGCCAATCTCATAATTTTCTTTAACAATCAATGACATGATATTGTCTTCAATGAATTTGAAAAATCTCATGGTATTCTTTGGCTTTAAATATATTGATTTGATCTTCAATGACATGCAAATATATTTATAGTTTCCTACAAATTTAGCATATAAATCACACCCAAAAAAAAAAAAAAAAAGAGTTTGCTGTTAATATGGTGTGATTGATGATTTGGCTTGGAGTGCATAAGCACACACATACTCAAAGTGCAAATAGAGTTGGAGGACTAACACTAAGAATAATCACACATTTTCCTTTAAGAATAATTTTCATATGTTTGCTTTAAAATGTTATATACTTATTCTCAGTATGCTATAGTGCGGACAAAAAATACGAACATCGTGTACCATGGAGGTTCTACAATTATCAGCATATATAACCCAAAAGTTGAAGGAGCTCAATACAGTTCTGCTCGTATAAAGGTTCTAAATGGTCCAGATAGCATAGAAGTTGGATGGACAGTAAGTGACAGAGGAAACAAGTTTACAATATGTATTTATGTATGTATATGAGCTTGTTAAATCTAATACTCATTTCTTTTTGTCTTAGGTAAATCCAACCTTGTACAACGATACTAGTACCCGATTATACACATTTACAAAAGTAATTGATATATATATATATATATATTTTTTTTTTTTTGAGTAAAATATTTTTTTTCCTATTCATATGTTGTTCTATTAATTATGTAATAAACTGTGGTATTTACCTACCTTTTAATATTGATGTTTCCTTCTACAGACGTCTAATTCCTCATGCTTCAATACATTTTGTAAGTCAATAATTCCTACAAGTACGGATATTCCTCTCGGCATTCCTATAGTGCCAATTTCAACGGCAGAACAGCAATTTGACATGAAATTCATGCTTTTTTGGGTAAATAGATAAATAAATAAGTACATATATGCGTGTGTGTGTTTATATAGATGTGTGCGTGTGCGTGTGTGTGTTTCTTTGGTACTAACCTCTTTGTGCATCAAGTATGATACAAAAAAACACATAATTTGTTCTTACTTCCTGTGTTTGTGTTTTTTCTCTTGAATGATAGGATTCTAGCAATGGAAACTGGTTTCTAAAATTTGGTCAAGATGAAACTGATATCGGATTTTGGCCAAAAAATGTATTCACTGCTTTAGGAGACGGTGCTAGTTCCGTTGAATGGGGAGGAGAGGTTTTTAGTCCTCCAGATGTTCCTAGCCCTCCCATGGGCTCTGGTCGTGCACACTTACAACAAAACACCGACTTTGATGCATATTGCAGGCAAATTAAAACAATTAATGAGACTGATTTTGTTGTGAACGCTGTTGATACCGAAAAGTTATCTGATATCCAACAATATGAAGTTCTTGATGAAGGAATGACAGGTGCAGCTGATTTTCAGCACCTAGTACTGTTTGGGGGTGTGGGTGGTTATACAGGGACTAAAGAGTTCTAAGTTTTCTTTTGGTTCAGTGCATGTATTCTTATCAAATCATTTAAGATTTTTATAATAAATTCCATATTTTATGATCTTAATTGCCATTGTTCATCTCTGTTTTGTAACTCTCATGTGTATCATTATTATTGTCATTGTACATGGGTATTAGCTTGATCCATTAAAAAATTGGCAAGATCATGTTGCTAATAATCATGTTTGTGGTTTCCTTAATCTCTTATTTCTTTGTTACAACGTCAAAAAAGCGTTTGTGACATAACTATTATTTATGTAAAAAGTTTTTACATTAGAACGTGTTCCTTTTCTTAAACAGCTGTACCAGAAAAATCAAACACAGTCAGCAATTTATGTTTGTAGTCTGCAATTCCTACATGTGAAAGTGTATAACAAAACCTTGTAACCAAACAACTCACAGCCCAACTCTAAATTCCTTCACATGAAGTTGTCATCAACGTCAAGCAATCCAGTCCCTCTTCCCCTTGGAACGAGTTGTGGGATTTGAAGGATTTTCTGAGTGAGAAATCCATGTGATTGAAATTTAATTAATGAAATATTTTTGGGAATAAAATCAATAGAAAATAACTACTAATATTTTGAGTGTAAATAGTGTGCACGAGGTCTTGATCTCGATTTAATATCCACTATCATGGACGGAGCTGTTATTAGACTAGGGGGGGGGGGGGCAATCGCCCACCCCCCTCCCAAATGTTTTTTAAAAAATATTACTATATTAATAAGTATTAATTTTAGTAATTTTGTTCAATAAACTTACACTTTGCCCCCCTTAATAATGTCATCAATTCTTTTGAGAGTAATGTTATAGGTACAAACGTTTTTACAAGTTTATACAAACTATTGAGGTAGCAAATTCTTATTAGTTTGCATCGCTTTTTACTTATTAATAACCACTCATCATATTAGCAATTTGTAAAAAAATTTTGTAGTTTTAGCATTTTTCACCATTTAAAGGACATAAAAAATTAATAAATTAAATCTAAAACAAAATATACAAGCCCAAAAAAATTAGCCAAACAACAAAAATTACCTATAATAAAACAAAAAAAATTAAGCCCAATCAATTTATTTTACTCAAAACAAACAACTTGGCCATTTAAAAAATTTTAAACAAAAATCCTTAGTAGTAAAGCAGTAAACTCAAAGGCCGGAACCGCCATACACAACTAGCAATAGAGTCGCCCTTCCTAACTCCAAATCTTGGCTCCGTCCTTGACCACTGTGACAACTCATGAAATTTGGGGTTTCAAAGGAACCAAACATTTCAAATATTTTAGATATTCAAGTTTAATTTTTTGTGGGTTTTGGTATTTTTTTTTTTTTAGGTGCAGATTCAGGGTGTTCTTGGGTTTAATTGTTGTTAATCCTGTTTTAGGTTTCTATGTTTTTCTATTCTTACGTAAACTAATTCATTTTTTTCCCTTGTAACATTAGTTCACTTTTCATTAGCATTTTCAAGGCAAGAAAATTACTTGAAAGTTGTGCACTTCATTTGATGATTTCAGTTTTATCGATTTATTGTCAAACTTAAATATCTAAGAGAGAGAGAGAGAGAGAGAGAGAGAGAGAGAGAGAGAGAGAGAGAGAGAGATTTCTAATTGCTCATACATAACAATCAAGGGGTTCACATGAAATTTTTAGTTGGCAGGTTTCAGCCTTGTGCCTAATCTCGGTTTCATTAGTACTCTAGATAATCGTAGAGTTCAATTAGCTCAACTTGTAAAGTCTCTGATAGTTGAATAAGATATCTGGGGTTCAATCCTCACATACACTAAAAACTGATTAGTGTCTTGGTCTGATAATAAACAGCATCAATAAGAATGGACACCATAGGTTAAAAGTTGAAACCTTCTCAAAAAAAGAAAGAAAGATAATCACTCCAAATTTTATAGAAAGCGACACCACTTCCTTTAATGGGCTACAAAGACACCAAAGATATATCAAAGGGAAAATTACAACTTACCCACCTGTGGTTTGACCTAAATTTAAGTTGCTTACCTGTGGTTTAAAATTTGACACTTTACCTAACTGAGGTTAGTTCAGTTAGAGTTCTGTAACTCTCTACTGTTAAAAACATGGCTAAACATGTAATTTTGCTCTACTTTTATTTCTTTTTTCTTTCAAAAACACAAAAATCATAAAAATACAAGAGAAAATAAGACCAAAATCAAAAGGTGATTGGTAACAAATTTTATTCAATGTCTTAGCATTTGCATTATAAGTAACTACATACAAATAGGCTCGGGCATTGATATCTCTAACAATTCAGTTTGTGAGTTGATAAAAAAGACACGCACACAACGAGAGGATACATGAAAAGATTCACAAACAAGAATAATTGTTCAAAAGAGAATTACCTCTGCATCTGCATAGGTTGAATGCTGCCAAAGGCTACAATAAGGATACTTGACAACTGATTTCGAACCAAACCACCCAGTGGCGGCTTCAGAAATTTTTCTCAGGATGTTCTTTAAGAAGCATAAATTATACAATCTAATAAAAAAAGAAATTCATATATTGACAACAACAATAATAAAAAAACACGCAAATACATAAAGTTTACAATTGCTTTCTACGAGTTTTCATATTTTGAAATCGTTGCATGCTAATCCCATTATCAATGCTACAAGCTACATCTCTTTCAATGTATACAACCAAGCAATCATTCATCCACTGAATGTAGAACAAATTATGGAACAAAATTTAATTTTATTGGCATAAAAAAAACTGAGGGTGTCCCCAAATTTTTTTTTGAAGGGTAGACAAATAATTTTTTTTTTAATTCATTATATATAATTTTTTTTTAGGTCAGGGTGGTCCTGGGACCACCCTGGCTTTAAGGTGGCGCCGCCCCTAATACCACCTTAACTTTGTCATCATATAACAATTTTTTAAATCTCATAGACCAATAGACAATCACATAAATGATAATTTCAGTTGGAAATTGAGATTGAAAAGAGTTAATCAAGTTGACCTCTACTCTATCAAGCATGTCATCAACTATCAAAGGTTTGCCACTGTAATACGCATCCCGTACCTACAACAACAAAAAAATGCGTTAAATTCAAAGAAATTACATTGCCAAACTATAAATTTTGATGACACGAAGATGGGATCGAAGGGTTTCTTTACTGGCAAACTCGATGGGAGTATGGGACCCACAAAGATACAAGAGGGAGCTTTCGTGTTGGCGTAAGTTGTTAAGTTTTTGCTGGGTTTTTGCAAATTTGGGTTGTGAGTTTTGTGCTTATAATGCTTGGGTCTAAATCAATTCTAGTTTAAGGTTTTTGTGGTTGAAAATTGATGAAGCTAAAAATTGATGAAGGAATTTGTATGGTTGCTGGATCTAATGATTCTTTTATGGTATTTGTTTGAATATGTGCATTTGATGCAATGAGTGTAAATACATGTTTGAAATGCTAAGGCATTGAATAAAATTTGTTACCAACCACCTTTTGATCTTATTTTCTCTTGTGTTTTTATTTTTATTTTTTATGTTTTTGGAAGAGAGAGACATAAAAGTTAAGTAAAATTACATATTTAGTCATGTTTTTAACAGAGGTGAGTTACGTAATACTAACTGAGCTAACCTTAGGTAGGTCAGGTGGGTAAAGTGTTAAATTTTAAACCACAGGTAAACAACTTAAATTTCGACCAAACCACAAGTGAGTAAGTTGTAATTTCCCCTATATTAAATTATCAATACTAATGGAAATTATAAATTTATAACCCATTTATTCACACAAAACCTATTTATGTCATGGGTAGAATTTATAAATAAAGATTGAATATTTTTTTTAAGAAGAGAATAAAGATTGAAGTTAAATGGAAGAATCCAAATCTCCATAAAAATTAATATTTATACACTTTTTATTTACCACAAAATTAACTACAAATAAATTTCATTATAATGAGAATTTAACAATTTATTTATAATTAATAAGTTTCTTTTTATAGGGATATGGAGGGAAACACAAATGTTACAACAGCTAAATTTAATGTGTGGGTATATAAATGACAACACACATGGTTTGTGGTATAGATCACATACCAATGGCTAAAATGGTTGTCTTACTGGTTTTGTTCACATTGTTTCTTTCTTGGCAAAAATGCAAAACTGACCTTCTAATTTTTACATTTTTTCATTTTAGTTCTCTAACTTTCAGTTTTGTCAATTTAGTCCTCTAACTTTCAATTTTTGTCAATTCAAGGCTCCGTTAGGTGCTTAGTTAGTTTTGCCGTTACACAGAATAAAACGAAGTCGTTTTGTTCTTTTTTTTTTTTTTGGAATAAAAAGAAAATAAGGACTAAAAAAAAAAAAACATTAAGGGGAACGACGACGTTGTCGTTCCCTTCCCTTGAACCAAAAGAAAGCAACACTGAACTACCATTCTTTTCTCTTGAAGATGTTTTAAAAGACATCTAAATCTCTTGGACTACACATGCACAACCTAATTAAAAGACATATAAATCAACCCAAAACCGTGTCAAACACTTGAAGATGTTTTAAAATGCCTGGCTAGCTTACATCAAGCTTCATGGTTGAAAGAAATGAGATTGACATGTCCATTGAAACATTCATGGGGAGACCCTCGACATGGACAACAACACCACCAACTTCATCAACAAGGTTTGCAATTGCACCTGAAGCCAACTGCACCGATTCAGTCAAGGCAGAGCAGCGAGGGCGGCGAGGACCAGAGCAGGGGTGGCGAGGTTCCTCGGTGAACTTAGTCTCTCTCTCTCTTTCGCAAACCAATGCACACTCTCTCTCTCTCTCTCTCAATTTTGTTGTTTTGGTAGGTTAGGGATTTGGGTCTTTTGGTTCAGGGGAAGGGGAATTTGGGGCTTTTGCTTTCTTTTGGTTCAGGGGAAGGGGAACGATGTCCCTTAATATGTGTGTGTGTGTGTGTGTGTTTTTTTTTTTTTTCCTTATTTTTGGGGTTGTTTTATTCTGTGTAATGATAGAACTAACTGAGCACTTAACGGAGCCTTGAATTGACAAAAATTGAAAGTTAGAAGATTGAATTGACAAAACTGAAAGTTAAAGGACTGAAATGAAAAAAATGTGAAAGTTAGAGGGTCAGTTTTGCATTTTTGTCTTCTTTCTTTTAGCAGTATTGAGGTTGGTTGCAAGAGGATATATTGAGAAGATCACATAAAGTTGAAAAGGCAACTTAAGCTTTTAAATAAGTTGGCCAAGAAAACTATTCGGGTGAGATAATATTTCTATTTATGTGTATGTGTTTATATATTGGGCAAAACTTAGATACAATTCCTTGGGTACAGTTCCTTAGGTACCCTTTTTAAATTGTTGCACATGTCTAATTTAATAACTTAGCTAACATCTGTTAACACCATCTTATTTTGTTTCTTTCTTCCCCCTTTTTTTTTTTCTTTTTCTTTTCTTGGCCTGCTAGAAACCTATTCATCAAATCTCTTAGACTCTCACACCAGATGGCTAAAGATGATCAATCTATGGAAATTTCTGATGACCAAAGGAACATGCATTCAAGGGACGCACCACCTAATTTCATTCTACTAGACGGGGTAAGTGATTTTGCAGATCTACAGGGGAGTGCCTAACAGGTAGGAAAAAAAAAATTTCTTAGTGCTTTTGATTTTCTTTCAAAGCCAAATCTTGACACTGAATCTCCAGATTGGGCTTGCTGCGTGGAGTTTGGCAGGGAAGTGGTTGTTGGGTTTGGGTAGGAGTATAGGTTTGCAATGGTTTTGTTTGGGTGAATACGAATTGAATTTCAACGTTAACATTAGCACTCAACCTCAATCCAGTTTTTTTTTTTTTTTTTTTTTTTTTCCATTTTTTGTTTGGTAACTGATAAATATTGAAACATCAAATAAAATGGAGGAAGGAAGAAATCTGGTTACTGGGTGAGAAATTTGAAGCTCTCAAATTTTCTCTCAGGCTAAGAGAAAACAAAGGAGATGGTGTTTTAACATCAGTTAGTGGAGTCATTCAATTAGACAGGTGGCAGCAATTTAAAAAAGGTATCTAAGGAACTGCATCTAAGGTACTGTATCTAAGTTTTGCCCTTATATATTTATGCTGAAGAAATAATGTTTCAGCTATATATTATAATGACAGAATGATTTTGCGATTTGTAGACAAAGTATGGCGATACATATGATTGCATAAATCTCTATGAACGACAGCTCTTCAAAGTATGGCGATACATATGATTGCGTAGTATGGCGATACATTTGATTGTATAGTTCTTCACACAAGAACTATACTTATGATTTTCCAGTAAACTTCTATTATTGTCACATTTTTCTAATTTTTTTTAGTTTTTTTAATGAAGAAAATTAACACTTACTTCAATATTGAATTAATTAATGTACAGGTGAGATCTACCTCATACCCTAAAGGAATCAGAGACCAAAAGTCTCCACCACTATTTAATCCATCTAATTTTTGGCTAAGTGGTAAAGGTTGTCCAGATGGTATGGTTCCCATTAAGAGGAAAAACAATGGCTGATCTCAAAAGGGCAAAGTTAGCTACAGAGATACATAACTCAAAATATAAACCACTCACTATTGATAGACCTGGTACTCATGTGAGTTATCATTGCTACACTCTAATTTATTTTCATTTATTTCATACATTTGCATATACTTTGTGTTGTAGCTGTAGTTGGTTCCTCTATTGTATATTATTTTCTTTTGATAGGACAATAAGTATCTAATTATATGTTCCAAGGAATATTTGTGTGTAAATTATTTTCTTTCCCCTCCATAAGTTTTAACTAATACACCCGAACCAGGGGCAGTGCCAAGTGTAATTCAGGGTGGTCCTGTGACCACCCTGACTTAATTAAAAAAAAAATTTGAACATACTAAATTAAAACTCGGGTCTATTAAAATAAAATTTGATCTCTCCAAAATTTTGGTAAGTTGAAGATTGAACAAAAAAATTACGAGAAATGCTATATTTACAATATTTTCACAATAAATTCTAAGTGATAAGTTGTTATTGGTGGACAAAAAAATAATTTCAGTAGTATGTAAATTATAACCAGTAACAAATTGCCACTTAGGATTTGTTATGAAAGTATTATGGATATAGCATTTCTCAAAAATTGACCAAACAAAAAAATTAGCCTAAAAGTCCAAGTTAAATGTTTAATTGTGATGTTTTAAATTGTTTTCAAAAGACATATTTAAATTTTTTTTTAAAAATCATATTTTCAAATAGCTTGTCGGTTAGTACTTTCTTTAATCTTTAGCTAAATTTGTTGGATTTATGTGACACATCTTGTACATGCGCATATGTATTAAAATAATGCCTTAATATTTTATTGAACATGATTAATTTAATAGTTTATGCTAAGTTGAATATATTGAATGAACTTATTATTTACTCTTTATTCATTTGCTATCACGTGTATTGTAAGATTCATCTTCTAAGCAAATTTCTATTGACTTGAATAATATTCTTTCGAATCCTAGGCTATAAGAAAATGTCTCATCTTTTTATGCTAATGATTTGGATGAAATAAAGAGAGCATATTTACAATGAAGTTCTTGTTAGGACGATAAAAAAGGATGATGTATTTTTTTATTGTTACTTATTTAGTCAAGATGTTGGTAATTGAATGTAGTTTAATGATTATTTGGTTTTGTACATTGAAAACATGTAGCTAATAGCTTTAATAATGAAGTTATCATACAATGATTTCAAAATATGAAAAACTCCACGAAAGAAATTTTAAAATTTTATGTAATTGCACTTTTTTTTTTTTTGTGAAGTCGATATAATCAAGTTTTATTTGTATTAAATTTTGTTTAATTTAAGTTTCTTAATGACCATCCTGATAAAAATTCCTGGAGCCACCACTATCCCAACCGCATCCAATACCATATTAATTATTCCAAAGGTCCAATGAATATGTGATCGATTATTTTGTGTTGTGAACAAATTTGTTAATTTGTAGGATAAAGGAGCAGAGAAAAGAGAGAGAATACATGAGAGTTTATGTAGTTCTTATCAGCATACAAGGGACAAAAGCCGAAAGTGATACAATGTCTCATTCACTTAACTTAATAATACACTACAATGGTTTTCTAGCATTGATATTGGTCGGGTTTGGTCAAGCTAAAGGGAAATTTTCTCAGTTTTGCTAGATTTAAAACCAATACAGACTGATACATTAACAAAACCGTACCAAACAAACCACGAAAGCCACTATTCAACGTGATTAGTTTTTTCAATTTCCTTACATCATCTATTTTCTTAGCAAAAAGTATTATCACCCCTAAGAAATCAATCTTTTGATTTAGTAGCCAATCTCATGATTTTTTTTAACAATCAATGACTTGATATTGGGACAAAATTGGCCTATGCCCATTTTAAAAAAATAATCCAGCATTTTGTCCCCTTTCTCAAACTAATTAGGGAAATGCCTCTCTTTTGAAACTCGATTTTCTCAAAATCGAGTTTTAAAAAAAGCCCTATAGTGGCGTTTTAAGAAGTCTATAGTGATGTTTTAAGGACCTATAGTGGCATTTTGTAACTCGAACTCTATGAGCTCGAGTTATAGGCAATTTTTTATTATTATTTTTTTTACCTATAACTCGAGTTCATGGAGCTCGAGTTCCAAAACGCCACTCTAGGTCCTTGAAACGTCACTATATGCTCCTTAAAAACGTCACTATAGGGCTTAACTCGATTTTGAGAAAATCGAGTTTCAAAACAGGGGCATTTCCCTAATTAGTTTAATAAGGGGGGCAAAATGTTGGATTGTTTACGCGAAAATGGCAAAAGCCCATTTTGTCCCTTGATATTGTCTTCAATGAACTTGAAAAATCTCATGGTATTTTTTGGCTTTAAATTTATTGATTTGATCTTCAATGACATGCAAATATATTTATTGTTTCCTACAAATTCAGCATATAAATCACATTATATATATATATATATATATGAGTTTGCTGTTAATTATGGTGTGATTGATGATTAGTAATTTGGCTTGGAGTGCATGAGCACACACATACTCAATGTGCAACTAGAGTTGGAAGGATAACACTAAGAATAATCACACATTTTCCTTTAAGAATAATTTTCTCTTGATTGCTTTAAAATGTTATATATTTATTCTCAGTATGCTATAGTGCGGACAACAAATTCAAACATCGTGTACCATGGAGGTTCTGCAATCACGGGGTATACAACCCAAAAGTCGAAGGAACTCAATCAGTTTTGCCCGCATAAAGGTTCAAAATTATCCAAATAGCATAGAAGTTGGATGGACAGTAAGGGCACGTTTAGTAAACTGTAATAGACGCTGTAATATAATAAATATTCCTATGGTATAACTATTCGGTTGTTTGGTTATACTTTTATTACAATAAATAGTTATTCCTTATGAATAGCTATTCTTTAAAATGAGAAATAACTATTCATTATCAAAAGTACTAGATATCTATTTCTTCACCTTATGTGATAACTTTTTAAAAAAATTCCTAAAAAGCTATTAATTGCCACATCTTCAAAATGAAAGAAAATAAATTTTCCTTGTTGTTAATTATTAGCTCTATTTTGAACACCCTAAAATAAGTGTATTTTAAAAAATTTGACTTAAAAATGATTTAATTACACATTCTTTTTATACTTTACTAAATTGTAGATGCATATTCAGGATTCTATTCCTAAATAGTCATCAAATTAATGAATAGTAATACTTATTACATTCCAATTTAATATATTCTTTGTAATACTTATCCCTATTCCCATGTAATAATCATTACAGTATACCAAACGTGCCCTAAGTGATAGAGGAAACAAGTTTACAATATGTATTTATGTATGTATATGAGCGTGTTAAATCTAATACTCATTTCCTTTTGTCTTGGGTAAATCCAACCTTGTACAACGATACTCATACCTATTTATACATATTTACAAAAGTAATTAATATTTTTTTCTATTTATATGTTCTATTAATTACGTAATAACTGCGCTATTTACCTACTTTTCAATATTTGATGTTTCCATCTACAGACAGCTAAATCCTCATGCTTCAATACACTATGTAATTCAATAATTCCTGTGAGGATGAATATTCCTCTCGACATTCCCTTAGGCCTTGTTTGGAAGAAGGGAATGGAATGAAATTGAAAGAATAATTTTAGAATATTCTTCACTTCCCTTCTTTGGGAGTTTTTAACAGAGGGAATGGAAAACCCATTCCCTTGTTTGTGAGTTTAAGTGGATGGAATGGAATGGGTAGGAGGGAACACTCATTCCTCTCTATTCTCTTAAAATCTCAAATTTCCATTCTCCCTGAAATTGGGAAGAATAGGAGGGAATGAAATTAAATTTAATGAATTTTTTACTAAAACTCCCAAAATGCCCCTATGTATTCAATTATTTATTTTAAAATAAAGGTCTAATAGTAATATTATTATAAAATGATTCCATTCCATTCCCTCCATATTACTCCCAAACAAGCTTACTTATATTCCATTCATTTTCATTCCTTTATTTTAAAACATCCAATCAAGGTAATTTAATTTCATTCCATTCCATTCATTTCTATTCCTTTCCCTTACTTAAATACATTCCATTCATTTCTATTCCCTTATGAACTCTCAAACGAAGCCTTAGAGCCAATTTCAATGCTAGAGGAGCAATTTGATTTGAAATTAATGTTTTTTTGGGTAAGTAAATAAATATATGCGTTTATATAGATGTGTGCATGCTTGTGAGTGTGTGTGTGTGTTTCTTTCATACTAACCTCTGTGTGCATCATGTATGATACAAAAAAAGCACATAATTTGTTCTTACTTCCTTTGTTTGTCAATTTTCTCTTGAATGATAGGATTCTAGCAATGGAAATTGGTTTCTAAAATATGGTCATGATGAAACTGTAATCGGATTTTGGCCAAAAAATGCATTCACTGCTTTAGGAGACGGTGCTAATTACGTGGACTGGGGAGGAGAGGTTTTTAGTCCTCCTGCTGTTGATACCAAAAGTTTTTCAGATATTGTACAATATGAAGTTATTGATGAAGGAATAGTAGGTGCAGCTGAAGTTCAGCACATAATATTGTTTGGGGGTTTGGGTGGTTATACTGGGAATAAAGATTTCTAATTTTTCTTTTGGTTCAGTGCATGTATTCTTATCAAATCAATTAATATTTTGATCAATAAAATGACTTTCCAGTCAACTTTCAACTCGCAATGCTAATAGCATAAATATAGTTGTCGATTTTCCATCCAACAGAGAAGAACCATAATTGATCAAATGCAAATGATGATGAGACCATTATTAATGCAGAATACCAGAAACTGAGAAAGATGCAAAGAAATGAAGTACAAAGCCAAACAAACGAAGATTCTCATCGTTAACTTTGCCTAGTGTAGCAAATGGGAAGACTGAGTAACATGCTGACTTCTCATTTGACACATACCAGAAACAGATTGTTGATGCCATAGAATCTGTTCAGTTGTTTGCTTCTCTGTTTACAGTTGGGAATGGCTGTCATGGTCAATCTTTGGAATGCTTGAAGCATGATACTGGCCTAAAGTAATTGAGATAATACTTGTAAGTAAATAAAAATATGGAAACAAAGACTCGAAAGTAATTTCTCTCTCACCTGAATTACATTGACTTGAAATCAAATACTTTTCTTCATTTTGAGTTCATAATTCCCATAAACTTCTTGACTAAAGGTAACCATATATAACAATGATAAGAATGAGAAGGGATAGTTGCTTGAGTATCTTCTTTGATGACTGACAATTACACTCAAGTAAGATCTGCTTGATCTAATAATTTAAGGTAAATAACATTTAACCAAAGCTAGACATCTTATAACATGATAGATTGATAGTTATAACTATATCCTTGATAATCAGAATTTTATATATAACACTAAAATTTTTGTCATGTAGTCATTTTAACTGGATTTCATTCACTAGTTTAAGATGGATTTGTTTTACATTGACAGCAAAATCCATTGAAAAGAAGAAAACGATTATACCTTGCAAATTCAGAATCGGAGTCATCTACTTTAGTTTTCTGAGTAATCGGAACATTATGTCATCCTCATGTTCTTTGTTCATCCCTAACATGTGTGGATCGTGTTGAAGTTTCTGCACAGATTAGGTTATTGTGAACTTTAGTTTTGTTTGACATGGTGCCATTGGAGACACCATGAATTTCTTTATTTTGATAGCTAATAAAAATACACAACACAACTGCACAGATTGAGTCCTTGACCTCACCTTCCTTATTGGGTGATGAGATGCCATTAATTTGTTCCAGGATCACTAGCTTCACATTGAGTGTGGAAAAAAAAAAAAAGTTCCTTTGTCTCATGGCATTAGCTAAATTAGAACCATAAAACATTCATTAACAATGGAATCATCCAGCATGTTAAAGAAGCTCTAAAATATAATCTTAACAACCTTAAATAGTATATGTGTTTACATCAACACTAATGTAAAAGGTTTTTACATTAGAACGTGTTCCTTTTTTTCAAACAGCTGCACCACAACAATCAAACACGGTCAGCAATTCCTACACGAATAACAAAACCTTGTAACCAAACAACTCACAGCCCAACTCTAAATTCCTTCACATGAAGTTGGAACGAGCTGTGGGATTTGAAGGATTCTCTGAGTGAGAAATCCATGTGATTGAGATTTAATTAGTGGAATGTTTTTGGGAATAAAATCAAAAAATAAATAAATACTAATATTTTGTGAGTGTGTTTAGTGTGCACGAGGTCTTGATCTCAATTTAATAACCACTGTGACAACTCATCAACAACATCTCCTCCAAGGCTCCGCCATGAGATTTGCGGCTTCAAAGGAACCAAACTTTTCAAATATTTTAGATATTCAAGTTTAATTTTTTACGGGTTTTTTTTTGTTTGGTGCAGATTCTGGGTTTTCTTGGGTTTAATTTTTGTTAATCCGGGTTTGGGTTTCAATGCTTTTCTGTCCTTAGGTAAACTGATTCATTTTTTCCTCTCTGTAACATTAGTTCACTTTTCATTAGCATTTTCAAGGCAAGAAAATTACCTAAAAGCTGTGCACTTCATTTGAAGATTTCAGTTCTATCGATTTATTGTCAAACTTAAATATCTAATAAAGAGAGAGAGAGAGAGAGAGAGAGAGAGAGAGATTTTTAATTGCTCATACATAACAATCGTTCACATGAGATTTTTAGTTAGCTGGTTTTATAGAAGGGAAATGTTATTGAATGTCCTTAAGACAATGGTTAACAATTTATTTAGAGAAAGTTTTTATGGTGGAAAAAAAAAAAAAACAATTAATGTTTTGACAGCTTTTTTTATTTCCCATAAAGTTGGTGTCTAAACTTTTTTAAAATGGATTGTTAACCATTACCCTAAGAAAATTCGTTAGTATGACCTTTCATAGAAAGCCTAGATAATCACTAGATAATCACTCCAAATATTATAGAAAGCAACACCACTTCCTATACGGGGGCTACAAAGACACCAAAGATATATCAATACTAATGTGAATTATAACCCATTTATTCACATAAATAATATACCTATTTATGTCATGGTGAGATTTTTTTTTTTTTTTTTTTTTTTTTTTTTTTTTTTTTTTTTGGAGAAGAGAATAAAGATTGAAGTCAAATGCAAGAATCCAAATCTCCATAAAAATTAAAGTTCATACCTTTTTATTTACCACAAATTAATTACAAATAAATTTCATTATAATGAGAATTTAACAATTTATTTATAATTAATAAGTTTCTTTTTTTTATAGGAATATGAAGGAAATACAAATGGCAGAACAACTATATTTAATGTGTGGGTATATAAATGACAACACACATGGTTGGTGGTATAGATCACATACCAATGGCTAAAATGATTGTCTTACTAGTTTTGTTCACGTTGTTTCTCTCTTTTAGCAGTAATGAGGTTGGTTGCAAGAGAATATATCGAGAAGATCACATGGAATTAAAAAGGCAACTTAAGCTTTTATATAAGTTAGCCAAGAAAACTATTCTGGTGAGATAAATATTTCTATTCATGTGTACGTGTATATATATTTATGTCGAAGAAATAATGTTACAGCTATATATTATAATGACAAAATGATTTTATGATTTGTAGACAAAGTATGGTGATACATATGATTGCATAAATCTCTATGCACAACCGTTCTTCAATTATCATTCACTCAAGAACAATATTTATCATTTTCCAGTAAACTTCTATTTCTATGTCACATTTTTCTAATTTTTTAGTTTTTTAGTTTTTTAGTTTTTTTTTTTTTTTTTTTTTTTTTAATGAAGATAAGTAACACTTACTTCAATATTGAATTAATTAATGTACAGGCCAGATCTACCTCCAACCCTAAAGGAATCAGAGACCAAAAGTCTTCACCACTACTTAACCCATCTAATTATTGGCTAAATGGTAAAGGTTGTCCAGTTGGTATGGTTCCCATTAGGAGAAATACCATGGCTGATCTCAAAAGGGCAAAGTTAGCTACAGAGATACATAACTCTAAATATAAACCACTTACTGTTGATAAACCTGGCACTCATGTGAGTTATCATTGCTACACTCTAATTTATTTTTATTTATTCCATACATTTGCATATATTTTGTGTTGTAGTTGTAGTTGACTTCAATGAATTTGAAAAATCTCATGGTATTCTTTGGCTTTAAATCATTGATTTGATCATCAATGACATGCAAATATATTTATAGTTTCCTACAAATTTAGCATATAAATCACAAAAAATATATATATGAGTTTGCTGTTAATTATGGTGTGATTGATGATTAGTAATTTGGCTTGGAGTGCATAAGGACACACATACTCAATGTGCAACTAGAGTTGGAGGAGTAATACTAAGAATAATTACACATTTTCTTTTATAAATAATTTTCAAATGATTGATTTACAATGTTATATATTTTTCTCAGTAATAGTCTGAAGAATTTTGTTACATGGAAGAGTGTGAAGTATAGGAGGCCTGTAACCAACTAACAAAGCCAAGGAGTATTACAATGGGTGGGGTAGTTTATTTCTGTACATTTGGTGGATTATTGTGTCAACTTTGCTTTCTGGTTCATCAAGTGGCTATTACTTCTCTGAAAACTTGATTCTTTTTCATTATGGGAGGCTCTGTCTTTTTCTTCATTGAATCAAAATCTTTTGAGTTCTCAGTTGAGGAAGGTGGTTCGTTTTTCTTATTAAGGATCTTTGAGAGAGGTTTCTACTCTATGCGCTCTGTATGTATGGGCAAAGAGAGTGCAAAGAGACTGTTATCTATGATGGAAGACTTCATCTCCACCAACTGTTAGAGATAGAGAGACGGTCTTTATTCTTCAATTAGGTTCCAATGCACATGGCTCTTACCTTATGATTTCTGAACTTTTACATGGCCGACGGCGAGGCTTCATAGTTGTACCAGAAGGTGTTTCGGGCAGTGGTTGGAGAGGTTTTTGCCGTCACCTGAGAAAAACTTTAGCTCCGGGGACCCTTGTTATTAATCTGACTCCTAAGCGTTTTTCTGGGTCTGAAGTTAAAGCTTCTAAATCCTACGCAGTAGCGGTGGAGCAAGGCCGATGTCGTGCACCCATTACTCACAGGCAGGCAGCGGCGACGAGTTCTCTGACACAGGATTCTCGCGATGCAGGAAATCCTATACATTTATTGTTGGATTCTCGAAACTCCAACTTTTCAAATCCGGGTACCCAGACCCTGGATTCTCGCGAGCGTAATCTTGGGAAGGAGAATGCTCTGAGCGGGGCTGTCATTTCAGTTGGTACTGAAGGTGAAGGTGAAGGGGAAGTGAAGTTGGATCTATTTATTAGATTGGCACGTGGGCCTCTTGGTGAATGGGGGATCAGCTGGTCCAAAATCATAGAGGTGGACCCTTCGAATGGCCAAGCCCACATCCCTCAGCCCTCTAATTTCTTTAAGCCCAAACTCAATCCTGTCTCTTCGGTTAGCCTAACTCCAAACCCAAAGCCCATTCAAGCCTCTAATACTAACCCCATCCAAAATCATAAGCCCACTCAAACCTATCCCTTTAATCAGCCTAATCCCAACCCCAAAGCCCACTCTAAACCCAAACACAAACCTGTTTATAAATGGAAGCCCAAACCACCCCAGCCCTACTCGACAGAAAATCTAACCCACCCACACGCTTCGCAAGCTCCTCCCTGTCTACAATCTTCTCCGGCTTCTTCAAAATCTGGGTGCGATGGTTTCGTCGCTGAGAACCCACTCTCCAGTTACGCCTCGCGAGTCCCTCCCTGTCACCTGTACTCTCCGGCAACTTCTATCTCAGGGTCTGTTGCAGGTGACGCTGAGCATTCGCTGTCCCACGTGGCTCCGACGTGCATCGAGAAGCTGCTCCCAGTGCTTGGCAACTCCGACGCCTCCGTTTCTGAGTCTTTGTGTTCAGAGGCTTCTGTGGATGAGTCCTGGTGCTCCGAGGAGGTTTCTGTGCAGCGGGACATCCAGCGACTCATCCATGAACACACAGACAACGTCTTCAAGAAATGGGGGAATTCTGAGCAATGGGTTCTTGGATTGCGTGATGGTAAGAGGGTGGCTGTCCCGATTCAAATTTCTTTGCCACTAGGAGATGTCGTTGTCAGAGTGGATGACTCGAACCAGTTGGAAAAGGTTCCGGGGGTGGCATCGGAATCTAAGGAGATAGTTTCTGAACCGGAAAAAGGGGTGGAGGTGTTTGTGGAGGATTGGGTTTCAGATATTTGTTCCGAGGATGCTTTTCAGTTTACTGATTCTTCACCTCCTCTAAATGTCGAACCACTAGCTTTCTCTTTGCCTAAGGGCACCATGGGTATTTCTGAAAGGTCAGCAACTTTGGATGTGGAAAGTTTGCCATGTAAGGATAATCGTTCAAAATGGTTTCAGAAAAAATTCAGTGGCTTTGATGACTTTCTTGGGAAATCCCTCATTGGTTTAGAAGAGCCAGCAACCAAATTCCTGTTGGCTGTTGAAGCTGAGTTACAGCAGAGGTCTGTTAAGGAAATATCGGCAAAGGCCTTGAAGAGCTCAGGGAGGAAAGGAATAAGGGAATTGAGGGGCTTATTTAGCTCCGTCAATTATGGTTCAGCTTCTTCAAGGCGCAGTGGTAACGGTAAGGACAGGGCTCTAGTTATTTCCCAATGAATTTGAAGATTTTGTCTTGGAATGTCAGAGGCTTGAATGAGAAGGATAAAAGGTTCAAGGTTCGTAACTTTTTACGCTCTTGGAGGGCTGATATTGTTTGTTTGCAAGAGACAATATTGGAATGGGTTACAAGAGGTCTTGTTAGAAGTATATGGTGTTGTCCCTTCTTAGATTGGTCATATTTGGGTTCAGAGGGTGCTTCTGGTGGTATTCTGCTCATGTGGGACAGAAGGGTGGTGGAAAAAATTGAGGAAGCAGTGGGGCTCAGTTCGGTTTCCTGTAGGTTCAAAAACGTCAATGACCAATTTGAATGGGCCTTCTCAGGTATCTATGGTCCAAACTTGAACAGGAATCGTCAATTTATGTGGGAGGAATTGGCAGGCTTGAACAATTGGTGGAATTTGCCTTGGTGTGTGGGAGGTGATTTTAATGTCATTCGCTTCCCTTCGGGAGGTTAGGGGCGCGAAGCTTTCATTGCTGCATGAATGATTTTTCAGATTTTATTTCTCTTCATGGGCTTATGGACTTCCCCTTGGAAGGAGGTCTTTACACATGGTCTAACTCCTTCTCAGCCTCTAGAATTGATCGGTTTCTCCTCTCCCTGGTGTTGGTAGATCACTTCTCTCATTTCTCCCAAAAAAGGCTTCCTAGAGTGTTATCCGACCACTTTCCAATTCTTCTGGAGAGTAGGAGTCATCGAAGAGGGCGAATTCCTTTTCGTTTTGAGAATATGTGGTTGAAAGCAGAGGGGTTCTTAGATAAGGTTAAGACTTGGTGGGAGAATTACCATTTTCAAGGGACTCCTAGTTACATCCTTGCCAAGAAGTTGACAGCCTTGAAAACGGACCTAAAGAAGTGGAATGAAACAGATTTTGGCAACATCACAGTCAAGAAACAGTTATTATGGAGTAAGTTGAATGCTCTTGATGTAAAAGAGGACATTCATCCCCTGACTGAGGAGGAAAAATTGGATAAAGTTTCCCTTCGTGCCAAGCTTGAGAAGGCAGCCTTGTTTGAGGAGATTAGTTGGAGACAAAAGTCCAGAGTGTTGTTTTTAAAGGAGGGCGACTCCAATACGAGATTTTTTCATAGGATGGCTAATTCTAATCGAAGAAATAATTGTATTGAAAACCTAATGATTGATGGGACTTTGTCTTCCAACCAGGATAGGATCACTGAACATATTGTACAATTTTATATGAACCTTTACTCTGAGCAGCATGTGCAGCATTCTTTCCCGGATGTTTTGGATTTCCCTACGATTTCAGGGGATAATGCAGAGTGGTTAGAGAGACCTTTTGAGGAATCTGAGATTTTCGAAGTTATCATGGAGTTTAATGGGGATAAATCTCCTGGGCCTGATGGTTTTTCGATGGCTTTCTTTCAAGCTTGTTGGGGAATTCTCAAATCAGACATCATGGCTGTGTTCCACCATTTCCATGTATCTGGTTAGTTTGAAAAAAGCTTGAACTCAACTTTTATTGCTCTCATTCCTAAAAAAGTTGCAGCTGTGGACGTTCAGGATTTTCGGCCTATTAGCCTTGTTGGGGGGGTTTATAAAATTCTTGCCAAAGTTTTGGCTAGTCGTCTTCGCAAGGTTATTGGAGAAATCATCTCTGCTCCTCAGAATGCCTTTGTTCTCAATAGGCAGATTCTTGACTCCGTTCTCATTGCTAATGAATGCCTAGATAGTAGATTGAAGTCTACTCAGCCAGGTCTGTTATGTAAATTGGACATAGAGAAAGCCTTTGATCATGTCAACTGGGGATTTCTCACTTACTTGCTTGAGCGTTGTGGATTTTCTGATAAGTGGAGGCGATGGATTTCTTTTTGTTTATCAACGGTTCGTTTCTCTATCCTTATTAATGGTTCTCCCCACGGGTTTTTTGGAAGCTCAAGGGGGTTGCGGCAAGGTGATCCCTTATCCCCCTTGTTATTTGTGTTGGTAATGGAAGCCTTTGCTAGAATGTTGGAGAAGGCTGTCCATGAAGGTCGTTTAACAGGTTTTACTGTAGGTGTTTCTGCCGGAAGACCTTTGATGGTTTCCCATCTCCTTTTCGCTGATGATACTCTAATTTTTTGTGATGCTAATATTGATCAAATGTTGTTTCTCCGTATGGTGCTCATCTGGTTTGAGGCTGTGTCCGGTTTGAAGGTTAATTGGGGCAAGTCTGAGCTGGTGGCTGTGGGTCAGTTCATAACATGGATCTTTTGGTGGCTGTATTAGGTTGCAAACACGGGTCCCTCCCAATGAAATATTTGGGTCTCCCTTTGGGGGCAAAATTTAAGGACAAGTCCATATGGAATCCAATTCTAGAGAAGATGGAAAGAAAATTAGCAAGTTGGAAAAAATTATATCTATCCAAGGGAGGTAGAGTCACTCTAATCAAAAGTACTCTCTCTAATCTTCCTACTTATTTTCTTTCCTTATTCCCTATTCCTGCTTCTGTGGCCAATAGAATCGCTAGACTTCAGCGGGACTTTCTGTGGGGTGGCCTGGGAGATGAGCCTAAATTTCATCTGGTTGATTGGTCTACGGTGTGTACCCCTCTTCCTTCAGGTGGGTTGGGGATTAGGAACCTGCGAACTTTTAACGTTGCTCTTTTAGGGAAGTGGCTATGGAGATTTGGGCAAGAGAGGGATGCTCTATGGCGTCAAGTGATTGAGGCGAGGTGTGGTTGTGATTGGGGTGGTTGGTGCTCTAGCTTTTTCTCTGGCCCTTATGGTGTCAGTTTGTGGAAACATATTAGAAAGGGGTGGCACTCTTTATCTCGTTTTATTATGCTTGATATTGGAGATGGATCTAGAGTGCAATTTTGGCTAGATCGTTGGTGCGGATCTTCCTCTCTTGCTGTCCGCTATCCCGAATTATACAGGATTTCCTGTAGCAAAGAGGCATGTGTTGCGGATCTTATGAGGTACACCAATGGAGTCCTCCATTGGGAGATTCAGTTTTGTAGGGAGGTGCATAATCGTGAATTGGAAGCTTTCAGGTCCTTCATCAACGCCATTTATTGCACTCTTGTAAGGGGGATCGGGGAGGATAAGAGATGTTGGCTGCCTTGTAAGAGTAAGGGATTCACAGTTAGTGCTTACTACCATCTTCTTGTTGGCCATAGCGAGCAGTTTTTCCCTTGGAAAAGCATTTGGAAGCAAAAGATTCCCTCTAGAGTGGCTTTCTTTGTCTGGTCCGCTTCCTTGGGAAAATGTCTGACAATTGACAATTTAAGGAAAAGAAAGGTTTGCATTTTGGATTGGTGTTATATGTGCAAATGTAATAGTGAAAGTGTTGATCATCTCTTCCTGCATTGCCCGGTTGCTTTGGAGTTGTGGGATATGGTTTTTGATTTATTTGGAGTTTGCTGGGTTATGCCTAAATCAGTTGTTGGGCTTCTTGCTTGCTGGCAAGGTCGTTTTGGTCGTCATCGTAATGGTGATATTTGGAAGGTTGTTCCTCATTGTGTGATGTGGTGTATTTAGAAGGAGTGAAATAGTAGGTGTTTTGAAGACAAGGAGCGTTTCATGCCTGATCTCAAGCTTCTCTTCTTCCTATCCTTACTTGACTGGTCCTCTGTGTGGAGAAACCATCTTTTTTCTTCTTTTTTGGTTTTTCTCGATTCTTGTACTGTTTGTTTTTGATTTGTTCACCCTTGTATACTTCCTGTATGCCTAGGTGTTCTTTTTATCAATGAATCTTTATTACTTATCAAAAAAAAAAAAAAAAAAAATTTCTCAGTATGCTATAGTGGGGACAAAAAATAAGAACAACGTGTACCATGGAGGTTCTGCAAGCATCAGCATATATAACCCAAAAGTCAAAGGAACTCAATACAGTTCTGCTCGCATAAAGGTTCAAAATTATCCAGATAGCATAGAAGTTGGAGGGACAGTTAGTGATAGAGAAAACAAGTTTACAATATGTATTTATGTATGTATAGGAGCTTGTTAAATCTAATACTCATTTCTTTTTGTCTTAGGTAAATCCAACCTTGTACAACGATACTCGTACTAGATTATACACATTTACAAAAGTAATTAATATTTTTTTTTTCTATTCATACGTTGTTCTATTATTATGTAATAAACTGCGCTATTTACCTGCCTTTTAATATTTGATGTTTCCATCTACAGACAGCTAAATCCTCATGCTTCGATACATTATGTAATTCACTAATTCCTGTGAGGACGGACATTCCTCCTGGCATTCCTTTAGAGTCAATTTCAACGCCAGAACAGCAATTTGACTTGCAATTAATGCTTTTTTTGGGTAAATAAATAGATACGTGTGTTTATATAGATGTGTGTGCATGTGCGTGTGTGTTTCTTTCATACTAACCTCTTTGTGCATCAAGTATGATACAAAAAAAGCACATAATTTGTTCTTACTTCCTGTGTGTGTTTCTTCTCTTGAATGATAGGATTCTAGCAATGGAAACTGGTTTCTAAAATTTGGTCAAGATGAAACTGTAATCGGATTTTGGCCAAAAAATGTATTCACTGCTTTAGGAGACGGTGCTAATTACAATGAATGGGGAGGAGAGGTTTTTAGTCCTCCTAGTGTGCCTAGCCCTCCCATGGGCTCTGGGTATAGTGAAAGGTTAAAAGAAAACAACAAATATGATGCATATTGCAAGCAAATTAAAACAATTAATGAGACTGATTATGTTGTGAATGCTGTTGATACCCAAAGTTTTTCAGATATCGTACAATATCAAGTTATTGATGAAGGAAGAGTAGGTGCAGATCAGCACCTAGTACTGTTTGGGGGTGTGGGTGGTTATATTGGGGAATAAAAATTTCTAAGTTTTCTTCTGGTTCAGTGCATGTATTATTATCAATAAAATGACTTTCAAGTCAACTTTCAACTAACAATACTTCTAGCATGAACATTGTTGGCTATTTTCCATCCAACAGTGAACCATAAGTGATCAAATGCAAATGATGATGAGACCATTATTAATGCAGAATACCAGAAACTGAGAAAGGTGCAAAGAAATGAAGTACAAACGAAGATTCTCATTGTTAACTTTGCCTAGTGTAGCTAATATATTAGGACATCCTTAGTTGATGGCAGATGGGAAGCCTGGGTAACATGCTGACTTCTCATTTGACACAACATACCCGAAACAGATTGTTGATGCCATACAATCTGTTCAGTTGTTTGCTTCTCTGTTTAAAGTTGGGAATGGCTGTCGTGGTCATCTTTGGAATGCTTGAAGCATGATACTGGCCTAAAGTAATTGAGTTAATACTTATAAGTAAATAAAAATATGGAAACAAAGACTCGAAGTAATTTCTATCTCACCTGAATTACATTGACCTGAAATCAAACACTTTTCTGCACTCTTTTTGAGTTCATAATTTCCATAAACTTCTTGACTAAATTCCCTTTCTAGGTAACCATATATAACAATGATAAGATTGAGAAGGGATGGTTGCTCGAGTATCTTCTTTGATGACCGACAATTAGGCTCAAGTGAGATCTGCTTGATCTATTAATTTAAGGTATATAACATTTAACCAAAAGCTAGACATCTTATAACATGATAGATTGATAGTTATAACTATATCCTTGATAATCAGAATTTTATATATAACACTAAAATTTTTTCCATGTACTCATTTTAACTGGATTTCATTCACAAGTTTAAGATGGATTTGTTTTACATTGACAGCGAGTCCATTGAAAAAAGAAAAGGGTTATACCTTGCAAGTTCAGACTTGGAGCCACCTACTTTGTTTTTCTGAGTCATCGGAACATTATATTTGTCCTCATGTTCTTTGTTCTTCGTCCCTAACATGTGTAGATCATCTTGAAGTTTCTGCACAGATTAGGTTATTGTGAAATTAGTTTTTTTTGACACAGTGCCACTGGATACACCATGAATTTCTTTATTTTGATAGCTAAAATAGACAACGCAACTCACACCCACACAGATTGAGTCCCTGACCTCACCTTCCTTATAGGGTGATGAGATGCCATTTGTTCCAGGATCACTAGCTTCACATTGAGAATGAACTAAGAAACAGATAAAAAAAATTTCCTTTGTATCATGGCATTAACTCAATAAGAACCATAGAACATTCATTAACAATGGAATCATCCAGCATGTTAAAGCAGCTCTAAAATATAATCTTAACAACCTTAAATAGTATATGGTTTTGGCATGTGCAAATCCTCTATTTTGCATTTCATCCTTAGAAAACATTGGTCTAACTCTGATAAACTTGCATCAATGCTGATAAAATCTTTGACAGATGATGCCTTTGTTTTGAATTGAAAGCTGCAAAGAGAGGGATCATCAAGTATCTTAAATCATATAACAAAATCCACGAGTGCCATAGAGAGAGAGACGGAGAGGGGTTCTAGTGTTGTATTGGAGAAAGCTGTGTAAAAGGATCAAATCATGTCAGCGAAATGATGCTTATATACATTATAAGCATTAAGAGGCTCTGGGTTTCGCACACAGATACTAGATAACAATCATACAACTGATCAACAAAGATTATTGTCTGGTTCATGCCAAATCCTCTATTACTTGGTAAAACGCAGGCCCCAAAATCGTCTAAAACAAGAATGTCCAACATAGTCCATTCTTAAGGGTGTCAACTTGTTGCATGGTTTTTGGGTCATAGAAAAATACTCTAGAAATAAACTTTACTAGATACATAGAGTACAGAGCTCAAGAAAAACATACCAATTAACTAGTAAAAATTTCCAAAATTATGGAAACAAAAACACTGATCAAACCTGTGTTAACTGGCACTAACCACATAACTCAAAAGGTAAATAAACCACTCAAGCTTCTAGCTTCCTTCAAAATTCAGAGATTGAAGAGACAATTTACACAGTAACAATATGAACAACAAAAGGCTAAAACTTTATTCTTTCCAACTAAAATCACCATCTACAATTCCATGCCTCACCAAAACAATCTCCTTTACAAGATTTCTGTAAGTGAATGGTCTTACTGCAGCTCGCAAAAACAACTCCGGAGGAATTTTACTCTTCTTAATCCTTTTTCTCCATGGACCATACCCAACACGCTTCCATTCCTCTGGACTCACTTTTGGCCATTTGCCCCTCAGTGCAGTTTCATCTCCATCTTCTGAAATGTTTTTAGCTTTTCCCTTTTTCTGTGATTCCATTTCCCTCAACTGCTGCTTATAGAACTTATTTGACACTTCGACACTCCGTTTTGCTAACTTCTCCATTGCATCCGCGCTGCTCACTGCCTTTCGAAACTCCTCCTCCCAAAACTTCTTATCCTCTTCTGCACTTAAATCCTCTTCTTCAATACCAGATTCATCATCTCCACCTTCTTCTGAATCCATAACTATATCATCGTCATCATCATTCTCAACAATGCATTCATCCTCCTCCTCCTCCTCCTCCTCGTCATTACCATCATCCTCAATCCACTCGACAACCTCAGTATCACCTGCTTTACTGCTGAGCCCATCCTCATCATCATCCGGGGCATCACACCCCAACTCCATCTCCTCCAACTTTGCTTTCCACTCTTTAGTATACGGATGCAACAAGTTCTGCGTTGGATGGTTACTCAACAGAAACTCCAAACACTCAGACTTCCTCTCATCACTCAACTTCTCATACTTGTTCACCACATCATCCACAAACGCTTTGGGATTGGCCCTCAGGATCTTACACAATCCACCAAAATAAGTACAAGCATCAACACTCCCATCCTCATTCCTCACCTCAAACAAGTACTGCCTCTCCGTTTTCGGATCCAATAACGGCATCAACCCCTTTAAAAAATCCTCCTGAGGCTCAAAACGAGACTGAAACACCGGTCTCTTAACATACAGAATATCAGGCCTCATCCATGCCGCACATTGCGCTATAAGAGACCTCGCCTTATTCCCAAACCTACCCATCAAACTCCACTTATCCAACCTTCCTTTCGGGGCTTCCACAACAACCTCACACACCAAAGTCCATTGTTCCCAAGGCAGTTCATTAACTCTCCATCTGGGGTGTCTCACAAACACCCAGAAATGCTTAAATAACCCTTTAATACTATCACTATTATTGTTAATTTTGACATTATTTTCCATTTCCTTCAACCTCTTACCGAAATCCGTAGCCATTTCAAACTGCTCAATCTTCTCCCACTCTTCCTGGTCCCTGACTTCACTGATCAAAGTGACACGCTCGTCCGAAAAGCGGCCGCGAATGGGGTCACCAACGACAACACCACGCCAGGAGTAAGGGCCGTACTGGCCATACTTGTACCAGTCATATGGGTGTCGGAGATTGGGGTCGTCTTTGTCCATGAATCGAACCATACGGTCGTAGCCTAAGCCAATCTCTTGAAGCTCGTCTTCGGTGAAATTGTCGGCGTGGTTAAGGCTCTTGTTCTTCTTGTCGCTGTTGAGGCGGAGGAACCGGGTCTCTGCCATCTTCCTGCTTTTATCGCGGGCGCCTTCCTTTATGGCTCGCCGGAACGCGGCGTCTCCCTCTATGCGGCCTCCTGAACCGCTGCCTCCTTGCTTCTTCGGCTGCTTCTTCTTGCCTCCTCGACCTCGTCCTCCTCCTCCTGCTCGAGCGGAGCAGTGAACAGAGAAATGGGTTTTGAGAGAATTGGGGCATTGGATTTGGGGGAAGCGAAGAAAATAAGGGATAAGATGGAAGTGGGTTTTTGAGAGAGAGAGTGAGAGTGTAAGGTTTTGAGGAGGGTTTTGCATTTTTGCTTTTGTTTTTGAGGTTTGTGCATAGCGATCTATTTATTTGCTAGGTAAGACAACAACAAAAAATATTATAGGAAATTGCAATGAGCTCTTTAGAGTTTTTTTTTTTTTTTTAATAAAATTATTTATACTCACTTCCCATTTATTTTTAAATAAAATTCAAATTATTTACATTAATCTACCATGAATGGCTAAAAAAAATAGGTTTTTAAAAAGCTCAAAAGAAAAAAGTTTCAAATTTCCTATGAGATGGTGGTGTGGATGACAATTTAAGGGAGGGTAAAATAGAAATTCAAGATTTTTTTTTAAAGCATTTTTTAAAGTGATTCCACACTAGGTTCAATAAAATAATTAAATCAAATTGAAGTTCTATGTTAGCTTCATCGACTAATGTTGTTGAAGTAGCAGTTTAATCATAAATTTCAGTAGAGTGAATGAAAGTTGGAGGTTCAAGAAGCTTTTGTTCACTACAAAAAATATGACTTGTTTCAACCCAATTTTTTCAAGGGTTTAGTGAATATGGTTGAAACAAACGTTAAAAATTGGCGCGCTAATTAAAATATGACTAATCTTGTTACAATGGTCATTAAAACCCTTGAAATAAACTAAAACACTAAAATCCCGCATAATTGTTGCCTCCAAATTTTTGGATTGAGATCAACACTTGATGCAATAGTAATGGATGGTTGAGATTGAAAGTTGAAAAAAGTAAGTTTCAATTTCAACCATTAAATACAAAAAGTTGAAAAATAGTTCAGAGAAGTTAAAAAGTTAAAGTTAAAAGTTAAGAATAATAAAAATTTTTGTGAGAGGGAGTAGAGTAATTGCACCCGGTGCAATACCCTGTTATTGCATCGGATCCAAATCCCAAATTTTTAACCATTTTTTAAAATTGTCTAAACTTGCATGCGAAAACCCAATATGCCACATCTCATTCCTTTGTTGTCTGAACTTGTATTATAAGAAGCTTTGAATTTGCAGAAAGGATTACTGTCACATCAATCCAATGGTAGAATTTGACTGTCTCGAGGCAAAGGATATCTAAATTTATTAAAATTTACATTGAAAGGATCACTGTCACATCAATCCAATGGTAGAATTTGACTATCTCGAGGCAAAGGATATCTAAATTTATTAAAATTTACATTGAACAGGAGTTTTTCGCTTTGTTATCACCTACTAAAAGTCAATTTGCCATGCATTGTCTGGTTGATTTTGAGGAGTCCAAGAAACGTTGATTATAGTTACATAATTGATCTAATCAATAATAAATTGATGTAAATTACACATTCCCCCCCCCCCCCCCCCTTTTAATTAAGAGAAATACTATGTCTACAACATTTTTCATAACATTCTCACAACAAATCCTAGTTGGCAGGTTGTTATTTGCTGTTACTAGTGGGTAAGAAAGTAATTTCAGTGTTGAATTTAAATTTGAAACCTGTAACAACCTGCCAACTAGGATTTGTTGTGAAAATGTTGTGAAAAATATTGTGGACGTAACAGTTCTCTTTAATTAAATACGAAATTCAAATAATTATTTAATTAGGTCATCCAAACTTTGTTTGAATCTAGGAGATTTTGCTGTGTTTGTTTATACAATTTAACATTTCACAAATTTCCCGCGTTTTTTGGAGCACTACACATAAGTACTTATACCACTGCAAGTGCGATTACGAATGTGGGTTTTTTTTTTTTTTGGTGGCTAACTCTATTGGTTTAAGGTTTTGATGCTTGAATTGATTCCGCATAATTACAGCCAGCCATTTTACTATTGTTGCAGTATGGTTGGTTAATTAGGACTGGTTTTGCAAAAATGCTTTTTTCTCTCTAACCATTCACAGCTAAGTTTGATTGTTATGCTTATGCACTAAAGGGTGAGCATCCCAACTGATCAGGTATGTTTTTTTTTTCTTTTTTTTTTGAAGTTTTTCTAGCTATATCCCTCTCAGATCTCCCTTTAGTGCTTAAAATGAGATTAAAAAAAAAAAAAAAAGTTTTTGAGTATTTTATATCTATTATAGTTGTGTTTGGTGTTGTGAATGCTTACGTTGTGGTGTGTTAGTAACATTGTCAATACAATAGTAGAGCTACTAGAACAAAACATATAGATTTTTTTTTTTTTTTTTTTTTGGTGATTTATGTTGTCTAGTTCTTGATATGACTCTCATAACTCTTAAGGATTTTTGATGTTTTTTGTTTTTATAAACCTTCCTCTTTCCTTACTTGATTATTAGGAATTAAATTGAATATCAAAGTTCTTTGTTGTGGAATTTTATTCAATCTTTGCAAATTAGAAATTGCATCCTTAGAACTACAATACTGGTTTATAAGTGCCAAAGGAAAAATTTTGTCTTTTAGAAGCAATAGAAGTAGTTTCAAAGTGCTAGCTAAATGATGGATACCTAGATCATTTTGAATTTCTACCACCTCCAAGTTTTGGCCACATGCACGAAATGAATTTGATGGTTTTGTTAAATTATCGATTGTCCCAAAAGCTTAAGCTGTTAGAAAATGGTGAATTTAATCACTTAACCATAAGCCTAACACTCCCCCTCGCTTGTGGGCTTAAACTTTCCCTTAATAAGTGGGGGCCCAACAAGTGGGAATTTAACATTTTAAATGGGAGGTAGAGTAAAGCCAAGATCAAACTCAAGATCTCCTGCTCTGAGACCCTGTTAAACTAACGATTATCCCAAAAGCTTAAGCTGTTAAGAAATTATGAATTTAATCACTTAACCATAAGCCTAACACTCCCCCTCACTTGTGGGCTTAAAGGTTCATGGGACTGATTGTTCCTAAGTTTTCGCTTAATGTAGCAATAGATGGAGAAATGGCCACTTGGCTACTCATGTATAGAAATATACCAAGAATTAGCCAATAAATGACCATACTAATATGCTTGTTTCGTGAGGAAAAAGTTGTCAGGAAAATTTTGAGCGTGTGTTTTCTTTAATTCGCATCTCCGCTTCAGTTCATGATGCAAGCATTCTTCTTACGATCTACTAAATTATGTGCAATCTCAATATGGAAATAGGGTGCACAAGTTGGAGTACAAATAGTGCTATAAATTTACCTTGTCAGCAATGGCTTGGACTATCCCTTTCTCTGTAGTTTTCTTCGGAGGCAGCTTCGGTTTCTAAATACTATTATTCGATCTTTGTCAAGTGCGTATGCTTTACTAAACCTATTTCTGGGGCGGGAAAGGTTGGATATAATTCATCTGTTTTGAATATAATATACTTGTGTGTTGAATTTAATGTAGTATGCATCTCTTGGTGACTGGTTGTGTTATTTTTTAGTTACATCTGTTGCCCCTTAGAGACATATGGTGTTACAACTGGTGGACACAATACATTTTATGGAGACTCTAAATTTAAAAGACAGTGTAGAAAAGGATACCTTCTTCCGCAAGCTTCCAAATTTAGCAGAGCAGCTTCCTCGTCCAATTGTCCTGAAAAAAGTGTGACATGGAAATTCTAATGTTATATCTACCTGAAATGTCTTTGAATGCCAGCTTATGTTTTTGTTTTCTTGTTTATACAGTTAGTTCCATTATTAGCTTCTGCGCTTGTATTTGGTTCAGCTGCTGGCCCTGCTTTGGCGACCTTGTTGAAAATGGGTTCTTGGCTTTCCAAAGAAAGAATTCATTGCCAAGGTCATGCTCTTTCAGTACCTTTACAATACCTTTATTTTCAGATGTTAAATTTTGTCTTGTAATGATCTGGGTTGATTGGTTATAGTACATTGGATTTTTGATGTTTTTGTATTTGGTTGTATACATTGGACGATGTATTTGTATTTGGTTGCATATATTGAACTTTTGATATATTTGGTTGTAGTATGTGGTTTTTGTGCATGATTGTGTTGTTTTTTTTTTTTTTTAAATCTTATTTTGAGGGTCAAGAGACCCTTAAATAATCTTATTTATCAAGGGTTGTACATGTAAATCTTTTAACCCTTGGTAAATAAAGTTATTTAAGGGTTTTTGACCCGTAAAATAACATAGAGCACTTATTTTGAGGGACACGAAGGCCTTCAAAACTTCATTTTCAACGGTATAAATTTTGAAGGTTATTAAGGTTCGATTTGACTCTTAAAAATAATTTTTTTCAAGGTTTTTAAATATTTTTTCAGGGATCACGGCCCTTGAAAAAAGTCACTTTGTTGTAGTGGTTGTTGGTAGGGGCAATTCTATGAATTTTGGGGCTTAAGGCAAAGATTAAAATGAGGCATTTTATATATTTTAATATTTTAAATGTTACTTAAATAATTTTTTTTACTTCAAATTTATTCTTCTTCGGTTTTTTGATGCAAAATTACTCACTAACTTTTTATATTCAAATTCCTTTGACATTTATTTTTCAATAGATACTATAACTAATCTACTTTATCTTTCTTGTAAGGATGAAGGCATAAACCCCAAGCCAAAGATGTCACCTGAACCTTAAGCCAAAAAAAGAGAGTCAAGAAAATGGTGAATCCTGTAAGTAGGTGTGTACTACATGTTTCACTCTCAAAGAGATAGACATAAAGTAAGGACAAAATGGGCAAATGCCTTTTTCATGCAAACAAAGCAGCATTTTGCCTTCTTTCTCAAACTAATTAGGGAAATGCCCCTCTTTTGAAACTCGATTTTCTCAAAATCGAGTTAAAAAAAAATTTTGGAGCCCTATAGTGGCGTTTTAAGGAGCCTATAGTGACGTTTTCAGGACATATAGTGACATTTTGTAACTCGACCTCTACGAAGTCGAGTTATAGGCAATTTTTTTCATTTTTTTTTGCCTATAACTCGACTTCGTAGAGGTCGAGTTATAAAACATCACTATATGTTTTGAAAATGTTACTATAGGCTCCTTAAAAACGTCACTATAGGACTTAACTCGATTTTTAGAAAATCGATTTTCAAAAGAATGACATTTTCCTAATTAGTTTGGGAAAGGGGGCAAAATGCTGTTTTGTTTGCGTGAAAAGGGCATAGGCCAATTTTGTCTCGTAAAGTAAAGGTAGTGCAACATTCCAACACCAATAAAGTAGAAGAAGTAAACAAGTTAAAAGCTAAATACACAGGTTTGAAAGAATTTTTCAAAGCAAACCTCAAAGGCTCAAACTTGAAAGAAATGGTTGGGACACAGACTTTGATGCGCAATAGAATTCGCAAATACGTAAAAAAAAAAAAAAAAAGCAATTTTTTTAGTGATGTGTACACCAAAAAAAAAAAAAAAATGAAAAGAGTTTTGAGCTTTTTTATTTTTTGGATTTTTAGGTTTTGTAGAGAGAGAGAGAGAGAGAGAGAGATATTTTTGCTTTTGGATCACAAAGAGAATTAATTTTTTATTGTTATCTATATTAATATTTTGGGTGTAAAAGGGATCGCAAGACACCCTGAGGCAAATGGAAAAATACGGGATATTTATTGTTGTTATGGTTTTTATGGAAGCTTTAATAATTTATGAATTAGTTTTTTTTCTAATTATTTATTTGGTGAGACACAAATCCATTGGAAAGACTGATTAGAGGATAAGGAAATGAGAAGGTATTGAAGCTAAATATTTCTTCCCATTAAATTTTATTTTATTATGATTTTTTTTTAAAATGTTATCTTGCAAAATGTCTATAATATGCATATTATTAACTCAATTTATTATTTTTAAGCATATTACGCATTTACGATATAATAAATGAATGATACTACCAAAAAAAAAAAAATGATTATTCAACCTGCCTTGAAAGAAAAAGAGGGATAAGCTATAAAATTCATAATTTTGGATTTAATCAATTGCAATATATACAAAGGCCCAATCATTCTAAACAACATTATATATAAATATAAATATAAATACACACATAAAAGCACATACTATTTTCGCTAGACTAAAAGCCCAATTAGACAACATTGTTAACTTAAAGCTCTATGTGGAATCTACAAACACGACAAGAAGCATGGTTCCGAGTCAACCATGTCTCAATACATGCAGGATGGAAAGGATGGAGACATGTAGGAAGCTCAACAAGGCTTTCACCCTCCACAAACTCCTTAAGGCAGACAGGGCAGTCCGTGGCAGCTTTACCAGCACGGAAATCTCTTTGTGGTAGTTCCGGCATAGGAGGCTGATGATCATGAGGAAGCTCGCATTCTGCTCTTCCAGTTCTAGTTGGTTCTTCATCTTCCACCAAAGAAGGGACAGAATCAAGGTAGGATGAGAGCAACGGCTAGTGCTACTCCTATCCCAATAATCCCACCGAGGCCTAAGCGAGGCACTTGCTTCCAAGGGGAATTCATGCTATTAGCCGTTGCATTGTTAGCCATTGTCTCTGCCTTTCTCTCAATACTTTCTTTCTCTCTTTGCAGCTCTCAATGAATGAGAACCTCTTTTAAACCAGTTTACCACGTCAAACTTTACAAATAATAGAATACCACTACCACCACTACAAAAAACGAGGGCTATAGCCGCGTTTGAAAAATGCAGCTATAAACCCTAAAAACGCAGCCATAGGCTATAGCTGCATTTTCTATAGTCGCGTTTCCAAACACAGCCTATCCTGTGCGACAATAGCCCCCTGCGGGATCTATAGCTGCGTTTTTAACCCCCTATAACTGCGTTTTTCCACTCCCTATAAGCCGAGACCTATAGCTGGGTTTTGTAAAAAAACGCAGCTATAGACTTGCTTTGAGCTGCGTTTAAAACGCAGCTATAGGCACAGTTTTGGCTGCATTTTAAAAATGTGGCTAAAGCCTCCTATAGCTGCATTTTTGAAACGCAGCTATCGATTTAAAAAAAAAAAAAAAATTCAGGGTTTTTTTTTTCCTTAAAAATTTCAAAATTCAAACAAAAAAAATTCGAAATTAAATAGAAACCCAAAAAATTTAAAATTCACATCCAAAAAATTCAAAATCAAGCACAACATACTCACAATACAAACACAATGTGCTCCAAAATATAATAACACAAACCCATGAATCTCCTCTCATTCAACAAAACCAAGCCAAATCTAATACTAAATCCATTCAAGAAACACAAAAGTACAAGCTCAAAAACACAAAAGAACAAGCTCAAGAACACAAATCCATTTAAATATAAGCACAATATCAGCAACACAATAGCACAAATTCACATAAATATTACTCTCAGCAACACAATATCACAGATCAAAAAAATTCAAAATCAAATAATTCCACCAATGTAAAACCCGTACATATAAACACATAAATATTACCCTCAATGCTCATAAATCACATTGGTTTTATTATTAAAGCTTAGATGAAAAAAAATAACCTCCAGCAAAAGTATAATACCCATAAAAAAATTAGAAATTTTTTACCTCAAATAGTAGAGATGAGTGAGCTTTAGCATTTCCTATGAAGCTTTCAGTGATCCTTGCCGAAAAAATGAAGGACACAGAGAGGAGTGTGCGCGTTGCGTTGAGAGAAAAAGAGAAGAAAAGAGAAGAAAAAAAAGAGAGGAACAAGTGTGCCGGCCAAAGAGAGAAAAATAAAGAGATATTTTGAAATGAGTGGTTGGGAGCAAATGGGGTAGGTGGGGGGTCAAGTCAAACTTTTTTGTTTTTGGTGTTACCTATAGTTGCGTTTTTAAAAACGCAGCTATAGGTCCCCTTTAAAAAATTTTTTTTATCCTGATCACGCTTTTCCTTTTTTTTTTTTTTTTTGTATGTTACCTATAGCCGCGTTTTTAAAAACGCGGCCATTGGTCCTCATTTTATCCAAAAAGTTTTATTCAGCTATATATTCAATGCCATTGTTCTAAAATATATATTACTTGATTGGACCTATAACCGCGTTTTTTAAAATGCAGCTATAGGTCCCCTTTGGCTGCGTTTTTTAAAATGCAGCTATAAGTAAAGTCTATAGCCGTGTTTGTAGTGACTTTAGCTGCGTTTTTTTTTTTGAAAGGTCCAATAGCTGCGTTTTTAAAAATGCAGCTATAGGCCCAGCTGAAATAATTTTTTATAGTGGAGGACCTATAGCTGCGTTTTTAAAAACGCAGCTATAGATCCTCCTTAAAATTATATTTCGGATTTGTGTGTTACCTATAGCCGCATTTTTAAAAACGCGGCTATAGGTCCTCCACTAAAAAAAATTATTTCAACCGGGCCTATAGCTGCATTTTTTAGAACGCGGCTATAGGCCCTTTCAAAAAAAAAACGCAGCTAAATGCAATACAAACGTAGCTATAGACTTTACTGATAGCTGTATTTTAAAAAACGCGGCCAAATGAGGACCTATAGCTGCGTTTCTAAGAAACGCAGCTATAGGTCCTCCAAAAAACGCAGCTAAAAAAAAACGCAGCTATAGCCTGCGTTTTTTGTAGTGCACACACAATCAACCCTCTTTTCGAATACAATCTTCAAAAATCAAATTCACAAAAATTTTGAAAAAAAAGAGTAGATATATTGAAATATGAGTTATCCCAACCAATCAAACAATTTTTAAGACTAGATAGGCTTTTGGCCCCCCAAATTCTGAACAAATATTTAGACATTCACCAATCACCAAACAATATTGAAACCGCACCTTATAGGTGCAGTGTAAAATACCTCTTCAAAACCGACTGCACCGAACTGTGTACGGCCCTAGAGGCGGCGATAAGGAGGCAAAGTGGTTGACATTGATGGAGAATTCTGTATAAACTATGGTTAAGTTTACCAGAGAGTGTATTAAACTTATCTTTTAAGCTTCGTGAATTGTGATTTTGTCACCAAGCCATTTCAAGAAAAACAGATCTAGAAGTAACAAAATGAGAAGAGCAGAGTTTAGAAAAAGAAGACGACATGGCATAAGCGCTGAAGTCGAAGAAGAACAAGAAGAGGAAGACAAAAAGACTCTTTTTTCCCCCCCTCAATTTGATTGTTTTGTTTGTAATGAATTAATTTCGTTAATTGAAAATTGATTCGACTCAGGGGTGGAACTAGGGGGTACGAGGGGCAGTAGCCCCCCCAGGCCCACCCAAAATATACCCTTAGTTATTATAGCTAGTACTTATTAAATACCACTACCTACTTTTTATAACCTAACATTTTTGTAAGTGTATTTAGTGTGCTCGAGGTCTTGATCTCAATTTAATAACCACTGTGGTAGTAACTTATTGCAACAAAAAATTTGTTGCAATAACCTATCACAACAAAAACATTTGTTGCAATATCCTATAACAACAAAATAACTTGTTGCGGAAAACCTATCGCAACAAAATAGTTTGTTACAATATGTTTCCAAAGGTGGTAGTAACCTATTGCAAGTTCGCAACAAAAAATTTTGTTGTGGTAACCTATTTCAACAAAATAATTTGTTGCAATAACCAATAACAACAAAAAAATTTGTTGTAATAGGCTTACCCGCCATATCTATTACAACAAATGTTTTTGTTGTAGTAGGTTATTGGAACAAAAACATTTGTTGCAATACCCTATCGCAACAAAAACATTTGTTGCAATATGGAAAAAAAAAGAGACAAATTCATTAAAATCAATTAATCAATCAATAGGTGAAACTAGTAAACGCAGTATTAAAATCAATCAATCAATCAAATTCATGTACAATCTTCTTCTAATTCAAAAGATGGGAAAAAAAATTCAAACTTGAAATTGAAAGTTTGAAGGATTTTTTTTTTAGCTTAGTGATTGGAGTAGCACGAGCCTAGGGAGCAAACCCTTGGGTTTTTAGGCGGCAATAAGGAGGTGGAGAAAGCTTGCTCGTTATTGATTATACCCAAAATTCAACCCTACCAACATATATCTAACTCTTTAAATCAATAAAAAAAAAAAAAAAAATCCCACCGGCATGGAAATCTCTTTGTGGTAGTTCCAGCATAGGAGGCTGATGATCATGAGGAAGCTCGCGTTGTGCTCTTCCGATTTTGGTTGGTTCCTCATCTTCCACCAGAGAAGGGACAGAATCAAGGTAAGGATGAGAGCAACGGCTAGTGCTACTCCTATCCCAACAATCCCATTGGGGCCTAAGCGAGGCACTTGCTTCCAAGGGGAATTCATGCAATTAGCCGTTGCATTGCTAGCCATTGTCTCTGTCTTTCTCTCAATACTTTCTTTCTCTCTTTGCAGCTCTCTATGAATGAGAACCTCTTTTAAACCAGTTTACCACGTCAAACTTTACAAATAATAGATTACCACTGCCACACACAATCAACTCACTTTTCGAATACAATCTTCACAAATCAAATTCTCAAAATCCCTACGCTACTGACGTCATCGAGACTCTGCAGTTCAAAGTAAGTGTAGCTAGGAATGAATCACAAAAATTTTGGAAAAAAAAAAGTTGATATATTGAAATATGAGTTATCCCAACCAATCAAACAATTTTCATGACTAGATATGCTTTTGGCGCCCCAAATTTTGAACAAATATTTAGACATTCGCCAATCACCAAACAATATTAAAACCGCACCTTATGGGTGCAGTGTAAAATACCTCTTCAAAACTGACTGCACCGAGCCGTGTATGGCCCTAGAGGCGGCGATAAGGAGGCAAAGTGGTTGACATTGATGGAGAATTCTGTCTAAACTACGGTTAAGTTTACCAGAGAGTGTATTAAACTTATCTTTTAAGCTTCATGAATTGTGATTTTGTCACCAAGCCATTTCAAGAAAAATAGATCTAGAAGTAACAAAATGAGAAGAGCAGAGTTTAGAAAAAGAAGACGACATGGCATAAGCGCTGAAGTCGAAGAAGAACAAGAAGAGGAAGACGAAAAGACTCTTTTTTCCCCCCCTCAATTTGATTGTTTTGTTTGTAATGAATTAATTTCGTTAATTGAAAATTGATTCGACTCAGGGGTGGAACTAGGGGGTACGAGGGGCAGTTGCCCCCCCTGGCCCACCCAAAATATACCTTTAGTTATTATAGCTAATACTTATTAAATACCACTACCTACTTTTTGTAACCTAACATTTTCGTAAGTGTATTTAGTGTGCTCGAGGTCTTGATCTCAATTTAATAACCATTGTGGTAGTAACTTATTGCAACAAAAAATTTGTTGCAATAACCTATCACAACAAAAACATTTGTTGCAATATCCTATAACAACAAAATAATTTGTTGCGGAAAACCTATCGCAACAAAATAGTTTGTTACAATATGTTTCCAAAGGTGGTAGTAACCTATTGCAAGTTTGCAACAAAAAATTTTTATTGCAGTAATCGATTTCAAAAAATAATTTGTTGCAATAACCTATAACAACAAAAAAATTTGTTGCAATACGCTTACCCGCCATATCTATTACAACAAATGCTTTTGTTGTAGTAGGTTATTGCAACAAAAACATTTGTTGCAATACCCTATCGCAACAAAAACATTTGTTGCAATACCCTATCGCAACAAAAACATTTGTTGCAATATGGAAAAAAAATGAGACAAATTCATTAAAATCAATTAATCAATCAACAGGTGAAACTAGCAAACACAGTATTAAAATCAATCAATCAATCAAATTCGTGTACAATCTTCTTCTAATTCAAAAGATGGGAAAAAAAATTCAAACTTGAAATTGAAAATTTGAAGGATTTTTTTATTAGCTTAGTGATTGGAGTAGCACAAGCCTAGGGAGCAAACCCTAGGGTTTTTAGGCGGCAATAAGGAGGTGGCGAAAGCTTGCTCGTTATTGATTATACCCAAAATTCAACCCTACCAAACTATATCTAACACTTTAAATCAATAAAAAAAAAAATCCCACCGGCATGGAAATCTCTTTGTGGTAGTTCCGACATAGGAGGATGATTATCATGAGGAAGCTCGCGTTGTGCTCTTCTAATTTTGGTTGGTTCCTCATCTTCCACCAGAGAAGGGACAGAATCAAGGTAAGGATGAGAGCAATGGCTAGTGCTACTCCTATCCCAATAATCCCATTGGGGCCTAAGCGAGGCACTTGCTTCCAAGGGGAATTCATGCTATTAGCCGTTGCATTGCTAGCCATTGTCTCTGTCTTTCTTTCAATACTTTCTTTCTCTCTTTGCAGCTCTCTATGAATGAGAACCTCTTTTAAACCAGTTTACCACGTCAAACTTTACAAATAATAGATTACCACTGCCACACACAATCAACTCACTTTTCGAATACAATCTTCACAAATCAAATTCTCAAAATCCCTACGCTACTGACGTCATCGAGACTCTGCAGTTCAAAGTAAGTGTCGCTAGGAATGAATCACAAAAATTTTGGAAAAAAAAAAGTTGATATATTGAAATATGAGTTATCCCAACCAATCAAACAATTTTCAAGACTAGATATGCTTTTGGCGCCCCAAATTTTGAACAAATATTTAGACATTCGCCAATCACCAAACAATATTAAAACCGCACCTTATGGGTGCAGTGTAAAATACCTCTTCAAAACCGACTGCACCAAACCGTGTACGGCCCCAGAGGCGGCGATAAGGAGGCAAAGTGGTTGACATTGATGGAGAATTCTGTCTAAACTACGGTTAAGTTTACCAGAGAGTGTATTAAACTTATCTTTTAAGCTTCATGAATTGTGATTTTGTCACCAAGCCATTTCAATAAAAATAGATCTAGAAGTAACAAAATGAGAAGAGCAGAGTTTAGAAAAAGAAGACGACATGGCATAAGCGCTGAAGTCGAAGAAGAACAAGAAGAGGAAGAAGAAAAGACTCTTTTTTGCCCCCCTCAATTTGATTATTTTTTTTGTAATGAATTAATTTCGTTAATTGAAAATTGATTCGACTCAGGGGTGGAACTAGGGGGTACGAGGGGCAGTTGCCCCCCCTGGCCCACCCAAAATATACCCTTAGTTATTATAGCAAATACTTATTAAATACCACTACCTACTTTTTGTAACCTAACATTTTTGTAAGTGTATTTAGTTTGCTCGAGGTCTTGATCTCAATTTAATAACCACTGTGGTAGTAACTTATTGCAACAAAACATTTGTTGCAATAACCTATCACAACAAAAACATTTGTTGCAATATCCTATAACAACAAAATAATTTGTTGCGGAAAACCTATCGCAACAAAATAGATTGTTGCAATATGTTTCCAAAGGTGGTAGTAACCTATTGCAAGTTTGCAACAAAAAATTTTGTTGTAGTAACCTATTTCAACAAAATAATTTGTTGCAATAACCTATAACAACAAAAAAATTTGTTGCATTAGGCTTACTCGCCATATCTGTTAGGTTCTAAAGACTAGGATCTAATGTATTTAGAACTTCATTTTGTATGTTGGCAAACCATGATCAAAACAATGTTGAGTCGTGTGTTAGACTTGCTCAAAGTATGGGGTTTATTGTAAAGTTGGAATCGAGTTTTTATGCAGAAGTACTGTTCACTTTCTGTGAGACTCGATCGATCGAAAATTAGACTCGATCGATCGAAAATCGCACAGAACGTTTTTCTGCAGAATTTTCCAACTCAGCCCAAGCCCGTTTTAATGTATAGGGTTTTATGTTTGCCCTAAGTATAAAAGGGAAAACCCTAGCCACGTTTTCAGAGTTCTGTAGAGTTCTGTTTTGCTGTGTTTTGTGAATCTCTCTGTGAGATCTAGAGGTGTTTACCTTCACATACACTTAGGGTTTACAAACTTGAGATTTATGTCAAGAGTTGTGTAGATCGTTACAGTTGCAGAATCAAAGAGCACAAAGATATACAAGCAGGTGCGCTTGTGGATTTGCTGAAGAATTCCGGAAAGAAGGAGTCCGTGGATCTCGGAGCTATCATGGGGTCATGGTAGTAAGTTTCCTACAGGCAGGTAGCAATATGACGTTAGTGGTCTAAGTCTATTGTGTAAACTTCAATTCTTTCATAGTGGATTCAGTTTACCTTGAGGATAGCTAGGTCAAATCCTCCCCAGGTTTTTACCGGTGTGGTTTCCTGGGTCATCATATCTTTGTGTTGATTATTTTCCGCTGCTTTATTGTTTTTATATTTATTTGTGTTAACCTAGTTTAATTAAATTACCTAAGTTAATCACTTGGCTAATTCACTAGGTTAATCTGTTGGGTTTAAGGGGTCTAAACGAACTGACAAGTGGTATCAGAGCGGGTAGCTTTTGTGTTTGATCCTTTGATCTTTGAGCTGATCCTTGACCCCTGTTGTCATGGAACACGGACACTCTCTAGTTGTTCCTCCTCACTTTGATGGAAACAACTATGCTTATTGGAAAGTAAGGATGAAAGCATTCCTAAAATCCATTGATGAGAGGGTGTGGAATTCCGTTGAATACGGATGGGAGAAGCCCACTACTCCCGTGAGTGAGTGGCAAACTTCTCAGAAGGAGGCAGCCGCTTTTAATAGCAAAGCAATGAATGCTATTTTTAATGCTGTTTCCATGGAGGAATTTAAGAGAATCTCTAATGTTGAGGTTGCTCATACTGCTTGGAAAATCCTCCAGACTGTGCATGAAGGCACTAAGGTAGTTAAAATTAATAAGTTGCAGCAATTAACTTCTAGATTTGAAAGCATAAGAATGAATGATGATGAATCTTTTGATGAGTTCTATGCTAAGTTGAATGATATTGTTAATTCTGCTTATAATTTGGGTGAAATCTATGATCAACCTAAAATTGTTAGGAAGATTCTTAGATCTTTGACTGAAGATTTTAGACCCAAAGTGACTGCCATTACTGAGAGTAAGGATGTGGACTCCATCCCTGTTGATGAACTTGTAGGATCTCTTCAGTCCTATGAGTTAGACCTCCCTAAAACTAACAAATCCAAATCAATGGCTCTTAAGTCTGTTGATGATGTTGAGTATGGTGGATTTGAAGATGATCTCTCTGCTACAGAGATTGCCTATCTTGCTAAGAACTTTAGAAACTTTCTGAGAAATAGTAACAGAAGGGCAAGAGGCAAGAACACTGTTGAACCTAAAAATTTTAGGAAGAATGAACCCACTAAGGTTAATAACTTTGAAAAACCTAAAGAAAAAGTAGGTCAATCTTCTAATAATTCTTTGGGACAACAATGTTATGGTTGTCAAGGGTATGGTCATTTAAAGTCTGAATGTCCTACTTATTTGAGGTCTAAGGGTAAAGCTATGGCTGTAACCCTTAGTGATGACGAAGTTTCCGACAATGAATCCGTAAGTGATGAGGATGGAAACTTTATTGCTTTCACCGCTACCACGGTAGTCAATGAAAGCTTGTCTGTTGAAGAGAACCCTTCTGATGGGGAACTCTCTGAGGATGCAGATCTACAGGAAGCTTACAATAAACTTTGCAAAGTTGCTGCAAAGGATGCTATGAATGTTGAGTTAGGCTTAAAGAAAATCGCATCTCTTGATCTTGAAAAGAAAAATTTACTTGTTAAATTATTTGATGCAAATGAGCTTTTGAATAATGTGAAAACTGAAAACATGCTTTTGCTTGAGAAAGTTAAATGTTTGGAACATGATTTGTCTGTTGCTAGAGAACAAACTAATAGGTCTGCAAGCTCCAAACTTGATCACATGCTGAGTATTCAAAAGTCTCCTTCTGATAAATCTGGTTTAGGTTATGAGGAAAGTATTTCTGTACTTGAACCTTCTTCCACTAAATTTGTTCCTTCTTCTGAACCTCCTAAGAGTGAGATTGTCAAACCCGTGGTGAGTGAACCTGTCAAGCCTTTGAATGTTACTCCACCTAGAAAAATTAGGGTTGATCTTCATGCTTCTCATTCTAGAGCTTCTACTTCGACTAAGGGCAAATTGCATGATAAGCCTGCATGGGTTTGTCATTTTTGTGGAAAACCTGGACACATACGTCCAAATTGTTTTAAGTTGCAAGCTGCGAAGCGAGCAAATAAAACTACAGTACCTGTGCCTCAAGCACGTGATCCTATGGTACTGATTGGTGAATTGGTAAAGGCGTTAAACCTTTTTTCCAATCCTGGAGTTGCTCAGAATTCGAATATGAATCATAACTCCAATGTAAGAGTTGCATCTAAGAAGTCTTGGATGCAAAAAGGCTCAACCTAAATGAGTCTGTCTGACATGGTCCTTGTGCTTTATTGCTATATCTTTTGTGACCTCTGTTTCTAGGATTTGCATTGCATTGCATTCATGCATTTCATTCTAGGTTGTTTTTTTTGTTATATAAATAAAAAAAAAAAAAAATTTTTGTTGCAAATTGTGTTTTGCTATTTTTCCTTGAATTTGAAGACAAGGTTGGTCTATCAATTATTGCATAACATGTTTATGTACCTTGTTTAGCTTTGATGCACTTATTTATTGCACTTTACTAGCTAAAGTCTTGTTGTGCATGTTGTGTGGGAAGATGCTATATTTGTTGATCACATGATCTTGATTTTGAAGTTGTATGTCTTTGATTGTTGGACTTGAACTTAATGAGAAAGGCATAAATAACTATCTCACCACTGTGTATTAGCCAATCATGAACACCTTAGTGCATATCATAAGATTTTGTGCTCGAGAAAGTGTAGCACATGCACAAAAAGAACATAAGGTGTAGCCTCTATTAAAATTGGTGTGTACATTATTGGGCTATAATAACTTCACAAATTCATAAAATTGGTGTGTACATTATCCCGGCTATTATTAAGTTTCTAATCAATTAATTTGAATAATGAGGCAAATCAAGAAACTTACATGATTGCAAGCTTTTACTCTAGGAGATGTGGGAGTTATATGATGTAACTCTTTAAGGGATAGTCTCTTTCAAATTCATGTGGTGGATTTTGTAGAAATTGTGATTGATCTCTATGTGTATATCACCTCACATGTTTCTCAAGCTTATGCTAGATGCACACACTACACAAGTTAATCTTTGCTAAAATTGTGTACATGTTATTGTGTGTGTTTTTGGTCTGACCAACCAAGTTTGAGAATTCTTTGAAAATTGATGCCGAACATGTTTGCTTGTTTATTTTTTTTGGTATATTGAGAGAAAATTTTGGTTGAGGAATCTGGGTTGAATACTTGTGTTTTTTGAAAATCATATCATCTCATACTCATGCATTTGATTTTAAAAATCTGCTGCTTTGAGGAGTTTTTGGTTTAAAATGTTTGGTTTTTCAAAACACTGATTTTTCCAGAATTTCGATCGATCGAAATTGATTTTCGACCGATCGAAAATGTTTAAATTTGTTCAGAAAACTCTCTGGTTGGTTCGATCGATCCAAGCTGTTTTTGGATCAATCGAATAAGTTTTCGACCGATCGAATGTAATTTTCGATCGATCGAAAATCGTGCCGGCTGTTTTTTAAAAAGAAAGATTCTCACGTGGCTCTTCACTTTTCAAACCTTTTCAAAAACTTTCTTTTCTCCCTACCAACTGGTCAGCACCTTTCTTGGGAGTTTTGTCGTTTTCCTCCGATTCTTTTGCTACAATCTCTCTCCCACAGCTGGTAAGACACTTATACCCCTTTCTTTTGCATTTATTTTCTATTTTCATGCATTTTTTCATGCATATTTGGGTAATTTCGGAATTTTGGGTTTTTCTATTTTTGGGATTGTTTTGGAGTGATTCTTTCTCAAATTCTTTATGGGTTTTTGTGGGGACACCTTTCCTAAGCACCTCATGTGGTTTAATTTGGTTTATTTGGTGCTTTGAAGAAAATTTGAAATTCTAGGGCTTATATTTGAATAAATTGGGGATTTTGTTCAATTGGGTTGAAATTGATAAAATTGGCTTGTTAGATTGATTAATTTGATCATTATATTGAGTTAATTGACTATTGTGTTGATCAATTTATCAATTTGTTGTGTTTTGAAAACTAGGGTTTTTCAAATTGGGTATTTTTGATACACTTTGCTTGCTCAAGCCAATTTTGTTAATTTGAATCAAATTTGAACATGTCACTGCATTAGTACATGCATCCTTTTCTGTTCATGCTCATGCATCATATAGATTTGATATTTTCTATATTTTTTATGCTGTGCTAACTTGCAGTCTGCTCTTGGTTTTGGTTTTTGCTCTTTTCTTTCTGTGTCTGTCTCTTTTCCTTAGCACTATGCCTAGGAAAACTCGAGCCCATAGGACTGTTGATCCTTCTCCATCTTTTGACACCGAGAGATTTCCTAGTGAGTCTAACCAGATTACCTATGAGACCCTTAATCTTAGGCGTCAGATTTGGGCTGAGCGTAGGGTTATCTTAGATGAGTTAGATCCTGAGGTTCGTAGGAACTTTGAGCGTCGGGGTTGGTTACCTCTTCTAGATTTTGAGCATCCTCCTCCTGCTTCTTTGATTAGAGAGTTCTATTCGAACCTCTCTATTCATGTCTACGATAACGATACCTTAGTCAAGGTGTGGTTACGTGGTGTCGAGTATCGCATTACCCCTTCGGTGGTGTCGAATGCTCTTGGGGTGCCCATTGTGGACCATCCCGTCTTTCCTTACGAGGAGTCTCCTCCCCTTGATGACGTCTTGTCATACATCACTGGTACTTCTATCCAGTGGGGTTCTGATCCTCGGATCTCGTCGGCTGAGCTGTCTGAGTTGCACTATCTTTTCTTTCGGATAGCATGTCATTCTTTGTGGCCGATTACTCATGTTCACACCGTCCCTCTTGAGCGATGTGTGTTTCTGTATGCTTTGGTCACTGATGCTCCTATCAGTTTTCCGCATATGTTCCTTCGTTCTTTGAACGAGGTTCATCGGTCTAGTTCTCAGGCTCATGCTTTGTTTTTTCCTGTTTTTATTCATAGGATTCTTCTCTTTCTTGGTTTTGGTGAGTATCCTGCTTCCGAGCCTGTTCATGTTATTGCTCCTATAGGTGCTACCTTTTTGAGGTAAAGGGCTGCTCAACTTCGAGCTAGCTCTAAGCGTGCTAGGGTAGAGCCTACCGGTGTCACTCCGCCCCCTTCTTCTTCTTCTGCAGATCCTTTTGCAGCTGGGACTTCTTCGGATCCTGCTGTTGCTGCTGCTGCTGCTGATGTTCCTCCACCGTTTGATGAGGTTTCTGACCTTCGTCGGACGCTTGACACTGTCGTGACCGTTCAGGCGGCTCATGGTCAGCTTTTGGTGGACATCCTTGATGAGCTTCGTGCATTGCGAGCGGATTTGGCGAGCTCTCGTCGATCTTCTCCACCTCCTTTTGATGATGAGTGAGTGCCCTTTGGCAATTCGTCACAAAAAGGGGGAGTGCATAGTTCATTAGTAGCTTGTTTTTTGTGTTGAGGGGATTTACATTTTAGGGGGAGTGTTTGTTTTCTTAGTAGTGATACTGCGGAGCTTGTGGAGTTATTAGATTGTATCTAGGTGCTTCACTGTGTATTTACATTTTTAGCTCTTGATTAGGAGATATTTTTATTGAGATACATTGTTATGTATATGTTTTCTTATTTCACTATGTTACTGTGCTTATTGACTTATATTGATGATGTTATTCATGATATATGTTTTTATTGTGTGTCATGTGAAATTAAGAAATTTTTTATTTATGTATTTCCTGTTTTTGTTCCACACATGCGTTTATGTGTTTGTTAAGTGTTACAGGAATATACAGGTTGCTTTCAGTCAAGCTGCTGTCTACCTTGCAACTGTTGGATAGTAGTTTAGGTTGAATTGTTAAGTGGCTAATTTTTGTAATGGGCTATTTCAATTTGTAACTTTGAGCTTTTTGTTAAGTCTGTGTTTTGTCACGGATTGCCAAAGGGGGAGTTTGTTAGGTTCTAAAGACTAGGATCTAATGTATTTAGAACTTCATTTTGTATGTTGGCAAACCATGATCAAAACAATGTTGAGTCGTGTGTTAGACTTGCTCAAAGTATGGGGTTTATTGTAAAGTTGGAATCGAGTTTTTATGCAGAAGTACTGTTCACTTTCTGTGAGACTCGATCGATCGAAAATTAGACTCGATCGATCGAAAATCGCACAGAACGTTTTTCTGCAGAATTTTCCAACTCAGCCCAAGCCCGTTTTAATGTATAGGGTTTTATGTTTGCCCTAAGTATAAAAGGGAAAACCCTAGCCACGTTTTCAGAGTTCTGTAGAGTTCTGTTTTGTTGTGTTTTGTGAATCTCTCTGTGAGATCTAGAGGTGTTTACCTTCACATACACTTAGGGTTTACAAACTTGAGATTTATGTCAAGAGTTGTGTAGATCGTTACAGTTGCAGAATCAAAGAGCACAAAGATATACAAGCAGGTGCGCTTGTGGATTTGCTGAAGAATTCCGGAAAGAAGGAGTCCGTGGATCTCGGAGCTATCATGGGGTCATGGTAGTAAGTTTCCTACAGGCAGGTAGCAATATGACGTTAGTGGTCTAAGTCTATTGTGTAAACTTCAATTCTTTCATAGTGGATTCAGTTTACCTTGAGGATAGCTAGGTCAAATCCTCCCCAGGTTTTTACCGGTGTGGTTTCCTGGGTCATCATATCTTTGTGTTGATTATTTTCCGCTGCTTTATTGTTTTTATATTTATTTGTGTTAACCTAGTTTAATTAAATTACCTAAGTTAATCACTTGGCTAATTCACTAGGTTAATCTGTTGGGTTTAAGGGGTCTAAACGAACTGACAATATCTATTACAACAAATGTTTTTGTTGTAGTAGATTATTGCAACAAAAACATTTGTTGCAGTACCCTATCGCAACAAAAACATTTGTTGCAATATGGAAAAAAAATGAGACAAATTCATTAAAATCAATTAATCAATCAATAGGTGAAACTAGTAAACCTAATATTAAAATCAATCAATCAATCAAATTCATGTACAATCTTCTTCTAATTCAAAAGATGGGAAAAAAAATTCAAACTTGAAATTGAAAATTTGAAGGATTTTTTTTTTAGCATAGTGATTGTAGTAGCACGAGCCTGGGGAGCAAACCCTTGGGTTTTTAGGCGGCAATAAGGAGGTGGAGAAAGCTTGCTCGTTATTGATTATACCCAAAATTCAACCCTACCAACCTATATCTAACACTTTAAATCAATAAAAAAAAATAATCCCACCGGCATGGAAATCTCTTTGTGGTAGTTCCGGCATAGGAGGCTGATGATCATGAGGAAGCTCGCGTTGTGCTCTTCTGATTTTTTTGGCTCTTCGTCTTCCACCAAAGAAGGGACAGAATCAAGGTAAGGATGAGAGTAACGGCTAGTGCTACTCCTATCCCAATGATCCCACTGGGGCCTAAGCGAGGCACTTGCTTCGAAGGGGAATTCATGCTGTTAGCCGTTGCATTGCTAGCCATTGTCTCTGTATTCCTCTCAATACTTTCTTTCTCTCATTGCAGCTCCCTATGAATGAGAACCTCTTTTAAACCAGTTTACCACGTCAAACTTTACAAATAATAGATTACCACTGCCACACACAATCAACCCTCTTTTCGAATACAATATTCAAAAATCAATTTCTCAAAATCCCTACGCTACTAACGTCATCGAGACTCTGCAGTTCAAAGTAAGTGTAGCTAGGAATGAATCACAAAAATTTTGAAAAAAAAAAGTAGATATATTGAAATATGAGTTATCCCAACCAATCAAACAATTTTCAAGACTAGATATGCTTTTGGCCCCCCAAATTCTGAAAAAATATTTAGACATTCACCAATCACCAAACAATATTGAAACCACACCTTATAGGTGCAGTGTAAAATACCTCTTCAAAACCGATTGCACCTAGCCGTGTACGGCTTTAGAGGCGGCGATAAGGTGGCAAAGTGGTTGACATTGATGGAGAATTCTGTCTAAACTATGGTTAAGTTTACCAGAGAGTGTATCAAACTTATCTTTTAAGCTTCGTGAATTGTGATTTTCTCACCAAGCCATTTCAAGAAAAACAGATCTAGAAGTAACAAAATGAGAAGAGCAGAGTTTAGAAAAAGAAGACGACATGGCATAAGCGCTGAAGTTGAAGAAGAACAAGAAGAGGAAGACGAAAAGACTCTTTCCCCCCCCCCCCTCAATTTGATTGTTCTGTTTGTAATGAATTAATTTCGTTAATTGAAAATTGAATCGACTCAGGGGTGGAGCTAGGGGGTACGAGGGGCAGTTGCCCCTCCTGGCCCACCCAAAATATACCCTTAGTTATTATAGCTAATACTTATTAAATACCACTACGTACTTTTTGTAACCTAACATTTTTGTAAGTTTATTTAGTGTGCTCGAGGTCTTGATCTCAATTTAATAACCATTGTGGTAGTAACTTATTGCAACAAAAAATTTGTTGCAATAACCTATCACAACAAAAAAATTTGTTGCAATACCCTATCACAACAAAATAATTTGTTGCGGAAAACCTATTGCAACAAAATAGTTTGTTGCAATATGTTTCCAAAGGTGGTAGTAACCAATTGCAAGTTTGCAACAAAATCTTTTGTTCGGTAACCTATTTCAGCAAAATAATTTGTTGCAATAACCTATAACAACAAAAAAATTTGTTGCAATAGGCTTACCCGCTATATCTATTACGACAAATGTTTTTGTTGTAGTAGGTTATTTCAACAAAAACATTTGTTGCAATACCCTATTGCAACAAAAACATTTGTTGCAATATGGAAAAAAAAAGAGACAAATTCATTAAAATCAATTAATCAATCAATAGGTGAAACTAGTAAACGCAGTATTAAAATCAATCAATCAATCAAATTCATGTACAATCTTCTTCTAATTCAAAAGATGGGAAAAAAAATTCAAACTTGAAATTGAAAGTTTGAAGGATTTCTTTTTTAGCTTAGTGATTGGAGTAGCACGAGCCTAGGGAGCAAACCCTTGGGTTTTTAGGCGGCAATAAGGAGGTGGAGAAAGCTTGCTCGTTATTGATTATACCCAAAATTCAACCCTACCAACATATATCTAACTCTTTAAATCAATAAAAAAAAAAAAAAATCCCACCGGCATGGAAATCTCTTTGTGGTAGTTCCAGCATATGAGGCTGATGATCATGAGGAAGCTCGCGTTGTGCTCTTCCGATTTTGGTTGGTTCCTCATCTTCCACCAGAGAAGGGACAAAATCAAGGTAAGGATGAGAGCAACGGCTAGTGCTACTCCTATCCCAACAATCCCATTGGGGCCTAAGCGAGGCACTTGCTTCCAAGGGGAATTCATGCAATTAGCCGTTGCATTGCTAGCCATTGTCTCTGTCTTTCTCTCAATACTTTCTTTCTCTCTTTGCAGCTCTCTATGAATGAGAACCTCTTTTAAACCAGTTTACCACGTCAAACTTTACAAATAATAGATTACCACTGCCACACACAATCAACTCACTTTTCGAATACAATCTTCACAAATCAAATTCTCAAAATCCCTACGCTACTGACGTCATCGAGACTCTGCAGTTCAAAGTAAGTGTAGCTAGGAATGAATCACAAAAATTTTGAAAAAAAAAAGTTGATATATTGAAATATGAGTTATCCCAACCAATCAAACAATTTTCATGACTAGATATGCTTTTGGCGCCCCAAATTTTGAACAAATATTTAGACATTCGCCAATCACCAAACAATATTAAAACCGCACCTTATGGGTGCAGTGTAAAATACCTCTTCAAAACTGACTGCACCGAGCCGTGTATGGCCCTAAAGGCGGCGATAAGGAGGCAAAGTGGTTGACATTGATGGAGAATTCTGTCTAAACTACGGTTAAGTTTACCAGAGAGTGTATTAAACTTATCTTTTAAGCTTCATGAATTGTGATTTTGTCACCAAGCCATTTCAAGAAAAATAGATCTAGAAGTAACAAAATGAGAAGAGCAGAGTTTAGAAAAAGAAGACGACATGGCATAAGCGCTGAAGTCGAAGAAGAACAAGAAGAGGAAGACGAAAAGACTCTTTTTTCCCCCCCTCAATTTGATTGTTTTGTTTGTAATGAATTAATTTCGTTAATTGAAAATTGATTCGACTCAGGGGTGGAACTAGGGGGTACGAGGGGCAGTTGCCCCCCCTGGCCCACCCAAAATATACCTTTAGTTATTATAGCTAATACTTATTAAATACCACTACCTACTTTTTGTAACCTAACATTTTCGTAAGTGTATTTAGTGTGCTCGAGGTCTTGATCTCAATTTAATAACCATTGTGGTAGTAACTTATTGCAACAAAAAATTTGTTGCAATAACCTATCACAACAAAAACATTTGTTGCAATATCCTATAACAACAAAATAATTTGTTGCGGAAAACCTATCGCAACAAAATAGTTTGTTACAATATGTTTCCAAAGGTGGTAGTAACCTATTGCAAGTTTGCAACAAAAAATTTTTATTGCAGTAACCGATTTCAAAAAATAATTTGTTGCAATAACCTATAACAACAAAAAAATTTGTTGCAATACGCTTACCCGCCATATCTATTACAACAAATGTTTTTGTTGTAGTAGGTTATTGCAACAAAAACATTTGTTGCAATACCCTATCGCAACAAAAACATTTGTTGCAATATGGAAAAAAAATGAGACAAATTCATTAAAATCAATTAATCAATCAACAGGTGAAACTAGCAAACACAGTATTAAAATCAATCAATCAATCAAATTCGTGTACAATCTTCTTCTAATTCAAAAGATGGGAAAAAAAATTCAAACTTGAAATTGAAAATTTGAAGGATTTTTTTATTAGCTTAGTGATTGGAGTAGCACAAGCCTAGGGAGCAAACCCTAGGGTTTTTAGGCGGCAATAAGGAGGTGGCGAAAGCTTGCTTGTTATTGATTATACCCAAAATTCAACCCTACCAAACTATATCTAACACTTTAAATCAATAAAAAAAAAAATCCCACCGGCATGGAAATCTCTTTGTGGTAGTTCCGACATAGGAGGATGATTATCATGAGGAAGCTCGCGTTGTGCTCTTCTAATTTTGGTTGGTTCCTCATCTTCCACCAGAGAAGGGACAGAATCAAGGTAAGGATGAGAGCAATGGCTAGTGCTACTCCTATCCCAATAATCCCATTGGGGCCTAAGCGAGGCACTTGCTTCCAAGGGGAATTCATGCTATTAGCCGTTGCATTGCTAGCCATTGTCTCTATCTTTCTTTCAATACTTTCTTTCTCTCTTTGCAGCTCTCTATGAATGAGAACCTCTTTTAAACCAGTTTACCACGTCAAACTTTACAAATAATAGATTACCACTGCCACACACAATCAACTCACTTTTCGAATACAATCTTCACAAATCAAATTCTCAAAATCCCTACGCTACTGACGTCATCGAGACTCTGCAGTTCAAAGTAAGTGTCGCTAGGAATGAATCACAAAAATTTTGGAAAAAAAAAAGTTGATATATTGAAATATGAGTTATCCCAACCAATCAAACAATTTTCAAGACTAGATATGCTTTTGGCGCCCCAAATTTTGAACAAATATTTAGACATTCGCCAATCACCAAACAATATTAAAACCGCACCTTATGGGTGCAGTGTAAAATACCTCTTCAAAACCGACTGCACCGAACCGTGTACGGCCCCAGAGGCGGCGATAAGGAGGCAAAGTGGTTGACATTGATGGAGAATTCTGTCTAAACTACGGTTAAGTTTACCAGAGAGTGTATTAAACTTATCTTTTAAGCTTCATGAATTGTGATTTTGTCACCAAGCCATTTCAATAAAAATAGATCTAGAAGTAACAAAATGAGAAGAGCAGAGTTTAGAAAAAGAAGACGACATGGCATAAGCGCTGAAGTCGAAGAAGAACAAGAAGAGGAAGAAGAAAAGACTCTTTTTTGCCCCCCTCAATTTGATTATTTTTTTTGTAATGAATTAATTTCGTTAATTGAAAATTGATTCGACTCAGGGGTGGAACTAGGGGGTACGAGGGGCAGTTGCCCCCCCTGGCCCACCCAAAATATACCCTTAGTTATTATAGCAAATACTTATTAAATACCACTACCTACTTTTTGTAACCTAACATTTTTGTAAGTGTATTTAGTTTGCTCGAGGTCTTGATCTCAATTTAATAACCACTGTGGTAGTAACTTATTGCAACAAAACATTTGTTGCAATAACCTATCACAACAAAAACATTTGTTGCAATATCCTATAACAACAAAATAATTTGTTGCGGAAAACCTATCGCAACAAAATAGATTGTTGCAATATGTTTCCAAAGGTGGTAGTAACCTATTGCAAGTTTGCAACAAAAAATTTTGTTGTAGTAACCTATTTCAACAAAATAATTTGTTGCAATAACCTATAACAACAAAAAAATTTGTTGCATTAGGCTTACTCGCCATATCTGTTAGGTTCTAAAGACTAGGATCTAATGTATTTAGAACTTCATTTTGTATGTTGGCAAACCATGATCAAAACAATGTTGAGTCGTGTGTTAGACTTGCTCAAAGTATGGGGTTTATTGTAAAGTTGGAATCGAGTTTTTATGCAGAAGTACTGTTCACTTTCTGTGAGACTCGATCGATCGAAAATTAGACTCGATCGATCGAAAATCGCACAGAACGTTTTTCTGCAGAATTTTCCAACTCAGCCCAAGCCCGTTTTAATGTATAGGGTTTTATGTTTGCCCTAAGTATAAAAGGGAAAACCCTAGCCACGTTTTCAGAGTTCTGTAGAGTTCTGTTTTGCTGTGTTTTGTGAATCTCTCTGTGAGATCTAGAGGTGTTTACCTTCACATACACTTAGGGTTTACAAACTTGAGATTTATGTCAAGAGTTGTGTAGATCGTTACAGTTGCAGAATCAAAGAGCACAAAGATATACAAGCAGGTGCGCTTGTGGATTTGCTGAAGAATTCCGGAAAGAAGGAGTCCGTGGATCTCGGAGCTATCATGGGGTCATGGTAGTAAGTTTCCTACAGGCAGGTAGCAATATGACGTTAGTGGTCTAAGTCTATTGTGTAAACTTCAATTCTTTCATAGTGGATTCAGTTTACCTTGAGGATAGCTAGGTCAAATCCTCCCCAGGTTTTTACCGGTGTGGTTTCCTGGGTCATCATATCTTTGTGTTGATTATTTTCCGCTGCTTTATTGTTTTTATATTTATTTGTGTTAACCTAGTTTAATTAAATTACCTAAGTTAATCACTTGGCTAATTCACTAGGTTAATCTGTTGGGTTTAAGGGGTCTAAACGAACTGACAATATCTATTACAACAAATGTTTTTGTTGTAGTAGATTATTGCAACAAAAACATTTGTTGCAGTACCCTATCGCAACAAAAACATTTGTTGCAATATGGAAAAAAAATGAGACAAATTCATTAAAATCAATTAATCAATCAATAGGTGAAACTAGTAAACCTAATATTAAAATCAATCAATCAATCAAATTCATGTACAATCTTCTTCTAATTCAAAAGATGGGAAAAAAAATTCAAACTTGAAATTGAAAATTTGAAGGATTTTTTTTTTAGCATAGTGATTGTAGTAGCACGAGCCTGGGGAGCAAACCCTTGGGTTTTTAGGCGGCAATAAGGAGGTGGAGAAAGCTTGCTCGTTATTGATTATACCCAAAATTCAACCCTACCAACCTATATCTAACACTTTAAATCAATAAAAAAAAATAATCCCACCGGCATGGAAATCTCTTTGTGGTAGTTCCGGCATAGGAGGCTGATGATCATGAGGAAGCTCGCGTTGTGCTCTTCTGATTTTTTTGGCTCTTCGTCTTCCACCAAAGAAGGGACAGAATCAAGGTAAGGATGAGAGTAACGGCTAGTGCTACTCCTATCCCAATGATCCCACTGGGGCCTAAGCGAGGCACTTGCTTCGAAGGGGAATTCATGCTGTTAGCCGTTGCATTGCTAGCCATTGTCTCTGTATTCCTCTCAATACTTTCTTTCTCTCATTGCAGCTCCCTATGAATGAGAACCTCTTTTAAACCAGTTTACCACGTCAAACTTTACAAATAATAGATTACCACTGCCACACACAATCAACCCTCTTTTCGAATACAATATTCAAAAATCAATTTCTCAAAATCCCTACGCTACTAACGTCATCGAGACTCTGCAGTTCAAAGTAAGTGTAGCTAGGAATGAATCACAAAAATTTTGAAAAAAAAAAGTAGATATATTGAAATATGAGTTATCCCAACCAATCAAACAATTTTCAAGACTAGATATGCTTTTGGCCCCCCAAATTCTGAAAAAATATTTAGACATTCACCAATCACCAAACAATATTGAAACCACACCTTATAGGTGCAGTGTAAAATACCTCTTCAAAACCGATTGCACCTAGCCGTGTACGGCTTTAGAGGCGGCGATAAGGTGGCAAAGTGGTTGACATTGATGGAGAATTCTGTCTAAACTATGGTTAAGTTTACCAGAGAGTGTATCAAACTTATCTATTAAGCTTCGTGAATTGTGATTTTCTCACCAAGCCATTTCAAGAAAAACAGATCTAGAAGTAACAAAATGAGAAGAGCAGAGTTTAGAAAAAGAAGACGACATGGCATAAGCGCTGAAGTTGAAGAAGAACAAGAAGAGGAAGACGAAAAGACTCTTTCCCCCCCCCCCCTCAATTTGATTGTTCTGTTTGTAATGAATTAATTTCGTTAATTGAAAATTGAATCGACTCAGGGGTGGAGCTAGGGGGTACGAGGGGCAGTTGCCCCTCCTGGCCCACCCAAAATATACCCTTAGTTATTATAGCTAATACTTATTAAATACCACTACGTACTTTTTGTAACCTAACATTTTTGTAAGTTTATTTAGTGTGCTCGAGGTCTTGATCTCAATTTAATAACCATTGTGGTAGTAACTTATTGCAACAAAAAATTTGTTGCAATAACCTATCACAACAAAAAAATTTGTTGCAATACCCTATCACAACAAAATAATTTGTTGCGGAAAACCTATTGCAACAAAATAGTTTGTTGCAATATGTTTCCAAAGGTGGTAGTAACCTATTGCAAGTTTGCAACAAAATCTTTTGTTCGGTAACCTATTTCAGCAAAATAATTTGTTGCAATAACCTATAACAACAAAAAAATTTGTTGCAATAGGCTTACCCGCCATATCTATTACGACAAATGTTTTTGTTGTAGTAGGTTATTTCAACAAAAACATTTGTTGCAATACCCTATTGCAACAAAAACATTTGTTGCAATATGGAAAAAAAATGAGACAAATTCATTAAAATCAATTAATCAATCAATAGGTGAAACTAGTAAACCCAGTTTTAAAATCAATCAATCAATCAAATTCATGTACAATCTTCTTCTAATTCAAAAGATGGGAAAAAAAATTCAAACTTGAAATTGAAATTTTGAAGGATTTCTTTTTTAGCTTAGTGATTGGATTAGCACGAGCCTAGGGAGCAAACCCTTGGCTTTTTAGGCGGCAATAAGGAGGTGGAGAAAGCTTGCTCGTTATTGATTATACCCAAAATTCAACCCTACCAAACTATATCTAACACTTTAAATCAATAAAAAAAAAAAATCCCACCAGCATGGAAATCTCTTTGTGGTAGTTCCGGCATAGGAGGCTGATGATCATGAGGAAGCTCGCGTTGTGCTCTTCTGATTTGGTTGGCTCTTCGTCTTCCACCAAAGAAGGGACAGAATCAAGGTAAGGATGAGAGCAACGGCTAGTGCTACTCCTATCCCAATAATCCCATTGGGGCCTAAGTGAGGCACTTGCTTCGAAGAGGAATTCATGCTGTTAGCCGTTGCATTGCTAGCCATTGTCTCTGTCTTCCTCTCAATACTTCCTTTCTCTCATTGCAGCTCCCTATGAATGAGAACCTCTTTTAAACCAGTTTACCACGTCAAACTTTACAAATAATAGATTACCACTGCCATACACAATCAACCCTCTTTTCGAATTCAGTCTTCAAAAATCAATTTCTCAAAATCCCAAAGCTACTAACGTCATCGAGACTCTGCAGTTCAATGTAAGTGTAGCTAGGAATGAATCACAAAAATTTTGAAAAAAAAAAAGTAGATATATTGAAATATGAGTTATCCCAACCAATCAAACAATTTTCAAGACTAGATATGCTTTTGGCCCCCCAAATTCTGAAAAAATATTTAGACATTCACAAATCACCAAACAATATTGAAACCGCACCTTATAGGTGCAGTGTAAAATACCTCTTCAAAACCGATTGCACCGAGCCTTGTACGGCCATAGAGGCGGCGATAAGGTGGCAAAGTGGTTGACATTGATGGAGAATTCTGTCTAAACTATGGTTAAGTTTACCAGAGAGTGTATTAAACTTATCTTTTAAGCATCGTGAATTGTGATTTTGTCACCAAGCCATTTCAAGAAAAACAGATCTAGAAGTAACAAAATGAGAAGAGCAGAGTTTAGAAAAAGAAGACGACATGGCATAAGCGCTGAAGTTGAAGAAGAACAAGAAGAGGAAGACGAAAAGACTCTTTCCCCCCCCCCCCCCTCAATTTGATTGTTCTGTTTGTAATGAATTAATTTCGTTAATTGAAAATTGAATTGACTCAGGGGTGGAGCTAGGGGGTACGAGGGGCAGTTGCCCCTCCTGGCCCACCCAAAATATACCCTTAGTTATTATAGCTAATACTTATTACATACCACTACCTACTTTTTGTAACGTAACATTTTTGTAAGTGTATTTAGTGTGCTCGAGGTCTTGATCTCAATTTAATAACCATTGTGGTAGTAACTTATTGCAACAAAAAATTTGTTGCAATAACCTATCACAACAAAAACATTTGTTGCAATACCCTATCACAACAAAATAATTTGTTGCGGAAAACCTATCGCAACAAAATAGTTTGTTGCAATATGTTTCCAAAGGTGGTAGTAACCTATTGCAAGTTTGCAACAAAATCTTTTGTTGCGGTAACCTATTTCAACAAAATAATTTGTTGCAATAACCTATAACAACAAAAAAATTTGTTGCAATAGGCTTACCCGCCATATCTATTACAGCAAATGTTTTTGTTGTAGTAGGTTATTTCAACAAAAACATTTGTTGCAATACCCTATCGCAACAAAAACATTTGTTGCAATATGGAAAAAAAATGAGGCAAATTCATTAAAATCAATTAATCAATCAATAGGTGAAACTAGTAAACCCAGTTTTAAAATCAATCAATCAATCAATCAAATTCAAGTACAATCTTCTTCTAATTCAAAAGATGGGAAAAAAAATTCAAACTTGAAATTGAAAATTTGAAGGAATTTTTTTTTAGCTTAGTGTTTGGAGTAGCACGAGCCTAGGGAGCAAACCCTTGGGTTTTTAGGCGGCAATAAGGAGGTGGAGAAAGCTTGCTCGTTATTGATTATACCCAAAATTCAACCCTATCAACCAATATCTAACACTTTAAATCAATAAAAAAAAAAAAAAATCCCACCGGCATGGAAATCTCTTTGTGGTAGTTTCGGCATAGGAGGCTGATGATCATGAGGAAGCTCGCGTTGTGCTCTTCTGATTTGGTTGGCTCTTCGTCTTCCACCAAAGAAGGGACAAAATCAAGGTAAGGATGAGAGCAACGGCTAGTGCTACTCCTATCCCAATAATCCCACTGTGGCCTAAGCGAGGCACTTGCTTCCAAGGGGAATTCATGCTGTTAGCCGTTGCATTGCTAGCCATTTTCTCTGTCTTCCTCTCAAAACTTTCTTTCTCTCATTGCAGCTCCCTATGAATGAGAACCTCTTTTAAACCAGTTTAGCACGTCAAACTTTACAAATAATAGATTACCAGTGCCACACACAATCAACTCTCTTTTCGAATACAATATTCAAAAATCAATTTTTCAAAATCCCTACGCTTCTGACGTCATCGAGACTCTGCAGTTCAAAGTGAGTGTATCTAGGAATGAATCACAAAAATTTTGAAAAAAAAAAAATAGATATATTGAAATATGAGTTATCCCAACCAATCAAACAATTTTCAAGACTAGATATGCTTTTGGCCCCCCAAATTCTGAAAAAATATTTAGACATTCACCAATCACCAAAAAATATTGAAACCGCACCATATAGGTGCAGTGTAAAATACCTCTTCAAAACCGATTGCACCGAGCCGTGTACGGCCATAGAGGCGGCGATAAGCTGGCAAAGTGGTTGACATTGATGGAGAATTCTGTCTAAACTATGGTTAAGGTTACCAGAGAGTGTATTAAACTTATCTTTTAGGCTTCGTGAATTGTGATTTTGTCACCAAGCCATTTCAAGAAAAACAGATCTAGAAGTAACAAAATGAGAAGAGGAGTTTAGAAAAAGAAGATGACATGGCATAAGCGTTGAAGTTGAAGAAAAACAAGAAGAGGAAGACGAAAAGACTCTTTTTCCCCCCCCTCAATTTGATTGTTCTGTTTGTAATGAATTAATTTCGTTAATTGAAAATTGAATCGACTCAGGGGTGGAGCTAGGGGGTACGAGGGGCAGTTGCCCCTCCTAGCCCACCCAAAATATACCCTTAGTTGTTATAGCTAATAATTATTAAATACCACTACCTACTTTTTGTAACGTAACATTTTTGTAAGTGTATTTAGTGTGCTCGAGGTCTTGATCTCAATTTAATAACCATTGTGGTAGTAACTTATTGCAACAAAAAATTTGTTGCAATAACCTATCACAACAAAAACATTTGTTGCAATACCCTATCACAGCAAAATAATTTGTTGCGGAAAACCTATCGCAACAAAATAGTTTGTTGCAATATGTTTCCAAAGGTGGTAGTAACCTATTGCAAGTTTGCAACAAAAACTTTTGTTGTGGTATCCTATTTCAACAAAATAATTTGTTGCAATAACCTATGACAACAAAAAAATTTGTTGCAATAGGCTTACCCGCCATAGCTATTACAACAAATGTTTTTGTTGTAGTAGGTTATTTCAACAAAAACATTTGTTGCAATACCCTATCGCAACAAAAACATTTGTTGCAATATGGAAAAAAAATGAGAGAAATTCATTAAAATCAATTAATTAATCAATAGGTGAAACTAGTAAACCCAGTATTAAAATCAATCAATCAATCAAATTCATGTACAATCTTCTTCTAATTCAAAAGATGGGAAAAAAAATTCAAACTTGAAATTGAAAATTTGAAGGATTTTTTTTTAGCTTAGTCATTGGAGTAGCACGAGCCTAGGGAGCAAACCCTTGGGTTTTTAGGCGGCAATAAGGAGGTGGAGAAACCTTGCTCGTTATTGATTATACCCAAAATTCAAACCTACCAACCAATATCTAACACTTTAAATCAATAAAAAAAAAAAAATCTCACCGGCATGGAAATCTTTTTGTGGTAGTTCTGGCATTGGAGGCTGATGATCATGAGGAAGCTCGCGTTGTGCTCTTCTGATTTGGTTGGTTCTTCGTCTTCCACCAAAGAAGGGACAGAATCAAGGTAAGGTTGAGAGCAACGGCTAGTGCTACTCCTATCCCAATAATCCCACTGGGGCCTAAGCGAGGCACTTGCTTCCAAGGGGAATTCATGCTATTAGCCGTTGCATTGCTAGCCATTGTCTTTGTCTTTCTCTAAATACTTTCTTTCTCTCTTTGCAGCTCTCTATAAATGAGAACCTCTTTTAAACCAGTTTACCACTTCAAACTTTACAAATAATAGATTACCACTGCCACACACAATCAACCCTCTTTTCGAATACAATCTTCAAAAATCAAATTTTCAAAATCCCTACGCTACTAACGTCATCGAGACTCTGCAGTTCAAAGTTTGTGTAGCTAGGAATGAATCACAAAAATTTTGAAAAAAAAAGTAGATATATTGAAATATGAGTTATCCCAACCAATCAAACAATTTTCAAGACTAGATATGCTTTTGGCCCCCCAAATTCTGAACAAATATTTAGACATTCACCAGTCACCAAACAATATTGAAACCGCACCTTATAGGTGCAGTGTAAAATACCTCCTCAAAACCAACTGCACCGAACCGTGTACGGCCCTAGAGGCGGCGATAAGGAGGCAAAGTGGTTGACATTGGTGGAGAATTCTGTCTAAACTATGGTTAAGTTTACCAGAGAGTGTATTAAACTTATCTTTTAAGCTTCGTGAATTGTGATTTTGTCACCAAGCCAATTCAAGAAAAAACAGATCTAGAAGTAACAAAATGAAAATAGCAGAGTTTAGAAAAAGAAGACGACATGGCATGAGCGCTGAAGTCGAAGAAGAACAAGAAGAGGAAGACGAAAAGACTCTTTTTTCCCCCTCAATTTGATTGTTCTGTTTGTAATGAATTAATTTTGTTAATTGAAAATTGATTCGACTCAGGGGTGGAGCTAGGGGGTACGAGGGGCAGTTGCCCCCCCTGGCCCACCCAAAATATACCCTTAGTTATTATAGCTAACACTTATTAAATACCGCTACCTACTTTTTGTAACCTAACATTTTTGTAAGTGTATTTAGTGTGCTCGAGGTCTTGATCTCAATTTAATAACCACTGTGGTAGTAACTTATTGCAACAAAAAATTTGTTGCAATAACCTATCACAACAAAAACATTTGTTGCGGAAAACCTATCGCAACAAAATAGTTTGTTGCAATATGTTTCCAATGGTGGTAGTAACCTATTGCAAATTTGCAACAAAAAATTTTGTTGCGGTAACCTATTTCAACAAAATAATTTGTTGCAATAACCTATAACAACAAAAAAATTTGTTGCAATAGGCTTACCCACCATATCTATTACAACAAATGTTTTTGTTGTAGTAGGTTATTGCAACAAAAACATTTGTTGCAATACCCTATCGCAACAAAAACATTTGTTGCAATATGGAAAAAAAATGAGACAAATTCATTAAAATCAATTAATCAATCAATAGGTGAAACTAGTAACCCAGTATTAAAATCAATTAATCAATCAAATTCATGTACAATCTTCTTCTAATTCAAAAGATAGGAAAAAAAAATTCAAACTTGAAATTGAAAATTTGAAGGATTTTTTTTTTTTTTTTTTTTTTAATCTTAGTGATTGGAGTTGCACGAGCCTAGGGAGCAAACCCTTGGGTTTTTAGGCGGCAATAAGGAGGGGGAGAAAGCTTGCTCGTTATTGATTATACCCAAAATTCAACCCTACCAACCTATATCTAACACTTTAAATCAATGAAAAAAAAAAATAATCCCACCGGCATGGAAATCTCTTTGTGGTAGTTCTGGCATAGGAGGCTGATGATAATGAGGAAGCTCGCGTTTTGCTCTTCCGATTTTGGTTGGTTCTTCATCTTCCACCAAAGAAGGGACAGAATTAAGGTAAGGATTAGAGCAACTGCTAGTGCTACTCCTATCCCAATAATCCCACTGGGGCCTAAGCGAGGCACTTGCTTCCAAGGGTAATTCATGCTATTAGCAGTTGCATTGCTAGCCATTGTCTCTGTCTTTCTCTCAATACTTTCTTTCTCTCTTTGCAGCAATGAGAACCTCTTTTAAACCAGTTTGCCTAGTCAAACTTTTGCAAATAATATATTACCACTGCCACACACAATCAACCCTCTTTTCGAATACAATCTTCACAAATCAAATTCTCAAAATCCCTACGCCGCTAACGTCGTCGAGACTCTGCAATTCAAAGTAAGTGTAGCTAGGGATGAATCCCAAAATTTTTGATAAAAAAAAGTAGATATATTGATATATGAGTTATCCCAACCAATTAAACAATTTTCAAGACTAGATATGCTTTTGGCCCCCCAAATTCTGAACAAATATTTAGACATTCACCAATCACCAAACAATATTGAAACTGCACCTTATAGGTGCAGTGTAAAATATCTCTTTAAAACTGACTGCACCGAACCATGTACAACCCTAGAGGCGGCGAAAAGGAGGCAGAGTGGTTGACATTAATGGAATATTCTGTCTAAACTATGGTTAAGTTTACAAAGAGTGTATTAAACTTATCTTTTAAGCTTCATGAATTGTGATTTTGTCACCAAGCCATTTCAAGAAGAACAGATCTAGAAGTAACAAAATGAGAAGAGAAGAGTTTAGAAAAAGAAGACGAAGCAGCATAATCGTTAACATCGACGAAGAACAAGAAAAGGAAGATTAAAAGACTCTCTTTTCCCCCCCTCAATTTCATTGTTCTATTTGTAATGAATTAATTTCATTAGTTGAAAATTGATTCTGCTCAGGGGTGGAGCTTGGGGGGTATGAGCAGGGTCGGCTCAACAATTTTTGGGGCCTTAGACGAAAATTTTAATTGGGTCTTTTTATAATTAAATATTAATCAAATTTGTAATATTTTCACCCAAACTTTCTGTTGTGTTTTTTTTTTTTAATACTAGTAACAAATTTATCCATAGATCGTTTTTGAGATTCAAATTTTTTTTTTCAATTTTTATCTTTTTTAGAAGTTTTTCATATTCGGATAAATATTTTCTAGTAGACATTTATAAAGAGAAAATATTTATAGATAGATAAAACACAATTTATAATTAAAAATGATAATTTAACTAAAAATAAAATTTAAAGTATAGAACAATAGAACCTGGTTATTGCAATTTTTCTAAAGCTGTGACCACTTTAAAGTTTAAACCTGCACAAATAAAAATTAATTTAATACATGATTTAATAAATTAGTATACTATAATATAAATGAGTTGATATGATACACATCAAATTATTAATTGGTATAATAATTTATAATAATAGATTAATTACCAAATTAAAAAAAAAAGGTGAGAAACCGTCTAGCACCTAGCTGTACTCCACCACTACTCCTTTCATATATTCAAACTATGGCTAAGCTTTAAAGAAAAAATGTGTCCTATCCTATCAATTATCATGGCAGAGGCAAAGTGTCCTATCCTATCAATTATCATGGTAGGAAAGGGTCTAGAGAGGGGCAAAAAACTCATTGCAAAAAACGTGTCCCATCCCACCAAACAATTGTGCAGTGAAAGTGTGAAACAAACTAAAAATAAATAGAAGACTCAGTTTTCATTTTCGGAAAGACAAAGAGAAAGAGGGGAAGAACTCAAAGAAGAATACCTCAGCAGACTCAGCTAACTGGTATGCTGGAAAACTTGGAATCAACAAAGAAAAATTTCAAGGTAGGCTGGCTGACTTGGTTTATGGGAAAAGATCAATAATTAAGATGAAGAAAAGAATGGTAAGACCGGACGAAAATAGATGGAGAGACAAAGAGGTAGAGAGATGAGAGGTTTTTCTTTTGTTTTTGAAATTTATAATCTCTATTTTAACATATTTCAAGACAATTACGTTGTATTATTAATGAATTTGTCTGGTATTAATTTTGATTTTAGCATATTTCAAGAATAAGTTAATAAATTTGTCTCCTAAAATTTAATTTTGTTAGCTGAAGCCGGAAGTTTGACTATTTTTATTTTTTTCCTTTTTAATCTTTTGCATTTTAGGATATAATGGGGTCTTTTTAATGCATTTTATTAACCAATAAAAGTGCTTAATTTTTTTAATTAAAATATATAGAAAAATATATTATATATAATTTTTTTTTACAAGTGGGGCCTTTTTTTATTTGGGGGCCTTAGGCGATTGCATCAATTGCATCACCTATTGAGCCAGCCCTGGGTACGACGGGAAGTTGCCCCCCTGGCCCACCCAAAATATACCCTTAGTTATTATAGTTGATACTTTTAAATACCACTACCTACTTTTTGTAACCTAACATTTTGTAAGTGTGTTTAGTGTGCTCGAGGTCTTAATCTCAATTTAATAACCACTGTGGTAGTAACTTATTGCAACAAAAAATTTGTTGCAATAACCTATCACAACAAAAACATTTTTTGCAATACCCTGTTGCAACAAAATAATTTGTTGCAAAAACCTATCGCAGCAAAATATTTTTTTGCAATATGTTTCCAAAGGTGGTAGTAACCTATTGCAACAAAAAAAATTTGTCGCGGTAACCTATTGCAACAAAACAATTTGTTGCAATAACCTATAACAACAAAAAAATTTGTTGCAATAGGCTTACCCGCCATATCTATTACAACAAAGGTTTTTGTTGTAATAGGTTATTGCAACAAAAACATTTGTTGCAATACCCTATCGTAACAAAATAATTTGTTGCAATATGGGAAAAAAATGAGACAAATTCATTAAAATCAATCAATCAATCAATAGGTGAAACTAGCAAACTCAGTATTAAAATCAATCAATCAATCAAATTCATGTACATTATTCTTCTATTTCAAAAGATGGGAAAAAAAAAATTCAAACTTGAAATTGAAAATTTAATGGATTTTTTTTACCTTAGTGATTGGAGTAACACGAGTCTAGGGAGCAAACCCTTGGGTTTTCAGGTGGCAATAAGAAGGTGGAGAAAGCTTGCTCATGATCGATTATACCCAAAATTCAACCCCACCAACCTATATCGAACACTTTAAATCAATAAAAAAAATAGTAGTATCAAAGTTTTTTCCCCCTTCATCTTTCTAGTAACCAAACAGAGCTTATCAATAAAAAATCAGAGAGAGAGAAAACTTACGGCAGTGGCTAAGCCAATGGAGCAGTTCAGTGATGTTGGGCTATAAGACATCTGCTACTTACTTTTTGTTTTAGGGTATATTAAATGCCACTCTGTTTCTTTGGTTTCAAAACAAACCCCCTGGCCCACCCAAAATATACCCTTAGTTATTATAGCTAATACTTCTTAAATACCACTACCTACTTTTTGTTTTTGGGTTTATTAAATGCCACTCTGTTTCTTTGGTTTCGAAATATAACACAACTTCTTAGCGAACTATTAAGGAACCTTAAGTCCTCCACTAGCATGCTTAGCATTGAATTTTTTAGTCTGTTCCTACCATATTATAATTTGAACCTTTTATGGGTATCAACCAAAATAATAGAAATTCATATATATTATACTCAGTATTTATCTAACTACTAATAGTTTCATTCATAACTTAAGTTTCGGCTCTAAAAAAAAAATTAAAAAATAGATCACTTATATGAGAAATATCTCAATTGATAAATACAATATTATGAACTAGTCACTAACCTTTGCTATGCACGGGAACCTACCTATTTGTGAGGTAAATTAAAATAATTTTATGAAAAATTTAAGAAACTACACCATTACATGAGTTGCTTTGGTATGAATTCTATTTGTGTTACAATTACAATGGCTTACAAAAAATTTGTTAGACAGTTTCAGATATAGCAAAAAAATAACTCAAAAATTTAGATATTAAAACTTTTGAAAGACCGAAATATATTAAAAAATCAGATGATTCACTACTTAGAAATTATTGAAACAAAACAAAATAAATATGACTAAACAATAGAGAAATATAAGAGAAAGATGAGTTACATTCAAAAGAATAATTTCAATTATTGCAAGCTTTTTTATCTTGTAAAAAATATACGAAAAACCATAAAATATATATTTTTTTTAACAAAATAGAGGAGAAGAAAATAACATAAGAAGAGCTCATACCTCTACTCAGCTTTCTTTTTAAAAAAATATTGGGGTTTGCTTTACTTTTATAGTGTTCATGATTAACCTCGCAAATTTGGAGATAAATTATCAATATTTGAGTTTGGGTTAAAGTTTGACTTGTTAGAGAGATAGAGTTTCACTCCTTGTTAAGCTTGGATTAACCAAAAATAGTTTTGTTTTAAAAAATTAAAATGATGAGTTTGAGTTTTAATTGGACTTGTTACAGAGATAAAGTTTCACTCCTTGTTAAGTTTGGACTAAACAAAAATAATTTTATTTAAATAAAATGATAATTTTATTTAAATATTATGCTAACGTGGAAAATTGTGGGAGTTTTAAAGTCTTCGGTTATATATATATATATATATAAGCGTTTTGTTTGTATAATTACATTAAATATCACTTAGTATTTAAATGAATAACTTTTAATTTTTCAAATTGGTCTCAAATATTATATATTCACATAATGTGTGTAAGTGTGTGTATTATATATAAATTTCCCCCCCCCCCCTCCTCAACTCATATCCTGGCTCCATCATTGATTCAGCTCATCTTTTTTTTTCCCCGTTTGGTTGCTAAAAATGAAGGAAAGTTTGTATCTTTGATCGGTTTGGATGACACAAAAAAGAAAAATGGAGGAAAGTTTGTATCTTTGATCCGTTTGATCTGCCAACCTTTTTTTTTTTCTTCTAAAAATTTTACTACTAAATAATATTAATTTAATCTAATGATGCACATATAAACATAACACAAATACATATGGAACCCTTGTTTAGGAGATAATGCAAAATTTGATAACTCTTAAATAACAAATAGATGAAGCATAACTATTTATAGAGGTTTATATAATAGATGCATTTATGAATCATAAGCAAAACCTTTAAAAAAAAAAAAACACAAAGAAGAGAAATACACACCTGTAATAGTTTGGATGGTAGGTTTGATAAAGACTTCTACTATAGATTTCACAAACATCAAATTGCCCAAGTAATAAGAAAAAAAAAAAAAAAAAACAAAGGGGAGTTAGATTTCTAAACAACATAGAAATTGTAAGAGAATGAAAAGTATTGATAATGGAGGAGAGAAAAAAAGAAGAAGAAGTTGTGCCTAAGAATATATAAGATCATACACTGAAAAACAAAAACAGAGAGAGAGAGAGAGAGAGAGAGAGAGAGAGAGAGAGAGAGAGATTTAAATTATGAGGGATTTAGATTTCTAATCATTCTAGGAATTATAAGAGAAGATAAACTTATGATGTATGTTTATATAAAAAAAAATGTCATATAGATTGAATGAAAAAAAAAATGTTGACATCAATGACATGAATGCAATGTAAAAAAAAAAAAAAAAGTAAGTACGTAAGTAAGTAAGTAAACGTGATTGATGGTAATAAGGATTCATTTAAAAAAAAAAAAAATTATAATCCGCTTAGAAGTTTAAAGTTATCCCAAAAATAAAAAGAAGTTTTTTGACTCGGCAAAAAAAAAAAAAAAAGAAGTTTTTTGAGAAACATAACTTTATCCAAAAAAGTGATATAATCATAGAAGAAAAGTTGATAAGAACGAAGAAGGTGATTTATTTACATTTTTTTGAGTTAAAAATAATTGATGCAATTTGAATTATAAAAAAAATTATATGAATAGTATGAAAGGAAAAAAAAAATGTTGATATGAACGTAACATAAAAAATAAAGAAAAAAAAAAAACATGATTGATGGTTGTAAGGAAATATGATAGAATTTTTTTCTTAAACCTATTATCAATTAATGTAGAAATTAAAACGTAAAATAAAAATAAAAAACACTCAAAGAAGAATAAGTTGTTATCAATATAACTTATCCAAATTAGTGATAAACCAATGGAACAAAAGTTGATAAGAATTAATATGATATTACAATAATTATCTAAAAAACAAAGTCATGTGTGAAGAGGAAGATTTTGCTGTTGAATATGTTGCTGTTTTTTTTTTCCGTGTATTATGTTGTTTTTTTTTTTACACGAAGTAATATAATTTAAATAAAAAAAGAAATAGATAAAGATTGTTGCTGTTTTTTTTTTTATGTGTACCATGTTGTTTTTTTTTTTTTTTTTTTTTTTACATGTAGTAATATAATTTAAATAAAAAAAATTAGATGAAGAGTTTGAATTGTAACCAAATTAAAATTTTTTATCAACTTAAAAATTATAATAATAAAAGATTAAATGAAGAGTTTGGATTGTAATCAAATTAAGATTTTTATCAATTTAGAAAGTATAGGAGAAGAAGATAAGAAAAAAAAATTACATTTATTTTTTTAAAATTCTAAATTTTTTTTTTTGCAGTTTAGTGCAGCCACTTGGTGCAGCCATAGTTTCTAAGCCCAACTTTTATTATATAGTATATGATTGGGGTGAAGTTGACCAACATGACCTACTTTTGTGCTTTGGACCTATTATTAAATGAAATCCAATATGCATTATTTTGTCCCTCTAGATGATGGACATGGACTCCTAGAACTAAAAGCCTAATTGGGTTTGTAAGCTTGGTCCACCCAAACGATCGACAAATGTGTATCATATAAAAGGGTGAAGTCTACAATGAACAAATTGATTGCCAACCATGATGAAAATGAACCTAAAAAAGAGCTCTTGCACAATATAAGTAACTAACAAACACTATGATAGGCCAAGAATGTATTGACTCTTTAGGTAAATTAACCAATTAATTAGCCAAGTGAATTAATTAAGTCAATTTAACATATAATAAGCGTGGTAGCACAACAAATCACCAAATAGCTAAGTGCAGTGAAAATTAAATTTGACACAGGTGATTTATTTACAAATGGGGAAAACTACTAAGACAAAACCCCACCGGGTGAATTTAAGATCACCACTCTCGAGAATCCACTATCATCAAATCAAGCAGTTACAAGTAAAGGAATCTCAGTACCTTATACCAACCTACAGTTGAACCCTTACCCCAATACACAATTGGACTTGTAATGTAGTGACAATCTCTCATTTCAATGCACGACTCCAAGTACATGACTAACAAATCGATGCATAGATCCCAATACGTGATTAACACACCAACTTGAGAAGTATGTTGATTGCAAAGTTTTTCAGTTCATCCATACGATGAAGATCAAGAAACTCCTTGGTCACAAAACCCTACAGCATATAAACGCAGCAACTTCTTCAAGAGAAAGATGAACTAGGGCAGATTGTCGCTGGTCACAATGTGCATGTAACAACAAGTGCAACAACCTTTTCATCAAGTGAGACGGCCCTTAAAATAATCCTTATATATGCCTAGGGTTGTGAGAAAAGAAAATCTAAACACATAACTTGGATATATGTGAAAAACAGATTTGAAAATCTGAATTTCGTAATTCTCAATAAATAGGGAATTGGTCGAGTAGTTGTTGAGCATCAGGCTAAAATTGCGTTTTAAACCTCGATAAATACAATCTATTGGGCTATCTATCAAGATTTAAAATACAGCACTTCTTCACTTATTTCTTGAACAGATTTGCATGGTTTTAACTCTTGACTTGAACAACCTACTTCTTGAAGACTTAAACCATCATAGATCTACCCAATTACAAGTAAAGTGCGTTTTGTTAAAGGATTAGCTAATTCTAAATGACATATGTCCTAACACACTGTCACAAAATCATTGAAAGATGGTTCAAATTAATTAGCAACATCTATTAAAACCAAATTTCTTAGACCTCAGATTGGTTAATTTTTTAACTACCCTTGAACTTCAAATTTTCAAAGAAATAGACTATAGGCATTTACAAAACTCGGACCAGATACCAAATTTAGATATTTCAATGAAGGAGATTATCATGATCACAGTTATTAAAAAAAAATAAAAAATAAAAAAAGCAATTAGGTGAAACTAGTAAACCCATTATTAAAATCAATCAATCAATCAAATTCGTGTACAATCTTCTTCTAATTCAAGAGATGGAAAAAAAATCCAAACTTGAAATCTTCTTCTAATTCAACTAACCAAACATGTTCTTGATTTAAAAATACAAGAAAATTGTTTTTTCTTTGTATTCCCGAAAACAAGTTTTTGAAAACAGAAAACAAAAACTGTTACCAAACATAGCCTAACATTTTGTAAGTGTGTTTAGTGTGCTCGAGGCCTTGATCTCAATTTAATAACCACTGTGGCAATAACTTATTGCAAAAAAAATTTGTTGCAATAACCTATCGCAACAAAAACATTTGTTGCAATACCCGATCGCAGCAAAATAATTTGTTGCAGAAACCTATCGCAACAAAATAGTTCGTTGCAATATGTTTCCAAAGGTGGTATTAACTAATTGCAACAAAGTAGTTTGTTGCAATAACCTATTACAACAAAGAAATTTGTTGCAATAGGCACCCGAAAACGCACCCGTGCTTCACAGACTATTTCCCACCATTTGAAACATTGCAGCAATAGCAACTTGTTGACCCATAAAACCCATAAAATTAGCTTAGTGAGATTCCCTCAAAAATACTGATTTTCAATTATTGTAAAACACAAAAAGTATTGTAAGACCTGTAATAATTATCAAAAAAAAAAAAAATATCGAGAGTTTATAATTAAGTTATCAGTTTGCTTTTTTTTTTTTTTCTTTTTTTTTTTTTTTTCAAATAAAACGTAAAACTTACCTTTTCTTAGCAAAATAAATTGTAATACTTGTTTCTTGACTCTTAGTTAAAAACAACAAACTAATCTAAAAATCTGGCAAGGGGGGCGGGGGCATTAGACAGTTTGGGGGAAGGTCAGGGGGAGCATTAAGATATTGTTGTTTCTATCTAAGAATTTGTTGACATCAATTAAGTTTAATGTTGATGTTAGGCTGGTCCTTAATTAACCAAATTATCTCATATCATGTACACAAGTTTGAAAGAAATATTAATATTCTTTTTGCAGAGACTCTGTCAAGGATAATGTCAGGGATGTTGTCATCATTTCAGGTCCTTTCAAGTGTGTTCCTCGCATACTTAGTGTTTGGCATTAGTATTGCGATGCCACATTTGTCATCATTGCTTGCATTCTTATGCTTGTTACGTTGATGATTTATGTGTCATATCGATATCGACGTATTAGGGTTGGTGTTGACCCTCGCATTCCTGTGGGGGTTCGTACAATCATTTTTCATGATGTGTCTCATGTTCCTTATAACATGGAGACGTGTTGTATTTGTCTTTGTAACTTTGTTGATGGAGATCAATTGGTGTGTCTTCCATCATGCAAGCACGTGTACCACCCCAATTGTATTGCACGCCACTTGGCTCGAGCCTCTACATGCCCCTACTGTCGAGGCGTCATTTCAATTGGAGACGATTGAGTGTGACATCCAAATGATGGGACAAGTATGCTCTATTTTTTTTTTTTTTTTGGTGTGTTACAGTTTTCTATGTAAGCTCACTATTATGACTATGCTCATACATACAGTAGCATAAGTTAACTATGGCTTATTAGTTATGTTTGATACATAGTTAAAAACCTTACTATACTATTGTTGGTTACAAAAGCCTTATTTTATATTTTGTCATGTGTTCTGCATGCTTCTTCTACAAATTGACGTGTCCACTACAAATATTTTTGTTGTAATAGGTTATTGCAAAAAAAAAATTTGTTGCAATACCCTATTGCAACAAAAAAATTTGTTGCAATACGAAAAAAAAAATGAAAGAAATTCATTAAAATCAATTATTCAATCAATAGGTGAAACTAGTTAACCCAATATAAAAATCAATCAATCAATCAATCAAATTCATGTACAATCTTCTTCAAATTCAAAAGATGGAAAAAAAAAAATCCAACCTTGAAATCTTCTTCTAATTCAACTAACCAAACATGTTCATAATTTCAAAAGTACAAGAAAACTGTTTTTTCTCTGTATTCCCGAAACAAGATTTTGAAAATAGAAAACAAAAATTGTTACCAAACATAACCTAACATTTTGTAAGTGTGTTTAGTGTGGTCGAGGTCCTGATCTCAATTTAATAACCACTGTGGTAGTAACCTATCGCAACAAAAAATTTGTTGCAATAACCTATCGCAACAAAAACATTTGTTGCAATACCCTATTGCAACAAAATAATTTGTTGCAGAAACCTATCGCAACAAAATAGTTTGTTGCAATATGTTTCCAAAGGTGGTAGTAACTTATTGCAACAAAACAGTTTGTTGCAATAAACTATTACAACAACAAATTTTTTTGCAATAGGCACCTGAAAACGCACTAGTGCTTCATAGACTATTTCCCACCATTTGAAACTTTGCAGCAATAACAACTTGTTGACACACAAAACCCATGGATTAGCTCATTAAGATTCCCTCAAAAATATGGATTTTCAATTATTGTAAAACACCAAAAGTGTCATAAGACTTCAAATAATTATCAGAAAAAAAAAAAAAAAACTATCGTGAGTCTATATTTAAGTTGTCAGTATGCTTTTTTTTTTTTTTTTTCTAATAAAATGTAAAACTTATATTTTCTTAGCAAAAGAAATTGTAGTACTTGTCTCTTGACTCTTGGTTAAAAACAGCAAACTAATCTAAAAATCTAGCGGCAAGGGGGGGGGGGCATTGGATTGTTTGGGGGAAGGTCAGGGGGGGCAATAAGATATTGTTGTTTCCATCAAAGAATTTGTTGACGTCAATTAAGTTTAATGTTGATGTTAGGCTGGTCCTTAGTTAATGAAATTGTCTCATATCTTGTACACAAGTTTGAATGAAATATTAATATTCTTTTTGCAGAGATTCTGTCGTGGATGATGTCGGGGATGATGTCATTATTTCATGTCCTTTTGAGCATGTTCCTCGCATACTTAGTGTTTGGCGTCAGTATTGCAATGCCATATTTGTCATCACTGTTTGCATTCTTATGGTTGTTATGTTGATGACTTATGTGTCATATCGATATCGATGTACTAAGGTTGGTGTTGACCCTCGCATTCCTGTGGGGGTTCGTACAATCATTTTTCACGATGTCTCTCATGTTCCTTATAACATGGAGACATGTTGTATTTGTATTTGTAACTTTGTTGATGGAGATTAGTTAACGTGTTTTCCATCATGCAAGCACGTGTACCATCGCAATTGTATTGCATGCCACTTGGCACGAGCCACTACAGGCCCCTATTGTTGAGGCGTCATTTCAATTGGAGACGATTGAGTGTGACATCCAAATGATGGGACAAGGATGCTTAGTTTTTTTTTTTTTTTTTTTTGGGTGTTACAGTTTTCTATGTAAGCTCACTATTATGACTATGCTCATACATACAGTAGCATAAGTTAACTATGGTTTATTAGTTCTGTTTGATACATTGTTAAAAACCTTACTATACTATTGTCGGTTACAAAAGCCTTATTTTATATTTAGTCATGTGTTCTGTATGCTTCTTCTACGAATTGACGTATGCAATACAAACATTTTTGTTGTAATAGGTTATTGAAACAAAAACATTTGTTGCAATACCCTATTGCAACAAAAAAATTTGTTGCAATATGGAAAAAAAAAATGAGACAAATTCATTAAAATCAATTATTCAATCAATAGGTAAACTAGTAAACACAATAATAAAATCTCAAATTCATGCACAATCTTCTTCTAATTCAAAAAATGGAAAAAAATCCAAACTTGAAATCTTCTTCTAATTCAACTAACCAAACGTGTTGATTTCAAAAATACAAGAAAATTGTTTTTTCTTTGTATTCCTAAAAACAAGATTTTGAAAATTGAAAACAAAAACTGTTACCAAACAGAACCTAACATTTTGTAAGTGTGCTTAGTGTGCTCGAGGTCTTGATCTTAATTTAAAAACCACTGTGGTAGAAACTTATTGCAACAAAAAATTTGTTGCAATAACCTATCGCAATGAAAACATTTGCTTCAATACCCTATCGCAACAAAATAATTTGTTGCAAAAACCTATCGCAACAAAATAGTTTGTTGCAATATGTTTCCAAAGGTGGTAGTAACGTATTGCAACAAAACAGTTTGTTGCAATAACCTATTACAACTAAAAAATTTGTTGCAATAGGCACTTAAAAACGCAGCTATGCTTCATAGACTATTTCCCACCATTTGAAACTTTGCAGCAATAGCAACTTGTTGACACATAAAACCCATGGATTAGCTCATTGAGATTCCCTCAAAAATATTGATTTTCAATTATTGTAAAACAGCAAAAGTGTCGTAAGACTTCTAATAATTATCAGAAAAAAAAACTATTGTGAGTCTATAGTTAAGTTGTCAGTATGCTTTTTCTTTTTTCTTTTTACTTTTTTTTTTCAAATAAAATGTAAAACTTATCTTTTCTTAGCAAAATAAATTGTAATACTTGTCTGTTGACTCTTGGCAAAAAACAGCAAACTAATCTAAAAATCTTGAGGGGGCAGGGGCATTAGACTGTTTGAGGGATGGACATGAGGTGCATTAAGATACTGTTGTTTCTATCTAAGAATTTGTTGACATCAATTAAGTTTAATTTTGATGTTAGGCTGGTCCTTAATTAATTAAATTGTCTCATATCATGTATAAAAGTTTGAATGAAATATTATTATTCTTTTTGCTGTGATTCTGTCATGGATGATGTCAGGGATGATGTCATTATTTCATTTCCTTTCGAGCCTGTTGCTCACATACTTAGTGTTTGGCGTCAGTATTGTGATGCCACATTTGTCATCACTGCTTGGATTCTTATGCTTGTTACGTTGATGATTTATGTGTCATATCGATATCAACGTACTAGGGTTGGTGTTGACCCTTGCATTCTTGTGGGAGTTCGTACAATCATTTTTCACGATGTGTCTCTTGTTCCTTATAACATGGAGATGTGTTGTATTTGTCTTTGTAACTTTGTTGATGGAGATCAGTTGGCGTGTCTTCCATCATGCAAGCACGTGTACCAGTGCAATTGTATTGCACACCACTTGGCTCGAGCCTCTACATGCCCTTATTGTCGAGGCGTCATTTCAGTTAGAGACGATTGAGTGTGACATCCAAATGATGGGACAAGGATGCTCAGTTTTTTTTTTTTTTGGGTGTGTTATAGCTTTCTATGGGACAAGGATGCTCACTATTAGTTATGTTTAATACATTGTTAAAAACCTTACTATAATATTGTTGGTTACAAAAGCCTTATTTTATATTCTGTCATGTGTTATGTATGCTTCTTCTATGAATTGACGTGTCCACTAGAAATGTTTTTGTTGTAATAGGTTATTGCAACAAAATAATTTGTTGCAATATGGAAAAAAAAAATGAGACAAATTCATTAAAATCAATTAATCAATAAATAGGTGAAACTGGCAAACCTAGTATTAAAATCAATCAATCAATCAAATTCTTGTACAATCTTCTTCTAATTCGAAAGAATGAAAAAAAATCCAAACTTGAAATCTTCATCTAATTCAACTAACCAAACATGTTCTTGATTTCAAAAATACAAGAAAATTGTTTTTTCTTTGTATTCCCGAAAACATGATTTTGAAAATAGAAAACAAAATTTGTTACCAAACATAACCTAGCATTTTTTAAGTGTGTTTAGTGTGCTAGAGGTGTTGATCTCAATTTAATAACCTCTGCGGTAGTAAATTATTGCAACAAAAAATTTGTTGCAATAACATATCGCAACAAAAAATTTGTTGCAATAACCTATCGCAACAAAAACATTTTTTGCAATACGCTACGCAACAAAATAATTCGTTTTAGACACCTATCGCAACAAAATAGTTTGTTGCAATATGTTTCCAAAGGTGGTAGTAACTTATTGCAACAAAATAGTTTGTTGCAATAACCTATTACAACAAAAATATTTGTTGCAATAGGCACCCGAAAACGCACCCATGCTTCATAGACTATTTCCCACCTTTTGAAACTTTGCAACAATAGCAACTTGTTAACCCATAAAACCCATGGATTAGCTCACTAAAATTCCCTCAAAAATATTGATTTTCAATTATTGTAAAGCACCAAAAGTGTCGTAAGACTTCTAATAATTATCAGAAAAAAAAACTATCGTGAGTCTATAGTTAAGTTGTCAGTATGCTTTTTCTTTTTTCTTTTTTTTCTAATAAAATGTAAAACTTGTCTTTTCTAAGCAAAATAAATTGTAATACTTGTGTCTTGACTCTTGGTTAAAAACAGCAAACTAATCTAAAAATCTAGCGCCAGGGGGGGGGGGGCATTGGATTGTTTGGGGGAAGGTCAGAGGGGGCATTAAGATATTGTTGTTTCTATCTAAGAATTTTTTGGCATCAATTAAGTTTAATGTTGATGTTAGGCTGGTCCTTAATTAATGAAATTGTCTCATATCATGTACACAAGTCTGAATGAAATATTAATATTCTTTTTGCAGAGATTCTGTCATGGATGATGTCAAGGATGATGTCATTATTTCACGTCCTTTCAAGCATGTTCCTCGCATACTTAGTGTTTGGTGTCAGTATTGCGATGCAACATTTGACATCACTGCTTGCATTCTTATGGTTGTTATGTTGATGATTTATATGTCATATCGATATCGTCGTACTACGGTTGGTGTTAACCCTCGCATTCCTGTGGGGATTCGTACAATCATTTTTCACGATGTGTCTCATGTTCCTTATACCATGGAGATGTGTTGTATTTGTCTTTGTAACTTTGTTGATGTCGATCAGTTGGCGTGTCTTCCATCATGCAAGCACGTGTACCACCGCAATTGTATTGCACGCCACTTGGCTCGAGCCTCTACATGCCCCTATTGTCGAGGCGTCATTTCAGTTGGAGACGATTGAGTGTGACATCCAAATGATGGGACAAGGATGCTCAATTTTTTTATTTTTTTATTTTTTTGGTGTGTTACAGTTTTCTATGTAAGCTCACTATTATGACTATGCTCTCACATATAGTAGCATAAGTTAACTATGGTTTATTAGTTATGTTTGACACATAGTTAAAGACCTTACTATGCTATTGTTGGTTTCAAAAGCCATATTTTATATTCTGTCATGTGTTTTGTATGCTTCTTCTACGAATTGATGTGTCCACTACAAATGTTTTTGTTGTAATAGGTTATTGCAACAAAAAAATTTGTTGCAATATGGAAAAAAAAAATGAGACAAATTCATTAAAATCAATTAATCAATCAATAGGTGAAACTAGTATATCCAGTATTAAAATCAATCAATCAATCAAATTCATGTACAATCTTATTCTAATTCAAAAAATGGAAAAAAAAAATTCAAAATCGAAATCTTCTTCTAATTCAACTAACCAAACAAGTTCTTGATTTCAAAAATACAAGAAAATTGGTTTTTCTTTGTATTCTCGAAAACAAGTTTTTGAAAATAGAAAACAAAAACTGTTACCAATCATAACCTAACATTTTTTAAGTGTGTTTAGAGTGCTTGAGGTCGTGATGTCAATTTAATAACCACTGTGGTAGTAACTTATTGCAACAAAAAATTTGTTACAATAACCTATCGCAACAAAAACATTTGTTGCAATACCCTAACGTAACAAAATAGTTTGTTGCAGAAACCTATCGCAACAAAATAGTTTATTGCAATATGTTTCCAAAGGTGGTAGTAACTTATTACAACAAAACAGTTTGTTGCAATTAACCTTTTGCAAGAAAAAAATTTGTTGCAATAGGCTCCCGAAAACGCACTCGTGCTTCATAGACTATTTCACACCTTTTGAAACTTTGCAGCAATAGCAACTTGTTGACCCCTAAAACCCATGGCTTAGCTCATTGAGATTCCCTTCAAAATATTTATTTTCAATTATTGTAAAACACCAAAAGTGTCGTAAGACTTCTAACAATTATCATAAAAAAAAGAACTATCGTGAGTCCATAATTAAGTTATCAGTTTGCTTTTATTTTTTTTCTTTTATTCTAATAAAATGTAAAGCCTATCTTTTCTTAGCAAAATAAATTGCAATACTTGTCTCTTGACTCTTGGTTAAAAACAGCAAACTAATCAAAAAATTTAACGCAGGGGGGTGGCGTTAGATTGTTTGGGGGAAGGTCAAGGGGGGCATTAAGATATTGTTATTTCTATCTAAGAATTTGTTGACATCAATTAAGTTTAATGTTGATGTTAGGCAGGTCCTTATAATGAAATTGTCTCATATCATATACACAAGTTTGAATGAAATATTAATATTCTTTTTGCAGAGATTCTGTCATGGATGATGTCAGGGATGATGTCATTATTTTATGACCTTTCGAGCGTGTTCCTCGCATACTTAGTGTTTGGCGTTAGTATTGCGATGCCACATTTGTCATCATTGCTTGCATTTTTATGCTTGTTACATTGATGATTTATGTGTCATATCGATATCGACGTACTAGGGTTGTTGTTGACCCTCACATTCCTGCGGGGGTTCATACAATCATTTTTCACGACGTGTCCCATGTTCCTTATAACATGGAGACGTGTTGTATTTGTCTTTGTAACTTTGTTGATGGAGATCAGTTGGCGTGTCTTCCATCATACAAGCAAGGGTACCACCGCAATTGTATTGCACGCCAGTTGGCTCAAGCCTCTACATGCCCCTATTGTCGAGGCGTCATTTTCGTTGGAGACGATTGAGTGTGACATCCAAATGATGGGACAAGGATGCACAGTTTTTTTTTTTTTTTTTGGGTGTGTTACAGTTTTTTATGATTGCTCACTATTATGACTATGCTCATACATACAGCAGCATAAGTTAACTATGGTTTATTAGTTAAGTTTGATACATAGTTAAAAACCTTACTATACTGTTGTCGGTTACAAAAGCCCTATTTTGTTTTTTGTCATGTGTTATGTATGCTTCTTCTACGAATTGACGTATCCACTACAAATGTTTTTGTTGTAATAGGTTATTGCAACAAAAACATTTGTTGCAATACCCTATTGCAACAAAATAATTTGTTGCAATATGGAAAAAAAAAAATGAGACAAATTCATTAAAATCAATTAATCAATAAATAGGTGAAACTAGTAAACCCAGTATTAAAATCAATCAATCAATTAAATTCATGTACAATCTTCTTCTAATTCAAAAGATGGAAAAAAATCCAAACTTGAAATCTTCTTTTAATTCAACTAACCAAATATGTTCATGATTTCAAAAATACAAGAGAATTTTTTTTTCCTTGTATTCCCGAAAACAAGTTTTTGAAAATAGAAAACAAAAACTGTTACCAAACATAACATAACATTTTGTTAGTGTGTTTAGTGTGCTCGAGGTCTTGATCTCAATTTAATAACCATTGTGGTAGTAACTTATTGCAACAAAAAATTTGTTGCAATAACCTATCGCAACAAAAACATTTGTTGCAATACCCTATCGCAACAAAATAGTTTGTTGCAATATGTTTCCAAAGGTGGTAGTAACTTATTGCAACAAAATAGTTTGTTGCAATAACCTATTACAACAAAAAAATTTGTTGCAATAGGCAGCCGAAAATGCACCCGTGCTTTATAGACTATTTCCCACCTTTTGAAACTTTGCAGCAATAGCAACTTGTTGACCCATAAAACACATGGATTAGCTCATTGAGATTCCCTGAAAAATATCAATTTTCTATTATTGCAAAACACCAAAAGTGTTGTAAGACTTCTAATAATTATCAGAAAAAAAAACTATCGTGAGTCTATAGTTAAGTTATCAGTTTGCTTTTTCTTGTTTCTTTTTTTTTTTTTTTTTTTTTTTCTAATAAAACGTAAAACTTATCTTTTCTTAGCAAAATAAATTGTAATACTTGTCTCTTTACTCTTGGTTAAAAACAGCAAACTAATCTAAAAATCTAGCGGGGGGGGGGGGGGGGGATTGGATTGTTTGGGGGAAGGTCAGAGGGGGCATTAAGATATTGTTGTTTCTATCTAAGAATTTGTTGACGTCAATTAAGTTTAATGTTGATGTTAGGCTGGTCATTAATTAATGAAATTGTCTCACATCATGTACACAAGTCTGAAAGAAATATTAATATTCTTTTTGCAGAGATTCTGTCATGGATGATGTCAGGGATGATGTCATTATTTCATGTCCTTTCGAGCGTGTTCCTCGCATACTTAGTGTTTGGCGTCAGTATTGCGATGCCACATTTGTCATCACTGCTTGCATTCTTATGGTTGTTATGTTGATGATTTATGTGTCATATCAATATCGGCGTACTAGGGTTGGTGTTGACCCTCGCATTCCTGTGGGGGTTCGTACAATAATTTTTCACGATGTCTCTCATGTTCTTTATAACATGGAGACGTGTTGTATTTGTCTTTGTAACTTTGTTGATGGAGATCAGTTGGCGTGTCTTCCATCATGCAAGCACGTGTACCACCGCAATTGTATCGCACGCCACTTGGCTCGAGCCTTTACATGCCCCTATTGACCAATAAAACCCACGGATTAGCTCATTGAGATTCCCTCAAAAATATTGATTTTCAATTATTGAAAAACACCAAAAGTGTCATAAGACTTCTAATAATTATAAATAAAAAAAAACTATCGTGAGACTATAGTTAATTTGCCAGTATGCTTTTTCTTTTTCTTTTTTCTTTTTTTTTTTCAAATAAAATGTAAAACTTGTCTTTTCTTTGCAAAATAAATTGTAATACTTGCCTCTAGACTCTTGGTTAAAAATAGCTAACTAATCTAAAAATCTAACAGGGGGGGATTAGACTGTTTTGGGGAAGGACAAGGGGGCATTAAGATATTGTTGTTTCTATCTAAGAATTTGTCGACATCAATTAAGTTTAATGTTGATGTTAGGCTGTTCCTTAATTAATGAAATTGTCTCATATCATGTACACAAGTCTGAATGAAATATTAATATTCTTTTTGAAGAGATTGTCTTACGGATGATGTCATTATCTCATGTCCTTTCGAGCGTGTTCCTCGCACACTTAGTGTTTGGCGTCAGTATTGCGATGCCACAATTGTCATCACTGCTTGCATTCTTATGCTTGCTACGTTGATGATTTATGTATCATATCGATATCGATGTACTAGGGTTGGTGTTGAACCTCGCATTCCTGTGGGGGTTCGTACAATCATTTTTCACAATTTGTCCCATGTTCCTTATAACATGGAGACGTGTTGTATTTGTTTTTGTAACTTTGTTGATGGAGATCAGTTGGCGTGTCTTCCATCATGCATGCACATGTACCACTGCAATTGTATTGCACGCCACTGGGCTCGAGCCTCTACATTCCCCTATTGTCGAAGCGTCATTTTAGTTGGAGACGATTGAGTGTGACATCCAAATGAGGGGACAAGGATTATCAGTTTTTTTTTTTTTTTTTCTGGTGTGTTACCGTTTTCTATGTAAGCTCACTATTACGACCATGCTCTTACATACAGTAGCATAAGTTAACTATGGTTTATAAGTTATGTTTGATACATAGTTATAAACCTTACTATACTATTTTTGGTAACAAAAGCCTTATTTTATATTCTGTCATGTGTGATGTATGCTTTTTCTACGAATTGATGTGCCCATTGCAAATGTTTTTGTTGTAATAGGTTATTGCAACAAAAACATTTGTTGCAATATCCTTTTGCAACAAAATAATTTGTAGCAATATGTAAAAAAAAATGAGACAAATTCATTAAAATCATTTAATCAATCAGTAGGTGAAACTAGTAAACCCAGTATTAAAATCAATCAATCAATCAAATTCATGTACAATCTTCTTCTAATTCAAAATATGGAAAAAAATCCAAACTTGAAATCTTCTTCTAATTCAACTAACCAAACATGTTCTTTATTTCGAAAATACTTGAATTTTTTTTTATTTGTATTCCCGAAAACATGTCTTTGAAAATAAAAACAAAAACTGTTACCAAACATAACCTAGCATTTTGTAAGTGTGTTTAGTGTGCTCGAGGTCTTGGTCTCAATTTAATAACCACTGTGGTAGTAACTTATTGCAACAAAAAATTTGGTGCAATAATCTATTGAAAAAAAAAAATTTGTTGCAATAACCTATCGTAACAAAAATATTTGTCGCAATACCCTATCGCAACAAAATAATTTGTTGCAGACACCTATCGCAACAAAATAATTTTTTGCAATATGTTTCCAAAGGTGGTAGTAACTTGTTAGGTTCTAAAGATTAGGAACTAATGTATTTAGAACTTCAATTTGTATGTTGGCAAACCATGATCAAAACAATGTTTAGTTGTGTGTTAGACTTGCTCAAAGTATGGGTCTTATTGTAAAGTTGGAATCGAGTTTTTATGCAGAAGTACTGTTCACTTTCTGTATGACTCGATCGATCGAAAATTAGACTCGATCGATCGAAAATCGTGCAGAACGTTTTTCTGCAGAAAATTCCAACTCAGCCCAAGCCCGTTTTAATGTATAGGGTTTTATGTTTTGCCCTAAGTATAAAAGGGAAAACCCTAGCCACGTTTTGAGAGTTCTGTTTTGCTGTGTTTGTGAATCTCTCTGTGAGATCTAGAGGTGTTTACCTTCACATACACTTAGGGTTTACAAACTTGAGATTTATGTCAAGGGTTTTCAAATTGGGTATTTTTGATAAATATTGCTTGCTCAAGCTAATTTTGTTAATTTGGATCACAATTTAACATGTCACTGCATTAGTACATGCATCATGTTATGTTCATGCTCATGCATCATATAGAATTGATATATTCTATTTTTTTCTGCTGTGCTAACTTGCAGTCTGCCCTTGGTATTGTTTTTGCTCTTTTCTTTCTGTGTCTATCTTTTCCTTATCACTATGCCTAGGAAAACTAGAGCCAATAGGACTTCTGATCCTTCTCCTTCCTTTGACACTGAGCGGTTCCCTAGTGAGTCAAACCAAGTTACCTATGAGACTCTGAACCTTAGGCGTCAGATTTAGGCTGAGTGTAGGGTTATCTTAGATGAGTTGGATCCTGAGGTGCATCGTAACTTTTCACGTCGGGGTTGGTTGCCTTTGCTCGAGTATGAGCATTCTCCTCCTCCTGCCACCTTGATTAGAGAGTTCTATTCGAACCTCTCTATTCATGTCTACGATAACGACACCTTAGTAAAGGTGTGGTTACGTGGTGTGGAGTATCGCATTACCCCTTCGGTAGTGTCTGATGCTCTTGGGGTGCCCATTGTGGACCATCCCGTTTTTCCTTACGAGGAGTCTCCTCCCCTTGATGACGTCCTGTCATACATCACTGGGTCTTCTATCCAGTGGGGTTCTGATCCTCGAATCACTTCTGCTGAGCTGTCTGAGCTGCACTATCTTTTCTTTAGGATAGCGTGTCATTCTTTGTGGCCTATTTCGCATGTCCACACCATTCCTCTTGAGAGGTGTGTCTTTTTGTATGCTTTGGTCACTGATGCTCCTATCAGTTTTCCGCATCTGTTCCTTCGTTCTTTGAACGAGGTTCATCGGTCTAGTTCTACAGCTCATGCTTTGTTTTTCCCTGTTTTTATTCATAGGATTCTCCTTTTTCTTGGTTTTGGTGAGTATCTTGCTTCTGAGCCTGTACATGTCGTCGCTCCCATTGGTGCTACCTTTTTTAGGCAAAGGGCTGCTCAACTTCGAGCTAGCTCTAAGCGTCCTAGGGTAGAATCTTTTGGTGTCACTCCACCCCCTTCTTCTTCTACAGATACTCATGCAGCTGGGACTTCTTCTGATCTTGCTGTTGCTGATGTTCCTCCACCGTTTGATGAGGTTTCTGACCTTCGTCGGACTCTAGATACTGTCATGACCGTTCAGGCGGCTCATGGTCAACTTTTGGTGGACATCCTTGATGAGCTACGTGCGTTACGAGCGGATTTGGCGAGCTCTCGTCATTCTCCTCCGCCTCCTTTTGATGATGAGTGAGTGCCCTTTGGCAATTCGTCACAAAAAGGGGGAGTACATAGTTCATTGTATCTAGGAGATTTGTCATTGTATCTAGGAGATTTTTTGTGGAGATTTACATTTTAGGAGATTTTTTGTGGAGATTTACATTTTAGGGGGATTTTTTTGTTTACTTGGTAGTGATACTGAGGAGCTTGTGGAGTTATTAGATTGTATCTAGATGCTTCACTGTGTATTCTCATTTTTAGCTCTTGTTTAGGAGATTTATTTTGTTGAGATACATTTGTTGTAATGTGAAATCAAGAAATTTTTATTTATGTATTTCCTGTTTTTTTCCACACATGCGTTTATGTGTTTGTTAAGTGTTACAGGAATATACAGGTTGTTTTCAGTCGAGCTGCTGTCTACCTTGCAACTGTTAGATAGTAGTCTAGGTTGAATTATTAAGTGGCTATTTATTGTAATGGGCTATTTCAAATTGTAACTTTGAGCTTTTTGTTAAGTCTGTGTTTTGTCACGGATTGCCAAAGGGGGAGTTTGTTAGGTTCTAAAGATTAGGAACTAATGTATTTAGAACTTCAATTTGTATGTTGGCAAACCATGATCAAAACAATGTTTAGTCGTGTGTTAGACTTGCTCAAAGTATGGGTCTTATTGTAAAGTTGGAATCGAGTTTTTATGCAGAAGTACTGTTCACTTTCTGTATGACTCAATCGATCGAAAATTAGACTCGATCGATCGAAAATCGTGCAGAACGTTTTTCTGCAGAAAATTCCAACTCAGCCCAAGCCCGTTTTAATGTATAGGGTTTTATGTTTTGCCCTAAGTATAAAAGGGAAAACCCTAGCCACGTTTTGAGAGTTCTGTTTTGCTGTGTTTGTGAATCTCTCTGTGAGATCTAGAGGTGTTTACCTTCACATACACTTAGGGTTTACAAACTTGAGATTTATGTCAAGAGTTGTGTAAATCATCCAGTTGCAGAATCAAGAGAACACAAAGATATACAAGCAGGTGCGCTTGTGGATTTGCTGAAAAATTCCGGAAAGAAGGAGTCCGTGGATCTCGGAGCTATCATGGGGTCATGGTAGTAAGTTTCCTACACTTGGGTAGCAACAAGATGTTAGTGGTCTAAGTCTTGTTGTGTAAACTTCAATTATTTCATAGTGGATTCAGTTTACCTTGAGGATAGCTAGGTCAAATCCTCCCCAGGTTTTTACCGGTGTGGTTTCCTGGGTCATCAGATCTTTGTGTTGTTTATTTTCCGCTGCTTTGTTATTTTTGCTTATCTGTGTTAACCTAGTTTTAATTAAATTACCAAAGTTAATCACTTGGCTAATTCTCTAGGTTAATCTGTTGGGTTTAAGGGGTCTAAACGAACTGACATAACTTATTGTAGCAAAACAGTTTGTTGCAATAACTTATTACAACAAAAAACTTTGTTGCAATAGGCACCCGAAAACACACCCATGCTTCAAGGACTATTTCCCACCTTTTGAAACTTTGCAGCAATAGCAAATTGTTGACCCATAAAACCCATGGATTAGCCCATTGAGATTCCCTCAAAAAAATTGATTTTCAATTAGTGTAAAACACCACAACTGTCGTAAGACTTCTAATAATTATCAGGAAAAAAAACTATCGTGAGTCAATAGTTAAGTTGTCAGTAAGCTTTTTCTTTTTTCTTTTTTTTTTTCCAATAAAACGTAAAACTTATCTTTTCTTAGCAAAATAAATTGTAATACTTGTCTCTTGACACTTGGTTAAAAATAGCAAACTAATCAAAAAATGTAGCCGGGGGGAGGGGGGGGCATTGGATTGTTCGGGGGAAGGTCAGGGGGGGCATTAAGATATTGTTCTTTCTATCTATGAATTTGTTGACATCAATTAAGTTTAATGTTGATGTTAGGCTGGTCCATAATTAATGAAATTGTCTCATATCATGTACACAAGTCTGAATGAAATATTAATTTTCTTTTTGCAGAGATTCTGTCCTGGACGATGTCAGGGATGATGTCAGTATTTCATGTCCTTTCGATTGTGTTCCTCGCATACTTAGTGTTCAGCGTCAGTGTTGCAATGCCACATTTGTCATCACTGCTTGCATTCTTATGCTCGTTACGTTGATGATTTATGTGTCATATCGATATCGACGTAGTAGGGTTGGTGTTGACCCTCGCATTCTTGTGGGGGTTCGAACCATCATTTTTCACGATGTGTCTCATGTTCCTGATAACATGGAGACGTGTTGTATTAGTCCTTGTAACTTTGTTGATGGAGATCAGTTGGCGTGTACTCCATCATGCAAGCACGTGTACCACTGCAATTTTATTGCACGCCACTTGGCTCGAGCCTCTACATGCCCCAATTGTCGGGGTGTCATTTCAGTTGGAGGCGATTGAGTGTGACATCCAAATGATGGGACAAGGATGCTCTATTTTTTTTTTTTTTTGGTGTGTTACAGTTTTCTATGTAAGCTCACTATTACGACTATGCTCATACGTACAGTGGCATAAGTTAACTATGGTTTATTAGTTATGTTTGATACATAGTTAAAAACCTTACTATACTATTGTTGGTTACAAAACCCTTATTTTATATTTTGTCATGTGTTATGTATGCTTCTTCTTCGAATTGATGTGTCCACTTCAAATGTTTTTTTTTTTTTTTTTTTTGTAATAGGTTATTGCAACAAAAACATTTGTTGCAATACCCTATTGCAACAAAATAATTTGTTGCAATATGAAAAAAAAAATGAGACAAATTCGTTTAAATCAATTAATCAATCAATAGGTGAAACTAGTAAACACAGTAATAAAATCAATCAATCAATCAATCAAATTCATGTACAATCTTCTTCTAATTGAAAAGAAGGAAAAAAAATCCAAACTTGAAATCTTCTTCTAATTCAACTAACCAAACATGTTCTTGATTTTAAAAATACGAGAAAATTGTTTTTTATTTGTATTCCCGAAAACATGTTTTTGAAAATAAAAAACAAAAACTGTTACCACACATAACCTAGCATTTTGTAAGTCTGTTTAGTGTGCTCGAGGTCTTGGTCTCAATTTAATAACCACTGTCGTAGTAACTTATTGCAACAAAAAATTTGTTGCATTAACCTATCGCAACAAAAACATTTGTTGCAATTCCCTTTCACAACAAAATAATTTGTTGCAGAAACCAATTGTAACAAAATAGTTTGTTGCAATATGTTTCCAAAGGTGGTAGTAACTTATTGCAACAAAAATGTTTGTTGCAATAACCTATTACAAAAAAAAAAAAATTTTGTTGCAATAGGCACTCGAAAACGTAGCTGTACTTCATAGACTATTTCCCACCATTTGAAACTTTGCAGCAACAGCAACTTGTTGACACAAAACCCAAGGATTAGCTCATTGAGATTCCCTCACAAATATTGATTTTCAATTATTGTAAAACACCAAAAGTGTTGTAAGACTTCTAATAATTATCAGAAAAAAAAAACTATCGTGAGTCTATAGTTAAGTTGTCTGCAAGCTTTTTCTTTTTTCTTTTTTTTTTTTTCAAATAAAATGTAAAACTTATCTTTTCTTAGCAAAATAAATTGTAATACTTGTCCCTTGACCCTTTGTTAAGAACAGCAAACAAATCTAAAAATCTAGCGGGATTGGGGGCATTAGACTGTTTGGGGGAAGGACATGGGGGGCATTAAGATATTGTTGTTTCTATCTAAGAATTTGTAGACATCAATTAAGTTTAATGTTGATGTTTGGCTGGTCCTTAAGTAATGAAATTGTCTCATATCCTATACACAAGTATGAATGAAGTATTAATATTCTTTTTGTAGTGATTCTGTCATGGGTAATGTCAGGGATGATGTCATTATTTCATGTCCTTTCAAGCGTGTTCCTCGCATACTTGGCGTCAGTATTGCGATTCCACATTTGTCATCACTGCTTGCATTCTTATGCTTGCTACGTTGATGATTTATGTGTCATATCAATATCAACGTACTAGGGTTGGAGTTGACCCTCGCATTCCTGTGGGGGTTCGACAACCATGATGTGTCTCTTGTTCCTTATAACATGGAGACGTGTTGTATTTTTCTTTGTAACTTTGTTGATGGAGATCAGTTGGTGTGTCTTCCACCATGCAAGAAGGTGTATCATCGCAATTGTATTGCACGCCACTTGGCTCAAGCCTCTACATGCCCCAATTGTCGAGGTGTCATTTTAGTTGGAGGCGATTGAGTGTGACATCCAAATGATGGGACAAGGATGCTCTATTTTTTTTTTTTTTTTTGGTGTGTTACAGTTTTCTATGTAAGCTCACTATTACGACTATGCTCATACGTACAGTGGCATAAGTTAACTATGGTTTATTAGTTATGTTTGATACATAGTTAAAAACCTTACTATACTATTGTTGGTTACAAAACCCTTATTTTATATTTTGTCATGTGTTATGTATGCTTCTTCTTCAAATTGATGTGTCCACTTCAAATGTTTTTTTTTTTTTTTTTTTTTTTTTTTTTGTAATAGGGTATTGCAACAAATGATTTTGTTGCAATACCCTATTGCAACAAAATAATTTGTTGCAATATGAAGAAAAAATGAGACAAATTCGTTTAAATCAATTAATCAATCAATAGGTGAAACTAGTAAACACAGTAATAAAATCAATCAATCAATCAATCAAATTCATGTACAATCTTCTTCTAATTGAAAAGAAGGAAAAAAAATCCAAACTTGAAATCTTCTTCTAATTCAACTAACCAAACATGTTCTTGATTTTAAAAATACGAGAAAATTGTTTTTTATTGTATTCCCGAAAACATGTTTTTGAAAATAAAAAACAAAAACTGTTACCACACATAACCTATCATTTTGTAAGTCTTTTTAGTGTGCTCGAGGTCTTGGTCTCAATTTAATAACCACTGTCGTAGTAACTTATTGCAACAAAAAATTTGTTGCATTAACCTATCGCAACAAAAACATTTGTTGCAATTCCCTTTCACAACAAAATAATTTGTTGCAGAAACCAATTGTAACAAAATAGTTTGTTGCAATATGTTTCCAAAGGTGGTAGTAACTTATTGCAACAAAAATGTTTGTTGCAATAACCTATTACAAAAAAAAAAAAAATTTTGTTGCAATAGGCACTCGAAAACGTAGCTGTGCTTCATAGACTATTTCCCACCATTTGAAACTTTGCAGCAACAGCAACTTGTTGACACAAAACCCAAGGATTAGCTCATTGAGATTCCCTCACAAATATTGATTTTCAATTATTGTAAAACACCAAAAGTGTTGTAAGACTTCTAATAATTATCAGAAAAAAAAAACTATCGTGAGTCTATAGTTAAGTTGTCTGCAAGCTTTTTCTTTTTTCTTTTTTTTTTTTTCAAATAAAATGTAAAACTTATCTTTTCTTAGCAAAATAAATTGTAATACTTGTCCCTTGACCCTTTGTTAAGAACAGCAAACAAATCTAAAAATCTAGCGGGATTGGGGGCATTAGACTGTTTGGGGGAAGGACATGGGGGGCATTAAGATATTGTTGTTTCTATCTAAGAATTTGTAGACATCAATTAAGTTTAATGTTGATGTTTGGCTGGTCCTTAAGTAATGAAATTGTCTCATATCCTATACACAAGTATGAATGAAGTATTAATATTCTTTTTGTAGTGATTCTGTCATGGGTAATGTCAGGGATGATGTCATTATTTCATGTCCTTTCAAGCGTGTTCCTCGCATACTTGGCGTCAGTATTGCGATTCCACATTTGTCATCACTGCTTGCATTCTTATGCTTGCTACGTTGATGATTTATGTGTCATATCAATATCAACGTACTAGGGTTGGAGTTGACCCTCGCATTCCTGTGGGGGTTCGACAACCATGATGTGTCTCTTGTTCCTTATAACATGGAGACGTGTTGTATTTTTCTTTGTAACTTTGTTGATGGAGATCAGTTGGTGTGTCTTCCACCATGCAAGAAGGTGTACCATCGCAATTGTATTGCACGCCACTTGGCTCAAGCCTCTACATGCCCCAATTGTCGAGGTGTCATTTTAGTTGGAGGCGATTGAGTGTGACATCCAAATGATGGGACAAGGATGCTCTATTTTTTTTTTTTTTTTTTTTGGTGTGTTACAGTTTTCTATGTAAGCTCACTATTACGACTATGCTCATACGTACAGTGGCATAAGTTAACTATGGTTTATTAGTTATGTTTGATACATAGTTAAAAACCTTACTATACTATTGTTGGTTACAAAACCCTTATTTTATATTTTGTCATGTGTTATGTATGCTTCTTCAAATTGATGTGTCCACTTCAAATGTTTTTTTTTTTTTTTTGTAATAGGTTATTGCAACAAAAACATTTGTTGCAATACCCTATTGCAACAAAATAATTTGTTGCAATATGAAGAAAAAATGAGACAAATTCGTTTAAATCAATTAATCAATCAATAGGTGAAACTAGTAAACACAGTAATAAAATCAATCAATCAATCAATCAAATTCATGTACAATCTTCTTCTAATTGAAAAGAAGGAAAAAAAATCCAAACTTGAAATCTTCTTCTAATTCAACTAACCAAACATGTTCTTGATTTTAAAAATACGAGAAAATTGTTTTTTATTTGTATTCCCGAAAACATGTTTTTGAAAATAAAAAACAAAAACTGTTACCACACATAACCTAGCATTTTGTAAGTCTGTTTAGTGTGCTCGAGGTCTTGGTCTCAATTTAATAACCACTGTCGTAGTAACTTATTGCAACAAAAAATTTGTTGCATTAACCTATCGCAACAAAAACATTTGTTGCAATTCCCTTTCACAACAAAATAATTTGTTGCAGAAACCAATTGTAACAAAATAGTTTGTTGCAATATGTTTCCAAAGGTGGTAGTAACTTATTGCAACAAAAATGTTTGTTGCAATAACCTATTACAAAAAAAAAAAAAATTTTGTTGCAATAGGCACTCGAAAATGTAGCTGTGCTTCATAGACTATTTCCCACCATTTGAAACTTTGCAGCAACAGCAACTTGTTGACACAAAACCCAAGGATTAGCTCATTGAGATTCCCTCACAAATATTGATTTTCAATTATTGTAAAACACCAAAAGTGTTGTAAGACTTCTAATAATTATCGGAAAAAAAAAAACTATCGTGAGTCTATAGTTAAGTTGTCTGCATGCTTTTTTTTTTTTTTTTTTTTTCAAATAAAATGTAAAACTTATCTTTTCTTAGCAAAATAAATTGTAATACTTGTCCCTTGACCCTTTGTTAAGAACAGCAAACGAATCTAAAAATCTAGCGGGATTGGGGGCATTAGACTGTTTGGGGGAAGGACATGGGGGGCATTAAGATATTGTTGTTTCTATCTAAGAATTTGTAGACATCAATTAAATTTAATGTTGATGTTTGGCTGGTCCTTAATTAATGAAATTGTCTCATATCCTATACACAAGTATGAATGAAGTATTAATATTCTTTTTGTAGTGATTCTGTCATGGGTAATGTCAGGGATGATGTCATTATTTCATGTCCTTTCAAGCGTGTTCCTCGCATACTTGGCGTCAGTATTGCGATTCCACATTTGTCATCACTGCTTGCATTCTTATGCTTGCTACGTTGATGATTTATGTGTCATATCAATATCAATGTACTAGGGTTGGAGTTGACCCTCGCATTCCTGTGGGGGTTCGACAACCATGATGTGTCTCTTGTTCCTTATAACATGGAGACGTGTTGTATTTTTCTTTGTAACTTTGTTGATGGAGATCAGTTGGTGTGTCTTCCATCATGCAAGCATGTGTACCATCGCAATTGTTTTGCACGCCACTTGGCTCGAGCCTCTACATGCCCCTATTGTCGAGGCGTCATTTCAGTTGGAGACGATTGAGTGTGACATCCAAATGATAGGACAAGGATGCTCAGTTTTTTTTTTTTTTTTTTTTTTTGTGAGTTACACTTTTCCAGGTAAGCTTACTATTATGACTATGCTCATACAAACAGTAGCATAAGTCAACTATGGTTTGTTAGTTATGTTTGATACATAGTTAAAAACCTTACTATACTATTGTTGGTTACAAAAGCCTTATTTTATATTCTGTCATGTGTTATGTATGCTTCTTCTACGAATTGACGTGTCCACTACAAATGTTTTTGTTGTAATAGGTTATTGCAACAAAAACATTTATTGCAATACACTATTGCAACAAAATAATTTGTTGCAATATGGAAAAAAAAAATGAGACAAATTCACTAAAATCAATTAATCAATCAATAAGTGAAACTAGTAAACCCAGTATTAAAATCAATCAATCAATCAAATTCATGTACAATCTTTTGCTAATTGAAAATAAGGAAAAAAATCCAAACTTGAAATCTTCTTCTAATTCAACGAACCAAACATGTTCTTGATTTCAAAAATACAAGAAAATTTTTTTCTTTGTATTTCCGAAAACATGTTTTTGAAAATAGAAAACAAAAACTGTTACCAAACATAACCTAGCATTTTGTAAGTGCGTTTAGTGTGCTCGAGATCTTGACCTCAATTTAATAACCACTGTGGTAGTAACATATCGCAACAAAAACATTTGTTGCAATACCCTTTCGCAACAAAATAATTTGTTGCAATATGTTTCCAAAGATGGTAGTAACTCATTGCAACAAAACAGTTTGTTGCAATAACCTATTACAACAAAAAAAATTTGTTGCAATAAGCACCCGAAAGCGCACCCGTGCTTCATAGACTATTTCCCACCTTTTGAAACTTTGCAGCAATTGCAACTTGTTGACCCATAAAACCCAGGGATTAGCTCATTGAGATTCCCTCAAAAATATTGATTTTCAATTATTGTAAAGTACCAAAAGTGTCGTAATACTTCTAATAATTATCAGAAAAAAAAAACTATCATGAGTCTATAGTTAAGTTGTCATTATGCTTTCTTTTTTCTTTTTTATTTTTTTCTAATAAAATGTAAAACTTGTCTTTTCTTAGCAAAATAAATTGTAATACTTGTGTCTTGACTCTTGGTTAAAAACAGTAAACTAATCTAAAAATCTAGCGCCGGGGGGGGGGGGGGGCATTAAAATATAGTTGTTTCTATCTAAGAATTTGTTGACATCAATTAAGTTTAATGTTGATGTTAGGATGGTCCTTAATTAATGAATCTTTTTTTCACGATGAGTCTCATGTTCCTTACAAGAAAAATGTTTTTTCTTTGTATTCTTGAAAACAAGATTTTGAAAATTGAAAACAAAAACTGTTGCCAAACATAGCCTAACATTTTGTAAGTGTGTTTAGTGTGCTCGAGGTCTTGATCTCAATTTAAAAACCACTGTGGTAGAAACTTATTGCAACAAAAAATTTGTTGCAATAACCTATCGCAACAAGAACATTTGTTGCAATACCCTATCGCAACAAAATAATTTGTTGCGAGCAACAAAATAATTTGTTGCAGAAACCTATCGCAACAAAATAGTTTGTTGCAATATTTTTCCAAAGGTGGTAGTAACTTATTGCAACAAAATAGTTTGTTGCAATAACCAATTACAACAAAAAAATTTGTTGCAATGGGCACCCGAAAATGAACCCGTGCTTCATAGACTATTTCCCACCTTTTGAAACTTTGCAGCAATAGCAACTTGTTGACCCATAAAACCCATGGATTAGCTCGTTGAGATTACCTCAAAAATATTGATTTTCAATTATTGAAAAACACCAAAAGTGTCTTAAGACTTCTAATAATTATCAGAAAAAAAAAAACTGTCATGAGTCTATACTTAAGTTATCAGTTTGCTCTTTCTTTTTCTTCTTTTTTTTTTCCTAATAAAGTGGAAAACTTATCTTTTCTTAGCAAAAAAAATTGTAATACTTGTCTCTTTACACTTGGTTAAAAACAGCAAACTAATCTAAAAATCTAGCGGGGAGGAAGGGGGGTTTGGATTGTTTGTGGGAAGGTCAGGGGGGAATTAAGATATTGTTGTTTCTATCTAAGAATTTGTTGACGTCAATTAAGTTTAATATTGATGTTAAGTTGGTCCTTGTTAGGTTCTAAAAATTAGGAACTAATGTATTAGAACTTCAATTTGTAATGTTGGCAAACCATGATAAAAACATTCTTTAAGTTGTGTGTTAGACTTGCTCAAAGTATGGCTTTTTATGTAAAGTTGGAATCGAGTTTTATACAGAATTACTGTGCACTTTCTGCCTGACTCGATCGATTGAGAATTAGACTCGACCGATTGAAAATCGTGCAGAACGTTTTTTTGCAGAATTTTTCCAACTCAGCCCTAGCCCATTTAATGTATAGGGTTTTATGTTTTGCCCTAAGTATATAAGGGAAAACCCTAGCCACATTTTTAGTGTTCTGTTTTGCTGTGTTTGTGAATCTATTTGTTAGATCTAAAGATGTTTACCTTCACATACACTTAGGGTTTCCAAACTCAAGATTCATGTTAAGAGATTGGTAAATCATACAGTTGTAGAATCAAAGAGCTTCAAAGATATACAAGCAGGTGCGCTTATGATTTGCTGAAGAATTCAAAGAAAGAAGGAGTCCATGGATCTCGAAGCTATCATAGGGTCGTGGTAGTAAGTTTCCTACACTGGGTAGCAATAGATGTTAATGGTCTAAGTCTTATTATGTAAACTTTAATTCTTTCATAGTGAATTCGGTTTTACCTTGAGAATAGCTAGGTTAAATCCTCCCCAGGTTTTTATCGGTTTGGTTTTCCTGGGTCATCAGGTCTTTGTGTTCTTTATTTTTCGCTGCTTTATTGTTTATGATTATTTGTGTTAACCTAGATCTGTTTAAATTACCTAAGTTAATCACTTGGCTAATTCTCTAGGTTAATTTGTTTGGGTTTAAGGGGTCTAAACGAACTTACAAGTGGTATCAGAGCGGGTAGCTTTTGTTTTTTGATCCTTTGATCTTTAAGCTGATCCTTGAACCCTGTTGTTATGGATTTCTCCAAAATCTTCTCTTTAGTTTGCCACATTGTCTACTTGGTGTGCTTGTCCTTTACCATTTGTGTTAAAATTTTTCTTGAGTGTCTTACTATAATCACATATGATAATAATTACATGTGCTATACTGATTTAACCGCCTTAAAGGCACGTGATTCTTGTCTTTGGTATTTGGATAGTGGTTGTTCCAGGCACATGACAGGAAATAAAGCCTTGTTCAAGACAATCTTCGAAGGAAAGATTGGAACAGTTACCTTTGGAGATGGAAGCAAATCTGTGATCAGAGGCATTGGTACTGTGGATATTCCAGGACTACCAGTCTTTGAAGATGTTTGGTATGTTGATGGGTTGAAGGCTAACTTACTTAGCATAAGTCAGATTTGTGACAATGGACTGAATGTGTTCTTCACTAAACAAGAATGTGAAATACTTGATGAAGGAGGTGACTGTATGTGTGTTGGTGTGAGAACAGCTGATAACTGTTATGGTATCACCCCAAGTATAAGCAACAAATGCTTCAGTGCTAAGATCAATCAAGTTGACTTATGGCATCAAAGGTTGGGACATGCTAGTCTCAAGCAATTAGAGAAGATTTCAAAATGTGATGCAGTAATTGGGTTGCCCAAGTTTGAGAAGATTGAAAAATGCATCTGTGGACCATGTCAGATGGGTAAACAAGTGAAGTCCAAACATCCGTCTGTAGCTGATGTTCAAACTACAAGACCCTTGGAGTTGCTGCACATTGATCTTATGGGTCCTGCTAGAGTTCAGAGTTTAGGTGGAAAGAAGTATATTCTAGTTGTTGTGGATGACTTTACCAGATTTACATGGGTTGTACTTTTGAAAGATAAAGCTGAGGCTCCTGAAAAAATGATTCATTTGTGCAAAAAATTGCAAGTAGAAAAAGGAACTGTGATAGCCAGAATAAGAAGTGACCATGGAAAAGAGTTTGAGAACACAAAACTGGCTACGTTTTGCAATAATCAGGGCACACATTAGGAATTCTCTTCACCTAAAACACCATAACAAAATGGAATAGTGGAAAGGAAAAATAGAGTTGTACAAGAAATGGCCCGTGTCATGCTTCATAATAAGAAGATGCCTAAATCTTTTTGGGGAGAAGCTGTTAATACTGCATGTCACACTCTCAATCGGGCATATTTCAGACCCAACTCCAAGCAAACTCCCTATGAACTCTGGAGAGGAAAGAAGCCTATAGTCAAATACTTCAGAATATTTGGCAGTGACTGTTACATTCTGCATGATAGAGAGAACCTGGAAAAGTTTGATGCTAAGAGTGACAAGGGTTATTTTCTGGGATACTCTTCCACCAGTAGAGCATACAGAGTATACAATCTGAGAACTAAAATAGTCATGGAATCTTCAAATGTAGTGATCAATGATGAATTAAACTCAGAAGGTCATTTAGAAAATGCACCTCAGGTTCAAGAAAGATTATGGAAGTTGATAATTCTCTACCTGAAAACTATGTGGGAAAGCATACAGAGGAAGAGTTGATGGTATTGAATGATACAACATCTGTGTCATCAAGTTCAGAACCTTTGACACCAGTTCATGGAGCTCAACAAGAACAGAGAGAGTTTCAGAGTCCATCAGATCAAAAAGGTACCACTACTTCATTGGTCAAAGGTCCATCCTCAAGAGTTAAGTTGAATCATCCTGTTACTAATATATTGAGGAGTTTGAATGATAACATGAGATTGAGATCTAAAGCATTAAATGTGATTACTCACTCATGCTTTCTATCCCAATTCGAACCGAAAAAGGTGGATGAAGCTCTACAAGATGCTGATTGGGTAAATTCTATGCACGAAGAATTTCATCAGTTTGTTCGAAATGATGTGTGGGAATTAGTTCCTAGACCGAAGAGAGTCAATGTTATTGGAACTAAGTGGATCTTCAAGAACAAGTCAGATGAACATGGAACTGTTATTAGAAATAAATCTAGGCTTGTTGCTCAAGGATACACACAAGTAGAAGGGATTGATTTTGATGAGACTTTTGCACCTGTAGCAAGATTGGAATCCATTCGAATTCTTTTGGCTATAGCAAGTCATATGAACTTCAAGTTGTATCAAATGGATGTCAAGAGTGCTTTCTTAAATGGCATGTTACAAGAAGAGGTATATGTTAAACAACCGAAAGGTTTTGTTGATCCTCACAGGCCGAATGATGTCTACAAGTTTAAGAGAGCTCTCTATGGATTGAAACAAGCTCCACAGGCTTGGTATGATAGACTAACTGCATATCTCACAGACCATGGCTTTAAGAGAGGTTTTGCTGACACCACTCTGTTCATACGAAAGGATAAGGATCATTTTGTAGTTGCTTAAATTTATATTAATGATATTGTTTTTGGTGCTACTAATGATTCTCTTGCTCAATCTTTTGCAGATGAAATGAAGGCCATGTTTGAGATGAGTATGGTTGGTGAACTAACTTATTTCTTGGGATTGCAGGTAAAGCAAACGGATGCTGGAATTTACATCAACCAAGCTAAGTATGCATGAAATTTGGTCAAGAGATTTGGTCTTGACAAGGCTGCACATGCTAGGACACCAATGGCTGCAAATGCAAAACTAACAAATGATCCATCAGGTGAGTCTGTTGATGTTACCCTATACAGAAGCATGATTGGTTGTCTTTTGTACTTAACTGTTAGCCGACCTGATATTGCGTTTAGTGTGGGGGTTTGTTCTAGATTTCAATCTAATCCTAAAGTGTCTCACTTAAATGCTGTTAAAAGGATTATAAAGTATGTTGCTAGAACTTGTGATTATGGTCTGTTTTACAGCAAAGAGTCAAATCTTTCTCTTGCTGGTTTTTCTGATTCTGATTGGGCTGGTAATGCTGATGATAGAAAAAGTACAACTGGTGGTTGTTTTTATGTTGGTACTAATCTTGTTGCTTGGATGAGTAAGAAGCAAAATTCTGTTTCTTTATCTACTGCTGAGGCAGAATATATTGCTGCTGGAAGTTGATGTTCTCAGCTTCTTTGGATGAAAAAACTCTTGAGTGATTATGGAATATCACAGGACACCATGGTTGTTTATTGTGATAACTCTAGTGCTATAGATATCTCTACGAATCCTGTTCAACATTCTAAGACCAAACACATTGAGATTAGATATCATTTCATTAGGGATCTTGTGGAACGGAAAACTGTTGCTCTTGAGTATATTCCAACTGAACATCAGAATGCTGATATTTTCACCAAACCACTTGATAGAGGAAAGTTTGAGACTCTTCGTCAAGTTATTGGTGTGATTCTTTGTCCCTAGTCATTCTTGACTTCATGGTCTTTGTGCTTCATTGATTTATCTCTTGTGACCTCTGTTTCTAGGACTTGCATTGCATAACATTCATGCATTTCATTCTAGGATGTTTGTTTCTTTTATATATATATAAAAAAAAAAAAATTTTTGCAAATTGTGATTTTGCTATTTTTTCTTGAACTTGAAGACAAGGTTGGTCAATCAAATTTTGCATAACATGTTTATGTACCTTGTTTAGGTTTGATGAACTTATTTCTATTGCACTTTACTAGCTAAAGTTTTGTTGTGCATGTTGTGTGGGAAGATGCTATATTTGTTGATCACATGATCTTGATCTTGAAGTCTTATGTCTTTGATTGTCAGACTTAGTCTTATTGAGAAAGGCATAAATAACCATCTCACCACTGTTTACTAGCCAATCATGAACACCTTAGTGCATATCGTAAGATTTTGTGCTCGAGAAAGTGTAGCACATGCACAAAAAGAACATAAGGTGTAGCCTCTATTAAAATTGGTGTGTACATTATTGGGCTATAATAATTTCACAATTCATAAAATTGGTGTGTACATTATCCCGGCTATTTTATTAAGTTTCTAATCAACTAAATTGAATATTAATTTTGAGGCAAATCAAGAAACTTACATGATTGCAAGCTTTTATTCTAGGAGATGTGAGAGTTATATGATGTAACTCTTTAAGTAATAGTCTCTTTCAAATTCATGTGATAGATTTTGTAGAAATTGTGATTGAATACTATGTGCATATCACCTCACATGTTTCTTAAGCTTATGCTAGTTGCACACACTACACAAGTTATTCTTTGCTAAACTGTGTACATGTTATTGTGTGTTTTTGGTCCGACCAACCGAGTTTGAATATTTCTGAAAATTGATGCAAAACATGTTTGCTTGTTTAAATGGTTGAGGGATATTATGAGAAAATCTTACTTTGAGAGATTTGGGTTAAAAAACATGGGTTTTTGGAAAACATTTCATCTCATACTCATGCAATTTTTTTCTTAAAATCTAAAGCTTTGAGGAGTTTTTGAGCTAATATGTTTCATTTTTCAAAAATTCTATTTTTCCAGAATTTCGATCGATCGAGTCTGTTTTTCGATCGGTCAAAATTGTTTTTAAAATCTCAGAAAAGTTTTTGTGTGTTTCGATCGGTCCTCAATTGGTATTGGATCAATCGAAGGATTTTCGACCGATCGAATGTAATTTTTGATTGATCGAAAATCGGGCTGAGTGTTTTTAAAAAAGGTTTTTCTCACGTGATTCTTCACTTTTTCAAAACCTTTTCAAACACTTTTTTCTCCCTACCAACCGGTCAAGGCATTTGTTGCTGTTTTTGTCGTTTTCATCCGTTCTTTTTGCTTCAATCCTCTCTCCCAAGGCCGGTAAGACTCTTTTGCCCCTCCTTTTGTTTTTAATTTCATGTTTCATGCATTATTTTCATGCATTTTGGGTTATTTTCGGCATTTCTGTTTTTGGTACTTTTGGGATTGATTTTGGACCTTTTTCTTTCAAATGAATCATGGGTTTTTGTGGGGACACCTTATCAAAGCACTAAATGTGATTTAATTTGATTATTTTGGTGGTTTGTGGTCAATTTGAAAATCTAGGGCTTGAAATTGATGAAATTTGGGGTTTTTGTTTAAACTAATATAAATTGATGAAATTGATTTGTTAGATTGATTAATTTGATCATTATATTGAGTTGTATGACTGCTGTGTTGATCAATTTATCAATTAATTGTGTTTTGAAAAATTGGGTTTTCAAAATTGGGTATTTTTAATTTTAAAACTCATGCTCAAGTCAATTTTGTTAATTTGGATTATATTTGAACTTGTCACTGCATTAGTTCATGCATTATTTGCATATTTTGTTCATGCATCATATAGAATTGATATTTCTATATTTTTTTTGCTGTGCTAACTTGCAGTCTGCCCTTGGTTTTTGTTTTTGCTCTTCTCCTTTTGTGTCTCTCTTTTCTTTCCTTAGCACCATGCCTAGGAAAACTAGAGCCCATAGGACTTCTGACCCTTCACCTTCCTTTGATAGTGATCGGTTCCCTAGTGAGAAGAACCAAGAGACCTATGAGACCCTTAATCTTAGGCGTCATATCTAGGCTGAGCGTAGGGTCATTCTAGATGAGGTTGATCCTGAGGTGAGACGTCACTTTAAGCGTCAGGGTTGGTTATCTTTGCTCGATTTGAGCATCCTCCTCCTGCTACGCTGATTAGAGAGTTCTATTCGAACCTCTCTATCCATATCTATGATACCAACACCTTAGTTAAGGTTTGGTTACGAGGTGTAGAGTATCGCATTACCCCTTCCGTAGTGTCTAATGCTCTTGGGGTGCCGATTGTTGATCATCCCGTTTTTCCTTATGAGGAGTCTCCACCTCTTGATGACGTGATGTCATACATCACTAGATCTTCTATCCAGTGGGGTTCTGATCCTCGGATCACGTCTGCTGAGCTCTCTGAGCTTCATTACCTTTTCTTCAGGATAGCGTGTCATAACTTGTGGCCTATTTCTCATCTCCACACCATCCCTCTTGAGCAATGTGTGTTTTTGTATGCGCTTATTACTGATGCCCCTATCAGTTTTCCTCATTTGTTCCTTCGTTCTTTGAACGAGGTACATCGGTCTAGTTCTACGGCTCATGCTTTATTTTTTCCCGTTTTTATTCATAGGATTCTCCTTCACCTAGGTTTCGGTGATTTTCTTGCTTCTGAGCCCGTACATGTTATTGCTCCTATAGGTGCTACCTTTTTGAGGCAAAGGGCTGCTCAACTTCGAGCCAGCTCTAAGCGTCCTAGGGTAGAGCCTTCTGGTGTCACTCCACCCCCTTCTTCTTCTATAGATGCTCCTGCAGCTGAGACGTCTGTTGATCCTGCTGCTGATGATAATGTTCCTCCACCTTTTGGTGATGTTTCTGACCTTCGTCGGACTCTAGACACTGTCATGACCGTTCAGGCAGCTCATGGTCAGCTTCTGGTGGACATCCTTGATGAGCTTCGTGCTTTGCGAGCAGATTTGGCGAGTTCTCATCATTCTCCTCCACCTCCTTTTGATGATGAGTGAGTGCCCTTTGGCAATTCGTCACAAAAAGGGGGAGTATATCTTGGAGATTTTTGTAGAAGAGATTTTTGTTTTAGGGGGAGTTTGGGAGTTTTGTACTTTGCTGTGATACTGCGGAGCTTGTGGAGTTATTAGATTGTATCTAGGCGCTTCACTTTGTATTTACATTTTTTTGCTCTTGTTAGGAGATATTTTTGTTGAGGTACATTTTTATGTATATGTTTCTTGTTTCACTATGCTACTTTGCTTATTGATTTATATTTATGATGTTATTCATGATATATATCTTTATTTTACGTCATGTGAAATCAAGACGTTATTTTTATATATTTCTTGTATTTTCCACACATGCGTTTATGTGTTTGTTAAGTGTTACAGGAATATACAGGTTGATTCAATCGTGCTGCTGTCTACTTTGCAACTGTTAGATAGTAGTTAGGTTGAATTGTTCAGTGGCTTTTTATTTTGTAATGGGCTGTTTCAATTTGTAAACTTTGAGCTTTTTGTTAAGTCTATGTTTTGTCACGGATTGCCAAAGGGGGAGTTTGTTAGGTTCTAAGAATTAGGAACTAATGTATTAAAACTTCAATTTGTAATGTTGGCAAACCATGATCAAAACATTCTTTAAGTTGTGTGTTAGACTTGCTCAAAGTATGGCTTTTTATGTAAAGTTGGAATCGAGTTTTATGCAGAATTACTGTGCACTTTCTGCCTGACTCGATTGATCGAGAATTAGACTCGACCGATCGAAAATCGTGCAGAACGTTTTTCTGCAGAATTTTTCCAACTCTTCCCTAGCCCATTTAATGTATAGAGTTTTATGTTTTGCCCTAAGTATATAAGGGAAAACCCTAACCACGTTTTTAGTGTTTTGTTTTGCTGTGTTTGTGAATCTATTTGTTAAATCTAGAGGTGTTTACCTTCACATATACTTAGGGTTTCCAAACTCAAGATTCATGTCAAGAGATTGGTAAATCATACAGTTGCAGAATCAAAGAGCTTCAAAGATATACAAGCAGGTGCGCTTGTGATTTGTTGAAGAATTCAAAGAAAGAAGGAGTTCGTGGATCTCAGAGCTATCATGGGATCGTGGTAGTAAGTTTCCTACACTGGGTAGCAATAGGATGTTAGTGGTTTAAGTCCTATTGTGTAAACTTCAATTCTTTCAAAGTGAATTTGGTTTTCACTTGAGGATAGCTAGGTTAAATACTCCCCAGGTTTTTACCGGTTTGGTTTTCTTGGATCATCAGATCTTTGTGTTCTTTATTTTTCGCTGCTTTATTGTTTATGATTATTTGTGTTAACCTAGATCTGTTTAAATTACCTAAGTTAATCACTTGGCTAATTCTCTAGGATAATTTGTTTGGGTTTAAGGGGTCTAAACGAACTTACAGTCCTTAATTAATGAAATTGTCCCAAATCATTTACACAAGCCTAAATGAAATATTAATATTCTTTTTGCAGAGATTCTGTCATGGATGATGTCAGGGATGATGTCATTATTTCATGTCCTTTCGAGCGAGTTCCTTGCATACTTAGTGTTTGGCGTCAATATTGCTATGCCACATTTGTCATCACTGCTTGCATTCTTATGGTTGTTATGTTGATGATTTATGTGTCATATCGATATCGACGTACTAGGGTTGGTGTTGACCCTCGCATTCCTGTGGGGGTTCGTACAATCATTTTTCACTATGTCTCTCATGCTCCATATAACATGGAGACGTGTTGTATTTGACTTTGTAACTTTGTTGATGGAGATCAATTGACGTGTCTTCCATCATGCAAGCACATGTACCACTGCAGTTGTATAGCACGCCACTTGGCTCAAGCCACTACGTGCCCCTATTGTTGAGGTGTCATTTCAGTTGGAGACGACTGAGTGTGACATCCAAATGACGGGACAAGGATGCTCAGTTTTTTTTTTTTTTTTTTTTTGGGTGTTACAGTTTTCTATGTAAGCTCACTATTAAGATTATGCTCATACATACAGTAGCATAAGTTAACTATGGCTTATTAGTTATGTTTGATACATAGTTAAAAACCTTTCTATACTATTGTTGGTTACAAAAGCCTTATTTTATATTTTGTCAAGTGTTCTGCATGCTTCTTCTATGGATTGACGTGTCCACTACAAACATTTTTGTTGTAATAGGTTATTACAACAAAAACATTTGTTGCAATAGCCCATCGCAACAAAAAAATTTGTTGCAACATGGAAAAAAAAATGAGACAAATTCATTAAAATCAATTATTCAATCAATAGGTAAACTAGTAAACCCAGTATTAAAATCAATCAATCAATCAAATTCATGTACAATCTTCTTCTAACTCAAAAAATGGAAAAAGAAACCCAAACTTGAAATCTTCTTCTAATTCAACTAACCAAACGTATTGATTTCAAAAATATAAGAAAAATGTTTTTTCTTTGTATTCCCGAAAACAAGATTTTGAAAATTGAAAACAAAAACTGTTACCAAACATAACCTAACATTTTCTAAGCGTGTTTAGTGTGCTCGAGGTCTTGATCTCAATTTAAAAACCATTGTGGTAGAAACTTATTGCAACAAAAAATTTGGGCAACAAAAACATTTGTTGCAATACCCTATCACAACAAAATAATTTGTTGCAAAAACCTATCGCAACAAAATTGTTTGTTGCAATATGTTTCCAAAGGTGGTAGTAACTTATTGCAACAAAATAGTTTGTTGCAATAACAAATTACAACAAAAAAATTTGTTGCAATAGGCACTCAAAAACGCACCCGGGCTTCATAGACTATTTCCCACCTTTTGAAACTTTGCAGCAATAGCAACATGTTGACCCATAAAACCCATGGATTAGCTCATTGAGATTCCCTCAAAAATATTGATTTTCAATTATTGAAAACCACCAAAAGTGTCTTAAGACTTCTAACAATTATCAGAAAAAAAAACTATCGTGAGTCTATCGTTAAGTTATCAGTTTGCTTTTTCTTTTTCTTTTTTTTTTTCCTAATAAAGTTTAAACCTTATCTTTTATTAGCAAAATAAATTGTAATACTTGTCTCTTTACTCTTGGTTAAAAACAGCAAACTAATCTAAAAATCTAGCACGGGGGGGGGGGGGGGGGGGAGGGGTTGGATTGTTTGTGGGAAGGTCAGGGGGGGCATTAAGATATTGTTGATTCTATCCAAGTATATGTTGACGTCAATTAAGTTTAATGTTGATGTTAAGCTGGTCCTTAATTAATGAAATTGTTTCAAATCATTTATAGAAGTCTGAATGAAATATTAATATTCTTTTTGCAGAGATTCTGTCATGGATGATGTCAGGGATGATGTCATAATTTCAAGTCCTTTCGAGTGTGTTCCTCGCATATTTAGTGTTTGGCATCAATATTGCGATGCCACATTTGTCATCACTGCTTGCATTCTTATGGTTGTTATGTTGATGATTTATGTGTCATATCGATATCGACGTACTAGGGTTGGTGTTGACCCTCGCATTCCTGTGGGGGTTCGTACAATCATTTTTCACTATGTCTCTCATGCTCCTTATAACATGGAGACGTGTTGTATTTGTCTTTGTAACTTTATTGATAGAGATCTATTGACGTGTCTTCCATCATGCAAGCACGTGTACCACCGCAGTTGTATAGCACGCCACTTGGCTCGAGCCACTACGTGCCCCTATTGTTGAGGCGTCATTTTAGTTGGAGACGATTGAGTGTGACATCCAAATGACGGGACACGGATGCTCAGTTTTTTTTTTTTTTTTTGGGTGTTATAGTTTTCTATGTAAGCTCACTATTAAGACTATGCTCATACATACAGTAGCTTAAGTTAACTATGGCTTTTTAGTTATGTTTGATACATAGTTAAAAACCTTTCTATACTGTTGTTGGTTACAAAAGCCTTATTTTATATTTTGTCATGTGTTCTGCATGCTTCTTCTACGGATTGACGTGTCCACTACAAACATTTTTGTTGTAATAGGTTATTGCAACAAAAACATTTTTTGCAACAGCCCATCGCAACAAAAAAATTTGTTGCAACATGGAATAAAAAATGAGACAAATTCATTAAAATCAATTATTCAATCAATAGGTAAACTACTAAACCCAATATTGAAATCAGTCAATCAATCAAATTCATGTACAATCTTCTTCTAATTCAAAAAATGGAAAAAAAATCCAAACTTGAAATCTTCTTCTAATTCAACTAACCAAACGTGTTGATTTAAAAAATACAAAAAAATTGTTTTTTCTTTGTATTCCCGAAAACAAGATTTTGAAAATTGAAAACAAAAACTGTTACCAAACATAACCTAACATTTTGTAAGTGTGTTTAGTGTTGCTCAATTTAAGAACCACTGTGGTTGAAACTTATTGCAACAAAAAATTTGTTGCAATAACCTATCGCAACGAAAACATTTGTTGCAATACCCTATCGCAACAAAATAATTTGTTGCCGAAACCTATCGAAACAAAATAGTTTGTTGCAATATGTTTCCAAATGCGGTAGTAACTTATTGCAGCAAAATAGTTTGTTGCAATAGCCTATTACAACAAAAAAATTTGTTGCACAAGGCACCCCAAAATTCACCCGTGCTTCAAAGACTATTTCCAACCTTTTGAAACTTTGCAGCAATAGCAACTTGTTAACCCATAAAACCCGTGGATTAGCTCATTGAGATTCCCTCAAAAATATTGATTTCCAATTATTGCAAAACACCAAAAGTGTCGTAAGACTTCTAATAATTATCAGAAAAAAAACTATCATGAGTCTATAGTTAAGTTATCAGTATACTTTTTCTTTTTTCTTCTTTTGTTCTAATAAAATATAAAACTTATCTTTTCATAGCAAAATAAATTGTAATACTTGTCTCTTTACACTTGGTTAAAAACAACAAGCTAGTCTAAAAATCTAGCCAGGGGGGGGGGGGGGGGGGTTAGATTGTTTGTGGGAAGGTCTGGGGGGGCATTAAGATATTGTTGTTTCTCTCAAAGAATTTGTTGATGTCAATTAAGTTTAATATTGATGTTAAGCTGGTCCTTAATTAATGAAATTGTCTCAAATCATGTACACATATCTGAATGAAATTTTAATATTCTTTCTGCAGAGATTTTGTCATGGATGATGTCAGGGATGATGTCATTATTTCATGTACTTTCGATCGTGTTCCTTGCATAGTTAGTGTTTGGCGTCAGTATTGTGATGCCACACTTGTCTCACTGCTTGCATTCTTATGGTTGTTATGTTGATGATTTATGTGTCATATCAATATCAACGTACTAGGGTTGGTGTTGACCCTCGAATTCCTGTAAGGGTTCGTACAATCTTTTTTCATGATGTCTCTCATGTTGCTTATATCATGGAGACGTGTTGTATTTGTCATTGTAACTTTGTTGATGGAGATCAATTGACGTGTCTTCCATCATGCAAGCACCTGTACCACCGCAATTGTATAGCATGCCACTTGGCTCGAGCCACTACGTGCCCCTATTATGGAGGCGTCATTTCAGTTGGAGACGATTGAGTGTGACATCCAAATGACGGGACAAGGATGCTCAGTTTTTTTTTTTTTTTTTTTTGGGTGTTATAGTCTTCTATGTAAGCTCACTATTATGTATATGCTCATACATACATAAGCATAAGTTAACTACGGCTTATTACTTATGTTTGATACATAGTAAACAACCTTACTATACTATTGTTGGTTACAAAAGCCTTATTTTATATTCTGTCATGTGTTCTGTATGCTTTTTCTACGAATTGACGTGTCCACTACAAACATTTTTGTAATAGGTTATTGCAACAAAAACATTTGTTGCAATACCCTATCGCAACAAAAAAATTTGTTGCAATATGGAAAAAAAATGAGACAAATTCATTAAAATCAATTATTCAATCAATAGGTAAACTACAAAACCCAGTATTAAAATCAATCAATCAATCAAATTCATGTACAATCTTCTTCTAATTCAAAAAATGGAAAAAAATCCAAACTTGAAATCTTCTTCTAATTCAACTAACCAAACGTGTTGATTTCAAAAATACAAAAAAATTGATTTTTCTTTGTATTCCCGAAAACAAGATTTTGAAAATTGAAAACAAAAACTGTTACCAAACATAACCTAACATTTTGTAAGTGTGTTTTGTGTGCTCGAGGTCTTGATCTCAATTTAAAAACCATTGTGGTAGAAACTTCTTGCAACAAAAAAATTTGTTGCAATAACCTATCGCAACAAAAACATTTGTTGCAATACCCTATCGCAACAAAATAAATTGTTGCAGAAACCTACGAAAGAAAATAGTTAGTTGCAATATGTTTCAAAGGTGGTAGTAACTTATTGCAACAAAATAGTTTGTTGCAATAACCTATTACAACAAAAAAATTTGTTGCAATAGGCACCAAAAAACGCACCCGTGCTTCATAGACTATTTCCCACCTTTTGAAACTTTGCAGCAATAGCAACTTGTTGACCCATAAAACAAATGGATTAGCTCATTGAGATTCCCTCAAAAATATTGATTTTCAATTATTGCAAAACACCAAAAGTGTTGTAATACTTCAAATAATTATCAGAAAAAAAAAACTATCGTGAGTCTATAGTTAAGTCATCAGTATACTATTTCTTTTTTCTTCTTTTTTCTAATAAAATATAAAACTTATCTTTTCATAGCAAAATAAATTGTAATACTTGTCTCTTTACACTTGGTTAAAAACAGCAAGCTAGTCTAAAAATCTAGTGGGGGGGGGGGGGGGTGGATTGGATTGTTTGTGGGAAGGTATGGGGGGGCATTAAGATATTGTTGTTTCTATCTAAGAATTTGTTAATGTGAGTTAAGTTTAATGTTGATGTTAGGCTGGTCCTTAATTAATGAAATTGTCTCACATCATGTACACAAGTCTGAATGAAATATTAATATTCTTTTTGCAGAGATTCTATCATGGATGATGCCAGGGATGATGTCATTATTTCATTTCCTTTCGAGCGTGTTCCTCGCATACTTAGTGTTTGGCGTCAGTATTGTGATGCCATATTTGTCATCATTGCTTGCATTCTTATGGTTGTTATGTTGATGATTTATGTGTCATATCGATATCGACGTACTAGGGTTGGTGTTGACCCTCGCATTCCTGTGGGGGTTCGTAAAATCATTTTTCACGATGTCTCTCATGTTCCTTATAACATGGAGACGTGTTGTATTTGTCTTTGTAACTTTGTTGATGGAGATCAGTTGACGTGTCTTCCATCATGCAAGCACGTGTACCACCGCAATTGTATAGCACGCCACTTGGCTCGAGCCACTACGTGCCCCTATTGTGGAGGCGTTATTTCAGTTGGAGACGATTGAGTGTGACATCCAAATGACAGGACAAGGATGCTCAGTTTTTTTATTTTATTTTTTTTTTATGCGTTATAGTTTTCTATGTAAGCTTAATATTAAGACTATGCTCATACATACAGTAGCTTAAGTTAACTATGGCTTATTAGTTATGTTTGATACATAGTTAAAAACCTTTCTATACTATTGTTGGTTACAAAAGCCTTATTTTATATTCTGTCATGTGTTCTGTATGCTTTTTCTACGAATTGACGTGTCCACTACAAACATTTTTGTTGTAATAGGTTATTGCAACGAAAACATTTGTTGCAATACCCTATCGCAACAAAAAAAATTTGTCGCAATATGGAAAAAAAATGAGACAAATTTATTAAAATCAATTATTCAATCAATAGGTAAACTACTTAACCTAGTATTAAAATCAATCAATCAATCAAATTCATGTACAATCTTCTTCTAATTCAAAAAATGTAAAAAAAAAAAAACAAAATCCAAACTTGAAATCTTCTTCTAATTCAACTAACCAAACGTGTTGATTTCAAAAATACAAAAAAATTGTTTTTTCTTTGTATTCTCGAAAACAAGATTTTGAAAATTGAAAACAAAAATTGTTGCCAAACATAACCTAACATTTTATAAGTGTGTTTAGTGTGCTCGAGGTCTTGATCACAATTCAAAAACCACTGTGGTAGAAACTTATTGCAACAAAAAATTTGTTGCAATAACCTATCGCAACAAACACATTTGTTGCAATACCCTATCGCAACAAACACATTTGTTGCAGAAACCTATCGCAACAAAATAGTTTGTTGCAATATGTTTCCAAAGGTGATAGTAACTTATTGCAACAAAACGTTTGTTGCAATAACCTATTACAACAAAAAAATTTGTTGCAATAGGCACTCAAAAACGCAGTCGTGCTTCATAGAGTATTTCCCACCATTTGAAACTTTGCAGCAATAGCAACTTGTTGACACATAAAACCCATGGATTAGCTCATTGAGATTCCCTTAAAAATATTGATTTTCAATTATTGTAAAATAGCAAAAGTGTCGTAAGAATTCTAATAATTATTAGAAAAAAAAAAACTATCGTGAGTCTATAGTTAAGTTATGAGTATGCTTTTTCTTTTTTCTTTTTACATTTTTTTATTCAATTAAAATGTAAAACTTATCTTTTCTTAGCAAAATAAATTGTAATACTTGTCACTTGACTCATGGTTAAAAACAGCAAACTAATCTAAAAATGTTGCGGGGGCAGGGACATGAGGTGCATTAAGATATTGTTGTTTCTATATAAGAATTTGTTGACATGAATTAAGTTTAAGGTTGATGTTAGGCTGGTCCTTAATTAATGAAATTTACTCTTATCATGCACCCAAGTCTGAATGAAATATTAATATTCTTTTTGCAGTGATTCTGTCTTGGATGATGTCAAGGATGATGTCATTATTTCATGTCCCTTGAAGCGTGTTCCTCGCATACTTAGTGTTTGGCATCAGTATTGTGATGCCACATTTGTCATCATTGCTTGCATTCCTATGCTTGCTACGTTGATGATTTATGTGTCATATCGATATCAACATACTAGGGTTGGTGTTGACCCTCGCATTCCTGTGGGGGTTCGTACAATCATTTTTCACGATGTGTCTAATGTTCCTTATAACATGGAGAGGTGTTGTATTTGTCTTTGTAACTTTATTGATGGAGATCAGTTGGCGTGTCTTCCATCTTGCAAACACGTGTACCAGCGCAATTGTATTGCACGCCACTTGGCTTGACCCTCTACATGCCCCTATTGTCGAGGCGTCATTTCAGTTGGAGACGATTGAGTGTGACATCCAAATGATGGGACAAGGATGCTCAGTTTTTTTTTTTTTTTTTTTTTTTTTTTGGTGTCTTACACTTTTCTATGTGAGCTCACTATTATGACTATGCTCATATATATAGTAGCATAAGTTAACTATGGTTTATTAGTTATGTTTAATACAAAGTTAAAAACCTCACTATACTATTGTTGCTTACAAAAGCCTTATTTTATATTCTATCATGTGTTATGTATGCTTCTTCTACGAATTGACGTGTCCACTACAAATGTTTTTGTTGTAATAGGTTATTGCAACAAAAACATTTGTTGCAATACCCTATTGCAACAAAATAATTTGATGCTATATGGAAAAAAAAAATGAGACAAATTTATTAAAATCAATTAATCAATCAATAGGTGAAACTAGTAAACCCAGTATTAAAATCAATCAATCAATCAAATTCATGTACGATCTTCTTCTAATTCAAAAGAAGGAAAAAAAATCCAAACTTGAAATCTTCTTCTAATTCAACTAACCAAACATGTTCTTGATTTCAAAAATACAATAAAATTGTTTTTTCTATGTATTTCCAAAAACATGTTTTTGAAAATAACATATTACAACAAAAAAAATTGTCGCAATAGGCACCCGAAAACGCACTCGTGCTTTATAGACTATTTTCCACCTTTTGAAACTTTGCAGCAATAGCAACTTGTTGACCCACAAAACCCATGGATTAGCTCATTGAGATTCCCTCAAAAATATAGATTTTTAATTATTGTAAAACACCAAAATTGTCTTAAGACTTCTAATAATTATCTGAAGAAAAAAAAAAAAAAAACAATCGTGAGTCAATAATTAAGTTGTCAGTATGCTTTTTCTTTTTTCTTTTTTCTTTTTCCTTTTTTTTCATATAAAAATTAAAACTTATCTTTTCTTAGCAAAATAAATTGTAATACTTGTCTCTTGACTCTTGGTTAAAAACAGCAAACTATTATAAAATCTAGCAGGATGGGGCATTAGACTGTTTGGGGGAAGGACAAGGGGGGCACTAAGATATTGTTGTTTCTATCTAAGAATTTGTAGACATCAATTAAGTTTAATGTTGACGTTAGGCTGGTCCTTAATTAATGAAATTCTCTCATATCCTATACACAAGTCTGAATGAAATATTAATAATTTTTTTGCTGTTATTCTAACATTATTTAAGTATTGCGATGCCACATTTGTCATCACTACTTGCATTCTTATGCTTGCTACGTTGATGATTTATGTGTCATATCGATATCAACGTACTAGGGTTGGTGTTGACCCTCGCATTCCTGTGGGGGTTTGTACAATCGTTTTTCACGATGTGTCTCATGTTCCTTATAACAAGGAGACATGTTGTATTTGTCTTTGTAACTTTGTTGATGGAGATCAGTTGACATGTCTTCCATCATGCAAGCACGTGTACCACCGCAACTGTATTGCTCACCACTTGGCTCAAGCCTCTACATGCCCCTATTGCTGAGACGTAATTTCAGTTGGAGACGATTGAGTGTGGCATCCAAATGATGGGACAAGGATGCCCAGTTTTTTTTTTTTTTTTTTGGTGTGTTACAGTTTTCTATGTTTGCTCACTATTACGACTATGCCCAAACATACAGTAGCGTAAGTTAACTATGGTTTGTTAGTTATGTTTGATACATAGTTAAAAACCTTACTATACTATTGTTGGTTACAAATGCCTTATTTTATATTCTGTCATGTGTTATGTATGCTTTTTCTCCGAATTGACGTGTCCACAACAAATGTTGTCGTTGTAATAGGTTTTTGCAAAAAAAAAAAAAAACATTTGTTGCAATACCCTATTGCAACAAAATAATTTGTTGCAATATGGAAAAAAAATGGGACAAATTCATTAAAATCAATTAATCAACCAATAGGTGAAACTAGTAAACCCAGTATTAAAATCAGTCAATCAATCAAATTCATGTACAATCTTCTTCTAATTCAAAAGAATGAAAAAGAATCCAAAATTGAAATCTTCTTCTAATTCAACTAACCGAACATGTTCCTGATTTCAAAAATACAAGAAAATTGTTTTTTATTTGTATTCCCGAAAACATGTTTTTGAAAATAAAAAACAAAAACTGTTACCAAACATAGCCAAGTATTTTTTAAGTGTGTTTAGTGTGCCCGAGGTCTTGGTCTCAATTTAATTACCATTGTGGTAGTAACTTATTGCAACAAAAAATTTGTTGCAATAACCTATCGTAAAAAAATCATTTGTTGCAATACCCTATCACAACAAAAAAATTTGTTGCAAAAACCTATCGAAACAAAATAGTTTGTTGCAATATGTGTCCAAAGGTGGTAGTAACTTATTGCAACAAAACAGTTTGTTGCAATAACCTATTACAACAAAAAAATTTGTTGCAATAGGCACTCGAAAACGCAGTCGTACTTCAGAGACTATTTCCCACCATTTGAAACATTGGAGCAATAGCAACTTGTTGACACATAAAACCCGTGGATTAGCTCATTCAGATTCCCTCATAAATATTGATTTTCAATTATTGTAAAACACCAAAAGTGTCGTAAGACTTCTAATAGTTAACAGAAAAAAAAAAAAAAAAAAAAAAAAAACTATCGTGAGTCTATAGTTATGTTGTCACTATGCTTTTTCCTTTTTCCTTTTTCTTTTTTCTTTTTTTTTTTCTAATAAAATGTAAAACTTATCATTTCTTAGAAAAATTAATTGTTATACTTGTCTCTTGACTCTTGGTTAAAAACAGCAAACTAATCTGAAAATCTAACGGGGCTGGGGGCATTAGACTGTTTGGGGGAAGGACATGGGGGGCATTAAGATATTGTTGTTTCTATCTAAGAATTTGTAGACATCAATTAAGTTTATTGTTGACGTTAGGCTGGTCCTTAATTAATGAAATTGTCTCATATCCTGTACATAAATCGAAATGAAATATTAATATTCTTTTTGCAGTGATTCTGTCATGGATGATGTCAAGGATGATGTCATTATTTCATGTCCTTTCGGGCGTGTTCCTCGCATACTTAGTTTTTGGCATCGGTATTGCGATGCCATATCTGTCATCACTACTTACATTCTTATGCTTGCTACGTTAATGATTTATGTGTCGTATCGATATCAACGTACAAGGGTTGGTGTTGACCCTCGCATTCCCGTGGGGGTTCGTACAATCATTTTTCATGATGTGTCTCATGTTCCTTATAACATGGAGACGTGTTGTATTTGTCTTTGTAACTTTGTTGATGGAGATCATTTGGCGTGTCCTCCATCATGCAAGCACGTATACCACCGCAATTGTATTGCACGCCACTTGGCTCGAGCCTCAACATGCCCCTGTTGTCGAGGCGTCATTTCAGTTGGAGACGATTGAGTGTGACATCCAAATGATGGGACAAGGATGATCAGTTTTTTTTTTTTTTTTTTTTTTTTTGGTGTGTTACACTTTTCCATATAAGCTCAGTATTATGACTATGCTCATACATAAAGTAGCATAAGTTAACTATGGTTTATTAGTTATGTTTGATACATAGTTAAAAACCTTACTATACTATTGTTGGTTACAAAAGCCTTATTTTATATTCTATCATGTGTTATGTATGCTTCTTCTACGAATTGACGTGTCACTACAAATGTTTTTGCTGTAATAGGTTATTGAAACAAAACATTTGTTGCAATAACCAATTTCAACAAAATAATTTGTTGCAATATGGAAAAAAAATGAGGCAAATTCATTAGAATCAATTAATCAGTCAATAGGTGAAACTAGTAAACCCAGTATTAAAATCAATCAATCAATCATATTCATGCACGATCTTCTTCTAATTCAAAAGAAGGAAAAGAAATCCAAACTTGAAATCTTCTTCTAATTCAACTAACCAAACAAGTTCTTGATTTCAAAAATACAAGAAAATTGTTTTTTCTTTGTATTTCCGAAAACTTGTTTTTGAAAATAACCTATTACAACAGAAAAAATTGTTGCAATAGGCACCTGAAAACGCACTCGTGCTTCATAAACTATTTTCCACCTTCTGAAACTTTGCAGCGATAGCAACTTGTTGAACCACAAAACCCATGGATTAGCTCATTGAGATTCCCTCAAAAATATTGATTTTCAATTATTGTAAAACACCCAAAGTGTCTTAAGACTTCTAATAATTATCAGAAAAAAAACTATCGTGCATCTATAGTTAAGTTGTCAGTATTCTTTTTCTTTTTTCTTTTTTTTTTGCCAAATAAAAAGTAAAACTTATCTATTCTTAGCAAAATAAATTGCAATACTTGTCTCTTGACTCTTGGTTAAAAATAGCAAACTATTCTAAAAATCTAGCAGGGGGGGCATTAGACTGTTAGGCGGAAGGACAAGGGGGACAATAAGATATTGTTGTTTCTATCTAAGAATTTTTAACATCAATTAAGTTTAATGTTGACGCTAGGCTGGTCCTTAATTAATGAAAATGTTTCATATCCTGTACACAAGTCTGAATGAAATATTAATATTCTTTTTGCAGTGATTCTGTCATGGATGATGTTAGGGATGATGTCATTATTTCATGTCCTTTCGAGCCTGTTGCTCACATACTTAGTGTTTGGCGTCAGTATTGCGATGCCACATTTGTCATCACTACTTGTATTCTTATGCTTGCTAAGTTGATGATTCATGTGTCATATCGATATCAACATACTAGGGTTGGCGTTGACCCTCGCATTCCTGTGGGGGTTTGTACAACCATTTTTCACGATGTGTCTCATGTTCCTTATAACATGGAGACGTGTTGTATTTGTCTTTGTAACTTTGTTGATGGAGATTAGTTGACATGTCTTCCATCATGCAAGCACGTGTACCAGGGCAATTGTATTGCACGCCACTTGGCTCGACCCTCTACATGCCCCTATTGTCGAGGCGTCATTTCAGTTGGAGACGATTGAGTGTGACATCCAAATGATGGAACAAGGATGCTCAGATTTTTTTTTTTTTTTTTTTTTTGGCGTGTTACACTTTTCTATGTGAGCTCACTATTATGACTATGCTCATACATACTGTAGCGTAAGTTAACTACGGTTTATTAGTTATGTTTGATACATAGTTAAAATCTCTACTATACTGTTGTTGGTTGCAAAAGCCTTATTTAATATTCTGTCATGTGTTATGTATGCTTCTTCTACGAATTGACGTGTCCACTACAAATGTTTTTGTTGAAATAGGTTTTTGCAAAAAAAAAAAAAAACATTTGTTGCAATACCCTATTGCCACAAAATAATTTATTGCAATATGGAAAAAAATGGGACAAATTCATTAAAATCAATTAATCAACCAATAGGTGAAATTAGTAAACCCAGTATTAAAATCAATCAATCAATCAAATTCATGTACAATCTTCTTCTAATTCAAAAGAATGAAAAAGAATCTAAAATTGAAATCTTCTTCTAATTCAACTAACCAAACATGTTCTTGATTTCAAAAATACAAGAAAATTGTTTTTTATTTGTATTCCCGAAAACATGTTTTTGAAAATAAAAAACGAAAACTGTTACCAAACATAACCTAGCATTTTGTAAGTGTGTTTAGTGTGCTCGAGGCCTTGGTCTCAATTTAATAACCACTGTGGTAGTAACATATTGCAACAAAAAATTTGTTGCAAAAACCTATTGTAACAAAAACATTTCTTGCCCCTATCACAACAAAAATATTTGTTGCAGCAACCTATCGCAACAAAATAGTTTGTTGCAATATGTTTCCAAAGGTGGTAGTAACTTATTCCAACAAAACAGTTTGTTTCAAAAACCTATTACAACAAAAAAATTTGTTGCAATAGGCACTCGAAAAAGCAGTCGTGCATCGGAGAGTATTTCGCACCATTTGAAACTTTGGAGCAATAGCAACTTGTTGACACATAAAACCCGAGGATTAGCTCAGTGAGATTCCCTCAAAAATATTGAATTTCAATTATTGTAAAACACCAAAAATGTCATAAAACTTCTAATAATTAACAGAAAAAAAAACTATCGTGAGTCTATAGTTATGTTGTCACTATGCTTTTTCTTTTTTCTTTTTTTTTTTCAAGTAAAATGTAAAATTATCATTTCTTAGAAAAATAAATAGTAATACTTGTTTCTTGACTCTTGGTTAAAAATAGCAAACTAATCTAAAAATCTTGCGGGGCTGGGGGCATTAGACTGTTTGGGGGAAGGACAAGGGGGACATTAAGATATTGTTGTTTCTATCTAAGAATTTGAAGACATCAATTAAGTTTAATGTTGACGTTAGGCTGGTCCTTAATTAATGAAATTGTCTCATATCCTGTACACAAGTCAGAATGAAATATTAATATTCTTTTTGCAGTTATTCTGTCATGGATGATGTCAGGGATGATGTAATTATTTCATGTCCTTTCGAGCGTGTTCCTCGCACACTTAGTGTTTGGTGTCAGTATTGCGATCCCACATTTGTCATCACTACTTGCATTCTTATGCTTGCTACGTTGATGATTTATGTGTCATATCGATATCAACGTACTAGGGTTGGTGTTGACCCTCGCATTCCTGTGGGGGTTCGTACAATCATTTTTCACGATGTGTCTCATGTTCCTTATAACATGGAGACGTGTTGTATTTGTCTTTGTAACTTTGTTGATGGAGATCAGTTGGCATGTCTTCCATCATGCAAGCACGTATACCACCGCAACTATATTGCACGCCCCTTGGCTCGAGCCTCTACATGCCCCTATTGTCGAGGCATAATTTCAGTTGGAGAAGATTAAGTGTGACATCCAAATAATGGGACAAGGATGCTCAGTTTTTTTTTTTTTTTTTTTTTGGTGTGCTACAATTTTCTACGTTTGCTCACTATTACAACTATGCTCATACATACAGTTGCGTAAGTTAACTACGGTTTATTAGTTATGTTTGATACATGGTTAAAAACCTTACTAAACCACTGTTGGTTACAAAAGCCTTATTTTATATTCTGTCATGTGTTATGTATGCTTCTTCTCCGAATTGACGTGTCCACTACAAATGTTCTTGTTGTAATAGGTTTTTGCAAAAAAAAACATTTGTTGCAATACCCTATTGCAACAAAATAATTTGTTGCAATATGGAAAAAAAATGGGACAAATTTATTAAAATCAATTAATCAACCAATAGGTGAAACTAGTAAACCCAATATTAAAATCAATCAATCAATCAAATTCATGCACAATCTTCTTCTAATTCAAAAGAATGAAAAAGAATCCAAAATTGAAATCTTCTTCTAATTCAACTAACCGAACATGTTCTTGATTTCAAAAATACAAGAAAATTGTTTTTGATTTGTATTCCCGAAAACATGTTTTTGAAAATAAAAAACAAAAACTGTTACCAAACATAGCCTAGCATTTTTTAAGTGTGTTTAGTGTGCTCGAGGTCTTCGACTCAATTTAATTACCACTGTGGTAGTAACTTGTTGCAACAAAAAATTTGTTGCAATAACCTATTGCAACAAAAACATTTGTTGCAATACCCTATCGCAACAAAATAATTTGTTGCAGACACCTATCGCAACAAAATATTTTGTTGCAATATGTTTCCAAAGGTGGTAGTAACTTATTGCAACAAAACAGTTTGTTGCAATAACCTATTACAACAAAAAAAATTTGTTGCAATAGACACTCGAAAATGCAGCCGTGCTTTGTAGACTATTTCCCATCATTTGAAACTTTGCAACAATAGCAACTTGTGGACACATAAAACCCATGGATTAGCTCATTGAGATTCCCTCAAAAATATTGGTTTTCAATTATTGTAAAACACCAAAAGTGTCGTAAGACTTCTAATAATTATCAGAAAAAAAGTAAAACTATCATGAGTCTATAGTTAAGTTGTCAGAATGCTTTTACTTTTTTTTTTTTTTCAAATAAAATGTAAAACTTATCTTTTCATAGCAAAATAAATTATAATACTTGTTTCTTGACTCTTGGTTAAAAACAGCAAACTAATCTAAAAATCTAGTGGGGCTGGGGGCATTAGACTGTTTGGGGAAAGGACATAGGGGGCATTAAGATATTGTTGTTTCTATCTAAAAATTTGTAGACATCAATTAAGTTTAAAGTTGATGTTTGGCTAGTCCTTAATTAATGAAATTGTCTCATATCCTGTACACAAGTATGAATGAAGTATTAATATTCTTTTTGCAGTGATTCTGTCATGTGTAATGTCTGGGATGATGTCATTATTTCATGTCCTTTCGAGCGTGTTCCTCGCATACCTATTTTTTGGCGTCAATATTGCGATGCCACATTTGTCACCACTCCTTGCATTCTTATGCTTGTTACGTTGATGATTTATGTGTCATATCGATATCAACGTACTAGGGTTGGTGTTGACCTTCGCATTCCTGCGGGGGTTCGTACAGTCATTTTTCACGATGTGTCTCATGTTCCTTATAACATGGAGACGTGTTGTATTTGTCTATGTAACTTTGTTGATGGAGATCAGTTGGCATGTCTTCCATCGTGCAAGCACGTGTACTACTGCAATTGTATTGCACGCCACTTGGCTCCAGCCTCTACATTCGCCTAATGTCAAGGCATCATTTTAGTTGGAGACAATTGAGTGTGACATCCAAATGATAAGACGAGGATGCTCAGTTTTTTTTTTTTTTTTTTTTTTTTTTTGGTGTGTTACAGTTTTCTATGTAAGCTCACTATTACGACTATGCTCATACATACAGCAGCGTAAGTTAACTATGGTTTATTAGTTATGTTTGATACATAGTTAAAAACCTTACTAAACTATTGTTGGTTACAAAAGCGTTATTTTATATTTTGTCATGTGTTATGTATGCTTCTTCTACGAATTGACGTGTCCATTACAAATGTTTTTGTTGTAATAGGTTATTCCAACAAAAACATTTGTTGCAATAGCCTATTGCAACAAAATAATTTGTTGCAATATGGAAAAAAATGAGACAAATTCATTAAAATCAATTAATCAATCAATAGGTGAAACTAATAAACCAAGTATTAAAATCAATCAATCAATCAAATTCATTTACGATCTACTTCTAATTCAAAAGAAGGAAAAAAAAAATGCAAACTTGAAATCTTCTTCTAATTCAACTAGCCAAACATGTTCTTGATTTTAAAAATACAAGAAAAATGTTTTTTCTTTGTATTCCCGAAAACTTGTTTTTGAAAATAGAAAACAAAAAATGTTACCACACCTAACCTAGCATTTTGTATGTGTTTTTAGTGTGCTTGAGGTCTTGGTCTCAATTTAATAACCGCTGTGGTAGTAACTTATTGCAACAAAAAATTTGTTGCAATAACCTATCGCAACAAAAACATTTGTTGTAATAACCTTTCACAACAAAATAATTTGCTGCGGAAACCAATCGCAACAAAATACTTTGTTGCAATATGTTTCGAAAGGTGGTAGTAACTTATTGCAACAAAACAGTTTGTTGCAATAACCTACCTATTACAACAACAAAATTTCTTGCAATAGGCACTCGAAAACGCAGCCGTGCTTCATTGACTATTTCCCACCATTTGAAACTTTGCAGGAATAGCAACTTGTTGACACATAAAACCCATGGATTAGCTCATTGAAATTCCTCCAAAATATTGATTTTCAATTATTGTAAAAGACCAAAAGTGTCGTAAGACTTCTGATAATTATCAGAAAAAAAAAAAATAAAACTATCATGAGTCTATAGTTAAGTTGTCAGCATGCTTTTTCTTTTTTCTTTTTTCAAATAAAATGTAAAACTTATCTTTTCTTAGCAAAATAAAATGTAATACTTGTCTCTTGACTCTTGGTTAAAAACAGCAAACTAAACTAAAAATCTAGCAGGGTTGGGGGCATTAAACCGTTTGGGGGAAGGACATGGGGGGCATTAAGATATTGTTGTTTCTATCTAAGAATTTGTAGACATCAATTAAGTTTAATGTTGATGTTTGGCTGGTCCTTAATTAATGAAATTGTCTCATATCCTGTACACAAGTATGAATGAAGTATTAATATTCTTTTTGCAGTGATTCTGTCACATGTGATGTCAGGGATGATTGCATTATTTCATGTCCTTTCGAGCGTGTTCCTCACATACTTAGTGTTTGGCGTCAGTATTGCGATGCCACATTTGTCATCACTGCTTGCATTCTTATGTTTGCTACGTTGATGATTTAGGTGTCGTATCGATATCAATGTACTAGGGTCGGTGTTGACCTTCGCATTCCTGTGGGGGTTCGAAAAATCATTTTTCACGATGTGTCTCTTGTTCCTTTTAACATGGAGACGTGTTGTATTTGTCTTTGTAACTTTGTTGATGGAGATCAGTGGGTGTGTCTTCCATCAGGCAAGCACATGTACCACTGCAATTGTATTGCACGCCACTTGGCTCGAGCCTCTACATGCCCCTACTGTCGAGGCGTCATTTCAGTTAGAGGCGATTGAGTGTGACATCCAAATGATGGGACAAGCATCTCAGTTTTTTTTTTTTTTTTTTTTTTTTTTTTTTTTTTTTTTGTGTTACACTTTTCTATGTAAGCTCACTATTATGACTATGCTGATATATACAGTAGCATAAGTAAACTATGGTTTATTAGTTATGTTTGATACATAGTTAAAAACCTTAGTGTACTACTGTTGGTTACAAAAGCCTTATTATATTCTCTCATGTGTTATGCATGCTTCTTCTACGAATTGACGTGTCCACTACGAATGTTTTCGTTGTAATAGGTTATCGCAACAAAAACATTTGTTGCAATACCCTATTGCAACAAAATAATTTGTTGCAATATGGAAAAAAAAATGAGACAAATTCATTAAAATCAATTAATCAATCAATTGGTGAAACTAGTAAACCCAGTATTAAAATCAATCAATCAATCAAATTCATGTACAATCTGCTTCTAATTCAAAAGAGGGAAAAAAAATCCAAACTTGAAATCTTCTTCTAATTCAAATAACCAAACATGTTCTTGATTTCAAAAATACAAGAAAATTGTTTTTCTTTGTATTTTCGAAAACATGTTTTTGAAAATAGAAAACAAAAACTGTTACCAAACATAACCTAGCATTTTGTAAGTGTGTTTAGTGTGCTCGAGGTCTTGATCTCAATTTAATAACCACTGTGGTAGTAACTTATTACAACAAAAACATTTGTTACAATACCCTATCGCAACAAAATAATTTGTCGCAGGCACCTATTGCAAAAAAATAGTTTGTTGCAATATGTTTCCAAAGGTTGTAGTAACTTATTGCGACAAAATAGTTTGTTGCAATAACCTATTACAACAATAAAATTTGTTGCAATAGGCACCCGAAAACGCACCCGTGCTTCATAGACTATTTCCCACCTTTTGAAACTTTGCAGCAATAGCAACTTGTTGACCCATAAAACCCATGGATTAGCTCATTGAGATTCCCTCAAAAATATTGATTTTCAATTATTGTAAAACACCAAAAGTGTCGTAAGACTTTTAATAATTATCAGAAAAAAAAACTATAGTGTGCCTATAGTTAAGTTGTCATTATGCTTTTTTTTTTCTTTTTTTCTAATAAAATGTAAAACTTGTCTTTTCTTAGCATAATAAATTGTAATACTTTTGCCTTGACTCTTGGTTAAAAACAGCAAACTAATCAAAAAATCTAGCTGCGGGGGGGGGGGGGGGGGGGGTGGGGGGGACTGCATTGGATTGTTTGTGGGAAGGTCAGGGGGGGCATTAAGATATTGTTGTTTCTATCTATGAATTCGTTGACATCAATTAAGTTTAATGTTGATGTTAGCCTGGTCCTTAATTAATGAAATTGTCTCATATCATGTACCCAAGTCTGAATGAAATATTAATATTCTTTTTGCAGAGATTCTGTCATGGATGATGTCAGGGATGATGTCATTATTTCATGTCCTTTCGAGCGTGTTCCTCACATACTTAGTGTTTGGCGTCAGTATTGCAATGCCACATTTGTCATCACTGCTTGCATTCTTATGGTTGTTATGTTGATGATTTATGTGTCATATCGATATCGACATACTAGGGTTGGTGTTGACCCTCGCATTCCTGTGGGGGTTCGTACAATCATTTTTCACGATGTGTCTCTTGTTCCTTATAACATGGAGACGTGTTGTATTTGTCCTTGTAACTTTTTTGATGGAGATTAGTTGGCGTGTCTTCCATCATGCAAGCACGTGTACCACTGCAATTGTATCGCATGCCACTTGGCTCGAGCCTCTACATGCCCTTATTGACGAGGCGTCATTTCAGTTGGAGATGATTGAGTGTGACATCCAAATGATGGGACAAGGATGCTCAGTCTTCTTCTTTTTTTTTTTTTTTTTTTTTTTTTTTGGGTGTGTTACAGTTTTCTATGTAAGCTCACTATTATGACTATGCTCATACATACAGCAGCATAAGTTAACTATGGTTTATTAGTTAAGTTTGATACATAGATAAAAACCTTACTATACTGTTGTTGGTTACAAAAGCCTTATTTTATATTCGGTCATGTGTTCTGTATGCTTCTTCTACGAATTGACGTGTCCACTACAAATGTTTTTTTTTTGTAATAGGTTATTGCAACAAAAACATTTGTTGCAATACGCTATTGCAACAAAATAATTTGTTGTAATTTGGAAAAAATAGGTGAAACTAGTAATTCAATCAATCAATAAATAGGTGAAACTAGTAAACCCAGTATTAAAATCAATCAATCAATCAAATTCATGTACAATCTTCTTCTAATTCAAAAGATGGAAAAAAAAATCCAAACTTGAAATCTTCTTCTAATTCAACTAACCAAACATGTTCTTGATTTCAAAAATACATGAAAATTGTTTTTTCTTTGTATTCCCGAAAACAAGTTTTTGAAAATAAAAAACAAAAACTGTTACCAAACATAACCTAACATTTTGTTAGTGTGTTTAGTGTGCTCTAGGTCTTGATCTGAATTTAATAATCACTGTGATATTAACTTATTGCAACAAAAAATTTGTTGCAATAACCTATCGCAACAAAAACATTTGTTTCAATACCCTATCACAACAAAATAATTTGTTGTAGAAACCTATCACAAGAAAATAGTTTGTTGCAATATGTTTCCAAAGGTGGTAGTAACTTATTGCAACAAAACAGTTTGTTGCAATAACTTATTACAACAAAAAAATTTGTTGCAATAGGCACCCGAAAACGCACCCACTTCATAGACTATTTCCCACCTTTTGAAACTTTGCAGCAATAGCAACTTGTTGACCCATAAAACCCATGGATTAGCTCATTGAGATTCCCTCAAAAATATTGATTTTCAATTATTGCAAAACACCAAAATTGTCGTCAGACTTCTAATAATTATCAAAAAAAAAAAAAAAAACTATCGTGAGTCTATAGTTAAGTTGTCCAGTATGCTTTTTCTTTTTTCTTTTTTCTTTTTTCTTTTTTCTTTTTTCTTTTTTGTAATAAAATGTAAAACTTATCTTTTCTTAGCTAAATAAATTGTAATACTTGTCTCTTTACTGTTGGTTAAAAACAGCAAACTAATCTAAAAATCTAGCGCGGGGGGAGGGGGGGGGGAGGATTAGAATGTTTGGGGGAAAATCAGGGGGGGCATTAAGATATTGTTGTTTCTGTCTAAGAATTTGTTGACATCAATTAAGTTTAATGTTGATGTTAGGCTGGTCCTTAATTAATGAAATTGTCTCATATCATGTACACAAGTCTGAATGAAATATTAATATTCTTTTTACAGAGATTCTGTCATGGATGATGTCATTATTTCACGTCCTTTCGAGTGTGTTCCTCGCATACTTAATGTTTGGCATCAGTATTGCGATGCCACATTTGTCATCACTGCTTGCATTCTTATGCTTGTTACGTTGATGATTTATGTGTCATATCGATATCAACGTACTAGGGTTGGTGTTAACCCTCGCATTCCTGTGGGGGGTCGTACAATCATTTTTCACAATGTGCCTCATGTTCCTTATAACATGTAGGCGTGTTGTATTTGTCTTTGTAACTTTGTTGATGGAGATCAGTTGGCGTGTCTTCCATCATGCAAGCATGTGTACCACCACAATTGTTTTGCACGCCACTTGGCTTGAGCCTCTACATGCCCCTATTGTCGAGGCGTCATTTCAGCTGGAGACAATTAAGTGTAACATCCAAATGATGGGACAAGGATGCTCAGTTTTTTTTTTTTTTTTTTTTTTTTTTTGGTTTTGGTGTGTTACAGTTTTCTATGTAAGCTCACTATTATGACTATGCTCATATATACAGTAGCATATGTTAACTATGGTTTATTAGTTATGTTTGATACATACTTAAAAACCTTACTATACTATTGTTGGTTACAAAAGCCTTATTTTATATTCTGTCATGTGTTCTGTATGCTGCTTCTACGAATTGACGTGTCCACTGCAAATGTTTTTGTTGTAATAGGTTATTGCAACAAAAACATTTGTTGCAGTAGCCTATTGCAACAAAATAATTTGTTGCAATGTGGAAAAAAAAATGAGACAAATTCATTAAAATCAATTAGTCAATCAATAGGTGAAACTAGTAAACCCAGTATTAAAATCAATCAATCAATCAAATTCATGTACAATCTTCTTCTAATTCAAAAGATGGGGAAAAAATTCAAACTTGAAATTGAAAATTTAATGGAATTTTTTTACCTTAGTGATTTTTTTTAATCAATCAAATTCATGTACAATCTTCTTCTAGTGCACTTTCCAATAATTAAATATAAAATTTTTGAAAAAAAAAAGTAGATATATTGAAATATAAGTTATCCCTACAAATTAAACAATTTTCAAAACTAGATATGCTTTTGGCGCCCCAAATTCCGAACAAATATTTAGACATTCACCAATCACCATTATTTCAACAAATAAAAGAAAACAAAATCTCTGGTTAAAAGACAGTTTGAGGGCTTACTATAGTCAACTTCACAATGTGAGGTTGTAATTTGACTAAAATCTTCATAGGAAGGGTACCTATTTGCACCACCATGCAGTTGCAAACACCACCCGGTTCTTCTGACATAGGTGATTCTTTGACATTATATCTCGCTCTGTCTCTTGTGTCTCAACTCAACTAATCTGCTTTTTAATTTACTCTGTTTCCTCTTTGTTTCTTCCGTTATTTATGAAGCAAATGGCATGTTACACTTGCAGTTTTAATCTAACCATCCAATTAGTTAATATCTCCAAGGCTCTACCATGTGTATGGTTAAGAGGAAATGTCTACAAAAAGCAAGTGATAAGTTTAGAATCCCAAGGTTTTTTTTTTCTTTACATCTTTTGATTGGACTTTTCTTCTCATATATAAATATATATATATATATATAATTGTTATTAAAATAATAAATAAATTATATAACATTATAAATATAATATAATAAATTATTAGTAAACTTGTAAAAAATATACTCCTATATATCATATAATTTATATCATTTGAATTTAAGTAAAATACTATATGTTTAATTTTTTTAAATAAAAAAAGAGAAAAAAAAATATAATTTAATAATATAGAGGATGTGGCTGAATTTAAATTTTGAATAAAATAAGACGAGAAGAAAAATGGTAAAAACAAAAGATACACTAATAATCCCCAAATTATCCAAGTCATGTTATGTAATGGAATAATATCATATACTTATTGTTCATATATATATATATATATATATATATATATATTCTTTAATACTATCTTTATAATGCAAAAGATAAAATTTACAATCAAAGAAAAAAAAAACAATTTAAAGCACAAAACTAAATTGTAGAAACTTAAAAATTAATCAACCTAAAGTAAAGATGCAAGAAAAATAATAATAAAAAATCAACCGAAAAATGAAAAGAATTGAGAGAGAGAGAGAGAGAGAGAGAGAGAGAGAGAGAGACCTTATTTATGTGTGGGAAAATTATACATAGAACGAGAGAGAATGACAAATTTACAATAAAATGATATGAATAAAAAGAGCTAAAATAAAAGGAAGATAAAAGGGATAGAGAAAGAGTGATATTATTGTAAAGACTATAGAGCAATGGGGGGATGAAAAGATAAAAAGGAGAGAGAAAGGTTGAAGAAAGCGTAACAATAAGTTGAGAAATTAACAATAAGAAGATTTTTTTTTTTTTTTTTTTTTGAGAGTTGAAGAGGAGTTAAAAATAAAAGAGGTGATATTCTGATTGTTTAATAATGGAGTTTTTAATTCACCTTAAATGAGTAATTGTAAAAAATAAAATAAAATCAAAGAAAAAATTGAAAAGAAAAAGTATAATAACATAACCGCAGATGTGACTCAACCGAAACATAACAATAATAAATGAAACTTTTCATTCTTCAGATATATATCTAACAAATATGAGAAGGGCTAGTGAGAAAATTCTCATGGTAGCCTCACTCTTGACTTTGAAAGTATAAAACATATTAGCCTCGTCACATGCGCTTTGCGCATGCAATATATAAGACTATTTCTTTGTAGGTTTTTTTGTTTTAGGAACTTGGCGTATTTTTTTTTTTTTTAGAACATAGGGTAGTATTTTTTTTTTTTAGAGGAACATGAGGGTAGTTTTGGTTGTGTACATGGGATAGTGGGAAATTTTATACAACATCGTTTAATTTTATAAACGTGGGTAGGTTTTTTTAATTATAATTTTTTTAATCAATTTATGATTTTAACCTTATTTTTATGTTTTAGGAATAAAGATAAATTAATTAAATTAGGAGTATTTTTGAAAAAAAAAAGAAGACAATAACTAACTTTCTCAATTCTCTTAATATATACACATTTTTAGATTACTATAAGAGATTAAATTCTATAAGGATATAGTGTAAAACCAATGTTTTACTTTTCCAATCTCAACATGCTACATATCTTATCACATATTTAAGAAGAAGTACAACCATACCCAATCAATTCTAATACTCATATATAAATCCTAAAGTCGAACAAAATTGAGAGTTTATTGAGATGTTATTAGGTATAGTATGATATATTAAATTTTAAGTAAAATACTAATGTGACAATTTCTTATTAAATGGTGTAAAATATAAGTTTTACACTCTATCCTTATCAAATTCAAACTCTTACTATGAAAATTTTCAAATTCAAACAAAGATTGAGGAATTTTGTAGCTGACCGTAATGAACCACCAGAGGTGAGCCCGGACTAGTTATTAGCGTCTAATTGCTAATGTGAGTGATGCGTTTACCAATGAAAAATACTGAAAAAGGAAAACTCGTAAATTTGTTTGTGTTCGTACTTGGACTTGACGTGACTATGTAGCTTATAATAAATTAAGGGGAAAAAAACTTATTAAAAGATTAAAGAGGTCACATGAGTCCGTCGACGTGACTAATTGTTAGCTCATTAAATTAAGGGCTAAAGAGTTAAAGAGATAACATGAACTTCAATAGGATGTTTGGAATGTTTGTCCAAATTTGAATCCTATTCAAACTCTTTTGTCAGCTACGAATCTACGATCAACATTGATTTTTTTTTTTTATGGGAATTAAGAATGAATTGATTTATTCTTTTTTCTATTATGTTTTTTGAGAAGAGGAATTTAGTGTTTTTTTTTTTTTTTTTTGGTAAACAAAAAGTTTAGGTGAAGGAAGGCTACTCCAAGCCGCAAACATCGGCTGCCTCTCCAGACGACTCATCTCCGATTCTGTCCCCGACATATGACCCACCTGTCTTGGATCCTGTGGCACCACCCTCTTCTAAGTCTCCTGTTGGTCGTGAACTTAGTCGTTCCACTCAGGTAAGCATTCCTCCCCCTTATCTAAAAAATTATCACTACTCTTTTGCTTTTGCTACCTTCTATGAACCTCACACCTATCGTGAGGCCCATACTAACCCTCTTTGGTAGCAAGCTATGAACGAAGAACTAGATGCTCTTCATAAGAATCACACTTGGGATATGGTTGATTTTCCTCCTGGTCAGTTTGTAGTAAGTTGTAGGTGGGTTTACAAGATCAAGACCAAGGCTGATGGATCTGTTGAACCACACAAGGCTTGCCTAGTTGCCAAGGGCTTTACTCAGGAGTATGCCATTGACTATGAGGAAACAAGTGCTCCTGTTGCTCACCTTACATCTGTTAGTGTCTCATTGTTGTGGCTGCTGTCTGCCGTTGGCTTCTTTATCAAATGGATGTGAAAAGTGCTTTCCTCAATGGAGAACTCCACGAAGAAGTATACATGCAACCACCCCCTGGCTATCCACACTCAAGCAGTCAAGTTTGCCACCTTCGTCGTGCTCTTTATGGCCTCAAGCAAGCTCCTCGAGCTTGGTTTGACAAGTTTAGCTCAGTTCTTGCTCAGTAGGGTTTTACTTCGAGTCCTCATAACACTGCTCTCTTTGTTCGAAGATCCTCTACTGGTATCACTCTTATTCTTCTTTATGTTGATAATATGATTATTACTGGAGATGATTCTGCAGGTATCCACTCTCTTCAGTATTTCCTTATTCAGCATTTTGAGATAAAAGATCTGGGCACTTTCAACTATTTTCTTGGGCTCGAGGTTATCTCATCCTCTGATGGATACTATCTTTCCTAAGCTAAATATGCTTCTGATTTTCTCTCCAAAGCCGGTATCACTGATAACAAGATTGTTTCCACTCCCTTAAAATACAATGCAAAGCTCACACCCTTGGATGGTAAACCTATATCTGATGCTACTCGCTATCGTCGGTTGGTAGTCTGATCTATCTCACTGTTACTCGTCCGGATATTTCACATGTCGTGAGTATGGTTAGTAAGTTCATAGATGCCCCTCGTTCTGTCCACTATGTTGCCGTTTTTTGGATTCTCCAATATGTCAAGGGCACACTTTATCATGATCTCCATTACTCCTCTCGATCTTATCTCGAGCTTCTTGCTTATTCAGATGCAGACTAGGCAGGTGATCTGATCAATCAATGCTCTATCATAGGTTTCTGTTTCTTGTTAGGTACTTCTTGCCTCATGGCGTAGTAAGAAGCAGGACGTGGTTTCCCATACCAATACTTAGGCTGAGTATCGTGCCCTTGCCGACACCACCTACAAGCTTGTCTAGCTTCGCTGACTCTTGGCTGACATGGATGCTCCATAGCCTACTATCACTCCTCTTTATTATGACAATCGTAGTGCTATCTACATTGCTTATAATGATATCTTCCATGAACACACCAAGCACATTGAGATCAACTGCCACGTCACTCGCCAGCATCTCAAGAAAGGAAATCTCAAGTTGTTCTCCATCTCCTCTGTTGACCAACCTGCTGATATCTTCACTAAGACTCACCTGCCTGGTCGTCTTCAAGATCTTATATCCAAACTCCAGTTGGCTTCCTCATTGCCACCTCGAGTTTGAGGGGGGATGTTAGTGTATAGCTTAGACTAGTTTAGCCCATTAAGCTTAGCCCAGTATACTGTACTTATAGTTTACTCATATTACTTGTACTGCACACATGCCTAGTCTATGTAAAGCTCTCTATTGTACATTATTATACACACATCAATAGACAGACTATTCAATCTTTCTCTCTCACTTTATATTGTTAACAAAAATGATCAAAGTTAGCAGGCTCAACATGAGGTTAACGACAGGGTATTTCATTTTTCTACTGGAAGCAAAGATGTGAAGAATCTCTCATGGAGATAATATGTTTCTCAACTCTATGAAGAACGAACCTACTGAGATTATGTATGAATGTCTTATAGAAATTGTCAAAGTTCAAGCAGATTAGCATTTCATTTTGCATGACTGGGAAGTTTTGGACAAAGCTAAGCATCTCAAACTATGCTCCCTGCTATAAGTCGAGAGGATATTGATGAGAAGAGTCTTAAAGAAACTTGAACCATGGTCTTATATAGATAACAACATAGCGCTTTGATCCCTTGTTGGCCATAAGCATTGGTAAAAATTTGCGTTATATTCAACAGGCATAGGAATATCACAATTTTATAAATTTGCTGTTAGGTTCTAAGAATTAGGAACTAATGTATTAGAACTTCAATTTGTAATGTTGGCAAACCATGATCAAAACATTCTTTAAGTTGTGTGTTAGACTTGCTCAAAGTATGGCTTTTTATGTAAAGTTGGAATCGAGTTGACTGCAAAATTACTGTGCACTTTCTGCCTGACTCGATCGATCGAGAATTAGACTCAATCGATCAAAAATCGTGCAGAACATTTTTCTGCAGAATTTTTCCAACTCAGCCCTAGTCCATTTAATGTATAGGGTTTTATGTTTTGCCCTAAGTATATAAGGAAAAACCCTAGCCACGTTTTTAAAGTTTTGTTTTGCTGTGTTTGTGATCTAATTGTTAGATCTAGAGGTATTTACCTTCACATACACTTAGTGTTTCCAAACTCAAGATTCATGTCAAGAGCTTGGTAAATCATACAGTTGTAGAACAAAAGAGCTTCAAGATATACAAGCAGGTGCGCTTGTGAATTGCTGAAGAATTCAAAGAAAGAAGGAGTCCGTGGATCTCGGAGCTGTCCCGTGGTCGTGGTAGTAAGTTTCCTACACTGGGTAGCAATAGGATGTTAGTGGTCTAAGTCTTATTGTGTAAACTTCGATTCTTTCATAGTGAATTCGATTTACCTTAAGGATAGCTAGGTTAAATCCTCCCCAGGTTTTTTACCAGTTTGATTTTCCTGGATCATCATATCATGTGTTATTTATTATTCCGCACTTTTACATGATTTGATATATTTGTGTTAACCTAGATTTGTTTAAATTACCTACTTTAATCACTTGGCTAATTCTCTAGGTTAAACAATTTAGTTTTACAGGGGTCTAAAAGAACTTACAAGTGGTATCAGAGCGGGTAACTTTTGTTTTTGATCCTTTTTGAGCTGATCCTTGATCCCTGTTATCATGAATAATTTTAAGTGTCTTACTGTTTTTGATTGTGATGATTTGAATAAAAAGGACACTGTTGTTTCTGTTGATTTTATTGATGCCTGTGAAACTCTTCGTAAAGAATTATTGAAATCTATGAAAATTGCTAAGAAATTCAAGGAAGAGTTAAAATTGGCTAATCTTGAAAAAGAGGAATTGATTGTTAGATTAGATGAATCTAATAAAAAGAATGAATTTTTGAGAAATCAAATTTCCTCTCAAGATGAGAAGATGAAAAGCTTGGAACAAGAGTTAGCTGAATTTAAAGCTAAAATTGAAAATTTGACTAGTACTAAGCCTGCTGTTGATAACAGAAGTGTTTCTGTTTCTTTTAAGCCTAAAGCTGAAAAAGTTTATATTTCTCCTTTCAAGAGGAATAATAAAGAAAATGCTTATTTTGCTAGGTTAGACAAAGGTAAAAGTTCTGATGTTGACGTTGAAGTTTCTAAACCTAAGTCTAAACCTACTGTTAAAGAGCATAATAAATCTGTTTTTGTGCCTACCTGTCACCTTTGTGGTGTTGTTGGTCATATTAGACCAAATTGTTCTTTGCTGAGGCAAAAACCAAAATCTGAGACTAGATTTGCTGTTAGGAATACTGATGTTCCTAAATTTGTTCCTATTTGTCACTTTTGTGGTGTCCCCGGTCACATTCGTCCTAATTGTCATAAATTGAAATTTAAGCATTCTGTGTTTCAGTCTAGGATATGTGATGATATTTCTCCTGCCATAAGTCCAAATAAATTGTTTCATATGCTTTTGAAAAATTTAAGCTTGTTGGCTTGTGAAAGGAATTTGCAAGATTTTAGTTTTTCTTAGAAGATTGGTGTAATTCCTCAAATACACTCTGCTTCAAATGGATTTTCACCTACAAAGCCGAAGACTCGTGCTATATGGGTGAGAAAAGCTTCTCTAAGGTGAGTGTTGCTGATTTGTCCCTATTTTAATTCTTTCAATTATTTGTGGACATGTTTTGTTTTTAGTTTTTTTTTTTTTTTTTAAATCCAAAAACATTGAAAAATTTCAAAAAGACAAAAATATTTTATTTGTGTCTAATTTTATTTTTCTTGAGGATTACATGGATTATGATATCTCTCTCTTGATTTAGAACATGCTTGACATTGTGGAGAAACTTAAATAGGATGTGTTCTATAAGTGCTAAGCTATTTTTTGATTTTTTTTTAGTATGTACTAGTTTGTACATGTACTCAAGGGTTAATTAAGAAATTTATATTTCTTGTTTGTGTACCCTCTATAGCTTGGTTAAGCACTGTCATGCATTGCATTTGCATTGTTAATCATTTATCATAATGTGTACTTTTAGTTTTGGTCATAAAATTTTTTTAAAACCAAAAAGATTTTTATGTGTTTTATATTATATATCTTGGATTTATAATCAAGGTTGGCCATATTATCTTTACATAACATGTTTATGTACCATGTTTAGCTTGAATGAACTTATTTTTGCACTTTACTAGTTTGAGCTTGTAGTGCATGTTGTGTGGGAGTTATTTATAGTTTTTGATCACATGATCTTGATCTTGAAATCACATGCCTTTGATTGTTGGACTTGAACTTAATGAGAAAGTTATAAATAACCATCTCACCACTATTTACTAGCCAATCATGAACACTTTAGTGCATATCGTAAGATTTTGTGGTCGAGAAAGTGTAGCACATGCACAAAAAAAACATAAGGTGTAGCCTCGGTTAAATTGTTAAAATTGGTGTGTACATTATCCCGGCTATTTTAATAAGTTTCTAATCAATTGAAATTAGTGTGTATATTATGAGGCAATTTAAGAAACTTACATGATTGTAAGCTTTTATTCTAGGAGATGTGAGAGTTATATGATGTAACTCTTTAGGTGATAGTCTCTTTCAAATTCTATGTGATGAATTTTGTAGAAATTGTGCTTGATTACTATTCACATATCACCTCACATGTATCTCAAGTTTTTGCTAGTTGCACACACTACACAAGTTATTCTTTGTTAAACTTTGTACATGTTATTGTGTGTGATTTTGTTGTGGCCTTCTAAGATTATATGTTCTTTGATTTTGATGCAAAATTTGAGTTTTGGGGACAAATTGGTTGATAAACTTGTTTTTAAGAGATTTGGGTTGTATTCATCTGTTTTTGAAAAACTTTTAATCTCATACTCATGCATTTCATTCATGAAATATTGTGTTTTGAGGAGTTTCTGCATAAAATTGCTCTGTTTTTCAAAAATTTAAGTTTTTCAGATTTTCGATCGATCGAGGGTGTTTTTCGACCAATCGAAATTGCGATTAAAATTTTTGGTTTGATTCTCTCTGACTCGATTGGTATTCGATCGATACTCGATCGATCGAAACTGAAAAATTTTCAGTTTTTAGAGTTTTGACCAAAATTTTTTTTTATGCATCATTTATGTTTAGGATTCACATGAGTTGCATTGTTTTTCTATATCCATCTTGCAGTTTTGCAGTCATATCTCTCATTGTTTTCACACATAACATGCATACACTTTGCTAAATTGGGTACTCAACTTGAATTAAAAAATTGATTGATTAATTTTTGAGTCCTTTGTATATTTTAGTATATGCTATTTTTCTTGATGTGTGAATTGCAGAAAATATTTTTCTTAAGAGATATGATGGATAATCAATGTGCAAATATTTTCTCTACTCATGCAACTGTTTATGGGTCACATAGTGTCAAGTTTGCATTTATTGAAAGAGAAAATATTTTTTTTCATGTGTATTTTCAACTTAGTTTTGTGTGTTTTTATTTATCCCCACCTCCTAACTGTTTTCCAAAACTGTTTTTCCCAATACTTGTTTTGTTTTTCCTATTTTTATAGGGGGAGAAAAGTTTTTTTTTAACCTTTGCTCTTCATAGGGGGAGTTGTCTCTATTTTCTATAGAGTTAAATTGTTTTTTGTTCCCTTAATTCTCTATTTCCTCTTGTTCTCTGTTGAGTTGTTACTCTTTGTTTGAGTTACTTTTGTCAATACGTGACAAAAAGGGGGAGTTTTAGATGATATGTGGGAATTTGTGTGGAAAATACAAGAATATTCTGTTTAGGGGGAGTTTGAAATTATTTTTGATGTATCTAACTTAGGGGGAGAGTTAGTTTGCATATTTGTTGTTTATATGTCTTTCTTTCCACACATACGTTTATGTGTTTGTTAAGTGTTATAGGAATATACAGGTTGATTCAGTCGTGCTGCTGTCTACTTTGCAACTGTTAGATAGTAGTTAGGTTGAATTGTTTAGTGGCTGTTTAATTTTGTAATGGGCTGTTTCAATTTGTAAACTTTGAGCTTTTTGTTAAGTCTGTGTTTTGTCACGGATTGCCAAAGGGGGAGTTTGTTAGGTTCTAAGAATTAGGAACTAATGTATTAGAACTTCAATTTGTAATGTTGGCAAACCATGATCAAAACATTCTTTAAGTTGTGTGTTAGACTTGCTCAAAGTATGACTTTTTATGTAAAGTTTGAATCGAGTTGACTGCAGAATTACTATGCACTTTCTGCCTGACTCGATCGATCGAGAATTAGACTCGATCGATCGAATTCTCGATCGATCGAAAATCGTGGAGAACGTTTTTCTGCATAATTTTTCCAACTCAGCCCTAGTCCATTTAATGTATAGGGTTTTATGTTTTGCCCTAAGTATATAAGGGAAAACCCTAGCCACGTTTTTAGAGTTCTGTTTTGCTGTGTTTGTGAATCTAATTGTTAGATCTAGAGGTGTTTACCTTTACATACACTTAGTGTTTCCAAACTCAAGATTCATGTCAAGAGCTTGGAAAATCATACAGTTGCAGAAAAAAAGAGTTTCAAGATATACAAGCAGGTGCGCTTGTGAATTGCTGAAGAATTCAAAGAAAGAAGGAGTCCGTGGATCTCGGAGCTGTCACGTGGTCGTGGTAGTAAGTTTCCTACACTGGGTAGCAATAGGATGTTAGTGGTCTAAGTCTTATTGTGTAAACTTCGATTCTTTCATAGTGAATTCAATTTACCTTGAGGATAGCTAGGTTAAATCCTCCCCAGGTTTTTTACCGGTTTGGTTTTCCTGGGTCATCATATTATGTGTTATTTATTATTCCGCACTTTTACATAATTTGATATATTTGTGTTAACCTAGATTTGTTTAAATTACCTAAGTTAATCACTTGGCTAATTCTCTAAGTTAAACAATCTAGTTTTACAGGGGTCTAAATGAACTTACATTTGCAAACATAATCAGTTAGGGAGGGATTTGATCAGTTCCCAGTCCATTAAAATGAGAAGCTTTAGAAGGACTCTTGAGAAAAGTTATATATAGGGGGAAACAATACTGTAGAACAAAGCCTATCTTTTATCTTTCTGCTAATGAACATATGAGAATAGCTTATTTAAGCACCAATCAGTTTGGTCAATTGTCTTTTTTTCTATTCTTCTTTTAATTAAACATGTTGTAGGTGAACTACCAATAGTAAATTAATTTTTACGTTTTACTTGAAAACTAGCAATAATGCTTGGTACTTACTACTAACAATAAAGTTGAAAATCCAGAATGATGTATCCAGGCGGTGACATGCTAATAGTGATAATAATGATGACTGTGACAATATGAAAATATGATGGTATTACACCAATTCATATCATTTTAATGATAAAATTGGATAATTCCTCAAACAAGAAAGAGTGAATTACAGTGACTATGACTCTTTGAGCTGTGAAAGTGAACCTAATATATGCAAATCTCATGCTTTTTTGATAATAAAACTTCAAATATTATGGATGAGAACACTCACGAATTCCAATAATTTCTTCTGAAGACTCTAACTTTAGGGACTGATCATGCATTTATTGATTCAAGCCATCAATAGTGATTGAATTTGCTTATCTTTCTCCGCTAGTAACAAAGGTAGACAACCATTACAATTTTGATCGTTAAGCAAAATGTTAAAGGTTCAAGAGCTTGAAGGAAAACCTACCATCCTAAATCTGACCAGCCAAGTGGTGAGTTGATCACACAGAGTCTTAGTTGAAGAGAATTTAGAGTTTCTCATCTTCTTTTTGCTTCACCTTGAGCTTAGCATTTTCATTGAGAGCATTCTGCAATTTTTACTCTAATGCACGGATATGATCCATTGATTTCTTCAGCTTGTTGTTCTGAAATTGTTAAAATTTTGAATCAAATTACCTGTCAATTCAAATTAATCACAAAATTGTAGGAATTATACTTAAAAAGTAATAGTTCAAGAGAAACAAATATAATACATCTATCAATTAACAATTATATCATGTGCATATGTAATAAAAATCAACATTAAGATGTGAGAAATTTACATACTAAATTATATTATTCCAGGACCTCACAAGCAGTTAGGATGCTCTCTCCAACTAGTAAGGATTAATAAGAGCTTTCTTTCCTCTTCTCACACCCCTTGCAAGTAGACGTAGCAAAACGGGTGGGTCAGGTCAGGTTTGGGTTGGGGTTGGGTCAATCGGGTTTGCAGGTCAAACAGGTCGCGGGTCAAAACGAGTCATTTTTAAACGGTCAATCGAGTTGTGGGTGCGAGTCAGGTCGGGTCGGGTTGACCCATATTTTTCAAACAAGTTTTTTTTTTTTTTTTTTTTACAATTACAAAAACAAATCAATGAAAACCTATTTAGAGAGAATGAATAAAATCAATTAAGCAAATGAATTGCACTTAATGCCACTTGTTAATATCCTTCCAATCCTGACAGTTTTGAGCATGACAAAAATTATTTATAGTCATAAATTCATGATGGAAAAAGTCTTCAATGTTAATAGTTCACTGTCAAAATGCATATAATTACAAGTTTACATCTTCAAAAAGAGATAGATCTTAAAACAAACAAAATAAGTAAGCCAGCAAAGTAGCAAGTTATTGGTTTTCTTAAGTGCACATGTTCCTGTTGCATTTAAAATAATAGTAAAGTTAGATTACTTAGAAAGATAAACTAAACAAAAAAAGATTTAAAAATAAACATAACATATTAAGTAAAGAAGAACAAGTAAATATTATATAAGAATTACAACTCAGTCTCAATCTACTCAACGTTGGTAGTAAATTCAGCACTGCAAATATTCATACTTGCAAATTGTAGCCCAAGTTGGCCAATTTCGTCAGCATCTTCATCTACAATACAATATTTTAATATAACTTAATGTACTATGAAAGCAAATCAATAAAGAATTAAAATTGTATAATTATGACTATAAAAAAATTAAATTACCTTCAAATCCATATAGCCAACTCTTAGTACACGACGTAGCTTCCACATTCTCAGGTAAAAGACATGATCGATAAGAAGTAAGAATTTTTTTCCCAGTGCTAAAACTTGATTTAGAAGCAACAGTGGTTATCAGAATGCATATAAGATCCCATGTCATTAAAGAGAGCTCTGGAAACCGATTGTAATGCTCTTTCCACCAAGAGAGAACTTCCAACTTTGAATTTTTCTTTTTGTTTAAGCTCTTCTAAATACAAGTCCAACTGAGATTTTTTTGTCTTGGCACCACGACCACTTTCATAATGATCAAAGTCCTAATCATTAAAAAAAATTGCAATGAAAAATAATACCACACAACATTACAATCTTTATTATTAAAAAAACATTGCACAACATATACCAGACAAAAAGCAATTCACTTACATCATCTTCCTTATCTTCATCATCATCGTGATCATCCACATCACCGCTAGTATGACTAGAACTCCCAACACAAGATGAAACATTTGTAGTGGCCATAGGCTTGGGGCATTTGTTAGAAATTTAGACCCCTGTAAACTTAGATTGTTTAACCTAATTAATTAACCAAGTGAAGACTTAGGTTTATTATTCAGATCTAGGTTAAAACAATAACAATCATATCATGTAAAGCAGCAGAAATATAAAGAACACAATGATATGATGACCCAGGAAAACCAAATCGGTAAAAAACCTGGGGAGGATTTAACCTAGCTATCCTCAAGGTAAAACAACAAATCCACTAGAAAGAATTGAAGTTTACACAATAGCGACTTAGACCACTAACATCCTATTGCTACCTCGAGTAGAAAACTTACTACCACGACCCCATGATAGCTCTGAGTCCACAGACTACTTTTTTCCTTAGCCTTTGCAAAACACAAACACCCACGTTTGTGACTTTGAGATCCCACTCAAAGGTTTAACAACACAAACTCTCCTGTTTGTGACTCCAAGACCACCCTTCAAGGTTTAGATTATCAGCACCTTTGATGACTAGAGAAGGCAGCAACTTCAACAATACCGGATCTTGAGATTCTTCAAGGAACAACACCGGTAGAAGTTATAAGAGAGGTTTTAGGAACAAAACCCTAAATACAAAAGAGGCACACTCTTCTCTCTCTAAAAAACCTTGTAAAAAACGTGCTTAGAGTTTCCTTTATATAGTGGGAGAAGTAGATTTGAAACCCTAATCTTTAATGGGCTTGAACTACTGTTTGGGCCAACTTAAAATTCTGCAGATACAACTTTTGATCGGTCGAGCCTGTTTCTCGATTGGTCAAACCAAGCAATTTCTGAATTCTTCTTTCTGCAGCTTACTTGTTCTTGAATCTTGACTTGAATCACCTTGAGCATTGTCTAATAAAACTTATAGACTCCAAGATCTATATTTAGACAAGTTTGTGTTCACGATTTGCCAATTGTTCTAAACTTTTAGAACCTAACAATCTCCCCATTTGGCAATTCGTGACAAAACTTACATACAATATGAAATGCTCAAATACAAGAACAACCCAATACAATAAAATGCCCAATTACATCACAAATCCCAATCTAAGACTCCTAACCTAGAAGTTGCCAAGAAGAGGTAGAAGGTCTTGATTAGAATGTACCTTTCTTTCCTGAAGCACTCAACAAACACATCACCGCATGCGTGGAAAGAAAGACATATAAACAACAATATGACACAGAATATAAAAACAAAAGTAAATTCTAACTCTCCCCCTAGGTTAGATACACCAAAAAGTTTTTATATTCTCCCCCTTTCAAAAACAATTTTATCTCCCCCTAAACAAGACAAACAAGATTCCCACATTATATTTATTTCTCCCCCTTTTTGTCACGTGTTGACAAAGACAACTCAAACAAAGAGTAACAACTCAACAGAGAACAAGAGGAAATAGAGAATAAGGGAACAAAAAAACAATTTAACTCTATAGAAATAGAGATAACTCCCCCTATGAAGAGCAAAAACTCCCCCTATAAACAACATAGGCCAAAAAAAAACTTTTCTCCCCCTATAAAAATAGGAAAAACAAAACAAGTTTTGGGAAAAACAGTTTTGGGAAAAATTTAGGAGGTGGGGATAAATAAAAAACACACAAACCAAAAAAAATGAGTTGAGGATACACATGAAGAAAAAATATTCTCTCTTTCAGTAAATGCAAACTTGACACTATGTGACCCATAAATAGTTGCATGAGTAGAGAAAATATTTGCACATTGATTATTCATCATATCTCTTAAGAAAAATATTTTCTGCAGTTCACATATCAAGAAAAAATAGCATATACTAAAATGTACAAAGGACTCAAAAATTAATCAATCAATTTTTTAATTCAAGTTGAGTACCCAATTTAGCAAAGTGTATGCATGTTATGTGTGAAAACAATGAGAGATATGACTGCAAAACTGCAAGATGGATACAGAAAAACAATGCAATTCATGTGAATCCTAAACATAAATGATCCATGAAAAAAAATTTAGTCAAAAACTTAGGAACTGAAAATTTTTCAGTTTCGATTGATCGAGTATCGATCGAATACCAATCAAACCAGGTAGATTCAAACCAAAAATTTTAATCGCAATTTCGATCGGTCAAGAGACAACTTCGATCGGTAGAAATTCTGGAAAACTCAAATTTCTGAAAAACAGAGCAATTCAATGCAGTAACTCCTCAAAGCACAGTGATTCATGAATGAAATGCATGAGTATGAGACTAAAAGTTTTTCAAAAACACTTGAATTCAACCTAAATCTTTCAAAAACAAGTTTTTCAACCAATGTGTCCTCAAAACTCAACCATTAAAACAAATTTTTCATTAAAATCAAAGAATTTTCAATCTTGGATGGCCACAACAAAATTACACACAATATCATGTACAAAGTTTAGCAAAAAGTAACTTGTGTAGTGTGTGCAACTAGCAAAAGCTTGAGAAGCATGTGAGGTGATATGTGAATTGTAAGCAATCACAATTTCTACACAATTCATCACATACATTGAGAGAGACTATCACCTAAAGAGTTACATCATATAACTCTCATATCTCCTAAAATAAAAGCTTGCAATCATGTAAGTTTCTTGATTTGCCTCATAATATACACACAAATTTTATTTCATTGTGAATTTATTATAGCCCAATAATGTACATACCAATTTTAGCATTAAAACCGAGGCTACACCTTATGTTCTTTTTGTGCATGTGCTATACTTTCTCGAGCACAAAATCTTATGATATACACTAAGGTGTTCATGATTGGCTAATAAACAGTGGTGAGATGGTTATTTATGCCTTTCTCAATAAGACTAAGTCCGACAATCAAAGGCATGTGACTTCAAGATCAAGATCATGTGATCAAAAACTATAAACATCTTTCCCACACAACATGCACTACAAAGCTCAAACTAGTAAAGTGCAATAAAATAAGTTCATCCAAGCTAAACAAAATACATAAACATGTTATGTAAAGATAATATGGCCAACCTTGATTATAAATTCAAGATATATAATACAAAACACATAAAAATCTTTTTGGTTTTTAAAAAAATTTATGACCAAAACTAAAAGCACACGTTATGCTAAATGATTAAAAATGCAAATGTAAATGCAATGCATGACAGTGCTTAACTAAGCTATAGAAGGTACACAAACAAGAAATATAAATTTCTTAATTAACCTTTGGGTACATGTACAAACTAGTACATACTCAAACAAATCAAAAAATAGCTTAGCACTTATAGAACACATACTTTTTATATTTTTCCACAATATCAAGCATGTTCTAAATCAAGAGAGAGATATCATAATTCATGTAATCCTCAAGAAAAATTAAAACTAGACACAAAATAAAATATTTTTGTCTTTTTGAAATTTTTCAATGTTTTTGGATTTTTTAATAAAAAAAACAACCTAAAAAACAAAACAACCAAAAATAGAAACAAAACATGTCCATAAATAATTGAAAGAATTAAATTAGGGACAAGTCAGCAACACTCACCTTAGAGAATTTTTTTCTCACCCATATAGCACGAGTCTTCGGCTTTATAGGTGAAAATCCATGAGAAGTAGAGTGTATTTAAGGGATTACACCAATCTTCTGAGAAAGACTGAAATCCTGCAAATTCCTTTTATAAGCCAACAAGCTTAAATTTTTCAAAAGAATATGAAACAATTTATATGGACTTATGGCAGGAGAAATATCATCACATATCCTAGATTGAAATACAGAATGCTTAAATTTCAATTTATGACAATTAGAACGAATGTGACTAGAAACACCACAAAAGTGACAAACAAGAACAAATTTAGGAACATCAGTATTCCTAACAGCAAATCTAGTCTCAGATTTTGGTTTTTGCCTCAACAAAGAACAATTTGGTCTAATATGACCAACAACACCACAAAGGTGACAAGTAGGCACAAAAGTAGATTTCTTATGCTCTCCAACAGTAGGTTTAGACTTAGGTTTAGAAACTTCAGCTTCTACATCAAAACTTTTACCTTTGTCTAACCTAGCAAAATAAGTCTTTTCTTTATTATTCCTCTTGAAAGGAGGGATATAAACTTTCTCAGTTTTAGGCTTAAGAGAAACAGAAACACTTCTGTTATCAACAGCAAGCTTGGTACTAGTCAAATTTTCAACTTTAGCTTTAGATTCAGCTAACTCTTGTTCCAAGCTTTTCATCTTCTCATCTTGAGAGGAAATTTGATTTCTCAAAAATTCATTCTTTTTATTAGATTCATCTAATCTAACAATTAATTCCTCTTTTTCAAGATTAGCCAATTTTAACTCTTCCTTGAATTTCTTAGCAATTTTCATAGATTTCAATAATTCCTTACGAAGAGTTTCACATGCATCAATAAAATCAACAGAAACAATAGTGTCCTTTTTATTCAAATCAACACAATCAAAAACAGTAAGACACTTAAAATTATCCATGATAACAGGGATCAAAGATCAACTCTTAGATTAAAAGATCTAAATCAAAAGAGTTACCCGCTCTGATACCACTTGTTAGAAATTTAGATCCCTGTAAACTTAGATTTTTTAACCTAATTAATTAACCAAGTGAATACTTAGGTTTATTATTCAGATCTAGGTTAAAATAATAACAATCATATCATGTAAAGCAGCGAAAATATAAAGAACACAACAATATGATGATCTAGGAAAACCAAACCGGTAAAAAACCTGGGGAGGATTTAACCTAGCTATCCTCAAGATAAAACAGCAAATCCACTAGAAAGAATTGAAGTTTACACAATAGCGACTTAGACCACTAACATCCTATTGCTACCTCGAGTAGAAAACTTACTACCACGATCCCATGATAGCTTTGAGTACACAGACTACTTCTTTCCTTAGCCTTTACAAAACACAAACACCCACGCTTGTGACTTTGAGATCCCACTCAAAGGTTTAGCAACACAAACTCTCCTGTTTGTGACTCCAAGACCACCCTTCAAGGTTTAGATTATCAGCACCTTTGATGACTAGAAAAGGCAGCAACTTCAACAATACCAGATCTTGAGATTCTTCAAGGAACAACACCGGTAGAAGTTATAAGAGAGGTTTTAGGAACAAAACCCTAAATACAAAAGAGGCACACTCTTCTTTCTCTAAAAAGCCTTGTAAAAAACGTGCTTAGAGTTTCCTTTATATAGTGGGAGAAGTAGATTTGAAACCCTAATCCTTAATGGGCTTGAATTGCTGTTTGGGCCAACTTAAAACTCTGCAAATACGACTTTCAATCGGTCGAGCCTGTTTCTCGATCGGTTGAACCAAGCAATTTCTGAATTCTTCTTTTTGTAGCTTACTTGTTCTTGAATCTTGACTTGAATCACCTTGAGTATTGTCTAATAAAACCTATAGACTCTAAGATCTATATCTAGACAAGTTTGTGTTCACGATTTGCCAATTGTTTAAAACTTTTAGAACCTAACAGCATTCATATTCTTAAAAAAGCTTATACAATGAAGTCTCAATTCTCTCCACCTTCATTTCAGCAATGTGCTCAATTGGCTCTATATTCTTGAAAATAAGTCCACATAATCCAACTTATACCTTGGATCAAGAACAATAGCACAAGCTAGCACCACACTATAACAATCCCAATATTTGTTAAATTTACCTTTCGTCTGTTCTGCCATATTACTGATAAATGAATCTTGGCTCTCCATTTCTTCAAGTAAGAGCAATTCAATTTGAGACAATCCTTGAAAATATTGATTTGCTATAGGGTAATCAGTTCTAGAAAAGAGTTGTAATGACATTGAAATGTTTCAAAAACCGAGTTATCCTTTCAACTCTATTCCATTCATCCCTTGATGGACAATGCTTCAAATTAACATCTTTCTCTGCTAAACAGTTCAACATAGAACGATATCTTATAGCACTGTCAATCATGTCATATGTTGCATTCCATCTTGTACACACATCTAAACATAAACCCTTTGTTCTCTTCATACCAACTATCTTGGCACATTCATCAAATCTGCACATTCTAATCTTTGAACCGTTAAGATATTTCATAGTTTCTCGGATCTTAATCACCAAGTCATCTATTACTTTCAATCCTTCTTGAACAATAAGATTCAATATATGAGCACCACAACGCACATGGAAAAAGATACCATCACATAACAATAAACCCCCCTCATTAAGCTTTTTCTTTATGAAATCTTGGCAATGCCCCATTCTTCCAAGAAACTTAAAATTTTCTCCGTTAAAATAGTGCTGTAAGACAAATATATCCCTCACTTGTAACAGAGGTCCATAAATCCGAAGTCAAACATATTCTATCAGGAATTGATTTCAACTTATTTTTAACATCAACCTTCTCTTTCTTGTAAAGTTTTAGAACATTAGCTTTTAAAATATTCCTAAAAATATGTTTAACATCTGAATTTAGATAGCTGAAAACTTTTCTAATGCCCTCATACTCAACAAAGCTAAATGGTGAATTATGTTTAATAATAGCCTCCACTAACATCTCACGAAACTCTTCTCGAGTTATCTTTTTTTGTAACACCCTACCTTCTTCTTCACCATCTTGTTTTACTTTATTTCGTTTTAAGCATTTGAGAAGATGGTGATGCAAGTTTGATGTTCCATGATGACTATCCGCCAAAAAAATTTTCCCACACCATTAACAAGTAGCCTTACTTAACCTTTCTTCATTAATAGGCAATTTCACAAATTCAGTCCAAATTGTAGAAGTGTGTTGTTTTTCCTTCTTTTTTTCTTCCCCTAAAACTCTTTTTGGTTTCTTAAACTTTGATTTCGAATTAACTCTTAAAGATGGTGAAGGATTAGAAGAAGTATCCATAATTACAACTTCATCATCACTTTCCAAATTTATAGCCAGAGAAACCGCTGTACTTTAACTATCAAAGAAAAATATATAATTAAAATTAAAATTCTAGTCTATTTAAAATATCTAAAGAAACTGTGAACATAAGACATTCATCCAAATGACAATGACTCAATGACATTTTCAATTTTTTCAACAATCAAGCACACAAACAATTAAATATAATGTTAGCAGAGCAGTATATTATATTATTATTGCTAAATCATAAATTCATAATATTAAAAAATTAATCCAAAAACTAAAAACATTTAGGGATTTAAGAGAATGATAAAAAGGATTTAACTTGCCTTCACCATAGTTGATGATTTGTGGTTGTGCTCCTCTTAAATGGGTTAGTAGATGGAAAGATCTAGGCTATATGGCCTATGGGTGGCGAGAGACAGAGAAGTGAGAGAAGTGAGAAAGCAGAGTAGTGGAGAAGGGCAGAGGCGCAAGCTTTGACTACTTTGTGTGAAACTAAAAAAGTGTGGAATGTGTGAAGAAAGGCAGAGGCGCAAGATGACAAGAGAAAGCGTAGAGGAATTGAACTGAGGAAGGGCAGAAGCGCAAGCTTTGGGGCCCTTTGTCACTTTCAACTTTCAACTTTCAGGTTTTTTTTGTGCACTGTGGCTTTGGCTTTTGGACAATGGATTACAGCTAGTATGACTATTGAATGAGATTTTTTTTTTTTTTTTAATGGTTGTCTTAACAGCCTTGAGCCTTGTTTTGTCTTGTCTCTCATGTCACTCATGTTCGTGATTTGTGAGCTCTTATTGGTTGTGATGAAGGCATGAAGCACAAATAGTCTTCAGCCAAAAAATCAAAAAAAAAAAAAAAAAAAAAAAAAGCTCAAATAGTCATTCTCTCATGTCATGTCTTGACAATATCTTTATATCTATAATATATTGACTATTAGTTTTGATACTTTGTGCTTTATGCACCTATTATCATGATGTAGTTTAAATATTTTTTTACAAATTTTTTTTTTTAACGGGTTAGGTCACGGGTTATCCAAGTCAAGTCAGGTTGACTCGCAAAAAAATCGGGTTCGAGTCAGGTATTTTTCAGGTCAGGTCAAAAAATTCTGACCTGTATTGCCATGTCTACTTGCAAGTGTGGCCTTGATAATATTTATAATATTCAAAAAGGATATGACCAGCCATAAAATCATTTCTATTGTAATAACAATTCGTGTAACAAATATGTTACATTCACTAATAAACAACTTTATTAATCAGATTCATTAATGAATATGTTCATTAACGTGTCATTACTTTTGTCACTCCATACTAACACATATCCAAAATCACTATAATGACAACACCTCTTATAGTAGGCCAAGTTAATGGCAATGACACGATAGATTTATTAAGGCCAACACTCAACATGCATGAATCTCATTACGGAAGGACTTCCGAGATTATTATGCACTAACCATCGAAAGACTAGCCTTATTGTCTTTCATAGTCTGAGCAATTTTAACTTGCACCTCCTTTTTATCATGGTCCAACAATGTACCTATCAAAATAGGCTACATCATGATGGATATGGTCAAGTCAAGGACTATAACGAAATAATTTATAATCTTAATCTACAATATCAAGTAGACATATTTTAATATTTTACATCATAAAAATATTGCAAAATTTCACAAGAAATTTTGAATAAGTAATTATTGATAATAGAGACATCATAAAATATCATGTTGGACCACATTATTCTAACAAAAATATATAGTATGAGCAATAACTCTTGAATTGGCCCACCAAAATCCAAGCTTAATAATAGTGCTATTAGTTTCCTTGAAAATTAGATTGCAAAAAACCTTTAGGTTGATTCTCACGGGATCTCGAAATAGAATTACATTTAGATCTTTTACGTTATGGTTTCTTGCAATGATAGCAAAAGATTTGTTTTGTTTTGACCTTAACATTAGGCTTAACATAGGTACTCTTGTTACTTTTTCAATCACTTCTATTACTTTTGAATTTTCTTTTCTTCTTAGACCTTTTGCTTCCTTTAGGAACAAACTCCTTTTGTTCAACAATGCTAACAGAAATATTGTTATCTCTCAATTTTGCATCCGCTTGAGTCATGACCTTAGATAAGAGGTCATCAAGTGTAGGAATTTTTGTTTTATCATCTATCGGTCTTTCTTGAAGGGTTAATTCATTAGCTAAGGCAATCATATTAATCATATGTTGATGAGCATCTTCTCATTTTGATAATTTAGATGTAATGAATTTTTCCTGAGCACTAGACTTCTTTCGAAACTTCACTTCCAAGCTATCATCTATGGAATTAGCACTAGGGTAATTCATATACCTAACCATCAATGAGTCAACCATATATCCCAACATCAAAATTTTCATTTTGTTATCTACCTCAATCCATTTACTATAGGAGATTTTATCAGACACAACAGATTCCTCATTGGGCTTAAGTGGACACTCTTATTTGAAAGAACTATAATCATAAAACCACATTCACAAATCAACCTTATATTTCCACTCTGCATAGTTGGTTCTCAAAAGTATACAATTTTTCATGATATTAGCCATATTCAAAGAACCAGTGGAGTTTACCATCTCTTTGTGAAAGATAACACATATAATATATGCATTAAAACCCGATTCTTTTGGCCATTAATTCTTTTAATAACATTCAAGAATTTATAAATGTAATTTATGACAAATCTTTCAATCAATTAAATTCATCCCGTATCCGTTGGGGCATAAGGAAGAATTTAATAAATTAGTTATCACTTTGATTTCTTTATTAAAAATGGTGTCTATTCGTGGGATGTGGACACGTAAAAAACATTTTCTTTCAAAGTCCCATCTCATCCATGTGATTAACCGAAGGGGTGTCAGCATGTTTGAGCTCCAAAACATTATTTTATTTTATTTTACTTTTAGAAAAAAAAAAATCATATTCCTAACTCAACCATGTGATTAACTGATGTGTTGTCATCATGTTTGAGCTTTGGAACGTAATCCTTTTTTATTTTATTATTATTGAATTGTTTTCCAAATCCTAACTCATCCATGTGATTAACCAAAGGGGTGTCATCATGTTTGAGCTTCGGATTAATGAAAGCTATATTAACTTATAATTTTAGATATAGAGAAATCTAACACCCACTACAAAACTTAAAATTAAATCAAAAAGATAAATGATACATATCTAATACTATTAGCAATGCCATGTTGCAGTTGTTGCAACCAATTATCAATAACTATTTATTATATTCTTAACATATAACACAACAATATGACATATGATAACGAGGAAATATTTAACCATATATATATATAAAGATAAAGGCAAGCCATCATAAATATAAGCAGAGCCTATATGCTTGTGACTGTAGGAATTATACTTAAAAAGTAATAATTCAAGAGAAACAAATATAATACATCTATCAATTAACAATTATATTATGTGCATATGTAGTAAAAATCAACACTAAGATGTGAGAAATTTATATACTAAATTATATTATTCAAGGACCTCACAATCAATTAGGATGCTTTCCCCAGCTAGTCAGGATTAATAGGAGCTTTCTTTCCTCTTCTCACACCCCTTGCAAGTGTGGCCTTGACAATATTTACATGACCAGCCATAAAATCCTTTCTATTGTAATAACAATTCGTGTAACAGATATGTTACATTCACTAATAAACAACTTCATTAATTAGATTCATTAATGAATAAGTTCATTAACGTGTCATTACTTTTGTAACTCCATACTAATACTTGGATTCATCTATCGTTCATATCCAGAATCACTATAATGACAGCACCTCTTATAGGAGGCCAAGTTACTAGCAATGAAACTATAGATTTATTAAGGCCAACACTCAACGTGCATGAATTTCATTATGGAAGGACTTTCGAGATTATTATACACTAACCATCAAAAGACTAGCCCTTATTTTCTTCCACAGTCTGAGCAATTTTAACTTGCACCTCCTTTCCATCATGGTCCAACAATGTACCTATCCAAATAGGCTACATCATGATGGATATGGTCAAGTCAAGGACTATAATGAAATGATTCATAACCTTAGTCTACAACATCAAGTAGACATATTTCAATATTCCAATATTTTACATCATAAAAATATTGCAAAATTTCACAAGAAATTTTTAATAAATAATTATTGATAATAGAGACATCATAAAATATCATGTTGGGCCACATTATTCTAACAAAAATATATAGTAATAGACAACCCTACTTATTGAATAATGATTTAGAAATCAAAGCACATACACAAGTAAAAGTGCGCATACACACAGAACAACAAACACGCCTGCTCAGAGAGAGATCATACTGCCATTTCTAGATCAGTCTTCACGAAAGCTTTGCTCTCTCACCAACTTCTCTGCAAACAAACAAATCAATCACAAATGTCGCAAAATGTTCTTATGTTAAGGTATGGGCTTAAGAAAGTGTCAAACACCTAAGTTCATTCAACCTATGGGTTAGCTCCACGCTTAGGTTGCATAGCCTGATTCTATTAAGGAACGCACTAATGGGCTTATCATTCATTCATCATCTCATGCACCATGCCATCACACACATCATCTTATCATCACATCTTCATGTTATCACCACATCTTCATGTTATCACCATATCCTCAACATATTTGTCATCACATCATAGTAGGCTAATCATCATCTTATCATCATGTTCATCATTCAAATCCCAATAATATTATTAATCAATTAAATCAACCTAATCATTTTTCTAAGGAATCAAAGAAGTCCTACACATGTTGCTATTACGCAATCAAAGGTAGATGTTAGAATTTAGATCTCTGTAAACTAGATTGTTTAACCTAATAAATTAACCAAGTGAATACTTAGGTTTATTATTCAGATCTAGGTTAAAACAATAACAATCATATCAAGTAAAGCAGCAGAAAATATAAAGAACACAAAGATCTGATGATCTAGGAAAACCAAACCAATAAAAAACCTGGGGAGGATTTAACCTAGCTATCCTCAAGTTAAAACAGCAAATCCACTATGAAAGAATTGAAATTTACACAATAGCGACTTAGACCATTAACATCCTATTGCTACCTCGAGTAGGAAACTTACTACCACGACCACGTAACAGCTCCGAGTCCATGGACTACTTCTTTCCTTGGCCTTTGCAAAAAACACAAGCTCACCTGCTTGTGACTTTGAGACTCCACTCAAAGGTTTTGGATCTCCTTAAATGTCGATCTTGTATGAAACAACTTCTACAACACCAAATCTTGAGAATCTTCAAGCAATAACGCCGATAGAAGACATGAGAGAGCTTTTTGGTTACAAAATCCTAAATACCAAAGAGGCACACTCTTCTCTCTATAAAAAGCCTTATAAAAATGTGTTTTGGATCCTTAATGGGCTTGAACTACTGTTTGGGCCAACTTAAAATTCTGCAAATACGATTCTCGATCGATCGAGCCTGTTTCTCGATCGGTCGAACCAAGCAATTTATGAATTCTTCTTTCTGCAGCTTACTTGTTCTTGAATCTTGACTTGAATCACCTTGAGCATTGTCTAATAATACCTATAGACTCTAGGATCTATATCTAGACAAGTTTGTGTTCACAATTTGCGAATTGTTCTAAACTTTTAGAACCTAACAGTAGAAAATTAAACAGACAACAAACTTAATTGAAAAAATGCGTTCTAAATGAGTTTGTGTATGCATGACTAAGGTTATGCGCGCAGGCCCCTTAAGCTGTGTGCACGTAGGATCGAGTAGCATGCGCACCCCAAGGCAAAAAACCCTAGATTCCAAGCTACTTCTTTCTTGGAGTATATCTCTAAACTAATATATATATATATATATATATATATAAAGCAAAAAATGAGAGAAAATCCAATTAGATTCTAAATTGAATTTCAATTAATTACTAATTTTATGCTGTGTCCTATCTAAGTTTTTTTAAATTTTTGTTATAGGTGAGTTAATGTTGTGCAAAAGATAAAAAATCTAATATAAATAAACCATTAAAAACCCAATAAAAAAGAGTAAACTCATTTGTATATCCGAAATATATATATATATATATATATATATATATAAAAGAGAGAGCAAATCTCATGTATATATCTATGACTATGACTTAAAAAAAATGTGTAACTTTTACAACATGTATAATTTGAACCCATATATGTATGTAATTGTAATTATTTTTAATTGTACCATACACATAGGGTTGTACTCTAGTTGAAGTAATTAAAACTAAGCTAAACTAAGAAATTAAATAAAAGTACTGACTGGGTTTTTGGTATTACAAGAGTCTTTTATCTCCCATGAAACTAATTTGGTGTCTTAGCTTGGGTTGCTTTTCTTTAGGGAGGAGTTTGGCATGCTTTCAATATGATTTGAGAAATGCTTGACTAAACCCTCACTAGCTCCCATTTTTCAGTTGTTTTAGACCATTGGGAGGCTTACCTGAATGAGAGCTAGCAGTTGAAGTTGGCCAATGAAAGCCAACCATTATTAAAGGAAAAAAGGGTTTAGGCAGAAACTTTGGGCCACAGTTAGCTAGAGCATAAAAACTGTTTTGGGGTGGAAATTTTAGGTACAAGACCTCCTCTATGAGCCTAAGGTGTTACCAGTGTCCCTTGCCCACTTGGTAGCATGAATGGGCTAGCTCATACAAAAGGTCCAAAAGAAACCGACTAATACCCTCCAAAACACACTTCCTAAATTTCCACCATAAGTCGCATGCGCTTAGGTCATGCTTAAATGAATAAAGTAAAATATAATACATTAATTGAGCCCACAAGGAAGTTGGCCTTGGTTGAATCAAGCTTGTAAAAAAATGTGTAGCGAAAATGGGGATCAACACACCTCAAAATATAGATTGATAAAAAAATATCGGCCAAAAGATATAATTTTTCATAAAACAAAAGTCAAGGACGTTTGTTATGAGATCAATAGAATAATGATCTTTAATAGGAGTGTCCAACTCGAAACCAACCCGATCTTGTCTGGTGGTTAGACGGCAAACCCGCCACCGACCATGAAAAATCACAAGTCAAGTCGGATCAGGCTCGAATGGACAGCAGTCAAATCCGACTCTGACCGAAAGACAAAAATCAAAGACCAAACTTGCAATAAATTCCACAAATCTGAAAGAACAAATCTACACTGAAGAACAAATCTACAAACCCAAATACCAGTAGCCCACAAATCCAAAGAACATAAACAGAGTTAAGAGAACTGATAGCAGATCTGAACATGCAAGAGACTGAAACAAAGAAATAAAGAGACAAAATGACTAAAAATCAAATATGAGATAGATAATTTCAGATCGGTGATGGTGCGATGGAGGAGAATCACATATCGGTGAAGGTTCAAAGATCTAAAGTTCTAATCTAAAGTTTGATGGCTTGAAGATCTAAAGATCTAAAGTTCTAAAGATTGGTGGAGTTATTGGCTGTTGAGAGGTTGAGAGAGTGAAAAAGTGAAAGAGACCGAGTGAACTTAGAGAATTGAAAGGGTGAATTGAGATTTGTTAAGTGCTGGGTTATATATCACAGTCGGGTTGGGTGGATCGGGTTTTGAAAGGGAAGACCCACCACTCGACCCACAAAATCGGTTTAAGATGGCAGGGACCCGCTGCCGACTGCCAGGTTGTAGGGTCGGACGGAAGTCGGTTCGGATCCGGTTGGTTTGGACGAGTAGGTCGGGTCTGCGGTTTTGTTGAACACCCCTAATCTTTAATATGGTCAAAAAACAAAATAAAAATAAAAGTAAGTAATTTTAGTGGTGCAGGCAAGCCATGGCTCCCTGAAACCTAAACATTTGAAAATCTATTACCTCACCCACCCAACCACCCACTTTTAACCGATCAAGATTAACTATAATGTTTAGTTTCTGAGGAAGTCAAGAGAATATTGGATTTTGTTGGGTTTTGAAGGTCCTAGATATGGCTTGGCTTGGCTTTGTTCTGTTCCAAGACAGTATCTTAGCTGGATGGCTAGAGGATTTGGTGGCGCCGACAAGTGATGGTGGTGGTGCAACTGGTAGGGATGTGTTGACTGTTGGGTTTTTTTTTAAAAACGCTTTTTTTTATTTATCTAATTTAAGTAACTAAAACAATAGAGGCATAAAATTAGAATTTAGTTGACAAGATGAACATGTAGCAAGTTTTTATTTATGGAGCATAAAGTGGAGCAGGAAGAATGGGACAGAAGATTTAGACTTAATTAAATTAGCCCAAACACCTCGTTGGTCTCAGATTTAATTGCAATGCATGCGGCCATAGCTAATTTCTCAAGACTACGCTTCTGTGCTGGATGTTCTTAGAGGTTGGTTTTATCATTAAATATTTGTTTTCTTCTTCTAGGCAACTGAGTCACTGACACATGCCAAAGTTTATTTTAGGTTTAAAGACAATCTCTTTGGCTGTCCTTGTCTTAATGGGGAATTTATGATATCGATGACTGTAAATTAAGATCAATCCCTTTCGATCAGAGAGTTTGTAAATATTCCCATAGAGAGAAAGAGAAAGTTGCAAAGAAAGAATGAAAGTGTAGAGCAAGAAACAAAGGGGAAAAAAAAAATAAGGGTGCAGTGATCTAAAGCTAAGGTAATATATGTGATTTTGGTTTAATCTCTATCCATTGTAAAGCAACATATGTATTGAGCTCAAATGTCTTATATTTTTTGGTTTTGGTGATTAGATGTAGTGATTCGTGTTTTGCTATTGCTAATTACATGTAGTGATCTATTTAACATTTATATTTGAATCAGGTTATTAAACTTTGATCAATTTAAAAGAGCGCATTCAAAATTTTTTATTTATTTTTAAATTTATTTTGTAACCTATTTCAACAAAATGTTTTGTTGCAATAAATTTTCAGAGGTATTTATTGCAACAAAAATTATTGTTGTGGTAATGTATTGCAACAAAGAAATTTGTTGTAATAAGTTTTCAAAGGTAATTTATTGTAACACTAACCTATTATAACAAACATTTTGCTGCAATAAATTATAGCAACAGTAATTTTTGTTGCGATACACTATTTTTAATAATAATAAAAATATTTTATTGCATCAAAACACTATTGCAACGAAATTTTATTGCAACGAAATAATTTGTTGCAATAGCCTATTGCTACAAACCTTATTGCAACAATGGGCAACAAAATTTCAATAAGTTTGTGAAAACTACTATGGTTCAATCTTACCATTCCTAGACATGTTTTTATTGCCTCAAAGTTTATTACAACAACTCACCAACGACTTTTTGGTCGTTGCAATGACACTGGTTGAAAGTGTTATTACTGTAGTTTTAGATCATTGCACCCTTATCTTTGGAGTCTACAAATAGGACAAGAAGCATGGTTTCGAGTCAACCACCCAATACATGCAGGATGGAATGCATAGAGACATGTAGGAAGCTCAACAAGGCTCTCACCCTCCACAAACTCCTCAAGGCAGACAAGGCAATCCATGGCTGCTTCATCGGCATGGAAATCTCTTTGTGGTAGTTTCGGAATTGGAGCATGCGGTTGAAGATCATGAGGAAGCTCTACATTGTGTTCCTCCGATTCTGGTTGGTTCTTCATCTTTCACCAAAGAAAGGACAGAATCAAGGCAAAAATGAAAGCAACGGCTAGTGCTACTCCTATCCTAATAATCCCACGCAGCCCTAAAAGAGGCACTTGCTTCCAATGGGAATTCAAGCTATTAGCCATTGCATTGCTAGCTATTGTCGGGAATTTTTCTTTCTTTCTTACTCTCTCTCTGGAAATGCAAACCCTCTGATTGATATGATAAATTTATAGTCACTGAATGATATGATAATTCTCCATTAAGACAGGGACAAAAATATGCTTTGGCATGTGTCAGTGACTGAGGGCTTGTTTGGTAAGGTTGTTTGTGTCGACACTAGATTTTACACCCATAATTTAATCTTGGAAGATGACTAGAGTGACCATTCATATACCCAAAATTTAGAGTTGCGTTACATGCATTAATTCATTCATTGCATATCATAAAAATGATCTTAAGATTCTAACGGTCGCGATGGTATGTCTAATTTCAAAATCGGACCGTCAGATTGAAGGATATCACATGATCAAATTTTCACGATCTACATGCATTTTGTTTGGGTGGAACCAATCACACATGATTAATTTTAATTAATTCTGATTGGTTAAACAATTAAAATTAATTAAATATTTATGTGATTGGTTGTTGGTTAGTGTCAAAAATAGGCCTACTTGCATAAGAATAAAGTGGATAATCAAATAACAAAGAAATTGTGGATAATCAAGTCTTTTTGGAATATTTATCTACAAGATAATTATCATTTTAAAGACCTGAATATCAAGAAAAATGGATTAATTTGTAGAATATGGATTAAAAATGCATCTAGGTGCAATTCCCGACTCAAAAATCCTCAAAAAATGAGTCCAAATTAGACCAAAACTCAAATGCAGATTAAGATAAAGCCTATCTTTTCCAGATTTTTAGAGATAAGGACACGTTCCAATTCGTATATGATCTCATTTAGCTTATTTTTTTAAGCATCCCAACCTCTATAAATAGAGGAAAAAAAAATAAGAATTAAGGGCTTTTCTTTTCTAACTTTTCAATTCCCCTTACGTTAAAGATGTTTTGGAGGCTTTTGCTTTAGGAACTTCTTTTTTGTAAGTAAAGTATTTTAGACTTCAAAGAGGTGAACAAACTTCTCTGATTTCTAAAATATTCTTTCATTAAAAGAGCACGCTTATGCAAGAAGTATTTTATTTTTCTTCTTTCTTTTCTTCTTCCATTAATTAGTATGTTTTTGATTGATGCGTGAATATGTTTAGTATGTTTTATTATGTTTCGTTCTTAATATATAATTGCCATGCTTAGATACATTAGATGATTGTTTTTTTTCAAATCTTTCTTTTTTACTTCAAAATCTACAATGACTAAGAAAATTCTTTTATGAAGATTCAAAATTGATCTGTATTTTCATTAAATGCAGATCTGATTTTTTCTAAATACAAAACTGATCTGTATCTTCATTAAATACAAATTTGAGTTTTTTTCTAAACCCAAAATTAATATGTATTTTCATTAAATACAAATCTGATTTTTCTAAATACAAAACTGATCTGTATTTTCATTAAATACAGATCTAATTTCTCTAAACTCAAAATTAATCTGTATTTTCATTAAATACAAATCTGACTTTTTTTTTTTTTTTTGAAAAGTTTTCTTTGTTATAAAATTGCAAATTTTGAAATTCAAAAGAAGGGATTGAAAATTAGATTAAAGTTTTTTTTGTTAATATGTGATGCATGCATAACAAATTTATCTCATATATGTGGACCCTCTTTCAAAAGTTTTTTTTTTTTTTTTTTTTTGTGTCCAACAACAAATTTTATTTTTACAAATAAAAACATTTTTTTTTACTTTACACAAAACAAATCTAATTCTTTTCAAAATCTCCTTTTTTTTTCTTTTTTTTTTTACAAATAACAGATCTGATTTTTCTTGATAAAATCACTTTTTTAACTTTACACTAAAATAGATCTGATTTTTTTTAACAAAATCTTTTCTTTTTCTTTTACAAAAGCATATTCAATTTTTTTTTTCAAATTAAGTCTTTTTTTTTTTAATTTTCAAAACAGATTTGAGTTTTTACAAATCAAGTCTTTTTTTTTTAATTGTCAAAGCAGGTCTGATTTTTCTTTAAAAAGAGGACATATTCATGAGGAAAATTTATTTAAATTAATTTTGGTCAAGTGTTTGTTATGTGCATTATAACATATCATTCAACATCATTCAAAAAATGGTATATTGGTCATTTGAGTCTAGAAGATCAGACTCTATTTGGGCGGAATGAATGCCTAATACCTTCCCACTCCGTAACATAGCCCTTGAGCTTAGGATTTTTGGATAGGTAGATTAGTGTTTTGTTTTTTAATTTTGGTAGATTGTAACTAGGACTAAAGCTGTATTCTTTTGCATATATTGTAACTAGGACCCAAAGACTTATAAGGTTAATTTACCAAAATTGTATTATTCTTTATTCAATCAATGACGTTTGAAGTATTTTGAACATGTAATTTGTATTTCTTTTTTCTTTTCTTTTTTTTTTGTATAAAAAAATAAGTGGTGACTCCACACCATTACTCGAAAGAGAGGTGCCCTTACAAGCACCCAAATCTCTTTTTGAGAGGCCCTAAATTTTCCCTGATCTCTCATAGTTTGAACAACAAATTTCAGTGTTCAAACACTAAAAACTATGGGCCCCCAAAAAATAACATGTTTGGTAGCAGTGTTTTTTCAGGGGTGTTTAAGCTACGTTTCTCATTTTAAAGTGTTCAATCACTGAATTTAGAAAACTCCTTTCACCAGTTTTCAGTTTTCAAATAACATTGTTCAATGGCACTTTTGTAAATATTTTAAAAACTACAGGTCCCACCGATTAGACTACATGTGATTACTTTAAAAAAAAAAAAAAAACATACACACATCCCAAACAAACAATTATGATTTTTCACTTTTGAGAAGACGTTATTAGAAATATAGTATCAAACAAATTTTTTGCATTATGAGTACTTTAAATATGTGTTTTTACAACACTTTTTAAACCACAATTTTCACATCATTTTGAACAACAATACTCAAACACCTCTACACTCAATTGCCTAGAAGAAGAAAACAAATATAGAGAGTAGGGCTCTACGCAGTTCGGTTTGGTCAGTTTTGAAGAGATTTTTTGCACCATACCTATAAGGTGCGGTTTCACCCAATGCATGACTGTACCTTAGTTTTAAAGGGTAAAAACGGGTCTACACAAGGTGCGGTTGATTTCAGCGGTTTAGTGCGTTTAGTTAGAGTATTTGGGTTGGACTTCTAAAAATTATTATTCTAAATTTTGGGCTTTTAGGCCTCTAAAGAAAAGCATTTGAGCCCATTTTGAGTTAATTACAACATTTACACAACCATTCACCAAGCTTTATAACTATCTGTAGAAAACAACCATTCAAGCAGCTTTCTCAATGCTAAAATGACACATTATCTTGGATAATAAAATAATAGCTTTTTCATTGCTAAAATCACAACAACAAGATAATCACCGAAAACCACAATAGTAGGACATATATGGGTTTGTTTGGATACCGCTTATTGCTGAAAACTGAAAACACTATAGCAAAATAATTTTTAAATATGTGAATCATGCCGTGAGATCCAATTTTAAAGAAAAATTTCCTGAAATCTGTATTTGCAAGTCCTATAAACAGTGCATGGGACCCACCAAAAAAAAATGCAAACGCACAGGAAATGCAAGAAACGCACTATCCAAACTCAGCTATAACTGTCAATCTATCACGTTATAAGATGTCTAGCTTTTGGTTAAATGTTTTTTTTTTTTTTTTTTTTTTTGATATGTAGCTTTTGGTTAAATGTTATAGACCTTAAATTATTAGATCAAGCAGCTCTCACTTGAGCGTAATTGTCGGTCATCAAAGAAGATACTCAAGCAACCATCCCATCTCATTCTTATCATTGTTATATATGGTTACCTAGAAAGGGAATTTTTGTCAAGAAGTTTATGGAAATTATGAACTCAAAAAGGGTGCAGAAAAGTGTTTGACTTTAGGTCAATGTAATTCAGGTGAGATAGAAATTACTTTTCAGTCTTTGTTTCCATATTTTTATATACTTATAAGTATTTACTACTTTAGGCTAGTATCATGCTTCTAGCATTCCAAAGATTGACCACGACAGCCATTCCCACCTTTAAACAGAGAAGCAAGCAACTGAACAGGTTCTATGGCATCAACAATCTGTTTCTGGTATTTTGTGACAAATGAGAAGTCAGCATGTCACCCAGGCTTCCCATCTGTTGTCCTAATATTTTTGCTACACTAGGCAAAGTTAACAATGAGAATCTTCGTTTGTACTTCATTTCTTTGCATCTTTCTCAGTTTCTGGTAATCTGCATTAATAATGGTCTCATCATCATTTGCATTTGATCACCTATGGTTCACTGTTGGATGGAAAATAGCCAACAATATTCATGCTAGAAGTATTGTGAGTTGAAAGTTGACTTGAAAGTCATTTTATTGATAAGAATACATGCACTGACCCAGAAGAAAACTTAGAAATCTTTATTCCCCAATAAAACCACCCACACCCCCAAACAGTACTAGGTGCTGATCTGCACCTACTCTTCCTTCATCAATCACTTGATATTGTACAATATCTGAAAAATTTTCGGTATCAACAGCATTCACAACATAGTCAGTCTCATTAATTGTTTTAATTTGCCTGCAATATGCATCATATTTGGCGTTTTCTTTTAACCTTTCACTATACCCAGAGCCCATGGGAGGGCTAGGCACACCAAGAGGACTAAAAACCTCTCCTCCCCATTCAACGTAATTAGCACCCTCTCCTAAAGCAGTGAATACATTTTTTGGCCAAAATCCGATTACAGTTTCATCTTGACCAAATTTTAGAAACCAGTTTCCATTGCTAGAATCCTATCATTCAAGAGAAAAAACACCAACACAGGAAGTAAGAACAAATTATGTGCTTTTTTTCTATCATACTTGATGCAAAAATAGGTTAGTATGAAAGAAACACACACGCACATGCACACACACATCTATATAAACACATATATCTATTTATTTAACCAAAAAAGCATTAATTGCAAGTCAAATTGCTGTTCTGGCGTTGAAATTGACTCTAAAGGAATGCCTAGAGGAATATCCGTCCTCACATGAATTATTGAATTGCATAATGTATTGAAGCATGAGGATTTAGCTGTCTGTAGATGGAAACATCAAATATTAAAAGGCAGGTAAATATCGCAGTTTATTACATAATTAATAGAACAACGTATGCATAGAAAAAAAAATATATTAATTATTTTTGTAAATGTGTATAATCTAGTACGAGTATCGTTGTACAAGGTTGGATTTACCTAAGACAAAAAGAAATGAGTATTAGATTTAACAAGCTTATATACATACATAAATACATATTGTAAACTTCTTTCCTCTATCACTTACTGTCCATCCAACTTCTATGCTTTCTGGATAATTTTGAACCTTTATGCGAGCAGAACTGTATTGAGTTCCTTTGACTTTTGGGTTATATATGCTAATGCTTGCAGAACCTCCATGGTTCACGTTGTTCTTATTTTTTGTCCCCACTATAGCATACTGAGATGTTAATGTGTATAGTGTTGTGGGCTTTAGGCCCAACTAATTTACTTGTAGAGCACACTAGATTACTTGTACAGCACACATCTTGTACTACACTCCTACTTGTACTGCATTCATATGCCTCCTATATAAAGGCACACTCATGTATATTCCTAACTGAGAAATACAATACAATTATTCAGTATTTTTAACATGAGAAAAATATATAACATTTTAAATCAATCATTTGAAAATTATTTATAATGGAAAATGTGTAATTATTCTTAGTATTACTCTTTTAACTCTAGTTGCGCATTGAGTATGTGTGTGCTTATGCACTCCAAGCCAAATTACTAATCATCAATCACACCATAATTAACAGAAAACTCATATATATATATATATATATATATATTGTGATTTATATGCTAAATTTGTGTAGGAAACTATAAATATATTTGCATGTCGTTGAAGATCAAATCAATGATTTAAAGCCAAAGAATACCATGAGATTCTTCAAATTCATTGAAGTCAGCTACAACTACAACACAAAATATATGCAAATGTATGAAATAAATAAAAATAAATTAGAGTGTAGCAATGATAACTCACATGAGTACCAGGTTTATCAACAGTAAGTGGTTTATATTTTGAGTTATGTATCTCTGTAGCTAACTTTGCCCTTTTGAGATCAGCCATGGTATTTCTCCTAATGGGAACCATACCAACTGGACAACCTTTACCATTTAGCCAAAAATTAGATGGGTTAAATTAATAGTGGTGAAGACTTTTGGTCTCTGATTCCTTTAGGGTTGGAGGTAGATCTCACATGTACATTAATTAATTCAATATTGAAGTAAGTGTTACTTCTCTTCATTAAAAAAAAAAAAAAAAACTAAAAAATTAGAAAAATGTGACATAGAAATAGAAGTTTACTAGAAAATCATAAATATGGTTCTTGAGTGAATGATAATTGAAGAACGGTTGTTCATAGAGATTTATGCAATCAAATGTATCGCCATACTTTGTCTACAAATCACAAAATCATTTTGTCATTATAATATATAGCTGCAACATTATTTCTTCAACATACACATACACATACACATAAATAGAAATATTTATATCACCTGAATAGTTTTCTTGGCTAACTTATTTAAAAGCTTAAGTTGTCATTTCAATTCCATGTGATCTTCTCGATATGTTCTCTTGCAACCAACCTCATTACTGCTAAAAGAGAGAAACAATGTGAACAAAACCAGTAAGATAATCATTTCAGCCATTGGTATGTGATCTATACCACAAACCATGTGTGCTGTCATTTATATACCCACACATTAAATATAGTTGTTCTGCCATTTGTATTTCCTTCATATTCCTATAAAAAAGAAACTTATTAATTATAAATAAATTGTTAAATTCTCATTATAATGAAATTTATTTGTAGTTAATTTTGTGGTAAATAAAAAGGTATAAACTTTAATTTTTATGGAGATTTGGATTCTTGCATTTAACTTCAATCTTTATTCTCTTCTCAAAATGAAAAATAAAAAAACAAAAAACTTCAATCTTTATTTGGAAATTCTCACCATGATTGATTCTCAAAAATAAAACAAAAAAAAAAAATTTCTCACCACGACATGAATAGGTATATTATTTATGTGAATAAATGAGTTATAATTCCCATTAATATTGATATATCATCGGTGTCTTTGTAGACCCTTTTAGGAAGTGGTGCGGCTTTCTATAATATTTGGAGTGATTATCTAGGCTTTCTATAAAAAAGCCAACTAAAAATCTCATGTGAACACTTTGATTATCTAGTGATTATTTAGGCTTTCCATAAAAGGTCATGCTAACGAGTGCCCTTAAGATAATAGTTAACAATTTATTTTAGAAAAGTTTTGACACCTCTTTTATGAGAAATGAAAAAAAATTATCAAAACATTAATTATTTTTTTTTCATAAAAATTTTCTTTAAATGGATTGTTAATCATTGCCTTAAGGACATTCATTAACATTTCCCTTCTATAAAACCAGCCAACTAAAAATCTCATGTGAATGCCTCATTGTTATGTATGAGCAATTAAATCTCTCTCTCTCTCTCTCTCTCTCTCTCTCTCTCTCTCTCTCTCTCTCTCTCTCTCTCCTTATTACATATTCAAGTTTCACAATAAATCGATAGAACTGAAATCTTCAAATGAAGTGCACAACTTTTAGGTAATTTTCTTGCCTTGAAAACTGAACTAATGTTACAGAGGGGAAAAAATGAATCGTAACGACAAAAAAACATTGAAACTCAAACCCGGATTAACAAAAATTAAACCCAAGAAAACCCAGAATCTGCACCAAACAAAAAAACCCATAAAAAATTAAACTTGAATATCTAAAATATTTGAAAAGTTTGGTTCCTTTGAAACCGCAAATCTCATGGCAGAGGAGATGTTGTTGATGAGTTGTCACAGTGGTTATTAAATAGAGATCAAGACCTCGTGCACGCTAAACACACTCACAAAATATTAGTATTTATTTATTTTTTGATTTTATTCCCAAATACATTCCATTAATTAAATCTCAATCACATGGATTTCTCACCCAGAAAATCCTTCAAATCCCACTACTCGTTCCAACTTCATGTGAAGGAATTTAGAGTTGGGCTGTGAGTTGTTTGGTTACAAGGTTTTGTTATACATGTAGGAATTGCTGGCTGTGTTTGATTGTTGTGGTGCAGCTGTTTAAAAAAAGGAACACGTTCTAATGTAAAAACCTTTCACATTAGTGTTGATTTAAACACATATACTATTTAAGGTTGTTAAGATTATATTTTAGAGCTGCTTTAACATGTTGGATGATTCCATTGTTAATGAATGTTTTATGGTTCTAATTTAGCTAATGCCATGAGACAAAGGAAATTTTTTATCATCTGTTTCTTAGTTCAAACTCAATGTGAAGCTAGTGATCCTGGAACAAATTAATGGCATCTCATCACCCAATAAGGAAGGTGAGGTCAGGGGCTCAATCTGTGCAGGTGTGAGTTGTGTTGTGTATTTTTATTAGCTATCAAAATAAAGAAATTCATGGTGTTTCCAGTGGTACCGTGTCAAACAAAACTAAGTTCACAATAACCTAATCTGTGCAGAAACTTCAAGATGATCCACACATGTTAGGGATGAAGAGCAATGAGCATGAGGACGACATAATGTTCCGATGACTCAGAAAAATAAAGTAGATGACTCCGATTCTGAATTTGCAAGGTATAATTGTTTTCTTCTTTTCAATGGATTTCGCTGTCAATGTAAAACAAATCCATCTTAAACTATTGAATGAAATCCAGTTAAAATGAGTACATGACAAAAATTTTAGTGTTATATATAAAATTCTGATTATCAAGGATATAGTCATAACTATCAATCTATCATGTTATAAGATGTCTAGCTTTTGGTTAAATGTTATATACCTTAAATTATTAGATCAAGCAGATCTTACTTGAGTGTAATTGTCAGTCATCAAAGAAGATACTCAAGCAACCATCCCTTCTCGTTCTTATCATTGTTATATACGGTTACCTTTAGTCAAGAAGTTTATGGGAATTATGAACTCAAAAGGAGTGCAGAAAAGTGTTTGATTTCAGGTCAATGTAATTCAGGTGAGATAGAAATTGCTTTGAGTCCGTGTTTCCATATTTTTATTTACTTAAACAAGTATTTTCTCAATTACTTTAGGCCTGTATCATGCTTCTAGCATTCCAGAGATTGACCACGACAGCCATTCCCAACTTTAAACAGAGAAGCAAACAACTGAACAGATTCTATGGCATAAACAATCTGTTTCTGGTATTTTCTGTCAAATGAGAAGTCAGCATGTTGCTCAGTCTTCCCATCTGCCATCGACTATGGATGTCCTGATATCTTTGCTACACTAGGCAAAGTTAACAATGAGAATCTTCGTTTGTTTGGCTTTGTACTACATTTCTTTGCATCTTTCTCAGTTTCTGGTATTCTGCATTAATAATGGTCTCATTAATCATTAGCATTTGATCACTTATGGCTCTTCTCTGTTGGATGGAAAATAGACAACAATATTCATGCTATAAGTATAGTGAGTTGAAAGTTGACTTGAAAGTCATTTTATTGATCAAAATATTAAATTATTTGATAAGAATACATGCACTGAACCAAAGGAAAAATTAGAAATCTTTATTCCCAGTATAACCACCCAAACCCCCAAATAGTATTATGTGCTGAACATCAGCTCGACCAACTATTCCTTCATCAAGAACTTCATATTCTGTAATATCTCTAAAAGCTTCAGTATCAACAGCATTCACAACATAATCAGTCTCATTAATTGTTTTAATTTGCCTGCAATATGCATCATATCTGGTGTCTTCTTTTAACTTTGCACTATAGGCAGAGCCCATGGGAGGGCTAGGCACACCAGGAGGACTGAAAACCTCTCCTCCCCATTCAACGTAACTAGCACCGTCTCCTAAAGCAGTGAATACATTTTTTGGCCAAAATCCGATTACAGTTTCATCTTGACCAAATTTTAGAAACCAATTTCCATTGCTAGAATCCTGTCATTCAAGAGATAATTGACAAACACTGAAGTAAGAACAAAGTATACGCTTTTTAGTATCATACTTGATGCACAAAGAGGTTAATACCAATGAAACACATGCACGCACACATCTATATAAAAACATATATCTATTTATTTACCCAAAAAAGCATGAATTTCATGTCAAATTGTTGTTCTGTCGTTGAAATTGGCTCTATATCAATGCCAAGAGGAATATCCGTACTTGCAGGAATTATTGATTTACATAATGTATTGAAGCATGAGGAATTAGCTGTCTGTAGATGGAAACATCAATATTAAAAGGTAGGTAAATAGCGCAGTTTATTACAGAATTAAGAGAACAACATATGAATAGAAAAAAAAATATTAATTACTTTTGTAAATGTGTATAATCGGGTACGAGTATCATTGTACAAGGTTGGATTCACCTAAGACAAAAAGAAACGAGTATTAGATTTAACAGGCTCATTTACATACATAAATACATATTGTAAACTTGTTTCCTCTATCACTTACTGTCCATCCAACTTCTATGCTATCCGGACCACTTTGAACCTTTATGCGAGCAGAACTGTATTGAGTTCCTTCGACTTTTGGGTTATATATGCTGATGATTGCAGAACCTCCATGGTACACGTTGTTTGTATTTTTTGTCCGCACTATAGCATACTAAGAATAATATATACATTTTAAAGCAATCATTTGAAAATTATTCTTCAAGGAAATTGTGTGATTACTCATTGTGTTTCTCCTCCAACTCTAGTTGCACATTGAGTATGTGTGTGCTTATGCACTCCAAGCCAAATTACTAATCATCAATCACACCATAAATAACAACAAACTCTTCTTCTCTTTTTGTGATTTATATGCTGAATTTTTTGGAAACTATAAATATATTTGCATGTCATCGAAGATCAAATCAATAAATTTAAAGCCAAAGAATATATATCATGAGATTTTTGAAATTCATTGAAGACAATATCAAATCATTGATTGTTAAAAGAAAATCATGAGATTGGCTAATGAATCAATAGATCGATTTCTAAGGGGAGGTAACGGTGCTACTCACTCTTTTTGCTAAGAAAATAGATGATATAAGGAAACTGAAAGAACTCTAATCACGCCAAACCGTGGCTTTCATGGTTAGTTTGGTACGGTTTTGTTAAAGTATCAGTCTGTATTGGTTTTGAATCTAGCAAAACCGTGAAAATCCCCCTTTAGCTTGACCAAACCCGACCGATATCAGTGCTGTCCATTGTAGTGTATTATTATTAAGTTAAGTGAATGACACATTATTGTATCACTTTCAGCTTTTGTCCCTTAACTTGTATGTAGATAAGAACAGCATAAACTCTCATGTATTCTCTCTTCTCTCCTCTTTTATCCCACAAATTAACAAATTTGTTCACGACAAAAAATAATCAATCACATATATATCATTAGACCTTTGAAATAATTAATATGGTATTGCATGGGGTTGGGGTTGGGGTTGGGGTACCGTGTATTAGTTAAAAAGGTAAATTACATCCTTAATTTGGGGTTGATTGGATTTTATACCCTAAAATTTCAGGAACTTGATTTCACACCCTGAAGTTTGGTTCCGTTAGAAATTCACCCCCACGGTTAGATTCTACGATTAAGTGACACATTATCATGCTGATGTGTTTTATTTTTGCCAAATCAACCCCAAAACTACGTCGTTTCAGTGATGACTAAGTGAAGAGCTGGTACACATCAAAACTATGTCGTTTCAAGCCTAAACTTAAAACACATTACTCTAGCTTAAACACCACCGTTCAAAACAAATTCTAAAATCTAAAACAAAACCCACGGAACCCCACGAAAAGATCTGTCTAATCCAAACCTATCGGCTCTTGTGAACCTAGGCGTTGGCAGCGACTCCAGGCAGCCTCAGCAGTGACAGCAAGGAAGGCTCCAACTTCTAGGCTGCGGCGGCGGCAGCGAAGGCTCCAGGTGTCTAGGTGGTGGCAGAAACACCATGTTTTGATAGTAGTCTATCTCATTTATCATGGTTTCTTCACCCTGCATCTTGTGTTATCCATGCTCAATCTCAATATTGTTCATTGTACATATGGCTCTGGCAGCTGGCTTTTATATTTGCTGGGGATGCTTGGTATGGGTTTTGTCTATCTATACTTCTCTGGGCATGTACTTAGTCAACCATCCTGTTAACTTCGAAACTCAGGTTTGACCAATATCTCGGAACTTTGAAGCATACTTTTGTTGGTTATCTTCTTTTGGCATTTGGATTTAAGCAATGTTGTAGTTTTGACAAGATGTTCGCAATCTCCAACAAAAAACACATTCTATTTGCCAAAGTAAAAATCACTCTTCTTTCTTGCACTCTACATATTAAACTTTGAGCCTTCGTTGCCACCGCCAAGGCTGCCTAGAGCTTCCGCCGTCACCTGGGTTCACAAGAGTCCATGGGTTTGGGTTCGTGGGGTTTGGGTTAGACAGATCTGTTCATGGGGTTCCGTGGATTCTGTTTTAGATTTTAGAATTTGTTTTGAACGGTACTGTTTAAGCTAGAGTAATGTGTTTAAGTTTAGGCTTGAAATGACGTAGTTTTGATGTGCATCAGCTCTTCACTTGATCATCACTTAAATGACGTAGTTTTGAGGTTAATTTGGCAAAAATAAAACACATCAGCATGATGACGTGTCATTTAACCGCATAATCTAACTATGGGGGATGAATTACTAACAGAACCAAACTTCAGGGTGTAAAATCAAATTTCTGAAACTTTAAGGTGTAAAATCTAATTAATCCTAAGCTTCAAGGGTGTAATTTACAATTTGCCCTAATTAAAACTTACAGAGGGGAAAAAAAATAATTCACACACTGCTATTGCTTGACATAATTAGATACTATTTATTTTCCTATCAAAAGAAAATAATATACAAAAAAGGAACCTGACTACAACTACAACACAAAATATATGCAAATGTATGAAATAAATAAAAATAAATTAGTGTAGCAATGATAACTCACATGAGTACCAGGTCTATCAATAGTGAGTGGTCTATATTTTGAGTTATGTATCTCTGTAGCTATTTTTGCCCTTCTGAGATCATCCTCTGTATTTCTCTTAATGGGAACCATACCATCTGGACAACCTTTACCATTTAGCCAAAAATTAGATGGGTTAAATAGTGGCGAAGACTTTTGGTCTCTGCTTCCTTTAGGGTTGGAGGTAGATCTCACCTGTACATTAATTTATTCGATATTGAAGTTAGTTTTACTTTTCTTTATAAAGAAAGAATAAAAAAAATTAGAAAAATGTGACATAGTAATAGAAGGTTACTGGAAAATCATGAGTATGGTTCTTGAGTGAATGATAATTGAAGAACGGTTGTTCATAGAGATTTATGCAATCATATGTATCGCCATACTTTGTCTACAAATCACAAAATCATTTTGTCAATATAATAGCTGCAACATTATTTCTTCAACATAAATATATACACACATACACAAGAATAGAAATATTGATCTCACCCGAATAGTTTTCTTGGCAAACTTATTTAAAAGCTTAAGTTGCCTTTTCAACTCCATGTGATCTTCTCGATATATTCTCTTGCAACCAACCTTAATACTGTTAAAAGAGAGAAACAATGTGAACAAAACCAGTAAGACAACCATTTTAGCCATTGGTATGTGATCTATACCACAAACCATGTGTGCTGTCATTCATATACCCACACATTAAATATAGTTGTTCTGTCATTTGTATTTCCCTTCATATTCCTATAGAAAAGAAACTTATTAATTATAAATAAATTGTTAAATTCTCATTATAATGAAATTTATTTGTAGTTAATTTTGTGGTAAATAAAAAGGTATAAAATTTAATTTTTATGGAGATTTGGATTCTTGCATTTAACTTCAACATATATATATATACACATACACAAATGGAAATATTGATCTCACCCGAATAGTTTTCCTGGCCAACTTATTTAAAAGCTTATGTTGCCTTTTCAACTCCAAGTGATCTTCTCGATAAATTCTCTTGCAACCAACATCATTACTGCTAAAAGAAAGAAACAACGTGAACAAAACCAGTAAGACAAACCTTCTAGCCATTGGTATGTGATCTACAACCCTACACCACAAACCATGAGTGTTGTCATTTATATACGCACATTAAATTTAGTTGTTCTGTCATTTGTATTTCCCTCCATATTCCTATAAAAACAAACATATTATTATCATGAGAACTGCTACGTCTACAACATTTTTCACAACATTTTCACAACAAATCCTGGTTGGTAGGTTGTTACAGGTTTTAAATTTAAATCCAACACTGAAATTACTTTCTTACCCACTAGTAATAGCAAATAACAACCTGCCAACTAGGATTTATTGTGAAAATGTTGTGAAAAATGTTGTGGACATAGTATTTCTCTATTATCATTCTGTAAAAGAAATATAGTATCATTTTGGCATATTTTAATATTAATTATAAATAAATTGTTAAATTCTCATTATAATGAAATTTAATTGTAATAAATTTAGTGGTAATTAACTCCAATCTTTATTTAGAAACTCTCACCATAAATAGGTATATTATTTATGTCAATAAATGAGTTATAATTCTCATTAGTATTGATATATCTTTGGTGTCTTTGTAGCCCCTTATAGGAAGTGGTGCCACTTCCTATAAAATTTGGAGTGATTATCTAGAGCACTCGAGAAATTATACAGTACTCTGGTGGACCACGTCATCCGTCCACCATTCCATTAAAAAACTTCCATTTGTTTAAAATTGCTACGTCAGTACTTTAAAAAAATTTTCCAACTTAGCAATTTTAAACAAATGTGAGTCTTTTAATAGAATGGTAGACCATGTCACTTGTCTACCATGTGGACTTTATAATTTCTCAAAGCACTCATGAAACCGAGATTAGGCACAAGGCCAAAACCTACCAACTTAAAAGGTCATGTTAACACCTTGATTGTTATGTGTGAGAAATTATTCTTTATTTCCCTAAGTTGTTAGAGTTCAAGTTTGAGACCATTATATACACACACACACACACATTAAATTTCGTTGCTCTATCATTTGTATACATGCACACATTAAATTTAGTTGTACTGTCATTTGTATTTCGCTTCATATTCCCATAAAAATAAACATATTATTATTCTCCTATGAAAGAAATATCATGTTGGCACATTTTAATATTAATTATAAAATAAATTTTAAATTCTCATTATAATGAAATTTATTAGTAGTGAATTTTGTGGTAAATAAAAAAGTGTAAGTTTTAATTTTTATGGAGAGTTAGCATCTTACATTTAACTCCAATCTTTATTTTAGAAACTCTTACCATGACAAATATAGGTATATTGTTTGTGTGAATAAGTGGGTTTATAATTCACATTAGTATTAATATATTTTTGGTAACTTTGTAGCCCCTTATAGGATGTGCGGCCGCTTCCTATGAAATTTGGAGCAATTATCTAGAACATTCATGAAACCGAGATTAGGCACAAGGCCGAAACCTGCCAACTTAAAAAGCTCATGTTAACACCTAAATTGTTATGTGTGAGCAATTATTCTTTATTTCCCCAAGTAGTCACAGTTCAAATATGAGATCCTTATATACACGCACACATTAAATTTAGTTGTTTAGTCATTTTTATGCATGCACACATTAAATTTAGTTGTTCTATTATTTGTATTTTGCTTCATATTCCTATAAAAATAAACATATTATTATCCTTCTATAAAAGAAATATCACGTTGGCACATTTTAATATTAATTATAAATAAATTGTTAAATTTTCATTATAATGAAATTTATTTGTAGTAAATTTTATGGTAACTAAGAGCACTTACAGCAGTTGAGCTAAATAGATATATTGTTATTTTAGCTCTATCAATATACTAAAAAGAGCACACAACAGTGGAGCTATTCTTAAAATTTTTTTCTTAAGTGCTACAGTGCACATCTATAAATAAATGTGCACTGTAGCTGGAAAAAAAAAATTATTCAGCCCCTATTAAAATACTCTTTCCTTTCTTGATTTTTTTCTGTTCTTTTATTCTCTCTCTCCGACTTCTCTTCTTCTTCCTTCTCTCTTTTTTTTTTTTTTCCTCTCCCTCATCTACTCTCTACTCTGGATTCCACGTCGCCGGCTAGTTCTAGGTTCCACATCCGCCGTCCCACGCCGCCGATCTTCATCTTTATCACCGTCCCACGCCGCCGACCCATCGCCGTCCTCCATCTCACCGATCTTCATCGTGAGTTTTTTTTTTTTTTTTTTCTTTTCTACTGTGGACTACTAGTGGTGGTGGTGGTGGTTGTGGCTGTGGCTAATGGTAGAGGTGGTTGTGGTTGGTGTTGTGGATGTTTTTTTTGGTAGTGAGATATATTATTTTATTGTAGGGGATATATTATTTTATTGTATTGAAAGCTCAAATAAATCCACTGCTGCAACATATATGTAGATAAAATAGATAAAGTAACTTTTGGTGGATGCTCTAAAAGAGAAATGCTATATCCACAACATTTTCACAACAAATTCTAAGTGGTAGGTTATTACAAGTTGTTAGTGGTGGGACAAAAAAGTAATTTAGTAATAAGTTCAAATTAAAGAGAAATGATATGTCCACAACATTTTCACAATATTTTTATAACAAATTTTAAGTGGCAGGTTATTACTGGTTGTTATTGTTAAGACAAAAAAGTAATCTTAGTGTTAGGTTCAAATTTGAACCAATAACAACTAGCTACCTATGATTTGCTGTAAAAATATTGTAAAAATGTTGTAAACGTAGCATCTCTACAAATTAAAATCAATAATAGCTAACCATCTATAATTTGTTATGAAAATGTTGTAAAAATAAAAGGTATAAGTTTTAATTTTTATGGAGATTTGGCATATTGCATTTAACTCCAATCTTTATTTAGAAACTCTCACCATGACATAAATTGGTATATAATTTATGTGAATAAATGGGTTATAATTCCGTTTAGTATTGATATATTTTTGGTGTCTTTGTAGCCCCTTATAGGAAGTAGTGTCGCTTCCTATGAAATTTGGAGCGATTATCCAGAGCACTTATGAATCTAGAACTATTCAATGTAGGATACACAGATACACCTTCATAAGATATAATGAACTATCTTGAGTTATGTGAATTAATGAGTTATAATGCTCATTAATCTTGAGTAGGCCCTAAAGTCAATAAATAGGACTATTTGCATCATTATATATATATATATATATATATATAGAGAGAGAGAGAGAGAGAGAGAGAGATGGGTTTAAGTTACACCTGATGTAACTCTAAAAAGTTACATTTTTTTTTAAACCATTGGATTTAAGTAGATCTAACAGTCAAAAAAAGATCTTCATTAATACTAATATTCTGATTAGGATCTTATTTATTATTCCTCATTTATTATATTTTATATCTATCTTCTTCTTCTTTTTTTTCTTTTTTTCTTTTTTTGACTGAAAGAGGTTGTATTTTATATCTATCTCTAAACCCAAAAAAAAGTGTTATTTTGACTCTCTCTCTGCGTTTCTCTCTCTATCTCTTTCTCCTCCACCATTGTTCCACCTCCAAGGATAGATTGCCGGAAAAAGAAGGAAAAAAATATAATTTGAATTCATTGTGGCTTCTAAACTTCTCTATAAAGTTTCATAATAGTACCAAAAAGTTATGAGTTGTTAACTTGCATTTGTTTCTACGAGGAAAGAAGCCTCCTTTCTTTCATCTAAAAAGTGGTTAGTGCTTTTCGTATTTTGAAAGAAGAAGGCCCTTCTTTGATGCAATTCTTAGGAAATCCTTCATGTTTTTGTAAAGAATAATCTCTATTTACCCAGTATTTGGCTTGTAAATAATTTTATTTATTATAGTATATTTTAGCTTCAATAACCATACAAATTGCACAAGTGATCACTAATTTCTATGTCGAAAATACTGTATCCTCAATCTATTCCCAAACATTTATTTTCTCATTGATTGCAACTGTCGTTCAGTCATGATCTCATACTTTGTGCTGGTCTCAAGTTATATTCTCCAAACCAGATAGTCGGATTATATTGTTTAATTTACTGCATGATTTTTTAACATTCACATTTATTTTATTTTTTTCCCTTCTTCTGCTGGCAATCTATCTATGAAGGTGGAACAACGGTAGAGGAGAAAGAGATAGAGAGAGAAACGTAGAGAAAGAGAGTCAAATATAACACTTTTTTTGGGTTTAGAGATAGATATAAAATATAATAAATGAGGGATAACTAATGAGATCCTAATCAGAATATTACTATATTAGTATTAATCAGAGTCTTTTTTTGACCATTAGATCTACTTAAATCCAATGGTTTAAAAAATGTGTAACTTGAACACACAAAAGTGTATTTGTGTGTGTATGTGTTTTTTTTTTTTTTTTTTTTTTCTTTTGAGATAGTTATAATATTGTGTTAATCCTATAACTCGAACCATTTCCCCTAGACTCACAAGTACTTTGTACATGAAGAGGTATCAACTAAGCTACAATGCCCTTGACATTTGTGTGAGTGTGTCTAACAATCTATATATCTATTATCTATTATAAAAGTTTAATCCCTAAACTGGAGGATGCATACAATGATGACATATTTTACTTTGGCGAAACTACACTATAGGTCCTTGAAATTTGCCTACTGAACACTATTGATCTCTCAAGTTTAAAAAATGAATACAGTTGGTCTTTCTATTAGCAGCTATTAGTCTCAGTGCTTACATGGCTAACAAAGGTATGATCTGTCAATTTTTAAGTGTCATGACATCAAATTTAAAATTTAAAAAAAAAAAAATTAAGGCAAATTACAATTTACACACTTATGGTTTGACCGAAACTTAAGTTGCCTACATATGATTTGAAATTTAACACTTTACCCACCTGAGGTTAGCTTAGTTAAAGTTCTGTAATCCACTTTTGTAAGAAATAGGGTTAAATATGTAATTTTACTCCAATTTATGTCTCTCTCCACACAAAAAAACATAAAAATACAAGATCAAATAAAATAAAAAATTTAAAAAAAAATCTAGTGAAACACTTGTATCATGAGATTTTAAACTACAGATAGACAATTTAAATTTTGATCAAACCTTAAATGGGTAAAGTGTCAAATTTCAAACCACGGGTAAGCAATTTGAATTTTGGTCAAACCACAAGTAGGTAAGTTGTAATTTTCCCAAAAAATTAGAATCCAAAATTTGACTCATTAAAAAACCCATCAACCCATTAGAAGCCAAACCATTTCAAATTGACCATTGAGAAATGGGTATTCCCAAATCAAACTGAAAATTGCTAACCCCAATCTGAGAGACAGAGAGAGATAAAGACGAAATATTAGAGGATTTTTATGAACTGACTATAGTACTGGCCTTGGATGTTTGCTTTTTGGTCCAATTATTGGAAATATTTCCATTTTGTTTCATTGATAAATCCACAATTGTAAACCATGCTAATTGACACGAAGAGGCATGTGGGAAATACACATGGGGTATGTTAATATCATTGAAAATTTGATAAATCAAGAAAATGGGGTTCGAAGATCCAAATAGTTGCACTCACACTAATGGGTATGTGATTGCACAGCGTTGCACCAATGGCTATGTGTGTGAGAGGACATTGGTCATGACTCACGAGAGAAGGATGACGCAAGTGAGGGGCAGGATGGCGGTGTTAAGATTAGGGCTAGTAATTTTCAGTGATATGAGAATACCCGTTTGTCAACGGGTCAATTTGAAATGGTTTAGGAATTTGGCTTCTAATAAGTTGATTTTGTTTTTTTTTTTTTTTTTTTTTTTGCTAAAATAAAACTCATCCTCTAAGTTTCATAATTTTTCATTTCAGTTCTATAAGTCTGGGTTTGTCATTTCAGTCCTCTAAGTTTCATTCCTTTCCAATTAAGTCTTTTATTAATGTGCCATTAGTTTCTGCCGTTAACTTTTATTTTTTTTATTTACTACTTAATTTTAGAAAAGATGTTAATTATTAAAAAAAAAACAGAATGAGAAACCCAAACGCTACAACACCTTGCCAATCGACGAGGCCTCCATCAGATGCTCGACACTATAAAAATCATCCCTCCTCCACCGCTTCTTCTGTTGACACTACTGGCTCTACACCGCAAACTCCATCTCTTATCTCATCTCAACCACTATTATGCCAGCACAAACAAAGTTGCAAAACAACACAAAATAGAAAGTATAACCTCATTACGAAACTTCAAATCAAAAGAGTCAAAGCTGTGAATAAAACAAACAAGTTTCAGATAAAAAGTGAAATAAGTCGTTACAAATTTTGGACCCAACCCAGATGTTTTATTAATTTTACTATAAACCTAGAAAGAGAAACTGAGGAAAATATTTAAGGCAAAGATTCCACAACCAAATATATTATAGGCAAAAATGCAAAATTGACCCTCTAACTTTTAGTCTTTTTCATTTCAGTCCTCTAACTTTTAGTTTTGTCAATTCAATCCTCTAACTTTCAATTATTGTCAATTTGGTACTCCGTTAAATTCCAGTTATGTCATGTCTTTAATTGAGCCAAAACGACGTCATTTTGGCTTTTTTTTTTAATAAATTTTGTAATTTAAAGAAAATTAAATAAAAAAACTGAGATTAAAAAAAATAAAAGAAAAAAAAAATGAGAAATCATTCCACACCCAAATCACTCAAAAAGCTTGTACATTTTCCACCAGCCAAAACAATTTTATCAGAATACATTCTAATATATTTAGAGCTAATATTTCATGAAATAGTTAACATAACGCGCACTTATTAATGGTAAAATTACTAACAAGAAATGGAACCAAATATGGAAAAACAGAATTAAAAAAAAAATTTAGAAAACATAAAGAGCCCAAAAATGAAAAACCTCTATACCTTCAAGATAGAGACGAGTCACTCTTGCAAGTCAATTTCGTCGAAATGCTTTCGCCAGCGATCCCAATTCCAGTCTTCTTCTTCGCATCGTTTCTCTTCGTCATCAGCGGCGGCAATTTCGGCGTCTCTATGAAGATCGTTCAGGCAAGGATTGAAGAAAGAATTAAAGGTCTTGATTGCACTCTTGAGGAGCGAGTCCCACTGCCAATTATCGGAGGAAGAGAAGGAGGAGTCGTGGTGGCAGCGGCAAAGAGTAGAGTCGGACAGCCGAGAAAGGAATGGTGGAGAAGAGAAGGAGGGGTAGTTTGGTCTTTTGAGATAAGGGTGGGAGGAGATTTTGGTGTTTGGGAAGGTAAGGGTCTGAGATGTAAATTTGAGTGAATGATTTGAGTGTGGAATGATTCCTCCGTTGTTTTTTTTTTTTTTTTTTTAATATCAGTTTTTTTTTAATTTTCTTTAAATTCTGAAATTTATTAAAAAAAAAAAAAAAAGCTAAAACAATGCCGTTTTGGCTCAATTAACGGCAAAACATAACTAAAGTTTAACGAAGTACCAAATTGACAACAATTGAAAGTCAGAGGATTGAAATGACAAAACTGAAAGTTAGAGGACTGAAATGAAAAAAACTGAAAATTAAAGGATTAGTTTTGCATTTTTACCTATATTATAACTCGGCCTATAAGAAACCAAAAAACAATCAAATCATTGAGATGACCAAAGTGTTAAAAAGGAGTTGTACACAACTTTTTTGTTTATGACAATGAATCTCGGCCCTAATAGAAGTTTGTAAAACTTTATAGCCAATTAGCTCAATTAGTCTCAAATAAAAACAAAGCTAGTAGCCTACACAAAATCCAGATTCAAATCGGATCAGCAAATCAGCACCAACCACAAAATCAAATTGAAGACATAATGGTTTGTTTGGTTGCTCAAAAAACCATAGGAACTTCTAGAAACAGAATTTGGAGAGAATGGACTGTGTAGAGAGCGTCTCGATGAGTTGAGTCATGATCGCGATCTCTCTTCTCCCTCTTTCCCCCTTCTTGATCTCTCTTTCTCTTTCTTTTTCTTTCCCCCTCTTTCTCATTCTTGGTTTCTTAGATCAGGTATCAGTGGGGTGGGGTTTCTCATTATGTTTTTTTTAATTAACAGTTTTTTTTTTCTAAAGTAAAGAAAAAAAATAATATATAAATATGAAAAAATAAAAAGTTAAAAAACTAACAGCACATTAACAGAAGACTTAATTGGGAAAGAATGAAACTTAGAAGACTAAAATGACAAAACTGAAACTTATAAGACTGAAATGAAAAATTGTGAAACTTAGAGGGTTAATTTTGCATTTTAGCATTTTTTTTTTTTTTATGAGTTAGGTTTTGGATTCTAATTTTTTAATGTTAACAATTGATTCAATGGTGTTTGTGAAGGTTGAGAAGGCTCCACTTAAGCTGACGTAGGTGGTTTAGATGCCCTGATACTGGATATTGTGTAGGCAGTTGAACTCCCTGGACTATATTATATTGTTGGTCAGAGTGCATATTTTCTATAATTACTATGAAGATTGCGTGAACTTGGACCTTGCATGTAAGTGAACCTTACAGCAAGAATGAATGATCCTTGTCAGGTTAATTTTAAAACTTAATGTTGTTGATATTGTATCTATTATGCAAATGTTTGATTATTTATCTATGCAAATGAATGATCCTTGTTAGGTTTTAATTTTTTAACTACATAGGACCCTATTTCCTCAAAAAAAAAAAAAAAAAAAAAACTGTACAACACTCTTGAAAACCAAAATCAAAAACCCGATGCTCCACCTCCACCTTTGACAAACAGAAACAAAACCTTACTACTAATCCAACGCAAAAAACTTTAATACTCCTTCTCTGATTGCCACAACTGAGCAATCAAATCAAGGTTAGGATTATTTCTATTTGCTATTTATTGATTTCTAGGATTTAGTTTTATAATCCTTAGCTTATACGTTCTGATAGATCAAAATACCTTTTGATTTAGTGGAGCTGCTGCTTTTATTTCACAAATAATGCAAGGAAATCTGAGGACTGCGGCTGCGATCAAAATGAGGGTTTTTTGTTTCTTTGTTCATAGTTCGTTTGAGAAGCTTCTTCTTAAGAAAGGTATGTTATTGAATTTGGCTTTTACCTTCATAAAATCTGACTCCACAAACCCTGAATGTAAGACTGTTGATATATTACAGAAATAATTTATTTTTGTGATAATGTAAAAGGGATATTGAGGCTTTACTGTTACTGTTATTGGTGTAAAAGGCATAGAGCATATCTGTGTAAAAGAACTGTTGCGAAAGTATTATTTTGAATAACCATCAATACACATTTATAAGTGGTGCAAGTGTTGAATATTTAATATTAGATTGGAAATTGAATTTGGTTGGACATGCTTTAATGATTGCCAAATTTTCAACCTTTAATGAAAGGTCTTACTGTTCTAAATCTTGCAATCAAATTTAGATATCTGTTTACCGTGTATTATATGTAACCCGATTGTATTGATATTGTTGTATGACGAAAATTTCTGTAACTATAAATCAATCATTCTTTTTTTAAATCATTGATTTGTGCCCTTTATTATTGATTCAGTTGCGCAAAGCACTATGGATTTCACCGATGTCTCTTTTACTATGGATTTTTGTTGTTGAGTGACAGCTTAGTCATTGGCAGCTTGGGGGAGGTTTGGTATTGTGGGTCTTCAAAGATTGAAGTTCAATAGCAGTTTTGGGCATATTGGGACAACCAAAGCTGCAATGGACATAGATTATGAATCAATCTTATGAGGTGATGTTAACAATTATAACATATTGTATGAATTCTAGTAGATAATTGGAATTCATATAATATGTTCAATAGCCTCCAGAGCAACTTTTATTAATAATTTTTTATTTCTATTAATTTGTTAATAATTGTTAATTGGAATTTTGCTTTAATATAGTGACTATGACTCTCTTGCTTATCTATAAATCTATTTTTGTTTTTGGAATTAGAATTTATAGGTTCTTCAGTGGATTTGTGGATTACATTGTAATTAATCCATTGTTAGAAGCTTTCAGCACCTTCAAAACCCATGTGTGTGTTCTTCTTTGACCACTTTGTCTTCATCTAATTTGTTTTACCAGGATTGCTTTTGTTTTGTTAGAGACGCAGTTATTTTGATTCTGCCTTGATTGGTTCATTTAGGGTAATTGTGGAGGAAATTTGATAATGAGTTTCTAATTAATTTGACCACCTACTTCAAGGCCCTCCAAACATGGGCTGTTTGGAGACATCAAAAAAAGACCTACATAATCTGTTATAATTATTATGCTTCAAATTAGGCTGTAAGAATCAGGTTGTAAGAGCCTAAGAAAATTTGATGTTGTCATTTCTTTCTGGGCGGGTCTTCCCTCTCCCATGAAAATAATAAGCTGAATGCCTTGAAATGCTTTCCAGGTTGCCATCATCCCTAAAGGCTCCAACCTCACAGTTACCACAAATTAGCCACTTTCCCATGATTAGATTTTTGTAAAATGGATATATTTTTCACCCAATGAATTTGTGGATGGACATTTTGAATCCATACCATTTATTAATTTCTCCAACAAATATGATTTCCAAAAATCCATAATTATTTTAAAGTTCTTATGAAATTCAGATTTATTTTCTCCTTTTTTCTTCTTATTGAGATGGATTTTTTGAAGCCTAACAATGTTCAATGTGAAGTACTTCATTTTGAGATTAATATCATAATATCATAACGAGGAATTTCATAATATCATAATCTCCATGTTGCACTTTGGAGCAATTTTTTAAAATTAATTTGGTTATTGGGTTGAAAATTTCTACTAATTGTTGGATATTGTATATGGTAGATGAAGCACATCTCCAATGTCTTCGGAGAAGAAAGCAAGTTGGAGAAAACAAATCAAGTGGCTTTTATCCATAAGTGATAAAAGACGGAGCAAATATGGAGTTGATAAATCTTATTCGAATATGCTAGGAAAGTAGACTCATGGATCAATCATTCACTTAATTTGTGTTGATATTATTCTTATTGAGAAAGAAAAGAAAAAAAGGCCGATGGCCTATTCATCTGTAATTTTGTAGGTTTGCTACTCTTTTTTTTCTTTTTCTTTTTTATGTATGGATTCTTTCTTTTTTAAGAGAACTGTTAATCTTACTACGAATATTGTTATTCTATGTTTACTTTTTCGTTCTTCTTTGTTTGTGTTATATAAATGTTATATTTCTAATAGTACCAAAGCTATTAATCTTTCTATGTATGTTTGTTGTTATGTAATATCTAATAAGACCACTTTAAAGGTAGATTATGGAATTTTTTTTTTATTTATTTCAAAGTTACCCAGCCTAGGTAATCATGATAAATTTAATTTTACAAGGGATGCTACTGTATAACTGAAACAAGTTTGCATTGATTTGATTTTTTTTTTTTTTTTCACCTGTTGTTATTTTGGTCAATGCTATTTGCTTGCTTGAATTCTAAATGCATTAGGATTATGATTGTCTCAAGTGAAGAGAGACATTTTTGAAAATTTTCATCCAACCACCCCCTGTTGGTGCATCTTCACATTTTGAATTTATATTGATCTAATTGTTATTCCTATCTTGCATGCTTTCTTTGCAGCGTGATTGCTAATCATGATAAGTTTGCATATGTAATGTGTGGTCTTATCAATAGTTAAATATATATATGGGGCAGTATATATCTTAACTTCTTTTTGTAATCTTTACTGGAAACAATTAATGGTAGTGCATTTTTAGTTTAATTTTCTTTTTTATGAATTTAGACACAATTATTGGTACTTCATTTTTTATTTAACTATCCCGTGCATCACACGGGTTAGTATCTATTATTAATAATACTCAAAACCATCCATAAATTTCATCAATAGAAAAAATTTTACCATTTCATCCTCAATTCAAGTCATCGATATCTATATTTATATCTATATATTACTAAAAGTTGAAGCGTTGCATTTAATATTGCTACGCTCCCATTGAGCCACATCAGCCGCCATGCCATTTCTTTTTCTTTTTTTTTTCTAAATGTTTCCTATAATTTTAAAATACTTTTACTAATTTTTTCCCAAATTTTAAAATACTGTTAAAAAAAATTATTCCAACCATGTCTCCACCACCATAAAGCCCAATCTTTGCAGCTTTAATTATGTTCACTATAGAGCCCAAAAAATGAATATTACGTTGCTGTCCAACATTAAGCCCAAACCCAACCCTTTCTTCTTCTTCTTCAGACCTTCAGCATGACTAACGCCAACCTCTTTCTCTTCCAAAGACAAATTCAAATACTTTAGACCTTTGGCTTTCTAACTCCAACCTTTCTCTTCCCTTCTTTGTCTCTTCCTCTCCTTATTTAAGTGAATGACTCCTTCATACCTCATCACTATCTCCCCTCCTTTTGCTCTTCCTATCTTTCACGGTTTCAAAACTCCTCATTTAATTGAATCAGAAAACATCATATTTGAAAAAGAACTCAGAAATTTTGATAGAATTTGGAGGATTATTCACTTCAGGTATTTCACCTTTGTTCATGTTTCATTTGGGAATGTTTCTTCTAAATGATTTACTTAGATTGATTGGTTTGGAGCCCTGTAATGGGTTTTGCTAATTTCAATTATTGGACACATTGCTCTCTCTTTTGTATTTCAATAATTCAATCAACACTTTGTTTCCTATCGGTATCCTTTTGCGAGAGGCATTGGTCTGACCACAAGCCTAGGTTCAAGGCCACTATCAACTTTAATGCCAAGGAGTCGTTAGCTGCCTCCTCTGTACGAGCTGTCAAGGTATACTTAAATTTTATTTTCTATGTATATTTAAAATATTTAGGGTTAATTCTTCTATGTTTTCCTATTTGGGTATTGAGTTTATGGTCTGCAATTTTTTGTATTTTTAGTTCTTGCCGTTGGTTGTAGAGAAAAGCTCAGAAATCAGGGTAAGGAAAATTACCCCAATTTGTGATTATTTTTATTAGGTTTATATCAAGTTGAGGCTATACAACTTCAGGGAGATTAGAGGAAGATTGTTTCCACCTTCCTTGTGCAGGCTAGCATTGTGACGAAGGAACATATCAAGATTCATTGTTTTTGAATAGCTGCAGCCTGCAGGTTAATCTCCATATGTGAACCTTAGATTGTAGCTATAATACATGTGACTTTGTTATATGTATGTCTATCTTCTGTGTCAATTTGGTAGTTTTTCTATTTGCTAAGTTGTGTGGGAGGGTCATTATGGATTGTACCGAAGCCTTTATCCATACCTTAATCAATAATACTAATTTCCTGTTTTATGTAGATGATTGTGCATTGATTGGATGTATTTAAATGTCTAATTGATTTAACTGTCACGTAATTAGGTATTGTCACATTTAGCTATGATAAATTGATAATAGAGTAAATAAACTAACAGAAAAGGCCAAGAGCTATTCAAACAAGAGATGAACACCTTAATAACTTCTTCTTTCGTTGCAAATGCTTGTATTTTTTTTTTTTTTTTCATGTTTGTAGCCGTACATCATTAAACATGGGTTACATATGATTCTTTATTCATTGTTTTTTTTTTTCCTTAATTTTTTTTTTTTTTTTTTTTTGGTAGTAAGCTTAATTTAATTACTGCCTTTGAAGTTTTTTTCCTCCTTCATTCTTTTTTTTTTTTTTTTTTTTTTTTTGCTTCAAAAGAATGTACTACTATATATGTAGTATGTTAATTGGAGAAGTTAAATATTATGTTATGCTTGGTTAAATGAGATTTTTACTTCTATTTTTTTTTTTTTTTTTTGGGTTTCAATTTTTATAATTTTTAGCTATAAGTTCTGCAGCACTCAAGTTTCTTAGGGATTTTGTGCACGATAAATCTCTATCTTCCTCTTAAATTTGCTTATTTTATAGGGTTTACCCAAAAAGTTTTTTTTTTTTTAAATAAAAGAATTTTGATTTTGTTAAATTTTAAATTTTGAGCAAGTTATTGGGGTTTTAGTTCATAAATTTCGCAGTTAGAATATTGTTTCAAATTGGTGAATGTAATAATGTGAAAATTTTATAAACTTTTACTGCCTAGGAAGCCAACTTGAGTCTAACAAGAAAGCCATGAACAACTTAAGTCCAACATGAAGGCCATGAACATTCAGGTAGTCTGTTGGCATGTTTTTGTTTCAATTCTTTTCCTTCCCCTAATATAGCTTTGCCGTTTGATTTGTTAGTTGAAATTGAAATAACACAATTTTCTTATTCTAGATGAAATTGTTTATGGGTTTTTATTTTATATAAAGTTTTCAATGCAACTAACATCAATTCAATTCACATACATGAAGGTGGAAATGAGAGTTCATGATGCTCTTTTTTAAAAGCTCTCTCTAATATATTAATTTCCGTTGCTTACTGTTTCAATGTTAAGGATTCAGTGACAAACTTATTTTGTATTTGTACTATTGTTTTACTTATGGGGAAAATTTGATGAGTTTTTTATGTTTGTGTGTTGTAGTTTGTATTGATTTGCTGGATGTGAATGGTGATGTGGGGGGACTTAGATGAAGATAATGAGCTACTTGTCTTCTATCTCAAGGTTTTCGTTTTTCCTTTATATTAAGCTGTAAATGCGTAATAGTTTATTTGAAATCTTATATAGATTCTATTTATAGTCATAGGTTCAACATAATATATTCAAAGAAACTCTTATTACTTATTTTTTTACTGAGTTATTGAATCAAACATGCATCCAAAATCTATTTTAAATGGAAATAATTCAACTGATGATTATTTACCTTTTTTTTTCTAGACTACAAACGAATGTTTACATTGAATTGTGTACCTGATGGTGCACTCCCACACATAGAGTGGAAGAAAACCATAAACTGGAGTTCTATGGAGTTCTTGAAAACTTGCCTCAAGTTATGATTAGGAGTTCTATGATGATTGTATGTAACTTATTATAGAACATTGTGGAAAAATTGAAACTAAAGGAAAGAGGAACCATTTTGGATTAGCACATGTTGACAAGTTTGGGGTTTGATGGTGCCATAGAAGTTTCGGTGGAAGTCTTCTCCCAGTTGCTAAGCTGCCATGTATGTAAATTAGGTTACTTATTGAAAAAATATATTTTAAATTAGGCTAGATATTGAAAGTTCTTGCTGAATGTTATAGTTACTAAAAGCTATGTTTAGCTACCAAACTACTTGAGATGTTCCTTAAAATTTTGGGATATAAGTTAATAAGAAATGCCTTTTACATTATGCTTTCAGATACAATTTTTATTCAACTTTGATGTTGATTTTTATTCCCTTTAAGATTTTATAGAGAAGTAGGAACACAGAATTTGTATTTTAATCTTGTGTGCTTTTGTGTATGCATATCCACATTCCCTCACACAATATATACACTATCAACTTATATAGTTGCATGGCTAGATAGTTTAGCAAATAATTGTTAGTCTTAAATGGGGTTTTGCATTTTAATAAAATTTAATGAATTCAAAGTGGAAATTTGTTAGATAGAACCGATTGTGTTTTCAACCAATTGAATATCAAGAAACATTTGACATTTTTTTTTTTAGTTTATATAACATGCCTCATTAAATAGATCAATCTTCAAATATTTAGAAACAAATTATAAGTAGCATGTAACTTTGCAATATGAACTAAACATTAGACTTACATATCTCTTTTCCAACTACAAAATGTACCAATATTGAGAAACACTATTTGAAAGGAGATTTAATTGGAAAATAATTGTACTTGCCGAAGGAGGAGTAAAGATTCATAATTTACTTTTGTAAATCTAGGATGAAGTTTTTTAAAGGTTATGATTATGGATTCATCAAACTTGCAACATTTAACCATTTAAATTTGCTGTCTAAGTACATGAATATCAGGAATTAATCTTATAGCTTTCATCAATCTAGAGGAAGATGAATTAAAAAAAAAAAAAATCTCTTGAACATTTTTCTAAATTTTCTCGTGCATCACACAGATTAGCGACTAGTTTAAACTTAAAAATTGAATTCCAAATATCTATTAACTATAGAAAAAAAGCGAATAGCTCTTTCTACAGTGTCTTGGTTTAGTCAAGTTTTGTTATGCCAAAACGCACTGT